>OX375781.1:1421500-2748000 GCA_947359385.1 Chesias legatella | reverse complement strand
GATATAAACTGTGCTTTACTACATAGGATGTAGCCCTAACAGCGCTGTGGCCGAGTGGAGTTTGAAATCGAACGTAGCTCTTTCAAATATATTAAAATTTGTACCTCATGAAATTATGAATAGCGTATATTGAATATTACGGAATACTACGTGAGAAAACCAAATATTCGAAGACATGTGTCATTTGCCGATTGGGATTGGAGATACCTTAAAAAGTACATATATCTATCTATATATATAAAAGAAAGTCGTGTTAGTTACACTATATATAACTCAAGAACGGCTGAACCGATTTTGCTGAAAATTGGTGGGGAGGTAGCTTAGAACCAGGAGACGGACATAGGATACTTTTTATCCCGTTCGACCGCGTTCCCGTGTGACGTGACATAAAACGTCAAAGAGAATACAAGTCACTATAAAATCTCTGATATGGCTGGACCGATTTTGACGGGACTTTCACTGACAGTTAGGTGATGTAACAAGGAGTAAATTAGGCTACTTTTCCTAGGGGTAAAATAGGGGTGCGTGATAAAACCGAATTCTACGCGGATGATGTCGCGGGCAACAGCTAGTTATGTATAAAAACAACTCATTTTTCACATTCTATCGTCGAGTAGGCCTGAAACCCGTGGGTTCATGAGAAAGAGTTTGGGTACATTCGTCTAGCTAGACAGTGAGGATCATTCGGTTGGTGACTAAAATTTAAATTACTTACGCGACGTAATTGCAAGATCGCGTGCACTATTCTCGTTCCCGATGATTATACACAATAATTCACTACTAATTTCGTTGCCTCTTCATTCGTGACTGTCTTCGAGTCTTTTCGTACATTGGCATTCTTCAAGCTCGACATATTATTCCTATTGCTTAGGTTGCCTATTAGTTATAGGTCATATTTCTTAGCACTTGACACACGATTCCAAACTGAAACATTCAATCTCAGTGTCCAGTCATTATCAAAAAGTGATATAAACGATAAAAATAATCTATTTAAACGAAAACAAATACAACATTGCTATTCAAACACTGTTTTAAAACTGAAACTGTTTTGTTATATGTATTCCAACGTCATGAGGTATGTAAATTTAGATTTTACCTTAAAATGCAGTCAGAGAACCATCGCTTTGTTTTAGTTATTTAAATGCCAAGCTCTTTCTTAATTTATATTGATGCAACATTTATGATGTTGAACAAATTCAAGGCACGGCGCGCGCTCGATGTCCGCGTGGGTTGCTGTCACAAAATTACGTTCGACTTTATCACGTATGGCAATTTTATTCTGTATAATTAACTGGACGGTAATGGACAAAGTTTCAAACACGTTCTATAAATCCATGTATGGATAAACCTGAGAGAGAGAGAGGGACATAGTATAATGTAACTGTACCGACCGCGTCTAATATGTGGGCGTTTTGAAGTATAATAATCCGTATATTACAAATTAATTACAAAACAAACTATCAGTCAAAATGTTGACAATTATTGAGAAAGTATGTTCAGAAAACTAGTTTAAACATTGCAACAGAAAAGTTTTGTCAGTCAGCCTTTCACTTAGTTTTGACAGTAATCGATTTGCTTTGCATTTGAATTTATTTTAAATGCCAAGCGTGCACAATGACTAACGCTGGCAGCAGCAGCCAATTTAACCGGTAAAATATAAGTCTACTAATATTTTTACGTATTCTGCTGTTGGCTAAGACTGGAGACTGATGGCCAGTTTCAGAACTACATGTGACTGCACTTTGGTAACAGGAGGAATAAAGAGGAAAATATCTCTTCTCGTAACTTCATTGTCGGTTCCAGCTTTATGCAACAAAATTGTCTTCTTCTTCGGACTGTTGGTAAAAGTGAACATTAATATAGTTTTAAAGATCACATCCTGACTTTTAAACTGATTGGTTCCGTTACAGATTTGACAGACTTGCCTCTTTCATAATCGAGATATATCAGCTTCTCTTCCCATATATATTCGTTTAGCTTTAATTCGATTCTTAAACTACCATTCGTCTAGGTACTCCAATCGGGATTGTGTCTGGCCATTTACATGGGTGAAGAGGTCGACTGAGAGACTTTTTTTTATTTGCGATAGGTTTACATTTGACCGCAATCTCACCTGATGTTAAGTGACGATGTGGTCTACTATGAAGCATGCTTGCCCTGGAAGTAACCTACTAACTCTCCTCTTGTTGCCAGCTTGTTGTTGTGCGTAGTCGACACAATTGTTAATATTTAAAAAACACAGTACTTAATATTTAAAAACACAATTCTTAATATTTAAAAACACAGTTCTTTTTACTAAGTTCCTCGCTCTCGGCTCCATAATACCTCGATGCCACCTCGAAACCCGTTATGAAATTAGTCGTTCAACGTAGCTGGCTGTTACTAGGTGTCGTCGCTCCTTCCTGGTTTGAACGCGGTGATATTATCTGACTTGCTCTACGTTTGTTTGATCGACCGAACTCGGATTTGACTTGGCGTTTTAATCCACCGTTACGTATGTAAAAAGTAGTTTGATGATGACGTAAGACGCGTCGTAAAATGATCCGATCGTGGTTTCATTTAACAAGTCATACTTTCTAGACGAAAATACGAGTCTCCAAGTGCCGCGTGAAACTTTTTTTGTATCTCTAAATTACCAAAGCAGCTGCCCTCATGCCCCCCTGACGTGCTAGACAATAGATAAAAATGGTTTGAAGTGGATACGGGTACTATGTGGATGGGGTAGATTGGCCCGTTGCGGTGTGAATGACAATAATCTCACATGAATACGGACATGAAATGTTTACATCAATCGTTGTTTAGGCGGTTCTGACGTTATTAAGTTTGATTGAAAACATTGACAGTAAGAGAGCCGAATGGCAAATGAACACTACAAAAGATAATTGAATAATGACAGTACACAATCCGAATGGAACCAAGAAGAAATGTAAGACGTAGAACATTGTAAATTTTAGAAAGGATAGTAAAACATTATCATTAAAATGTGACGTAAACGTTGGGCAGTCAGACGTAAATCACTAAATTTAGTGACAATTCTAAAATTCAGTCTCGTGATCTTTTTCCATTCAGGCAGAGACTTGTGCGTGATCGTAAAATTAGTTGAGTTAGTTGCCAAGAAAATCCACATTGTCTTAAAACCAAACCGAAGCAGTTTTAGTAGCTTTCTGCGTACAACATTTCTTCAACTTCAAGTTATCTACTTCCAACATTTCATTGTATAATTTTATTTCCCCTGTTCTTAAATTGCTTGGTGCAATCAACGCTGCGCCTTACTAGGTATACACCGTTCGTTTTGGGCTTACACAAATAAACATGTTTGCTCGTTCCATTTGCTATATGTGTACACGATATTTTTTTTATCGGACCCTTGAAACGTGGAGAGGAGAACAGTACATTACCTTCTGGTGATAATCCTCTGTAAATATTGTCTTTTGTACAACAGTAATGTCACATTTAATACCTACAGTATATTGCAATATTTACTGTGTCTGGGTTGAAGGGTGTGAAAGGTGAAATTACAGACAACTAACATAATTTTTAGTTCGCGCACGCAGCCTAGTACTAAATGGTAACCTACAGAGACCACAGACTCAATTAGTCTTTAGTATTCATCTATCAACAAACTAAATTTAGTGATTTGCATCTGATTGCACCATGTTTCCGTAATATTTGGGTGTATATGTATTATATTTATGTATTTACTAAAAAAAATGTATAAGTATTATATCAGTTGTCTGGTTCCCATGCTACAAGCTATGCCTAGCTTACTTTGGGGCTAGATGGCGCTGTGTGTGAAATGTCCACCAATATTTAAAATTGATTTATTTTAAATTTATATATATTTTAATCGTGATGATTTACTATTTTTTTAACCCTATAGTTTTCTCTTTCCATTCGCCAGGGTGAGATATAAGTGTCGACCTAAAATTACTTTAAAAATTTAAAAGTCTATCGCCAATAGAAATACCGTAACCTTAGCGAAAAGCTTACGACAGCATGCGCTACTCATTGCCGCTAGAGGAACACGGCACTATAAATTACTAGCCCTACAGGCTTGTAGGGTATTATGCTATACTGAACTCATTCCGATGCGGCCACATACGACCACATAAAGATTGACCTCTTTGATAGACTCACTCGACCTTCTCGTACAAGTAAACAAACGACTTTATATATATACACGTTGTTGGGATTAAAAATTGTTAGTTTGTCACGAAAGAACTACTTTACTATGGAAATACTACACTGGTTAAGGGCAAATGGGTCATTGGGTAAATTGGTCTTCGTTTAAAAATGGTGTATACCCGTCATCGCTCATTTAATTCAAATAATAGCTGTGCCCGCGACTTCGCTCGCGTTGAACTCAGTTTCTGTCTAAGTTACATGGTTTAGTCATTTTTATTAATTTGTTAATTACCTTAATAAAAGTAGGCAGTGAAAGTCCCGTAAAAATCTTTCATCAACCGTTTCGGAGATTAGCCTGAACAAACAGATAGAAAAACATTTTAAAAATTGTTTTTTTGTTTGTGCTTCGTGTATACTGCCATATGCATTGAGTAATAAGCTATTATTTTGACGTTACAAACACACTCCAATTTTATTTATTAGTATAGATTTGGAGCGTAATCTCGTCACTGCAGTACGGTTGTTTACACATCTAGTGTGGATTCCGTATTAGTAGTGGATGAAAAAAAAACAAATATATCACGGGAACCATTAGGGACTCCCAATTGAGGGCTTCTGTGCTTCAGAGGGAACTTGAAGTCGATCACGGCTATGGCAGTTTATTATTAACCAGTCTGAAAGAATCGTAGTATTGTGAATAATCCGACTACAGAATTATCTGCCACCAATTATAACGTAGCGTTTTTTATGGTAACAAGAAAAAACCGTAATATTACTGCTTTAAGAAATTATATGGATATTTCGCTCAATTTGATTGAACCGTAAAACGCTCATTTCGACGATCGAGGACGTAAAACCAGTTTGGACTTAAACGACAAAACGAATCCACTTTACCAATTCAAATAGATTTATTGACAGCGATCTCGTTTTTATCTCATTAGGATAACTAGGTTGACTGGATCGTGTAAACCTATAAACATGCTGTTGCCAAAAACGGATGCAATTTTATAGCCAACCATTGGCTCTTTAATTTAGATGGGCGTGAGTGATCGTGGTGTTTCAAATCACTGAACATGTCATCAGTCATTTGCTTATTGTATATTGCATATATACATATAATATGAACGTAAAAACCATTGGTTTTTAATTGAAATTATAGAATATTGTGTTGCTCTGAAAAGAGTGGATTTATTTTATTAACACATTTTAAAAGCTTAAACATTAACTTATGGATTAGTACATTATATTATAATCTTACCTGAAAAGAGAAACAACATTTAGACTATTATTTACGGTATTATAATGTGAGGGATACCTCACATTATTCCAATTCTAAAAAGACGACTCATGCTTCCAAAGTCTTGTGACATTGACATGACAGCAAAGACCACAGATCATAAACAACATTATGAAGGGCTTATCTTCATTACATACATATGCATACTGTTGCTAGCGCATGTTCAAAGAACCTCTGACTTGTCATACTGAATAGCTGATTTAGATTCCTTCTACTATTTGAACCGGCATGTCTTAGAACCAAAAATTGTGTCAATTGCACGATAGGAGTGTGTTTGAAGTTCACTTTAATCCTATCACCACACTGTTTCGAGAGAGCCGATTAGTAGTAGTAATATTTTGGATTCTCCGATGACTAGTTTTGTGTTTTGCAGCTCCGTGGTATAATAACTCGATTGGCAGGCAATCTCGCGCCGGCGCCGTTCGCAATTACGGCCGGGCCGGGGCTTCTGCTCGCTCGGTGCATGCTAAAAACAGCCTTCCACGTTGCTTACGTTCGTTTTGAATGGATTTCGTGAACGCTGCTTCGATATTTGCCTCGTAATAAAACGCAGGGGGATGTCTGTGTCTGGTCTGGGGGAGATCGGTTTGCGATTTGGTTTCGGTGTTCGTTAATGATATGTTGTTTTTGGAAGGCTTTACCGTTGCCGTAGTTAGAAAGAACTCCGTGGCTTTTGATGTCTAGCTCGATGATGAAATTTGGTATGAAATATAAATACTGTATTTTAATGGTGTACAATAAAGAATTTAAATTCATTCATTCATTTGGGGCCTTTAAATTGAAAAGCAAAGTATATGCTTTTGCTCTTGCTATTCTTGAGAGCACAATTGTATTCAATTTAATACTTACTTTCGCATCGAATTTACCAAAAAAAATGTTCTTAATCTCTTTATCATCCATGCCTGTAGATGCGCTTTCAATTTGTTTCCATGTATATAGTCCTTATTTGATTAAACCTTAGCTTAGCATCAGATTGAATCCAAATTACACGGTTCACGCGTGTTCCATTTGCGGCGCAAATTCTGTTAACTCGCAATCTGGACCGTAATCGGTGTAAATATGCAATCCTATAGACTATAAAACATCCGGCCAATGAAGACATGACCACACCTCATAAGAAAGGATTTCTCCGACACATTTGTTCAGTAGGTATTTTACAGTACTGTTGCAATTGCGCTGCATCCTGTATATAATTTCCATTCTGAGCGAGAGACAATTGCAATTCAGGGCAAGACAAAATTGACAGAATCGAGAATCCGTATTGCCGTGTTTCATCCTCTATAATATTTCAAAGAACGGGGTAGCTTAAATCTAGGGAGTAAAATGGGCATCTTTTTCTACAACGAAAACACTACTTGCCTTTCATTTAATCAGTACGAGTTATGAATATGAACATTAATGACAATATCGGCGCGAAACTTAACTCCATTTTAAAATATCCTAAATTATTGCCACATTTACTCTATATAAAATAGAATGGATTTTATTTGGACAGCCTCGTTTTGTTTATTAATACAGGCTGTAGACGTAACACACACCAAAACATTCCTACCGTGTAAGAGATCTTTTCTGGAAGCAATAAAAATATATCCATAGCCAAACATTAAACCCTATGATAATGCTTAATAGGTGAGATCAACCACGCCCCTGCTTCTCAAAATGCTAGTTAACGAAACCTGGGTAAGTACTTCGATTTCACTGTCATTTTCAAATTGCTCTACACACCCAGCTGAGCTTTCAGAGTCGCGTAACAGCGCCGTCAACACGCCCGCTTTTCATTACGTTTGATATTTTATATCGGGTGTGAAATACCCTCGGAGTGTCGTTTACGTTCAGTAATAAAATCTTAAAAAGACTCGTTAATCTGTCAAGTTTTCGGTTAGAACGGGGATTAAAACTGAGTTTTCGTCGGTTATTTTCGACGAAGCTTTATATCCTCACGATTCATCGCAGATACTGTATGACCTGCTGACGTATTTCTGTTTCTAGGGATTTTTAATATCACGTGACTAACACTCTGCCGTCCTTTAACTGGAAAGCCGTTAACCCTCAAAAGGTTAATTTTGAATTTTTAATAGGAAGCGATACAGTTCAAAATTCTCTATCTTTCTGTCTAAGAAACGTTTGTAAATTATAATTAGTTCCGGAGATATAAAAAAAATTGTAGGCCGTTAAGTGACGGATTGAAAAGGAATTAAAAAGAGTTGTCTGAACATATCTCAAAAACAACAATTTGGGCTTAACGGCCTTTTAGTTAAAGGACAGTAGCCCTACGAGACAGATACTCGTACCCCACGGAAAGTTTGTTATTCTCCACGTATTTGTACGACAGTATCGCAACGCATTGCAGCAAGCGTGAGTCAACGTTGCGCTAGACACGTTTCAACTTTGGGCCAGATATGTGGGCCGTTTCGAAAGTGCAGGCGCCTGCCAAACTTTGATACGCGTTGCCAACGATGTACGGTAGACGCACGACTTCTCCCGCACACACTTTCACAATACAATACACGTGTCTACTCTATAAAATAAATAAATATTGCTGGACATTTCACACAGCGCCATCTAGCCCCAAACTAAGCATAGCTTGTACTATGGAAACCAAATGACTGATAGAATACATATATACTTTTTTAAAACCGAATTCCACGCGGACGAAGTCGCGGTCAACAGCTAGTAAACTGTATTGTAGGAAATACTAAAAGCGCATGTCCGAGAGTCATTTCCGCGTGTGGTTCAGAGGCTCAGTTTCCGTCGGCGGGAACTCGTCACGTTCACTGGTGTGACGTCACCGCGACACGACACCGACCGGCTTGAGAGCGTGGTGGCCTAGTGGTATCGACCCCGAGTTTCAATGTCGCCGGTTCAAATCCCGACGTGCACCTATGAGGTTTTCGCTTGAAAGATTTATGTGCGCAATACCACGTACTCGAAACGGTGAAGGTAAACATCGCGAGGAAACCGACATGTCTTAGAATTAAAATTCGAAGACATGTGCGAAAGGAGCCTCTTTGAGGCGCACTTAAATCCTTTCACCAAACTGGTTCGAGAGAACCAGTGACTCGAATAGTAGTAGTAGACACCGGCTCGGTTATTCATACACTCGAATAGACTGGGCGCGACTGAATAAATGGTAACGGTACTTCAGCCAAGGTTGAATACGCAACCAAGATCACGGATCGTGTACCATAATTTTTGTCATCACAATGGTTCCTGTTTCAGATTTCAGATTTCATTTATTGATCAAATAACATTGGATGCTATAACAAGGCAAGTCATAGTTATACATTTTGTTACTTATAAATAATTAAAAATAAAGAAGTTAATATAAAACAGTTTCAAAATAAATTCAAGATCACTTTAAAATTAAAATACATAATCAGAGATCAAAAAGAAAGAAAGTCACAAGTATTTAAAACACCTTACATAAAGCCTATTTCACTAAATATTATTATTATCAATATACCGGGGTCCAGCAAAATCAAGCACGACTTTATTTATATTATTTTATGTTAAAAATAAAAATTTGGACATTCATATACGCAACGAATAATGAGTTTATACACGCCGTTGAAAAACTCACTTTGATACAATTTCATCTTGCATGTGTCACCACAGAATTAAAGAACAGTCGGAATAATAACAGACAAAATGTACTCAAAATATCCAGTGGGCAGCGGTGACGCATTCCGAGGAGGTAAACAAGAGGTTTTATGGTTCGACAGGGACATTCGTGTAGAGCGGCCGCGGCCGCCTCCTCGCTCCGGACAACCGCTCGTCTGGGAAACTTACGTCTGCCCTCTAATTTTAAGGACGTGACCTAAGTCACGCCCAACTACAATTATGTAACTTAAAATTTTCAAACTTAATTGTGAAACTTTTAAAGTTTTAAGTGGATTTGCTGTATAAAAGGTAACACTGAAAAACAAAAATCAGTTTATGCAAATAATTGAAATTATTTTCTGACTTGCCTTTATTTTCATATTTGTAACGGTAGATTTAAAACTCTACCGGCTTTGTTCTATCAAATTATTCATCATAATCATATCATTTATTTTCAGGAATTTGTTAATATTAGTTCCATATACATTCTTACCTGTAAAGCTTGCAAATCCTTATTAATCAAAAATATGACATTTAAAATTCAATATTATTTAACACGTATCAGGTTTTTCTTCGAGGAACTCTGAAATGGAGTAATAGTAGAGTATTTATCTATGAGTAATGCCCTTAGTCTACTCTTGAAACTTGTGATGTATTGGAAAGATTGACGTGAGGGAAGCCCTCATTTGATACGAAACCTCCTTCCCAGAGGTATTTTCAATTAAAAGGAACGCGTCGCTTGTCAGTTAAACCTTTAAGTCTAACAATAGTCTGATCTCGAGCATCAACCCACTCTCGCTCCAAAGAAAGGTGTATGGTCGGCCAGCCAGCGGACGGGGACGGAAAGCGATAATGGCCGCCTTTCCCACAGATGAAAAAACTTGTTAGTACTCGACTCGTGCAGGGGAATCGGATGTCTCGTCAAAACAAATTGTTCGAAACTGTACGTACTTTAATTGACGAGTTATAAAGATACATGATCTAACCTTATCAAATAAATTATAGTTTCTCAAAGAAATAAATGAATACCTACTTAAAAAAAAAATTGCCGTCTCGGGACGCCTGGCAGATGTGAAACATCGACATTATTTTGTAAAAGTAATATGCAACGCATGACGCCAGAAATCGGTTTTACGTGCGGCTATAGATGTTTCACGTCAAAAAGTTATAAACTACTTACTTTTGTAAATACTCTTTCTTTCCTTCTTTCTCGTGTCACAGGCTCTAACCAGTATAGTGAAAGGATTCAAGTGACCTTTAAAGAACAATTTTTAAAGTTAATTTGACAAACACCTACCAATATTCCACTGTAGGTATTCTTTTTGAAATCTGATTCGCAACCATGGCCGAAGCTGCTAATACTGAATTTGAATTAACTCCGCAGTATTGACGATAACTTGGTTCCAGTCCTCCAATTATTTGAAGATTAATATCATAATTATGTTAATATCAAACTCTCAAATCTAGCTATTCCCTTTGAAACTTTCTCAAACGGATCCATTTTAAAAATATTCGGTACAAGCTGACTGTGAGATATAAATAAATAAGTATTAAATAAATATTGGTGGACATTTCACACATCGCCATCTAGCCCCAAAGTAAGCTAAAGATAGCTTTTATCATGGGAACCAGACAACTGATACAATAGTTACATACTTTTTGTTGTAACTACATACATATAGTACGTACTAACACCAGTCATAATTACTTTACCCGAATGTGAGGCCATGCGGTAAAGGAACCCGAAATATGTTTGTCCTAGCGTTCAAGGTGTAACAGCATATCGCATCATCTTGAGTGTACAGCAAAGCAACTGACGTTATCAAGGCTCCGACAATGCCTGCAATAACGCCAGTTGCGCAAACACACGAGCCTTTTGTTCGGATTGGTCAATATAATGGGTACCGGGGCTCCGTTGCGAAAACAACATCTGAATCGTCGAATACGTACACCCACTCACATGTTATTATTTGAAATTAACAATAGACACAAACTTAATTTCCATTGGATTGTATAGTAATAGCTTGGAAAAAGTAAACCAAACAAAATTACAAGAGCATCTTACTACTATTAAACCTGCGAAAGTTTGGATTGGTGGATAGACGTTCGTTACTCAATCACGCCAGAATGGCTAAACGGATCTGGATGAAATTCGCCACAGAGATGGATTATAGTCTGACATAGCATACAGGCTTTTTATCCTGGAAAAACGTACGGTTCCCGTGGGATGACTTATTCACCGCGGGTAACACCGCGGAACGCGGCTAGTAGCTATATTTAATACGCGTTTATGGGCGCTTGCTGAAGTCATATCCGACCATCCACGGGGAAAAAGTTATTTTCATTCTATTGATAAATATTAATTAACAGGAATACTCGCCTCGTTCGCCAATTACGGTGTCACCTGGGACGAAAACATCCGCCGCTAATCGTTAGCTTGTTAGCGTATCCATCCCAATTTGCGCGCAAAGAGCTCGAGCCTTCCGTGTGAAAGCAATCTCCGAATAATTGGTATCAGAATATACTTATTTTCACATCCGCACTCGAGACGGTTCGGCGCGGCGCGGCGTCGAGCTAACAAACCAGTAACGGCGTTAGCGACAAGGACGCTCCACATGTAGCTATAAAGCAATATAAGACTGGAGAGTGATTGGAGAGGGCGAATGTCTCCCGCAAATTTATTCGTAACCATAAACTGCATAATGTGACGGTAACTATAGAAAAAAAAGACGTGTGGCACTCGGAGACTGCCGCGGTAAAGCTATTGCGCGTGATATTTCAAAAAGTCATTAAAAGTTCTGGTATTTATCGATAGATGGAACTAAAAAGTATCACCGCTGTGCCGGTCGGAGTGGGGGGTGTTAGGTTTTTTTCGTTACGGAATTTCTGGATTCGATCTCCACGCTCAAGGCCCGCGATAGAAGCTATGCAATAGCTTAAAATAAATTTATTTTGTATTATATTTGAAATAAAATCAGGCACAAATAAAAGAATTTGATGAAGTGATATCATCAATATATCAACAACTCTAGGATCGAAGTGGTTATGTGGTTTAATCACGTTATTACGTTATATACTATATTATATTTATTACTTAACACCAGGTGGGTCGTCGGCTCGTTCCTTAATTGCATAACATAAAAAAAAAACAACAAAAATCTAAGGTAAAGACCGGTAGAAAGGTATAGGATTCAGCTTGGGTCACAATTATTACCTTACGCTAAGTAACCCATTTCATCGTACAAACCATTTCAACCTAACACGTAGGTATTACCTATACCGTAACCTACGTGCTTACTTTTCGAGCCTACTTCGTTTGGCTCCTTTTTTTCGTCATCAACCTTGCCTGATGAAGTTGGAAGGTTGATTAACTGGGACCATCGAACCGCTTTGTTAATCAAATCGCATTCGTAGGCTTGATTGCCGTTCAATTTGATTGGATTTAAAATTCGAATAGATTGAATAGTGTCAGTGTTAGGGTACTACTACGCGATCATGGAATGCAAAGAGATTACCATCGGTTTGTCTAAAGTCCTAAAAGTTTTTTTATGTCATATTAGTGACGGATCGAGCTGACGGCCCACCTGATGTTAAGTGGTAACCGCCGCCCACAGACAGCAATACGACTCGAGCCCTCTCCACCAAAGTACGAGATGACTCAAGTCGCACTGCGTTGCGTCCATCACCTCGAGACGGGGATGTTACGTCTCATGTTTTTACACGTAAATTAGACAATAACCTTTGATTTCCAATGAACTCTGTCTGAACTACGAATGAGATTTTCTGAACTACCACGGAGTCGTAGTTTAGGAAACAAACCGTTATATTTAGATTTAATTTATGTTTCGTAACATAATACTTATAATAAATGTAATCAATTTTATAACCAGAGTGGGATCATTGCTATATATTGTGAATAATTACCGAAATATTACTTATCTGGGACTTATCGTCTACAGTACGTCTGGTCGCTGATAACTTTTGATCCTAGTGACGACAACATGATGTTATATGTTATATCATTGAATCATATGTTTTTTAACAACAATCACTTTTACCTATAAGGCAGGAGGAGTGTTAAATAATATTTTCGTCATCCAACAGTCCCCATTAATTTAACCTTGGAGTGATGCAGTGTTGTGTAGTCATTTCACAAGTGTGCTCCTTGTTGCCCTATTGCTGACTCGGACATTAATGAAAATATAATTGCGCCTTCATTCCGTTAGACGGCCGATTTAGACAATCAACTAACAAATACATGCAACGCAACTATTGTGCAACACAGAATTCTATTTAGTATTGTACTGCTGCGTATATTTCAGATTTGCGCAGTTTTCAGTTGTAATGTAATGGGCATGGTGGCAGTACTTCCCCGGACGAATTTGGAGAGAATTATCATGAGTAATCAAGAGAAGCGGTGACGTAGCTACTTATTGTAAATGTAAACATTTAGTTACATAATATTGCGACTTGCTCGTAAAAGCTCATTACAGTGCTAAAACGTATGCCCGGGGCGGTGACGTCACTGCGCGGGGGTTTCCTCAGATGATTCATAGACGTGTGAATTACGACGAGCGGGGAACTTTTTGTTTTACATGTTTCCTTTTTATTCATTACTTATTTTGAGAAAACGATTTCCTTTTTTGTTTAATGGAGGTCGTAATAACGGATTTTGTACTGTCTTTTGATAACATAAGTGACTGTAGGTCGTGGCTTGGATTACCACCTGTGACAAAAATATGTGTGATGAACATAGATGTTCATTCTGATATCAGGGTGTTAAGAGGTTATGTATTTAAAATAAAAAATATGAGTATTCTATAAACTATCTAGTTCCCATAGTACTGTGTTTAGTTTGAAGGCTATATGGCCCTGTGTAAAACGTCCACCAATTTTTTCATGATAATGATTATTCATTTTATGCCTAACTGTGCTTTTAAGTTTTTCTTCACCATAAACAAATTTTCTACTTACGAAAACACTATATTGGCGAAATGTCGCATTTAAAAAAGTTTCCAATACAAAGACAGCTTCAGTCAGCCATAATCTGAAGAGGCTGATGCAATCAGATCATATAAATTTGCAATATCTGCATCCAGAATGGAAAATACATCGGTGAGTCAGTAACGGCGCCCCCCGCGCATACGATCATGCTTAAATATAAACGTACGGCCGTTTTGGAACGGTGCCTCAGAATACCATAACCACCTTACGATTGATGACTAATCAATCCTGGCTCTTAAACAGTCCCGTAGCTAAGTGTTATCTATGACGCATTCAAGGAGTGACCCTTCAAGAAACTTCTTTCACTTTGTTCTCTTCTTCTCCGTCTTCTTTTTTCTCTCTCTCTCTCTCTCTCTTTATCTATCTTTTCTATCTCTATCTTTATATTATATATATCTTCTATCTCTATCTTTATTGGCATTCATTTTATTTTACCTTTATTTCACTCCCAAGTGTTTGAGTGAAGTATATAATAATATTAACTCGCTTTGAATATACACCAAGTATGAACTTGTGAAACAATACCAGACCAACTCGTTTGAGCGAATCCACTCGTCAGAATTTAATATTAGATCAGACGAAAAATCTTGAATACTAAGACAATTCAATTACGTTTACGTTTCAATTATGTAATCGTAATGTTCTCTTTACGGGTTCGGAGAAAATGAGCACAAGACGATCTAACTTTACGTTTTACCAGCTAGAACTAGATTTATTCATATAGGAAGTCTTACCACCTTATGACATATATCGCTGCCTAAATTCTATAGTGGCACAAAACCAACAGGTCACCATCAAAAACATACAGGTAATAATAATAATATTGGTGGACATTTCACACAGCGCCATCTAGCCCCAAACTAAGCATAGCTTGTACTATGGAACCAGACAACGGATAGAATACATTAAATACTTTTACACACAAACACACAAACTTTTACACACAAACGTTTGTCCTGGTTGGGAATCATACCCACGACCTACAGCGCAGAAGGCAGTTACTACCAACTGAGCTATGAGGCCCGTCGGGGTACAGTTAATTTTACATAGATGCAAATTAAACTCTGTCACAAAATATGTAAAAGACGTCTCTCTGCGTCACATCGGAAGTGGGTCGACCTCATCCCAGCGGAGTCCTATACAAATATGATGTCCTCTCGGGCGCGGATGCGGACAGGCAAGTTCCATTCCCGAGCTTGCAAGTGACATGTTGACAACCAGTCGTGTACATTAATGTACACATTGTTTTGTTGTCGTAACTGGCTGAATGGGGAAAACAGTTGGAAGTGTATTGTATTTATTTTTGCAAATGTATAAATTGTAATTCGACTTTTTTGTTTATGCAAATTAAGTTACGAAATGAGCAGTTTGCTTCTGTCCGCACACTTTTATTTTTATGTCGTCGAATTGATCGAGCTGACGGCCCACCTGATGTTAAATGGTAACCGCCGCCCAAATACAACAGCAATAGGACTCAAGTCCTCTCCATAGTACGAGATGACTCAAGTCGCTGTGTTGCGGCCATCACCCCGAGACGGGGATGTTACGTCTCATGAACTTGCTTTAGCTAAGCAATGTTATTAGTGTATTGGATAATTATTTTTATTATATTGGATTAAATGTAAGCGTTTTTTTGATACGTATCTACCGTAGATTAATCCAAAATACTTTGAAAATTAAGAAAGGTGCTTTACCACTCGATAGACGCATGTATATAACAATTCTAATGATCTATCGTATATATAAATGGATCTGAAGTACATGTTTTATGTATATTGTAACGGGTTTTTCGTCACACACGTTAAACTGTTTTATAGGATATACGGACAATACAGCCTACTTTAGTCGTCGGAGCAAAAAGCTTCCGTATCCCATTTAGGTCTGGTATCTCTTGCACAATGACATTTACCTCCCAAGATATACAGCCTATAATCCCTCGCATGAAATGTATTGTTAAAGAACCAGAGCGGGCATTAAGGCCCGGCTCCTAATTTCCGTCGAGCAATTTCCATCTCTGTATCTGCACGAACATTTGTCGTCGCCGTATTTCGCCTCGCATCCTGCCTTCGAGTGGGAATCTTTATAAATAAACAAATACATTTCGGTGCGAGGTCTCTCGTTTCGCTGACAGATAAGCAGAAGGGTACTGGTATGTGATTTATAGCGATTCGCACGCATTCACGTGATAGTACCTCGGAAGTAACTAGGAACTGAAAGGTTGAGTTTTTCCGAGGTTTTTTGCCAAATGTCCATTCATCTTCTACTTGGTCTTACTCAATAACAATGATAATAATAATATTCGTGAACATTTCACACAGCGCCATCTAGCCTCAAAGTAAGCTTGTATCATGGGAACTAGACAACTGATATAATACTTAGTATATCTCATTAGCTGTCTTTGCATAAATATTGCTCGATCAACGCGGACGACAGTTTTCTACCCCTTCATGTTGATTTGGGTCACGTTGACTATAAAGTCAAGTGTTTCTAAACACTAGTCCGCCGTGGAGTCGAGGTAGTTCGTCGCGGATCCTTGACAACGTTCCTTGCGAGGCTTTGGAGACGTACTGTGAATGAAAGGGAAATAATTTCATTCCTACATCTTACATTTTCTGCAAATAAACTTGTAATACTTATAGAAACTGTATTGTATTTGTTTTGTTAACAGAAATTTCGTATTTTATCCCCGTCCAAAATTGAAAAGTTATATAATTATTTGATCGTTTTCTTATAATATTTTTTTTTTTTACTTTATTATGGTTTTTCGGATTGTGTCCAATCTTTATTGAATTGGTAATTTATGATCTGACGATTAATATTAAATGTTGGTCCGGAATGCCTAGTTTATTTATTCGCCATTTCAGATTAACTAAGATATGATTTTGGGGGTCTTGGGTAATCCACCGGATTGATTATAAAATAGAGGTGTAATTATTCTGTTGTTTGGTGGCTTCTATCCAAATCCAGCGGATTTGCTCAGCTTACATTCGAGGTTGAAAAGGATTTTCACTTGAAGTAAACAACTTTTTATTACAAATGAAAGTGACGCTGTATAATAATAAATTTCATTAATATATATTTTCATTGTTAAATGTTCTCGCGTTATTTTGTATACGGTGAATCCTTTGTCGTCTTCAGTTGTTTAAAAATCTAATTTAGGGTTTTACTCGTATTTAGGTTGAGTTATTGTATCCGTGTTTAATGTGGTAAACAATATTTCAATCAATTTATTTTCATGTGTTTGAGAATTGTTTGATTAAATATTTTCCAGTGCAAAATTATACTTTAAAAATACCTTTTACATTTTAAATTTTCATGTATTCTTATTGAGGTCAGTAATAAAAATAATTACTTTGAAACAACTTTGTTTTAAATAATGAAGTATGTGCTAATCTAATAAGCTATTTAAGTGGTGAAATTAGATTACTGCGAATGTAGTCGTGTAATTACAAGTGGATTGGTTACCCGTGCTTTCGTGAAGGATGTAGCCCACACCATAGAATCGTATGTAGAGTTGCTCTCATTTTCATAGTGAGCACTTATTGTGTTAGCACAACATGATTACTGCTACTGGCACTGCATTAATTTAATTTTTTAGCTAGAGTTGCATGAGTATCCTTGTTTTATTGTGTTTATTTTGTAGATAGAAATCTATATATCGATAAATCGATATAGATTTTTGTTTCGATTTCGTATTTCCTTACCTGTTTTTTGAAGTTATGTGTAGAAGTAGTGTATGTAAATTTAGACGCTTGTATTGTAGACGTTCGAAAACTCCCATAAGGAGTTTCGGACCATACAATGCGTCAATACTAGCTGTCTGCCGCGCGATGCGGCTGTTCAGATTCCAAGACGCTACAGCAAAACTGAGAGTCAATGATGTGCATCAGTGGTTTCGCTATGCACCTGACATATTCAGGACACGCTGCATGCCTCGTTGATGTTATTCCTGTGTTTGCTTGCATCTTGGTTATTGAAAAGTGAAATTTAGTTTGCATACGCGCATGGTTCAGTACGTTTTATTTGTTGCGTGTTGGAATCGCGGTCTAATGAAGTATTTTACCGTTGATCCAACCGATGCAGTTGCTTGCACCCTAAAAACGTTGGACGACAGGAAGGCTGTTAGACAACGAAAACCACCATACTAAAGTTAATATTCAGTTACTGCAACCAACTTTTATGTATTTCGCATAAAGATTTCCATTCCAACCCTCTAGTAAATAAAACTTCAGTCATAAAAATCTTATTTCGTTATACGAAATCCCAAATAGAATAAATTGATTCATAAAATCTGACGGTTCTAATGAAAAGGAAAGGTCAGGGAAGGCATCGTTCCTTTATGTGATATTCACGTTGAAGGGAAAATTTATGTCTTCACTCTGTTATGTGGGTGTTTCGCTTTCGTTCAAGGCGACATATATGATATTAATATTAATCATCTAGAACTGGCTACCCGCCCCGGCTTCGCACAGGTAGCAGAGCATATAGGCCTAAAAAATAGATAATAAAAATAAATAGATAATTATGGATCTATTTAATTTATAAGGATACAATCTGTTGGTTTACGTGGAGCACGACAAATAAAGCTCCCAATCGGAAGATTTTTTTCCCAACATCTTCAACAATCGTCATCGTATTCGTCATCGTCAGCCAATTTACACAAAAACCCTAATAAACTATATACCTAAATCTTCCTCATGAATCACTCCGTCCATTGGTGAAAACCTTATGAAAATCCTTTCAGTAGTTTTTGAGTTTATTGCGTTCAGGCAGGCGGGGGGACTTTGTTTTATAATAAGTAGTATAGTGATGAAAATCCTGATTGACTGACATATGACGATGCACACGAAAATCGCTGATTTAATTTGGATTCAAACGGGTGTTCAAAATGGGTTTCAAAGACAATAAAAATCTAGATTTCGATAACTATTGGTGAATTTTTAACTTTTACGTACCGAATTCCCACATAAACTTGTTTTCATGATTAATTAGAGAGCTTTTTCATTTCACAATAATAGAGATGAAAGTTTGAAGGAGATTTTAACATTCATGCAAACTAAGGGTCTTACATTAGGGCACATGAGATCTTAAATTAAAAAAGGTCTAACTTTTACCCCAAAACATGGAACTATGGCGTCGTTTAATAGGGTGACAGGATTACATTGTTGATGACGTCACAGAGCATTCAAGGTTCAGAGCGAAACGTTCCTTAAAAACGGAATGTTTTACAAGTTGCGATGTCAGGTCACGGTGCTGATGTATCCTTCAATTTATAATGCGCGCTGATCGATTCACTTTGCCTTTGAATATACCCGGTGTGTCCATCGATTTTACCTTCTCAAGCCGCTGTTCTTAGAAACTTCATGATTACTTTCTGTTCAACGTTTCCATGCCACCTGGAGCTATCCATCTTCATTTATCAAATGGTTTATTAATCAGTCTCGAATATTTTCATTCTGTTTTGTGCGGTTACATAAGTAACCTTAAGATTCTGTTTTTTATGTGATACAGTTGTCGAAAGAGCAGATGGCCCACCTGGTGTTAAGTGGTAACCTCTGCCCATAACAAGTAATGCGACTTGCGTCCTCCCTACTTAGGTACGGCGAGACCCCAAGTTGCGTCGCATGCGCCCGTAACTTAATACGTGAAGGTGGAATGTCCCAAGTATCTGTAATTTCACCGACAACCACACCTTTCTATCCGGAACACAGTAACGCGAATGCATTACTGCTTGGCGTCAGAAATGGGCACGGTGGCTGTACTTCCCCGGACGAACTTGGCGAAGTTTTACTGCTCTTATATTATTAATTTCGTTTGGTATCCTTCGATATGCGTGTGTGTTACTCAGAGGCCTCACGTTGATTGATTGTAACGTGGTTACGGATTTCGTAATGAGCATTCCAATTATGGTGTTCGCTTAGAACATTGCTACATAAGTACCTTATTATCTATCTATCTCGTTGGCTCTCCGTTGCATTTGAAAAACGTTAAATATTTAAGTACTGTCACGTTTTTGTTTCCCACGCTTATTGTTAATTTCTAGATTTGGAACAAGGATTATTTATGAACAATTTTATGAAACAATGCTTAATCTTCGCTGCAATCCTTCTCATTAACGTCGCTCCCGTTATCTGATAAAGTACTCTTATTAAAAGAGATCAAAGAAAATATTCCCGAAATGAGACTGCAGTGTTCTAGAAATAAAATTAGAATTCATGTGACTTTTATAATTCATTCTCTATTGCTTATCGGAAGCAGGCCACTGTCTGTATTGATAACATTTAGAATGCCAGACAATATACATATGTAGTTCGTTTCTTTGTCCAATAGTAGGTACACAACCTTTCCGTCAATACTGTTCTGATTGAATATGTATTAGCAACTAGCGTGACAAATTGGCTCGTGTCTATTTTGAAATGAAAACAGGCATCATTATCATACAAAACTATGTTTTGAATTGCGTCTGTCAATTCACTAAGGTGATAATTGTTTGGTATTTTGTTCTAGCAACAAGACTGACAAATAGTATTTATGTCGTCAAATTATAATTAAGAAAGTATGAATTAGTCCATTGATGTAGTAACCTGTAATGAGTAAATTATTTTAAAAGTTTATCGTTGCTAGCTTACCTGCCTTCCGATGACTGCCCTCATAGCTTAGTTGGTAGTAACCCTGCCTTCTGCGCTGTAGGTCGTAGGTTCGATTCCCACCCAGGATAAACGTTTTTGTGATGAACATGGATGTTTGTTCTGTGTCTAGGTGTTAATATGTATTCGTATAATAAGTATGTTGTTACAAAAAATTATATAAGTATTATATCAGTTGTCTGGTTTCCATGATACAAGCTTTGCTTAGCTTACTTTGGGGCTAGATGGCGCTGTGTGAAATGTCCACCAATATTATCATTATTATTATATTATTTAAATAATATTATGTCCTCTCAAAATTGCTTCTCAGGCTAAGGCCTGAGACGTCCTTTGAAAGTATCCTTAGTGCCGAGATATCCTTCCACTCAAGTTTCGCTATGAATATTATGCTTCACATTTTGTATTGTTTAGGAGGTTGTTAACAGAGCTATACAACAATTTTGAACCGCTTTTAGTAATGTTGTTGTAATATTTATTTGCGTTATGTTTTTGCTACGGTCGGGGGGGGGGGGGGGGGGGTATTCTTGACTTCATGACGCACAATCCTTATTTGCATAGGTCGGTCGTTAGCATTCACTCTCTTGTGCTCAGTTTTCATATTCACGTTGTTGTTTTCAATGCATAAGGAGAAATTCATTAAATTATCATTTCATTGTTACCGCAAAAGCCATTCATCTGTTAACTGTTTCATTGTTAACAATTTAGCTTTTCTTGATATTATTTTTTTCGGTTTGATACGTTTTATAATAACAGAATGTCCTGACTGACTGACAGACAACGTATTGGCTAAATCATTGATAGAGACTTGAAAATGACGATTTCTTTACCATTAGTTATTGTAAATTGGATCTTTGAGGAGTCCAAAATTTAGTTGTACTGTGGAAACCGTTCGAAGTACATACGTGAAATTTTAAAAATAAAATATTAGTGTTGCAGCCCTTTTAAAATCAGTCAGAAAGAACGAAGTATTCAAAGTGTCTGGACGATTCGGAGATGAAATATCAAACTTTACAATAGAGATAGTTTCTCATAGGTTCTGATTTAAATCTCAAAGAATAATATTCTATCTCCCAGTACAGGCGCATACCTTATCATCCCGGTACCAGAGACTCAAAGCATAGACATTACATAAGAAAAACCCTTGCCGAATGTGCTGGACTTACTAGCCTCCACGAATTTTAACGATTGTTCCACTTATAGGCGCGTGATGTACTCAGTCCACGCGGACGAATCCGCGGGCTACGCTAGTAACTAACAAGGCGTGTCTTTCGCGGTTCCTTGACATTTTATGATATGTGATATAACACTCCCACTTATGATCAGATAAACCGGTGAAGGTTTTATTATGTATGCGTCCATAAAGGTTTGTTTCCCTTGAAACTAACTGTTATGTTTTACATTACTATATCAAGTTTTAGTAGGTAGAACGTATGCCAAGTTCGTCCGGACAAGTACTGCGACCATACCCATTTCTGTTCCGGTTACTGTGTTTCAGTTTGACTGGTTGCCGGCACATGAGACATTCTACCTTCACCTCTCCAAGTTACAGGCAACGACACAATACAATGAGAATTGGGTCTTCCCATACCTAAGTAGGGGAAGACCCAAGATGTTTTGCTTTTGTTCTGGGTTACCGCTTATCATCAGGGGGCCGTCTTGCTTGTTCCGTAACTTATTCGCATATAAAAGTTTTATCCTAAGTAGTAATGGGACTATACTACTCCTACACTAATAATACTCGTGTCACAAATAGTTCCATCTTGCTCTATAGATGTCACTGTGATGATGTGTTACTAAAAATGTCAGTAACAATAAAAACATTGACGACAGTACAAAATATATCACTTGGTTGTTTTAGAAATTTTGTAATGTTCATAATCTTTGAGCAAGGATTTTTATTGATTTTAACCAGACCCGCGCGAATATAAATTTTTTTCACATATAAATTCCTCGATACCATGGAAATTATGTTGAATTAGGGTCGACATTGACTTTTTATACTTTTTATCTGAGCAGCGCCATCTAGTGTCACGTTTAGAAACCATGGCCGAAATAATCGTCAATTTATTCCGACATCTCTGAGTATATTTATAAAAAGACGATCAAACTGTTAATGGAAAAGATTATAAGATAGTATTGTGTTGTGGGTCCTTGTATTGTATTCATGTAGCTATTCCATTGCGGAGAATGTAATTGTATCCTCGTCTTGTATAAAAACGTGCCTTGGGTCGCGTGCGCAGGCTACTGCGTAACATGTACGCATATCAATTGTTATCCATCTAAAGTATTTGTGGGAGCACGGTGCTTTTTGACGGAACTTTGAAATACACGTGTAACATAAATAGGGTAAGAATTGGCAATAACCTATTTCGAGAACTGACAAACATATTACCCGCCGATTGCAACTCGCCCAAATAACATTAACAGCCTTACCTTGTCACGTACGCTGTGTTTGCTTGAACCTTCCGGAATACACCACAATGAAGAAAACCCTAACTGAAGGTTGATTTCTAATCGTTTTGACGCCAAGCAAACGGGATACTTTTATGTTCTATTATATTCTATTCGAGTCACTGCTTCTCTAGAGCCAGTGTGGTGAAAGGATTTTAAGTGCACCTCCAACAGGCTTCTTTCGTGCACTTGACACATTTCTTCGAATTTTTTGTTCTAGGACATGTCGGTTTCCTCCCGATATTTTCCTTCACCGTTTTGAGAACGTGATGTTGCGCACATAAATCTCTCAAACGAAAAACTTATAGGTGCACATCGGGATTTGAACCAGCGATATCCGGATTGAAACTCGGGGTCAGTACCACTAGACCACCGCGCTCTCATTCAATTTTAAGTGAAGATTGGTTACAAATAGCTATTCTAACTTCGAGAGTATTACTTTTTATCTGTGGGAGTTTCACCAAAATATTTGACTTGTATAACAAGGTAATAGAAAGAAGGAAATATTTTGCGTCTGTTCTTTACAATAGTTTTATGTGTGCACATAAAGATAAACGCAAGGATGTGTGGTTAGGTGCTATAAAAACTTTGTTTTGTCAACATATTACTACTAGCAGAACACTTTATAATGTTTTACATTAGTATCATTCCGTTGCCGTATAAATCGTGGGAATTGTTTAAATACTGACGTCACCCACTCATTAGTCCATCGCTATCATATTGCACCTCATGCTCAGTCACTAACTACTAACACTGATTTAGAAGAGTTTCTTCGAACACGTGCTTGCAAGAAAAACAATGTTTATGAGTTTTACTCGAAAAATATTGTTGTATCTTAAACTTTTCGTCACAGAAGAGATGTCATATGTAAACTAGTAATAGTAGTAGAACATGTGCGCCCGGAGAAGTACTGCCACCACACCTGGTAATCTGCCGCCAAGCAGTGATGCACTCGTGTTGCTGTGTTCCGGTGAAAACGGAGTGGGTGCCGGTGAAATTGCAGGCGCATGAGACGTAACATCCTAGTCTCGGGGTGATGACGCAACACAATGCAACTTGGGTCATCTCCTACTATGGAGAGGATTTGAGTCGTATTGCTGTTGTCCATGGACGGCAGTTACCACTTAACATCAGGTGGGCCGTCGTCAGCTCGTTCTATCACTTACATCACACAAAAATAAACTCTTATTAGTTATAGTATATATCTATATGTATTCTATCAGTTGTCTGGTTCCCATAGTACAAGCTGTGTGTGTTGCCACCAACATTATAATTATTTAGTTCGTGAACTCTCCTTGTCTAAATGGGTTCTTAAAACAGTTTATCCTCGGCACTAATAGACCACGATCGGTCAATGATTGCCACTTCCTCTCGAATATGCCTTCCAATTAACCACTTACCTATTCCTTAAACTGACCAGCGCCATACTCATTCTAATGGTTATTGTGAGTGCTTCTGTACATGACTGGATTGTAATCTTGGAATCAGTAACTAGGCTCGAAGCAGTGGGTTCGATTCTATGCGGCCTACGCGCTGGGCAAATCTTGATCTTCACTGCTGTGTTACTCTCTCGTGGCGGGCTCTGCCATGACACGAAGATGTCACTTAGACACACCAGTTCATTTTGATAACATACGCTTTTCAGATTTTATATTTTCGGAGTTCTTTGTGGAATTTATTGTTTATAGAAATTTATCGAACACTGCCTAAATTAAACGTTAAATCTATTGTTTTTTACCACTTAATATTTTATTATCTATTCTTAAGCTATTTTAACAAATCTTTTGCGTATCCACTTTGGTAGAACGATGTCTTTAAAACGAGGGGTCCCCAGTTCAGACAATTATAAGACTAGAAACTCGTTTATCTGTATATTCCTCAGTTACATGTGGCATACGGTATGCCCTATTTTATTATTATTTTACGTAACCTACGTTCCGAATTTCATCTATGTAGTTGTAGTAGTCTGTAGTCTGTAGTCTTCGTATAAAGGGGCTGTAAGTTAACCTCGAGTCAAATGGCTGCTTGCCAGTACATGGCCCTTATTAAGGGGTTCTTGCTTTTCTTTGAAGGGTTGAATTTGGCTACGAAACCCTTAATAAAAATATAAAATCCACTAGTTATCTAGACTAACGACTAGTAATCCACTATAGAGAAGGACAGTAGATTTTAATACCGACATTCTTTCTCGCTGTCGAGAATCCATTGGCTTATAAAGCTATTGTAGATTCCAGCAGCAAATAACATTAGTGGACGGCCCCCTATAAAGATGCATTGCTCCTGCTAATTTCTCCTATCGCGTTTACCGCCCGCCCACATCACACTACTCGATAATGCGTTAATGTATCTACCCGTACTGTTACAAATTGCTGTTATTTGCATTCACCGCTTCGCGCGACGTTATTAGGACTGTTACTCGTGGTTGCTTTCTATGCGTATTATACATAATAAACTGTTATAGTTAGCTGAATGTACTGTATTTTAGATAATAAACAACTTTATTTTTTATTTGCTATTGGCTATCATTTGACCGCAATCTCACCTAATGTTAAGTGACGATGCGGTCTACGATGTAGCATGCGCGCCTAGAAGATACCTTCTAGATAATTCACTCTCCTCTTTAAGACCTCCAGATTATAGTTCTCGGGAAATACAGATGTATATACATATAAATACATGTATTGTAAAGCGCGTTACTCCATTTTTCTGTCGATATGCCACTTCAGATTTACCGTCCAAATGTTGATCACTCTAAGGCGCTCTCTATACTATCGAAGTTCCTCGTCGAAGTACTCCATAAAGATGACCCATAGTAAGAGTACGTCACTGTTGACTCGGTGTACGTCGAGAGGATCCCTGTCTTCAACATGGATGACGTTCCCACGCCAACTTCGGGACGCTTTGAGCCTTTTTGACTCGAGCGCAAAGCCGACGGAATCAAAGCGGAGGGGACAACGGCCGTTATTCACACCTTGACAGGAGCGAGAGCGTGGTAGCCCAGTGGTACAGTACCCGATTTTCATTCTGGATGTCGCCGGTTCATATCCTGATAAGAACCAATAACTTTATCACTTGAAATGTATTTACTCGACACCGCCTACTCAACACGGTTAAGGAAATCGTGAGGAAACGGGCATATCCTACAGCCAACAAAATTTAATACATTTGTCAACAAGTGCATGAAAGGAGCCTTTTTGAGACTCACTTTAAACCTTACACTGGTTCGAGAGAGCTTGTGACATGACCCTGCTGTGCCCTGCCAAGTGCCCCCCTGTCTAAGTGTCTAGCCCGTACTTACAAAAAGATCCAGGTCCTCCGCCATCGCCCCACGCCCCGGCGTAGATAATGGCTAGTTATAATGAATTTCCGCAACGATTCAGGTAGAACATGTTTCCTGGTTATTTGTATACGTTGTTATAAATATCCGTACAGTAGCAGTAGCGGTTAGTATGCGATATATAACTAGATATAGCGTGTATCAATATTAAAATAAATGTCTTGACTTCATTAAAACTCCTTACTTCTTGATTTACTCACTGGGAAGTGCTGTGCTGCTGCAATTCCTACAAATACTATGCTTTGGTTTCATGAACAAATGTATAACGTAATTGAAACATTTGCTAATGCTGAACAGGTCATCGTAATTCTAATTAATGAAAATAATTTTTTAGAATTAAATATTTTTGTAAAAAAAAAATGTCTCTTTGTTTCGGCATATCTCCGAAACGGTTGAACGACGGGACTTCCACAGGCATGTAGCTGTTGTTATATGGAGCAACTTAAGCTATTTATTGTCTGGTAGAAACCGCTATAATTGATAAGACCGCCGGTAGTACATTTCTTTTGAATTTTTGTAACAAAACGTTTTGTATTTTCTGTTTTATTGGTGTAAAGTGCAATATAGTGTTTAATTACTCGTGTCTATCTATTTTTCGAGTGACAAAATAGGGATGCATGATAAAACCAAATTCCACCCAATCAAAGTCGCGGGCAACACCTAGTAATCTAATAAAAATAACACGTTGGCTTTGTTAAATGCCATTTAATAGGGACAAGTACAGTGAGCACGATTATGTATATGCGCTATAATTACTTTGCGTGTGGAGGAAAATACTTGAAAATATTAACGTTTTCACATTATTTACTGGTTACATTAACTAGGCAGAACTGTGACAGGCTAATATATTATTTTTGACTGCATCCTCTGCTAATGTTAAGTGACGATGTGGTTTGACATGTAGCATGCTTGCCTATGTAACCTATTCACTCTCCTTTTCATGTGGAACGAAGATGGTGGAATTACATCATGGAACTCTACCACATATTTGCAGTATAGTAGCGAATTCTATAGAATATTTAACTAGCATTTTTGCGTTGGTGTTCGATACTACGAAATCTAGCCTCAATCATTGAATTATCCCAATAAACCTTTTGACTCGCCTTGAAATAAATGAATATTGGGAATCGAACCCACGACCGCAGAAGGCAGGATTACTACCAACTGAGCTGTGAGTCCAGTCTATAGATATTGAGTACGTGAAATTACGGAGCCACACTTCTCTCCCGACCTAGTTGTATCCATTTGCTAAAGTACACTTGAGTGAAAATAATGTTTTTCGCACAAAACAAAGCTAGATTTTAGTACCTAATTGTTTTATCGACCGTGCACTAATAGTGCTTGTACTTTTCTAGTACGTATCTAGTACACGGACAGATAAAACTAAGGTATCTGCCACAACTGGTTTAGAACCGGATACCACTGTGGCCGGCCTGGATTATAGCGAGGTTCACTGCGTGTCATACGTCGTTAATATGAAACTGAGTGCAACATATTATATTTGCACCAGAGAGACTTTCCTGTAGGGTAATGATGGAAGTCACGCTTCTCCTATTCGAGTCACTGATTCTCTCGAACCAGTGTGGTGAAAGGTTTTTAAGTGCGCCTCAAAGAGGCTCCTTTCGTGCACTCGACACATGTCTTCGAATTTTTTGTTCTAGGACATGTCGGTTTACTCACTGTTTTCCTTCACCGTTTTGATTACGCGGTACATAAATCTTTCAATCGAAAAACTCATAGGTGCATGTTGAGGGTTGAACCGGCGACCTCCGGATTGAAACTCGGGGTCAGTAGACCGGGACCACTAGACCACCACGCTCTTTGTAAGTGACACTGGACGCTGCAATCACATTTGGACAGTTTGCTTTTTCCACACCACGTTTAGACAGGTCAGAATTGACAATCAAAATACATACAGTACAACATATACACAAAATAAATAACTAAAAACACTAAATAAATGGGGCATTATTTTAAAATTGATAAAATACTTCGTATGTATGCAAAAAATACCTTTCAACTTGATATATGTTAATAAAGTTTTGATGCTGACTTTACTTTTCTTCAGTTTGTGTTCTAAGCGGACCGTATGCTGCTCGGCAATAGCGCTCTAGTCTCTGTACACGCAACCCTTATCGTCTAGCGGAGTATCGGCGCTTACACGTAAAACGCAGATTTCTAGATATGGCGATTTCCTTTCCAATTAAAATGAGAAAGTCGAATACTTGTCTCATTAATACATGCAAATACACGAACGCTAACAGATTTATAACTGCGCTGTGCCTACGTATAGTATGGATAGTTGGATTGTACCCCGCAATTAATGAACGAAATAATATAATAATAATAATATTGGTGGACAATTCACACAGCGCCATCTAGCCCCAAACTAACATAGCTTGCACTATGGGAACCAGACAACTGAAATAATAGATATATACTTGTTTTGTAAATGCATAGATATTAATACCCAGACACAGAACAAACATCTTTATTCGTCACACAAATGTTTGTCCTAGGTTGGAATCTTACCCACGACCTACAGCGCAGAAGGCAGCAGAGTTACTACCAACTGAGCTGTGAGGCCAGTCGAAATGATATCAAAAAGTTGTTGTCCCTAGTTTCTATCCCCATTAGACATTCTCCCGAATAATTTGACTGTGAAATATTCACATGCGCGGCGCAGAACGCGGCAGAGGGACTTGGTGGCTGTACTCATTAGTATAATTTATACTCATTAGTTCTGGTAATGAGGATTCCTTTTTTTTGGACATGCATTTTTGTACCATTGACCAAATTGGTTAATTTGGTTAATTTATTAACTGGCAAGTAAGTCAGTTAAGTAAACCTTATAAGCCAAGAAAAATGTCAGGAGCGCGACTTTTTGTCGTGTTAACAGTAGCACATAGAGCAGACTGCTGATGTCAGATGCAGCTAACTATTACGATTATATTATTCACTATTATTTTGTTGGTAATCTTAAATAAATAAATAAATTACCTTACTTGAAAAGCAAGAACCCTTTGAACAACACATTGCTTGCTGAGCATATTTCACTAAACGCTACTGTGCCCAATCTGTGTGTTTTCAGATCCTTTGCGAAACTCTTAGGCCACAGTAATTGTGAAACTTGCCTTCCCGAGCATATGGATAATTTAAAGTGTTTTTTGGTTGTTTTTCGGTAGTAAATGCTAATTAGAATTAAGTTATATAATAATAATAATGATAATATTGGTGGACAATTCACACAGCGCCATCTAGCCCCAAACTAAGCATAGCTTGTACTATGGGAACCAGACGACTGATAGAATACATTTTTGTTTTTGGTAAATACATGTATATAATACATATTAACACCTGTGTACTTGTTTTTTAGGTGCAATAAAGAATTGTATATGTGTATGTATTGTTTACAGAAGTTGTCGTGTTGGTCAGGCGTCGGGCCGGTCTGCTGCGCCGCGCCCGCCGTGCCCGCCGTGCCCGCCGTGCCGAGTCGCGCGTGCGATGCGGAGCGGTCACCGCCCGCGCCGCCCCCCGCCCCGCCCGTGCTCTGCACCAGACCCTGCTGCCGTGACGCAACGTGAGTACATCTATCCGGAGGTCGCCGCCGCGCCGGTTCAAATCCCGACGGGCACCTGTGCGCGCAATACCACGTTCTCAGAACGGTGAAGGAAAACATCGTGAGGAAACCGACATGTCCTAGAACTAAGAATTTGAAGACATGCGTCAAGTGCACGAAAGGAGGCTCTTGGAGGCGCACTTAAAATCCTTTCACCACACTGGTTCGAGAGTACCAGTGACTCGAATATAATAGAACTCATTCATTATGCACTGCGGAGGCAGGCGGCTGCGTATCGGCTACAGGCTGAGAGATACAGATCTCTCGTCCAAAGTCAGCGAATGAGCTGTTATAGTCCGCCTTTGCTCTGCTCTCTGCTGTCATGACGCAGCTGTCATTTAGTTAGACTGTGGCTAGTTCCTTAGATCCATAAAAGATCGAGCGACAGTAAAAAGACGTAAGATATCTCAAACTTAGTGAATGGGTTGGAGCGAAATTCTATTTTGGAATTATGGTTTTGTAAGTGATTCAAAGTTTTTTTGTAGGGTCCCATCTAATAGTATGTGAATTATTATCAGAATTGAAGAAGGTTAAGTTCCTTCGCAAGCTTATCAAACTTTAGGTCATAGCTCATTTCCTTTTAAAAAAAACTAACTGTTCCATGTTAATATCTCTATACATCTTCTCCGATGACTATTTAATAAGTTTGAGGGAGAATAATGGTAAAATAATGTGATATCAATGTAATTTAAAATAACGTGTGACACTGGTACATTTTATTGGTTATACAAGCAATTTTCTTGATATACATTTCCACATCTGGTTCTTTTGAAGTCCCATCGTCACTCGTTATTTAAATATATGAATGTTAAATGGACGTTTTTGTTCGATAACTTTACTTTCTCCCTCCGTCTTGACGATTCTACTTCAGGGACTCTTACGCTAAAACGGTTGCTGCAAACGATTGCCAATAAAAGCCATTAATGGTGCGAGTTTTCTTGGATCTATGTCACAGGAAGGATTATAAACGCGTTGCTAACCAGCTTTAGAGGTCCTGAAGCAATCATAGATGGCGCTGTTCCAAATTATCACCAATATTTATTTATTTATATTCATATATAGCACAATAGTAATTACATATTGTTTAAAACACGTAAATTTTTGCAAAATAATATTCGCGTTGACAATACTCGTGTATTAAATTAAAATATTTATTTATTAGGAGTATTTGTAGCAATATTCTAATGTTGTTTTGGAATAGTCAACGAATTCTTCAACAAGCACAATAGCATCACATTCCAGACTTGCCACAATCGTATTTACAGTTGCGCCGACGCGGACGGTGGGTCCGCGCGGGCGCAGGTTCTTATTATTAAAATCCCGGGAATTTTTAGGGTGTTTGTTACCCCCGGCGGTACCTGGCAGGCACCCCCTCCGAACAACCCTCGGTAGTGTAGCCGCGTCCTTCCGCCCCTCACAACGTGCGATGCGTGTGCGCAACGCGTTTTCTCTACATTTTAGTTTTAATGTGATGTTATAGTGTAATTGTTGATGTTCTGTTATAATGTAAATATGGATCTCACTCTGCCGAGGCTCAAGTTTGAGTGTGAAGATGACGATTACGCCGATTTTGATTTCGATGATGAGTGAGTTGTTTATAGGAGTACTTAGTTTCTAAGTGCAGTAGAACTCACGCCAAGTTCGTCCGGGAAAGTACTGCCACCATGCCCGTTTCTGCCGCCAAGCAGTAACGCATTCGCGTTACTGTGTTCCGGTTTCAAAGGTGTCCGGTGAAATTACAGGCACATAAGACATTCCACCTACACGTCTCTGAGTTACGGGCACATACGATACGACTTGGGTCTTGTCGTACCTAGTAGGGGAGGACCCAAGTCGCGTCGGTTGTTATGGGCAGAGGTTACCACTTAACAGGTCCCACCATCGGCTCGTTCCGTAACTGTATAAAATAAAATAAAGTTTATATGTCTGTCGTTGTAATCGACAGCCGTCGCTGTGATTGAAATTGTTGAAGGGCTTATTAAGCACTTAGATTGACATTAATGCCTGAAAATGTGACTTTCTATCTTCAAGAATTAACGAATTGAGTGACGGGCGTAATGCCATGCGACTTGGGTCTTAGCATTTGTGGTATGAGAGATGTGTCGTTTATAATTGTATCTCAGTTTTATGGCCAGGGGAGTACTTTACAGGTGGGCCACCAGCTCTTCAAGTCCCTTATTCACATAAAACAAAAGCAGTTTCAGCTTTGCTATTCCTCATGTCATTCCTAGAATATATTTTTCCCTCTTAATACTATCCAATACTGGTCCAAAACTGCTTCTTTGAGGAATAACATTGACTGCAATAATTTCACCACCCTGTCTATCTATAGTCTATATCACGTCTATATTCTCCTCGATAGTGTGGTTCACGGTGAAACGAGGACCGTCGTATCGTCTGCCTATCCTTTTAGGTGAATAGGAGTATTCTTTTTTTCATGCAGTTACCACTTACAGTTCTATATAGTGTCCTTGTTAGTTAGATGTCATGAATTCTTTTATCTAACGTGGCTTGGTACCAAAAAGTCGCCATTTTATTCCCAGCTAATTTTATCCCAATAACAATGATTCAACGGAATGCGCAGACAAATGGCGTTTTCGGTCCCGAGCGATGAGATTGTTTCTTTTTGTTTGTCAATCCTTTTCTTTTTTTTTTAAGCTTCAACATAGATTTTAGATTTCTCATTGTTATTTCATTGAAAGCGCCGCAGTAAGAAGTTTACCAGTTATTCCATAAATAAATCGTTTTGTATACATATATGTATATTGTATATTTGTTCAGATTTTTTATCGGCATTTATTATAACGATGATACTATGTCATTTAGCATAAGTAATAATACAATTATAAAAAGATTACGTTTAAAAATTTTTCGAGCATCTGTCATCTAAAATACCCTAAAAACTGGTTGATAAGCTTTTATCAACCCTTATTTACTGGCCATGGCATGTCTGTTATCATTACATATCACCGAAACAGTTATAGCAACGTTATCTCTGAAATAAATAATATTGTTTATTTTTCGCACTGTTTATTCTCCAGCATATAAAAAAAAATGGGCTGATCAAAGTCAAAGTCTAAAACTTTATTTCCATAGAATTCATAAGGAAATGGCTTGGGTACGTCAATAATATTCAAAACATAAGGTCACGCGTACATATCGCTGAGTTTAACGGCTGGTCAAATCCTAAACGACCCTCTATGGGGAAGAACAAACAAGAAACCCCTAAAGGAAGGCTTCCTTTTTTTTCCCGCGAGCACGATCCTTGTGACAATGATCTTGATCTACTACGGTTTCCGACCACCACTACCTTTTCTTGGCCGACTCCGTAAGACAGTTACCTGAATGTTGTATGTGATATTGGCGTGCGTGTTGTCCACAGAGTCGGTGATAGCAGCGATCAGCGGCGAACGCAAATACACAAGACGGCACCGCAGGGCGCAACGACGACGGCCCACAGCAAGCAGCTGGCGGCGGGCGGTTCCAACCACCCGCCCCAGCCGCAAGGTAACCACAAACGTAATGTCAACCAATTGTTGTTACCTCCTACACACTGACACACACACACAACACCACACAACACCACACACCATACACACACCATACACACACCACACACCATACACACACACCACACACCATACACACACGCACCACACACCATACACACACACCACACACCATACACACATCACACACCATACACACACACCACACACCATACACACACACACCATACAATCACACACACCACACACCATACACACACACCACACACCATACACACACACCACACACCATACACACACACCATACACACACACCACACACCATACACACACACCACACACCATACACACACCATACACACACTACACAGACCACACACACACACCACACACCATACACACACCACACACCATACACACACACCACACACACACCATACACACACACACACACACCACACACACACACCACACACACACACCACACACACTCACAAATCACTTCTTTATGAGTATTTTTCTTTTCATCTCTCACCAGTACGACCTTGCTGTCTGCAAATACTTTTAACACAAAACAATACAATACAATACTAATTACTAACACAAGGCTATGCACCTATTCTTATTCGCTAAAGAGATCAATTTTAAGAAAAAGCTTCATAGGTGCATACGTCTAATTGGATTCTCGGAGTGTTGTGTAAAAATTCAACCAATCTGACAGGAGGTAACAATCGTGGGCGTGGGATCGAAACCTGTAGTTTGTTTGAACTTTCATGCACTATCCTTTTTCTAATGCACCGTCTCGACGGGAGAATATATTACTGAGCGCGCCTTTGTTGTCTATGGTTTGCGTAGGCGGTTAACACACGATGCCAGCACGCACCTTGTCTATATATACAAATAATAACAGCCCTAGAGTGGAACTCCTTGCCTGCGTCTGTATTTCCCGAGAACTATAATCTGGAGGTCTTCAAGAGGAGAGTGAATAGGTATCTTCTAGGCAAGCATGCTACATCGTAAACCGCATCGTCACTTGACATCAGGTGAGATTGCGGTCAAATGTTAGCCTATAGCAAATAAAAAAAAAAAAATTGTCCGTTTATAATGTCAAAATAATAGCTTTTTACTGAATGTATAATAATATGAAAGTATATACGATACTTATAATAGAAAAACAATAATTAATTATATTTAATATTTTCTGTTTGTTCCGGCTAATCTTTGAAATGGCTGGACCGATGTTGTCGGGACTTTCACTGGCAGATAACTGATATTATAAGGAGTAACTTAGGCTACTTTTATTAAGATTAATTTGCACATTGATCAAAATGACTGAACCCCGTAGCTACTCCGTTAGTAACAAACTGATGACAACGCAATCAATATATTCGGATAACGCGCTCTATTGTATATTCTTCCTCTAAACGAGCTACGCTTTGGTTTCAGTTTTCCTGAACATTGAGTTGGGTACGCGCTTTACGTGTACAATTATACTTATGTTTAATGAACTTTGAAAATTTTAAGTAAAATATTTACACCATACTTTGTGTTTATAAAGTTCGTCTAATTTCCTCTCATACTTCGCGAATGTTAATTGATGAAATCCTTGAAAATAACTAACTTAAGTTGTCGAGGTCTTGTGTGTGCAAACTTTTCAATTTCGCTTTACTTTATCCCCTTAGTAATTCTTAAGAAACTTAGAACCAAGTTATAAAAGTTGAAGAATTAAAACTTCGCAGACACTAAATACCCAAATACAATTTGAAGGGATTTGGCTTTAGAACTAACGTGGTTTATATGCCATTCATTTGGCACGGTGAGCATAGCATTATCGAGATTTCTTTAACAAAATCGTATTATAATCAAGAATTTGTGGCAATTGAGTAACAAATCCGAGAATAATAAATGACTATTATGACCTACTAAATGATAGATTCTTTCTTCAAATATTGAAAAAAATTAAAAAGAATATGATTATTGGAATCGATTACCATACTCGTTTCCATTCGAAAACAACATCTGGTGTCGCGGACCACACTTTGTACCAATTTCTGCCTTTTCCTTGTCATAATGTAAATGCATGTTATGTTGCAGTTCTAGTGATTGATTGGGTAATTTGGGTCTACTTGTAAGCGTATAAATATTATCTGTTTATTACTTTGTTTTTCTTTTACATAATTTGTGACTCTGGTAGTTTAAGTGGTTGTGATTCTATTGGCAATAAAATAAACTTAATTTTAAGCATCCGCATCTCTTTCTCTCCCTAGTGAATGTAAAGAGACTGACACATACCACAGTCCGTATTTCCTGAAACCTATAATATGGAAGTCTTCAAGAGGAGAGTGAATAGGTTCCTTATAGGCGCGCATGCTTCATCGTAGACCACATCGTCACTTAACATCAGGTGAGATTGCGGTCAATAGCTTGCCTATCACGAATAAAAAAAACCGCAGACTGAATTAAGAACTGTCGAACTAAATTTAGTGATTTGCCTGCGTCCGTAGTAAACTATCACGATTTAAATTTCCTATGGATGTAATATTTGTAAAACCTCAATGTTTTGACTGAATTCAAGCTGTCTGTCACATATAAAGACAATACGAATTAGCTTATCAATAGCTAATTATTACGTTTAGTAAGTCCCTTTAGAAATTAGACTAATGTCGTGCATTTGACGGCATTCTGTCGTATCCAATGACAATGTTTGCTTCGTGTGTACCATATAATTAACATGTGCGTTAACGTTCCCCATGCGTTGACTGCGACGCACGCGCAGGCTCCGGTTGCGGCGCCGATGGAGACTATCAGCTGGTGCAGCATGAGGTCCTCTACTCCTCGTCCAATCGGTGAGTCAACTGAATTCTTGTGAATTCTTTAACAAATTTTATATAGATAACTCTTTATTGTATACCACAATATAAACATAAACAATTTTACAAGAAATTACGTCTTACGTCTCATGCGCCTGCAATTTCACTGTAATTAATTGATAATATTTTTTTTATTAATTTAATTCGTTCATTGTAATGCATTATATCTGGCACATATGATGTCGCAGAAATCCTTTTGTAAAAACTTCAACAATCGCGCGCGAGGTCGTAAACGATACTTTCCCGTTAGAGCTCAACAATGCCTTATTCTAATCAATACCTCCACAAAGGGCTAGCTAGATGCTTTATCGATTTATTTAGAGAGCAATTACCGTACGTCATGTGCTGTATAAGAAACAAGTCCATTGTGCCTTCGCTAATGAAATAGATAGACAATGCACAACACACTATTATAACATTGTTCAAGACATTCATTATAATGAAAGTTATTCTCTGTTCTCGGTAGCTTTGGATGGTTGATAGCTTCCCGTATAAGCAATGGTTAGGGGACTGTTGCTTATATATACTCTAAGAAAGATAAACTGTCTGATGTATAAAAATAACATTTCAACGCAAAGTTACATCCAGAGTACGTTTAAGAACAACGATTCTTATGATCTTCAGATGAGAGTAACATTTTCGTTGAATCGTTACCATCAGGTACGAGGTGCTGGAGTTCCTCGGGAGGGGCACCTTCGGTCAGGTCGTCAAGTGCTGGAAGAAGGGCACCAACGAGATAGTCGCCATCAAGATACTGAAGAACCACCCGAGCTATGCTCGCCAGGGCCAGATTGAGGTCAGTGAGCGCACTTTCAACATATGTATATTCTACTTACTAATAATATAATAAACGTGGAAGTTTGTATGGATGTTTGTTACTATTTCACGTTCAAACGGCTGAATGGATTTGGATCAAATTTGGTACCAAGATAGCTTATATCCTTTTTTTTTTTTTTTTTTTTTTTTTTTTTTTTTGTTCTCGAGGGGGAGATCTGCTCGACAGATACCCTGCCACATTGAGGGTGCGACAGGGTTATGTGGGGTTTCACGGACTCGTGGACCCACTAAAACCCCCCCGGTGGCCGGCCTCGATGCATGTCAAGGAGCACCAGGTTCTCCGAAGGAACTCACACTGATGCCCCTCTCGCATATCGCCCTTTGCACGTCCCCGGGGCAGCTGGAAGCGCCCCCAGCACCCTCGCAGTGCTTACGACGGCACACGCCACCATGTGCCGCCGCCCTCCCAAGACCCGCTTGGAAGATAGTCGGAGCCCTCACCCCGACTACCCACGGGCCCGAAGGTCCCCTGTTCGGCAGGGGATACCGCTACGCCCCTTGCGGGGCAGGCGCTGCGGGGCGGCCGTTGCCTGCACCCCGCCGCCGCCTTCTCCGAGCGGGATCGGCCCTCTCCCGATCTCGCTCTGCAGCCTCTTTCCGGACCATAACCGTCTCGCAGAAAGAGGTCACCGCCATCCACGCTCTCTCGTCTGCCAGCATAGCCGCTACTACGCTAGGCAGAGAGAGGTCCTGCCCAATCCTGGAGACCAGGGCCCGCCGCTCCAAGCCCCACGCCGAGCACTCCTCGAGCGTGTGCTGCGCGGAATCCCGGTCCCCCCCACAATGGTGGCATGCCGGTGTTGGCTCGCGACCGATCCTGTTCAGGAACTCACCGAAGCATCCGTGCCCGGTAAGAACCTGCGTCAGGCGATAGGTGACGTGACCCCCCTCCCTCCCTTGCCAGCCTTCGAAATTTGGCAGAATAGCGCCGACAACGCGCTGGCGCGTACATCGCGGCTCATGGAGCCGCTCGCGCCACAGCCCGAGCGCACGTCGGCGCTCCTCTGACCGCACTTCGGCAGGCGCAGCTCCGCCCCCATCATCGTTGCGAAGATGGACATACACCCGTGCATCCATCTCCGCCAAGATGTCGAGCGGCGGGAACCGCGCCAACAAAGTTGCCGCCTCTAGGGATATCGTCCGGTACCCCCTAGCGATTCGAATGGCAATGGTACGCTGCAGGCTATTAAACATAGCCCTATAGCGACCAACACCCGCAAGTCTACATGACCAGACGGGTGCTCCGTATAGTGCCATCGATCGCACGACCCCGGCGTAGAGACGGCGAACTCCCTCTCGCGGCCCCCCGAGATTTGGCAGAAGGCCGTGCAATGCACCAACCACCTTCCTAATCCGGAGGACAGAGCGTCCGAAGTGCTCCTCGAAGCGCCAGCGACTGTCCAAGGTAAGGCCTAAGTACTTAAGGTACTGGCCCACCTGGACGTCTACGTCACCTACACGAACCGACAAGCTGGGTGGTTCACGTCCTCTCGGGAACTTGTGAAACCACAGCGCCTCGGTCTTCTGAGGTGCTATCCGCAGACCCAGCTCGTGGATCTTGTCCACCACGCCTGCCACCCCAAGCTCGGCGAGCTCTTTGGCCCCCTCAAAAGAGTCCCCAGCGGCTAACACGAGAGTGTCGTCCGCATAACAGACGACGTGTATGCCGATGGGGAGACTGACTCGCAGGACCGCGTCATATGCGAGGTTCCACAAAAGTGGGCCCAAAACAGAACCCTGTGGTACCCCGCAACAAATCTTCCTCTGGTGCAATACACCATCCCGGCCCACGTATTGCACGATCCTGTCACGCAGATAGGCGCCAACGATGCGCTGCAGGTAGGGAGGGACTCCGTGATGCACGAGCGCCTCCCGAATCGCCCTCCAGGGCAAGGAATTAAACGCGTTGACGATGTCCAAGGACACCGCCAACATCTTCCCACCCCGGGACACTACCTGGTCCGACAGCGTACGGACACGAAGAATCGCGTCCACTGTCGAACGAGCCTGTCGAAAACCGTACTGGTGATCCGACAGGTCGGGGCCTTCCTGCGACAGGTGCAAGCATAGACGGTTGGCAATTATTCTTTCGAACAATTTGCCAGCTTCGTCCAGCAGGCAAATGGGACGATACGCAGAGGGAGAATCCGCGGACCTGCCATCCTTCTTCAAGAGGACCAACCTTGCCTCCTTCCAGCCTTTGGGGAACACACCACAGCGTAGGCAGCTGTCAAACAGCTGCCTCAGCTTGTCTCCAAGGCCGGCAGAGAGAGCCAGCACCCAGACCCGACCTGGAATCCCGTCAGGGCCGGGTGCGGTTTGACGGGCCCTAAGGCGCTTTACGGCTCGGCCCAACTCCTCTTCGGTTACCCCCAACTCATCAGACCAGAAGTCCGATGGTATTTCGGGGGATGCCGGGGGATTATCCTGGACCCTAGGGAATAATGTGTCAACCACATTCCCTACAAACACTGGGTCCAGGGTTTCCGTGAACGGAGGGACCCACGGCCGGAGCTTGCCCAGTACTGTCTTGTACGGACGCCCCCATGGATCCCTGTCCAGTCCCTCCAGAAGTTCGTTCCAGGACCGAGCCTTGGCGTCAGCAATAGCGACTTGAAGCGCCTTCGTAGCGCCTCGGTATACCCGGTAGGCTCTCTCGATCTCCTCGGCAGTGGCTCGCCTTCTCCTCCGGGTCCTAGTGTACAGGCGTCGGGAGCGCAGGCACGTCTCACGCAACTGCGCTATCTCCTCCGACCACCAGTACACCGCCCTGCGCTTGGTTGGTCTGGCTCGGGGCATCGAGACGTCACAGATCGACGTCATCGATTCCCTGAACCAAGCCGCCTCCCTCTCCGGATCTGGCAGCTCTTCTTCGGCGTAGCCTTCCGACCAGGCCGCAACGATGGCTGCGGCTTCGAGCAGATCCCTGTCGAGCCGGTTGAGGGCCCATCGTCGCGGCGGACTGCTACTGCGGCGGGACACACGTCCAGGCGGGCGGAGGGCCACTTCAAAAATGATGTGGCGATGGTCGGATAGTGTGACCATCTCCTCCGCAACTCTCCATCTCGACACCATGCGCATGGCAGGAGGAGTCGCCCATGACAAATCCACGATTGACTCTCCCTGCCACCGCACACACGTGTTGACGGACCCCTGATTCAGCAATCGGAGGTCAAGTCCCGCCGCCCATTCCACCACAGAAACTCCCCTAGGGTTGTCTCGGGGACTCCCCCACGCCCGCGAGTGCGCGTTGAAGTCTCCCAAGACAAGCACAGGACGGGGCAGGCACCTGCGTATGCAGTTTCCCACCTCGTCCAGGTACGCCTCGTAAGCGGCGAGGGTAACATTTGGAGAGATGTAGCAGCCCACAACGGCTATGCGACCCCACTCCGTGGCCACGAAACCCTGTCCCTTCTCTAAGATAGCTTATATCCTGTATTAACAACACATAGGCTACTTTGATCCCGGAAAAGTGCAGTGTTACCGTGGGATTACTTATTCACAGCGGGTAACACCGCGAGGCGCATCTTGTAATATATAAATACTAGCTGCCTGTGGAATTGCCCGCGAGGTACCTTGATAAATATTAGCTTCGCTTACTCCTTTCATAAGTCACGAAATGCTAGTGTTAAAAAAAAAAAAATTAGTTAATTGTCAGTAGTTTTGGTTTGAAAGAATAATAAATATCTGTAGAGGCACATTGGTGGGAAAATTTATATCTTTTATTGCTAGACTTTACTCTAACTTCGAGCATACTATTTTGTCCAAGCTTTCATCAATCTTCATACTAATTAAATAATTAATAAAACTATATCGTACCAAAAGTAAAAATGTGATACCTTAATTGTGAAATGATTTATTCCCCATACAAACTTTCATTCACTATATCAACCCCTTCAGGTTTTATTTTTCAAGACAAAATTCCGTTAATACAATTCCGGGTAAAAACTGCGTTCTGCTGTAGCGATCTGCCCCGATTCCTGGCTTCCGACTTAGTTGCACAACTCTTGCGTGTACAAATTCCACTGCGCAGACCTAAAGTTGATATTGTGCCAAAATACACTTGAACCCTCTTCGTTGCGTCCACATATCAAGATCATATTGTTTCTCTTTTCCTACTACGAAATATTTGAATTCCCTTTTGCATATAGAATAAGTTTTAATGGATCTCCAGACGTTGGTGCTGGCACTTCATCTATTTATTTCTCATAGACCGATGTACAAGTTTCCATTATAGCTAGTTCTGGCAACACTCCAGGGCGCGCTTGTTGTTTGGTTTTGCACACCGCAGTGGACGCCGCTATACAATTTATACGAGAAACTCCTTTGATGTTCGTATAAAGTGGCCACAATTGGCGCTTATTTTTGCACAGGCGACCTCAATTTACTCCAGTACACAGATTACTGAGCAACGTTAATAGTAGCATTGCTCATGTTTGCTTTTATCACCTCGCGTTATTACTGAAGTATCGTAACATAAGTACTTTGCAATATTTTTTTTTTGGTGCCAAGTTGTAATGACAACTGTTCTTACAAACTATTACATATACTAGCAAAGTACTTATGTTACGATACTTCACCTCCGGGGGTGAAAGAGAAAAAAAATACAAGATAATTAATACAATTGAAAACAAAAATCCTATTACTAACATTTCATAATTCATTACTCTTTCTTGTTGAATGTGATCAATCCTTAGCGACTCTAAGGTATTGTGACCACCCGGTCTGCTTTTTAGTTAGAACTGTGTCGTTATTGAAGCACTCGCAGCGTAGCTTGTTTGGTGTCTGTCAACAGACCATATATTATGTAACGTTCATGCAGTCGGATGGGAGGCACTTACAATCAAGCGTTTCCGGACACGTTAAATAAACGTCAATAAACCGTGTTGGGAGAGTTATGGGTGGTCTGAAAATTATGACAAAGCTTACCTAGAGTCACCATCCGAACTAACATCTGGGCTTATCCGAATGTGTCTTAGTTAAAGGCCTTGCGTCCGTAATTTATTCGGATTCTTTTATTGAAAACTTTTAAATCTAAATCACGTTTTTACTAATTTAGCTACGTAAAAATAAAATATAATTAGTCCTTAATTGGTATTGCACAAAATGCATAATAGTTGGCACAAAATCGCAGGAATACTCACATCTCCATAATACCTCATGCGTTGCAATTACAAATAACAATAAAAAAATGACCGATATTTTTAAATCGTGTTTCTTGTGAGGAATTTGACTATATTAGAGTTAATTTAAATCCAAACTCATACAGAAAGTTATATTAAAGAATAAGTCCTTTGGTTTAGTACGCAGTGGCATAGCATCACCACATGATAGATCCCATATAAATACATTATGTTAGACAATGCCATTTATATAACGCAGGTCAGGAATGCACCGGACGAAACACATGCTCATGCATGACTCTAACACTTCATAACCACTTATTCACACCATTGATATTAATAATAATGATTCAGTTTTTATAGATACTAATAGTAATGCCATAAATTCATGTGATATTCATAATTGATCTATTGATATCCAATCAAAACTAATTTTCGTTGCACGCATCCGAGCAGTGAAATGAGACAAATCAAAGCCAAAACTTTATTTTAATTGAATATTAATGGCTTGAAAACGTCGAGTAATAGGTAATTTGTAAATGTAAGGTCACGTTAACTATTACTAAGTTTGACGCTTGTAAGCCGCCAGGCTGTCCCTCGAGTCAAACTAAAAATCTGATAAACGCGGCATGTTCTTTATAAAATAATCCCTTAATAAAGTGTGATAAAAAAACATATCATTAGTATCACTAGTACAGTGAATCTTGTATCTTTGAAGTTAGCTGATTAAAGCAAACATATATTTTTGTCTCATTCCATGGCACCTGCATTGTTAGGAACCAAACCTTACGCACCCAACTTCAGACTTCCCAACATCATTCGCTTTAACTGTATCCATTTAATCTAAATTCGCCAATATCATTTAGTTATCGTTTCAACGAAATGCGATATCATTCAACTCTGCACCTTCCACGGATGCTCATGTGTTTGTCATTTCACAGAAACCGATCCGTTTGAGTGACGATGAAACTGTGCTGCTGAAATCTATTACTGGCTCGCTGTGTTATTTGTCACAGATGTGCGAGAATGCGATACGAGAAATGCTTGAATTATGACTTGTAGGCCCCGATATTATGTTCTCCCGTAGCGCCAAAAATCTTATTTTTCTTATTCTAATCTTGTAATTGATGTCAATACGAAATTTAAAATAAAATATTGTTTGCCTGAAACCACTTGTCGACAGATTAATCAAATAAATCAATCAAGTCGAATTTCATTATAATTTCAAATCAAGTTTGAACTTGTAGAGTTTGAAAGTCTATACACTTTAAAAGCAAAAGAGCATCATTTTACATATTGCTTTACATTTACATGAAGCTGTCTATATCATACATACCTTGTCCTCAGACCTCAGATGTTGATGATTCCGAATAATATAAACCTAAAATACTAAACCTGCTTACTTACCGTACGTAACCTACCTACGTAACCTACCGTGATAGGGTTTGAACAGGCGTCTAACTTAGCGATAAATACGCGTGACCTTATGTTTTGAATATTATTGACGTTTCCAAGCCATTTATGAATTCTATTGAAATAAAGTTTTTGACTTTAACTTCTTCTTGGACTTACTAAATGTAGCATCCCTTTTCCAGGTGTCGATCCTGTCGCGCTTGTCGCAGGAGTCGGCGGACGAGTTCAACTTTGTGCGCGCGTACGAGTGCTTCCAGCACCGCTCTCACACGTGTCTCGTGTTCGAGATGCTGGAGCAGAACCTCTACGACTTCCTCAAGCAGAACAAGTTCTCGCCGCTGCCCCTCAAGTACATCAGGCCGATACTGCAGCAAGTGCTCACTGCGCTGTTGAAGCTCAAAGTGAGTCCGTCTCATGTTTATGATAGCCTGGCTAGCCTACACAGGTTCCTAGTTCGTTCCCCCGTAGCTGTTGATGCTCCAGGTGTGTTCTTGTCCTCATACTAGCCTGCTACCATTACCTATACACCTTGGAGAATCAGACTGGGGGTTCTCGCCCAGTAATCTATTGAAGATGTAAGTCATGTTCCTGTTTATGCTAGCCTGGTAACTGTACGTGATCCTACTTCGTTGCCGCTCAGCTTTTGACGCTCCAGGTAAGTCCCTTTCTTCTCATGTTATCCTGGTACCCTTACCATATACTTTGTAGGATCAGACTACGTTCTCGCTAGTAATCTATTGATACCGTAAGTCATTTTCCTGTTTATGCTAGCCTGGTAGTGTGTACATGATCCTACTTCGTTTCCGCTTAGCTGTTGACGCTCCAGGTGAGTCTTCTCCTCATGTTATCCTAGTACCCTTACCGTATACTTTATAGGATCAGACTACGTTCTTGCTAGTAATCTGTTGGAGTCAGGTCGTAGTCTTTTTCAGTTTCATGCTAGCTTGGTGCCTGTATCCAAGCAATAGTTGGTATGTTACAAGCTTTTGTTAACGGAATATGATCTCTCATTATCGATTAATTTTTATTATTAATCTATCATGTTATTTTTCCAGCAACTGGGCTTGATCCACGCGGACCTGAAGCCGGAGAACATAATGCTGGTGGAACCGGCGCGGCAGCCGTACCGCGTGAAGGTGATCGACTTCGGGAGCGCGTCGCACGTCAGCAAGGCCGTCTGCAACACGTACTTGCAGAGCCGTTACTACAGGTACATATATACACAATGTTACGCTGTCTGTACGCACTTGCTGTACACACACAAATGGCATCAACTAATTAAAACAGTAACTAATAAAAAAAAAGATTATTTCTATTCTATTCGAGTCACTGGTTCTCTCGATCCAGTGTGGTGACAGGTTTTTAAGTCCATTCGTCCACTTGACACGTCTCCGAATTTTTTATTCTAGGACATGTCGGTTTCCTTACGATGTATTTCTTCACCGTTGAGATCGGGGTATAGCGCACATAAATGTTTCAATCGAAAAATTAAAGGTGCAAGTTGGGATTTGAACCGGCCACCTACGTATTGAAACTCGGGGTCAGTAACTAAACCACCAAGTTTTCTCAAAAAAGGTGAAATGTGCCATGTGTCTGTTTTGTATCATCAGAGCGCCGGAAATAATCCTGGGTCTGGCGTTCTGCGAGGCCATCGACATGTGGTCGCTGGGGTGCGTGGTCGCGGAGCTGTTCCTCGGGTGGCCGCTGTACCCCGGCTCCTCGGAGTACGACCAGATCCGGTACATCTCCCAGACGCAGGGGCTGCCCACGGAGCATATGCTCAACAGGTGAGGCGACATCACATTATCCAACTGTGGTTACTCGACTATATCCCCATATTATACTACCGTATATAACAACAGCTAACACATGTCCTGTCTGTGAATCAGCGCAAGTAAAACGGCGAAGTTCTTCTACCGCGACGTGGACAGCACGTACCCGTTCTGGCGGCTGAAGACTCCCGAGGAGCACGAGCTGGAGACCGGCATAAAGAGCAAGGAGGCCAGGAAGTACATCTTCAACTGCCTCGACGACATCGGACAAGTACGTATCTATACCGACCCTCACGCCTCACACCTCACACCTCACACGGTGGGTCGCCGGTTCTATTCTCACCCAGGACACAAACATTTGTGTGACGACCTTAGATGTTTGTTCTGTGTCTCTCGGCCAACTATTACAGTTCTAGCGACGGATGTTTCAAGTATTAAGTTGGCTGCGAAAGGTTTTCTCTCATAACATGCTGAAGGTATTAATATAATCATCTTTTGCTATAATCTGCTTTGCCGTTTATAAGCCAACCGCCATAACCGTACTTAACTCCTAACCCCAAAAATCTTCGATTAAACTCTTTTCCTCTGTGAGCTGTGAACAAAATGCGTGTTTTTGTTTTAATTCATGGTATATGTTTTACAGGTGAACGTACCAACAGATCTTGAAGGCGGCCAGCTCTTGGCCGAGAAAGCGGACAGAAGGGAATTTATTGATCTATTGAAGAGGATGCTTACTATGGACCAGGTAAATATAATACGTATATAGACTCAGATAAAAAAATGGCCCAAGTAATAATGTTTCTTCATTTTGAATATATAGAAATGAATAATATGTATGACCTAGACCTAACATGATCAGTATGAAAATTGGCATCTGTAAGTGTTTTTCCATGGAGGTATTTTGATATCTTTACCTGTGACAGAACGTCTGCCGGGTTCTACTAGTAAATTATACATTTCTTATTAAACTGAATCCATAATGGCGCGTCACATCACTGTCTCTACGATTGTAACGCACCTAAATGAGGCTCTTCGTTAGCTTGACAAAAGCTTGAATAATTAATCATGTTTCAATGTGTTTAATATATTTAACCCTGCGAGCGTGACGAATGTGACATGTCGCTAGCAATTTACGGAGCTATCGACAGAACATTGTCTATCGAGAAGCTTTAAACTATTAACAGTTTTTTTTTTTATTCAATATTTCAAAAATGTTAACGAATAAATTTATAATCTTTATTGGATAAGAATATTAACAAACTATTCCAACCATTCATTTGAAATTCCGTAGCCCGGTCTGTAAGGCGTTTGTGGAGCCGAAGCCAACACTATGAGGCCCGTTTTATCTGGCTTTTATTATTTCACATTATTTATTTGTTAATCTATTTTTTTATTTTATATTATTATAGTTTATACTAATAGTATAATACTGCTCAAGAATTGACCGAAAATCGACTTAAGCTAATTTCGTATACGATTATGACACCACATGACTGGCCTCATAGCTCAGTTGGTAGCAACCCTGCCTTCTGCACTGTAGGTCGTGGGTTCGATTGCCACCCAGGGTGTAACGGGTCACATGCACGTAACGTTGATATGATGACTTATTAACGTAATGTAATGTAATGTATCGCAGGAGAGACGCATCACACCGGGCGAGGCGTTGAACCACGCGTTCGTTACGTTGGCGCACCTCGTCGACTACGCGCACTGCAACAACGTTAAGGCCTCCGTGCAAATGATGGAGGTAACACCTTACACTATCATACTTGTAGCGCGAGCTCGTTACCGCAACTAGGCCACTAGTGGGCTCTTTACGTGATGGCTTACACTATCATACTTGTAACGCGAGCTGGTTACCGCAACTAGGCCACTAGTGGGCTCTTTACGTGATGGCTTACACTATCATACTTGTAGCGCGAGCTTGTTACCGCAACTAGGCCACTAGTGGGCTCTTTACGTGGTGGCTTACACTATCATACTTGTAGCGCGAGCTGGTTACCGCAACTAGGCCACTAGTGGGCTCTTTACGTGATGGCTTACACTATCATACTTGTAGCGCGAGCTGGTTACCGCAACTAGGCCACTAGTGGGCTCTTTACGTGATGGCTTACACTATCATACTTGTAGCGCGAGCTGGTTACCGCAACTAGGCCACTAGTGGGCTCTTTACGTGATGGCTTACACTAGCATACTTGTAGCGCGAGCTTGTTACCGCAACTAGGCCACTAGTGGGCTCTTTACGTGATGGCTTACACTAGCATACTTGTAGCGCGAGCTGGTTACCGCAACTAGGCCACTAGTGGGCTCTTTACGTGATGGCTTACACTAGCATACTTGTAGCGCGAGTTTGTTACCGCAACTAGGCCACTAGTGGGCTCTTTACGTGGTGGCTTACACTAGCATACTTGTAGCGCGAGCTTGTTACCGCAACTAGGCCACTAGTGGGCTCTTTACGTGATGGCTTACACTAGCATACTTGTAGCGCGAGCTTGTTACCGCAACTAGGCCACTAGTGGGCTCTTTACGTGATGGCTTACACTAGCATACTTGTAGCGCGAGCTGGTTACCGCAACTAGGCCACTAGTGGGCTCTTTACGTGGTGGCTTACACTATCATACTTGTAGCGCGAGCTGGTTACCGCAACTAGGCCACTAGTGGGCTCTTTACGTGATGGCTTACACTATCATACTTGTAGCGCGAGCTTGTTACCGCAACTAGGCCACTAGTGGGCTCTTTACGTGATGGCTTACACTAGCATACTTGTAGCGCGAGCTTGTTACCGCAACTAGGCCACTAGTGGGCTCTTTACGTGATGGCTTACACTATCATACTTGTAGCGCGAGCTGGTTACCGCAACTAGGCCACTAGTGGGCTCTTTACGTGATGGCTTACACTATCATACTTGTAGCGCGAGCTGGTTACCGCAACTAGGCCACTAGTGGGCTCTTTACGTGATGGCTTACACTATCATACTTGTAGCGCGAGCTGGTTACCGCAACTAGGCCACTAGTGGGCTCTTTACGTGATGGCTTACACTATCATACTTGTAGCGCGAGCTGGTTACCGCAACTAGGCCACTAGTGGGCTCTTTACGTGATGGCTTACACTATCATACTTGTAGCGCGAGCTGGTTACCGCAACTAGGCCACTAGTGGGCTCTTTTTGCGGGATGGCTTACACTATCATACTTGTAAACCTAGTTTTGGTTATGTGATGTCAGTTTCGTCTAAACATTGTCATTTAACGTTATAAGAACTTTTTAAATTTATAAATCTATTGGTGCACTCCGGGATGTGATCCAATGACCACCGAATGGAAGTTTGGGGTTCGTACAACAGTGTCACCACTCTCTCGAATGCTCGAATCATGATGTTCAATGACCGTTTCCAGGTGTGCCGTCGGTCGGGCACCGGCGTGGGCGGCGTGGGCGGTGTGGGCGGCGTGGGCGGCGCGGAGTACGGCGTGGGCGGCGTCGTGAGCGCCGCGGCGCCTCCCGCCCACCACCTCGCGCTCACCATCAACCAGCAACGGCTGCGCGCGCAACCGTACGACAACCTGGTCAGTTACTTACATACATACATACTTACATACACTTACCTTCCAACAGACCGCTGCGTGAGAAAATGTAGATGCGTCGCTGTGTGGGTTTGCCCCAAACGCGTACGCAGATTAATAATACTGCGTTCATAGATGAATAGTACGTAGTAAGTAAGGGTTTTGTTATAACAGGTCTGGATGTCCACTCCCTATACCGAAATCTCAAACATTTGCGGCATAGTTGTATAAAGCAATCTCAGGTCTGAACTTTGAATAGATTCAACTGAGCAATTTCCAATTTTCTGTTTTGGTTAACCTTCATTCTGGCATTATTTTCTCAAAGTTTCATCAATCCTTTTATTGAGTTAAATAATAAACATAAATTTTCATAGTTACGGACACAGTACAGTGCGAGTTGGGTCTTCTTATTGCTTTTTTTACGTGCATAGGTTACACCATTACATAATAGTCGTATTGGTAATTGTTTTTGCCGTAACTTTATCACATAAAATAAAACTTAATAAAGTGTCATGTGTTCCAGTATCAGCTGTACCAGGGCGGGCGGGTGGCGGTGGGCGGCGCGAGGCAGTACGCGACGCGGGCCGCCGAGCCGTTCCCTCATCAGTTCGTATCCTCCATACTGTGCCAGCCGGCTTACCAGGTTAGTTACCACCCCAACCATAGCCAGGACATTACGTAGTCAGAGTCAAAAACAAAAAAAAGACAATTTTAATTTCCATAGAGTTCATAAAGGTAAAAAACGTCAAACGGCTTGAAAACGTCAATACTATTCGGGAATCCTTCATTATTACCACCGTAACAGTCTCCAATGTTCACTGCAGTGACACAGGCCTACTCTCGACACAGGCCTACTCTTGACACAGGAGAGTGAATAAAAATGCTATGGAAGTACTAAAATTGGTGACTTAGTTTTTTTTTGTTTTACTGTTATGGAACGGGCACACAGTCCACCTGGTGTGGTACTGATGTGGTGATACTCCCTTGTTTAGCTACGGCCAGACCCAAGTCGCTTCGTATGCGCCCCGTAACTGAGACGTGAAGGCGGAATGTCTCGTGGGCCTGTATGCAGATCTATTACCACTTGGCAGCATAAAATGGATGACGGTCAAATGGGCATTAACCCTGTAACGTTTTCCCCAGGTGCAGCAGTTGGCTGCAGCGGCCGCGGCGGCCGCCGCCGCCCACCACCAGCACGGTGTGGCGGAGGTGGGCGTGGGCGTGGGCGTTGGCGAGTGGCGCGCGCCCCTCATAGTGGAGCCCGCACCGCTCGAACCCGACTGGGACTACCATCCACACCACACGCACAAGAGGTAACGTACCACTTCACGTATGCACTTTGCCCAGCGGGCAGCGAACGTTTGGATCGCTGTATGTACCGACGGAAATTCGGCTTGACAGGAATGATAAGGGACGGTGGTGTTAAATATAAGAGAAAATAGACTAACATAAAATTACTAGAAGATAAACTAGATTTACAACATAATTACATAATTGGAGATATATAATAATATAAGTGTACCTACTTATATAATACAATACATTCGATATACATTCGTATATATATAGATTCAGCAGTGTTACGACGACTTGGACACAGGAGTGATATTACAATAGTATATAAGGTATTTGTATATGTCTCGAGATATTGTCTGTGTGTGTGTGTGATATGTGAGCGCGTTGTCAACAGATCGACAAAGCAACAAGCGACGGCTGTGCCGCATTACCAGCCGCATCACCAAACGCATCAATACAGGTTAATATGCCTCACTACATATACAATAAGAAACACCCCCTATATATAATATATAATAAGGAACATCCCCCAAATGTACACCCCCACTGTACATTCACAGTGGACTCATAGTGGAGTACTCAACTCCAATTTCTGAGAAACCTTTTTTTTGTTATTATATATTTCTATATTATTTTGTAACCTATTTTATCGGATATCTGCTTATATATTTATATGCAACCGAATATAATAACAAATACCTGAATATTGTACTACGAAAATTAGTACTTCCCATTTCCGAATAGACCGTTGTTAATTCATCTGTTTATATTTCCAAATTGTCTTAATAATTGCCATGTTATAAATTAGATATCGGTTACAAACAAAAACTTATAGAAAAAAAAAAATGTAATAAAAACAGTTTCCAAAAAGGCGTCAAAAGACTTTCATGCGAAATTAAATGGATATGTATTTCAACTTAAATTTATAGCACTTTTATCGGCTAAGAGGTGCCAGACTTTGCAAAAATATGACCGAAAAGTTCTACATTCGAACCTTAGTAATTATACAACAACAATAATTAGTGCACAGGAGATTATGAAAACAGTTGTACTAAACTGATTATTTTGTAAAGTGGAAAAAAAAATCATGCTTATCAAACAAAGGTCAAAATGGTATCAAAACTAAATGCTTGCTTCGTATTGAAGATTGAAACACTTTTTAAACATCTTGACCACATTATTCATCGCATCATTGATCTAGCTTTCCAAGCTTGGCTCCAAATTTGAATAGCCACTTATTGTATTATTCACTAATCACTAATCAGTGTATCCACACATTGGCTCCAATACCTTTCGCTCGAGAATTCATCTTACCCCCATTTATTTTCCTCGCATTTGATCGTGTTAGAGAAAAATTGACCGCGAATGGATGGGTTGGCATTTACGATGGTCGGAAGCAAGCACTACGTCCATATTTTAAGCGATACTCGCTGCGCTGTCTGTTGAGGCGAATCATCAAAACATCAATAGAAAGTTAAAATCATAATAAATATAAACTCTTAACAATCGTGGCGTTACGTATCTGTATGAAATGGTTTCAGTATGGCAACCAGTAGCGGCAAGAAGGAGCCAACTCAGCTGTCGCCAGTGAAGAAACGCGTCAAGGAGGGCACTCCGCCCTCGCGGCACCGACATCACCATCACGACCACACGTGAGTACGCGTACACATATCACGCCTTTACACCCTCAAGGGGTAGGCAGGGTAGGCAGGAGACGAGGGGTGAGCTCGTTGTCATTGTTGCATTAAGCTACTGAATCTAAACTAAACTAACCCACATGTTTATGCAAATAAATATCTTTATCTCATCTTATCTTTATCTAAAACATTAATAATATTGTAGCGGGTGATAAACATGAGAAAAATTACAACCGAATTTATAATCTCCTCCTTCCTTGAAGTCTGTTTGTTATAAAGGAAGAGTTTCTCATTTCGGTTGTATTTTTTTTGGCACCTCAGATCTCCGTCGTTTATTAACTGATTAGAAGAATTCTTTTTTGTAAGGATACACTTTCAGATTAGTCCCATTGAAGTTTACTCAAAATCGGTACAGCAGTTTGGTTATTAAATCAAAATAACTTGCTAAAAATATATCATCCAAGTGCGAGATAACGAGGTATACAGAAATCACTCATTGGCGATAAAGACGATTGTTTCGTTGCCGCTCAAAGCTATTATATATATGAGATTATCTCTAATTTTATTGTAGCCTAACTCCTGGCCCCTTTTACAGTTGGCCACTAATATTCAATTCACGTTTTGATAACGCATTGTACCGTCACCGACAGGAACAGTCGTCCGGCGGTGATCCCGAACCCGAGCGCGTGGGAGGGCAGCAATGCGCCGGCGCACCAGCACCAGCAGCAACAGCAGCAGCACCACCAGCAGCACCAGCAACAGCAACAGCAACAGCAGCAGACCATCACGATACGCGACACGCCCTCGCCCGCAGTCTCCGTCATCACCATCTCCGACTCGGACTCGGACGGGGAACAGCCGCGCCCCAGGCACAGAGGTACCGACCAAGCAACTCTCTCTCTCTCTCTACCTCAAACAACTTTTTCTCTTTACCTCAAACAACCTTTTTAACAACCCCTCTCTCATTAGCTCAAACAACCTTTTTAACAACCCTCCTCTCTTTACCTGAAACTACCTTTTTAACAACCCCCCTCTCTTTACCTCAAACTACAATTTTAACAACCCCCTCTCTTTACCTCAAACTACCATTTTAACGACCCCCTCTCTTTACCTCAAACTACCCTTTTAACAACCCCCTCTCTTTAACTCAAACTACCCTTTTTAACATCGTCATCAGCATCTTAGCCTGTAATCGCCCAATGTACCCACCATTAATAAATTAATGTTGTATTATTACTTATATTATAACATAGGCCTCGTCTTTTCTTTTGCCAGTACCTTTTTAACCCCCGACAAAAAAGTAGGGGTGTTATAATATATCGTTTTTATCTGTGTTTCTGTCTGTATCGTAGATCTTGAACGGATAAACCGGTTATGAGTAAATTTTTCATTAGTAAGGCGTCTTAATTGAAAGTGACCTTAGCTACGTTTCAAGGAAATCTGCTCAGCCGTTTGATGATAATTAATCATCTCTTTTCTAGTTGATGAAGAGATATAAACAACTTCCACATGTCTGATCGATTGGAAATTTGAAATCCTGACACTTGTCAATGATATTACAAAAGTATGATAACCCACCATCACCAGGATTTCTGCCGCTAACTCCACATATTTTTAGTCCATAATAACCTTAACTGATTCACCACTACTATGTGGAATCATTTCCAGAACATTGTGATTACAAACTAGTTTGTCGTTATTGTTATCAGCTATTGGCTTGCCGTTGAATATATACGACTCTCAGTATTTTGGGAACTGTAAATGATCATGATTATCGCTCTGTGTTACCTCTCACATTCGATGATGATGTCCACAGGTGGGAGCGGCGAGTGCCCGCCCTCAAGCCACGCGAGCGCCGCGCACGCGCACGGGCACGCACACGGGCACGCGCACGCGCACGCGACCGCGCCCGCCGCCAACCCGCCGGCGTGCGGCGTGCCCGCGGCCGTGATCTGCGCGCGCTCCCCGCGCGACGACCGTCACGTGAAGCACGAGCCGCAGCCGTGCCACCATCACCACACGGTCAGTACGCGATACCCTCACACACACACACACACACACACACACACACACACACACGCATGCAAGCACGCACGCACGCACGCACGCACGCGCACACACACACACACACACTCACACACACACACACACACACACACACACACACACACACAGACACACGCACGCACGCACGCATGCACACACACACACACACACACACACACACACACACACACAGTGTTGGATAGACAGTCTTCGTGACGCAGGTATACTGCTCATTTGTGCGGTACATATAATACTATGTGCGGTGTAATAATAATAATATTGGCGGACAATTCACATAGCGCCGTCTAGCTCGAATCTAAGTGTAGCTTGTGCTGTGGGAACCAGACAACTGATAGAATACATAAATACTTTTTTCTAAATACATATCAAATCTCAGACACAGAACAAACATCTATCGTCACACATATGTTGGGTGGGAATCGAACCCACGACCTACAGCGCAGAAGGCAGTATTTCCAGAAAAATAGTTTGTTTTTTAAACATTACTGCCGAAATTTTAGGTTAATATCAAAAAAAAAAAAGATTTGATTCAAAAACGTTGCAGTGTAAATTTGAAAATCTTACGTGATACACGGCCTGGAATACATCATACCCTGAGTTAGTCGCGTGACTTACAACGATGACGTTGATCTGCAATAGAAAAAAGCTATTTTTAAACTTGACAGTTCGTTTCAATAAGCGGAGGAAAAAATTATTGCCAAATTCTGCTTTATATAAAGTCAAAATCAAAAACAGCCAGTTTGAAGTCGTTGAAATATCACAATATAGATAGAAAAAGTTCTGCCCCGAATTATGTAAAACCTATGTTGTAGATATAAATCTATTCACAGTATAATTAATTATATATATTATGTAGCTAGAAGTTTGTCGCTCATAATTTACATTATATTACAGCAACAGCATCAACAGCAACCACAGCAACTGACGCCGCAACAGGCGCAACCGCAACAGCAACAGCAATCCCGACCGGCTGCGCCGCAAGCCACTCCCCAGAGTCAGAAGAAGCGGCTGCTAGCGTTGGCTCAGCAAGAGGCGCAGGCCAAGCGAGAACCCGCGCCTGAACACCATCTCCACTACGCACCGGTACCAGACACACACTTTATTTTTGTATATGTTACCGCCAATCTTTGAATTAAGGCACACTATATACTACCCGGCGTTTTTGGACTTTGTATGAAATGTTCCTATTGGTGTTAAATTGTTTCCTAACTTAACCTAATCGCTTTGCCCACTATAAGTGTACTATTACAAAGTATACTTAATTATTAGTATACTTTATTACTTGCTTAGGCATTCTTTCAGACGGGAATCAAAATATATTTCCTACATTGCCTGATCATTTTAGGCAATTTGTAAAAAAATCGGATTATACAGAATGCCGGTAACAGATATAGTTAAAGTATGTACCCCGTTATGAAGAGACACAGAGATAATAGAGACTTTCTCAGATTCGGCAGATCTCTAGGGTGAATACATGCGAAAATAGGCCACATCTTGCATGTATGCACAATTTCAGTTCTTGATGGCTGTCATATTTACTTTGTGGCAATGTTTTGAAACGAGCTGATAACCCACCTAGTGTTAAGTGGTAACCTCTTGCCATAACAAACATTCCGACTTGGGTCCTCCCCTACTGAGGTCGGACAAGACCCAAGACACATCGTATGCGCCCGTAATTCTGAGACGTGAAGGTAGAATATCTCATGTGCCTGTAATTTCATCGGCAACCACACCTTTCAAACCGATACACAGAAACTCAAATGTATTACTGCTTGACGGCAGAAATGGGTATGGTGGCAGTGCTTCCAAGGACAAACTTGGCATAAGTTTACTGCTGTTACATTCAGTTATTTACGATATTACTCTGGCGTTGCTATCGATCAAGAAATGGGAAAACTACTCTTAACATATAGAATTAAAGCGGCTTTTTGGTGCAGAGCCTCATTTTACTCGTTTTACAAGTGGAGATGTTTTTCGAATGAACAAATCTTACTATATTTAAACGAGCAATTCTTGTATATATATATATATATATATATATAATCTGAATCTCGGAAACGGCTCCAACGATTTTTATAAAATTTAGTATACAGGGGATTTCGGGGGCGATAAATCGATCTAGCTAGGATTCATTTTCAGAAAATGTTGTTTTTTTCGTGTTTTCAATAATCAACCTTATCGATAATCAACTTAAAATAACGACTGCACCGCCATCTCTTGTCGAGTAGCATAACTGCTTAAACGTAAACTCTACCTAAAAACCCGTGAATTAAACTTATTAAACTTATTTTTTTTTTATTGAAAGAAAATAAAAAAAGGTGGCGTTTATTCTGTCGGTAAGATCGAAAAATATTATTCATATTTCATCATTTTATCAGTATGTAATTCGTACTTAAATATAATTTCTAAAAAATACAATTTATCAAAAAAAAAAAATATACCGAGCAAAGCTCGGTCATCCAGGTACTTATATACCTGCGCATAAACACATTTCGGCAGCGGTCTAAGCGACGTATTGTTTACAGAGCGGGTCGACGGTACGCCAGACGAACGACTACCAGTGTAACCAGTACGTACCCGTCCAACACAACAAGAGGGATAGTGTGAGTATTGTTTTTTTATCTAATATATAAAAATCACGTGTCACAGTGTTTATAACAAAACTCGTGCGAAACGAGCTTGAACGAATTTTATGTCATTTTTTGTGTATTCGGTAGGTCTGAGAATAGGACGTAAACTATTTTTTATACCCCTAAGTGATAAAGGTGGTCTAGCACAAAAACATTATTTTTAATTTTTTATGGCAATTTTTTTTATTTTTTTTTTATGATTCAGCATTAAAAATAGATACAACCCAAAATTTTCACCCTTCTACTACCAACCCCTATTTTTTAATTGCGATATTAGTACTTTAATAACTTTCAACCCTCTTTACGACTGTAATCATGATGGTTCGACTTTTACTATTAAAATTATCTATGGATGTCTAACGCCATGTCTATTAGATTTTTAAGATTGACTTTATTTTCTCGTTTCATTGACTAGATAGAGACAGATATAGGTCCTCAGAATTTGTTTCCATCTGATTGTAATTGATTATTTTAAGTATATAATATTTGTATTTGTATGTTGTGTACAGAACGGTGGTTGTCGCGAGTACCTGCCGACGAGCATAGCCGGCGTGGGCGGTGTCGGCGGCGTGGGCGGCGTGGGCGGCGTCAGCGTCAGTGTCGCCGCGCCGCCGCAGGCGCACAAGCACGGCTGGCACCACCATCCCCACCCCCACTACAAGTGAGTACGCTGGATGGGTGACCGCCGCGTGCCTAGTTCATTGCGCAATATCATAATATCATTATTGGTCTACATTACACACAGCGCCATCTAGCACCAAAGTAAGCTAAGCATAGCTTGTGTCATGGGAACTAGAGAACTATATATAATACTTACATACATATTAACACCCAGCTACAGAACAAACATCTATGTTCGTCACACAAATGTTTTTCCTGGGTGGGAATCGAACCTCACGACCTACAGCGCGAAAGGCAGCGTTACTACCAACTGTGCTATGAGGCCAGTCATAATGGAGGAAGGGGTGTATAACAGCTAAGATACCATACTGTATTTCCTATAGACACAAAAGTTGTTGAAGCGTGTATACCATTCTATGTCGATACTACTGCTACTAATCTAATCACTGTCACTTTCGAACCGTTGTGGTCGAAATATGAAAGTGCGCCTAAAATAGGCTCTTCCTGTGCACTTGAGATATCAGCATTAAAATTGTTGAAAACCTCTCGGTAGACCAAGACTTGTACTTGGTGACCCCCCTGACGAGATAACGGCCGCCTGTGCGGAGTTATTTCTATCGTCAGCCCACAGAGAAAACACTCAACGTTCGCACCGACCCCGCCGGCGGGGTCGAAGTATCTCCGTAAACGCCCGCGCGGGGCACATTTTCTCCTATCCTCCCGACTCGCAACGCCCCAAGCGAGGTCCGAACCTAAGTGGTGGTTAATTTTAAGTTTTACCGGTTGAGAGCCGTCCGCTCTCACCAAAAGCCCGTGTAAACGCTGTCAAGGCCATCTGCGGCCAACAGCTAGATAGAACATTAAAAAAATAATTGTTGAAATTTACCTATTGCCATAGCCATCCACATATTGTGAGCGGCGTTCTGTTAGATGTATTGATTTATTGATGTAGGTTGTATGTGTGCAGGAGCAGCAGCGGGGGCGTGCTGTCTCCCGGCGGGGGCGTCTCCCCCGGGGGGTACCTGCCGCCGCCCCTCTACGTGCCCACTTACCACTACCACACGTGAGTACACTGTACTACTTTCTTCTTACTTTGATGGCTTCAGAGATTATTTGACCCTACCGAGTGGGTTATGTTCGTTCAGGAAAGTACTGCCACCATATCCATTTATGCCGTCAAGCAGTTCGCGTTACTCTGTGTTCCGGTTCGAAAGGTGCGGTTGCCGGTGAAATTATCGTCAGACATGTGGGTCATGTGTGACAAGTCTGACGTCTTGACGTCTCAGATTTGCGGGTGAATACGAAGCAACTTCTTGTTGTACCTAGGTAGGTAGGAAGGTAAGTAAGGAAAACCCGAGTGGTTTTCCTTATTATGGGCAGAGGTTACCACTTACACCAGGTGGGCCATCAGCTCGTTACGTAACTTGAGCCCATTAATCAGTCTGCCAATGACCGCTACTACTACTTATTAATAATAAAAATAACAGTCCCCTGTGTGTAAAATTTCACAAAAGTGGCACTTTTGAACACTAACATTGTTAGTGTGTATCTGTGTTGTTAGTTTTTTTACAGGTTTTAACCCTGGACTGAGGGATAGTAACTCTTACATTCATTTAACTGTCTAACTAAGAAATTTACTTGAGAAATATGAATTATGTATTTTAACAGATTCAGATAACAGAATCAATTAATAATAATTAAGAATTATGAAGGAGTGTTTATTAATGTGTGACCTTAACGTTTTCAGCGGCGGTGTGGGCGGTGTGGGCGGTGTGGGCGGCGTGGCGGCGCCCCCGCCCGCGCACCACGCGTCGGGCGCGCGGCTGCCGCCCTACCTGCAGCCGTACTCCCCGACGTACCTCGTGCCGCAGCATCCGCAACATCACCTCTGGTACACAGAGTGACTGCCCCTCCTCGCCGACTGCCTGTGGTACCGCCCGCTACCCAACGCACACACAACCTGAACCAACAGACAGGAAGAATCTCTGTTATCACTCCGGCTGAACTTAGAAAAGGTCACATCGGTCACCAACTCGTCTGTCTGCTAGCTCCCAAGGCCGTACCTCTTCAAACTCTAGACAGTATTTACTTGAACAGTCACAACGAAAAGGAACCGTGGAGTTAACGCCATTCCCTTGATGACCACTTCACGTCTATGACAAAACCTGCCTGAAACTTTGATTTTTGGTTGAATTTGAAGAGTAATTGGACGAAAATATTGGAAATACAGATAAGACCATCCAGAAAAGCTTATATCAATTCTCTACAATATCTTTATGAAGGAGAATTTCTATAAATGTTCACTTCTTTCTGATGCCTTGAAAGTTATGGCGACTTCTATATAGACAGCTCTCTGTCATTGGAATAACCCAGTCGTGAAATCTACAAAATGTTAAAATGTGTCAAGCAAATTCATCAAGCAGACTGATTGGAAGCTGAGGTGGAGCTGACGTCATCGGTGCGGGGGGTCACTGCGAAAGTGTCGACTTGGATATTGACAATAGTGTTGTGTTACAACTTTCACAAACGCTCGATCGAATAGCTTAACATTAGTGAATTATATAAAAAAATATGTGAAATTGTGTGTAGTTTGCAAATGGCATTTAACAGCTATTCGGACTTATATCGAAATTGAACTATTAGAATATAGAGATAAAAGTGATTTGGACTTTTTAAGATTCACTATTAATCTATTATACATTTTGTGTATTTAATATATTATTTGTGGTGGAACTTGAATATATACAATGGAGATTGCGATAGGTGACCGTATGTACTCGATACATAGAATTGATGTCTTAAGTCTGTGTGTGAGACCTGTTAGTCGACAACTCTGTGACATACATGTTTGACACACATGTTGGTGTGTATGTTTTTGTACAATGTTGTCACTCGCAGTCCGCCAGTTGTAAATATCCAAAATCCCTTGTAACCGTTAGGTGTTTCGATGTTTAGGCGGTTTTAACGTTAGGATTAGTGTTTCTCAATCGGTGTCTTATATCACTCGCATTAGATTCGATAACACGATTTAACCACGGCTTGTAACGACGCGCACTCTGCGTCTCTTATCGATAAAACTTTATAATACATTTTTCACATTATAATCGGCAAGGACATTTGAGTGACGCTAAGGAACTGAATTTCGTCCTTTCGACAGAGATCACACGGCATTGTTTAATTAAAACTACGACTGTGTATCGCGTGCGTTTATAACGGTTCCTTGTTTTTCGTTTCGACATTTAATTGGTAGATTTGTGTACGTTAGTGTACCTTACCTACGTTATATACATAAATGAATATGTTTATTCATATTAGATTTGTGTTATTGCTGAATATTTGTCAGTGCGCTCGTGTACGCACTGCGGTGTACGTGTACGCACTGTGTACGTGTACGCACTGTGTACGTGATAGGTTTATTGCGCATACGTTCGTAGACGCTTCAGTCAGAGTGTAGGGTAGTGTATTTTGTATATGAATTGTAAATTTCTTATATCATTTTATTTTTGTGCTGCGAGAGTGGATTTGCATTTACTAATATTTTTATCTTAGATAACTAGTGTTTATACCAAATGTTTAAATGGAATTTATTAGTATCGGTTATTCTCACTGGCGATTGGTGATGTGAGCGCGAGTGCGCGGTGCGCTAAATCCTAAAACACGTATGGAGATGGTTTTTTCTAATGTTTATTTGTTACGTTGTGACGGTGATTTTGTCAATTAGTGTTTTTATTTTAATTAGTGTAGTGTTAGTAACGGTTTGCTTTTGATAATATCCGGAGATGTTTGTTACGTTCCATATCGTTTAGTGTTAGGGAGTGAACGCACTCGGTTTGATCATACAAACGAAACATTTAAGCTGTGTTTAATAACTTAATAATATGTATATTAATGGGAGTTCTTTTTTTTTATTAATGAAAATATTTAGATTAATTACGTGTGTAGGTCGCGGTGATGGTCGTAACGTTTAGACTTAGTTTCAACTTATATAACTAAATAAAAGTACCATTTTATAAATACTTTTTAGTACACAAACACTAATAGTTAACTAAGTGTGTAACGCATGTATATTCACGTTAGATAGAACAACAAAAAATATATATATAATTAAAACTTAATTCTCTTGAATTGTTGTTGTATGTAAAAATTTTCAAAAACATAATTATTTTTGTGACTGCATATGATAAATATATTTAGTTAGTTGTTTAATTGACACGTTTGCTAAACTGTAGTTTGCTGACTTGTCTTGTGTGAAGTGGCTGAGTTTGTTTAATTTGAATGCGGACAGGATCCGCGCATCTCACTTTATTTATATACTTGCTGTGACATTATGAGTCGTTTTATTCACATTGTTGGGATCGAAGCGAGATTCAAATTTTAATATTTAAATATATATATATATATATCATTATCCCCAATGTGTAGGGCGCTTAGACGCCACACGCCGCGTGTAAGTGCCCAATCTGTATATATGTGTTAAGTTACGTCGTACAACTCGGATAGTCAACGAAAAATGATACAATTTGATCGATTTCACAGTCAAGTGTGGCGTCTCCCTTATTTTTTAATTATTTGCTTTTTTGAATAGTATTGTAATTAGTTTAAGTGTTTAATTTATAATCACGTTTTATTTTTTTCTCTTTTCTCTTGTAACATAGATGTGTATAACATTCTTGTTATGGAAATTTTAATACGAAGACTATTATAATTTAGTTTAAAGCTTTGCTGCCGACAATAACTTTTAGTTAATTACGGCTGTTGTATGTGTAGCCCACATTTCTATTAGTTGTTTATATTTTCATCAAGCATTGTATTGATTTTGCTAACATATTTTTATGAATAATTCAAATATCACATTTTAAACTTAGCTATTGTACTTATTTTTGACTTTTCTATCAATATTATCCTACAGTTTAATTCATTTCATGTTTCTCTCTGTATTACGTTAGACAATCTCATTAAAATGCTTGATCTGACATGCGCTTAGAAATGAGACGAACGCTTTTCACGATTACAGACAAACGGAAATCGCATATTTTCGCGTTCGTTATTAAAAATATTGTTTGAATTTTTTATTGTTAAAAATATAATTTCTTATCCTGTTTTTAACATTAATTCACTAAATTTGTTAATATGTAATACGAAAAATGATAAGATCTGATTTTGTTTATGAAAAACTTTCCAAAATTAGTTTTTTTTTTCAGTGTTCATAATTGTAACACATTATATTTACATCACATTTATTTGAATTTTCGCACGGAATCAAAGTGATCGTCTCAGAATATAGTACGACCTAATAGGGCGTCTCATTCTAATAGAGCGCTTCATTTTAATAGGGCGTCTTATTCTAACATAGCGTCTTATTCTAATAGGGCGTCTTAATTCCAATAGAGCGTCTCATTTCTAACCGATGTTTGCTGTATAGAGAGAGAGAGAGAGAGAGAGAGAGAGCACCTTCAGTGGAGGGTTTGGTAAATGATCTCTGTTCGTAATGTGCACATAATTATATTACTTATATTGTACGCAGCCTATATCCTATTATGTTTAGAGCACTGCACTGCACTGTATTGCATTGCATTGCATTCGCAACGTTTGCCTCCCGTAGTTCATTATCATAGTGATTTTATTATTATTAAGTATTTTATGGAGTTTGGGGTTTAATTTAAGCGTATTAACTGATGGAATGTTAACAATTTATTATAAGTTGGTTTTCCCTTTTTTTTTCTAGTTACATATATTCTTATCGCTTATTGGTTTGATTGGCTTTTGATCAGTTTTGTATATGGGGCATAATGTTATATCAGTTTTCGGTCGTACTGTGTATGTGTATATACAAAATAACACGATCCGTCAGTCGGCGTGTTACTGTGATTTTACTCAATTTTAACTTATTACTTTGAGAGAAGCACTATGTAAATTTTGGGTTGTTGCAATAAAAATTTAATCGTATGAAAATTCCTATTAGCGATTCATTTTGAATGGAATGCCCCGTTTGTAATGTATATTGAGATGTCGCCACATTCTTAACGAATATTTTATTACTTTTGTGGGTCGGGTGAGCTAAAATAATGTAAGATTATATATATCAAATCATGAAGTATCAGTGAAACTAATCTTGTGATTTTAATACGTCTTATGATACTATAGACGCGTTGTATTTTTTTATTCTGGCGTCCCTAGCCTGCATTGGAATTATTTTACTTATAACCGATTTAACGTACAAATACTTTTTGTAAGTTACATTTAATTATTTTTTCCATCGACTGCGCTGAACTGCCGCTGTGAGCATTCTGTAATGTGCGGCTGAAAGGTGTAGCGTTTGTTTCGTTTTTTGTATTCCATTAAGGATGGCGAAGTTAACTTTGGCCCGTATTCATAAACCGAGCTAACACTTAGGTCTTGATTGATTGCGTGTAAAGAACAGTCTAGATAACTGAAGGTCACTCACAAAGTTCGATTTGCTGATGCGTAATTATATAATTGGGTATTTTTATGTTTTAGTTTAGCGTGTAGCGACTTGTGTGGTGCAAGCCGGAATTATTAACATGTTTTAAAATCGATGTATGTGGGTATTTTGGGGATGTAGCGTCGATGTTGCTTAAGTTTTTCTTCAGTAATAATCATATTAGTTTATTATTAAAGAGCGAATTGTAAATAAACATCCAAATATCCCTTTATTATTTTATTTTTATTTTCACCCCACCTGATCCCTATTTCACGTTGCGTCGCATTGTGTATTGCGTTCGTAGAAAGCTTATTTATGAATAGAATGAGATGCAGTACATCTAGAAAGTCTAAACAGTACACTCGTTGGAGGGAGAAAGCGTCGCAGAAGGCATTGTCTATCTATCTATCTATCTATCTGTAGTGAAACCGTGGCTGGGAGCCGAATCTGCTGTCTCGACAATAACCCAGTGTCAGACAATAATAGTTCTTATTATTTTGCAAGTTAGTAGATGTTTTTGTTTCGCTCCGTTTTAGTGTCAATAGTTTATCAATAAGTCGTAACCTGAACAAAATATATACATTGAAATATATTGATATTTAATTGCCATTTTGTATATTAGTATATGCGTTTTAACTAAATTCTATGTCCTAATGGGTATATATAATCATGAAACTGTAGATGCATATCTTGTGAGATTGGGAATCGTCTTACGTTAGGTAAATAGTCATTATCACTCATAGTGTAACGGCGCAAGATAACGACACCAATTTATATTATTTGGAATGTGTTGAGAATATGTTTTCATTAAAACGAACGATAGATTATATCGAAGTACATAAATTGATATGTAGATATCTGCAGGCGTTTATTACAATTGAATTTGATTTAATTAGAACGTAAATACAAACAGCAGGGGCTGGGGGCTACGTCCTAGCACTGCTCAGATTTTCATAACAGAAAGACGACTGATAAAAAAATTGTTCAAAGCATACAACTTCAATTAGTGCTAGTTATAAATAGCAGCTTAAATTGTTGTTAAAATAGATATTCGCACTCGATATTGAAATTAGAAAATGGTTTTATCTAGAGAGTTTTAATGTTACGCACTATTTAGAAATACCTATTCGAATATTTAAAATTGTTGAACGCGACGAAGTAAATTCCTCATAAATCTGAATGTATAACGCGCGCGGAACGTAGGGGTTACCTACGTAGGTAGGTATTGCGCTGTTATGACACGCGCGCGACACCGGCAGGCAACCGCAAGGTCGTTTGGGAACAATCGTTATTTCAACTCTCTTACAAGTCTGACGTCGCACATTATTAAAGTACGCTGGATTTTTTACTCTACAGTACAGCCGCAAATTTTGTATGTTCGATGTTCTAGATAACTGTGTGATAATAATAATAATATTAACGTTAAGCTTTTCAAATAGTTGGAAATACATTTAAATTACTCATAGGCCAATGTTTATAAACATTATTTTTACACCGTCTAACTTATAATATAGAATGTGATTTTTGTCTGTAGTTATTGTGGAGTCTAGTGACTATCTGATGCAGTCCAGTGCGCGGTCCGCGCTTCTCCAAACGAAACTACCTTTTCTATTTATGATTAGTCTTGTCTATGGTTATTCGTCAATCTTGTACGCCGGGTTTCTGTACAATACTTTATGGTTACTTCCATCCGTCATTGACATGGAAACTGTAATTTAAACATTGGTACGGTAATCCTGCAAGTACGGATGGTTCTAGCTGAGTTATCTAGAGGTATGTATGTAGATATTATAGACACCCAGCATCAATCGTAATGCGTATTTATACCGGTAATCCAAAATATTTTGCCGTCCATTATCCGTTGGGGGCAGGCGACTGGACTGCTATTTCTAATCATAATAATAACTTCGACACCAAACCGACTTATTAAAATAAATCTAATATAGACGTCTAAAATATTTTATATTTATCTAGAGCTTATAGGGTGATTAGGCCTTTAGTGTAAGATAAGCAAGAATGGGATTCCTCAGTTTGAAAAATATGTCAAATATTAGGAATCCGTATTTCTATGTACTCTCAAAAATATCAGGGATATAATTATAGCGGTAGCCAGTGGCTTTTTGAATTAGAAATTTTATCAAAGATTTATACGAGCTATGGTGTAGAGGCATACGATTAGGTGGTGTTCGCGTAATACGTAAGTAAGTACGAGGGAAACAGAGATTGAGAATATCGAATATTGTATAACTATAGAATAAGTAATGAAAATTTAACAATTTATCAATAAATGTTTATGATTACAATCCAGTGCTCTTAATTATGTTTGAATTGTCTAAATATAAAGCTAAGTTCACATATTGCTGTCCCTTTTATTTTAGATGTATGAAAGGCTAGTTGTTCGTATTAGCTGTAGATTTAGGGAATGAAGTTTAAACAGAATTTGGGGCATTATGAGTAAAACAAGTAGTTGATGTATTTAATGTGGCTAACTTAATGTTTCATGTCTCGTTGTTACATCTCTCTTACAGACGGACGGCACTTTGCGGTCAACTGCGCGCTGCGTTACTGCCGCCGATTGCAGTTTGCAATCAGCCAGTGCCTAAGATCCAGGGCAGCTGTTGATTGTAGTGTCTTGTATCAAAATTAAATATTAACAATATTGGGTTGGGATCTCTTTCAAGTTTGAATAAAAACCCGTGTTAAATGAGTAGCCTCTCTTTTGTGTCTTTAAAACTATTTATAAAAATATCTAATCAATCTTACAGTCTTATAAGAAACAAAAATATTTAGACTCTTAAGTAAAATACAGGTAATAATTTGAACTAGAAATACATTATGCTGTTATTAAAACCAAAAAAAGTCTATCGATTGGACAACATAATTTTTTTTTTATTTACGAAGGAATTATATATAAACAATTGTGGTGACGCGCAGTTGACTGCCGTTAGCAAAGTGCCGTCCGTGTGTAAGATGTCCATTTGACTTCTTTTTCTGATAGGTTCATATTTCATAAATAATATAATACACACTTGTACACTTATTCGCACATATTGAGAATGGCCAGGCGATGGCAATCGATAAATTTATCTCAAAGACATCCTGCATACAAAATCATTACGTTACGAAGTTTAGGCTATTAGGTATCTGCTTACGATACTCTGTGTGTGAGTATAACTCGATCTCTGTCCCTCTCGTATACTGAACTTACTTAGGCGCAACTTTCTAATTAACTTAGATATTTAATATCGTTTCGATGTGGTTTTTGTCAAATCAATTTTAATGTTCTTAGGTACACTAATTATTCTGAATATAATGTTCTAACGTCCTATCAGTGTTTCGATGTGCGCAGTAGCGTTTAGTACTAATTAAACCACACTTTTACGCTAGAATTGATTCTGTAAAGTAGATTTACGACCAAATAAGATATAACTATAATGTTCTAACACAAATATAGGTACATAATGTTAATGCTACGGTTAGCTAGCGGTGACGATGGGGAAATTAAAAGTACAAATTTATCAAACATCCCCAACAGTCTGATGGCTTTAAGCTCTTTCCTTATATACTAGTATTATATAAGTGAAAAGAAGACGCGTTAACTTTTTATTAAAAATATTTCGATGAATGTCGTAGATATAGTTCGTGAACTCTTAAAGTTTAATATGGTAATAAATATTGCATATTTATTTTTAAATTAATAAATTATACTTTATGTTGTACTGATAACGACCTAATCACATTTAAATTGTTTATCAATTAATCACTGAACTATATTCGTGGTAGGTATAGCTGTGAAAAAAAAAACACTTTTTTATTAAAAGTAATTTTATAAAAATTGATGTGCCTAAGTGTAATTCTATTGTAATATGTATATATATTAATTAAATGGATATTGTACCTATTTATTAAATATTATAAATTAACGGTGGTTACACCGTGCTTGCTGTTTCAAATATTCGAATGTTTTTGGTATTGCCATATTCTCCAATTTTAATTTTCAGACAATAACGTCTTTTGCATAAATTGTAATGAATTCAGGATGATAATCCTTGCAAGATTTAGTATCTATACAATAACACTATAATCTCGTACTGTATGTATGTACCACACTATTATTTCTCCCACAATGGACGATAGTGCCGTACTGATTAGTAATTATCTATTAGCATTTTTGCTTATTTCACTGTATCGGATTGTTGTGGTTAAATAGTTGACATTTTAGTGACTTAGATATTGAATATTTTTAGCACGTCTGAACGTTTGCATTTAATCAAGACTAGCCACTGTTATATTGGGTATGATAGATAGGTAATAGATACCTCAGTCGTGTGGCTTGTACTACGGTATATATCATCTAAGGCGTGATTCGATACGATTGTACGTGAATTGTAGATGTGTAGACTTGATTGTGATATCAATAAACATTTTCATACGAGCATCAACGTATCGTTTCAATGTAGCTAGTGCCTACCCACCGCGCTGTACCAGAATACTTAATGGGTATGTCAACGAGAACAGACTAATGAGAATTTTGGCTTATTGTTCTGTAAATTATTTGACTGGCCTCACAGCTGTTGGTAATAACCCTGCCTTCTGCGCGGTCATGGGTTCGAATCCCACTCAGGATAAACATTTGTGTGACGAACATAGATATTAGTTCTGTCCGTGTTGATATGTATGTATTTACAAAATAAAAGTATACGTATTATATCAGTTGTCTGGTTACCATGATACAAGTTATGCTTAGCTTACTTTGAGGCTAGATGGCGCTGTGTGAAACGTCCACCAATATTTATTTATTGTAATTCTATGCGTGATTGTATCTACCAGTCATAAGCTTAATGTGTAGCAGTAGATCCAACTGTACTGTATTCGTATGGGGAAGTACTGCCATCAGACAATTTGCCGCTGAGCAGTAATGTACTCGCATTGTTTCTATTTGAAGGAGTGCTGGTGAAATTACAGGCACAAGTGACGTTCAATCTTCAATTCTCAGCGTCCATCTCACGGGTACCTAATGCGTGGTTCTGCCCATATCGAGAGGTGTATTGTTGCTCGGTGGGTCATCTGCTCGCTTTTGTTGTCTACGTCATAATAAATTTAGCGTTTCCACCTTGTAGCTACATAATTATGTAGGCTTAGGTCGATTGAGTGCACCACAAGGTTTCGGCCTTGCCTACTACGATTTTACTGGCTGTATCATTTACGTTCTCTTGCGGTAAGTATAGCTACGAAGGTATTTTAACATTTTCCATCAAACGTTCGTGTAAGTAATGAGAAAGTAGAATATCACGTGTGAGTAATTTCACCGGTCACCACACGTTTCTAATCAGCCTCAACCTCCTGGCACCATCACCATGCTGGCTTTACAATGCGCATCACCTGCCCATATCAGCAGCAAAACGTCAGTAATATCCTGTAAAAAAGTGACCGACTGGCCTCACGTCATAGTAACCGTGCCTTCTACACTGTAGGTCGTGGGTTCAAATCCTGCCCAGGACTGCATTTTTGTAACTAATATGGTTTGTTCTACCTTAATTAATGTGTTAAGAAAAAGTTTTATAGAAATAAAAATAGAAATGAAAAGTCAAAAAAGTTTTTTGCTTTCGTTTCCTGTGTTCCAAACTGACTAAAATCTGAACCAATGACTTTTTTGTAAGTGGTTCCATTGTCAATTGAATGCCTGGTTCAGAGATACCTTTCGAAATTGACGATCCAGGAATCGAACCTGACTACCTTAGCCTCCGACACTGCGGGCATATATATTCTACGAGTTGAAGCAGAACGACATTTCCTATAAGAATGTCGGCATTGAGTGCGAAAAGGTTTTCATGAACGTTATCAGGACGGAAAAGAGAAACAACAAAACCAGAGTGAAATAAGCTTTTTACTTAAGTTTTAAACATTAGGTACATAATATTTTAGATAGGTATACGAAATCGTAAGTATAGACATAATATGCAGTTGAATATGTAACCAGTGGATGGTCCCTTACAAAGAATATTGCTTATGTAATCATTTCATCGCCTCTGCAGCTTAATTAGAAACATTATCAAAATTTGCGCATCAATCTCGTCAATCAATTCGTTCAATAATTTAAAAGCCCCGTTAAATAATTACAGGTGTGCGCTTATATACAGTGCTTCGGGACGCAATTATACATTACTTCAAAATATCTGTCATTTACAGTCAAATAACATACAAAACCTAAATCTAATAAACAAAATAAAATTATTCTGATGTATTAAATTACTTCTCATCTCAGTTCAAACATGCCGGGGTTGGGGTAGTGTTGCAGTAGGGTAGTTACTAGTTCACAGGCAACTAATGCTATCAAACAAAAAAATATTAAATATGATAATTGCATAAAATTATGTTTGAGATCATATTTAATACATCACAGGTTTTTAAAAAAGAGAAAAGTTTAATATAAAAAAAAGGTTAGATGCGCCAATAAGTGAGAAATGTTCGGATCTACACATATTACAGAGACATTTGGCACATAACATAATGTGAAATAGAACATATGAAACAATAATATTATATCAAATATTTAGATGTTAACTCACAGACAGAGTGAATAATTTCTAAACATTTCTGTAAAACAGATGGGTAAGCACCTAATTTACGTCTAGTCAAAATAGAAAGAAAGAAATAATTTACTTCTGCTACACATTTAGAAAACATAAAAAAAAATTGCCATTTTAATATATGTTAAGAATGTAATATGTTATATGAAGAACTACTGTAGAGACAATTTAACAGTTACAATAGTAACAAATAACAATCTGATTCCACAATGTTTTGATATGTATAATCAATATAACATTGTTTGTGCGAAGGCCCTTGAATTATTTTATAAATTCATTATAAGGGTAAATAAAAGTAAGCGCCTACAAAAATTAGCCACGCTTGCTTAACTTATTCAAACCAAAATGGTATACCTGGTTGCAAATAAATATTTTGAATCTTAAATGGGATTTCATGGTGTTGCACGTAACATAATGACACACAAGCAGCCGTATATTGGCCGTTGTGCGTTTAGAAACCAGTGTTTATCATCACCAGTCTGTCTGAGAGAAAACACATTGAAACACAATTCATAAAAAAATCAAACATAGTCAGAATCAAAATCTATAAACAAGTAAAGTAAATCTACTTTAAGTAGTCATATAAATGTTACGACATTGTAATGTGTAAATAGCGGCGTTCAAGTCAAGTTATAAGTTCATTTAAATTTCATTTTTATTCAAGTATCGTCTGATGCAAAGAGCGCTGAGCTTTGGCTACGAAATTACATTAAATACAACCTTAGTCATATTCCATAAAAATAAACATACCGTAGGTATTTTCTACAATAAAGTAAGGACCTAATAGAAGTGATAATGAAATAATGAACCCCAACGGAGGCCTTCTTGTGGCCAATGTGATAACACGACCAGCCCCTTGGGTTACTAAATGAATGACCGAATGGTTTGTCTTTTACGTTTTGTAAAAACCGCGGCCTCTCGACCTAAACCTGATGAGAAATTTGTACTTTTCATAAAAGGCCGCGGTCGGTAACGAGTCGACTCGACTGCAGGGGAACATAAACAGGCTAGTTTTAGTAATTCAATAAAAACAATAAGTCAATAAATGATAAAGTTATATAATCCATCACAATACAACAACAAAACAAATAGATTTATATTCAGGAGTAATATTGTTAAAACACAAATACTCAATGTCCCATTGTAAAATTGTACTACTTAACTGAACAACATTTTATTATTTTAACAAAATCTTATACCGTCACACTATTCTGTTACTGTAAGGTAACAAAATATATTATCGTTGAGTATTTGTATTTGTCTTAAACTAACCTTTGTTAATTTACGGTCGAAATTTTTCAGGAGTTTCCTTCCATTGCGCGTGTCTCGCTGAGGCGTACCACACGCGCGATAGAATACTTTAGTGCTCTTCGAGTCATCGAATGAATCGTTAGTATCCAGACAACAAACAAAAAGAAATCATATTTCTATCGCTGCATCTTAATATTAACAAGACTATTCTCAACACGACGAGGCACACGAACAAATGAGCCAAATCTTAAAATTAATCTTAATACCGTATCGCTAACACTAAATGTATCTTAATTTATTGAAAGAGATCATAATAAACTTAAATTAACTTGTCACATTTCAATATTTTGCAAAAACTAAGGTATTATTATAAATCGTGAAAAGAATTTGGATAATCTACGGGAAACTGCAAGTAACGAGTATGAGACGTTGAGCAAAACGCGTTGTGATGTTGTGTGTGACACGCCTAAACATTACCACAATAATATATTAAATTATTATAAACGCTATCGATATTCTGCAAACTATATTACAAATTACTTAACATTATTTTAATTTTGTTCTTAGACAAAAAATAAATTAACACATAAAATTTTCAAGCCATAACGACCTTGCACAAAATTGACGTGTGAAAGTTCAAAAACAAGGCTGGGGGGTTTCGTAGCTGCCCGAATTGAGATTGGTCCATATTGCGTTCAATTCTGTTGGGTGTAGGCGTCGCGTGGCGGTGGAGGCCTAGCTCCTCTTGAAGGTGGTTTGGGCGAGACGCGCCACCTTGGGCGGGCGGATGTGCGCGCCGTGGCCGCACTCGTGCTTGTGGTTGTGGCCGGGGGACTTCTTGGCGCTGTTCGACAACCGCTTGCGAGGCTTCAGGAAATCTGCAAACAGGAAACGGAACACCTTTACTACAATGTAACCAGGACAAGCGACAAATCGGGTAGACGCGACGTACAGCGCGCATGCTTAGAACATTAAGCCGTTGTAAAAACTTTACGATCACCCAAACTGAAAGGCTCTTAGGCCCGGATGGCTGGGACCTCGCGACAGTTGACATCTTTACGACTCTATCCAGAGGAAAGGCCAGTAAAAACGTAGTTGTAGAGCTCTTAATGTAGCGGAATCCTTTTTTCTAATCCCTGGGGGCGGCGACACCCTTTGTGAATGTATTTCTGATTTTCAAAATATGGCCTTAATAACTATAAAACTTTTACGATGCTTTTTACTACTGTTTAATCTGTTCAGTATAATGGTCTACGGCTGTGAGTTACTGGCTCGAAGGGTGCTTTCAATGTAGTTAAAAGATAATATAATTCTCGGAATCGTAAATTAGAATAACGGAATTAAAGAAGACGGGTGAGTAGTGAACGCAATAATACCGATAACGTGTATAATCAATAATATAAGAACACAAAATCATCGTGAATCGTAAATGTACAACGAACAGTCAAAACAGAAGCAAACAAGATCGGTGGTCAATGATCACTATAATATATGAACGAAGTAAGCAGTCAAACAAAAACTCGACACAGCAACACGAGAGGATTCAAGGTCGAGACGATTTGAGTGTCAACTTGTACAAGTAGTCAATTGAATATATAATTTAAGACTGAGAAATTTGATACAATTGTAGACGCAGGCCGATTTAATCACATAAGGTACAGCTCATGACGATAATATGGTACAGGGATATCAATAACTTTCCGTCAGTACATATTAAGCCTAGTAAAAGTGAAGAAAATATAATTTGGAGTCATATTTGAAGGTTAAGTGGTAATCTAAATACAAGGGTGGTGGCGAATGTTTACAATTCATAAAGCCATAATATTTGTGTCGGATGGCTGCAAAAAAACGGTGTTTCTGCAGCCGGGAACTATGTTAATGACGTCACGAGAGCCAAGGTCGACTGGTTGCCATCAATTCCCGCCAAATTATGTGTAACTGAACACATGGACACCGAGAACATAACCTAATTCGAATAAACTGATATAGTAAACGTAATAGAATATCCAATTTTGAAGTCGAGCACTGAATGTTGACCCTACATCGCTGAATTTTCATGAGATTACGTAACTAAACGATAACGTGGTCGATAATAATGCTACAACTGACATGAACACACAATCGATAGTAAATCAATAATAGATGTGGATACTACTGTAAGTAAAACTAAACTATTTCTTTTAACAGAATACGCTGAAACACAATGAAAATACTTTCACAGATTGCGCAATTACGTTTCCCGCCAAATGTTCAATGGAGCGATTCGCGCCATTTTCTCGTTGATAATACATGACTAAATCGCAAAGCGCTTCCGCGTGGCGAATAATGTGGGAAGGCGTCGGCCATTGGAGTTGGCCGCTTGTTTCATATCAAACATGCGTAAACATGCGGGTGTACGCGTAAACAAAATGGCCTTGGAGATCGTGCGCGTGCGCACCGGCCACAGAGCGTCGCGTGGACCGCGCAAACAACACACACATTATCGCGAGAATTATCATCTTTTATCATGCTTAGGCTAATGTTAAGTTGGATACTACTTCAAAATACGTTATGTATGGCGTAGGAAATTTAAAACCAGCAACGGAACCTTGGCTTGGCAATGCGGAAGAGATTGCACCTAATTGTATCTTTAACCCGTTGTTTTTATCACAATGAAGAATAAGTATAATAAATTAAAACTGTTTCAAGGAACAGAATAAAGACACAAAACAAAAACAAAATGCTCATCCAATCTAAACTCGTCCTGGCAGTGGTGGTGTCGTCCACGTAGACGCGAAGCAGTGGGAGCGCGTTTATTTCGGGCGACCTAAATATCGGCGCGGGCGCAACTCGCAGCTTCGTGCGAGTAGAGCTATAAATTTGTTCATGTCGGCTGAAAAACATTCATTTAAACCAACGAAACCTGTTTCGAAGGAGATTCGGCGCCAATCGTATATAACCAATACACGTTTTAAAGGCCGCGTATCGTAACGATATTTAAATACATATTTGAGTATAATTTAGTAACGTATTTATTTTAGGTTTGAGTCCGAGGCGACCGAGGCTTAGCAGATGGTCCAGATTGAACTATTGTAAAAGATTAATTTGAACACAGTAACGAAGATGAATCCAATGTAGCAAGTGTTTCTTTTTTTGCCCAGCCTGTTCCAAACGAACGGATAGCAACAGGCAACAGTGCATCTCGGTAAAATGCAATGCACGTGCGTGCGAAGGCCGTGTCTGATGAGCACGCATCCGTCTCCGCAACACCGACAGAATCTTTATAACTTCGGAAAAAAACTAAGGACGAAGGATGAAATTGGAAAGCATGAAAAAATATCCAGTGAGTACCGTCAAATTGGCCTTTTTTCTGTCGAGCGAAGGTGTGTTGTGATACTTTGATGAGCCCCGCGGGACTCCCGGGAATCACGACACGTATCTTGAATAGATAATTGAGTGCGTGGTGAATCGAAACAACGACAACATTCGCTACTTGTTCCATGATGAAACCGGAATCTTTCAAAGAAAAAGTTAAATGAGCTGTATTGAAATTGCTTCCACACTAGCGTGAAACTGTAACTAGATTGTTTTCTAAAGAAACATCATCTGCAGGTGGTTTGTTGTTGCATAATAACCACTCTTTGAAAGGGAACGGCAAGCCTTCTGGAATACCAGATGTCATTACTGTAATCTCACGAAATTGCTGTGGTGAAATGATAATTGCGAAACCTTTAAGATGTTTACGAACGAAGCACAATACTTATATTCCTGCGGCTACACACAAATGTCCAAATGGTGCTGCCTCATGGGAATGAGTCAGGGGCCGCGGGGCACGATTCAGGATCCAGAAAAACGTGCGACTCATTACCGTCAATGCAACGGCCCACAACCCAAATGGAGTCGGACCTTCCCATTGTTCCTGGTAATTACAGGAACACGAATTTCGACGAACGCATGCATTGAAACATAAACCTCATCACGAGAAAACGGTCATTTATGCTGAAACATGACGTGATACCTTTTCACGAGTAGCTATTTGTTTAGTGAGTGAATAGTAAAATGCCACGCTTTAGACGACGATAGACTGAGCCTACGCATTCTGTACCGACATCGTAAATTTTAGGACTTCTTTATTTTTGTCAGACCGTTTTCCAGAATTAAAGAGCGCGTTCCGAAGCTGTGACGTTTCCGCTGCGTCGAAACAAGTCCCGACATGAACTGGCGCGTCGATAGAGCCACGTAATTGGTGTGTTCCACACGTAGATAGGTATATAGAATTATACTGTACAGTAACAAACGCAGATTTGTCAGGCGTGGGCGTAGAACCACGTCCCTCCAAACAGGTTGCCCCGCCTGCCCTAGCGCACGGTCACCTTTTTTATTTTATTCATTTAAAGATCAGGGCTGCCTCCTTTATTGATCGCAAATGAGTCCGGATTTGTAGCGGCGATATAACGATATCGATAGGGGTGTGTCTGTTATCTAACTGCATAACCCAAGGACTTCAAGTACCGGTTCCGAACGAGTGTAAGTCGGTCAAAGAGCCCTTAATATAACTACGGCCAAATTAATGTCCCCATGGTTTACAGCTGCATCACAGGAAATGTATTGTTAGCAGTCGCAATGGACGCGAATGGCTCGCATTGTTGATTACGAACCAGTTCCTAAATATCTAGGCCAAGTGAAAGGCGAGACGATGTCAAAACCCGCTGCTACGGAAACGCAGTACCACTGACGTGTAGGACAACCCTAGGAAAGGAGTTCTAGTGCAACTGGTGACTGGACGATCAAAATCAACAAAAACTAATCCCGTGCGGCACTCGCATATATTTATACGTATACTCCCGGCTACTGGTTTTAAGATGTGGCAGCCTAAACAAATAAGCGAGTGTTGTATTAAAAGGTTTCTATCTGATACATTTTATTGGGGTCTCTATTTTATGTAGCGCTCTTCACTTTTTTAATCGGTGATGTAGAATTGAATATCATTAAAATGCTTGCCGTGAAGCACTCTGTCAAACAGGAAACTATTGAGTCATTTAAAAACTCCTAGTTGTTACTCATCGTTCATGCTAAATAATTTAACCTATTTTCCGAACCGTAATGTCAAAACAACGTCAACAGTATTATTATTCCGAATACAGTTGCGAGTTTAAGGTAATTTTTAAAACTACGTTCCAAAATTATAGGTTTGCGAAGTCTAGACTAGCAGCCAGCTGTAATTATGTTGGACGGCTCAAACAGGATATCGTCATTAAGAGTTTGGCTATCGAATTAAGTTCTACTTTTTGCAGTGTTCTGTTGCACAGGTTTTCATTCAAGGCAGTTTTTGCTTTATTTTGTTAGTGAACGATATTTTGATTGGTTTTGTCTACAAATATTGGAAAGCCTTTGTGAAATCAGGCGTGACTTTCCTTGGAGACACATTCCCAATTTTAGCAAGAAAATTCTGTTCAATTGCATGGAAACAACTCTATTCTCTGGTTCTGGTGGTCAATAGCCTGGTTGGTACGCTTGTATCTAATGTTTAAATTGTTATAATAACGTCATTATTTTCGTTTTAATACATTTTATAGCACTGTGAGTTTTCGGTATTCCATATTTTGTACTGGTACAAAGAATGTGTATTTAAATACAATTCCAAAATAAACCTATAATGGTTTCTCAAAATTTAGCCACGTATACCTCTTTCCTGTTACAACAAGCACGCGATTGCAAAGAAAACCGGATTGCAGGGCCCGCAGAGATCACAAGAGTTTAAACACTACATTTGCAAAGAATCCTGTGATGAGAAATTCAAATGTTTGCCAAAGGCAGCACATTTTTTTTAACGAAAATGACTCAATAACTTTTATACAATTACCGGAAATTCTGTTTTATATATATGTAGTTGGTTACCTTAGTAATTAATACGAAAAGAAAGTTACGTTTGGGTCCATGTCTGGCGAACGGGTTTTTACTACCGACGTTACCTAGTACTTCAATTATATTTCATGTTTACTTACATGGCAATAATAAATAACCTTTCTCAAAGGTAAATTACAAATGAACAAACAAGCCAGTTGAGCATTAGAAATTGCGGTGGGCGTGGAGACGATTGTGAAAGTAAGCGAAATGGAAGTAGTTGCGTGTTGCGTTGCGAGCCATGTTGTAATCTAACAATAGCACGCAAACAAACCATAACTAAGGCGATATCATTAAAATAAACCACTGAGAACGAGCAGTTTTCCTCATATACGAGATAGATTTGCTACGTCTGAAACTTTCACCGTTGTGAATGTTCCTTGCATAAGCCTCGCAGGCCTGTCGGTTAGCCAGCCAACAATTTCACACATGTGTCCGTGATTTAATCTGGAACAGGGAGCTTCTGAAAGTTCAACGTTCGGATTTATTTGCACTCGTGTAAGTTTGTAGACGCCGCTCGGACAATTCAATTAAGGAAGTGATGATGACAATTGATTGCACATAACTCCATATGTATAATAGAATTCAATTACAGTAGCCACAAAAGGAGCGATTGTTGATGCAACTGAAAAAGTATTTATCCAAAGATAGATGTTATTGGCCTTTTTGTCCATTCATAGCGCAAAGTAAGGACGTCAATCCTTAGAGCATGTGTACTTAGGTGAGACACGGAGAAGACTAAATTACCACTTGTTCCCGAGAGAGAGACGGGGTAATAACATATAAATGGTGCGGTTTGTACTTTCTGCAATTACTACTATTTCTTTCAAACATCTAGTTTGTATATTGACTCTATTATTATGTGAAATTATCTGAGGAATGTATTCATAGATTGCGTGCCTGAGATGTTTAGATCTCAGGAAACGCTTAGGGACTGTGTAAAATAATGCAACGAGATTGTTCAGTCGTGCGGTAAAGTATTGTAAAACGGAGAGTTCTTTTTCAAACTTACACGAAGCAGTCTCTAATAATTGGCTTTGTGCGAATGAAAATTGCAACAATCTTAGACAACATAACTCGTTCATTCCAAAGAGAATCAGAGTTTTAGATGTCGATCGCACTGCTACCGTCTGGATGTAATAGCCATTGATAAATAATACTCATAATAAAACTATAATAGAGTAGTAACGCGTTGCACCCCGCCGGGCGGCGAGTTCAAAGCAGATGAGGTCCCACAAGCGATCAAAGCGCCGACATTATCAGCCTCTCGATAGTCAATTTAAGTTCCAACGGCTACCGGAATACGCTGTATAAGTGTACGTGAGACCTCAAAGCGAGGCTCCACGACTCCTTTAATTATAACAAAAAGTTACAAGATAAAAATGCATGAATTTTGAGTTAAAACAAACACGAGTACGCGTCGTGCTGGACGCAAAGCAATCGATGCAAAACCGCAACTCAAACGTAATGTCATCCATAATCGTAAATCATGCGTCTGGCTGCAGGCGGCTCCCGAGCCGCGCGTTCCGCAACAACCAACTGATATACACGAATTTGTAAGAGATAAAACGCAGGTTCCCATGAACGTTATTCAAACTGGAAACTCTAGAAACGTTATAAATTGGGAACAATGAGATCGATAATACCTGCAATAAAGACCCAACGGCTGGAACGGTAGCTAAATATCCAAAAGAACAAAAACACCATTGTCCGAGCATTGTTCTGAGATGTCTATTATGGACCACTTTTGAGAAGAATCGGTTAAACATCGGTTTTACAATAGTAAACAAGGATTAGTTTATTGTGTAGAATGACCTAAGGTCACTCTAAGGAGCCTGACCTCTGGGGATTCCTCTCAGAGAGCAGACAATGGGAAGAAAAGATGAGATTACCACGAGGGGTGATGCTGCTAAGTATTACACGAACAATACGTACAAAAGATGGTGTGTGTTTACCCATGAATATATGGAATAATAACACAATGGCCGCTATGCTAATATAATACATGCACAACAGGTTAACAGAATCTTTTCTCATAAGCTCACATGTTTAACGAATTCGCGTTTGGAGGTAAATCGAGCATGTTTGAGGAACCGGTGTAATCCTGAGACTATTTAGATGTTTCTGCTAATGTTGTAGGGTCATTGTTAGGTAAATTAATGAGAATTAACATCCACGTCCATTGAAATTTGGACGTTGAATTTGGACACGGCACGGTCCTTCAGAACGAGGCCGTGAACAACACGTTGCATACTTTCTCCCTATATACGAGTATGTCGCAATGAACAACGCACAGTTCCCGAAAGCATTACTAACAAAATATAAGTAATTTGTTTTAGCAATATAGACATTTTTATAGTCTCAGTCCAGGACACCATTTGGTAGATGCGATGAATTGGGCAACTATAATCGGTGTAGTGAGTTAGAATTCCGCTCAGCGCCAGATGCCCTCCACCTGGCTTGGTAACCCAGCGACTCTCTCGACCTATTGGGTTCCAGTCTCGCGTTACCCACTCGAGTTACTAGTTTCCCTAAAGTGCTAGAGTTTCTAACTGGATCGACAAATGGTAACATAATGGTCTCTTGAAAGCTTTTAAAATTCAAAGTGTGAGATTGGCGTTATCTTTGTCGAGTGCCCGCGGTAACCTTTGGCACAAGGACAGGATGGCATTTTTTACCATCGATTTTTAAGGATGCGTTTTATGTTTCTATTAGGCTTCGGTCACGAGGCTCCCGGCGGCCACAAAAAATATAATGTGAGTTGATATAATCGCTGCGGTACGTGGATCGAAGGACCACCCACGGCACCGAATCTATTCCTACGAGCAAGGAAAAAAGCATTAATCTAATCAAATACAAATTTTTGAACGTCACGATGCTCTAATTAGTGTTCTAATGCACAGATTAGGATGCGTTACGCTCGAGGGGTTGGTCATCATGGACAGTGACATAACCGTTTTGTCAGAAAGGATTTTCAGGATAGATATAAATATTATTCTTTACGGCATTATTATACGGGGTACATTGATATTTTTTATTAAGTAGATTTTACGATCTGACCGGTCGTTCAGTTGGACAAATTCTACGTTTTAAAACGTGTGAAAGTCCAAAAGAGGGTTGAGGTGGTGCATTAAAGAGACTGACCGGGGTACGGGGTCACATCGTAAAAACGATTGGTCAAGCATTGACGGATTCATAATGCAACTAATAATTATTATTCGTGAATATGGGTCACAGCGGTCTTGGGAAAGGAAATACATTTTTGCCTGTTTTACGACGCACTTTAACGACATATCGAATACTAAAATTGTTTCATTTGTATGCCTTAAGGCGTGTCGGCCGTAAAATTATTTGAACATTTTGACGGTAACGATGTCACCATTGATAAGGCTGTAACGCCGAAAACAGAATAAGGAGAAACTAAGTTCCAACGTGAACTTACACCCGTCGTTCCGTTTAAAGAAGTGTTATTCGTTATAGCGCAGGAAGCGTGCGATATTCTGCAAATGTATGCACAGACGTGAACCAAACATAAATGTAACGGACGCTTGACATACAAAACGCAATGAATTGTAATGAGTGTTTACTAGATATGTAAATTTGATGATAATTAAAATAGCACAACAGAACTACTCAAGACAGCAAAGTTTTAACTGAATTTGTGTAACACCTAAAAAGACAACGAATAACAAGTTTAAATTTGCAATAAAATAAAGATTTGCTACTCTATGGATTAGATGATAGCACACACAAAAAACTTTCATGATAAGAATATGATCTGAAACAAGTTATTTTCTCACAGAATACAAATTAGAGCAAGTTGCAAGAGAGGTCGATGAAGAGTATTAAAAAAGTCGCAATTGCAACAATAACCAGTTGCAAACATGTAAATGGATATCAAAACTGGATGCGATTAATGTTACCGTAGGGATTCAAATTAAATGGTGAAGTATGGAATCTCATGGGGGATTCTTAAACGTTGTAATAATTCTTTAAAAGATTTTTCAATGAAGAGAGAACGATAATGATTTTTGTTTTTTGTCAAGCGTCAAGTAGATAAACATTGAGAAATGAAGATTTAAATTTCAAGTGAAGCTTAGGGGCCTAGCGACGAAATAAACAAAATTTAATATATATTATTAGTATATAGTATATTATATGGATAACATAATATAATATACTTATATATTATGTTACTGCCTATTGTCATTTTTAAAAGTTAATATATATGTAGGACGTCCAATGTTTCGTAATTCTAAGTCTCGTTCTTTGTTTCCACTTCTATGAGTCACAAGGCAATCTTTCATTTCTACACCGATAATTACATTTGTAAATTAATTCACACCAAAACGTTTCACAATAAAAACAAAGGGCCACAGTTCCCACAGTTAGATCGCATGCAGATCTCAACGGGCTTTTCGACTACTTTAGCATACATTAACGCATTTCAGAGGGCGCGCACACACACAACAATCAAAACATCACAGCAAAGAATTCATTACGCCTCGATAGCCAACAGGTATGTAATTAAGAAATGTTGTAATTGTTTCGTTACTTATTTACAATAAAGGCTTACAAATTAATCTTTTTGTTTGAAGAAATAATAGAAACCGACATGTTGGAATTGTTACTTATTGTGTCACTGTTCAAGAACAAAAAAATATTCATAACATTTTAAGATATTGTAATTTTTCATCTTGTTCTTGGTAAGCCCACCGAGATCTTACATATAAACCGAAAGCTGTCATTTGCGAAGTTCCCATTCCCGCTACGAACTCAAATGATTGAAGTGAAATATCAGTGAATACTTGTCTTTCTAAAAGCAATTTACGACGATGTCACTGATGAATAGTCACATAAAACTCGTTAGTTAAACAAAGAACAGATATATGTTGCATAGTAACAGTTAGATGTATGCCACGCTTTATGGCACGTTTCCAAGGTTTTCCAGCTGCCAGTTATCGGAAACGATAGTTACGGTATCGGTAGAATGCATTAATCAATGTTTACACATGTTGGCAATGTTCGTTGACACTTTATTTTTATGAAGTATCGTAGACAAATCAACGTTATTACTGAAGATAATAAAGCAGAAGCGTACGATAAAACGTTTAACCGTCAGTTAAGTGCAATAAGAAATTTTAATAGTCAAACCGTTTTAAACAAACAACCAAATTCAGAAATCAGCGTAGCATATCAACTACGGCGGTTCACACAAATTAAATCTCCAAAAATCCTTGGCCCAAACGAGCCCTTTCAAACAGGGGGAGGGCGCAACGTAATTGTAATAAGCAAAATAATGAACACAAATTATATGTGGGAACCGATTTTACACTTGTGATAACGAATATTAATTCAATTGAAGTCAAGCATATCGCTGTAGTGATTAAACTGGGTGATTCATAAAGTTGTGATTGATCGAATATAAATTTACCAAATCTATAAAATCATGATAATTGCAGAATATATGATATATCAGAATCCAGCAACTGGTTCTTCACATTGTAACGTGTGAGTATGCGTATTGAAACCGATACATTTTGCCGAGTACTAATTTCTCCCAGAACAAAGAGAATAAACGATATTAGCATGAATGAATGTTCGCATGCGTGAGCGGCGAGATCGCAAAACATTAAAACATCACCTAGGTACAAATGCGTACTCGGAAAGTTTAATACATTTGTCGATATAGACAGCGTGGCAGCGCAAAACATGTCATTGTTGTCCACAAATATGTGTACCTATGACAACAGAAACTGATAACAAAATGTAAACGTAATAGTTTTATTAGAGGTTGTCGTTAGTCATACATTGGCTCTAAATTGCAAAGATACAAAGTTCAAATTCGTTTAAAGAAAATTTGTATTGGAAATAAAGATATAATATCATGAGATACTGCATCTGTGTCAATACATTTGCCAGATAAAGCAGTGTTTGTTTTGAGAGTACTAATAGCTATTGGACGTGACTCATCGCTTAAGTGGATGTTTTCTGTTATGGGACATATAATTGAAACACCCCACGATGATCACAAAGTGTAGGTGTTTTACCCTTTGACCTAATCATTGGGAGCGAAGAAAACGTGCAAAACCGTAGGCGTAATGTTTTTTATCTACATGATAATTTTATTGCAAATAGCAACTGGCTCAGCAGACAGCATGTCTATTCGGAATTGCTATCAATTACTTTGTGTTACACAGCTTTATTTATCTGCAACGTCGGCCTTTAGTTTTCAGTGCCTACCGAGCAACTCCACACTGTAGGCACGCGGTGTTCTACATGCTGACGACTCGAAATGTTTTGTTTACGCGTCAGAACAGAACCGTTATGTTTGATTTCTTTCTTCCCATCAGACAGTGTATCTTTGTCGGCGATACGTTAAACAGAGGAGCACGTGCGTATTGTTTACAGAGTTCCTGTATTTACGTGTTCAGCGTCAGACCTACCGCACGACGCCACACTTTGAGGAGGCCGCTCAGATAGTTGTTTTCTAAATATCCAAAGCTTTTTGTGTTAATTTGCTTTGTGATAATGTGAGACAATGTTCATTGTTGTGTGTTTGGGGAATCGTTTAGAATGTTTCGTTTTAATGGTGATTCCATCACCTCGGGGTGCATTGTTGTTCCAGCTTACAGCTTGAATTACTAAAGCTGAGTCATGGTAATTTTCGCGCTCCAATGACACCGCTGCCCTAACGTACATCCATCATCCTGACCATTATAAACTCAATTAAATCTCATTAGCATAACCTCGCGGGACTAGAGCGCCCTATTATTTCTAAGACGTGTCACCACCTTTGTCCCTTCGTAACCTATTCCCATTGAAAGAGGAGACAACTTAGGCGACAATGGCAACAGTTTGACCCTCAATGGCGATGAGACCGGCATTATTTGTGTATTTTGAGCAATAAACAGTGCATTTTATGCGATTGTGAGCTGCTTTTTCATAAATTTGAATTTCAATAGGTGAATGCACATTGTCCGTTGCGTGAGCTCGTGGATGCAGAATTATGCGTGCAGGTTCCGTTGATGTTGATGCATAATCATTAGAATTTACCGAAGCGAGAGTAACTCGTCTTCTCCGCGGATCGCATGGGAATCAAACTTGCGGATCGTGTTTGGCGAGTATAGTGACGTTAAACGGTGACAAGTGACGAAAATACAAGTTGACTGATTGTAAAAAAAAATCTATTGATGTTAATGATAATAAGAGCAAGACGTGTCGAGACGGTGTGAACTTGAATAAGCAACAAAACTATTTGGGCTTAGGCATTATGTTCTAATCCTTTTTGGGACGGTTTGACTGCTACGCTGCATTGTGGCTTTGAAAAGACTCTGAAGCCGGTGAAACAAAAAATCCTCAGTTGCCCTTTTGTCAACGAATTCTTATTACATATTTTTTATACATGTGTAAGGAATGAAAAATATTTTATATTGTTTTTTATGTACCACAACACTGCTAAATCACAAAACAGCGCGTAACGACTTAAAATTAGAAGGAAACATACAAACACTCCAGGGCGAAAAAAAGGATAACATAATAATTTTCATTCCTTTTCTGTGCGTACGCGCATGCTGGCCGTCACGCTCACACAAAACTGCCGTCTCACTCGCTCGGTCATCGACCGCGCATCTCTGACGAGATTGCATTTAGTGGCCATGCAGCTACCCCTAGATAGACGCAACACAATATCTGACCAATTAAAAGATCACTTTTCATCAGCATCGATGAAGCAAGCGCTTGATAATAGAGCCACAGCGGATACATAAGCCGGTTTGCGAAACACTATAGATTAAGTTTGACCTAGTTCGAGTAGATAAGAAAAAATAAAACGCAATAACAATAAGCGTACAGCAAACACGAGTGGTTTTATCCCAAGCCGTCCGAGTTTTGACCGTTGGATGGCATCAACAAAATTCAAATTTCACCTTCAAAAAAAACCGTGTAGTAGTTTATTTATGACGTCGTACGATATCTCCAAAAAGAAGATTGGAACGTTTTTTTGTAACGTGCCTCGTTTCCGTCTTGAAAAAAACCTAAACAATTTTTTGTTCGTTCCAAAAATCGTTTTACGATCGCTCTTGAATAGTAAACGAGCGAGACGGTAGACCACGTGTCTCTTTTTGTTTCTAGAGTTGAAATAGAACCTGACACTGACGCTAATAAGTATTTTGTGAGGTTTCTCAGAACGCGTTGTGTTAGTACGATCATTGGTCTAATAAGACACCTCGATGAAACGAACGTAATTGCGATTCTCGGAATGAAGACAAAGTTGATAGGAGCAGTTTGTGCCGTCAATTACGTTAAGAGACACTGCTGGGCAATTATTTTGATTATACGAACGTGCAACATTGAAAGTTTCCAGGCGTCATCAGAAGCTGAAAACAAGATAGGATATAATAAGATGCCCTGAGGCACACCTCTTATTCCTTCTAAAATATTGTGGAAGGTCCAGGTTCATATACTAATGAACTTATTGCGTGACGAAACACATGCGTGTATAATTTTGGAAACGAAACAGAAAACTCTTTGAGATATCTTACAATACAACTGTTAAGAGCATGTCGGCTTCACGAATTTCGTTAGAAACGCTTCAACAATCATAAAGACAAAACAGTCTTATCTAAATCATTTTTCCAGAATGCGGTTAGTGGGGCAAAAAACATTTTGAAGGCCCTTCATAGTAATAGTAACCCATTTGCCTGGGAATTCGATACCCCTTGAACTACTTATCTCGACCAGAACGTAAATAAACCACTCCAATGATAAGTAATCCTTAATAGACTCGTAATCTCTACGCTTTTATAAACTTGTATCTAAAAAAATATGTGTCTGTGCAAATGGCCCTGACATATCTGGGGAATGAACAACTTGACCGTTTTTTGTGACACTTCCACACGAATTTACTTTCACACACTCCTGTATTTGTTCAGCCGAAGGAAACAAAAACCCACTAAATACTGCCGAACAAAAAGGTGGGAACCGTAATGTGGATATAAAGCATGTTACACTTCGAATTGGTTGTGCAAACTAAGAGATACTTAGTAGCTATTGAGAAAAAGAAAGACGTTATGTTCAAATAACAGTAGTGAGCTAAACGCTTCATTTTGAAATATTTGAAGTACCGGAGCTAAATGGTAGACGCGCTTTAACAAAACACAGGCCCTATTACAATAATGATGATTACAATGAAGGCACCTAAAATTTAACTTTTTTACGACAAAAACAAAAGTATTTCATATTATATAACCGGAGAAATGCATGGGACAGCATAAATTATGATGATAGCAGTGCTTATTGTTTTATTGTTGGACATTCATTTAAATTTGATCAAATTACCGCTCGGGTTTTACGACTATGAGAGAATGCGGCCGAAATTTGGTTGGACCTCAGTAAAATTATGGTCATAAAGGGACTATGTTAATTATATTATTGAATTTGATTTACTTCGGTACATTAGATCATCTACTTTATGTTTCAATAAATTTTAATGGTATCGATATTGTTCTTCATAAGTGAGTTTTGATGCTATGCATGGCGGGGTATTAGTTTTAGCTCTTCAAGATAAATGAAAAATAGAATTAACATAAATGAATGAGTATTACATGAAAAATAAATAGGTGCGATGAATATTACAAAAACAATAACGATATCGGTATATTAAGTAATAAAAATATTAATATAAAAGAGGCCATTCCTTTATTAGTCCAACTTGTTTGTGCCTTTAGAAGGAATATCAGGGAAAATTCCCAACAATTACTCGTCTAGGACAAAATGGCCACTTATTAAGATAATCGCTGCGGCGGCGAATGGTTGGTCGCAATCAAGCATACATAGATTTCTAATTCCCAACTTGTCTGCGTAGGTTGCTCTCACAACGTGGCTATTGACTTTAGTGGCCTATGGTGTTATAAGTAACATATATAGCGACGTGGTCAATGCAAACGCAGATAAAAGAAATATGGCCACTGTTTGTAACGGATAACCATAACTGTAAGAGGTGAGGCGCAATAGACAAGAGCTAGTAATAACCTAACGCACGATATGGTTACCGCACATTTATATTAGGTAACAGTGATGAAATACCTCGCGTAATATCGTACTTATGTGTGACTGATGAAGATTACTTCCAAGAAGCACTTTGATTGACGTTAGCTTATTCCCATGGGAATTGATGAGAAAATTGCACGCACAAAACAAAGAGCTCTATAATGAATTCATGTCAATATGCAAGCGATAGATGCAGGATTTATATTATATGATGATATTCTTACAGGAGCGCGTGCGAGTTGTTTATGACCAAAAAAGGTTGAAAAGGACTATAAAATATAGATTAAGCAAAGTGTAATATCATCGAGGAAGATTTTTTATGTTTTATCTTCATCCATCATAGCTAAGTTAATGTCTTCGAAGGGTTATAATGTTTTTATCTCCTAATGACATGCAGTGATATAATCATGAAATAAATCATGTCCTCTAATGCCAACTATTTCTAGTGTAATAACACAAAAATAGACCTGGGATTGTGTTGCTGAGGAGTTAAGACTATTTCACAAGATGGATGACAGATAATCTATTCTGGAATTGTCTTATTTTCATTACGTTTTCAATTTAAAAACGATTGGAGGTAATATGGGGAACGAAGTGGCCTATTTTCTCGACTACGTTCAAGCCCATTACGACTCATCTTTCCTATGTGATTGTCATACAATTGTCTTAGAAAATTGCACTGTCGCAATTTTTTCTGAACAATTCTTTCTATAAAAAGTCAAAGAAAGGTTGAATAACCTTAATCGACTTTTGACGTGAGTTTGCGTCGATTACTTCACTTGTCTCTTTATTCGCTGAGTGCGACGAACTCGGGTTTGTTTGTAAACTATTCTATTGTTTTGGTATACGTATTGTTTCCGTTTTATTTGGTTTACGACTGGCTTCCTTTATTTTATGGCAGTTGCTCAATACTGATTAAATTGGGTGTGAAAGGTTTATGCTATGATGCGTCTTTGAGCGTTTTAGGACAGCATATCGACTATTTCTTGGCATGTTCCGGAGATATATTGCTATCATCACAGGAAACCTCGAAAAGTAAATACCACGTGGACTGTGTTTACGTAGGTGTGTCTCACGAACTCACGAATGTACTCATAAATAATTGTGATACTGATAACTATCTACCATGGTTCGCACGTGTTGCCTGTCTATAAAATCATTTAAAAATTGAGATGCATTCTCTATTTTTCTGGTTGCCTACGATTGGTCTTCTTACAAATGCATCTCCTACGTTAGTTACAAATTTCTTTATGTTATGATATTTTTATAATGTCCCTGCTTACTACAGGGATGCTGGCATATTTTCGACAAGCTACACAAATTAAATAAATATATCAAGGGAACCCAATTTGGATTCATGGACATGCCTTTGCTTATTTGTTCTCGTCCAGGATATGCAGGTTTCCTATGCAATTTTCATTTCACCGTTTTGGGAAATTACTAATGAGAATACATATTTTACAACTAGTAACCCTGCTAATGATTTGAACTAGCCTCTAAGTTTAAAGTCTGAGATGCGCACCCCTCAGCAACCGCATTTCTTCATGCACTGAATCAACATAGCGTAATACGTGTAACAGTAATTTTGTTATAAGATCGCAAATAATATGTGCAGTGTATAGTTGAAACTCGAGTGTCGGGTTCAACGACTCCTCGCCTACGTTTTGAAGTATCTCTGGTACAACTATCTAAATTGCTGTTATGCCCAAAGTTTCCGGTCCGTAGACTATAGCACGCATTTCGGTAACGGACTTTCGGATCACGCGCAAATTTTCACATTTTTGTTCACTGTTATTGTTGTTGGGGTAATCTATATCTGTGGACATTTTAATTGACGTGTATTGATTTGTCTGTGATTAACATTTAATATTATTATCTGAATAAGAAACGCTAGATTACGCGTGTACAGTTCCTATATGCTGTGTATTTTACATGCATTTGTTATATTGGTAGAAGTGTGTAAAGAATCAATTTAAAAATGCAAATTCTACGATCTTTTCCAACGATTTGTCTTCTTAATTATGCAAAAGTCTAGTTACAAATGTACACAGTGCTTATAGCACTTCTTGAAAATCAAATAACTGAGTTGCACGTTCATCGAATAAGGCAATGATTGCACCCGAGCAAAATTTGGAGCTGCTAATGCTAAAACAAACGTTCTCAGCGTATGGATTGGGTTACGAAAACTCTCATGTACGTTCTAAGAAGTTGTATAAATTATGTTTCCAAAATACACACAACATGGTTTGTTTGTTGACGTAGTGCGTACGCGCAGTATTATTTGAATACAGAATGTGGCTTCGCGAAAGGAGATAGGTACCGTTAATTTGATTCGACCTGCTTGTTGCTACAAACAATATAACCTACGACTCTTGTCAAACTTTGAACGAACTACAAATAAATAATAAATATTGGTGGACATTTCACACAGCGCCATCTAGCCCCAAAGTAAACTAAGCATAGCTTGTGTCACAGGAATCAGACAACTGATAAACACCTGTATACTTTTGTACATACTTACATATAAACATCTATATTCGTCACAAAAATGTTTGTCCTGGTAGGAATCGAACCCACGATACAACGCAGAGAAGGCAGGGTTACTAGCAATTAAGCAGTGAGGCCATTGAAAAAAATTACTCATTCCTCATGTATTATGTAAGTATAGATTGGTCACTGATCATAAGGTGGTTTTGCTTTTGAAAAACCTCATCTTTGTCTTGTATCAGCCATATTGGGTTTCCTGAGATATCTGCCTTTGTTGAATTTGTGGTGTTTTACATACAAGGCTCGCAGGACACGTCACAAGTGTGCATGTGTGTGTGTGTGTGTGTGTGTGTGTGTGTGTGTGTGTGTTGTTGTGGTGCGATCAATAACACAAGGGTCGACGACCCCGCGCGGGCGCAAGGATCGGGGGATGCGGAAAATTGTGAGGATGTTTTCATAGAAAAATAATTGTTACTAATTAAGTAGGCACTTATTTAGTAATCGTACGTATGTGTGATTGTAAATTAATTATAATTTTGAACTTATTAGTTAATTTAACTAAATAGGTTATGGTGTATGTGTAAATTAATAAAATAATTTTACGAGTTGAAATCGTAAGTCATTGCAAAGTTAAGTGTAAGCAAAGAAAAAACGTTCTGCCTACGAAGCAAATAACACAGAAAACATAGCGATTTCATTCATGAATTGCGCAATCGACTGACGATGAAATATATACGGAAAGTGAATGACTAGCGACTCGGAAGTCAGCCAAGGCATAAACAGTGAATCACACAACACAATTCAGCGCTTCAAGGTGCTCGTTTCTAGTCTACGGCTTCAAGGTTCAAACAATCTTGGGCCCGGCACGGTCACCGGTAGGTTCTACACAACCGTTAAGGCTAACCCTTCTTGGCCTCAGCCTGCACCGTTACTTTAGTGGACTCCACAAACTATTGCGTAACCTGTGGTCCATACTAACTGTCAGGTGAGCTGTGGCCGCCGCATACCAACTATCACCGAATCTATGGGTGTCGTTAGTAACTACATCATCAACTGTGACCCCTTGTATCTAGTTCGCGTACTTGTGTTGATTTTTAATAAGGTAATATCGTCGGCATTGATTTAATGTAACATTTGTATTGGAATCTACAATATTTTTTGGTGAAATGACTCAGCTAAGACAAAGTACCGATTTTACAGTTATTGGAACTAATAGACGTAATTTTGCAGACCCGTTATGCTGTTAAGCGTGATGGATTACCTCGCCCAGAGAAAATGAATTGAACTCGGTTGAATATAACAGATCATAAAATTCAAAATTACCAGTCAACGGTCAAGCATGTCAGTCATTCCAATCGTTCGGTTCACTTCATAATCTAATTATCATAAATATTCATATTCCATTCTACGGTGCGTTCACACACAATTAGTTTCTGAACACAAACAAATTTAAAATTCAAATTGTAATTCTATATCACTAATCTTATCGCGAAGAATAGATTGACATATGAATTCATATCTTGACAATAAGATATTTTCATTGTAGTGGTTCTATTCAATTGGAGGTTTCTTCTATCTGTGGGATAAGGGCGTATCTACGATCTCGAGTCTGAATAGAAATTGAGACACTTTTCCGAATCCACATATTTTTTAGTATTATTATTATAATCGAGTCACTGGTTCTCTCGAACCAGTGTGGTGAAAGGATTTTAAGTGCGCCTCAAAGAGGCTCCTTTCGTGCACTTGACGCATGTCTTCAGAGTTTTTAACTCTAAGACATGTCGGTTTCCTTACGATGTTTTCCTTCACCGTTGAGAACGTGGTATTGCGCACATGTATCTTTCAATCGAAAAACTCATAGGTGCACATCGGGATTTGAACCGGCGACCTCAGGATTGAAACTCGGGGTCAGTGCCAGTAGACCACCAAGCTTTTTAGTTATCAATCAAAACGGACAAGGGAGTGTCAGTGACAAATGGACGGGTCAAAGGTTTGCTGACAAAAAAAAGGGACTGGTTATTTTCGTAGGCGTTATGGAGGTGTCTACATAAAGCATTAACGCTGGCCGTGTCAATAATGTATGAGTGTGTTTGCATGGAGCTTATTATTACCACATCACACAACGTAAATAATATAAATAAATAAAGTGTTATTGATTTTTTCCTTTATCTATACAAATAAATAAAAATGGAGTGTCTGTTTGTAATATTAAAATAATCGCTTTTTACTAAGTGCATATGGATGTACACGGTACTTATACCAAAACAACATTTTTTTTACAATTTTTGTCTGTCTGTTCCGGCTAATCTCTGAAATGGTTGGACCGATTTTGACTGGACTTTCACTGGCAGATAGCTGATGTAACAAGGAATAACTTAGGCTACTTTTCCGAGGGTTTAATAGGAGTGCGTGATAAAACCGAATTCTAACGAAGTCGCAGGCAAAAGCTAGTCTGATATATAAAGTAACAAGAGTTCCAATCGTCGCAAATATTAATGAAGTCATTATTTTTATCGACTATGCTACTTTAATAAAACTCAGGCACGTAGTTCGAACATAAGGGCAGTGGGAATAATGGTACGTTGATAAATTATAATTATTCTTATTTCGAGTGCAATGGTAACAAATAATGAGGTGTGAAACTTGAAATGGGCAAATGCCCGACTCAATAATGAAGGATTATCATTTCAATCATACATTATCATAAATTCTCATTCATCACGGCCATCCATCAAGGTGCGTTCTGATGGATTTCAAGGGACATTTGTGACAGATGAATTAACAAGAAAAGATTCTAGTATAATTGAAATGGAGCCATAGTTCACACGTGGGGCCGTTGGTGTCAACAATAAGGGTCAAATGTACCAAATGAACAACAGAAGAAAGAAATGAAGTGAAAACATCTTCGTTGTCGAGACTCTTGTACTGAAATCCACTTTTTTTCATATACCCGTCATTTTTTATTCTAATAAAATAAATAAATATTGGTGGATATTTCACACGGCGCCATCTAGCCCCAAAGTAAGCTAACCATAGCTTGTATCATGGGACATATATAATGATAACTGATATAATACATACTTTTGTAAATACATACATATAATACATATTGACACTTAGACACAGAAAAAAACATCTATATTCGTCACACAAATGTTTGTCCTGGACGGAAATCGAACCCACGACCAACATTAGTTTTCGTGATTGTCACTAAATACTATGACAATATAAATAGAAAGCATACTTAAACCAACAATGTACTAAAACGATGCATAGTCATGAATAGGCTAGGTGCTATTGGGCTCTCCAGATAAAGCAAACAGTCTTGGACAAACATTATGAAACCCAAGGGCTTGCTGAAGATATGTCTGCTGTGTTAGGTCATTAGTTTTTACTACTCGACGTCTTGTCTACAAGTATATGACGAGCCAACATCTTCCAGAACATGTTTCAAGATTTCTTCCAAAAGCAAGCTCTATAATAATAATATCGGTGGACATTTCACACAGCGCCATCTAGCCCCAAACTAAGCATAGCTTGTATGTACTATGGGAGCCAGACAACTGACAGAATACATATATACTTATTTTTTTGTAAATACATACATATAATACATATTAACACCCAGACACAGAACAATCATCTATATTCGTTACACAAATATTTGTTCTGGGCGGAAATCGAACCCACGACCTACAGCGCAGTTACTACCAACTGAGCTGTGAGGCCTATGACATAGATAACATTTCTGTTGTAAGATGTGACAATTGTATTCGAGTAGGAATATTGATTTAAAAATAACATTATAGAATCCATTAAAATGTAAGACGAATGAGACGTCTAATCTGACCGCTTTCAAGTGTCCCTATTCAAACGAGATAGCCGGAATAAATAATGTGTTTGATTTGGTTTGATTTATTCCCCGTACCCTCGGCGTGTTGTCCTAGTGAAGAATGCAATACATCACGCCTCACACTCCAATGGTACCAACATTTACATAATTACTGTTTTCATCTGGAGACTAGTGTAATGAATTGTGTATGGACGGTGTAGTCTGTAGAGTCGTTCCCACGCGTGTAATCAGGTCAAGTCGGCAGCCTTATCGTGGCGCAAGGTTGGCTTTATTAATCTTAACACACCTTTTTCTTTATGTGATACAGTTAACGAGCCGACGGCCCACCTGATGTTGTGGTAACCTCAGCCCATAACAACCGATGCGACTTGGGTCCCTTACTAGGTACGACAAGGTCCATGTCGCATCGTATGCGCCCGTACCTGAGACGTGCAGGTGGAATATCTCATGTGCCTGTAATTTCACCGGCAACCACACATTCAAACCGGAACACAGTAACGCAAACGCGTTACTACTTGGCGGCAGAAATAGGCATGGTGGCAGTACTTCCCCGGACGAACTTCATCATTATGAAACAACACGATCAAAATAGTTCTCAACTTTTTCTACAACACGTCACGAATTATTTTTGATCTGTGGAGTCATTAGTGACAAATGACGTTGACGTACCATGGGTAGGATTCCAGGATGCGGTCACGCCTCTGTGATCATTAGACACCCGAAATGGAACTCACGCGGCAACGTCAGTCCTCGTATTCTACCACTTAAGTTCCCACGACAACTCATTACATGTCACTTCCTTAGGACAAGTGTCCTTAACCTGACCATGTGTACACCGCCTAAGTGGTTTCTAGTAATAATAGTCTGTGGCTGTTATTGAACTTGTTAGGTTGGTGTGACAACCCTACAGCTGTTCGCGCCCACCGTCCGGAACATTACGGTTTTTATTCAAATTTCCAACGAAACAAAGACCTTATTAATCTTTTTATTATTTAAAAAATGGCCATGTTCTCAAAATGCATTTTTCTCTTTGGACAGCTGTCAGACAGAAAAATCGTACAACAAATTCCGACACGATCCTAAATTGAAATTGACGCGTTCCATTTAAACAATAAAGAAGCGCGATTTCGAATTGAAAATAAATGAAATTTGATTGAGTATTTCGTTTGTCGTGAAGTGAAACGGCATTGGTTATCGAAACGCATAAAAAAATGGAACAATTTGATGTCTACACAATTTGCTAAATAAGAGGTTAGTTAATTAGAGTTCATCTAGAATAAGTTAGTTCTGCTATCTGACCGTGTGCATTCAGGCCGCAAAAACCAGTATACACGCTAAGGTCATATTCACACGATGTTAAAGTTTTATAATTATTTATTGATCCGGTGCGAAATGGGAAAAAGCGCCCCTTTACAACGGTCCCTCTCGGGGGGAGTAACGAAACTAAAGCGATCGGCGATACATTATCAATTTATTCAATAACCAGATGGGATCAGTTACATCTGACAGTAACTACACCTTGTTAATTATATAAGATAATTAATTTGAAACTAGGCCGCACCAAAAAGTAATTAGAAGTAATTTAATGAAATCCTTACATAGTCACAGGATACTCTATGACACATTTCCACAACACATATATTCAGACAACGCATACATTCAGCCAAACGACCATAGAACCCTAGAACTACCGTTTTCCAGGAATCCTTAGGATAGATAGTAGAAGAGATAAGGAATAATTTAGGCTACTTTTAATAAGGTTAAACCAGGTAGCTACTCTTTCAATCGCAAACTATTCTATTCTATTCAAGTCACTAGTTCTCTCGAACCGGTGTGGTGAAAGGATTTTAAGTGCGCCTCTAATAGGCTCCTTTCATGCACTTGACACATGTCTTCGAATTTTTAGCTCTAGGACATGCCCATTTCCTCACGATGTTTTCCTTCACCGTTTTGAGAACGTGGTACTGCGCACATAAATCTTTCAAGTTAAAAACTCATAGGTGCACGTTGGGATTTGAACCGGCGACCTCTGGATTTAAACTCGGGGTCATTACCACTAGACCATCACGTTCTCGAATCGCAAACTGCCGCGGGCAGTCGTCAATAAATTCGCTAATTGATATGGGAAAGTTCAAATCAATCAGCCATTGCCTGATTGTTATCGTACACGCATAGGATCCGGGGGTTTTGAGCCGTGACATAACCTATCGATTTCCCATACGCACGTGTCCCTTCCCACTGCCCATGGGAACACAGGGTGTACTGATAACATACACCTAACTATACGCCCTTATTATCTCTTAAAATACCAATAGGAACACCCTCTAATTGCTTCGCCTGAGTTGGAGATAACTAGAGAAAGCTCTGTCTGTTTTGTGTAAAGTTAAGTTTAGAAGCACTTACGTACGAAGCTTTGCCGATAAGCAAAGCTTATGTTTAACGGCTGTCGTAAAATCCATAATTGAAATCTATAATGAGTCAATGGAGCAACCGTTTATTGGAATGGTAGCAGTGGTTGTTTTCAAATTATCAGTTGAAGTAGCATGGTCAAGATATAAACAGAATCCTATCTTGATAAATATTTACAAGCGTTTATTTAATTTGGTCTCTTAGTATCTCATGAAATTACAATAATAATAATATAATATTGGTGGACAATTCACACAGCGCCATCTAGCCCCAAATTAAGCACAGCATGTACTATGGGAACCAAACAACTGATAGAATATTTTTTGTAAATACACCCAGGCACATAACAAACATCTATATTCATCACACAAATGTTTGTCTTGGGTGGGAATCGAACCCACGACTTACAGCGCAGAAGGCAATTACTACAAAATGAGCAGTGAGGCCTGCCAATTAAAAAAAAGTGTATCATTAAATAAAAAAAAAACAATTCCCTCCTTTGAATATACATTTATACATACAATAAATATTGCATTTTTTTTTTGTAATCCTTTTATGTGTTTATATGGTGTCCTTACACGAATTAAACCAGCATTTTCCTATTACACGCAGCAATTCATAACTTTAACATAATTATGACATAGTCGTCCCATTAAAGAACTAAAAAACGCAATAAACGAAAATAATAACCCGACAAATAAACACGAAAAGCAAGAGTGGAATTCCACTTTCCCTCAAGGAATACCAGCCACGGTCGAAAACGGCCGTTCCCATAGAAAAAGCAATGGGGTCCCTCTACCGGAACAGAGCAGATTTATCAGCTGTTTTTATGACACCGTCTTCCACGTAATTGCTGAGAAAGGAGGGTGTGAAAGTGGCCATTGTCAGGGCGGTTGGATTTGACGATCTGGGAAAATATTGTCCTTGTAACCTGTTAAGAAAATCTTACACCCTTAGAAAATGGCGGAAAATGTGGGCCAGTATTTTTATGGTCAAATATACGACATAATTTAAATCCTACACATATTCTGCTTACTAAACTGATATTTAGTAGGATGTGTAAACGATATATATGAACGGTTTAATAGATGCCTCGAAAAGGCGACTAAGTCCTAAGCCTTTAACTAGATAAGACAATTTTACCATGACTTAGTCAAGCAAATAGTAAATATATATATATATATAATAGTATCTTGTAGCCAATATAGAATCAAGTCATGTGACTCAACCTAAGCATGGAAATCCTTGTAAGTAGGTTTCTAATACCGTAATTTGTGGCACAAGGGAACTTTCTCACTTGCGGTGAACCTAACTCTGTAAGTAAGTCACCTTTTCTGTGACTAGACCCAAGAATTTCATCATTTAGAAGTTACGGTTTTTGTGTTATGTTTCTAGGTTAGAAAGATATGAGTCTCGGGTCGCCAACGATTTTACGGACAAATTAGAAAGTGTACACGCAACTGTAATTTGGTATAACTGTATAGCGATGTAATTATTTCGGCCTACTAGTCTCTAGTTTTTTCATAGGTAATTTGACAGTGTTAAATACATAGTACCGTGTTTTTACATAAAAGTATAGATAGTAAAGCATATATATACAAGAATGCTAATACCGGTCACATAGTAGCAGTAGAACTCACGTCAAGTTCGTTCGGGGAAGTACTGCCACCGTACCCATTTCTGTCGCCAAGCAGTATTCGTGTTCCGGTTTGAAAGTTGTTGTTGCCGGTGAAATTATAGGCACATGAGATTTTCCACCTACACGTTTCAGAGTTACGGGCGTATACGATGTTACTTGGGTCTTGTCGTGCCTAGTAGGGGAGGACCGAAGTCACATCGCTTGGTATGGGCAGAGGTTACCCTTAACACCAGGTGGGCAATATGCTACTTGGAATATTTTTTTCAATAACCTACGTATTTTGTTTCAATTAGGTCCGTCACTTAACATGGTCCAAATGACCTGTAAGTTTGACTTTATAACATAATGCAAGTACTAAGTAAATAAATAGCTTACAATTTTCTATGAATCTAATGTATGTGCTTTACCAATTACTTTGGCTTACCATTCTTAGAGGAAGCTCGCAGTCATATTGTAAATTAAGATAATTCTACAATTGCATTTATCTACCAACAATTTCTCGACCTTTATAAGTGACTAAGACTGGTTGCGGAAGGAAAAATTAATAATTGCATTCTATAAACAATTCCCTGACGAATAATGATTGGTATAAGTTTTAAACAGACTTCAATAAAGAGGATTTTATGTTCGTATTAAGTATTTTTACGCGTAACTTGTGTCTAAATCAACAATTCGTTAACAAACGTATATTTTGTTATATTAATCACCCATTTAGTCTCAAAACTTAAAAGAAAATGGTAAATAGAAAAATGGTGACAGCAATCGCAAGGAATCTTTTAATATGGTGAAGGTAGGATTTTTTTTAATATACAATTACAAAGTAAAGAGTAACCCTTATGATAAGTTTAGCCAGAGTACGTTACGTTCACTGAACCATATCTTACACGTCGCTTCCTTAGGGTCAACACACGTGAGCATTGCTCCCCGTGAGAATTACAACGCTCCCCCGCTTAGGGCTGGCAAATTACAGTCATCAAACCACGAAATATTAATCTATTTTTGAATCCAACATAACTCTTAAATGCGATTCGATGCTGATTTTTATTATTTTACAAATACACATAGATGCCACAGAAAACCAGCGCTGACCAGCCACATCGCTGATACAGCACATGCTGAGTGGTAGCCTTTTTTGCTGTTACAAGACACATTTTCTTTTATTTGTACCTAATTTTATTTCTAATGTAACACAAAATAAATATTTTTCTTTCTTTCTTTCTATAACAAAGTCGCTGTAGGCGTCTGTCTGTTTCTCCGCGCTTACTTCTAAACCACGCAACGAATTTTGATAATGTTTTCATTACTAGAAAGAGCGATAAACGAGGAAAATTATTATATAAATAATATACATATTTTATAAAAAAAATAAGTGAACTAAGACTGTTTCGTCAAGAATTGTTACTTAACAATTTCCGCTAAGCGCACTCATTTTCTTTATTAGTGAACTGCACCCGTGCGAGGCCGGGGCGGGTCGCTAGTCTACTATAAGTTGCAAAGAGACAACCCTAGTGGACATTACTGTGCTGAACCGTTGAAACGATTACATTTCTGCATTAACAAGTGCAACAAAGGCGGGGTAGCTGTGGCTGCTAACCTTTTTCTTAATTAGTAATTAAGTTAACTAATAATAATGCTACTTGTAGTTATGTCAATAATTGACACTGTTTTCAAGCAGAGTATTAAAATTTTTCCTGGAAGGGAAACATAGGTTTTTAATCTAAAAATGTTACATAAATAATATTATAAACGTGAAAGTTTGTATGAATGTTACTCTTTCACGCTCAAACGGCTGAATGGATTTGGATAAAATTTGGTACAAAGATAGATTATATCCTGGATTAACACATAGGCTACTTTGATCCCGGAAAAATGCGAGTGTTCCCGTGGGATTACTTATACACGGGTAACACCGCGGGGCGCAGCTAGTGTTATATAAATATTAATAAGCAGCTTACGTTTCCATCGCGTGACGTCACGAAATTTCAATTCGGATATTAATTATGACAATTTAAAGAGTGACGCTAGTCAATTTACAAGCCAATTGCACAAGCGTCGGCGTTATGTCAGGACAGATGATTTCATCCCCCAGTCATTCGACGCGGTATGTATCAGAGGGTGGTATTGCACCCCCATGGTACGGTATGCACGAACGAGGGGGTTGCAGATGTTATCCGCGCGCGACCGTTACAATTCCCTATCTGTTCCAATTTGGAAATATGAAACACGTGTTGACAAGTTTTTAGGGCACCCGCATTATTTGGAGCTTTCAGATTGCGAATTCGATTCCTAAACTTGTGAACTAGAGACGGTTATCTCGTTTTTTCAATTTTGAAACAAACATTTTCGCACCTTTGTTGTTTTTTTTTTATGTAGTAACAGAACGAGCCGATGGCCCTGGTGTAAAAGTGGTTACCTCAGCCCATCAACCAATGCGACTAGAGTCCTCCCCTACTAAGTACGACAAGACCCAAGTTGCATCGTATGCGCCCGTAACTCTGAGACGTGTAGGTGAAATGTCTGATGTGCCTGTAATTTCAATTTGTTGTATTTGTAGATAAGTTTATAGCCTATACCAAGCTGTGTTTGCATTTTAATAACTAGTTAGTAGAGCTAGGCATTTCACACAGCGCCACCTAGCCCCAAACCAAGCACAGCTTGTATAAATTTATGATGTGTACAAGAATACAATCACTTTTTCGTAAATACATAAACGAGACAGACTATAAAAGTATGTTCGACACAAAAAAGTTATCCTAAGAATCGAACCCACGACCTACAGCGCGGAAGGCAGTTACTACCAACCGAGCTGTAATCTGTGTCAATTAACTCCCTAAATATTTACCAACTACACCCCAGAAGACCCTTGAACAAACCATCGAAAGGTATTACCTTTCAGCAGATGTACAAATCTTCGAGTTTTCTAAGAGCATTTAAATTTCAAGGGTCACATTTGCATTGTCCGGAACTGACCAACCGTGCTGACGTTGTAGGGGGCCAACGACCCGGTCACCCAATTTCTTGCATCCCTTCCGATTTCTACAACTGTTAGTAATTACACCCTGAGCAGTGTCGTTGAACTCCTTGAGTATTATCGATGGGAAAGCCGGTGGACTTAACAGCGGGGTTTCTAATACATAATTGCACGTCATTAGAAATTGTTGCAACTGCATTGGGGAGGTTGAGATATGCGGTCAAATGCAACTTCAACCGTTAAAACTGATTGCAATAATTATACTGTTTTTTTTTGTATATGTAACTAGCAGACGACCCAACTGGTGGTCAATGGTAACCTCTGACAAGCAATTAGACTTGGGTCGTCCCCTAATAAGGTAGAACATGACCCAAGTCGCATCGTATGCGCCTGTAGCTCTGCGAAGTGAACGCTTCGCTCGGAAACACAGTAACGCAAATGCATCACTGCTTGGTAGCAACATGGGTATGATAGCAGTACTTCCCCGGACGGCTTTGGTACAAGTTCTACTGCTGGTAAAATAACAGTAACCAGATACATATGTTAATAGTCTGCACAGTCTACTTCTGACTACTTTCTGACATACGTTTATCTTCATTTGGAATTTAAAGGTCAAGTTTCTAGTTCGACTGGCCTCACAGCTCAGTTAGTAGTAACCCTGCCTTTTCCGCTGTAGGTCGTGGGTTCGATTCCCACCCAGGACAAACATTTGTATGACGAATTTAGATGTTTGTTCTGTGCCAATATGTATGTATTTACGAAAAAATGTATATAGTATGTATATCAGTTGTCTGGTTCCCATGATACAAGCTATGCTTAGCATACTTTGGGGCTAGATGGCGCTGTGTGATATGCCCACCAATATATATTATGTATTATGTAACCCCACAAATGGCACAGGACAGTGCATTATGCAGTGATTGTTGTAACGGGGAGCGCGTTCGGCGCGTGCCCTGTAAGCCCTTTGCGCGGCACCCTCTCTCTACCGCATAGTAACGGTTGTATTGATTTTTTAACTGACATCGTCCCTCGTAACTAATATCGAAATGTCCGATTTAGACATATTTATTTACTCAAGTAGCACAATATAGCAGAAATTAAACACTAAAAGAAAAAGTACACAAGGAAATTATAAACAAATAAAATAAAAATAACATCGTAACAGTAAAAAGATGTACAAATCAAGACCTAACCAGCAAATAGGTTTCAGCTCAGCATTATACCCAATGTTTTTGCAGTGGACGCTGTTATTCCGCCTAAACAACTTCAACTAGATTTGAACTTTAACCGTGTCGTAGAAAATCAAATATATTTATGTTTTATCGCCTTTTTTAATATCTGATACATTATAATATGATTACTTGCTACGAGGTATACCTGTTGATACATCAGGTGAACTATCTATCAGGTGGGCGGGATTACATCTTCCTCAGAGCGTCTTCAAATAAAAAAACATGAATAGAATTGCAGGCAAGGTACGACACAATAAAACACAATAGCGACATAAAATGTCATGAGTTTTAAAGATGGTTTAATCTTTTGTAATCGAGGGGGAAGTTTCGAGTTTAATAGACCTGTATCAGGATTATTTGGGAAACAAATATTAGTAGCAGTAAAACTTATGCCAAGTTCGTCCGGGGAGTATTGCCTTACCCATTTCTGCTGTCGAAGCAGAGATTCGCGTTACTGTGTTCCGGATTAAAAGGTGCGGTTGCCGGTGAAATTACAGGCACAAAGGTCATTCCACCTTCACGTCTCACGCACAAGTTTAATTACGCAACCTTTGTAATATGTATTTACAAAAAGTATATAATGTATTCTATCAGTTTTTTGGTTCCCACACAACAAGCTATGCCTAGTTTCGGGCTAGATGGAGCTGTGTGAATTGTCCACCAATATTATTATTAGTATTTTCTTGGTATCGTGTCGCAAGTAAATATTATTCTATTCTATTTCATTCTGTTAATAATATTTTAATATTGCAATAAACAATATGTGTATACAATTGGAGACTACACCAGTGACAGAATAAACGGGGAACAAAGATGCTCGTATTACGGTCAAACATAATAGCGGCCATTTTGCAATCGGCGCGCGCATGCGTACAGCGCGGGCGCGTGCGTCGGTCGGCGCGTCACCGCATCAGCTTATCTTGTGACTGCAACGAGTCGCAGTATAAGACTCGCCTCACAGCTCAGTTAGTAGTAACCATGCTTTCTGCGCTGTAGGTCGTGGGTTCGATTCCCACCCAGTACAAATATTTGTGTGACGATTATAATGTTTGTTCTGTATCTGGGTGTTAATACGTATCATACAATACAATACCACTTTATTGCAAAACCACAATACAAATGAATAGGCACTACTTATAAAATAAAACAATTTTATGGGTACACTAAATTCGGAATAACAATGGGCGGCCTTATTGCAATGAGCTATCTCTTCCAGACAACCTGTGTATGGACCAGAATCGTGGGTACGATATCATATGTATTTATTTGCAAATAAAAGAATATCAGTTGTCTGGTTCTCAAGATACAAACTAGGCTTCACTTACTAAGGGGCTAGATCGCGCTGTGTAAAATGTCCACACATATCTGCCCTCGGCGGGAATCAAACCCGCGACGTACAGCGCAGAGGCCAGTCCTGATTACGTTAGTTTGCCATTCAACAGTACGCCATATGTACGTACAAATATAAAATAATTAAACCTCATTGTTTACCAGTTCTTGAGCACGTGTGCAATCTAAAATAGGACAAGTGTGGGAGACACTCGGACTCGTAGTAATATGTCATGGCGTACCGTACCATCACAACAAACGGAATGTAGGCCACGCTGTTTATAATTTATTATTAACTAGCTGGTGCCCGTGACTTCGCCCGCGTAATATAAGTACTTGGAGTATCGAGAATTTTCCTCAAGACTTCGCCAATCTCCATACAAAGGTACAAGTTATTTAAAAGAAAATTGTAATTATTGACATGGTTGGTTAAAAACACAGAAACATTATTTCATACCAAAAGTAGGAGTTTAATATCTTTTGTATATTCCTCATACAAACTTTTATTTATTCCCCATTTTACCCTCTTCAAGTTTTATTTCCGCGACAAAAACCTACGTCCTTCTCCAAGGTCCAATCTATCTATATACCGACATCAAACTGGTGCAATGTTCAGGCTTGAAAACAGACATATAAGAGTTACTTTCCCGTTTATAATATAATTATGGATCTACTTTGTCGCCTGTATAATTAGTAATTCAAATTTAAAAGTATTTGTTTTTTCTTGAAATCTGAAGCAAGGGACCGCGGCGCGTGCAAAGACACAAGAAAAACAATTTAATAACTGCCTAAACACAAATATACCCTTAAATTAAGAAAAAAAATCTAACAGCGCGCGACAGAATACAGGGCTATTGAAATATTAATTTTTAATTAGCGCGCAATAACAAAGTATTGAATGACCCTTATGTTTGTGACACCAAAAAATATTCGCAATATGGCCACCGCAAGTCAAGACGCTTTTGTGGTTTAATTATAAGGGTAGTTTTAATAAACGGAATGACATTCGTTAGGGAGCTAGTCAAGTGTCGAATGACGCAATAAAAACTCGGATTTAACTGCGGCGAACAAGATCACAGATAAAAATACAGAGGTTAATGATTAAAAGTTTTTCTACAACCTTCAACGATTGTGAAAGATTTTTTTATGGCGCACCCGGTGTTAATCGTAACCTCTGCCCATAACAAGCAATCCGACTTGGGTCCTCCTTACCTAGTTGCAAGACCCAAGTCACATCGTATGCGCCCGTAACTACGTGAAGGTGGAATGTCTCATGTGCCTGTAATTTCACCGGCAACCTTTCATTTACAGGGTATACAGTTCATTTTTATAGACTGGACTGACGCTGTAGGGACAGTATCATATTGCGAATGTGATACGCGGGTCAGGTTGCATTCAGTATCATACTTTATGATGAGCGTAATATTATTAAGCGGTTTGGGCACGCGTTTTCGATTATCAAACCCAGACGATAGAGGTATCATATAGTTCTATACATTCACGCATTTATTCCCGAAGGGGTAGCCAGAGCCTCAGTGGGTAATTTTTCACGCTTTACACTATCATAGGAACGTAAAAGTGACGAGGAGTGAGTTCGTAGCCGCCACCGACTTCTGTCGGCTAACAATTTCTTCCAATAATTTAATATCCAGGCGGTCTGGACAAAACTTATACCAACAAGTCAGAGCGTATAACATCTTTAAATCCATATCAAAGTTATGTGTGCAAGAATTTTAACATGGCATATATAGCAGGTCCATTTATAAACATTATTCTACATTGTTGCGATAAAATTACGAAGTATCTATTTACGATGACGAATTGAGATACATTAGTCCACAACACAATGGAAGATTGCCTTCTGTTGATAGGGACAGGTACAAATCAACATATTAATTTGAATTAACAATGGTCTATCACAGATTTGGAGCTCATTTACTATTTGAAACCAAATGTTATACGTTTAGCTACGTAATCTATTCATTATGACAAATAATTTTTCATTTAAATTAAAAAAAAAAAACTAAATTATTATGTTATGTATGTGTTATGTTTTTGGCATAAGTTCTACTGGCAAATTGATGAAAATCTTCCACGTTTTTGGCATTAGTTAAACATATACACAAATATTTGCGTCGAGTGACGCATGTCAGTAAGCAGTAATTGCTTGTGCACATTTGGGTAGGGGCACTTTGGAGCGAGTGCATCGCACTAAAAATAGAGGTACAGAGTCAGATGAAAGTGACCTCGGTTCTTTGTTATCGCTCGAAACTCAACAGTTTAAATTCACCGTCGAATCGAATGTGCAACGCACTGATAGCGCCAACGTCATGTAATTAGCTCGCCGTTGACTCGATGCGATTAATTACTCGAGGTCAGGCGAGTTTACGAGTGAAACGACTTTTTAACCACTAGATAGCCGTGTTTACTGCGCTATCGACTTGACGACATACCTATTTTTATACAACGTAAATATTTACAAAAGGTAAATCTTAATGGCATAACACGATAAGACTTCGTAATATAATACAGTATAATACAATCTGGGTATTACTTTTTTTTAATTCTGGGTATTTCGAAGTCGAATGCATAATACTGTTAGCAACATAATTGACATTGACATGAATGACAGCTAGGTATTTCGTTGCTGATGGTACTACAGATTTAATATCAAAACAAATTTAACAATGCAGAATTTGCGTTGATTTTGAATGTTAGTGGGTGTTATATACTTTTGCAATCAAGAGACCTGAACAGATATATAACAAGAGGGAATGGGTAATGTGCACTAGACCTAATGTGAAATTTAAGTTGTCCAAATAAATTTGTTAATATCATACAAATAAATAAAATTGGAGTGTATGCTTGTAATATTAAAATAACAACTTTTTACTAAATGCATATGTATGTATACACGGTAAATATACCAAAACAACATATTTTTTTTAAATTGTTGGTCTGTTTGTTCCGGCTAATCTCTGAAATGGCTGGACCGATTTTGACGGGACTTTCACTGGCAGATAGCCGAGGTAACTTAGGCTACTTTTCCGAGGGGTAAAATAGGGGTGCGTGATAAAACCGAATTCTACGCGAAGTCGCGGGCTTGTTATTATATAATAATATCAGGTCGTGAAACCGCATTAAGAATGAAACTAGATATAATGAAACATACCTGTTATTCTCTTCTGCGTTTTACCGCCGTCGGGACTCGAAACGCGGGCCTCTTGCGCGGTGTTGACAGGATTCGGTCTCGATATGGTGATCGGCGACTTTCTCAACGCAGCCGGGACGGCAGATGCGGGCACGAGCTGCCACGCGAACCTTTGCTGACCGGGCAATGGTTTCTCATTCGCGAAATCGAAGCCCCATCTCTGGCTATCCAACTCCAACTGTCTGGTCAGTTCTCGCTCGACAAATCGTCTGTTCTCTTCTCGATCCGTGCAGCCGAATAGATTTCTCCTCACTCCGTCCAACGCTGTGACGCCCCGCACTCTCAGTGACCTGGTGTCCAACACGGTCGCTTGTAGCGGCGCTCTCACACTCAAAGTAGACATTTTGAAGGTCCAGAAACACTGCCTATATCATCCGCGGTGCACTCCACCTAAACAAGTTCAATTGTTATTGCACAAGCGAGTAAGTTGACACGTATAACGAATGACGCGAAAGTTTTGTAAGTAAACAAATCGCGTGACGCGCTCGCGCTGCGTCCGCACAAGCGAATATCGGACGGCGACTGCGCGATGCGCGGCTTGCTTGACATACGCGAGCGCCACGACGCGACGCTTGGTGCGGACGAATTGGGAAACTGCAGTTCGTCCGCTCGCCACTGGGTGGCGGTACATGTACGACGGCTAACTAACATGGGATTGGTTCACCGACCAATCGCTCCCCACGATTTTCCAATCTTGTTCGACTTGAGACAACAGCGCCACCATTCTTACATAACAAAATGAAATCTAATTTGAAATAAAATATTCTCATATCTTGTTCTTCGGCTACGATTGTTAATAAAAATTACCAAAAGCCCGTGTAAACGCTGTCAAGGCCATCTGCGGCCAACAGCATAATTAAAAAAAAAACATTGTTAATAAAATAAATTTTTGGATGTTATTAATTTCGGAATTATTTCCATTAAATCTCATTTTTTAGCAATAATTTTATGTCATAGCTTATTTCATGACTCTAAAAAATGAGCATGATATAATTAACGTAATTAACAAGAATCGTCGATTACAATATAGGTACACATTCTTTACTAAATCTCCAATAAAATTGGGCAACATTATTATGGCAGCACCGCCATCTAACTTGTTTACAAGGACCGAAGACGTGTCTAGATTACGTGTGCTGCTTAACTACGCAACCCGTGATTGCCCTAAGCTATCTCTTTCCGCCTCGAATAAATACACCTTGCGAGACAGAGAGGGAGAATGTATTAATAACGCAGAGTATTGTGCCGCCATTTTGCCCAAACGCGACTGAAGAGATTTTGTGTTAAATCGTTTGTAGCGTTAGGTCGATATTTTTATGCAGTATATCTTACGTGGTTAGAATTCGGATATAAAATTAAATAAAACGTTACGTAATGACTGAATCATGCTAAAAACAACTTTACTATCAACGCTTGTGTTCAGAGATAAAGGAAAAATAATTGAGAAATTTTGATATTTACGAGTTAAAATTTAACGTCATGGCGTGTTAGTTCGTTGGCAAAAGGGTTAAATATTGATATATTTATAAATAAACTTACCCCTGTGTTGATTTTTTGATTATCCCAAGGAAAATTCAAAGGGTTTGCGGGCGGTATTCATTCACTTCACTGGTTGCATACTAAATTCCGAGATATGACAACGACGCGATGGCGAGAGCGCGGGCTCGTCGCTCATTGGTGGAAAATGGCGGCTACTCGTCTCATTGGTCGACTCATGTTTCGGCGCCATTTTTCAGTTGGTTGAGACGCCGGATGGCGCGAAACAATGAGACACTTTCCGGTGCGCGTGAGTTTTTGTTATGGAAAATTCGAGTTTGGCGCTGTATGATTATTTTTATTGGAGGTTAGGAGAGAAAAATACATGATTCGCGAGTTTTCTTTGTGCATACCACGCACGTACTGTCTTAAATGTTATGGTTTGGTAATGAAACATGTGTTATTTTTTGACATTTCGCTGTTATAATTTATTGTTTATTTCGATTTTTAATCTGTTTAAAATGTTCATAAGAGTTCGTAGTCAGCTAACCTCTTTTAAGATTATTCAGGTAATAGATATCAGCGTATAGCTAGGTAATACCTACTTGCAAACTGAAATCCTCTGCTTTTTTTCATTTTAGTTATTTACCCTCGTACTATGGATAAAATAAATGTAATAATAGGCTACAGCTATTATTTGATTATTGTTCTATTACATTTTCTTAAGTTCTTCACTTGCTGTCTCATCAGTAATAACCATCTCTGTTTGATTTTAGAAAATGTATTACGAGCGAGATGCATACAGCGAGATCTCTCGCAGCTCGCAACGGATGAATTAGCTTTGAATGACAATACGAAATTTCACTAGCCTTTAGTGAACTTTTTTATGTGATGAGATAACGGCCCACCTGATAATAATTGGCAACCGTCACCCATGGACAACTTGTCACTAGAATTGAGTCAGACACAAAAAATGCTATTTATAGTAGTCTAATAATCATTTTAGAAGCTCCACAGGCCAATATTATAGAGCTTATGAGTGGAGGCAGACAACAGGCGGGATGATTTTATAAAGTGGCTGATGTGAATTTTGACAACTTACTCCGTCTGTATTTTTGGGTATATGTAATTAAGTTACCGAACGAGCAGATGGCCCACGAGTATTAAGCGGTAACCTCTACCTATAAGAAGCAATACGAATTGGGTCCTCCACTACTTTGGTAAGACAAGATCCAAGTTGCATCGTATGCGCCTGTAACTCTGAGACGTGCAGGGAATGTTTCATGTGGCTGTAATTTCACTGGTAACCACACCCCATCAAACTGGAACACAGTAACACGAATGCATCACTGCTTGGCGGCAGAAATGGGTATGAGTATTGTGTTTGCAATCTCCAAATAAATTAACGAGTGTATCTTGTACAAAACTGACACTGATATCTATATTTCGCAGTAACCTCCTGAAGTGTCAATAAAATATGTATCTTCGAATTAGTATTAACAAGAATAGTTTGTTTGAGCACGAGAAATTACATGTCATAATGGTTGTGTGTAAAGTCATAAGGAAACTTTGGAGTTGCTTCAGTGATAAGATAACGTGTAATCATGAATTAAGACAATAATTATATATTAGGCACACAAGATGCCGCCATGGCTTCAGAAATTATGAAGTATTTTTTTCGTGAAAACCATTATTATATATTTTTCGTGTTGCTGTGTTCCAGTGGGAGTGCGTGCCGGTGAAATTGCAGGCGCATGAGACGTAACATCCCCGTCTCGGGGTGATGGTCGCAACGCAATGCGACTTGAATCATCTTGTACTTTGTTTTTTTTTAATGTGATACAGTTACGGAACCAACACAACCACACCTTTCAAACCGGAACACAGTTACGCGAACGCGTTACTGCTTGGCAGCAGAAATGGGCATGGTGGCAGTACTTCCCCGGACGAACTTGGCGAGAGTTCTACTGCTCTTAAAATTATAATTCTTGTACTTTGGTGGAGAGGACTTGAGTCGTTATGCTGTTTTCTATGGGTGGCGGTTACCAATTAACATCAGGTGGGCCATCAGCTAGTTCCGTCTCGTAAATCAAATGAAAAAATATCTATCTACATTTTTTATTTATTTTACACCACCTGGTGTTAAGTGGTAACCTCTGACCATAGACAACAGCAATACGACTCAAGTCTTCTCTGATGTGACTTGAGTCCTCCCCTAATAGGTACGAAAAGACCCAATTAACATCGTATGCGCCCGTAATTCTGAAACGTGTAGGTGGAATGTCTCATGTGCCTATAATTCCACCGGCAACCGCACTTTTCAAACCAGAACTCACGTGAATGCGTTGCCTCATGGCAGCAGAAATGGGCATGGTGGCAGTACTTCCCCGGACAGACTTGGCGTGAGTTAACATCTGTAAATTCCTAATGCAATATTTACAGTTAGTGGCTTATTGACCTATTTGAAACGGAAATCCGCGGTGCAGTTGCAGTTCTAACAAAAAGTGCATCCGTTATTGAACCAGATGCTAAGAAATGAAATGTTATTCTAATTATGCATTTGTTTGCTCGCGTTCTGTTGTACTGAGAGGACTGTGATTTATGTTGGACTCAAATGTGTGCATAGTGAAATTATTATCATGTTTTATGTTATGTGATAAAGATTTAGTCGTGAAATATTGTGGGTTACCTGCATATATATATCGCGTTACTGTGTTCCGATTTCAAAGTTATGGTCGCCAGTGAAATTACAGGCCTTGAGATTTTTGACCTTCATGTTTCAGATAGGGGCGCATTCGATGCGATTGGGTCTTGTACCTAAGGGAACACCCAAGTCGTATTACTTAGGCAGAGAGACCACTTAACAAGGTAGGCCATCGGCTCGTTCCGTAACTTCGTCACATAAAATAACGATGTATTCCTTCACTGGTTTGACAACGTGTCTTGCGCACATAATTTATTCTTGGTTTCCTCTGAAACAGACACTAGTCGCGGTTGATTGATGCGAAACACATTTTGTGGCACAGCCCCGGCTTCGAACCACCTGCCGACCGCGAGAATCAGTTGCCGATACCAATCAGTCACACATGCTACTAAGCTTTACCCTCTTTTTGCGCAATTCTTTTTTTGTGATGGCATTATGGAACGATGTTGACACCTGATGTTAAGCATAGCATAAAAACTATACCTTGGGTCCACCCCTACATAGGTATTGGAAGAGCGCGATGTATTGTATTGCTGTCACTTAGAGACTTGAAGGTGGAATGTCTGACTTTAATTTGATAGATAGATAAATAATAAATAGATACCATCCCCTTTTTCAGCACAGGGCACATAGGGACTTTTTTGTGTTTTATTGTATTGTTATTTCATGTAATTGTTGCTATGTTTGTGCTGAATAAATGTTTTTATCTATCTATCTATCTATCTATCTATAAACTCTTTATTGTACACCGAAGAAACAAAGAAAATCTATAAAATAACCGCTTTTTTCTAAGTGCATAATTATGGATGTATACACGGTAAATATAAAAAACAATTATTTAAAAAATTTTGTCTGTCTGTCTGTCTGTTCCGGCTAATCTCTGAAATGGCTGGACCGATTTTGATGGGACTCACTGGCAGATAGCTGATGTTATAAGGAGTAACTTAGGCTACTTTTCCGAGGGATAAATAGGGGTGCGTGATAAAACCGAATTCCACGCGGACGAATTCTCGGGCACCAGCTAGTATTATATAAAATCTGTAATCTAAAGTCGCATTTTCATTTAAAACACAACAATGTGTAAACAATTGATTCGTCCTGTCACATCCTCCCTGTCGCGTGTCGGTTGAACTGTGTAATTACCGTACTGTCGAAAACACTTCTCATTTTGGAGGACCATGATAACCCGGATTTTAATATATACGATCTTATTTATAACGTGTATTACAGACAGATAAGGATTTTGTCTTTCTTTGTGCCGAGTTGTTTTGAATTCGGTCCAAAAGGGCAGGATTGATTTAAATAAAATTTCTTGTTAAATAGAAAAAAAAACTATCTGCCTCTGTATGTAATTTTAGTAGCAGTAGAATTCACGCCAAGTTCGTCCAGGGAAGTACTGCCATTATGCCCATGTCAGCCGCCAAGCATTAACGCATTCGCGTTACTGTGTGTGTACTGTGTTCGACTTGGGTCTTTGTCGTACCTAGTAGGGTAGGATCCAAGTCGCATCGGTTGTTATGGGCTGAGGTTACCACTTAACACCAGGTGGGTCTACGGCTTCTACCGTAACTGAATGAAATGAAAAAAAAAAACTTTTTAACTAATGTCAGGATCATTTGTTTTAGAGTTCCGTACACGCTTCCTCTTAAACTTATTCCCATACAGAGTCCTCCCGTTATCAGAGTAATGTCGGTGAACTCTGCCTGACCTAATTAATACGGAAGCATTTTTATTCATTTTTATATCGTATCTATTGTTTGACCGCCGCGCCGCAACGGCTGTCAGATAATATTATTTATAACGCACTGATTGGAATGTCTATTGTTTTATACATTTTATTTTGACACGGCGTACTAAAATAACTAATAGCAGGTGGGCCATCGCGCTCGTTCCGTAACTGTATCGCATAAAAATACCTCTTAGGTGTTTCCGTGCCCAATTAGAAGAGGACCAAAGTCTTATTTCTTGTTATGGGAATCAATTACAGCTTAACATCAGGCGGGTCATATTGTTTGTTCCATAACTTATTATCGCAAAAGATAATCAATAAGTGTTTGTTTTGGATTGGATTATCCAAAATTAACGTTTTTTTTTATGCGATGCTGGTAGCGGAACGAGCTGACGGCCCACTGATGTTAAGTGGTAACCCGCCGCCCATAGACAACAACAATACGACTCAAGTCCTCTCCACCAAAGTACGAGATAACCTAAGTCGCATTGCGTTGCGTCCACCCCGAGGCGGGGATGTTACGTCTCATGCGCCTGCAATTTCGTAAACTTGGTAAACATTATGTTCCCACCTGTACCGAAGGACCAATCACGAGTTCACGGCAGATCGATTTAACCGGAAAGGTTCGAAGGACCACAAGGAAGCGAGGGTTGAAATACCTCCGCTATTCGTCCTGCACAGGTGTGCCGGCAGCAATGAACCGTGTAAACGAAGCCTTCGTAGATTAGATATAGTTACAAAAAGGTAAGGGTTAAACGAAGTCACAACACTTCATGTAAACGTGGTGAATAAGTAATAAATAAATATTGGTTGACAATTCACACAGCGCAATCTAGCCCCAAACTAAGCATAGGGATGACACTATGGAAACCAGACAACTGTTTTTTTTTTTTGTAAATACATACATATATTTTTAATGATATTAACACCTAGACACAGAACAAACATCTATATTCATCACACAAATGTTTGTGCTGCGTGGGAAACGAACCCACGACCACGACTTCGACAGCGCAGAAAGTAGAGTTACTATCAACTGAGCTGTGGGGCCTGTAAATTTTTAAGGTATTTGAGAGGTAAGTTCTCGTTCGGAAAACTGATGTAACTCCATCAAATTTGCTTCTTAAGTATTGTTTTAGAGCTTTATAAGACATTTGTTTAGTGACATAAAATTAAGGAACTAGCTGATGGCCCACCTGGTATTAAATTTTAACAGCTGCCCATAACAAGACATGTTAGTATCATTAGACTAATGTAAGTAATTTACCTTAATTTTTGTCTCGTCCCTTGTAACTTTCCTTCGATTGTTTCTAATAAAGCTGTCACGTCTTATAAGATGCTCTACCATCTTTCCCCTGCATTAAATCTTTTTGTAACCATATATTTTTCAAATAACATATTTTTTTTATAAATTTTTGTTATTATTTCTATGATTATATTATTTATTATAATGAACCTTTATTATTAACTTATTCTTCATATTACTAATAATCATTCGTTTGACATCACCTTTTTTCTATCTTATACAGTCAGTCTTCCTCCAATATCTCACCAAAAAACCTTCAAAACCTTATCGTTCCCATTGAATTTAACCATAATTAGAATTAAACAAAAGTCGGTTAAAAATCCGTTGTCTTGTGTGTGCATCGTTTGATACAGTTTTGCTAGAATTACCTCTTAACTGCTATTAGGAAAGCAGTGTTCAAAAGCCGTTTAAAATCATTGTGTGTAGCTATTTTGTTAGCTGACCATGGCTGTTTTACATCGGCGGTGTTGTGGGTCGCTCTAAGGATGTGCTCGTTGGTAACGCTTGCAGGATACCCTGGTGTGTGGTAGGGGTCCTAATGGGCTGCATCCCGCAATCACAGTCGGGGTTTGTGACGCGTGAACCGATTTGCGGGCGCGACTCACACGGGGGAGTTACAGTTTGTGTAACGAACACTTTAGCGGCTCTAGATAGATAGATAGATGGATAGATAGACAGATAGATAGATAGATAGAAATATATGGATAGGTACATCGATAGACAGATAGATATTAACATAGATAGATACATAGAAAGTTCTTTATTGCACCAGATAAACAAGTACATAGGCGAATTTAATGCTATAATCTTCTTCCAGCTAATGTTTGGATAATAATATGGTAGACTCTACGCAGAGTTTGAAATAAAAAAGTGAAATGGAATAAATAAATAAAACTTTATTTATTGACTTAGTGCATTAACATTGGGCTTGAAGTAGGAAATTCTTTCGTCTCAGGCGAAAAAGGGGCGAGAAAGGCTAACAATGGAAAGTAACATTGGCTGGGCTGACGGCCCATCTGATGTTAAGTTTTAACAGCCGCCCGTGCACATGCACAAAAGCAGCACGATTCAAGTCCTCTCCACCATAGTTTGAGATGACTCAAGTCGCGATGCGTTGCTTCCATCACCCGAGACGGGGATGTTATTATCATCTCTATGCCGGCAATTTCACCGGCCACTCCCTTCCACCGGAACACAGCAACACGAGTGCATCACTGCTTGGCGGCAGATCACCAGGTGTGGTGGCAGTACTTCTCCGGCGAACTTGGCACGAGCCTGTAAAAGTGAGTAATATTTGACCCCGGAAAATGCACGGTTCACGTGGGCTGGTTCTGGAGCGACCCATGAGAGCGGAGTCACGGGGAAAATTCAAATAGATGAATACCTAAAAGCTTCGAATAACTTTCGTCTACGTTTAACAATTGCGTAGCACGTAGCACATAGACGTAGGTTGTTGTAATTAGTGACTGTTAAAAACAACTCGCGATAAAATGGAGTCTCTCATAACTTCTCGTTCTCTCTTTGTTCCAGTTTGAGGTGTCGATGCCGGTGAAATTACAGGTACTTGAGACATCACGTCTCAGAGTTACGGGCGCATACAATGCGACTTAATCTTGTTTTACCTAAGTAAGGACCCTAATTGTATGGTTTTTATGAGCAAAGGTTAACACTTAACACCAGATGGATCAACTGCTCGTTCTGTAACTTTTGAAATGGTATTAGGGAGTGGTGGCAGTACTTCCCCGGACGAACTTAGCATATGATCTACTGCTACTTTTAAGCCTGGGATTCGTCATGCTATAAATATATACACAGGTGTAATAATGAGGCAGTGTGCGCCCTGGGATGCGTGCTCACAGACGCACGTACCTACAAGATTGGCACCTGTCAACCTGCGACACGGCCAGCGAACACGATTGCCTCGTTGCAATAACCAGAGCGATTGCAATACTCGTTATATCAGAGTCTTAATGTCAGCATTTTTATTGTGATGTTAGCTATTATTATGATGAAAACGCTACGATGTTTTGAAGGTCGAAAAATGTAAAATATTATCAAATTTCATATTAGTTTTACTGGACAGTAAAAATTTATAGATTTGACTTATCGAAGTGTATAAAGGATCATAAACCGAAGGAATCTTTCCTCTTGACTGTTCTTGCAAGGTGACGTATAAATTAGTATGTTTAACCTTTTACATATAATACATACATATATATATTATATATTTATACATATATTAATATAATATGACAACTGTCACACCTCTTTTGTTCGTACATATGTTTCACAATAAACGATATTGATTGATTGATTGAAGATGTTTGATATAGATATAGATGTTTGTTCTGTGTCTGGGTGTTAATATGTATAAGAATAATAAATAATATAAAATAATATAAAATATTACAAAATAAGTAAGTATTATATCAGTTGTCTGGTTCCCATGATACAAGCTATGCTTAGCTTACTTTAAGGCTAGCTGGCGCTGTGTGAAATGTCCACCAATATTATTATTATTATTATTTATTTAAATGTATAAGAACTCTGATGACATTTATGAAATTGGCCTAATAACCATATTACCCAGTTGCATACAATTTTATAAGCGGAAACGAAACAATGGCCATCAGTTTTGATAAAAAGGTGGATGCAATTACGATGACATTTGTCAAATTAAATGAATTATCGGATGACAAGTGCATTCAGTAAGTATCTGTTGTTAGAACTAAGGCTTATATCATTTTGATATATGTCATATTACAAAACTTTATTTAACATATTTAAAATGTGTGTTTCTTAGGGCATTAAAAGTCGGTTTGTGCTTGGTTTCATATTATTTAGTTCTGTATTTACTTATGTAGGTAGTTAACCCAAGCAGGCTGAAAGAAGCTGGTTTATAATTTAGTTTTGATGATCCAGGATATTAGCTATCTTGGTACCACATTTCATCCAAATCCATTCAGCCGTTTTAGCGTGAAAGGGTAACAAACATCCATACAAACTTTCACGTTTATAATATTAGTAGGATCAAAATTTTCAAAACATTCCTTTACATAGAGTGAGGTAACCCAAATTATAGTGGTTCTTACTTTGCTTAATGTAATCCCGACCCTCCTTTTCAAAGTGTTGGTCCATTAGGTTTTCTTATTCGAGTTTAGTGAAAGAATCATTGTCACGGTGGAATGCGCCGAGGGCACATTGTATGCAATTGCAAGATTAGGGTAAAGCTTGCTTTAGAACAGGAGACTATGGAGTCGCTTTTTGATGTGAAACATCTATAGCCGCACGTAAAACCGATTTCTGGCTTGGCGACGCGTCGCCACGGCATGAGCGCTGATTGGTCCGTTCAAGGTTACGACAAATCATAAACATTATTAGTGATGGGGTACTTAGTTTCTTACAAAATAATGTCGATGTTTCACATCTGCCAGGCGTCCCGTGACGGCTCACATTTTTTTATGAAATATTTTTCCACGGTAGAAGCGAGGGCAATTCAGGTAAAGATAATTTAGAATAACTAGAAAAGTCAACAATGTATTGAAGGAGTACTATAGGAACATTACATTGGCATTCGTAAAGATAAGAAAAACTTGACTGACATAGCTCAGTTGGTAGTAACCCTACCTTCTGCGCTGGAAGTCAAGGTTGGATAAAAAATTATATCAGTATTATATCAGTTTTCTGGTTCCCACGATACAAGCTATGCTTAGCTTACTTTGGGGCTAGATGGTAAGCGCTGCGTGAAATGTCCACCAATATAAAAAAAAACAGATAATCACCATGAAACTTTTCAAATAGTTGTAACAGAGATTTATCGATTCCGTTTTCCTGAGTGCATTACTACCGTTATTGTTTTTAAGGTTTTTTTTTTTTTTTTTTTTTTTATTTATCATATAAAAAATTTACAAACAAGTAATATAACAATAGCATAATTAACCACTAAGGTTGAGGACAATGCTATAAAGAGTCTTAGTTTAACCAACTACTATAAATATAATACTAAATAAATTTTTTTTTTTTTTTTTTTTTTATTATTCTTTATTTTTCCTGGGAGTTTTAGCCAGACATTGACCATGACACCCCCGTAAATTATTTATCCTAGGTACAGCTTACCTACCCGGTATTATCCGAGGAGTACAAATATATATGTAATAGCTTCTTGGCTTCCTCAGAAACGGGGGAAGACAAGAAACTGTTACATAGACCTATGCTATAATTATTAACAAACAATGAGGTACTACGGCGTTGGGCCGCGTTCCGCACACATTCCGTCAGAACGTGATGAACATCATCGACACTATTACATTCAACACAATTTGGCGAACTGGCTAATTTCATTAAAAATTTGAATTTATTTGAAGGAATGTGTCCTGAACGCAGTCTTAGCATGGCAACAATCTTTTTCCTATTAATATAGCTCTTCTCAAACCATGGATAACGAGGCAGCTCGCTCTGTATGGTTTTGTACCAGACCCCTTTGTGTCGTGATCGCTCATCAAAATACTCGTTCCAGTTTTGTCGGCAGATATCCTTGACTTTGTGTAGAACTTCGCTGTGTACCGGTGTACAGGTGTATGGGATACCGTCGACCACCGCTTGTCGCGCCGCACAGTCCGCCACCTCGTTACCCATGATACCCACATGAGAGGGAACCCACTGTATTACAATTGATTTATTGGAATCTCGAATCATTCGGATGGTTTCTAAGATGGTATAGGCTATCGGGAGACCTCGAAAATTCGAGGTTATCCGAGCCAAGTGTAGGAGCGCACTTTTCGAGTCTGACAAAATTACAAAATTACTAAAATCTACAGATAAAGCGTATGACAGTGATTCTGATATAGCAATTAATTCAGAATGCATTACCGATATGTTAACGTTAATTTTAAATTTGACTCGTACATCTAGCTGAGGGTCGAAAAAAGCAGCTCCTGATCCCGATTGGTCTTTGGAACCATCCGAAAATATTTTATAATATGATTCGTCATAAATCTGATTTAATATTAAATTACAATAATTTCCTAATGATAATGAACTTAAAATTTTTTTGGTGACTGTAATTCCTACAATATTAGTCTTTATATCCTTCGAAATGTCAAAACTCGTTATCCATGTATCTAATGAATGGATAGGTAGTTTACAATTTGAGTGAATGTGCAGGCTTCCGAAATGTCTATGAACAGATATAAGCATAGGAATTTTCTTTCTATTCCAATAATTGTTGTTGCACATACTATTTAATTTCTCCATTAATTCAATACTTATGTTTTTCTTAAAAGATTTTGCTTTCAACCAGAATTTGCACGCTAGGTAATATCTACGAATATGTAACGGTGGAAGAAACAACTCATTTTGCATAACATGGATTGGTGTGGTTTTTATAAATCCGCCTATAACGCGCATTGCCTGATTTTGAACTGTATCAAGTTTTTGTAGATGACTTTTAATACTATTGTCGTACAAAAAACTGCCATAGTCCAGTCTACTACGTATTATAGATATATATAGCCGCCTTAGGTGTTTAGGATGAATTCCCCAATTACCACTTGCCAAGACTTTAAAAACATTAATAAATTTAAGCACTTTGTTTTTGATTTCATTAATATGTCGTCCCCATTTTAAACTCCTGTCCACCCACATGCCTAAGTATTTAACGCAGTCTACCTGCTCAATAAAATAATTGCTCCCTACGTTTAAATAAATATTAGAGTTTCTCTTGCCCCTACTGAACACACAAGCTTTAGATTTTCTATGAGAGATACTAAGACCTATTTCCGCAATTAATTTACAGAATATATTTATTGCACTTTGAGTGTCCGCTATTGCCTGAGACAAATTCCTATTAGAGCTATAAATAACAAAGTCGTCTGCATATTGTGAGATAAAAACCTGTTGAATTTCATGGCAAATTTTAACAGTAGCAATGTTGAAAAGAGTCGGAGATAATGGATCCCCTTGAGCTAAGCCTGTACCTGTGGTGCGGTTGAAAACCTCTTGATTAATTCTCACTGACAGGATTCTTTCATGTAAGAACGTCCATAGATAGTTACATAGTGTTGCCCCTACATCAAGACTATCTAAAATGTTTAAAAGACACGTCACGTTTACGTTATTATAGGCTCCGTCTATATCTATAAAACAAGCTATAGTAGGACTCCCTTCAGAAAAACCCATTTGAATGCGTGAAATAATCCTAGTGAGATTATCTAAGCATGAACGTGATCTTCTAAACCCTATAGTCTCGTCCGAAAGAAGATCATTTTTTTCAAGGAACCAGTCTAGTCTGCGAGTCAAGATGGTATGAAAAATTTTACACAGGCACGACAGTAATGAAATAGGTCTTATCCCTGCTGCTTGGCCATTGTCACTGCCAGGTTTCGGTATAGGAACTATAATAATATTTCTCCATTGTCTCGGAACGAAAGCGGATGTAAAAAAACTGTTCAAAAGCGATACTAATGCGAGCTTACCTACACCCGGAAGGTTATATATCATTGAATAGGAAATATTGTCCTCACCCGGGGTAGTGTCAGAACGTTTTATACAATTGTCTAGTTCCTGTACCGAAATAGGAGCAACAAGATGTTGATTATCAGATTTAAAGATGGGTTTATCAGGAGATACATAGTCCGGCGCTAAGCTACGCAACAAGAGTTCTGCTTTGTCCCGAGATACACACGGTCTAATCGTTTTATAGCCTTTAAGCCATTTCATACGAGACCACATTTCACTTGACGAAGTCACATTGTCTATACTGTCACAAAAACCCTGAAACGACTTTCGCCTACCCCGATGTATTGCAGACCGCGCAGCACACACTTTATTTTGTAAGGCACTTAAATTATCGGGAGTTGGGTTTCTTCTAAATTTTGCTAACGCTAGACGCCGTTCCGCCACGAGTTTTGATAGGTCTTGAGACCAGTAAGGTTTAGGTACGAATTTATCAGGTCTTAAAGGGTTACTTGAGATTTTAGTAACAGGGATAAATTCGTCCGCAGCCTGATTCAAAATGTCCATAAAACTATCGTACGCACTTTGATGGTCCGACGGAAACACAGAGACTGATAACTTCTGTTCTATTTTTGTTTTATATTCTGACCAATCAGCTTTCTTGAAGTTTCTTCTAATTTTAATATCCCTAGAGCGTGTATTTTCTATTGATATCTTGATCATAATATGGTCGCTGCCAAGGTTCTCATTCATAACTGACCAGTTGTACTTCAGAGCGGACTCTGCAGAGGCAAATGTGATATCAGGTGCAGTTTTGTGAACTGTGCCGTTTACTAATTTTATGCGAGTCGGGTTTCCATCATTGAGAGAGACGAAGTTATTTTCCAGTGCACAATCAAATATTTGACGCCCTCTTACATCCGTCTTGGTCGACCAATTAGTGTGGTGCCCATTAAAATCTCCGCAGATAAGCGCCTTTGGCCCTATTTGAGAAAATAGTCGATCCCAGTCCGCTGATGAAGTACGAATATTAGGTGGGCAATATATGGAGACTATGTTTTCTAAATGTCCACAATTATGTACCTTAATATACACTGCTTCGATACCTGAGTTCGTATGGTTGAAATCTCGTGTTAGGGCATCGATTGACCAGTGTGTCATAATGAGTACTCCACCATAGCCATCACGGCGGTCCCTTCTAAAGATGTTATACCCACTTATACGAAAGTGGCAGTCTGCATCGAGCCACGTCTCGGCTATGATTGCAATGTGTATCTTTTCTCGATTCAGAAGAGATTCTAACTCAGAACTTTTTGGATGAATACTTTGCGCGTTCCATTGGATTATATTTACAGATTGGTTAGGGCCGTTATTATCCATAATTATTTAAAAATGCAAGATAAGGCGAATCCGAAAAGTATTGGACGGCGAGAGATATGGCACCTTTCCATATAATATTTATACAACTTCTTATCTTTTCTTCCCATGATATGTCTTCCTGAAGTACTTTCTCTTTTAATTTTATAAACAATAGATTCCATGAAAATGTTTCCCTCCGTCCCGTTCCCTTTGACGAGTTTGGTTCTTCTGATTTCTTGCTTTCTCCACACTCACTTTCATCTGAACATGAATCGAGATTATCGTTGTCTGCTGCATTTCTGTGGGTCCTCTTCTTATTTCTCCCTTTACTATTCTTTTTTGGTTGGATCATATCTTGGGCTTCTTTGGTAACCTCTGCATATGACTTACTCTGTTTCTGTGTACTGTCTATTACTGATGCGCCTGTTGTGCATATAGGTGGTACATAATTTTCTTTACCACTCCTAGTGGATAGTACAGGAAAAACTTTTTCCCCATGTGGTGGCGCGGAAGGGGATGGGGGAACGTATAGGGTGAGAGCTTTTTTATATGAACAATTGAAATCGGCCATCAGTACCCGTATCTTTTTTTCCTTTATAAAGATGGGGCATGTTTTGGCTAAAGCCATATGTTTACCGCCACAGTTGCTGCACTTGTACGAGGTTGTTTCGCAATTATTGTGATTATTTCCACATTTGGGACAGACCATTTTGTTAGAAGGACACATTCTTACTGTATGACCATATCTCCAGCAACGAGAACATTGAGTAACCGGATAGACATAAGGGTCTATATTAACTCTGGTATCGAACAAGTTTACATATCGGGGTAACGAGGACCCTTTGAAACATATGCGGATAGATTCGCTATCTTGCCACTGACCATCCAAAGAATTTCTTCGTTTTAGTCTTTTAATCGCCAATATGAGGGTTTCAGAAGACAGACTGCCCATTATTTCTTCATCAGTAAGGTCCAAGTCGATGTCCTTTAAGACTCCGTACGATTGGCCGACTTCCAGTGTTTTCTGGCATTTAAACCCGTTCTCATTGAATATTTTTGACTTCAACAGTGAGTCAGCACCATCTTCACTGCTAAACTGGATCAGGGCCTTAAAAGGATTAATGTATTTAACACCTGTGACATCTCGTATACATTCAGATTGTAACATTTTTGCCAATCTAAACTGCTTAGGTATCTTTTCCGTTCCCGAAAAACACACTTCAATTTTATTCACCGGGACCGTTGTCATTTCGTCAGAGCCCGCTCGAGCGAACAGTTTTCCCTTCCTCCCCACCGTGTTCCACATCTCCTCCTGGTCCATATCCCGACTTCTCTTTGATCCTTTCCTCGACTCCTGTATGTTGGTATCCTCCTCTATTTCCAGCTCCATATTTGTTAAACTTGTACTGCTCCTTCTCATTTCACTGTAACGGTCAGCCGACACGTCTTCCTCGTTCCAATCAATGCATAGCTCGGAGCTATCCATACACGAAGCGCATCGTACGCCTTTCTATCGAACGACGCACTTGCTCGGACCGGTTGAAATGGATACCGAGGATACGCGTCCGACGATAACAAGCGCCCGCGCGCGACTCAAATAAATTTTTAAACACACATATTAATAGGGAGATAGCCTTAAAGAAATATTACTTAATAAATAATATTTTAGTTTCTGCTTAAGGTTGTTTTGTTTTATGCCATCAATTAACTCCGAGGGTAGTGCATTAAACAACCTCGGAACTAAGTATCGTTCTTAACTGTATTTATATATCTTTGCTGATATTATTTAGAATTCAACTGACGGATACGAGAGATAGATCTGTCCCACTCTCACTATTGTATGAAGTCATAAAGAAAATCTGGTGCATATTATATTAAATATACTTTCACCAGTGAAAATCTTCACCTTTCTCATTTATATTATGAGAACATATTTGAATAATCAAACCAAAGTTATACGTGCATATAGTTATTGTTCGAAAACTATTTCTTCCAAGACCATCTAATGCCAGGTTTAGAAAAAAGGCAGTGAAAGGCACTAATTTAGATAAAATGTGTTTTTTTTTAAGTATTGTAACATTAACGACTCCATCCTTTCCTCTGTTTCATTCACAAATTTTCCTCCTCACAATATTTGGAGCTTACAATTTGATAAAGCTCGGACCAAGATTCAACAAAGAATCTTAAGGAACCCTCTGACAATTTGACAAAGAGTCGTACACGTGTTGTCCACACGTGGGCTTCGGGGGGTCAAAGACCTAAAACAATATGGCCTCATTAATACGTTTCATTTGACTGGGATGCATTGATTTCATGAATAATTTTGAATAGATCTATTGATCTTATTTAATTTTATCCTTTGTTTTGATCGCAGTGTATTTTTTGTTTTGGTAAATAGTTCAGTCTAGCAGAAAATTAAGCTATATTAACGGGTTTTATGTATTATGCTTAGAAATATTTTGATTTGCAGCCGTTACCGGAAATAATTACCTCAAAATCATAAAAATTGGATAGGCATTTCGGTCAAGTGTTTAACGATATTGTACCCTCAGTTTTATCAGAGCTATAAAAATATAATTACTTACCGCAGTGACTCAACAAACTCCAGAAAGAGTCATGCATATAGGTATAGAATATTTGTAATGAATTCATGTGTTTCTAGATTTTTTTTCTACATAAGAAATAACTATTCTTCCATTCTTATCTATCAGCGTTTCTATTATGCACTACTTTACATTTTTTTATGTAACATAAGTGACGGTTCAAGCTGACGGCCAACCTGATGTTAAGTGGCAACCGCCGCCCATAGACAACAGCAATACGGCTCAAGTCCTCTCCACTAAAGTACGAGATGACTCAAGTCGCATTACGTTACGTTGCGTCCATCACCCCGAGACGGGGATGTTACCTCCCATGCGAAAAATTGCAGTACTATGAATAAATTATTGACTGACTGGCCTCACAGCTCAGTTGGTAGTAACCCTGCTTTCTGCGCTGTAGGTAGTGGGTTCGATTCCCACCCAGGATAAACACTTGCGTGACGAACATAGATGTTTGTTTTGTCTGGGTGTTAATATGTATTTTATTTACAAAAATAAGTATGTAAGTATTCTACCAGTTGTCTGGTTCCCAAGATACAAGCTGTCCTTAGCTTACTTTGGGGCTAGATGGCGCTGTGTGAAATGCCCACCGATTATGTGACTTCGCCCAGGTTTCCAAGTACCTGGCTGGCAATTAATTAATAGCATATAGTACAAGATATAATAAATTGTCTTAACGCTATGCTTCTGACATGGCTTATAAACTTCCCGAGAGAACGAGTGACGGCTGTTTCTCACATTGTCCTTGACCCTCCCATAAATATTACATTTGATTCTCTCACGACGAGATTCAAAACACGTTCGTCTAAGCCTCTCAGATGTCCCGAATAAAGGGTCCCGTAGGGCGATGCCCTCCCTTCTATTATTTTTAGAGTTCCGTGACAGGCAGTCCTTCCTGATGAAAAAGTTATTGTGAGGATAATAAGGATGGGGGAAGTTGTTGGTTACAAAATGCTTAGCGGCAATTCCGTGACGGTTTTGTCTGAGAACTTTAATGGACACGATGAGACGTGAGCTACATTCAGTGAAATGGGTTTATTAGTTTTTTTCGACTGGCCTTATAGTTCAGTTGGTAGTAAGCCTGTATTCTGCGCTGTGGGTCGTGGGTTCGATTCCCAGGACAAATATTAGTGTGACGAGTATTGATGTTTTCTGTCTGGGTGTTAATATGTATGTATTTACAAAAAGTATATGTATTCTATCAGTCGTCTGGTTCCCATAGTGCGAGCTAGGCTTAGTTTGGGGCTAGATGGCGATGTGTGAAATGTCCACCAATGCTGTGTTTCTCTGAACCAACTGTTTACATAACCTAAATAAAACACAAAAGCATATAGTACAGAGTACTTACAGTGTAATATATTGGGTGGGAGCTATTACCTAGTAAGGGGGATAATGCGGGCACTTCAGATAATGATAATGCGTAGCTGGCAGCCGGGAAGGGGAGATCAAAACACCAGGATACTTGATAGTGTTACATTGTTTTATTTGTCCTGTGACTCGTGAGCGTTAGGATCATACCGCACGGGGCTTCCTTGGAGGGTAGAAACCAGCATTAATTTTACTGCTCGTGTGTGATGTGAACTACACGCATATGTATAGAGGAACGCCAAAAAAAAATTGCAAAAAAGACAACTAAGTCTCAAGCACCATAGTATCTAAGACTTAAAATTGAAATTTCAGCCGCATGAGACGTAACATCCGCGTCTCGGGGTGATGGATGCAACGCAATGCGACTTGAAACATCTCATACTCTGGTGGAGAGGGCTTGAGTCGTATTGTTGTTGTCTATGGGCGGCGGTCACCACTTAACATCAGGTGGGCCGTCAGCTCGCTCTATCACCTACATCACATAACAAATAACTTAATTGTTTGGCAAATAAATGTTGTATTGTATTTTCTCTTTTGAACATCTGTGATGAAAGCTAATAGAGTTAATAGAAAGCTATTAATGAAATATTATTTCAACTTATTTGACTGGCCTCATAGCCCAGTTGGTAGTAACCTTCTACGCTGTATGTCGTGGGTTCGATTCCCACCCAGGACAAGCAATTGTGTGACACACACAGGTGTTTGTTCTGTGTTTGGGTGTTGTATTATATATGAGGAATTTACAACAAAAAAAACAAATATTTTGGCAGTTGTCTGGTTTCCATGATACAAGCTACTTACTTAGCTTACTTTGGGGGTAGATGGCGCTGTGAAATGTCCACCAATATTTATTTATTTATTTAAAACTGTGTAAAATTATTTTACTTAAAAATAATTGTTTAGAAATTTTAGCTGCTGCAATTATAATAATAATCTATTATGTTTTTATGGTCACTAAGGCGAATTATGCCACAGTCAGCCATTACAAAACAAGATATCTTCGTTGTCGATGGTTACGGAGACCACACACAGAACTGCAGGAAATGCGGGTTAACAAGTTATTCTCAGTTTTATGAAAAGCTTCACTCAAAGTTATCGAAATGATAGCAGATAAATAAAAGTATCAATTTAATTCAAAGTACTAGTAGAACTTATGCCAAGCTCGTCCGGGGATCATTATAACCACATCTGCGCCAAGCAGTGAAACGTGTTCCGTTTTGAAAGGTGCCGTTGCCGGTGAAATTACAGGCACATGAGACCTACCTTCACGTCTCAGAGTTACGGGCATATGATGCGAGGCCGATTTTCTCTTACCTAAGTACGGGAGGACCCACCAGGTTCACCCTTACACCAGGTCGGCCATCTGCTCGCTCCGCAACGTTATCTCATGGCTGCACCATGCCCATTGGAAATGGGCATAGTGGCCCGTCCCCGGACGAACTCGGCGTGAGTTCTACTCCTCTAAGAACTAAAACATGTCTGGGGTCTCAGTTGACCCCAGGGAGTATCGGGGTCCGCACCGATCGCTCGCCACAGCGTGCCCTGTGAATTAATTATTATTATTAATTAAAACAATGATTAAGTATCACAATGCAAAGTGACCTCGTGAACTAACTTAGGGCAATGCCCTATTATCAATCAGGAATGCACCAACTGCGATTTACTAAGAGCATGTTAGACGTACGGTTGGGACACCTGACTTAAATCCGAAGGCAGTTGGTTTGAATCCCGAGAAAATGTGATGTGAATTTTTCAGCTCTATACTCTACATTATAATTATTCGTTTTGCTGTGTCAGTGGTGTCAAACGATATTCTATGTTTTTAGTTTTTAATATGTGTTTTAGTATATACATTTATATCTATTGTTTATGGTCAAAATTAATATTCTTTCTTTCTTTCTTTAAATTTTAGTAGCAGCTTATAGCAAGTTCGATCGGGAAATGGTACCATACCCATTTCTGCCACCAAGCGGTAATGCTACGAGTTACTGTGTTTTGGTTTGAAAGGTGTGGTTGCCGGTGAAAATACAGGCATTTGAGACCTTCGCATCTTAAAGTTATTTTAATAAAATTTTAGGTTGCAATGTAATGCAACTTTTTTTTGATTTGGACGTTTCACACATCGCCATCTAGCCTCAAGTAAGCTAAGCATAGCTTGTATCATGGGAACCAGACAACTGATATAATACTTATATACTTTTTTTGTAAATACATAGATATTAACACGCAAACAGAACAAACATCTATGTTCGTCGCACAAATGTTTGTCCTGGGTGGGAATCGAACCCACGACCTACAGCGCAGAAAGCAGGACAACCAACTAAATATTTAATAAATATTTTAAACTACTAAATATTTTCTATTCTATTCAACTGAGCTTTGAGGCCAGTGTATAGCAGTTTATAGCAACTTGGCTCCTCCCATATCTAAATAGGGGAAGGCTGGGTCACAATCTCAAACATAAGTTACTGATCATGTGAGCAAGGAAAAACGCACAGATCGATATCTCGCGTGGTGGCCGAGACAGCAGGATCAGAGGCATTGTTGTCGCGCACCACCCGTGACCGGAGACCAGGGAATTGGACCAGGGGAACATTATTTATTCTATATTATTATTTATTTTTTTATAATTTCTTGCCTGTTCTATACCCCTTGGAGGGTCGGGTAGGGTTTGAACAGGCATCAAGTCTATTTAAGATTTTTTGGTTAATTGTGTTTTATTATTATTTGATTATATAATACCAGCCTTCACGCTGTTTCTTTCCATGTTAAGGTTGTTAGGTTGTCAGCGATAAGACCTCTAATTGCACCTTTCCTTTGGTTTTGTATATTTCACTAAGTATACTACACTTTCGTCGTATTGGCATAATATATACAAATAAATTCAAATAGAAATGTCTGTTTGTAATGTCAAAATAACAGCTTTTTACTAAATGCACATGAAAATTTATGTACTGAATTTATAACCTTTTTTTTTATAATTTTTTGTCTGTGACCTCTAAGCTCCGAAATGGCTGGACCGATTTTGAAACGACATTCACTGGCAATGTTTTTATTTTGTTTTCAAATTTATTAAAATAACTAAACCACGTAGGTACTCTTTTGCAGAAACAGAAATCAACGCGATGCCATAAATACAGAATAATGAACAGAACATATCATGGTACTACGAGTCACCAGCTCTTTCAAACCAGCGTGGTGAAAGGTTTAAAGTGCGCTTAAAATAGGCCGGTTTTTTGAATTGCATTCTCCGAATTTTTTGTTTTAAGACAAGTCAGTTTCCTCACGATGTTTTCGTTCATAGTTTTGACTACGAGTTTATTGAACCAGCGAACTCCGGTTTGAAAGGTTAGTTCTGTACCACTGGGCGACCACACTGTTAGAGTCGTTGAACGTGTACAAAGCCCTATTCAGTCAGTCATGGGTGCTGAGAGCAGACATGTGATATCTAGGCGCCTAGCTGACCGCATGTAAGAGTATCTATTTGCAAACCGGTAGGGAATATAACCTCGTATTATTAATTTGCAATAATAAATTATATTGAGAATAGACACGCATGTTTTATTTCTTGTTTCGTATTCAATTTATGCTATCAATTACTTGATATAATGGATTTAATTTCGAAATAATTAATTTATACATTTTTCGTGAAAATCTAAACTACATTTTTTTGTATTATATTCCGTATTATGCGTATAATCCGCATTTATTTTTCCATGAAATATTCTGCCTGCTCCGGGAACCAGCAACCTTTGGATTGAAATTCGGAGTCCGTACCACTCGGATACTACGATGCCTTCATCAGGACATACACCGTTAACATAGACACAAGATGTAAGCCTCCAACTCGCACTGTTATACATTCCTCTATGTATAAAAAGAAAAATAAGGTTTTGAAAGTGAAGGTCCAATCTATACAAATAAATAAAATTGGAGTGTCTGTTTGTAATATCAAAATAACCACTTTTTACTAAGTGCGTATGGATGTATACGCGGTACATATATCAAAACAATTATTTTTTTACACTTTTTGTCTGTCTGTCTGTTTGTTTGTTCCGGATCATCTCTGAAATAGCTGGACCGATTTTGACGGGACTTTCACTGGCAGATAGCTGATGTAACAAGGAGTAACTTAGGATACTTTTCCGAGGGGTAAAATAGGGGTGCGTGATAAAACCGAATTCCACGCAAAGTCGCGGGCAACAGCTAGTTGTTACTAAAATTATATTTTTCATCTTCACCGCTAAGTAAATGACGTACAAAAGCAAACATTACCAGCTTAGAAATGCAAAGTAAACGCGACTCTACGCAATGCAACAGAAGGATTAATTGCATTATTTTGTCCTCTATCACCAATGCAATCTATTTTAAACTCTATATCAACGACATAAGGGGTGGAATGCGTTATTCCCTTGTCAGAATCAGCTGGTTGTTCAAGCGCCTCTGTCAGTCTTGGCGCGTACGCAGCGCAGCACGAATGCACGGGCCATGCGCACTGATTTGAAATCGGACGCGTACGAATTACGAATCAATTAAAAAAATCCAATTGGAAATTGACGTTTGCAGGAAAATTTAAAAAGTGAGCAGTTTATAGAAGATTTATTCGGTAAGCAATTACATATTATATTAATTATTGCATGGAAAAACAAAATTACACCACTTTCTTTGTTATATGCAAGTCGGAGTTTTCGATTTCTCTCTCTGTCCGATGAGCATGTTATTTTATTTTATTTTTTATACGGTATAATAAATCTCGTATAACCTTATCTTACGAAATGGAAATTTCTCGATTTTAAGCTTTAATTTGGTATTACCGGGATGAAATGTGAAATGATGAAATTACAGGCACATGAGACATTCCATTCACGTCTCTAAGTTACGAACGCATACGATGCGGCTTGGGTCTTGTTGTACCCAATTAGGGGAGGGCCCAAGTCGTATTGCTTGTATAGGCAAAGGTTACCATTTAACACCAGGTGGGCCATTGGCTCTTTCCGTAACTTTATCACACAAAAAATTTACGGATGGGTATCTAATACTTTCAAGTTGAACATCTGCCGCCAAGCAATTAAGTTACACATTGTTAACAATGTGTAACTTGAGACTACATGACCGCTTAACATCAGGTGATATGTAGACGTAAGTCAGAAGTAAAATAATACATTGTATGCTTAGCTCACCGCTTGTCACGTCTACGTTACAATAGTGTAAGCCACGTGGAGAAATCTTTCCCAGTGATATGCCTACACCTTCGGTGAATGGCGTGAATCTGTGATGTAATCTAAATAGTTATTCGTTCAAGTTGTGACTTGCATTGCGTTGCGGTCAGCAACGTTCAAGGTTAGTATGTAATATACCTAGTAATAGGTAATTACACTGTGTATTAAACTGCGTTTATTATGTGTCTATTTCGGTCTATTCCCGAATGTCCGAGTCCCGAATGTCGAGAATCAGTGATGTAATCTAAATAGTTATTCGTTCAAGTTGCGACTTGCATTGCGTTGCGGTCAGCAACGTTCAAGGTTAGTATGTAATGTACCTAGTAATAGGTAATTACACTGTGTATTAAACTGCGTCTATTATGTGTCTATTTCGGTCTATTCCCGAAATCAATGGTCAATTCCAGTTATTTTTCAGTATCTACGTCTTAAAACTACAAAAGACAGAGTTTATTTGTTAGGGTATTAATTTATAAATTAATAATACGGCGTAATTACTTAAAAATTATATATCGTCAAATGATAATTATCCTTATGCCAATATGAGGTTGTATGAAAAACCGGGTAAACAAAATTTTTATATAAAAATATGAAAAGTATGCAACGCTAATATAAATGTAATCATACAAAAAACTTATTGGTGGAAGGTTGGTTATCTACGCCATAGCTTTCCGACAATAACACTTCTTTCAGGAATTTATTCCTACATAAATTCCTGTAGCCAGGAACAATCTTTTAACATTGAAAAAGTCTATATAATTTATGATCAGTTTTACTTTCATGTTTCATGTCGACTGTATTTTCAGAATGTCGGTTACCATAATAAGGTCTACTAACATATATGGACTACTTACGGGAAGATCCAAGTTTCATCGTATTACGTATTACTCTGTCTCATTTGCCTTTATAACAGTAATGTGAATGCGTTACTGCTTGACGGCAGAATTTTACTGATTACAACTTTTAACAAACAGTTAAGAAAATTATTATTAAATAGTTAAAACTATAGGTACTAAACCTTTCTACTCGAAAAATGTTGTCGAAGATAACAAGCGTTTGCATACAATCTTATCTTATCTCAAGTGCATACTCAAATCACATGCATTTGATTAAAATGCAGTGTTTTGCATAGTTATGCGAATTAGTTCTTCCGTTATCACAAATTTAGAAAAAATACCACTAGAGGCTTATTCTGTAAAAATGGCTGTTTTGTAACAAAGTTGCGGGATGAGCAGATGGTCCACCTGGTATTAAGTGATAACCTCTGCAAACATGCAATACGATTTCGGTCCTCGGTTTCATACCTAAGTATCCCTTACTTAGGTACGAAACCGAGGACCGAAAAGACCCAAGCCCACCGTATGCGGCCCGTAACTCTGAAACGTTTCATTTAATTTTCATTTATTTATTGGCGTTTGTGAACTTAGTTGTTGTGACCATAATGGTGGTAGGGCTTAAAATAATATCACTAGATTCTACTATATGAGCATACAAACATTACAAATACCTATATATTATTACTAAAAATTTAATTCAATATAACATTGAAATAATAATACTTACATAAAAACACGTACTTACGTAAAAGTGGAATGTCTCAAGTGCCTGTAATTTCACAGGCAACCACACCATTCAAACCGGAATAAATGCTCTGATTGATGGAGAAAGAAAGGGTTGAGGAGATCCACAATCCTTTATAGACCAAACAACTACCTAACTGATGTTTATACTGCCAACGACCATAAGTGTAGTTATTTCGTAGAATCACTGCATACGCTTCATAGAATTAGCTGTTGTATCCATCACCCCATTTTTTGGGCATTATTTATGCAAAAAATAAATAAATATTGGTGGACATTTCACACAGCATCTAGCCTCCATCTAGCGGAAACAGATAACTGACACAAATGTTTGTCATGGGTGGGAATCGAATCGACGACCTACAGGCAGAGGGCACAGTTACTACCGTCTGAACTGAGGCCGGTCACATTTTAATCTGTATGAATTGTGGAAGATAACTGCACATCTCTGTTTCCAAGGCTTACACTGCGTCGGCCATGCTTAAGTCATTGTCAAATCTATGACGTAACTACTGATAAGAAATTCCTTGTTAGAGCGTGGTGGCCTAGCGGTTTTTTTTTTGACACAATTACGGAACGAGCCGACGGCCCACCTAGTTAAGTGGTAACCTCTGCCCATAACAACCGATGCGACTTGGGTCCTCCTCTACTAGGTGCGACAAGACCCAAGTCGCATCGTATGCGCCCGTCACTCTGAGACGTGTAGGTGGAATGTCTCACGTGCCTGTAATTTCACCGGTAATCACACTCTTCAAACCGGATCCAGTAACGCGAATTCGTTACTGCTTGGCGGCAGAAACGGGCATGGTGGCAGTACTTAACCCGGTCGAAATGGAGTGAGTCTATTGCTCATAAAAATAAGGGTGTAGTTCTCGAGTTTTGATCTGGTGGTCGCCAGTTCAAATCCCAATCCCTGCACCTCTACCATTCCACCTCCTTGAGGTGTACTTTGTGTGTCGTAGAAGTAAGTAGAGTCGTAGAAATTCATAGAACTTTCAAGAGTTTCCACATGGGGCAAAAACCTCATTATCCCCTAACTGGTTAAAAAGAATGCGCTCCCGGAAACTGAGACATATGCTATGATAGTTCAACAACCTTGCCTTCATCTACAGATGCGCCTGCGCAATCGTATCAAACGGGTTTTTTCCCAAATCCAGGCGCATGGATCAGTCATTGTATAGTACACTTACATTCGGGTTTAATCAAACTAAATGGTTGGCTGGCCTCACAGCTCAGTTGGTAGTGACCCCGCCTTCAGCGCTGTAGGTCGTGGGTTCGATTCCCACTATATTTACTATATATACTATATTTTATGTACATGTGTGTTCTGTGTCTGGGCGTTATATATGTATGTATATACAAAAAAGTACGTATTCTATCAGTCATCTGGTTCCCATAGTACAAGCTATGCTTAGTTTGTGGCTAGATGGCGATGTGTGAAATGTCCACTAATATTTATTTATTTAATATACACAACAATTATACTTACGCATGCCTGTGCACACAATGCGTCAGAGGCAAGTCCAAATGCGCATTCCAAAGACACAGATGTATAATGTTAAAATTGCAGTTTGTTCTCATCAAACAAATATTCTTATTTGCTTAGATTGCGTCGCGTTTGTTTCAACAATAACCGATGAGGTACAAAGAAAAAAGTTAGGTGATGCCTACCAACTGAGCTGTGACGCCAGTCAAAATCACTCAATATAAGATAGTGCGGTTACCACTTAACGTCAGGTGGGCCGTCAGCTCGTTCTATCACATACATAACACAAAAAAAACTTTTTATATAGTTTTTGTGATTTTCGCTCACTCTTCTGAGATAAATTTCTGTGCACGACCTCTGCATATTTACCAACCAATCCACATTGGGCATTATGATGAATTATACTCTTCAAAATGGATAACACATAATCCATGGTGGGAATCGAACCCACGACTCAGAAGGCAGGGTTACTACTAACTGAGCTGTGAGGCCAGTCAATATATACAACACACAATTATATACGTTGGATATTTTTTCTTAAAATTCAGTCTCGTTTGTCAGGAGTCCAGGCAGTTGAATAAACAACACTTTAAATAAGCATTTATTTAAGAACAATATTTCATTAATTACCTATTTCAAATGTATTTCCGAACCGTAGTTATCGGTAACCGCATTGATAATATTCGTTGATAACTGCGCTGCGCAGGTACGTTTACACAAACATAATATTATTTACGTAGTTGCATTAAATTAATGGTTAATTACACTAATGAGTAATTTTAATTTCACTCAAAGTTTATATTGTAGAATAATCAGACAAATCTAATCATTGCGAAAATTCTAGGAATTGCAATGGACCTTATAATTGAAATGTAAATCATATTTTCGCAATTTTCAGAGTTACTTTTTGGAACCTACTTTTGTGACCCTAGTTAAATATTTTGATAGCTCATGTTGACTCAGGTCAGATTCACAGCGGCTTCAGTAAGCACAATTGAGTTTCATCTTAAAAATGTAATGTATATGATCTTAGTAATTTACAGAAGAAATCCTTAGGAGGTTGATTACCAATAACCCTGGGAAAGCCCTTATATAAAAGTAAAAAAAAAAAAACGAAAGTGAAAGGAATGCCAAGGTTTAGGACACTTGTAACAGTCATCTGAGTGCCGTTTCAAACTCGGAGACACACTTTTATTCTCGTTCTGGACAAAAAATAATTACTTCACCACAAAAACGAAGATTACTTTTTGTCAAGAAATTGAAAGTGCTATTCGCCACAAGATAGCTTTCGGAATGTAAGTTTGCAGAGCGATAAGCGACAGTCAATACCCGGGATGGACGGGTGGACGGGGCCTGGCAAGTAAAAGCGGCGACAGAGAGATGGTATGGTGCATTAATAATAATAAATATTGGTGGACACTTTCACACACATCGCCATCTAGGTCCAAAATATAGCTTATAGCATAGCTTGTAGTATGGGAACCAGAAGACTGATAGAATGCAAATATACTTTTTTGTAAATACATATATTACACAATATATATATTAATTATATTCATATTAACACCCAGACACAGAGCAAACATCAATGCTCGTCACACAAATGTTTTGCCTGGGTGGGAATCGAACCCACGACCTAGAGCTCAAATGGTAGAGTTCTATCAACTGAGCTGTGAGGCCTGTCTGCTGCACTTGCTTTGTTTTTTTGCGTTTTTCAAGTTTTCAAGTGTGAATGTTAATGGGACCGTTGGAAAAGGAAGACCTCGGCGTACGTACTTAGACCATATCGATGACGATTTTCAAAAAGTCCAGGTCAAGGGTATCCTAAACCGACGAGCATGCATGGAGCATGCATGGAGAACTTTACGAGAGCGCATGAAGGTGAGGATGTATGTCAGTTTCGAGCAGGTGGAAAATCGTCCTCTCTGCCTACCCTCCGGAAAACACCCATGATTTTATATATGTAAGCATAGATACATAACTAATTCAAAAGAGAAAAATACTCACTTCTTTTCACTTAATCTCAGAAACTCCTAATATGGTCTACGGTCTCAAATTTTTGCGTCCCTTCCTGTCAGATCAAGCTCGCTAACAAGTTCTTTTGAAATTGTAATTGTAAATATATTTGTCGCCGTCGCTATTAATCCCACGCTTGCCGAATTATATGGAAGTATGCTGAGTCCAGTGGGCCCACTTTAAAATGAATTAGTTTTAGATTAGACCCTTGTAAGTGGTTTGTTACCTGGTGATATATTAATAGTTGTTACAACGACAAATACTTTGGGCTAATCCTGCCGAGACCGTGAACGAGTTTAATATGAACATATTATGTTGTTCTCCTAGGCACTGAGAGCGCGGTGGCACAGTGGTGTGGACAAATGAAAGTTTTAACTTGAAAATTGACCTGCGTTACATGATAATCTACTGAGGAACCGGGGAGTATATCTAGAACCATCGTGCCAACTGCATGAAAAGCTTCTTTGAGGCTCACCATTTTTGTGTTACTTTTACGGAGCGAGCCGACGGCCCACCTGGTGTTAAGTGGTAACTCTGCCCGTAACAAGCATACGATTTGGGTCTTCCCCTACTAGGTTCGACAAGACCAAAGACGTATCCTATGCGCCTATAACTCTGAGACGTATGGGTGGAATGTGTTATGTGTAATTTCACCGGCAACCACACCTTTCAAACCGGAATGCAGTGATGCTTATGCGTTACTGCTTGGCGGCAGAAGTAGGTATGGTGTCATTTTTTCCTCAGACGAACTAGGAATAAATTCAATTTTTTTAAATAATAATAATAATTATTATTTATTTCAGACAATTAAATCCATATCAATACAAACTACAAACAATACACACAAACAAAATTAAATTAAAATTAAAATTATCATCTACAAGCAAAATAAATCAAGAATTAAAATTAAAATTTTAAAATTAAGATCAAATAATAATTAGTTACAACCAAAATAAAAGTAAATGAGGTTATAAATTATATAGATGTTTAGTTAAATATTGAAGTTAACATCACTTTACAGAGATTTTGATCGGAACCGTTAGTGTGGTCTAGGCATAAAAAGTATGTATCACTTGTTTTAATGTTATTGTAGAATTCATAGCGAGGGCGTAGGAAATATTAGTAGTAACAATAGGCAAGGACGTTCATTTATAAATGGATTGTTAGACTGAGTTCACAATGATTTGCGTTTGGATTTAGGCGCACATAGGCGTAGAAGACCGTATGACTAGAAAAAAAAATACTCCAATATATCTAAATACTATAGAACAAAGTTACCTCCCTCTGCCTATTTCTTCGCTTACTTCTCCTAAACCACGTAATGGATTTTGATACGGTTTTCATTAATAGAAAGAGTGATAAACGAGGAAGGTTTATGTATATAATTCATAAATACAAAATAACTGATTATATACTTTATTAAAACTTTTAATTTCTTAATAGTTTCTTGCTAAGCGCACTCCTCAGTTTACTTATTAGTAAAATGCACCCGTGTGAAGCCGGGGCGGGTCTCTAGTTACAAATATGAGAGGTAATTCGATGTTAACAACAGCTTTGCCATCTACCTTCCCTACTCCTTTACATAGTAAACAACAAAAAAAAACGGTCTTTTAGTGTTCAGAGGTTTCGGCTCCGCTTACGCCTTCTAAAGGATCAGGCTAGGACCCGAGATAAAACAATGTCCATTCATAAAAAAAAAAAAAAAAAGAGATAAAACACTAAATTAATTATAGGAGAAATAATAACAATAATATTAATTAATATATTGCATATATTCAATTCAATTCAATTTCGTTTATTTCAGACAACAAAAAATTATGATATAAAAATAATTAAAGTGTCCATATTTGAGTGTACATAAAATAAAAATGAAATACAAAATTAAAATTAACATTAAAATCAAAATCACAAATAGAATAAAAATAACAATACAAAAACAAAAATACATTACATTATATACTCTTGTTACTAAAACCCACAGAGAAAAATCTATACACACAATTTTATTGTACGAAAATCGCATTCTTTTCTCGGCTTAGACAGAGCGAGTTGAAATAGTTCAACTCGCATATACCTCTAGATAGCATATAGATGCTTAAAACTTTTACTAGGATGATATGATGGCTACATAGTACAAGTATATCTTTGAGATGTTTTTTTGAAGCTGTCGCGTCCTGATGTGCTCATCCTTATAATCACGATGTCCGTGCACTTGCAGCGACCTTCAGCCAGCGATAAGGCACGTCGGTTGCATAAACATCAAACATCTGCTGCTTGTAGAAATAGTTTGTAAATACGTTGCAAAATAGCTCTGCGCGTGTATACTGTACCACGGAAGAAGTCCCGTGGGTGCAAAATGATGGTATAAATAAGAAATATGGGTATTGTTAGTTCTTGTGAACAAGGGGCATCTTATTTGGTGTGATCTTTTGCATTGAAAGCTGTGTACAGTGATTTCAGACACTCATTGAGTAGCAAGGGTCTGTTTTTTAACGTTTCGTATTCAGTGTTTAAAAACACAACATTAAAGATAAGCCAACACGTGGTAACTTGTCATTTATTTATTTCACCCGAGACAAAAAGTGGAAACACCTAGAACAATCTAGAAAGTAATAAAACCCTTCCTACCGCTCCGTTGCATTCGGGTAAATCTATTTCCTTGGGCCTGGCAGCCTCATCTCCAACGCGCATGTGCCGTACCCCCCACCCCCCCCCCCACCCTTCATACCGGGGGTGAAATAGTTCATAAAGCAGCCGTCATAAGAGCTATTATATTTCATAACATATCGATTTACCCCGTGCCCCGTTCCCGTCTGCCCACTATCGATCGGCATCCTCCAGAGTCATTCGGAGACGAATAGCTCCGCGTGATTGATTAGTTTACTGTGTTTTTGTGAAAAAACCATCCCGCGATGGAAGATCAGCAGGCTCAAGGAGCACCCAGCGTGAGTACTTGCACATCTTACTAATAATCGTGTTTGCGGAACGAAAACTGCCAATTTCGGGCATCTTCGGGTTTTGACGAAGCCCTTTTTGGGGTAGGTCGCGATTTCTTTGAAGGGCGAACATTTGGCCTTGAATGCACACATTTAGGAGACACGCCTACCTACTTGTTGGACCTGCTCAAGGTCAGTGGACCAGCTGATTTTCAATTAGGCATAACCTTTTTCTGGTGAGTGTGAAATAAAATGGCGTCTTCAGTCACTTTCCGTGATTGAAAATGTTTGCTAATTTAGAGCTATAGATTTTTGTGTAACGTCTCTTTATTGTATTGAAATATACATTTTGCCTCTCGGGGTTACGCCCTTTCAGGATTACAATGCCTGTCTGCAATGCACCTGTATCGACCTGTATAATAGGTGCATCAATTTACATAATCAAAAAGAAATCGCAAATAATTATTATTTGCTCTAACTTAACTGAATGTTATGTGAGAAGAAAAAATATTTACTTGTTACCATGTATGCGTATGGTGGCACTATTTAATCGATTGAAAAGTGGCTCCCAATTCAAGATGGCGGACGCTGGTAACTACGGCATTGGAAAAATGCCGTCACCAAGCTATTGTGCTTTTCTTCACCGAATGCTTATACTCCTAAGTATTAACTATATCGCCTAAACAGGCATACAGTCTACATCTGATTTTGCATTTAGAGGCAAGTAACCCATTTTGATCAATGACTTACATGACTCCACTTTGCTTTGGAGAAGAAGCTGCTTTCATATAACCTTCATATAACATTACCAAACCATAATTCTGAAGTGAGCATTTAAATCGATTGCGAAATAACACTGATAGTAGTCACGCAACTCCTGAATTGAGAATTTGCTCTCAGTTTAGAATGTCGGAATACATTGTTGACCACACATGGCAGGTTCTGAACTTGAGGTCGTAGCTTTTGGTAGCTCGTGGAGCGAGGTGGTAGCTTTTGGTAGCTGGCGGAGCGAGGTGGTAGCTTTGGGTAGCTAGTGGAGTGTTATCTACCTGAAAAAGTCCATTAAATGGGATGGATTCGGGTGGTTAGAAATATTAACCTGAAAATGTCTCATTGCCATACTGCTAAAAAAACGTGCTTTATCAATTCCACGTTGTGCTAGGTCATGACGCTTTGGATTAGTATCGGTAAAGATAACGGTTGATAAGATATCTAGCAATATATCAACAATACCTATTAATATACAATATAATATTACCTATTAATAAAACTACATTATATATAATAAATAGAAAAGGCCTTTGTCACTCGTATTTTCAGAAATAGTGAATTCCTTCAAACTCTGATCGCTTTTTAGCTAGGTATTCAATTGAATCTTGGTGTTTCCAACACAACAGCGCTCAGCGAATTTATTCTATCACAGAAATCTAGCGAAATTGTCTTTATCTAAGTATCAAAGTTTTCACCTGCTTTTTGCTATTTTATTTCATGTGAATTTGCGAAATGGTTGGCAAAACGGTTTTTATTTTACCTAATATACTACAAAATATTCTTACCTAGCGAATAAACATTGCCTAATGAGAGTCAGGAAAATAAATCACTTCAGTTTAAAATTAGAATATATATAACTTTAGGCAACCTACGCCATGTCGACACGCCCTAATCGATAGCAGTCAGTGTCAGATTTTATAAAATTTCATTTTCTTCAGATTGCGTTGTATGCTATGGGTGGCGGTTACCACTTATCATCAGGTGGGCCGTCAGCTCGTACCGTTACCTAAAACACACAAAAAATCCTTGATATATTCAACACTTAGCTTGGTTTAGTTATTATTAAAATCTTTTATCGATGTTGTCCATACATTTCCCAATAATCATCTTGCCTTACCACCTTTAAGATGATAAGATGCTGCGACCTATCAACCTATCTATCGATTTATTCCCAAATCTGAGCAACATTTAACAGCCAAATCCCATATATACATGCTTCGCGACATAGTCGCTTAGCATTAAGACCTATTGCTTTATCAAATAGAAGCACAAAATATCAATGAATAATAGAATTAGTGATTCTTTTTTGGCCCAGTTCAGTTTCCGTCAAGCCCACCGACCGTGCCCCAATCGATAATGGCCAGTGTTGCCAGCAACTTAAATAGCGGAACCAAGCGACTATTGTTAAATATTTAGTTTTTTTATATTGCTGGGTAATGTATGATTGTATCATGCATTACCCAGCAATATCATCATATTATCATAACGCGTAATAGTAAAATCTTTGGGGTTTCCGTAAGTCTGAACAAAAACTTTTGTAGTAAAAATGTATACTACTTATATAATGAACAACACAAAAAAAACTAATTAACATTTAGAGTATGTACTCAAATAATTTTTTGAATTATGTTTGTATATCTTGCAGTCGGTTTGACGTGAACTGACATGACATTTGCGTTTGTAGTTAATTCTTTAGGTTAGGTAGGATATGTTATAGGATCCCCTAAGTGTGTAAGTATGCACACCTGGTAATCTGCGGCCAAGCAGTGATGCACTCGTATTGCTGTGTTCCGGTGGAAGGGAGTGGGTGCCGGTGAAATTGCAGGCGTATGAGACGTAACATCCCCGTCTCGGGATGATGGACGCAACGCAATACGACTTAGGTCATCTCGTACTTTGGTGAAGAAGACTCGAGTCATATTGTTGTTGTCTATGGCGTCGGTTACCACTTAACATTAGGTGGGCCGTCAGTTCGTTCCACCAACAAAATTTCATAAAAAAATATGTAATGCTTACCTATCTTCGTGTAATTTAACAGGACAGTTACAAAGTAAATAACCTAACTATGTAAACTTTCTCTACAGGTGATTATTGTTATCATATCACCTGTCTTAAACACTACCAACTTAGAATGGGGGTCTGATTGTAACTTATCGGTTTTATATCACTTTCTTACTTAGTTGTTTATGTGTTTTACAAAGTAAGCTTAAATTATTAGGGCAAGTAATCGATCTGATAAGCACGCCCACACCGCTCGCAATTCCTTGAGTGTTGGATTCGTCTTTAGGCGATGGTAGCGGCATACCATCCGGTGGGCCATCAGCTGGTGTGCCTTATCCTTCAAATAATACAAAAATGATTTTATAATGTGTAGAAAGGAGAATGGGAGTTAGTGTAACCAAAGATCGGAAGACCCTTTTTCTGATATACCGAACCCTAGTGGGTTTATAATTATTATTATTTATGTAATCAATTTATGGAAAGAGCAGATGGCCCACCTTGTTTAAGTGGTAATCACTGCCCATAATAAGCGATAAGACTTGGGTCCTCCTCTAATTAGGCAGAACAAGATGCAGTCGCAGACAATACACCCGTATCTCTGAGACGTGAAGGTTGAATTTCTCAAGCGAATAGAGTATGGTGGCAGTACTTCCCTGGACGAACTCGGCATAATTCTACTTTTACTCAAGCCCAGTTACGTAAACACAATCGTTTTCCAATTTAGAGGAAAATTACTTAAAATTACTTCTTCTTTTCTCCATTATTTACAAGAGACAGGACTCTTTCATTTAAGTAATGCTTTAAAGCTTCACTTAAAACTGAACATAACCGGATGAGCTTTATTTGTTTGCGTATCGCGTGTGCTTTTATCAAGCAATCGGTCATTCACCTCCACTGATAAGATGTCATACAGCTACTAAGCCAGGCTTACGATAGCACGTGTGTTTGTTGGGACACCCTTGAAGACTTAGGCTTTTATGATACTAAGGGCTACCGTACACGATCAAGTTTATTTATCGTCCCTGAGACCAGGTGCTTGATCCCATTTGCAGTTTGCTGATCAACCCAATCTCGGCTCGACCCGAAACATAACGTCTAATATTGAATACTGACAAGTCAATGAAGATACTACAAGGGAATAAACTACTATTCGTTTTATTCATAGTTTCATAATTTGACAGGCTCAGTTGGTAGTAACCCTGCCTTCAGCGCTGTAGGTCGTGGGTTCGATTCCCACCCAGGATAAAAATTTGTGTCATGAAGATGTTTGTTCTGTGGCTGGCTGTTAATATGTATTATATCTAGGTATTTACAAAAGTATATAATATGTATTCTATCATTTGTCTTTTTCCCATATTACAAGCTACGCTTAAATTGGAGCTAGATGGCGTTGTGTGAATTGTCCACCAAATTATTATTATTACAAACAATCAAGTTAAACAGTATAATTCGTTAAGTCAGTTCAAATCATGACATCATTTGTGACAGGAAACAGACTGATGATCTGTTTGTACATCAAAATTACACGTATGAATGAAGCTTGAAGAAATTTGACATTGTTTTCAAGTAGGTATACTATCTTGCAAGTTAACTTCCACGCAAGATCAACTTTGCTTGATCAAGCCTCCAGTTTCATGCAAGTAGGACGGTGAAACTGGACGCGTAGCTTTGAACGAAACTGAGAATAACGGTTCACTTGTGTTTACTTTCTGGAGGCTAATGAACTATTAGTAATTATCCTCCTGAATTCGCGTTAAAGCTGAATTCTTTTGGCAATTAATCTTTCCTGCAGATATACAAGCCATCGTTAAGCAAGCAAGAGTGACTGTACTTACTTTAGTAGCACTAGAACTTATAATTTCGTCCGGGGAAGTACTTCCACCATACCCATTTCTACCGCCAAGCAGTAATGTGTTTGCGTTTTGTTTGAAACACATTGCACATTCACGTCTCAGGGTTACGATGCGACTTGGCTCTTGTAAGCAGAGGAGGCCTGATTCGTATTGTTTATTGGGCAGAGGTTGCCACTTAGCACCAGGTGGGCCATCTGCTCGTACCGTATTGGATTACAAATAAGGTACATTTAACATAAACCTCGTTATAAATACATCCACAATCAATTTGCTGTACGGTATTCTAACGAGAGAGCTTATTTCGTGTGACTTTGTCATGTTTATTGTCCGCGATTGGTTTTAAATTAACTCAGTGTTGAAATGTTGGTTTAAATTGATGTTATTTCACACTCTCAAATATTATGTCAATAGGTATTGGATTATTATAATGGTACTTATATTTTTAGTAGCTTTGCTTTGGCTGTCAAATTAGATCATTCTTATAGAATGATCTAATTTGACAGCCGGCATCTTGTGTCCATAACTAGAGTAGGAGGTAACTAAGTTGCATTCAGTTTAAGGTCTGGGTTCAGATTCGGGTGCGTATGTTTTTTTTTTTTGGACAATTTACTCACGCCATCTTGTCCAAAGTAAGCTATGCATAGCTTGTATCATTGAACCAGACAACTGTGAACTTTGCCCAATTCATACATATAATACATATTAACACTCAATCTATGTTCGTTACACAAATGTTTGTCCTGGATGGGAATCGAACCCATAAGGCTTTACTACCAACTAAGCTATGAGGCCAGTCAAAATCTATTATATTCTATCCCCAGTAAATACTTGGGCAACATATCTATTCAAATAAGTCCGGCTTAAACCATCAGTCGCCGTACAGCCTTGGATGTTAGCATAACGTAGCGACTGTTTGCAACACAAATAACTGTGCAGAGTAGGTACACAAAACAGCCGTACAAATCTACACGTTTTTTATGTACGGAACGAGCATATGGCCTACCTGATGCTAAGTGGTAACCTCTGCCCATACTAAGCAATGTGACTTGGATTCTCCCCTACTTAGGTATGACAAGAGTGTGTTTTGGTGTGTGTCGGGGGGGTTTGGGTGTGGGTGTTTGGTAGAGAGATAGAGACAGAGAGAGAGAGGCTATGTAACGGTGTGTATGTCATAGTTTTCAGTTCAGAAATAATTGAAAGATTTTTAGTTTGATAGTAAACCATCGCATTTATTTCGTTACCAAAGGCATCATTGCCTTACAATGTCATGTCTCAGTAGTATAGACTGTTGTTATTCCTAGAGTACCTAACACCTAGTTAGATCATATTTCACAGACGGACTGGGTGACACAGTAAGCCGTTTCGTAATATACAGCTAGACAAACGCTCTCCATTTCTAGTGTTCCGTGGGAAAACATCGCTAGCCATCCTAAACATAATGCTTCATAAATATAGAGGCAAGGTTAGGTTAATATTTTACGATTTTGGAAAAATTGTTTACATGAGTCCATCAGTTGCAGACCATAAATGGCTGGTACGTATACATTTCTTTTGAGCAATAAAGCTCTCTTCAATTCTGTAGTATCCCCGAATTTCGAGCTCATACCTCAAAATAGAATTTACGTAGCCATGGTATTCCATAAGAGCTGTCTCCCGGTATACTTCTTGCTAACCCAAAACGTAAACGATCCTATATTTTTTTTTACATACCTTATGTACCTGTCTTTTCCATTTAAGCTGAATGTCAATAATAAAATAAATTTCAGTGCAATAATGTAACGCAAAATATGAAGGGATAAGGTAGAGCAAGTTATGGCAAAATAGACTACCGTTAATTTTAAGATAATTCTCTGTTGTCTGTTGACAATAATATTTCGAAGTTCCATGCATATTTAGGATAGATATTTTATTGATGTTTCAAAACAAGGGATGCCAAGGGAGGCACGTTCATGAATTATGTTTAATATTTATCAAAGCAGCAACCCCTACTTACTATTCAAATCCTGCCGACACTTATTTATCAAACAATTCCGTCGTAATTCCAAATACTGAATTGGAAACACGTTATCACAAAACGAATCACGTATTTTTATCCAAAAACCCAGCGGAAATCGTGATGTCTGTCCGTTTAAAGTTGCCGTCAAAAACATCCCTTACACCCTCGCTTATTAATAGAAAGGGGCCGAACAATGTCCCCTGAGGCAACCGCACAGTTTCCCTAAATAAACCGTACATTGCCGTTTGGTTTCGGGCGGCTATTTCACGGGGCAGTTCTAAAGGTGCAATGGTTATTGTTAAACTCATTATATGAGTTTAGAAAATATGAAAGGGACAGATGTTGTTCTGAGGGGTGAAGTAAAGACAATATCGATTTGGCGGCGCGTGCGTTGTATTGATTTTAGCTAGGAGGGTTACTGAACCGAGGGACTCATGTTTAGTTTTACACGGTTCGTAATTGCGATAGAATTTCAACGGACAAACGTGTGAGAAAATGTAGAGCAGGTTTCGGGTTATTTTCGATATCGATTTCAATCGATTCAATCGATTATTTTAAGTCGGTTTACAAGAAGCCTACGTTTAAAAATAGCTGATGTAGGTATAAGTAATATAAACTATATGAAGATACAAAAAAAATATCATATCGCCTTTTTCGTATATTAATTGACGGGAGCATCTCTGCCCGCCTACAGAGATCGCCATCAGAGGGATATGCATCTGACTTGTAAATTAAATGAATAAAAATTCCATTATCGTCCAACATTAATATATTTCTATGTAGCGTTATGGACAGAGGTTTAGCACGTAGCATCTGGTAGGCCATCAGCTCGTTCCATAACATAGCAAAGCAATGTCCAATCAGAAGCTTTAAAGGTATGTTACTGAATAACTAACTGAATAGTTAGTAAAATGATTTCAAATACACATAGCTTGATATTTAAATTTTTTATATATATTTATTTTCATTTCATTTCAATTGTTCAGCGTGAACAATATGACGCCGCGGTAATGTCCTCACATCCTACCCTTTTGTTTTACGCTGCGCGAGCGCAGATCCCGTATTTTATACAAAATAACAAAGGAATTACATTTTTATTATTCAAATAACATCTAATTATGGAAATGAGACTGTAATAGACAACGCTATTAACTACTTATTTGTTTTACAACAATTACGTAATATTTAAAAATAGGTATAATGAAATCAATTGAGCTATCTAAAGACCTTTTCCAACAAAATGTTGGTTCTATAAGTTGAAATTTCTTGAATCTGTTTTGACTTATACCTTGTCATGATGGATTGGATCGCTTTTTGAGTTTGATTCAAATAGAATTTCATGAATAAATCTCCAAATAATACGGGAAAAACGTATGCAATGCCTGTGTGGATTTATCAAAAGCATCTCACAAGACTTCGATGAATAAATCTTGAACAAATCTTCAAATAAATTCAAATTCAATGCATTTATTGCAATTTGTTGTTACAAAGATCTTAATATATTTATAGGATACAAACACATACCCTGTTATGGCACAGCAATAATAATTATAATAATATTATAATTAAACATTTTTTTTTATAATATTCAATAAACACATACCATTGGCTTCCCGAATTTATCATCAGCACCTCACAGTATATGATAGATGGGCGAACCCGATTACCCGGCATGACGTCGGTTCCCATCCTGATTGGGTCGGATACGTTAGTCACGGGTGATCGAATACACGCATATCCTGTCAGACAATTTCCTACCCACATATTTTTCAGTACATATCCTTTCATTTCCTTTCGGATATCGACAAATAACTGGGATTTGTGCCCTTGACATTACTAAATTGGGTTACATTAACTTTTTTATGTGACGGAACGAGCTGACGGCCCACCTGATATGTAATCACCGCACATAGACAACAGCAATATGACTCTTCACCAAAGTACGAGATGATTCAAGTCGCATTGCGTTGCGTCCATCACCCCGAGACGGGGATGCTACGTCTCATGCGCCTGCAATTTTACCAGCACCCACCGAAACACAGCAACAAGTTTGCATCATTGCTTGGCGGATTACTAGGTGTGGTGGCAGTACTTCTCCAAGCGAACTTAGCACAAGTTCTACTGCTACTTTTGGTTGCTCCTTTCGCGCCACCCGGGGGACACGTGTGGGATTCAAAGGGTTATCACCTACGGACGCGAGCAACGTGGGCCCCCAAATGTCTGGATAGAAGCCCCCTTCCAGAACATTCTAATGAATCAGTGACCTCGTCAATCACCCACCACGGTTCACTACGCATGAATCCTATCAAATTCGATCCGCACGCATCACCGAGCCCGAACAATCGCACAGGATGCCTCCACAATCCCATTCGAAGGCATTGTCTTTAATGGACATGTCATTGGTTCACGGCTGGACAATTGGCGGAAATTGGTGGATTTATAAGCTACTGATAAAGCAAAAGTTGGCTTCCAGCAGTCTACAATGCCACTGGTAACCCGGCAGCACAATCCACAATTCAGATTCGATTCCCCAAATCAGTTCCCTCACAGCTCAGTTGGTAGTAACGCTGCCTTCTACACTGTAGGATGTGGGTTGGATTCCAACCCAGGACAAACATTTTAGTGAATAACATAGATGTTTGTTCTGGGTGTCTGGTGTATGTTTTATATTATATTATAAAAATCATGAGTAATCTATCAGTTGTCTGGTTCCTATGGCACAAACTATGCTTAGTTTAGATTCGAAGGAGTTGTGTGAAAAAATTAGTCTTAAAATAATACGTTTCATGTTTCCAGAATCAAAGAGAAACGGAAACCAACCGGAATTTACCTTACTAAAAGCTTCTTTGGTTTATTCTGAATTCCATAATATTCTGTTCCAATGAAAGTCTCACATCTGACGTTGCGTTGGTAATGTATTACGGCGGGCATCAGCAGTTTATAAACACTCATTGTGCATTGATAGCTTAAGTGCCTGCGAAGATTGTGTTTCGTTTCGTGAAACAATTAGGTAGGTGGTGATTGATCGGCTTCGTTCTGCGTCCGATACTTGACATTCCATGGCATATCGCGAGTGAGTAGCAGTACATACATATCAGTAGAAGTTATTCAATGTTCGTTTTTTTTAATGTCATATTAGGGACAGAACAAGCTGACGGCCCACCTGATGTTAAGTGGTAACCGCCGCTCATAGACAACATACAGCCGATTATTATGACTGTTAGATGTGCGCAATCCCATGACACTTGTTCCTTCCAATGCTACAATAACAAAAGGTCTGAGTCGTATTGCTGTTCTTAAAATAACGTAGAAAGCATATCAAACTTTTTACCTGTAAATTGTCTCTATGTATGCCAATCAAGCTTCTAACAGAAGGCACAGACATAGGATATTTTTTACCCCACTGCGTGCAAAGCCGCGTGCAGTAAATAGTAAGCTGCATTATTTCATTATACTGACTGTTAAGGTAATTATATCTTCATTTTAAAACCGTCCAATTAAAATAGCAGTGATAACTTTCTCCCGGTCACAATTAAGACAATTATACTCAGTAACCTGGTGATGGAAACCTTGAACTCGGTTGACATCGAACCTGCTACCTGCAGTAACCGTCACAGTCCATGCGTGCGTAATGACAGTGGTATCTGGTTGTAAACCTCGGTAATGGGTACCTGCGCATACGCATGCAAATGTGTTGCTATGCAAATACTAGGGACGATATTAAAAATTAATTTATAATACGTTTGAATATTCTTCAGAACTTGCGGCAAGTTCGTCCAGGGAAGTACTGCCATGCTATCATACCCACTTCTGCCTCTAAGCAGTAATATATCCGCGTAATTTATGGTTTATAAGGTGTGGTTGAATTTAGTTTGAATTTAGGTAGAAATTTAGCATATGAGATATTCCATCTTAACGTCTCAGAGTTACGCATACGATGCTACTTGGGTCTTGTTTTGCTTTAGGGCAGGACCCAAGTGTTCTTGATTTTTATGGCAGAGGTTGCCACCAAATTTTAGGTGTGCCATCTGCTAGTTCTGTAACGTATCTTATAAAAACAAAGCAAAAATTTTACTGCAATGTTCAATCTCAAATCAGGGTTGTAATGATAATAGTACATTAGCAATGAAAGCATTTTCTATCATCGGAATTGATTACAAATATTTTTTGCAATTACTATAAATTTGACTGGCCTCACAGCTCAGTTGTTAGTAACCCTGCCTTCTGCACTGTAGGTAGTGGGTACGATTCTCAACCAGGACAAACATTTGTGAGAACATAGTTCTTTGTGTGGGTGTTATTATGCATCATATTTAAGTATGTCTTTACGAAAAAAAATGTAAGTATTATGTTAGTTGTATGCTCCCCGTGACACAAGCTATGCTTAGTTTACTTTGGGGCTAGATGGCGCTGTATGAAATTTCTACCAATATTGTTATTATTACTATAAATAGTCACAAACCAACGAGGTAATCCAATAAAACTAAAGTCACCGATCCGTGTCGGCTCAATCAGGATTTAATAGAAATCACTAAGGATCAATGCCTGCGCCGCCCCTCCTGAAGGCACACCGCAATATCCGATCGATTCCAACTGTTACCGCAGACAGGACAACGAGACGGAAAATTAGAAGTGGTAGTGATAAAAATAGAGGGTATTCTACACAGCGCCATCTAGCCCCAAAGTAAGCTAAGCATAGCTTGTATCATGGGAACCAGACAAATGGTATAATAATCAAATATATTTTTCGTAAATACACATGTGATGCATAATAACACCCAAACGCAACAGAGATATGTTCTCACAAATGTTTGTCCAAGGTGGGAGTCGTACCCACTACCTACAACGCCGAAGGCAGGGTTACTACCAAACTGAGCTGAAAGGCCAGTCGAGAAATTAAAGTCGTAAATGATAAATTCAAATTAAAATAAAATGATAAATATAATTTTGTAGTAACAATGTATTCTACCTTGTAAGTAAATATGCAATAATTAACTAAATAAAAAATGGTATATTGATTACTATATTGCTAGAGCCATAAGTTTGCATTCAAAGGATATAAACTTGATCTGATTTATACACAACTTCAAACCTTGATTTAAACAACTTGACCTGAATATTTTGAGTTATTAAATATTTTATATACAATTCACAAATAGTAAAAGAAATAACAAAGTCGTATTCAGGCGTGTATTATAAAAATCTACAGTTATTATTTTAAACTTATTGACGGTAAGAATATAAAGTAATTACTGCGAATCTGAAAATACAATCAGTTTGACAAAAAGATGTCGGGTACCTTCGAAAGCAAAACCACGGGAATACAATCCAGGCAAGTAGCAAATTGCCTCGCTGGTTTTCTGTGGCACATCAGAGCACAAATCGAAGAAGATGGCTCGCAGGAAATTACCTCATCTCCTAGATCATAATGGATTTCGTTCGCATTCCTGTATCGTCCTATGGGTTATTTATCGTAAGATTTTTACATTTGTAGAAGTGAATCTGTTTCGATACTCATTGCTTCTTTTGTTTTGACTGGCCTCATAGCTCAGTTGGTAGTAACTCTGCCTTATGCGCTGCAGGTAGTGGGTTCAATTTCCACCCAGGAAATCATTCGTGTGACGAACATAGATGTTTGTTCTGTTTCAGAGCGTTAATGTCTATTATATTTATGTGTACAAAAAGTGTATAAATATTGTATCATTTGTCAGAATTCAGGGTTACTACCAACTGAGCTGTGAGGCCAGTCAATATGAAGTAGCAGATTTAGGTAATTCAAAAGCTGCCGAGTAAAGCGCGAAGTCATAAATACATTAAAGATAACGCTGGTTGGTTCTACGCACGCGATTTTTGGAGTTATGCATGTTAATACGTTTAGGAAAGAGGTTATGATGCATTTTCACGGTATTCACGGCGTACTTTCGATTCTATACGCCACGTATGCTGCTACAGTAGCGATAAAAACCCTGCACATAGACGCATTCATGTGCTCGACACATATAAGGGGACGATGTTAGCTTTCGATTTGTATTGAAGAAATTGAAAACCTTGAAGTTTCATAGTAATATCAAAGCTAGTATATGGAATGTGGCAATAACTGGTCGGTTGGAATGAAATTTGTGGTATTTTAAAAGGCAATTATGGTTTGCGTTTGGTTATTTGCATCCACTTAGGTACTCGACTTTTATTTACTATATTATTAGATATACTGTAAATATAAATTATATTATTTACTCGGAGGCGTTATGGCTGATAAGGTCTTATTTGGAATTTCGTTGGTAATTTTGACCTGTTTGTTTTTCAGTTAAGCAATGTTTTTCCGAAAGTTTTTTTTTATATTCCACTAAAGCTACACAGCCTGCTCTTGAAAAGCGAGAGTGAATTGGTTTTTATGTACCGCGTGTGCCGAACTCGCATTGTTAGATGTGACATCTTTGAATTTATGTGAAGCTTGAGAACGTGGAAACCCCCCGTTTCAATTAACTGTAGTTAATATTCGCAATATTTATGATACGAATTTACATACATTTTCCACATTATAGACAGACTACACATTATTCTTTTCTATTCTGTTCTACAGTAATTGTCTATATGAAAGTGGAAATTAACATTCCAAAAACGCAATCCCTTCAATTCTATGAAAGCACATCAACACGTAAGCAAAAACCGTGATTTCCCATAGTTACACCGGGTTGCTTTGTGTTATTGCAACAAGACAGGCATGCAGAAGGTATGTATCAAGTTGATGTTGCAAAGAGCATCGGTTTTTATTGTCACTGCATGCATTGCTGTGGTCTAAGTGAAGAACGTGTATCACTTCCTATATTTATATATATGTATTTATATTATATTTATATAACAGTTAACATTCACCCTAGAATACTAATGTTAGTAATTTGACTGCTTACTATTTGCTGTATATAGTTAATGTGTCGATTTCATATATCGCGTCCACTTAGTCGCCGGTAAGCGCCACCATATTGGAAATATGACGCAATTGCGAGTCCGACTAATAATTAGGATTTATCTATTTGGCCCAATATTCGTCGTAAACATAATTTTCAACTATGCCTTTAACTCATTCTACTTGTAATTAACATGTTCAAACGTTCCCGTAATTTTAGAAGAAAGAGAGAGCATTAAAATTATATTTATTTATTAGGTATATATTTAATTAATTGTGTATTTAGTTTTTTATTCATTCATTATTTACAAGCATATATAATTTATGTAGTCATTTTAAGCTGAAGTAGTTGAAAGGACTAATTATTGATATTTTCGTTCATAAGAGGGAGCTAACTGTGAATCTCCTACTTTTACGATGACTCCAAATGCCATTTGAAGCGCAAAAAGATATATTTTCAAATAAAAAGGTTTTCCTTTTAATGTATTAGATATTACCCATGGCTGATAGGTACCACCTATGGGTGAGATATCTTTACTCTTGAGGTAACTTAAAATATCGAAGATTTATACCAATTTGTATATTACCTTTCATTCCAAAGTCAAGTCCCTCATATTAGATATTACCCATGGCTGATAGGTACCACCTATGGGTGAGATATCTTTACTCTTGAGGTAACTTAAAATATCGAAGATTTATACCAATTTTTATATTACCTTTCATTCCAAAGTCAAGTCCCCTAACTAGTTTACTAGTTTGTATTTGTTCCATTGTTAATACCCGCTTCAGCTTTCAAATTTGTACGCTAATGTGAAATCGCGGAAATGATGGGCGGTCGGTCGGTGCGGTCGGCCCTGCGTGAGTGATACCCAGGTTGATGCCACCGTGAGACTATTGATATAATGCTCCTAGACATTAATGACCCCATTGGCGTAGTGGTTAGCAACGAACTCAATTAACAAGCCAGTTTTAATCGCGGCTTCGCTTCTGTGTATTTCCAGATTTTTCCCACATGAGAGGGAAAGTAGCATAAAAGTCCGGTTTTAAAAGCATATCAAAATATTTGTTTCGTATTTCTTATATAAGAAGGGATGGCCGCAGATGATATAATTTTCAAATCATCTTGATTTTTGACTGTCCTACTAAATATTCAATTTTTTATGGAGTAAAGCTTCATTGGTTAGTTCGCCAAATCATCTTAGTTCATCTAGAGAAGTACTGTCACATTACCTGTTCCACCCCTCAAGCACGATTTCCACCTGAACTTTCCACCTACGAATTACGGGTACCATACCATATGATAAAACTTAGATTTTCCTAGGTCCCAAATCCTATTACTTTGGCAGTGACATCTGTTTGTTCCGTTATATAATGACATAAAAAAATAAAAAATAAGTCAGTATAGTCCGCGTCTATAATTATTTCTTTTTTTAACGAACTTGGCTAATGAACTCAACTTATATAAAGCTTTAACAATCCCTTATTTTAGTCTAATAATAGACGACCGCCTCTCACTGCCCCGTAGAGGATAGAGTCGGATGCTGCGGGTGAAACATTATGCGCCTGAGCATCTTTGTGAGAAACCACAGACTATGAAAAATGATAGGATCAAGATGTTGATCCCTTGACCCAAAAATACCTTGGAGTACGTTACTTGTTCGAGTTTTCTCATTAAGACGCTGAAATACGCTTCATTTTAATACGTTTGTAGCAAAATCAGTTGTCTGTGGCCGTGAAAACAAAATAAGAAACATATTATATAAAATATTATTTATATTTTTTATTCATTTGTAGTAATTTGAAGTAAAGTCGTCTTGTTGCGAAATAAGATCTAGGACGTAACGCAAATTTAAATGAAATATTGAAATAATCAGGTCGTTTCTAAGCCTAATTCAGGTATCTCAGTCAGTTTTGTGCTCTTCTGATAACAGACATAACATAACGCTATTGAGAAGGCTAACTTTCACGGGCCTACCGCCAAAGCAAGTGAATCAAAATGATTCGTTCCGCACACATTCTATCATAATTCGATAAACATCTCTGATCACTCCGCTTTCATACGAGGTCGTTAACGTAACGCTGTTTCAAGTCATTGTAACCAGCGTCCCATACCTAAGTAGGGGAGGACCCCAAGACGTACCTTTAATTATTATTGTAAGAAGATAAATTTTGATTAGTTTATTCCATTTGATAAATATCTCCTGTTAGCTTTTAGTACACTCCCACCCACTTTTTAGCTATTAATAGGTACTCCTTCCATCCGAAGGTTGTCTGGAAGAGATCGCTTTATAGCGATAAGAGCGCCCATTTACTACTAATGTCTAAGATTTATTATTTTATTATTTTTAATGTTCTATAGTGTACAATAAAGAATTTTTTATTATTATTATTGTTGTTGTTATGGACAGAGGTTACCGCTTAGTATCAGGTTGGCCATCTTGCTCATTCCGTAAATTATTGACATTAAAGAAATGGAAAGTGTTAGCTGAGACTTGGTTGCGAAATAACAGACATTTGCCACGCGTAAGTCTCCAGGATAATAATGTGAAAATTGGCCTATTTACTCTGCCTGCCTCTTCGGAGGAAAGTCGTGGTTCTATGAATGTAGATGCGTTTTTTGTGAAGAAGTTTTATGTGTTTTCGGTGTGACAAAGCTTTCTTGGGAAATGTTCGGAGCCCTTTGGCGGTACATCTTTAATCTTATATCAAACAAAGCTTTATAGCGTCGTCACATGATTTATTATACCCCTGCTTTGAAGACCCACTACGTTGACAAACATACACACAAATATATCTTTCAAATAAAAGCTTTCTCCTTAAAGTATACATGCAATGTAATACACATCAGGTTAAACACACCTTTTTCGAGATAAATAATTAGTTTAATTCAGTGACTCTACTCTTATTTTCTCGATATTATATTTTTATAGATTCACTAAAAGAAAATCTGTGCCGAGTTATTCGTGGGAAAATAAGGGCGCCGATGAGAATTGTCGCTTGTCATGTTTATATCCCCAAGTTGGCCCCTAGAAGCTCTGTTTACCCCTTCAGCGTACGAGGTGTGAAAATATACAGTTATGATTCGGTGGGATGTAATTTCGAATTATAAGTGTCCCAGAAAAAGTAAGTATTTATGAAATTCTACTCGTCACACCTATATCGGAGACGAACTATAGAAAACTTAATTATTTGATGTTTCTACTACCGGTCTTTTTTGAAGAATTATTTATAATGATTTTTAAGCGTTTTTTACTTATCTGAATTATGTGAGTAATTAAGCTGGGAACACTGAAGTTAAAGTCGCTTCACACCGCCAACGCCAAACCAAAGACAAACGACCCCAACAACAGTTTATGTAAATTAATAACAGATTACAGACAATTCGTTCGAGAGGGATGCAGGCAGACAGACAGACATGCGGGCATTCTCCTAACACAGCTTCGATATAAAGTTAGATTAAGTAATGGCTCCAAATTGCCATCCAATTTACTTGTTCTCAATTATCTGTTTTTGTTCTGTTTTCTGTTATTTTGGGAACTGCATTGTGTCGCCCGCAGGGTCACACCGGGTCAATCGCTGGATTCAAGACATAGAAAGGATTATTTATTGATTACACATGTCGGTTTGATATTATTTTCCTGTTAATACGTTAATGAATTGGATGGATGGGTTTACCAAAAAAATTGATCATTTCGGTGTGACCAAATAAGTGTAAAATTAGTTACTTATGCTATTTATTTTAATTTTTTTTATTTTTTTTTGTTTTCACTTATGCTTGGTAGAATGCGCTACCATTCAAATTGCCAGATTAAAAAAAAAGAACACTTTTTTAGTCTGTGACGTGTTGGAGCCATTGACTGTCGTTGTGAAAACTAATATAAATAATGAGGATAATATCTAAAATGTATTTTAAGTACATTCTGAATTGTTTCCAATTTCTAAATAAATTCTAAACCGATTTATGGAAATCAAAGTTTCTTCCCTGAAATGTCATTCAGCAGATGTTATTACTAAAACGTAAAACAAAAAGCTGAGAAAAGTGTAATTTATGGAGCAAAATCGCAGCGGGGGAACGCGTAAACAGCACTAATTTCAGCACGCACGGGAGATGCGCGCGCGCATCGTAAATGCATATACAGATTTAACCGATACACCCCGGGAGGATCATTTTTAGTATAGAATAGAATTATATCTCATGCACATATTAACAAAGAAACATTGACTGACTTGATAGCTCAGTTGGTAGTAACCCTTCTTTCAAGAGCAGTAGAACTCTCGCCAAGTTCGTCCGGGGAAGTACTGCCACCATGCCCATTTCTGCCGCCAAGCAGTAACGCATTCGCATTACTGTGTTCCGGTTTGAAAGGTGTGGTTGCCGGTGAAATTACAGGCACACGAGACATTCCGCCTTCACGTCTCAGAGTTGCGGACGCATACGATGCGACTTGGGTCTTGTCGTACCTAGTAGGGGAGGACCGAAGTTGCATCAGTTGTTATGGGCCGAGGTTACCACTTAACACCAGGTGGGCCGTCGGCTCGTTCCGTAACTATATTACATAAAAAAAAAAAAAAAAAAAAAAAAAAAAAAAAAAAAAAAAAAAAAAACCCTGCCGTCTGCGCTTTAGGTCGTGGGTTCGATTCCCAACCACGACTAACATTTGTGTGTCGAACATAGATGTTTGTTCTGTGTCTGGGTGTTTAATATGTATTATATGTATGTATTTACGAAAAAAGAATATAAGTATTATATCAGTTGTCTGATTCCCATGATACGAGCTATGCGTACCTTAAACTGTTAAATATCCACATAACATTTCATATTACATTTCCAAATATTTCTTTATACTATCAACACAACGAAATGCATTATATACCGCTACCCAATAGTCAGATATCCCATAAAACCATTATTATCCCGTTATAATGGGCGTGCTACATCTGCCCTCTCGGATCTATGGCTGTGGTCAGTCATAAACCTTATAATCTTGCCCTTGATTAGTTTTGGGGTACAAGTTCATTGCCACGGCTGCCATCAGAAATACCAGACGCCTGCTACGAAGTCAGCTGGCCAATGTCACAAAACCTATTTCAAAATATACTGTAGTACAGGGGTTCCCAAAGTGTGCACCGCGACGCACTATTGCACCATACAGAGTAAAAAGGGGCGCTGGGGCTGTGAGGCTCTATTTTATTACATTCACTAGTGCACGAAAGGAGCCTCTTTGAGGTGCACTTAAAATCCTTTCATCACACTGGTTCGAGGGAACCAGTGACTCGAATAGAATTTACATTCACTTTACTTTCACGCTTCACTTTACATTGACTGTCCTCATAGCTCAGTTGGTAGTAACCCTGCTTTCTGCGCTGTAAGTCGTGGGTGCGATTCCCGCCCGGGACAAACGTTTGTGCGACGAACACATATTTGTTCTGTGTCTATCCCCAGTCATATTTTTCCGTTAAATAATTTCATGTTTTCGACTTCAATTAAACTGAACAATAGTTGAGATCAAAAAATAATTGAAGTCTAATCATCCGTCTACTAGAGACTATTATCCTATTTGACACCTGATCTACGCTTTCCACAAGTAACCAAATATGACTTAGAACTTTACGTAGCATTTACTGACGATAGCCACCTGCGCTTGCGCCATCACAATTTCCTGCACTTACAGGGATTCGGGTCGGAATCGATCCTGTTACACTCCAACCTCTTTGAAAGTGAAAAAAAAAAAAATTTTTTTTTTTTGTTACATTGGAAATAAAAGAAAATGTGGCTTGTAATAGCAAAAAAGGCTACTCAACATATGTCATGTCTTATGTGAATAAATTATCTTTTATCTTTTTTATGAGCTATATCAGCGGTGTGGCTGCTTAGGTGGGTTCAATTCTCACCCAGGACAAACATTTGTGTAATGAAATAGATAATTGTTCTGTATCTGAGTGTTAAAAATTATGCATTTACAAAAAAATTATGTTCTTGTTCTAAAATCATTTTCTGGTGTATAATAAAGAGTTAATCTATCTATCTTAAACAGTTTACCGGCGGATGTTTGCGGATCGCGGTGATACGAACAATCGCAGCACGCGTCTCGCACCGCACGGGCGCAGTGTGGCCTCAAATGAACCGCTTCCGTCCCACCAACAATACTTCCGCCCCATCGAAAGCTCACTAACCACGTATCAATTTCACGGCAACGAAAATTTTGCATGTCTGAGCGCGAATTGTTAGCAAGAGAATCGCGCTTATCAAGTCTGATCAAAGAAATTTATTTGAGGGTAGAATATTTATCTACAATTTATCCATAGGTCCATATAAATACGTGTCATTAATCACTAACTTCTTTTTTTATTGGTGGACGTTTCACACAGAGCCATCTAGCCCCAAAGTAAGCTAAGCATAGCTTGTACCTATCATGGGAACCAGGTAACTTACATAATACTAAAATACTTTTTTGTACAAACATATCAACACTCAGACACAGAATAAACACCTATGTTCGTCGCATAAATGTTTGTCTTGGGTGGGAATCGAACCCACGACCTACAGTGCAGAAGACAGTTAACTACCAACTGAGTTATGAGGCCAGTCAATAGGACAAAACAAATGACATGAATTCTCTCGCGCACCCCAACCTAAAATTAGACTTGCTCACTCGCACCGGTGACAGATTCTTTGTAAGTTATGCGCACAGGAAATGGGTACAGCATCCCCAGACTATTTATGGATTACTGTTTATATGCGTTTTAGATGTGTGGATGTATATACATTGCCATCTAGCGAGGAAATGCAGCCATTGTTTTAGCATAATTTCACCTCTTAGTGTATTGGGTCAGGAGAGGTGTCTACCGATAGTTGGAAACGGCCTTGAGATAGCTCATTTGTTTTTTCTTTTAAATTATGTACGTCTTTGTAAAAAAAAAAGTTTTGATGTTGAAATTAGGAATATACTGTGAAATAGTGTGCCAAATAATATACCTGATTACAGCTTACCTTGATTACATTCAAGGAGTTCACTAGTAGTTAATATTTTTATAAGTACATGATGTAATTGGTCATAATATATGAAGAACTAGTACACTGTCGAGTTTTTTGTAGTGACCCTATTCTCGGCCCGTTCTCACGTATCATTAAACATTTTGGCTTAAATGCACTCCATACCTAAAATGTTAGTTAGTTAGGATTCCTCTTTTTTGATAAAGAAGTTATATTGTGCAATAAAGAATTCTCTGCCTAAATTTAGAGAGGCTTCAATGAGTTTTTCGTTTAATTTTACAAGATTAATACAAGGTTTTCAAAACGGTAAAGCCATACATTCGTGAGTAACAAGAGAGCCGTTGGAACGGTCACAGTGAGTGATCTAGGGGAGTGGTGAGTGGTCTCTCAACCACAGAGAGACATATCCTCTTGGAAGGCCACGGAAGTGGACATTATGGTTTCAAGCTCAGCTGCATGCATTGATGGAGCAACTAACTGTCTATAACAGTAGATTTAGAGAAAAATATAATTATTTTTAATAATTAAATAAATATTGGTGGACAATTTCACACAGCATCATCTAGCCCCAAACTAAGCATAGCTTGTATATGGAAACTAGATACTGATAGAATACATATTATATACTTTGTTTATGACACAAAAAAAACGAAGATCAAACTTTATGCTCCCCATATAACGTTTGCCTCGATCGGGCATCGAGGCATTTAAGAGCAGTAGAACTCTCGCCAAGTTCGTCCGGGGAAGTACTGCCACCATGCCCATTTCTGCTGCCAAGCAGTAACGCCTTCGCGTTACTGTGTTCCGGTTTGAAAGGTGTGGTTGCCGGTGAAATTACAGGCATAAGAGACATTCCACCTACACGTCTCAGGGTTACGGGCGCATACGATGCGACTTGGGTCTTGTCGTACCTAGTAAGGGAGGACCCAAGTCGCATCGGTTGTTATGGGCAGAGGTTACCACTTAACACCAGGTGGGCCGTCGGCTCGTTCCGTAACTGTATCACATAAAAAAAAAAAAAAAAAAAAAAAAAAAAAAAAAAAAAAAAAAAAAAAAAAATCGAACCCAGGACAGATCTGAGTAGATACGAAGCCACCCAAATAGAAAAATCACAAGCTTTTAATTGTTGTTGAATGTTTGGTTCGAAACTGAATTTTAAACCATTTCCGCCCCAAACTAATTGAGCTTTTGCAATAGCTTTTAATAATAATTCAGACATTTTATTTATCAGAGCTACAGAGAATCTACGTTAATCTGACAATTAAATTAACTAGAAATCAAGGACTTCAATAAAAAGCCGTGCCGAGTACTTATGGCAGACGAATTAATTACCTTAAGGGTTTTTACTCATTTTAAAACGAACCTTTAGTGAAAAAACCGCACGCAAAGCAATTAAACCTTCCCACTTGTACTCGCATTCGGTTTGGCTGTGCGTAAAGATCGGAGATAGGCCCTTAGCTCCCTTTATGAATATGCGTGAGTGTAGGACCCCGTATTCTGGCATTTGATCGTACGATATCTACACTTCAAGAAAAAATGTTCTAAATATTATTTTCTAGGTTTCAACGGACTGATTACCTTGCCATTGGCTCTCTCAAACCTGGGTAGTGAAAGGATTAAAGAGCGCCTCAAAGAATGTCATTTGGTCACTTGACAAATGTCTTCGACTGGTTCTAGTCCATACAAAGGTTGTCTGGAAGAGGTTGCTCATTGCAATAAGGCCGCCCATTGTTATTCTGCATTTACTGTATACATAAAATTGATTTATTTCACAAGTATTAATACTTATTGTGGTTTTGTAATAAAGAGTTATTGTATTGTATTGTCTTCGAATTTTCGAATTCGACTAGGGACGGTGAAAAGGCACTTGAGGTAATACCGCACGACTATGTCTTCCCCTATCTAGGTAGAGGATGATATTAGCCATATCGCTGTTCTCACGAGCATTGGAAACCATTTATCTGGAATGTCCCGTCACTTAAATCAGGAAACTCAAAAAAACAGAATAAGTCCACAATCGGTTCCAAATTCTTTTCAACCAAGTTTAAATAACAAAACGAAATTGTTTTGTTCATTACGTGTTAGATAATGATATTCTAATGAAGCCGTTATCTAATTTGTAAGACTATAATTAAAGTACTCACCTTGTTTTAAAACAGTTTCGTTAAGTATGCGTTTACAATCTTACTTGAAGATAGAATTTTGAATAAATCCAATGGGGTCCTACGAGAATATTCTATAATAAATAAATTTTAATTTTACTATTGTTCAGATATTTGTATTGTTTGGTTTTTCCCGATATTCTATAATATCTCTGACTAGTGGTACGAACACATGACAAAATTATTTGATACAATACATAGATTTACACCTTTATCCCCGAAGGGGTAAGTTTTTTCATCTTGTGGGTTACACTGTCGCGGGAGCGTAGACGTGACGAGGGGTGAACTCATCGCCGCCATTTTTTTAAATTAGTAATTAAATAACTTGGCTAATATTCTCTTCCTATTCATTCCTCGCTAAGCCAGAAAAAATCTTATACCAACGAAATTACGAACAAATCCGGGCGAGTTTGAGTATGTCTAACTTAAAATCTTAAAAATAAACAATATGTGCGTTTGTTGGTTTGTTGTTTTCATGCGGCAACGGATTCAAGTTAGTTTTTGCACAAATGTGATTAACGAATTGCAGAGTTACATAAGCTTTTTTTTTAACCCGGAAAATTACACAGTTCCTCTTGAAAACATCTGGAAAGAACGACCAGAGCTACGCCCCACGTAAAGTTAATATCGCTATATTTGACGCTGAGCTCATCTATTTTGGCCACGATAAATTGTCACCAAAAATAGTCTTAAATTTCCTCCAATGACTTCACTTAAGGCGCTTATACACTGTGTTTAATTTGACCGCGTATAGCCTCGTATGGACATAAAAGCGTAGGAATCGGAAAACGCTCTCTGGCGAAACATATCTAACACGTAAATGAGCTTTTTCGTCCAATTTACTCATCAACTGCTTATAATAATAATAAATTTTAATAATAATAAGGTTTATTCATAATCATTTATCAAAAACGGCTACATCAAAGTGTAAGAAGTAGGCTATGGTATAATAGTAATGAACCCTTGATTTCTAAACTAGGTGTCTAAATAAAACACCTGTGACCTGTGACTCAGAAAAGTGGACCCACGACATAAGCTTTTATCGGTGGTTTGCAAACATGCTGGAATAGGCAGGTACATGCGTATTAATGCAGTATAATGTAGTATTAATGTAGGATTAATGTAGTATTAATGTTGTATTAATGTAGTATAATGTAGTATTAATGTAGGATTAATGTAGTATTAATGTTGTATTAATGTAGTAAAAGAGGATGTAGTTAAATGCGCATGCGCATATGAGCGTCCGATACGTGTTTATACGCGCCAAAAATACGCCCAGTATGTAAACTCCCTTAAAGTGCATCTATACGAATAACAATCTCTCAGACTAATTGAGTAGTGACCTAAAAGCTATTCTCAGCTAACATCATCGACCTAGATGTATTTAGAACTGTCAACAATTCTGGATTTTTTTTATTGCTTTAAGTTTTTGTAAGATAAAGAGTTGGTAATAACGCTTTTAAAATACTGAATTTAACTTACCGCTAAGTAAAATATAATTTAAACTGTCAAAGTAATGTAGGCATCCCTTTTAGACTAGTAGGCAGTTAACGGATGAGTTGATTTTTTATGTGATACAGTTACGGAAAGAGCCGTCGGTTGCCTCAGCCCATAACAAGCGATGCGACTTGGGTCCTCCCATACTAGGTACGTCAAGACCCAATTCGCATCGTATGCGCCCGTAACTCTGAGACATGTAGGTGGAATGTCTCATGTGCCTGTAATTTCACCGGCAACTACACCTTTCAAACCGGAACACAGTAACGCGAATGCTTTACTGCTTGACGGTAGAAATGGGCATGGTAGCAGTACTGCCCGGGACGAACTTGCCGTGAGTTCTAAAGATCTTAATTAGGTTAATATTTGATTAACGATTTTGTTCACTCGTAGCAGCTAATGAAGGAAATTTCTTGCGTAACCAACAAGCAGTGTGCATTGTATCCAGTGCTTACAAAAGGCTACTGTGCAATTGGCAAGTCTCGACTAACAGTACCAAGCACATACAACGAGGCGTAACCCTATTAGCGCGGCAGTGCAAATTACTCACTGCCTCCCTAGACGGTCAAACCTACGAATGTCTTCTACTAGTCGAGTCACGTTATTGGTGGAAGGTTTTAAAGTGCACCTTATAGAAGCTCCTTTTGTTCACTTGACATTTATGTCAACAAATTTCTAGGACAAGCTTCTAGGACGTGTTGATTTGTCACTATGTTTTCCTTCACAGTTTTGAGTCGTAGTGTTGCGCACATTAATTTATCAAGCTCATTGGTGCTCGTCGGGATTTGAACCAGGGAGGACCCTGAGTTTAAATACAGAGGGTATTTAAACTCAGGGTCAGTACCACGCTCTCCGTCACGCATTGACAGGCATGATTGTTAAATTTTTGATCATTGAGGTCGAGCTTCATGTTATTATTTATTACGAACGTATTTTCAAAATTCAAATAATATATTTCGGTTTAACTATCCGTGCGATGAAAAAAGGTCAATAAAAACGTAAAGCAAAATAGCTTGACGGTCTAGAGGCCACCTGTGATGATTCTGTAGTAAAAATTACTGGTAGCCGGAAGAAATAGTGAATTTTGAATAATTCTAGTGTCAGAATTTACTTGAGACAAGTATGGCATAAATATTGCCCTACTAGCGATTCAAAATGGCACTGTGTCGTAACGCGGCCAAATTAATCGTTATCCTAATGTATGAAAGCGTTCAAGTAGAAACGTCAGCCCGAATGACGTTACTGCTTGAACGGAGTCTTAGAGATGTCTCGTGGTCATCAAGCTAACTAGTAACGGTTTGAGGCAACTATATTTAAATACATACTTAGTGTTCTGGGCACAGTTCCACCTGTAGGGATCAGTTGAACTATCTATAGATCGTTGTCTTGGTTGAATTAGAAAGAGAACCCGTGACTCTATCTAGTGCTAATGCATCGATCTTCTCGCTATAAATACTTAGGTATAATGTAACCATATAATGTGTCGGATTTCCAACATAGGCCTTAAGGTATGCCAAAGTGTTACCAAAGAATACTCGATCGATCGGATGTTTATGAATAACGTCCTCACTTCCAGTCAGTTTACAAAACCATCCGATGAGTGCACATAACACAGCCAGACCAACCGAACGAAAGTGAGCACTTTTGCTACATTCAATACTTAGGGCACAAATGGAAACGTTCTTTACATATATCAAGTTGTTCCTTTCTATAATAAGTTACGGGTGAGAAAGATGCCACACTTGGTGACAAGTGACATTGTCTGCCCATAAAAAGCAAAAAGACGTGGGTCCTCTCCCTACTTAGGTGACCGTATATTTTTAACGTGATGGAAATTCAGGTACCTACCTGTAATTTCATGGATTCCATGGACAACAGCAATACGACTCAAGTCCTCTCCACCAAAGTATGAGATGACTCAAGTCGCATTGCGCTGCGTCCATCGCCCCGAGACGGGGATGTTACGTCTCATGCGCCTGCAATTTCACCGGTACCGATTCCCTTCCACTGGAACACAGCAACACGAGTACATCACTGCTTGGCGGCAAATTACCAGGTGTGGTGGCAGTACTTCTCCGGACGAAGCTTACGTTGCTCGCGTCCGTAGTTTGTCACAAGTTTCGAGAGAGCCAGTGACCCCAATAGTAACACAAAGTGAGATACATAAATAGGTTAGCAGGTAAAGGGTCTTACACTGCCTGCTCGCCTTCTTTCATTTGATCTGGACGTATACATAATGACCGACACTGATGACAGACGATAGCAGGCACTCTAAACATTGACCAACAGTTTACGACCGAGATGAGTGAATAACTTCGCGAAATTCTCGTGGGAGCTAAGTACCAGATAATGATATTTCACTTAAGGCTTTGAGGAACTGTATCTCTTTACTCCTCTAACATCATATAAAATATTTAATTGTCACCGTAAGCAAAAGAGGGTGAAAAATTTTACCTCTGTAACGGCAACATTTTACCCAGAAGAAATTTATTATCAGGTGAAATTATTTACTTAAGAACTTAGAAAGAAAATTGCGTATATCCACTACATCTTCAGTTCTTCTAGAAACATAGTGACAACATTTTATCTACTGGGTAAAATCATCTAGATGCTTGTAGGTTATGGTTCGGACAATAACAACAATAAAAAGCAAGGTCTGCGAAGAACTTACTACGTTTACAATGTTACGTTTGCAGGTCCCGAAAACATTTGTCCTGTAGTGTTCAAACGCTTTGATTGCCTTTAATTTTCTACCATTCGACGGATTGCCTCTCAGTCTTGTGAAACCATTCGTTCAACCACCCCTATGTCAATTTCTACCATTCGACCGATCGCCTCTCCTTCATACTAAACCTGTCGATCAAACGCCTCTAAGTAATTTACATCTATTCGACCACCTACCTCTAAAACTTTTTTTTACTATTCCAACGAAACCATGACTCCATGAGCCTGCCACTAAATCTCTGTTTTCTTGTCCCACAGGCTTCAGAAGGGCAGGGAAGAGTGGTGATGCGGAAGCTTCCGCTTGACTCCAGGGCCAGGAGGCGCCTCTTCTCGGATGAACTAGCCAAAGATATCAACCTAGCTTGCGCCAGGAGCCTGAGGAATGAGAGCATTTTTCTTGCTGTGAAGTGGAACTTCGATTTCGCGAGAGAAGTTCCTTTGGAAGGACCCATCAAGTGGTACCGTAAAGATGGGGATACTTGGTATGGGATGCAACCTTCGGGTAAAACCGCTGCGCTTACTAAGAAGAAGGTAAGATTTACTCTACTTTAGAGCAAGCGTACACAAAAATGGATTATATACGAAAAAAATACGCTCTTTCGAAACAACGAGGAAACTCGTTAATTTTACTTTAATGTAAAATGGAAATCATTACATAATCTAGGTTTAATAATTATGCAGAAATAAAATGTCAATGACACAAACCATATCTATCTTGATTTATCTACCTACTATCTAGATGTTCAGTAATAGGAACCGTCAAAACGTCTACAGCTTAAGTAAGTTAAGTAATATGTTTTTTATTCAGAATATCCCTGAAGAGGCTGATATGAGGGAAATAAGACCTAGACGCTATCGAAACACCCCGCTCCCCGCTCAATCCCGGGCTAGAAGGAGGCTGTTACTTGACGAAATGGAGAATGCAAAGGAATGTTCCTCTGTGGAGAACACCCTCAACAAGATCATGGAAGAAACCCACAAACAAAAAAAGTTGAAGTGGAACTTTGACTTCCAAAATGAGCAGCCTCTGGAGGGGCCGATTCAATGGTACCGCAAAGAAAGTGGAAAGGGCTGGTATGCAATGGTGCCGGTGAAGGAGGAGGAAGCTGAAACCATGGCTGCAGAGGCAGATAAGGTAAGTTATATTATCGAGTGCATTTGGTATTAGTTTTATTGGTGGCGTACTGTCTTTGTAAATGCCCCTACACTGTCCTCTAATGAAAATTACTTTCATAATGTATTACAAAGCGACTTTAGCGTTGCGTTGTAAATGTAAATGTTCTTCTTGATTCTGGAATCAGACGATTAAGAGACTCAATATTTTTGTTTTCAAATTTGGTATTCGTCGTTATAATAATTACATTATTAATCCATTTTCACAACATAAGACTTAAGTTTCATAGCTTATTTTACAGATATGTAGTTTAACATTAAGGAGGGTAATTAAAAAATTGCAAAATAGTTTAGCACTGCTCGAACTTAAGCATTAATAATTAATGATTTAAATAATTTACATACGGATAACATTATTTGAACACAAGACGCTAATCTTTTCTTCCTTTAATTCGCAGAGCAATGACTCAGATGATACAGTGGAACTTTCTGATGGAGTAGAATATCCAGTGGAACCAACTAATGAAATTGCAGATGATCCAGTAGAACCTGATGCTGAATGTGTGGATAATCTAGTGGGACCTATTTTTGAGATAGTAGACGATGTAGTGGAACCTATTTTTGACAGAGTAGATGACCAAGTAGATCCTACTTTTGAAACAACAAATGATCCATTGGAACCTACTGTTGAAATAGTAGATCAAAGTAATGAAGTTTCTGCTGAAAATGAAGGTCCTATGATTGGGCATGTCCAAGTCCAAGAAAACCTGGATCAAGATGTGGAAATGGTAGATGCGGTTCCGATTGAAATGCAAAACACTGACCAAGAAATTCCAAATGATCAAATTGAAGAAAATCTCGCTTCAATGGAAATCCAAAGTACGTCGACTCCTAAGAATGAAAGGGGTGTTGCAATGCCCCAAGTAAGGAAGCGTAAAAGGGAGGTGGTGAATGTAAATCGAGCTAAGAAGAGGATCAGTTTCTTCTAAATTTGCCAATTTTTCGAAGATGATTGGCGAATTTAAAACCCATATTTACATTTCCACCTGTCCCTCTCACCTCATCACCAATTCGTGTACATACTTCAAAACTTACTTCAATTTTGTATTTCCTTGGTAATCCACAACATCTATTTTCAAAACACATTTCGATACTGAGCTTTTCATTCAACATCCAGAAGGTCTAAACGATCTCTTGAGCGTTGGTGATCATTAAAATATACAAAATTATAATATAATATATATGTAATTCTTCTTTAATTTGAATCTAATGTATTCATTCATTCCCTTGACTTAATAACTTTGGTAATTTAAATTACATTACAATATGGTTTGCAAAGTTCAAATTCGTATCAGGATTTTTTTATTTTTAATAGTAGTGTTAATGAGTTATAATGTGCCAAGTCAATAAAAATATTAAAGTCGTTTATAAATAATAAAAGAAGGAAGCAAAATGCTGTCTGATAAACTTGGGTCAAAATGTTGTATTCACATTAAATGTGTATAACTAATCCCATACCTCGATGGGTATCAAAAGATGCAGAACTCTGGACCCAGGATGCTTCTGCCCGGCACCAGTTAGTTCCTCCATTGTATTCCCATGAAAATAACAACTACTATAATTCTAGTCCCATGTTCGCCGTTGAATTTGATGTAAAGGAAATGTATTTCGACTGAAACATTGTGATTTATGTAAATATTTGGTACACGCGAAAATGTTTTATTACGCTTATAATGTGCCACTCTACGTTGTATTTGTACATATATTTTAGTTTATATTACACTCTTAGTTTACGTTCTGATTTAAGTTTATAATTATGCTTAGTATTCTCGCCTTAATTGCATAGTTACTAATTTATTTCTAAAAGACTGTCCAAATCTCAAATTAAGGATTATATTAATCATATTTCCACTGAAACATCACATATAATACTTATAAGTATGATAACTTTAAAAAAGTAAGCGGGAATCTTTTTTAGATATTATATACAATTTATATTTAATTTTGATACTTGAATACATATTTGATTTTTATAATTATATCCCATCTATTTAACAAAAACTCACCTGTAAGCAAAACTGAGTGCTTCATAAACTATTTTTTAATAAAATACCAATATTTCTTTCACATTAGATTAGTTTTTCAAAAAGGACGAATGCGTGCACCGATTTTAGTTGAGTTGTTTAAATTAACCCCTTAGTGTAGTAGGTTGTAGATGTATTAATTACTAGATTTAGACCCCGAGATTAAGTAAATACTTCAAATATTACCTCACAAAATACCTTCATATTTAAAAGAATAATTTGCAGCGATCATCTTCTTTTCGAGTTCGCCCTGGGAAGTTCTGCCACCACGCGATGACCTCATACACGTCACGCGTTGCTTTACTTGTTCGAAGAGTGTGAGGACCAGTGAAATTACACGCACACAAGACATTACATCTTCACATCTCAGAAGCGGGAACCGTGCATCTCGGATTTTGACTGATTTTGAATGCTATTTTTGGTGGACCATATGCTTGATCCAGTTCAATTTAATAAAATAAAACTTATCCAAATAGTATACTTTTGAATGCCATGTAATGGAAAAAAGCAGGGATAACTTTAACGACTACTTATCTTTCAGAATTACAATACTATCAATTTCATTAAAATGAACCTATGCGGTGAAAAGTGAGAACCAACCTTTACCTAACCCTTCGGAGTAAAACACGTTTATCTATAATAATAATGATATCAATAACCACATTGATTATGAATTGAAAAATTATTTGTTCTTGATGTCAGTAGCTGTTAAAGTAAAATAAAACTTACTATAAAATAATAAACCATAAATGTGTTTTTGTCATCTTGATGTGTAGCCGTTATAGGATATATGTTGACGATTTAATATACTATATTTAATCGAGTCGTAGTTCCAGAGGTTCTATTCTCAGCCAAATCTCGCAAATTATGAAATTGCATTATTATTTCTCGCTAACTTCCGAAACTATATACATATGTTATAATTATCATCGTTCAATTTTACGAAAATAGTTCTTGTTTTGCAGAAATATTAATCTTTGCGTCTTACATCGGACTGGGAATTGACCTCAGTAACATAGAATAACTTTATGAAATCTCGGTGTTTTTAACATAAGACTTAGGATTAGAACATTTTATTGATTGACCTGATTTGATTTCAACATTAGATAACCCTAAATTTATTTTTGGAAATATCTTGAGTGTACGTAAACATATTAATACATCAAATTAACCAGTGTAAAATATTCAAAATAATGTTCTTTTTAACACCATTTTTAAAATCATGACGTCTAACTAAATAATTGTATTTATCATGCAAACAGCTAAGTCCCAAAGTCATCGTAGGGATATAAGTAGTGATTATTATGTACTTATTTCTATGGAATAAATTAATCATTTCATTGCAAGGAGACTTGTATGTATTTATGATTAAGTAATTTATTATAGATATGGTATTAAATGAATAAATTCTTCAATTATTGTTTTATTAGCAAAGCGACGCGATCACAAATTTCAGTGCATAAACTTAGGTCTAATTTTGCAAGAAAGTTACCCTACACCATTCATACTAATTGCATTGGAAATGTGGAACTGTAAATGGACAGATCCATGAAGACATCGCAAGTTTCAGTCTCAAACGTAAATCCATAAACTTACGTTTTGAATATTAATAAAATTCAACACTAATCCTGCAAAACATTTGAATTGAAATGTATTGATTTCTTGAAGTAATCATTAATTATGACTATTATTTGAATATTTAGTCGAATTTTTCAAAGTGATCAAAGTTGTACTACATTCTTCATAATCAGTTATTACTCACCTAACAGATACTTGCATTTACATAAAAATCCAATCTACACCCACTTCTGTAAGATAACCAGCATTCATCGCCCTTGACACAGACGCGACTGCTCAATTAAGGTAATTGTAAGGTGGTAACAGCTAGAACATTAATTTTATGTACCGTTAAATCTAACGTTAGAATAATTGCCGTTAAAGTTGTTAGAGATAATAACTTAAACATAATTCACTATCAAAGTATGCCCGCATCGAAGAAAGTGCCCCGAGAATGTTACTATTAAAAACGTTCTATTTTAACACCAAAGTTTTTGTAATCATCTCTCTTTTATTATCTCTCTTTTTATTATAAGCTTTTATTTAACAATTAGGTCAAATTTTGCAATTGAATTTTAAACCGCTTCTTGTATCTGAAGTAACTAACATAAAAACTACCGAATTAAGAACCTCCTCCTTTGTTCTGAAGTCGGTAAACTAGAATGAAATAATATGCAAATACGCGTTGATCAACAATCCATAATACTTTGGTATCCACGGCTCGATGAGGTTGGATGCGGCCAGGCGTGTCTGAGGGCACGGGTATCGGAAACCAGGAACTGATCTGATTACCCTAGAACTGAAGGTTAGGAATGCAGGACCACAAAAAAGTAGCACTATCGTCTGGACACATGGAAAGGGCGTCTTTAAGGTGCACTTTAAAGTGTGTCAGTACATACAAAGTTGAAAGGTATAATGAACTTTGAAAAACGAAAGTTATTAAAAATATATTCATCTCCGTCTCGGGGTGATGTGAACGCAATGCGACTTGAGTCATCTCGTACTTTGGTGGAGAGCACTTGAGTTGTATTGCTGTTGTCCATGGGTGGCGGTTACCACTTAACATCAGGTGGAAGGGAAGTCAGCTCGTTCTATAACGTACATTACATAAAAAAAATAAAAACTATAGCAGTTATGCCAAGTTCATCCAGGGAAGTACTGCCCATTTCTACCGCCAAGCAGTAATGCATTCGTGTACTGCGCGGATGGCACAGTTACTACCAAACTTTGACTGGCCTCACAGTTCAGTTAGTAGTAACCCTGCCTTCCATGCTGTAGGTCGCGGGTTCGATTCCCACCCAGCACCAAAATTTATGTGACGAACATAGATGTGTGTTTTGTGTCTGAGTGTTGATATGTATTATATGTATACAATTTACAAAAAAGTATATAAGTATTATATCAGTTGTCTGGTTCCCATGATACTAGCTATGGTTAGCTTATTTTGGGGCTAGATGGCGCTGTGTGAAATAACGACAATTTTTTTTTATTTGTTTTGTTTCACCTCGGACCAGGAACACGGCCCAGGACATTATTTTATTACTGATTTGCGTTTCCACAATGCCAACAGAGTTAAAAACTCAATTTCAAAGTTTTCTTCAGTTCAGATTTCACACTCGTCTTTAAAAGAATGCACGTTTTTTTCGGAATTTTGATGATACCGGCTTCCGAACGGATGGGAGGGTGCATGTTTTATGAACTAACCAGGACGAAGTCACGGCTGACGTGATTCTGATCAACATAATTAACGAGCCGATGGCAGATGGACATTTTTAGCAGCGCCTTAAGTGCACTCTGCCACCATACCCATTTCTGACGCCATGAAGCGATAAATACAGTTGTATTCAATAAATCATACATACGATAATCAAATAAATACGTTACATACAACGTTAAATAAATACATTATTACCTGGAAAATATATTTAACTCAATACGACATCTTTTTCGAAGATAATTGACTCTTAAAAATACTGTAATAGCGCCTATCACTCACGGAGACTCACAGTATACCTCTCGGTGGATACAAAAAGCAGGACTCTTCCCGTGGGAGCTGGGATCCTCACGCGATGCGATTGGATCGCGTCACGGGTGCGCACACGCATCTTTTTATATGAAGAAGAATATGTTACGCGGATGGAAAGTAAAAGGTGATTACGTGTTACCGATGGCTCTGTGGCTAGTGATCGTAACTGCTAAACAAGGGTCCTGGGTTCTATTATAGCACAGCTGTTGTTATTATTAAAGTTTATTTACTAACAATTATATATAGAAGATCTGATTTGGGTCTGGAACTTCTTTCCTCGTCATTTTCTTTATTCTCATTGTGATTTAGATTTTAATATTAATTTTAATTTTGTATTTAACTTTTATTTTTCTTATGTACGCAGACTCAAACATGGACACTTTAATTATTTTTCTATTATCGCTGTCTGAAATAAACGTATTGAATTGAATATTATTTTATTTAAAGATTTATACTTTCGCATGATTACGTTCGAACGCACTAATGAAAGCTTACATAAACTTACTTTCAAACAAAAAACATTACAATAGCAGTTTTAATCTGTGTGTGGAAATCCATGTTCGTATCGGATCCACATTTAGTACAATGTACATTAGTAAAGAGGTCAGCTGTGGGGCGCCCGCGTCGATGCTCTCGGTTAGTGGGGCGAATCGCAGGATTTCCTCTCTATTAGCATACCATTCGCGTAGCTCACACAGATGGCGGCTTGTACATGAGCTGTGTGAGATGTTTACGATGTCAAAGTATAAAAAAAAAACCAAACTGCTGTCCAAATGCTGAGCAGAGGTATTCCCCAAGTCCTTACAGACATTTTCTTCAAATACAATTTATTAAAAGGACAAAATATTAAATCAAGCTGCTTCCTTCCAGTTGCTGATTTCTAGTTACTGACACGATTAGTACTAGCAATATATGACTAAGTTATGGAACGAGCTGTTGCCCCACCTGAGGTTTGGTGGTATGCTCTACCCATAGATACGTAGTCTACCTACTTATGTAGGTGTAGTTATACCCAATTCACGCCATATTCATACCGAACTATGATGTTACTAATAACCTAAAAAAAAACTTATCAACAAAGAATTCTTACTGTGTAACCTGTGGTTTATGCTTAAGGAAATGAGCAAAAGAAGTATTTTTATGATGATAATTATGTAATAAAGTGTATCATTTACTGGAAACTCTTAATAAATGAAAAAAGTTGAAACTAGAGTAATCAATCAATGGATTGGGCCACGTAACTTCACCAGCTGTTCTGTATATAAGCTGTAGTATTACTATGCATGAGATTACAATTCTGTTGTTCTCACTTTCGGTGCAGTCGGGCAAAGGAAGTGAGTATTTACGGTGCGTCTGTTACGAGGGTGTCAGGTTCGAATATGCAAGTCGATGGTCAAAATTAAACGAAATAAATTAATATTGGTTCTTCCTGTTAATATTTGCCCGGGTGTGTGTGGTACTGTAATATATGTGCTCTTATTATCTGTGTGAGACCGAGTTGTAAGTTATAACCGAAGGTCGCTGGTTCATATTCCGAGTAGTCGTAGGTTCACTTTTTCACATTTTTATTCCATTGGAACGAGTTTTTGACAGTCACTTTTTTTTTCTTTGACAGTTTTTTGAGTCGTCCAATCTGACTGGCCTCTGCTCAGTTGGTATTAACCCCTGCCTTCTGCGGTCGTGGGTTCGATTCCCACTAAGGAAAAATATTTGTATGACCAATATAGAATTTTGTTCGGTGTCAGGGTGTCAATATGTATTACATGTATGTATATACAACAAAAAGAGGATATAAGTGTGTATATCAATTGTCTGGTTCCCATAATACAAGCTATGCTTCGCTTACTTTGGGGCTAGATGGTATACGGAAGAAAAACTAATTCTGTAGTTATGGGCTGAGGATACTGCTTAAAATCAGGTGAGCCACCTGCTCATATCTTGATCAAGTGATATAAGATCCCTTGTATCCTAATATCCAACGCAAATTATGAACTTAGAAGACTTCAATACTTAAAACGGATATAAAATGTCCCTACAAGTATTAATTTTAGTATGTTTCTTAAGTACCTAATAAGCGACATCCGTTAAAAGTATCAGATGTCCTGGCTAGGAATCGAACCCGATCTCGGGAAGCGGATATTATTTATAAGATTTCCACGTCAGCTGTCTTTTTTAATAAGCGGAAGTATGGATGATGGAGCTATATACATTTTTGTAGACTGACTGGCCCCACAGCTCAATTGGTAGGTAGTAAACCTTCCATCTGCGCTGTAGGTCGTAGGTTCGATTTCCACTCAGGACAAACATTTGTGTGACGAACATAGATGTTTGTTCTGTGTCTCGGTGTTAATATGTATTATATGTATGTATTTACAACAAGTATAAGTATTATATCAGTTGTCTGGTTCTCATGATACAAGCTATGCTTAGCTTACTTTGTGGGTAGATGGCGCTGTAGAAATGTCCATCAATATTATTATTATTATTTTATCTTCCCCCAACGTTGGTAAATGTGTTAAGTCCATTAATACGTCATCATCCATCTTCATCAATCATGGATCACCCCAATCATCATCATCAACCCTGTAATGAGAGGAACGGATGAGTTTTTTTATGTGTTACGGACGAGCCGATGGCCCACCTGGTGTTAAGTGGTAACCTCTGCCCATAACAACCGATGCTTGGGTCCTCCCCTACTAGGTACAACAAGACCAAAGTCGAATCGTATGCGCCCGTAACTCTGAGACGTGTAGGTTAAAAAAAAGGAAAAAGAAAAACGGAAAGGCTCCAGGGGTCCTCCTTTCTTTTCCGTTCTTCCCCATTTCAATCCGCAGCGAATTCGCTGGAGGAGACAAGCCGAAAATGTCCCTAATTTTACCCAAACGTTTGCCCTTATCAAAGCTAATTGAATAAACCTTACCAATGAGGAGATCATAAACATTTATTTTATTGCACATTTCACTTTCGTTTACGACTGAACCCGATTAAAATGCTGTTAAAAATTATTGAAATTGTTCCTATTTCCCTCCAGCTTATAATATTTATTGGATGACGGTTGAGAGAATCCATTGTATAATTGTTTACCTCTCGTAAATTTTTATTTTATTGATATCTTGATATTAAGCTTCTTTGACTGGCCTCACAGCTCAGTTGGTAGTAACTCTGCCTTCTGCGCTGTAGGTCGTGAGTTGGTATATGTACCGCGTATAAATGCACTTAGTAAAAAGCGGTTATTTTAATATTACAAGCAGATACTCCAATATTATTTATTTGTATAGATTATAATTAAGATTTTTGGGAGGTAACGGTGGAATATTTCAAGTGCCTGTAGTTTCACCAGTAAAGAAGTTGAGGCTTGCAGGAATCGCTTTCACTACGTCTCAGATCAAACCATTTCGGACGCATATATTAGTAATGAACAGAGTATTTTTTCTGCAGTTTTCTGTCTTTCTAATGTGGTAAGGACAGTACTTGCAGCGCAAAAAAGCTGCGGTTGGCACCAGACCTCATTACCATCAGTCGGAACACGCTCCAGATGGCCGTAACCCGAGAGCCAGGCATCAGGCGAACTTTTTCTCAAGTTTTTTGCCTCCGTTTTTGCTGTAGATAAGCAAACATGTTGGTTTTGCTATGATTTACGGCGACGAATGAAATGGTCCTTTTTGTGGGTGATTGTGCAACCACCCTAAATACAAGCGTCGAAAGATAATAAGTATAATTATTAGAGATTGTTGTAATGGCGATTAGGATTTTCCTAACCGACTGTTTTTGTATTCTTCGGTTATGTAAATTGATGGCGATGGAAAACTGAACATTATCGAATTTTATTTCATAACATCCCTTTGTTTGTCTATAAATTGTAGCCAGTCAAGGCTTCTGCCTTAAATTGCACTCGGTGGTCCCTTGTACCCTCTCGAAGCTTATTTATGTCTGTAATCAAAGGGATTTTAACTTATATAACTGAAAATATTAGTCGTTTGAAGTAAAACTAATAGCGCCATCTGTTGCCGAGTAGCTTAGATCCGAATGTAAACGAAAATATTTGGATAAATAATTATTTTACTTCCTGTTACTGATCTTTTCTATAATTATGAATGGTCTGCATGTTAGTAAAGAACATAAGGCAGGTTATTCCAATGATTATCTAACATAGGTAACTCTCATTCACTTTAAAATTATAACCAATAAGTAGAAAGAAAATGAATAAAAACGAGTAATATAAAAACGAAATAATAAATGGTTTAATTCAATTTCAACTTCCACCGCAGTCTCTTAATCTACCATATCCCACAGATAATTTCAACTGCCAATCTATCTATCGTTTTTTACAAGCCCCCATGCCAGTAACGAAATAACGCACACACCCGCCTTTTTATCGTAAAATTAATTAATAAAAATCTGTTTCCATAGAACACTAGCGCCCTCTGCCAAGGAATAGGGGTATATTCATCGAAGTGCTAAGTTTAGTATGAGGGTATGTACTTGATGGTACAAAACGAAATCGGAAGGGTTATGATGATGATTATACTTTTGAGACTTGACATAGAATAATGAAAAAAGAAAATTGTAAATTTAGAAAAATTGTTGTCCACTCTTTTAATAAAAATATGCACTTAAGTTTAAAAATAGCTAAGTAGAAATGACTGAGTTGCTCAAGGTTACGTGCATTTCTCACAAAAACAAGAGAGACGAGTCGCCAACTGGTGTTTATAATAAGCTGTGCGAGGTCACTAAGAACAAAGAAAAGAAATAAAGAACACTTCCTATATGCAAAAAATAATAATTACATTATATGATTTATATACCCGCGTTATTATAACTATTTTCATATATTGAAAAGTGATTCAGTAGTTTGTCAGTCTCTTTATATACATATTTATTTTATTTCATAAAGTCTCTAGTTCATTTGGGAGTTATGTCAAAGTCAAAAACTTTATTTCCAACTTAATAAAAACGATTTATCTCCGGAAGATACGTTCACTTGGCAAGTTACTCTCAACAGCTTTGATAGAAAGCTCTCACCATAAACATAATGTTCCAGACAATATCATAAACCCATTACGAACGCCGCATCAGATCAGATAATCAGTGTGAAACAATGTATTAATTATTGCTGGCCATGTGTTCCCGATTGTTTCTGAACCCATAACTAATGGCTTTTTAAGCTGCATCTCAACGGATATACACTCTCGACATATGTAGATGGTAAGATTGAAAGGGATGTTTCGAAAAAAATATGCGTATGGTTTACGAAATGTATGTATGCTTACTAACTTTTAATTTCGTTCATATGACCATTCGCTGATTAGTCATCATTCCTGCGATTATTCCTATATATAATAATAATATTGGTGGACATTTCACACAGCGCCATCTAGCCCCAAAGTAAGTTGAGCATAGCTTGTATCATGTGAACCAAACAACTGATAATACTGATATTCCTTTTTTGTTAATACATATCAACACCCAGACAAAGAACAAAAACCTATCAATGTTTATCCTGGGCGGGAATCGAACCCAGGACCAGGCCAGAAGGCTTTTATACCAACTGAGCTATGAGGCCAGTCAAATTTATATTTATATTATAAATGTTTATATATTTAGTATAACACCATCCCTCGACATTAGCGAGAGTGCACAGCCGCCAATAGATCTATAACAATCGACAGATACTAGCAACTTTACATTGTAATAAAAAATGTTATGATGGGGTCATGCCGGGTTAGATTGTTATAAATCTAAATTTTATTAGACTTATAAATTAAAAAGTTAAGACAAATTGCGTCATTTATCATAATTTAGAATTAACGGTTAGAAAAAAGTTTTAATTACAGGGTTGATACGATCTATCGTTATATGGGCTATTGGCACAGTGCGATGCAACTTCGATTTCTCATCTTCAGTAGGAATATCTAAGATATATTGCAGTTGTTTTTTCTGTAAACTTAATCTAAGATAATATTCAAGTGTAGGGATCCTCTTTTAAGTAGGAAGATACCTGTGTTAGTTTCACGCTCTTCCATAGTACAGGTTATTTTCATTAAGTTTCTTTAATGGAAATTAAAGAATTAAGTAAAGTAATAAGTGAAATTAAGTACCTAGTTTAAAGTCTATGCTAAGTTAAAGTTAGGTATTTAGAAATAAATTATATTTTTTTTGTATTTGTGTTATTTTGTGTTATTTCTGTTATTTTGTTATGGGCAAAGAAAATACGAAATGCTTCAACATCAGATGAGACATTTGTACGGGCAAGCTTTCAGACCGAAGAACTTGCGACATGTTTGTACGGGGAACTACTGACACCAATATCTTCTTAGGTTCTTTAGGTTATCGACACCAGGTGGGCCATATGCTCGTTACGTAAGCTACTCACATAAAAGAATAATACATTTTCCGCTTGTTGCACCAACGACATCAAAGCACTAAGGTGCTGTAACGACTCTGAACGTCGCATATCGTCACGTTAACAGAAAGTGACTTAAATTACCATTACGATGCTTTTGATGTCAACGACATGCGCAAACGCATGTACGCACTTACGCGTGCAACCTTCTATATGTATATTTAGAATAGGAGTTTACCGCCCAACCGTAGGTCGTGGGTTAGATCCCCACCCATGACAAACATTTGTATGACGAGGTGCTTATGCTCTTTCTGGATGTTAATATGATTTTACAAAAGAAGTATATATAAGTATTATATAAGTTGGCTAGTACTCATGATACAAGAGTTGCTTCACTTAATACAGGCCTAGATGGCGCGGTGTTATTTTTTTTTTATTAACAATTGTAATGTTATTACTTTATTACATTGCCTAAATTCTAAAGACGTGCCGCAGTTTTATCAAAAAATGACAGCTTTGTAAACCGCATAGACAATTAACAGTAATTCCGTTATCTGTGTAATTTGAATAGACAATAGGGGTGGCGGCAGATGCGCCCTTATGTCACCGTAGATATGATCTGTGGCGCCCCCTGGCCCCGGCACGCGCGAACTGTCAACAGCGTTAAGGCGACGCGGCCTACACAATATATGTTTTTCTTAACTAGCTTCTGCCCGCGACTTCGAAAGCGGAATGAAAAGTAAGTTATCTTTCTCTATCCTCTATAGTTCCCTTTGTCTATCTGCAGCCTTTAAACTATATATACAATACAAATACAATATATAAATATATAGCATAATATATAATAATATATTTTATTTATTAAAAAATATGACTAAAAACATGTCCATCATTAGCTCAGTTAAAGTGTAAAAAACGAAGAACCGCGTGCTTATTTCTAAGTGTGGGGTTGTGCATCCTCAAACGCGAACCGAACGTGCACGAAGAAGATTGTGGCGAACTGTTTCGCGCCATCTAGCCCCGGACTAACGAAACTTGTGATGGGAAACAGCACTCATTCAGAAGCACTTTTCATAAGTTATAATATCCAGTAAGAGAAGACACCTCCGTCAATCACTCATATATTTGTCCTGGGTGGGGTTCGGACCCACAACCTATTCAGAACTAACCACCATATGAGCTAGAAGGAAATAAATTTAATAAAAATACAATCCCAAATTTTGGATGAATTACTTAACTTCTCTTATAACTTCCCCTTAACGCGTAGCTTGGCAACTAGTGTGCGGTAACTCAGTCTATCATCAATTCTATTGGATCTACTTACATCAATTTTATGATGACATTAAGATGAACCAGATAACAAAATAAAAATTGGTGTACATTTCACACAGCGCCATTTAGCCGAACAGAATTTATGAAAGGAGCCTCTTTGCGGCGCACTTTCATCTTTTCATCGCAATGGGTTGAGAGAGCCACATGAGTAAAGGTAATGAGCTACATATACGAAAATAGAATACGAGATAACAACGTTATATTTTCGACTTTAATGCCGGATTTACATTACGAAATTAGTGGCTTGAAATTAGTTTTATAACACTAATTTGACCAGTAATTTCACGTGTAAACGTTCAGTTTTACGATGCATGCATTACTTTTGTGACACTGGAGTAGTTTCATGCTATGCGCATATTTTTTGTAAAACTAATGTCATGCAACTAATTTCATCATGTAAATGCGACGCGAAACTAGTGTCGCGACAGCACACACTTTTTTTTATTTTATATTTTATCATTTCTACAACGACGTTTTGCATCATAAAGTACAGCTTTGATTTTGACAGGCTCATTATCTCCGCTATACTGATAATTTCACGAAACTATAATTTAAACGAAAGAAGTTTCACATGTGCTAAAATTAGTTTCACGAAACTAGTTTTATCATGCATGACACTTGTTTCATAATGTAAATCCGGCTTAAGAGTATTTTTATCAATTAGATAAAACCGAATTTTCTTGAGAATCTCCTTCAAATTCTCTTTTTACTGTACTTTTAATATTTGCAGTTCAAGTTTTGTCTTTTATGGAGCCATAGTAAGTGGTCTTTTTGTATCTGATTGACTGCCCTCACAATTCACTTGGTAGTTACTCTACCTTTTGTTCGTGTCATGGGTTCAATTTCCGCCCAGGACAAACATTCGTGTGACGCTCATGTTTGTTCTGTGTCTGGGTTTTCATATGTATTTACAAAATAAGTATATGAATATTCTATCACTTATCTAGTTCCCGTAGTACAAGCTATGCTTAGTTTGGGACTAGATGGCGCTGTTTGAAATGTCCACCATTATTAATGTCTTACAATTCCAGTCATTTCGTTAGTCCTAATATCCCGGAAATCGTTTATTCACAGCTGCTAAAAAGCAACTCGTAATTTATTCCAACAACTGCTCCAAATTACCTTTCGGTGAATTACCATTTCCTATGCAAGTAAAACAGTGTGGTAGCGCGCCTCGCGCCTCGCGCCTGCATCTGCATACAATGCACTCGTTATTAGATCAGACGCACTCACTATGTCCGTAACTATATGTAACATTGTACTCACTAATGTAATGTTCTGTTCTATGTAATAAATAGGACTTGAGTCTTATTGATGTTGTCTATGGGCGGCGGTTAACACTTAATGTCAGGTGGGCCCTCAGCTCGTTCAATCACCAACCTTACATAAAAAAATATGCAAGTATTTTTTTAACACGTGAACTGTAAAGTTACAGTTTTTGAAATTTTATTCCGATATTAAAGCTAATATTACATTTTCGTCACTGAGTGTGGTTGGTTAATGATCACCAGACAAATAACACTTTTTTTTGAAGTAGAATTGAAAAGTCTCCCATATGTTTTCTTTATACTAGGTAGTTATTTTATTTTTCAGGTTCATCCATTCAAACGAATTACTAATTAGTTGTAGAATTTTTCGAGTTTAACATAAGCAGTAATCGATGTTTTAGAAATTAGCTAGCATTTATAATGTAGATTTCATACAATCATTTGAAACTAAATCATTTACTGATACGTGAATTTTGAACATTGCTACATTAATAATACTGAGGATTTAATAATTAAGAACCAAAAAACTACACATTAATAAAAAAATATTAAGAAAAAATTATACCAGCTCCTTTGACAAAACTTTCAACACTCACAAAATGGAAAAAACAATAATATTTCTAGATTTAATGTACAATTAAGCATTTTTTTATATCTTAACTTATAACTTATTTTTTAACTTATAAACCTTATTCATCCAACTGAAAAGCTAACTTTGTGTGAATTAATTGCTTTGATAGCACCTTTCCAGTAGAGTTAAAGGCGTAAACGAGTATTTTGTTTGACTACTTTAACGCTACGAGTGCTTTGTTCAAATTAACATAAATAAACTATTTTTAAGCTTTTTCCGACAGCTAAGAAAATTTATAACGTTTCCTGCTTCGTAAACATGTTGTTTAAATTTCTTGACCAAATACTTCAAGCGCATTTACTAGTTAATAAAGATAACATTTAGAGATCCAATTATAATTTAAACAAAAAAAACTCAAATGTTCGTCCAACTTTTTAGATAATAATATTATAAATGAAAATATTGATGGATATTTCACACAGCGCCATCTAGCCCCAAAGTAAGCTAAGCATAGCTTGTATCATGGGAACCAGACAACTGATATAACACTTATATACTTTTTTGTACATACATATAACACATATTACACACCTAACCACAGAACAAACGTCTATATTCGACACACAAAAGTTTGTCCTGGGTGGGAATCGAACCCATAGCGCAGAAGGCAGGTTACTACCAACTAAGCTGTGAGGCCAGTCTGACTTACCGTCAGCCAAACCCTAAGTTCATAAAAACAATAATAATTACACAGTAATTCCATAACGTAGAAGGGAGGAACAACAAATGGGCATGAAACAAGCTAATTAGAAAGGTATAATGCCTTGACCAGTGGATGAAGACCTTCAAAAGGGTACTATATTAATTACTAGCTGCGCACTGCGGTATTCAACAAATAATAAGCTCACACACAAATAATAAAGCTGCTGCCATTGTATTCTACGAATAACTCAGCTTCCTCTTCCTACGCTTTCAGTCCAACAGACAGGACAAATCAATACTCATGCGCCTGTAATATGTAAAACAGGAACACAGTAACGCGAATGCATTACGCTTGGCGTAGGAACGGGTATGGTGGCAGTACTTCACCGGACTTGGCATAAGTTCTGCTGCTACTAAATGTAATTTCACCAGCACCAACATTTTTTTAATCAGAGCAGCAAAGCGGCGGCAAAAATTTGAATACATAAATATTGGTGGACATTTCACACAGCGCCATCTAGCCCCAAACTAAGCATAGCTTGTACTATAGGAACTATACAACTGAACACATAAACTTTTTTTGTAAATACATATAATACATATTAACACCCAGACACAGAACAAACAACCATATTCGTCATACAAAAGTTTGTGCAGGGTGGGAATCGAACCCACGACCTACAGCGCAGAAGGTAGAGTTACTACCAACTGAGCTATGAGGCCTGTCAATAGCGTTGGTTTTTAATACTGAAATTATAGAAAGTGACTCCTGTAGTAATTAAGGCAATCAATTTATTTACGTTCCCGTATTTAAAAAAGATCTTAATTATAAGTATATATAAATTTATTTATAGAATAAATTCTTCTGTCCTTGTCATCAATCGGGCATGTAATTTAGCGACACGAACCCCGGACCTTCGTAATGAGAGGTCCCATGTAAATGATGATCGCACGAGGCGGCGCGGCGCGTGCCCACGTAATTAATTCAAATTTCGTCCGCCAGGTGGCGCATGGCGCGGCAGATGGGGCTAATTTACATTTTGATAAACACACCACATATTTATTTATATGGCACCACACACAAATTGGTGGTTTATGTTTAAAGTTTTATTTTTAAATATTGGCGGACATTTCACGCAGCGCCATCTAGCCCCAAAGTAGCTCATAGTTTATGTCAGGGGAACCAGACAACTGATAATACTTAAATACTTGTTTTTTTGTAAATGCATACATATAATACTGACACCCAGACAAAGAACAAACATCTATATTCGTCACACAAATGTTTGTCCTGGAAATCGAACCCACAAGGCAGAGTTACTACCAACTGAGCTGTGAGACATTGTCATCGAAGTTGCATATATGTTCCAAATTCCAGCTCAATCGTTAGAAAGGTATAGAATTCATATGAAAATTTAGAACCCAACAAACATACAAACATTTAAAGTTAAATGAAAGCTTGTAAAATATGATACCTGACATCACGTTTCATCATATGATTAACAAACATACGTACACATTACAGTTGGCATGTCACGCATATCACTCATTCATTTCCATGTTCCAAACGTTTCCATATCGATTTCACGTTTTGTAACACCTATCACAACGTATGCCTGTCACAGCATATCATTTGCTTGTCTTCATTCAATTTACAATTAGTTTTATTTATCAAACGAATCTGATAGCTCAGTTGGTAACAGTACCTTCTTTGCTATAAGGTCGTGGGGTCGATTCCCATCTAAGACACAAATTGTGTGACGATCATCGATGTTTGTTCTGTGCTTGGGGGTATAAAATGTACGTTTGCCTGGGTGTTAATATGTATAAAATGTATATATTTACCAAAAAAGTATTTATTCTATCAGTCATCTAAGCTATGTTTAGTTATTTATTAATATTTAAGTTAATAATTAATATTGATTTATTTGTTTGTTCTCCTAACTGAATCAGATTAAGAATCATAGAATATATATAATTACATTTAAGTCAATATCAAACTATTCCAATTTTTTTGTTAAATTATTTATATTCTCATTCAAATTATAGTTAATTATAGCGATGCTACGGACACCTTGGATAGGGTTAGTAACGCCAGTGTCCAGATGTTTAGTAAATTGGAAAAAAGCCAATTTAATGTTCAGCCCTCGAAACGGTGTCTTACACGACCGTAATGAAGACGCACCTTTATGTAGACTTACAAATCTAATAGAAATGGCATAGCAATTTTTTTTTTTGTATAAAAAAATCATTATTTAATTTTTTCGGCGTGATGGTCTTTTTGTAAATTAACTTTTTAATTTAACCACTTATGCCTCATGGTGTCAATATTTCAATAGAATAACAGGCAGACAGACAGACAGACAAAAATTGAAAAAAATGTTGTTTTGGTTTAAGTACCATGTAAACATGCACTTAGTAAAAAGCGGTTATTTTTATATTACAAACAGATACTCCAATTTTATTTATTTGTATAGAAAAAGTATTTTTGTATTATATCAGTTATCTGGTTCCCATGATACAAGCTATTCTTAGCTTTCTTTGGGACTAGATGGCGCTGTGTGATATAATAACTAACATTAAAAAAAAACTTTTTTTTATTAGCTTACTTAAATATTTCACAGAAGTTCATAATCATATTTTCACAGAAAAGACATCAACGCGCTTCTTAAACGACTAGGATGATAGACTAGGTCATGTCTATCAGTTCTGTATTCTCAACAGATGGGTAAGAAACAGTAAGGCATTACACCTGGCAGGCCCTGGTGCGAGGGTGGAGACCCTTTTGTCTCAGATTGGACCCTGATAGACCCAATTACAGTCCCCGTTAGTACCGTGAAAATTATCATTAGTCTTGTGTAGTTTTAATGTGCATGAAATAAGGGAACAATGTTACTTATTTTATGAAGAAGCTATAGCTTTTTAAAAGCTCAAATCAATATTGTTTATTGTGAAACACAGGTACAAAATATGTGTAACAATTCTCATATAGTCCAGCTATGTTTACCAAATAGTGTTGTATACAATAAATCAAAAATATTGGTGGATATTTCAAACAGCGCCATCTAGCCCCAAAGTAGGCTAAACAAAGTTTGTATCATTGGAACCAGACAGTTGATATAACACATATATACTTTTTTGTAAATGCATACATATAATACATATTAATAACCAGACACAGAAAACATCTATGTTCGTTACACAAATATTTGTCCTGGGTGGGAATCGAACCCACGACCTACAGCGCAGAAGGCAGGGTTACTACCAACTGAGCTGTGAGGCCAGTCCTCAATGGATGAAGCCTAAGAGGTTTATCAGGATCGTAACAGGTTAAAAACAATCATCAATGCCTACCCCTCCGGAAAACAGGCGTTATTTTATGTATGTATGTGACCTATAATAGTGGTGGAATAGTTGGAGCAACTAAATTATCCGCTTGGGTCGCGGGTTCACGTGATCTTAGGATTCAGTTAAATGGTCCGCAGTATAGGATTTGAACCCCCAACGCGTACCATAACAGATTGTGTTGTATCTAAGGGTGCACATTTTAATATGTTAACTAGGGGGTAAGTCACCGGAACCATATACCCGCCGCAGGGCTAATTTTTCAACTGTCTTGTATAAATTTTACGCATCAGGGATGCGCCCGCGACCACGAGAAATGTCATCATGCGGTTTTTATATTTGACGTTATAAATGTTTTGGCACTGTCTCTCGCGAGCCAAGGTTCTTTTAGATGACAACGATTACCTTATTTTAGGTTAATTCTGTTCTATTCGAGTCACTGGTTCTCTCGAGCCAGTGTAGTGAAAGGATTTTAAGTGCGCCTCAAAAAGGCTCCTTTCGTGCACATGACACAGTCTTCGAGTTTTTAGTTCTAGGTCATGTCGGTTTCCTCACGATGTTTTCTTGAGAACGTGGTATTCCGCACATATAATAACATCTTTCAATCGAAAAACTCATAGGTGTACGTTGGGATTTGAACCGACAACCTCCGGATTGCAACTCAGTGTCATCACTAGACCACTACGCTAATTAGGTTAATTATTTGTAGCAATAACAATTCATTTCGTAGTCGGCGGCTGGCATGTCCTGGAACCAAGAGGAAGTACTTGAGTTCTTACTTAATTATAGGATGAACCAAGATACATTGCATCCATCACCAGGGCAGGCGTACCAGGGTAGGCGCAGGCTGTGGTAGCCACAAGCGATCAGGTGGGCCATCAGCTTGTGTGCTTCATCTTTCACATTAAACACACCCTTAGACATGAAGGTGGATCCTGTCATCTGCCTTTTCTGTTTATATTGTTCATCTGCCTTTCATTTGTCATTGTTTAATTTATATTGTTGAGTACAATAAAGAGTTCTATCTACATGTAACTTCACCTCGCCAACATCTTCCAATACATATCACAGCAATACTTAGTGTAAATGCTTGGCTGCATGAAAGGTCTGGTTAAAGATACTAGAGTACCCATTTCAATAGATTTTTAAAAGGTATTTACAACACGATGAGTGGAGCCCTCTGTCGCTCCCCGCGGCGCTGCGAACATAACTTACGGTCATTGACCTCACAAGTAGCGACATCTGTTGGGTAGATCAGTCATTGCGCACTCAAGAACCCGCAAACGCTACGGGATAGCCACTTCCTTACCGTTCAAGTACAATTAGTACCTCAAAATTTAAAAGAGAGGGACGCATTCTTAAATTTTTAAATCTGTTTTTACAACTTCCTAGCTGTTTGGGATTGTAAGAGCACGCTTATTTACAGTCGCCTTTTTATTGATAACATTGTCGTAATACTAAAAAAGTTCGTAATCTTTCCGTTTATTAAAAAAACATCTCTGCTTGAAATATCTACGTTTTGTACCTTGTAACTATTGTCAATCCAAATAGTTGTGGTCAAAACAAGGCCTGACAGATTAGTACCTGTTCATTAACCGCATTGTTGATACAGTCCGAAAATATTCATACCCTTTGCTGCTTACACAAAGGGTCATTTTTCACTGAGGTATTTTTTCTATAACCCTAGATCGACGCACGCCAGATGCACAATGCAAGCTGCACGCATCCCAACAATATCCAATCAAAACTCTAATCAGTCATCCACGTATTCTCAATTCAAATTTAAACCCCTATTCGAAATTCAAACACCATTCCAAATTCAAAACTCAATGGCGTAATTTAGGTTATTGTTAACATTTTAAAGATCGTGGGTCACTTTGATGTGTAAATATTTATCTACAAAATGAAACTTAATTTGGGCTTTTGTTGCTAATAATGTAAATATAACAATTGTAGAGGTGAATAAACTTATCATTTGGCACGAGTTATGCGTGAGGACCAAATAATTAGCTGATAGCTGACCCTTGCAGTGCCTACGTAAAATGTTACCATTTAAAAGCTACGTTAAAAAATGTAAGCGCCTTTCATTTTATTAAACGCAAGACATCCGTCTTACTGCATTGCCATCCTCACTCCTCAAGTAACCAATTATTTATTCTTGAAGTAATTTTTTATTGTTACGTACATTAGATTTAAAGATAAAATTTAATATGCATAGAACTTAAAATAAAAAGAACTAGCATTTCTTTTAGATTTAGAGAATACATCACAAAATTGGGAATCTATAAAATAATCTAAAGATACAAGATATTTTATCTCTATCAATAGCAAATGTAACGATTAATTATTTCATTGATAATTTTAATCAAACGACAGATATTATTCAGAACTAGAAGAATACATGAGAATAGTAGCTCTAGATACAAATCAAAATCAGAGTCATTTATTTGCAATAATCAGAATCAGTCGAGATGGGACTCAAACGCCTACAAGAAACAGTTTCTTGAAGGATTAATGCCTTCGTGTTTGATACATCTTACTGTTTGGCGTCACATTAAAAGTAGGTAGTTTATGGGAACGTCATCTTGCAACGATTCCTTACTCAAAGTTTACTTTCAAAAGACTTTTACTTCTTATTACTTTCAAAAGTAAAAATTTTCAAAATAGGGTGTTTATTGGTTTTCTAGTTTGAGCAGCGGTTCGCCCCAATCTGTTTCATTTAGGCAGTAGAACTTGGGCCAGGTTCGTGCGAGAACTGCCACCATACCTATTCCTGACGCCAAGTAACGATGCGTTTGCGTTACTATACTACAGTTGGAAAGGTATGGTTGCCGGTGAAATTACAGGCACATGAGATATTTTACCTTTATATAGTTACGGGCGTATATGCAGCGTCTTGTCTTGTAACATCGAATTAAGTATGCCCTTACCTATTACCTAGTAAGGGAGGACCTAATTCGTAAGTTATGGGTAGAGGTTACTATTTAACACCATATGGCCCATCTGCTCGTTACGTAAGTCTTAAAAACTGTATTACATATATATCCTTTAGAAATAATTGAGAATGTGTGGTCGAGTTTCCAACCATTTTAGATTCAATTACCAAAACCCTCAATCGGATTCCTGGAGAATGGAATTCCGATCATGACTCAAACCAGCCATGCCACGAACGTGACTCATCTGAGGAGAAGAACTGTTTCCCAGCAAGTTATGTAGCACTAGCTGCAGCCCACGGTTTCGCTCGCTTGGTACCTATAGGGATAAAAGTGACCTTTGTGTTATTACAGGTCACTATATCATAATTATTAAAGATCGTCGAAAATGATTCAGTTATTTCGGTATGAAGAATTAACTAACAGACAAATTATAGCATTTTTTTTTATATTGGTGGTTATTTCATACAACGCCATCTAGCCCCAAAGTAAGCTAAGCATAGCTTGTATCATGGGCACCAGACAACTGATATAATACTTAACTTTTTTTTTGTAAATACATACATATAATACATAAACCATGACAAAGAACAAACATCTATGTTCGTCACATAAATGTTTGTTGTGGGTGCGAATCGAACACACGACCTAGAGCGCAGGAGACAGGGTTATTACCAATTGAGCTGTGAGGCCAGTCTACTGACATGTGAAATGTCCACCAATATTTATTTATTTCATTCATACAGCTTTGAAATTATAAAGCCGTTGTGTAAATCTGTTTGTTTGAGAACCACACAATACTTGGAAATCGATGCAAAAGCTAGTATTTTCTGTCATGTGTCGTGTCTTCCGTGGGATAAACCAAATTCGGAATCCGGGGATTCAAGAAGCCGTTTATTTCGTCCCGGAATTCCCGACATGTACGGACAAGTTCCGTTCCATTTCTGAAACTAAATTTAGGCCATTTTGTAAGTTTGCTTGAGACAAATTTGATTTTATTTACCTTTTATTAGAACTTTGTTTAGTGACTAGCCAAAATGATAGAAAACTACTTACATAAAACCTTTTTTTTTCGGTACACAGAAACGTAATAGACCTAAGCCCATTCTCTATGACATTTTCTCTAAAGCTTGGCATTAGCACAGCAGTGCTACCTATGAACCTGTCTTCAAGGTCATCGTTCAGATCAGGAGGGCACCAATGATCAGATGGCCCACCTGGTGTTGTGGTAACCTCTACCAATAACAAGTAATGTTATTTAGATTCTCCCCTACTTAGGTACGACAAAATCCAAGTCGCATCACATGCGCCTGTAATTGAGACGTGAAGGTGGAATGTTTATGCCTGTAATTTCACCAACTATCACTGATTTCAAATCGGAACAGTAAAGCGAATGTTTGTTTCTTTGTTTTGTTTGTCAACAGAAATTAGTATGGTGACAGCACTTCCCCTGACCAACTCTCAAAAGGGTGAAACCAGTGTCTAGAACAATGAAACGTAGACCGGTAATAGATTAAATGCCCAATCACTCTCATTTACCGAGAGTAGGCCCGGATTCTTGCAGCGTAATTAGGACATTTAGAAAAAAAAACAGGTACTACTACGAAACTTGTTTATTTCCTACAGAACTTAAAAAAAATGATATAATATATAAAAATTTAAAAACCTTTTTATAAGACATTTATGTCTTAAATGGACTTTTTCGACAGTTTCAATCAACCATCACTATCAGGTAGTCGCTAGAATATTTATAAAAGGATTTGAATTCCGATTCATCTAATTAAAAGTTTGTTTACAAAAAACAGAATCCTTAGTCTTAAAAAAATCAAGGCCGATTTGTTACAAAGGGTGGTTCTATTGCAAAATAATGAACAAATTTTAGGTTCATAATCTTCCACTTAGTAACTACTGAATGAAGAGAATAATCTTAGAACTGTCAAACTAAATTTAGTTCCGTCATATTTTAACGTAATAGTTTGTTCTTTTTTGGAATTGCTTAGTTTTATTTTGACATTAAAATGTCTCTCTTTTCTTTGGAGAAGAAAAGAGAAGAGAGATTTTTAAATTAGGCTGAGTTTGTTGGCATCAATACTTTTTTTTAACTATATAATTTGTTTATCGCTTTAGTCAAATATGAACGGAGTCTTTAAAATTGTTTTAATTTTAATCAATACTTTATTATATTCTTCTTTGAAGACTAAAACTTAAATCATAATAGCTTATTTACAGCAAGAACACCGCAACTAATTTAACATAATTATTAATTATTCATTACTTTAACACTTATTCTACGGACAGATTGTTAGGAAGCCATCGCCGCGCCGTTCAGGGAAGTTCGACTCGTTAAAAACGTTTTTTAATAAGTTGTGGCATAAACGCGTAAAGTTATTAACGTAAGTCTAGGCAACGAATACATTTTATTTTATATTCTGTAATAAAATAGAAACTTTACTACTAAATTTATCACAAAGTTATTTCAGTTTTTACGGGCTACTTAGTTAAGGTTCTATGACCGTGTAGCCGAGGGCTTATGAACTCGGAATACTAAAATCGAGGTCGCAGCTGTTTTTTTTATAAAGAAAGTTTCAGATGTAGTTTCTATTACATGATAAAAGCATTTTAGTAATCATTGGTTCTTTGTCATCAAACTAAACTAAAATATTTCGATAGTTGCCTTTGTTAAATATACGACAGTTGCCTTTGATATAATTATATAAATATACATATGAATGAAACTATGCTTAAGTTGCCAAGTAACTATAGCAAGTTTTCAGAAAATGTATTCGGTTTTGGCTTTGGATCTTGGTAATTCGTCTGAAGTTAGCGACTAAAGGCTAAAATTTTGTAATTTTAACATTAAACATTATTTATTTATTTATTTCCATGTCTACTGCATAATAATTAATAATAATAAATACTGCATAAGAGAAAACATATTGCGGTCAACTTCAGACTTACCGACATTCATCACGAGAACTGTAAATATTTTGGTATTTATGAAAGCTGTCACGGCAACTTTCGGTAGCATCCTTCTTGGACCCAGTCGCCATGAATTTAGTAACGTTTAGATTATTTTAGTTTAGTTTGATAGAAATAAAACTGGCACCAATATTGCGTAGGCATGATCCTGGTTTCAATTATCCACACATGGAGATAAAATTAGTGATAAATGTCATGATATCTTTTTTATTCTATTAGTTTTTATTAGTGACATAAAATCAAACAATATCATTTAGGATCTGAGTAATTAATTATTGCAGAGATCACTGACTAGACGTTACTTAGACTGCGTTTTATCTATTAGTAAGCGTCTATAAAAATATATAATTAAATCTTACAACATTAACGTTATAATTAAGCCGCGATTACAGTCGGCATAAAGAAAATTTACAGAATGATAAAGATGCAAAGTTTATATTGCCCAGAGAGATTTGTAGAACATTTTTATATCTTAGGGTCCCTTCGTATCGCAACGAAAAGAAATTAGCATAATTTGACCGAAAACAATACATTCATCTTAGAGTTTTTACATAAAGCTTGATTGTCAGTTTTCCATTTCAGCGGCTTAGTCATACATATGTTTAAATTTTCTTTAGAACATTTTAAATGAAGCAAAGAAATAAGGTTATAGCCTCAATTTATACATAAGCCGAAATAACATAGGAACACGAGGCGTAAGAAAGTTAAATAAAAGTTTAAATAATTTATAAAATACATTCTCTGTACATAAACCATTTTGTTTTTCAGTTTTCTTTGTCGCTAGACGTCGAGTCCGCGTGTTTTCTTAGAGTCCAATAATCTGAAAAGAAAGAAAAAATGTTTAATATTGGTTTAAAAATTGTATAATACATAATAAATATAGCTTTTTTGCAAATCTTTTTTTTTAATCTATCGTATTTTGTAGCAGCAGAACTTATGGCAAGTTCGTCCTGGGAAGTAATGCCATCATACCCATTTCTGCCGCCAAGTACTAAAGCATTCGCGTTACTGTGTTCCCGGTATGAAGTGTGTAAGATAAATATAAATATCAATTATAATTATTGAAATGAATTTTTGAAAGACAAAATAGAACATTTCCATACATGTATGCAAAAGAGATCTAATTAAAGATAAGTGGTAGATAAAATATGACTTATTAACGGAGGACGACTCATGTTATATGAGCACCAGCTGTCAAATGAAGCGTCAAGATTGAACGGGATTTTGAAATAGGGAAATAGGAAAGTCTTCGGTTGGTATTCCTATATGCAAGTGCAAGATGTTGCCGGTGGAATTACAGGTACATGAGACATTCCAAATAACAGCTATATTGTGGAAAGACAGTATGGAATAAGTTTGGGTAAATAATTTAAAAAAAAATGCACATTGAACTTAACCACTTGACTGGCCTCACAGCTCAGTTGGTAGCTACGCTACCTTCTACGCTGTAGATCGTGGGTTCGATTCCCACAGTGACAAACATTTGTGTGATGAACATAGATGTTTGTTCTGTGTCTGGGTGTTAATATGTATTTACAAAAAAAGTATATAAGTATTATATCAGTTGTCTGGTTCCCATGATACAAGCTATGCTTAGTTTGGGGCTAGATGGCGCTGTGTGAAATATCCACCAATATTATTATTATATTAACCATAAACCGAGTATAATCACACCGTGAAACAATAATTTACATTACCCTCTTTGAAATATGGTTGATAATTACACAACAAATAACACAAGTGTTTTTCAATTATCTCTAATATCTAAGAAACCAATTAAAAGTGTAAAAATAAAAGATATCAGTGGAACGGTGCCGGTGGACCGGTCCGGGGAAGTGAGTGACTCAGGAAAAAAGAGGAAAAAAATACGGACGTATTTATTGGGCCGGGCTCGCTACCTGAGTTACGCGTACGGGCTAACATTGTAGAATAACAGAGCTCTGTACATACTGCACTTAACTGATGGATGATATGAGATTATATTTTTAACAGACTCCAGAAAAAGGAGGTTGTCGATTCGGTGGTATATTTTGTGTTGCCTCAGTTACCCTTTAGTTAGAAACCGATTTGGAAAAATTTCCAATCAATATAAATAATATTGATTGGAAATAATTTAAAATAGAAATTTCATAAAGTCGAATGAGTAGAAAATAACTGGAAAAAATATGTACCTTTATAGATATATTTAGATTGACTACAGAAAATTGTAATAAATATGGCTTGCTTACTTAGACGAAATATATTGATAAAATGACTAAAAATATAGTGTATGATCATTTACAGAAAGAGTATTAAATGGTAATTTTGTTAGAATTTTAACAAAGTTAATTTGTGCTACCACTCAGTGTAACATCACCTTTATTTAGTTTTTTATGTGTGCCTTCAACAATGGGCCGATGTGGCGTACCGCTGTTTTCGTTTATGAACTTTTTGGGATTTACATAAAAGAAATGATTTACATACAGCCGTAACTCGAAATTGTCGTAAAATTGAGTTTTAAATTTTGTAAAAGGTTACACAGACATGTATATTATAATAAAGATTTCTAGATTCAATACTTGTCCTCGGTATTTGTAGGCTAAAGGCCTAAAACTGACATTTTGATAATACATAAATATAAATATTTATGAATTAATCTTTTTATTTATATAAATAACATTTACAATCTATACTCATTTTATTAAAGAGAAAGAGTCTAGGAGCCAACTATAAATAAACAACTTTAATATTTGTCTTGTATTCGCAGTAGCAGTCTCGAGCGTGCTAAATAATAAATTATTCAATGAATTTCGGAAGACAAAATAGAACATTTCCAAACTACATTTTACTATTGCAAGTTACTTTTAAGTTATTATTATTATACATGTATTCAGGTAAAATAGATCTACTTTCAGATAACAGGTTATTTAAGTATGACTTAGTAAAGGAGAATTTTCCCAGCAGCTGTCAAATGAAGAGTCTGGACTCAACGGACAAAAAGTCAACAATTTTATTTGTTGACGCCTGTTCAAACAATATCCTACCCTCCATGGGGAAGAAAAGATTTATATTGTACCCGAGTTGAGTAATTAAATAAATTTTAACTTAAAAGGAAATAAATTTAGCCCTAGCTCCTTGTCTACACGGTAGTATGTTAATAAGCTCACTGTGTGCCAATCCCTTCCCCGAAACACACGAAAGGTAATGCACATGCAAATAACTTAGAAACATGCATTTTGCGTTCTCAGAAATGTACCTAAAGGGGCGAACTGACACAGGATAAGTTTTGTTTTATTTTTCCAAGATTTATAATCAAATTATAATTAAAGGCATTTTAATTTTATGTGTCGGATTTCGACACGGCTTTATTTTTTTCTTGATGGTGAATCATTAATTGTTCCTTGTGCCTGAGTAACAAAATGTATTTTAAGTGTAGTTGATAGATGTAAATAATAATAGAAGTTTCACGGGAAGACTAACATAGAAAAAGACGAATAGAAAGATCTTTGGCTCGTTCCATAAATTTATCACAAAAAAGTCCCACTAAACCTAGCAAATCAAAACGCAAGTAAAAATGAATTAGCAGATAGAAAAATTATAAAGCAGTTAGAACTTTCACAGCTTGGTCCTTCAAACAAACATGATATCATTCCATTATTTTTGTCTCATACTTGGTTAAGATTAGAAGATTATTTTACAATTAATTTTGTTTATTTTGTTAATATTACGTAATTAGTATGCTAGTTTATGTTTTAAAGTCCAAATGATACTAAATAACATACTTAAATTATTGGTCGAGGCTCCACAATATATTCGTCGTAGCAAAATACATTTAATCTATAAGTGAATGTTATTCCGTCATAAGTTTGACCAATCAATTGTATTTAAGTTTTTAAGTAATTGACGACTGCAAATAGTATTTAATTTAACCTCTTTATCTCTTTTTCTGACTCAATTCAAAACTTTTTACTGCTTAATAAGATTTAACATGTTTTTATCAATAGTTTATTCAATATAATTGAATTCATTATCGCCAGCAATAACTTATTAATTCTTCGAAATAAAATGATCCTTCGGTACGATGAAATTCGACCTATCATCGGTATTTGGAGAAATCACTCCTCACAAAAACTTGATCGATCGGTTTCTACTGTCGAGGAAACTGTGAGTGCTACCGTGAGAAAGGTATTCCTTTGATGGTGTAAGTATTCAAGTTTCCTCAAATTGTAGGACTTATGCCAACTTCGCCCGGAGGAGCACTGCCAAGCACTAACATATGCATTCGGCGTGAAAGGTGTGGTTGCCAATGAAATTACAGGCACATGAGACATTCCACAGTCAAGTCTCAAAGTTACGAGTTCAATGACGATGTGGCTTTAGCCATACGTAAGTAACATTATCGGACTTGGATAAAATTTAAAATAAGAACACGTATTTATTGTTAAAGTTCCAACTCGATCGGGAAGAACAGCCAAGGAAACCCTCTGTCCTCTTTTCCTCTACCTTTTTTATGTACGCGTTAGACCTCAGTTGAGGATATTCAGGTTTATTGATTTGATATCTACCTTAGGAGTAATAGTAGTACTGGTTATTTAATTTCACAAAAACGCACTTTTTCTATAAAGGATAACCTAGAAACATGTTTTTTTTTTGCACACCGAAGTAGAAACTTCAGAAACTTTTATGATCATGACGCATTATTGTTTTTATTTCTGCTTAATGTATTAAACGAGATGTTATTCCTTGGGATAAAAACAGGTAGTCAGAACTCAGAACTAGATCTTAGGTCAGTGAACTACTCTACAAATCTGATGGTAATCTTAAAGATACACCGGTGGTGATTCTGTTTTCAAAACTTAAAATCTGATAAACGTGGCATCCGCGAGGAATCTGTATTTAACCATCACGATTAAAATATGGAGGGCAATAACTAATTTAGTTGATAGTTCTAAAATTCAGTCTGTGGCCTGTATCGGTTTGTTTTCATTCAATAGGGACAGAAAGAGATACTTAAACCTATAATTAGTTTAGTTTTTCAACAGCTACAACTACCCACATTTGTCAAAAAATAACTAACATGGCACCATTATGCATCAATAGAAATTTTATAAAGGATAGTAAATCATCGCGATTAAAATACGACAGAGACATGGAACAACACGAATCAAACCACAAAATCCAATCACAAAATTTAGCTTGACAGTTCTAAAATTTAGTCTGTGGTCTGTGCCAGTGTCTTCACGTCCACTTTGGAGAGAAAGAGATGCAAACCCAAAATTTCGTTTTTACACCCTTGTCAAAATAAAAATCTGACAAACATCGCACTTTGAGGCGTCAATAAACAATATTGGACGAAGGAACAATTTTGGAATCACGATCAAAATACGACGAAAACATAGAGATGTCGGTGACAATCAGAGGAAATACACAATTTTTTTATTTTTCGCTAGCTAGTTATATCTTCAGATATTCCACACGGCCCTGTTGACCAGCGCTGGTTGCTACACACAACCAGCACATGCTGAGGTAGAAACCGTTTTGCGACAATTTATTACTCTATTATTTCTATATTGTAGTTATTGTTTTCATTTAGCCTAGAACTGTAATAATTGTGGCAAACAAATGTTATTTTCTTTCTTTCTTTCTTTCACTTCATACGTTCCTGGAGCTACACTTGTACAGTCCTTTAAGTACACAGGTAGACAATATTTTTTTTTGTAAAATGATTTTCTGGTGTATTTATTTATTTATTTAAAAACACCAACATAACATACATAAAAACGTTAAATTGAGAGCTGAAGTATGAAAAGATACATGGTAAATGTTGTTACAACTATTGCAATAAAGAATTATATATCTATCTATCTAGTCTCGCCATCTGCGGTAGGACCAGGCAGACTTTTTTATTTTTATTTAGTATAGCAGTTCTAAAATTCAGACTGTGGTCTATGGCGGTCTCTTTTCATTAACTAGGGAGTAAAACAGATACGTGGACCTAAATGACATTTATTTTATGTCCAACAGAATCATCACTACCGCGCTGTTGCAATATCGAGGTTGGGAACCCGTTCGGTAACGGGAACATATATACACATATAAGACTGTATGTTGGTAAACAAAGTCTGTACTGTCGGTGATGCACGGAAACCGGCCTGTGGACGATCGTGGAAACAAAGAAAGAAGATAAATGTATTCTTAACTACATATAAGTACAATTGAATTGAACAGTAGTGTTTAATTACTTATGTAGTTGTTTAAGTACGCTCTAGATTAGTCAAGTCAAAGTCAAAAGAACTATTTCCGTAGAATTCATAGAAACTTGGAAACGTCAATAAGTAATTCAAAACATAAGGTCACGCGTACTTATCGCTAAGTTTGGACGGAGGAAAAACATCGAAATTGAACTTTGGTAGAACTAATTAAATATGAGGTGAAGAAGCTACCCTTAAGGGATTTTTGGCTAATTACTGACGACCCCCTAAAAGGGGAAATTTTTACCATTTTTTAGAGGGTTGAATAATTCGTTTTAATTTTCTAATGCTACAGAGAAGATTAGAGGGCACCTGTCGTTTCACAAAATCATTAGTCTCGTGTTGAGATTTGAGGGAGAGAAATCCTCAAAACGACTCTTGAGATTTGAGAACACAGAGTAGAAGCTTAAGTTGTGGAATGAGGTTACAACTCTTGTTATTAAAATCCGGTTTGCAATTGAGGTGAATTTTTTTCTTCAAGTGCTTACAATATCGTTGACAAACATTTGAGTTATTTTTGAGGAAAAGAGAGTTTTCCAAATTATTTCCTTTTTGAAAACTTATTAGATTGCAAACATTTTTATGTTTTCACTGTAGGGACTTAGGGATTCTTTTTCCCGATAAACGAAAGTGGATTGTAAAATGTACCACGGTATTATTTTCGTTTGTACCTTACCGTAAATCCGAATTTTTTTAGCAATACTAATTATGGTAGGCTGATGCTGCTTGTTTGGAAAAAAATACACCAAAATGTATTTGCGTATGGCGCGCTTTAGAATTTAGAATAGTTTTTTTTATGTAATTGACAGTCCGAGCAGATGGCCCACCCTAAATACTGAGATTCTTCATGCCAACACGCGTTCTACTGTTTAGCAACGCGCAGCACTATCACGACATGATAAAACGATTCTAAGCTGCGGATTAAGCAAAGTAATAGGCTATATTATATTATATATCCTATTATATTCCTCCTATATTATATATATCCTACTATACTATATATATATATATATTATTATATCCTATTCTTTCGCGAACTTAGATTCATTTGCTTGCAATTTTCATATATTTTCAACATTTCGAACTTAACAAGATAAAGATTATACCCATATTCAAGATCCCAAGATACAGGCTGTTACTTTTTTCACAGGCGTTCCCGATTTGTTCCGGCTAGTAAAATTACTCCGCCTATTATATGCATGCTGATGAAACGATAGTATAATTACTAGCATTGTTTTTAGGGTTCCGTAGCATGAATGTATCGGAATGTTTCTTTGTTGATTTCAATGTTCGCGCGTACTGATTGGCTGTGATCATGGTCGCTATCAATTGTTGAATGCCTCTTTGAAACTGATGTGAAAAGAAATAATTTTCAAATATGGGCGGTTCATAATAATATTTTGGCCTCACGACTGTTGGTAGTACCCTACCTAAGCGCATTCTGCGCTTAGGTAGTGGGTTCGATTGCCACCCAAGACAAATATATGTGTGAGGAACATAGATGTTTGTTATGTGTCTGGGTTTGTATGTATTAAAAAAAATGATATATGTATTCTATCAATAGTCTAGTGGATATACACACACAAAACAAACACACACACACACGCAAACAAAGCATGCATACAATAATATTTTGTAACGATTGCCTATATTACTCAATATTTTTCTAATTTTATAATATTGTTAATAAAGTTTGTCTTTTCTTGTATTGAAACTATAAACCGCTGTAACGGAGGTGGGCGTTGATGCCTGCGACACAGTTTTATTACTTCTGCAGACATCATCGTTTCTCATCTATTACAATCCACTGTTTGGTCCCCTAATAAATATTTTTATTTTGATTTCACATGGTTATTTCACACCATGCCACCAAACAAAGCATAGTTTGAACTACGGAAGCTAGAAAACTTACGATTTGTTCCACGGTCGTGGTTATACAGGGTGTTTAACGTGGTGCTGGATAACGTTATCAGGGCACGCGCGGTCGTTGACCCGGCCCTGCACCAGAGGTCAATGGAATACATTTGTATAAAAAGGAGAATGAGTTAGAAGTGGCATGAAATATACCGGTTTTAATACGACTGGCCCCACAGTTGGTAGTAACCCTGCCTTCGGAGCTGTAGGTCGTGGGTTCGATGTTAGTTCTGTGTGTGGGTGTTAATATATATTTTTATATTGTGTTAATATATATTTATTTGACTGGCCTCATAGCTCAGTTGGTTAGTAACCCTACCTTCTGCGCTGTAGGTCGTGGGTTCGATCCCCACTCAGGACAAACATTTATGTGACATTTGTAGCGTTGATGTTTGTTCTGTGTCTGGGTGTTAATATGTATTATATGTATGTATTTACAAAATAAAAGTATATAAGTACTATATTAGTTGTCTGGTTCCCATGATACAAGCTATGCTTAGCTTACTTTGGGGCTAGATGGCGCTGTGTGAAATGTCCACCATTATTTATTTATTTATATATCTATAGAAAAAACAAAATTCTACTAGTCATCTGGTTTCCATGGTAAGCTACGATTAATTTTGGGCTAGCAAAAAAAACCCCTTTAGGTCGGATAGGGTTTGATCAGGCGTAAAACTTAGCGATATGTACGCGTGACCTTATGTTGTGAATATTATTGACGTTTCCAAGCTTTTTTTTTATGAGTTCTATGGAAATAAAGTGTGATTTTGACTTTGACTTTCAAATGACGGCCACTCACTCGTAGTCACGCCCTCAGCTTCGTTACATCATTTTTATCATCATGTACTACTATTAAGAGGTTATTTACCTCGTCTCTCCGCGTGCATCACACACTGCCATCTATTATAGCTCTTTCATAATAATGGAATAGATCAAATTTTAAAAAGAACATCAATTTTTATTAAAAGTACAAAATACTAGATTACAACATAATTGAGAATCGATGATGTCTGCAGAAGTAATAAAACTGTGTCGCAGACATCAACGCCCAACTCCGTTACAGCGATTGTTAGTTCCGTTCAAAAATGAAGCAAAATAATAATTGTTAGTAAGCACAATTCAGACAATGAGGCTGCCTGGTAAATCAATTTCATTTGTCACATCAAATAAAATGATTACTTGTGGCTGGTACTGATTGTCCTTGGTGTCTTATGTGTGAATACATTATTGAGCAGTTAATTAAGTCACATAATAGATTATTTACGATAAAAGTTTAGTAGTAGACACTAGGATTCCCTGTGTTGTGTCATGAAAAAAGCTTTTTAGCAATGGGTATACGATGGATTAAATATGATTATCATCAAATATTAAGAGACCCTAGCCTTGGGTCTTTGGAAGGTTGAAAATAACTTTCACGTTTCATTCTTTTTGACTGGCACCATGAAAACTGATTCTACTGGTTCGTTCAATTATACTAATTAAAAATTAAATTAAATATTATAAGATGTCACAAGTTAGAAGGTTGCAGGGTTATGTAGGAGATATGCAATATTCTGATGCTACTACTACTAGGCGAGTCACTGGATGTATAGAACCAGTGTGATGAAATAATTTTAAGTGCGCCTTGCCTCAAACTTGGGTCTTGTTGTACCTAGGTAGGGGAGGACTCAAGCCAGATTACTTTTTATGGGTAGAGGCTACCACTTAACACCAGGTCATCTGCACTTCACAGTTTAGTAGCAGTAGAACTTGTGCAAAGTTCGCCCGGAGAAGTACTGCCACCACACCTGGTAATCCACCGCCAAGCAGTGACTCGTATTGCTGTGTTCCAGTGGGAGTGGGTGCCGGTGAAATTGCAGCCGCATGAGACGTAACATCCCCGTCTCGGGGTGATGGACGTAACGCAATGCGACTTGAGTCATCTCATACTTTGGTGGAGAGGACTTGAGTCGTATTGTTGTCTATGGGCGGCGGTTACGGCTTATCATTAGGTGGGTCGTCAGCTCGTTTCGTAAAAATACTTTTTACGTTATCCCTACATAACCTGGTAAAAAATCCCACGCAGGGCACGCCGGATGCGCCGCAGTGACTGCGTCTCGTCACGCTGGCTGCCCGTTCTGCTTCGGCAGCCAGCGTGAGCTACGAGTTTGAATGTTAACGGACATTTTTCAAATTGTGGCAACACTGGAACAAAGCATCGTCTGGAGTTTTGGAGTGAATGCCGGGTCATACAATTATGACATGGAGTGAATTTCAAAACTGTTTTTGATAACGTAGTATAGTCTAGAAATTAGCATGTTTTTGGAAAATTTTATAACAGGCCTCTTATGACTAACAGTGATATGTTTTAGCACATTACCTGTTTATGTATTTTATTTTGATATAATCCTACTAATATTATAAAGGTGAAAGTTTGTACGTATATTTGTTACTCTTTCACGCTCAAACGGCTGAATGGATTTGGATGAAATTTGGTATCAAGATAGCTTATATCCTGGCTACTTTGATCCCGGAAAAGTGCAGTGTTCCCGTGGGTTGATTCACTCACCGCGGGGAATACCGCGGGGGGCAGCTAGTATTCAATAAGTCGGAACCGTGTATGGCCATATTTGGATAATACCTACTTTAAAGGTCCAAATTCTTGGGCTTCGATACGAAGACTGTTATATCGATGATCTAATGGGTAGGAAAGCACAGCATTTTTTCGGGGTATGACTCAGTCATATGTTTGTTAATTGCTAGTTTGTACTAAGCCGAGGCATGGTTTTTTTGCTTATTTATTTCTTATACAATATTCTTAATTTTTCTTAAATAAGTAACGGAATTGTTGAGTTTATTTTGCTTCTGTTTTCATCTAGCCCCAAAGTAAGCTAAGCATAGCTTGTATCATGGGAACCAGACAACTGATATAATACTTATATACTTTTCTGTAAATACATACATTAACACCCAGCCACAGCACAAACATCTATGTTCGTCACACAAATGTTTATCCTGGGTGGGAATCGAACCCACGACCTACAGCATAGAAGACAGTGTTACTATCAATGAGCTGTGAGGCCAGTCATTCTTTCCATTTGTTACCAACTGCACAACAATATCAGTCATGTTTTAAAGACATAATTACTTATATCATATCTTATTGTTAATATGTATTATTATGAATTTACAAAAAAAATGTATTTTTGTATTCTATCAGTTGTCTGGTTCCTATATTACAAGATAGGTATGCTTAGTTTGGGGCTAGATGGCGTTGTGTGATCTGTCCACCAATATTATATTATTATCATAACCTATCGTGCTTTCATCATGTCTGTGACTCACGGCCTCAGCTTGGACCGAACCCACTACCCTCAGCAACCAGGTCAAGCCAAGCCCACCTAGCAAATACTCATGTTTATTTGCGTTGCGCATCCATATATTTTATCAGAACAAATATTTGATTTGGTATTAGCAGGGATTTACTATCTTCTCTTATCAAGGACATTTTTAGGTCACCTTGTCAGACGTACGGGCGCCTAGCGTTCGTTTCTATGGAAATATTTGACTTACTTTGATACTATGGTATTGGGATTTAACTTAGGCTGGGTTTGTGTGTTTTAATAGAGTTTAGTAACAATGGTTTTCTTTATTTCTCATTTATCTAAAATGTATGATGAAGACAAATATTTTTTTTTGCTTTTTTTCAACAATTATATTAAGCTGATAATCGTTTCTAACTCAATATTGCATATGGCTATAGGAATGTATTAACTGGTTCTCTCGAACCGGTGTGGTAAAGGATTTTAAGTGCGCCTCAAAGAGGCTCCTTTCGTGCACTTGGCACATGTCTTTGAATTTAAAGTTCTAGGACATGTCAGTTTCTTCACGATATTTTCCTTCACCGTTTTGAGAACGTGGTATAGCGCATATAAATCTTTCAATCGAAATACTCATAGGCACGTCGGGATTTGAACCGGCTAACTCCGGATTGAATCTCGGGGTCAGTACAAAACCACCACGCTCTCTGCCGCAGTAGGTCGTGGGTTCAATTCCCATCTAAGAAAAACATTTGTGTGTAGATGTTTTTGTGTCTGGGTGTTAATATGTATTTAAATGTCCATATTTACAATATATGTATTTATTATATCAGTTGTCTGGTAAGTATGGGGCTAGATGGCGTTGTGAGAATGTCTACCGATATAAAAAAACCCAGCAATTACCAGTAGCAATGATTCATACTCAGCACACCTTAGTTTATTCTCACTTAGTTATTAGTGAGACAAAAATATCCGTGCACATAATAAATAAGCTTAACACTTAAGGCTTTGGTAATAAAGTTGAAATTGTGACAGTGGGTAGGGTAAATCTTTGGTGAAGCTAAACAAAAAATGGTGGTGGACCATAGATGACGTAAGCAGTCAACGAACCCAAACCATAGATTGGATGGGACGGACGCCATGACTTGAATCGATCATTACAGATAGGAAGCTTTTTTTTTTAAGAGAAAGGGTCGAGGAACTTTGGTTCAAGTGGATTAATGGTTTATTTTTAAACGTGATGCAATATATTTTGGGCTTAGAGAAGGCTTAGAAAGCTCGGAGAGTAATTACTGAGTATTCTTAGTTTTTTTGTACAATTATGTTCGTCAGTTCAATTTTATTTTGTAAATTAGAATACTAAAATAGAATAATGATTTGCGGAAGTATCAGTGAATTTCTGATTAATTATAAACGACTTTTATTTACGTCTTAACAAACCTCAGAGTAAAATAATTTTTTTTTTGAAGATCCTTTCTAATAAAAATCTGGTGTATTAGTAAATATAATGTTTTTAGAAACTCTCGTAATCTTCTTTTAGTAAATTTTAATGTAAATGTAAATTCAAACGGAGATATAAAGTTAAGAGATATAATATAAAAATGCATATTTTATTTTTTGTTTAAATTATACGTATAAACATCAACGTGCGGTAACTTGCAAAAATTTAATAAATAAATAAAAATATCAAACTAATCTGAAAAAACATTATGTAAACCGGTAAATATTTGAACAATTCGGTTTGCCGATAACCCATATTTACCACACGCATTCCTACATCGTGCGTGTTGCACTCAAATTTATGCTTATCTACTTAAATACGAAAACTGTGTCTGGATGAATATAATATACGCCCGAGGCATTGTGAGGACTGCAAATGAATACGAATGATTCTAGGCAACACCGGAGTCAGGTAACATGATTATAACTAACCGTCTGGTAGCTTAGCGGCTGAAACCAAAATTGCACAGGTGAATTACTAACCTGTCATTTGCAGCTGTCTTCTCGAGGCGGGGGTGCGCGGGGTGCGGGGGGTGCGCGCCGCTCGCGGCGTGCGGGGGGTGCGCGGGGTGCGCGGGGAGCCACCGCCCGACCCGCCGCCGCTTCTTCTAGAAGGAGAACCCAGCACACGCAAATCCGTATTCCCGACACAAGCCAGCGCCTCCGTCGCACTCCTCACTGGACTCTCCACATTCTCTTTATCCGCCTCGCAGAATTTCACCGGCGAATCTAATTTGGCCGCCTTGTACGCACACTCCGTTTCGACGTCGAAATTGAATCTTCTTATGAACCGCTTCCGCTCTCTCGCGTACTGCTCGGCCATCAGTCTCCTGGTCTCGTCCCGGTCCGGGGCACCGAACAGACACTTGCAGCTCCCCCTCCGTCTCCTCGGCGAGTTGGCGACGTTCCGCAGAGCCATACCGGCGGCGAGTTCGAACCTCCTCTGTTTGGGCGTGCGTCCTCCGGCGGCCATGTCCGAGTAGCGCGTCAGGTGAGTTCCGACTGGCTCGCGAGAAACATCTGACTAATCTCTCGAGAGAAAACAGCTGTTGCCGGCAGGTAACCGCGCGAGAGGGGAGATAGGGAACGTGTGTTGTGCGAGCGGGGGCGGCGATGGCACCTGGTCGGATCGTCGCGCCAATTCTAACCTATAGACTCGGCGTGTCTGCGTCCGCGCGCGCGCTCCCTCCGTCCGCGACTGACGCTTGCGTTTTCCCGCGCTCGGCACTCGCCTCGTGCGCTATTTGACACTTGGCGCGCAAACTTCTCAACAATGAAATAATGGTATATACCAAGGACGCTTTTTTTGTAGGGATACAGGTGTTTACTTCTCAAAGGGGAGCAACGTGTAGGTACCTTGAAAACTATTTAGTCGTTTAAATTGGCGCGGAATTATTTTTAGCTGTGACGTCGTTATCTGTTTGATAATGGTCAGTAGGTATTGGCGTGCCCGAATTTTCAATGTCAATCTCAGTGGTAGGTACCTAAACGATATTCTGGGGAGTTTAACTTCATTTGGTTAGTGTTCACTGAGACTGGAAATCTGCCAGTTTTATAAGACTCTTGACTTTTACCAGCTTCTGGCCAAGCCAAAGGGTTGTTGCCGTCGAATGGCAAATAAAAATACATTTGAGCTGTCAATAAATATCCATAAACTTGCATTTGAAACCACTTTAACCACTACCTGTGTTACCCTGGTCTGTAATTGAAGGAGATTTTACATTATTTCGAGCAGAAAACAAAGGGTGCTAAATTGAAATGCCGTCATGGAAATGGAACTTGTGACTTTGTTGCGTGCGGTGCTCCGAGTCGAAGCAGGATATCAGTTATTCTTCTGCTTAATATGTTTCTTGATGAATAAAGAGGACGGTCGACTGATGGAGTCGGCCGGCACGTAACTATAGAAACTTGTAAATAAAAAAAGGAAGCCCTCCTTTAGGGGTTTCTTGTCTATTCTCCCCATGGCGGGTCGGATAGGGTTTGAACAAGCGTCAAACTTAGCGATAAGTGACCTTATATTTTGAATATTATTGACGTTTCTAAGCCATTTTTTAGAAATAAAGTTTTGACTTTGACTTTGGTGGACGTTTACACACAGCACCACCTAGGTCCAACTAAACATAGCTATGGGAACCAGATAATTGATAGAATACATATGTATTTTTTGTAAAAAATATATCTACATATTACATGTATCAACACTCACATTTCCTCATAAAATTATGTTTATCCTGGGTGGGAATCGAACCGACGACGTGCAGCGCAGAAGGCTGGTTTACTACCAGCTGAGCTGAGAGATTTGTAGAGGCGCTAATAACGCCAAAACGACGCGTTTAGAAAAAATTTAAAAGATCGTTTTCAAATTAATCTATAAACATTGTAATGAAATTTTTTGAACGGATATTTATTAATTTATATGACTAATACATACATTTATATATATGAGTAACATTCACAATCTTTAGATGATTATGACTGCCTCGCGAAACAAAGCTAAGACTGATGTATGACGGCTTAAGGAGTCTACCAAAATAAATACAATATACACAGCAAATTACTTTAAAATAAATCCATATTGGTGGACATTTTGCACACAGCGTAGCGCCATCTAGCCCCAAAGTAAGCTAAGTAAATAGCTTGAATCCTGGGAACCATACAACTGATATAATATTTAAATACTTGTGTAAATACATACATATAATACATATACACCCAGACACAGAACAAACACCTATGTTCGTCACACTAATGTTTGTCCTGGGTGGGAATTGAACCCAGCTACAGCGCAGAAGGCAGGGTTACTACCAACTGAGCTGTGAAGCCAGTCTAACGGCAATCTAATGTCAAAAGTTCACATTCTGGGATTTATCAGTGGATCTCGATGACGCTGAAGATGACCTTCAAATGAATTGATTACAAATTGCCTCATTAAATGAGTTTTCGCTTTAGACGCAACTTCACACGGTCAAGCAATATACCTATCGAATTTAAAGCCCCACTATCACGATGACATTTCTTGCCTGTGTGCATACAATAAAATTAAAGCTGCTAGCGTCGTACATTCTTGCTCTGTATGGCAACTCCAGATCAAAACTTTTTAGTGTGAATAGATTTGTGTAAATTAAACTACCTATATAAATCTTAGTGTGAATTGAATGGTGTGTAATTCGAAAAGTTAGGTGCGAATAACTAATGACTACCAATCACTGATTGTATATTTACATAATCATGTAACGAGATTTTTAATATTTTATTTGTTCGTCACATTACCTTTCTAATTTATTAGATATATTTCGAACATAATGTAACAGTTGTCATAAATAAATAAATAAGGAAACACAAAATGAATTTTACAGCCAATGACAGATTCATTTTTTATACTTATCAGTGAGCCATCGATAGGATCTTACATAAGACAGTAACATATTTCCTGTGTAATACTATTTTACGGGAATTATCCGAATTTCGCATTTCTTTTTTCAATAAGTTAGTCAGTGTACATTTTTTTTAAATTAAACTAAAATCCCTCAGTAAATTGGTAAATAATGGGCTCAGTTCAACCCTTATCTTTTGCGATCGCGTGTCAAACCAAACCGGATACTTTCACCCGGCTACAAGGTTATGACATTTGTACTACGCAGTATATCATTACCAAACAATAATGCCATACCTCAACGGTCACTTAATGAACGAACCAATTTCACGGTATTGGCTCGCGTTTTCAATTAATATTTTTATGATTTTTTTATGATTGTTATGATTTCCGATACAAAATTAGGCATATTGCACGTGTTGAATATTAATTATTTAATCTTGTTTAGGGTGGACATGTGCTTGTAACTACCATAATTTATGAATTTTGACAAATTATTTTAGGTTATAAAATCAACTGTCATGAAACAAATCATTATACTCGTTCCAAAAGGTTATTATTTTAACAGCTGTCAGGAAAATGTAACTATAAACAGTACTATTAAATCGTAATTTAGATATTTTGTAGAAAATAAATGACAGATTTACATGACGTAACTATTTCTTGTGTTCCAAACGCGAACACTTCAACGCTGGACGATAGAGGAACTTTCCCAGACTGTAGCACTTGAACTAATATATTCGGGGAAGTACTGCCGTTGTACCTATTTCTGCCGCCAAGCTTTCGCATTACATATTTTCGGTAATTTATTTCAAAACATTTCTCAACGGAATTTAACTAAATCTCACGAACCGAATTTTCGATTCGCCTATGCTCTTTAAAAACGAAACATCTGGCGGAATACTTCGAAATATATTGTATTGGTTTTGGTTTTAAAATCACTTTGTATGCTATAATTGCGTTGCATTTGGCAACATTATCATAAATGTGGAGTGCAAAATTGAATTGAATCCATCTTGTTGGGTGAAGGCGGAAACGGATACAAAGGTACTTGCACTGCACCGACTTCCGGTACAATCCTCAACATAATTGTTGGCACAATCGAATAAAATAATAACCCAAACATTTAAATTAGCATTAGCATTTACTTATTTATTATGAACATCAACATTAAATTAAAAACTAATTTAAAAGATATTTCCTAATCAGACAGGCCTCACAGCTCAGTTGGTAGTATCCCTGCCTTCTGCGCTGTAGGTCGTGGGTTCGATTCCCACCCAGGGCAAACATTTGTGTGACGAATATAGCTGTTTGTGTCTGGGTGTTAATGTATATTATATGTATGTAATTACAAAAAAGTATATAAATATTCTATCTAATGTCTGGTTTCAATAGTACAAGCTATGCTTAGTTTGGGGCTAGATGGCGCTGTGTGAGTTGTCCGCCAATATTATATACTAGCTGTTGCCCGCGACTTCGTCCGCGTGGAATTTTGTTTTATCACGCACCCCTATTTTACCCCTCGGAAAAGTAGCCTAAGTTACTTCATGTTACATCAGCTATCTGCCAGTGAAAGTCCCGTCAAAATCGCTAAAGCCATTTCAGAGATTAGCCGGAACAAACAGACAGACAGACAATAATTGTAAAAAATGTTGTTTTGGTGTAACGTGTATACATCCATATGCACTTAGTAAAAAGCGGTTATTTTAATATTACAAACAGACACTCCAATTTTATTTATTTGTATAGATTATTTCTTGTAGCGCTTGTGTTTGTGTAGGTACCTCTCTACCTGTGCAGCTTGGAAGTGTCGGTGTATTGTCTCACGCCCCTGTCCCGCTCTTAAACGTACGATTTTTTCCTCACACGGTCCCTTTGGGCCATATATCAGAGGTCAAACCTGAGCCATCTGTCATCAGTTGGAAGAAATCAACGGCTTTTGCTATACCTAATACTAGAAGAAGTATTTAAAAAAGGTTTTCTTTATTCTGGGCGGCACATAGTAGCACTATTATAGTGCTCTCGTATTGTCAAAGCCAAAGGCCTTTATTTCAACAGAATTCATTGAGAAATTTTATTCAGAACATAACGCGTACTTATCGATAAGTTTGACGCCTGTTCAAACCCTATCCTACTCTATCATGGGGAGAACGGAAACCCCTAAAAGAGGTGTTCTTTGTACATCTCCGGATGGTTTAAGTTCTAATAACGAACCCACAGATAACAAAATTATAACAAATAAATCCGTCTGTAGTAATTACAGAATTTTAAGTGGGTCCGATTAATTGTAACAACGGCTGGTTTCAATGAGTACATGGCATGCGCCAAGATGTATTTCCTTTGCAACTGGTTTAGTGGCGATCGGCGTTAATGAGATCGGTACATGAGAGGATGGGTGTGCGGGTACCTGTGTGCGTTCTGTGCTGCGTAACAATTCATAGATACGCACCGATAATAATCTATACAAATAAATAAAATTGGCGTGTCTGTAATATTAAAATAACCGCTTTTTACTAAGTGCATATGGATGTATACATGGTACATATACCAATACAACATTTTTTTTTATTTTTGTCTGTCTGTTTGTTCCGGCTAATCTCTGAAATGGCTGGACCAATTTTGACGGGACTTTCACTGGCAGATAGCTGATGTAACAAGAAGTAACTTAGGCTACTTTTCCGAGGGGTAAAATAGGGGTGCGTGATAAAACCGAATTCCACGCGGTCGAAGTCGCGGGCAACAGCTAGTATGCATTATATGTATGTATGTACAAATAAGTATATGTATATGTATTCTATCAGTCGTCGGTTCCCATTGTAAAAGCTATGCTAGTTTGGGGCTAGATGGCGTTGTGAATTGTCCACCAATATTATTATTTTAAAACTGCGTAATGAAAGCTTTACAAACATTCTATTATGAACATATTTCGCTGTTTTGTCCAACGTAATTCTAGTGACAGATCGCTGCATACCTACCCCTAAGAACATATTTCCACGGGCCTCGTCTCAAGGTGTTTAATACATCTGCAAATAATCCTCAAGACTGAAGGGCCCGCATGTCTGTCCGGACTCACATCAATAATCTTGAAAGCGATTGATTTACAATTTAGGTAGGTAGTTGTTCTTTTGACTTAACGTGAAGCTTGGTTATTTTATTACTACCTGTTGCCCGCGCCTTCGTCCGCGTGGAATTCGGTTTTATCATGCACCCCTATTTTACCCTGTAACATTGATTGGACATTGGTCCAGGGTCCAAGGATTCAACTTTTCATTAATTTATTTTGCTCTCGAGAGATACGCGCGCTGCTAAAAAAAACGGTGACGGGTAACTGCTATTAGAGCAGAAGAACATAGCCAAGTCGTCCGGGGAAGTACTGCCACCATACCCATTTCTAACGCCAAGCAGTAATTCATTCGCGTTACAGTGTTCCAGTCTGAAAAGTGTGGTTGCCGGTGAAGTTACAGGCACATTAGACCTTCACGTCTGATTTACTCGCATACAATGCGACTTGGGTCTTTTCATACCTACATAGGGGAAGACCCAAGTCATATTGCTTATGAGTAGAGGTTGTCACCTAACACCAGGTGGGCAATTTGCTCTTTCTGTAAATTTGTCAAAGGAATTAATATAATCTGTGCCAAAATTTTTGATCCCATTGGTGAAATGTATCGTGTTATGAATAGGTACTGTAGCGGTCCGTACGGAATACAATAACACGAGATAATGGATAATGACATCAGCGAATGTCAGCCATTGTAAGACCACCTGTTGTCTTTCTAATACGACAGTTTATTGTGGATATCTTTGGTTAGAGATATATTATATATTATTTGACTGGTCTCACAGCTCAGTCCTTCTGCGCTGTAGGTCGTGGGTTTGATTCCCACCCAGGACAAATATTTGTATGACTAATATAGATTTTGTTCTGTGTCTGGGTGTCAATATGTATTATATGTATGTATTTACAAAAAACTATATAAGTATTATATCAGTTGTCTAGATCCCATGATACAAGCTATCCTTAGCTTACTTTGGGGCTAGATAGCGCTGTGTGAAATGTCCACCAATATTTATTTTACATACTTTGGGTTGGGTTGCTAGGTTCCATGTTTAATGTTATCCTCTTAAGTCATTATACACTTTTTATATGTAATAAAGTTCCCAAAGTTAGGTTATTTACATCAGGCAATGCAGTAGTAACATAGGTACATGCAGGACCCATACAAATGAACACCTTGAAAGTGAAATATCGTACATACAATATATAAACTTAACACGTTTTGGCTGCGACGTTTCTACCTCGGAATTTACTAAACATGATTTCTTTCACATTTGACAATGTCCTTCTTCCGAATACAATCCTACTAATATTATAAACTTGAAAGTTTGTATGGATGTTTGTTACTCTTTCACGCTCATACGGTTGAATGGATTTGGATGAAATTTGGTACCAAGATAGCTTATATCCTGGTTTAACACATAGGCTACTTTGATCGCAGAAAAGTTCAGTGTTCGCAGGTAGACTTATTCACAGCGGGGAATACCGCGGGGCGCAGCTAGTATGATATAATATCGGCATATCCACACGGTCCTTTCGTCAGGCGATCGTTTAACCTTGCCACAATGACCGACCGAACTACATTCATGGCTCACATCTGCCAAAGGGTTGCCATTATTGCAAACACATTGCTATTTATCAAATACATTTTTTCTATTAAATAAGGTAGATCACTTCATCTGCAGGCATTCGAATAAAGTAGAAATATGGAAATTCCATTCCCAAGTCATAAATATCGGCTGAATGCAGTACAGTAGAAGTTATGGCAATTTCGTCCAAGGCAGTACTACCACCATATCTATTTGTACCATCAAGCAGGAACTGTGATCCTGTTTGAAAGATGTGGTCGCCCGTGAGATTACAGGTACATGAGACCTTCACCTCCCCAATATAAGGCCGTTTATGGTGCGACTTGGATTTGTTGTTCCTAATTAAGGGATTCCTAATTATTTCTCCTGGGTGGGAATCGAACCCACGACCTACAGGGCAGAAGGCAGGGTACTACCAACTGAGCTATGAGACCAGTCAAAATACAATTTGTATTCTCTATGTCAAACCTTTCTTCTCACGCCAGCATTAGGAATGCGCCACACATCACTACCGGCCTACACTTCACAAAATGACCATTTCCTGTTCCATATTTGGCAACAGGATGGTAACTCGCATAACAATAAGGCATTGTTTACGAGCGGTTTTGGTTGATGAAAGCTCTCGCATCGTAGCTTTTGCGGTCGTCTTATACAGGATATATAAATATTGGTGGACATTTCACACAGCGACATCTAGCCACAAAGTAAGCTAAGTAAATACATATTAACACCCAAACACAGTACAAACATTTGTGAAGGTTACACAAATATTTGTCCTGGGTGGGAATCGAACCCACGACCTACAGCGCAGAAGGCAGCGTTACTACCAACTAAGCTATAAGCCCTATATGATACGGAGCTAAGATAGCAGCGAAAGATTTCGATGTTCAGCCCACACGGGCCACGGGCCCTGATTTATCCAAAATCTATCAAATAGATTTAACCACAAAATAAAGGTCAAAGTGCGCCTCAAAGAGGCTCCTTTCGAGCATTTGACATACTCGAATTTTGAGTTCTAGGACATATCGGTTTCCTCACGGTGTTTTACTTCACCTTTTCGAGAACGTGCACGTCGGGGTTTGAACCAGCGACCTCTGGATTGTAACTCGTGGTCTGTTTGTTATATTGTAAACTACGATAAGAATCAGAAGAAACAATCAACTTTTTTATTAATTTACTTTAATTATATTTGTATTCTTTTTTTATAAATGATTATTATATTTTATTATTCTTGTACCACTGTGTTTACATGACGACTCTCGAGTTAAATCTACGGCCAAATAGTTAAGTATTCCGGTAAGTTCACTGCACTGACATCTAGGGGGAGGAGGGATGAGGGTTGGGGAGGGGGTGTATGTCATACCACCCACCAACTCGTGAGCAATAAAACAACGTAATTCATTGGTGGTAATTCACTGGGTCTATCGAACCATTGAATGAAAGGAGCCTATTTGAGGCGCAATTACAATCCATTCACCACAATGTCTCGACAGATCCAGTAAATCAATTAGCAGTTTCACTACAAAACAAACAGTTATTAACAAACGATTTATTTATTGTCCAAATAAATTTACAAATGAATTTTCAAGGCAGTTACAAAAGATAATTTACGTAAATAGTTTTATGAGTAAATAAGGATATTACTATTACTTTATCAATGTATATAATTACTGATTTTTAGTTATATATCTCACTTATTCATCAACAGGTGATAATTATAACATTTTATTAACATGTGAAAATAAGAAAAATGAATTTCAGTAATTTACTTTGCGCAGCAAAATAAATAATCGAATTTATCGTCATTGAAGAAGAATGATTCCTATATCGCTATTGAATTAAATATTATTTCCAGTTATTTTGATATAAAAACCAATTTTGACGAAATTACTATGGGACTAATTTGAAAGCATATAAAATACTTTTTTTTACAAATCGGTTAAAAAATGACGGAAATCTGAGGTAACAAACATAAAAAAAAGAAATCGAGAATCTCCTTCTTTTTCTGAAGTCTGTTAAAATACATAAACCGCCTTTTCCACCAAAGAGGTAGGCAGAGAATCTTTAATATCACTTTAAATAATACGCTCATTCAAAAAAAACATAGAGTGGTTACTTACAAACGAAATATAAAATGTTTTGTCTCTACAGGTTGGATACGAAACTGAGTTTATAAGACAGAGACAAAACGAATAAAATAAATTCCTACTACTATTAAAAACGTGAAAGTTTGTATGGATGTTTGTTACTCTTTCAAGCTCAAACGGCTGAATGGATTTGTATGAAATTTGGTACCAAGATAGCTTATATCCTAGATTAACACATAGGCTACTTTGATCCCGGAAAAGTGCAGCGTTCCCGTGGTATTCACCGCGGGTAACACCGCGGGACGCAACTAGTAATTCTATAAATAATAAAGCTTCTCTGGTACTATGGAATATAAGATTAATTTTAAGAGTTCACTTATCATAAGAGATTTATTTTCTTTTTGAAAAATAAATTAAATAAACATTGTACGATAGAAAAAAACTGTCTTATCGTTGATTGTCTCACACGGCCCCAATCTGCAGTATCGGCAAAGCCAAGTGGAATGCGTTCTGTATGTATGTCGAGCTGTTTCCGGCCTGTTGATACACAAATACATAGGAATTAAAATCGAGACTACAGATAATTAAATAATAAAAGTAATTAAATAAAAAAGTTATTAAAAAGAAACTTTAAAACTGCTCGGTGTTAAAGAGTGTTGTAAACTGAGTGTTAATGACAAATGATAATAAATAAATGATATAAATGATATGATTTATTGCGTAACGAAAATGTTATTTCCATAGTAATAATAATAATAAATATTTCCAGGCAACAAGAACCTAATTTAAGAGCATAGGCATTTGATATGAATACATTAAAACATAAAATATATTTAACTATAATAAAACTAAATATAAATAACTTATGGAAATTTATTGGGCGCGTAAGAATTCTTAAAAATGGGGGGTAAAAGTATGGTTACCGCTGTACTGGAGCAAATTTTGAACCAGTTCAATCTGAAATTACAAATCTGCTAGTCACGAATGTTTGTCCTGGGTGTGAATCGAACCCACGATCTACAGCTCAGAAGGCAGAACCACAACCAACTGCGCTGTGAACCCGGTAATTTGAATACATACCTCTAAAAATATATTCGTTATGTAGTTATTGATTTCATCCTTATTCTCAGACTGCATAGAGTTCAATTTCTCTGTGAATAACGTGGCCAACTCGCTGATATGCTTCGTTAGGACGACCGTCATTCTATAAATAATAAAAATCAATTAAGAATATGTTTCTTCTAGGAAGAACTTAAGGTAATCTTGCACATCTGTAATCGAAACCAAAGTCATACGCGTAAGTTTTAATCAGGAGGTCGCCGGTTCAATTACTCAAGCGCTACGTTTTATTTTCTTTAAAATTTACGTGCGCAATACCCCATAGGAAACAAAGGTTTTAAGTCCTGAAAAACTCAAATTAGTGTTATCTGTTTTTTATGTCATTGAAGTGACGGAACGAGCCGACGGCCCACCTGATGTTAAGTGGTAACCTCTGCTCACAACAACCGATGCGACTTAGGTCCCTACTACGAACGACAAGACCGAAGTCACATCATATGTGCTCGGAGACGTTTAGGTGGAATGTCTCATGTGGCTGTGCCGGCAACCATACCTTTCAAATCTGCTTGGCGGCAGAAACGGGCACGGTGGCAGTACTTCCCCGGACGAACTTGGCGCGAGTTCTGCTGCTCTTGTTGGTGTACTTACTGTGTAAGTGCATCGGCTTCATCGGCGGTGGATCTCCTCTGCTTGGTGAGCAGTAATTCCGCTGTCTTGTGGTAAGTGTGGACGGAGAGGGCGGTCGTATGCGCAAGCGCACTCACGCCACGCTTATACACGGCCTTATCCGTCACGTCGCTTGCATTGACGATCCACTCTAATATCTCTGTGTACTGCCTGCGATAAATTAACATAGGACAATCTATACATATAAATAAAATTGGAGTGTCTGTTTGTAATATTAAAATAACCGCTTTTTGCTAAATGCATATGGATTACACGGTACATATACCTAAACAACATTTTTTTAAATTTCTGTCTGTCTGTTCCGGCTAATCTCTGAAATGGCTGGACCTATTTTGACGGGACTTTCACTGGCAGATAGCTGATGTAACAAGGAGTAACTTAGGCTACTTTTCCGAGGGGTAAAATAGAGGGTGCGTGATAAAACCGAATTCCACGCGGACGAAGTCGCGGGCATTATTTATATACCTCGACGTTAATGATGTCCTTTGTTGCAAATAAATATTTTTAATTTTTTTCCATGTCACACAGCGCTATCTAGCCCCAAAGTAAGGTAAGCATAGGGATTATCATGGGAACCAGACAACTGATATAAAACTTGTAACTTTTTTGTAAATATGTGCATATAATATATATTAAGACACAGAACAAAACAAACATCTATGTCCGTCACACAAATGTTTGTTTTCGGTGGGAATCGAACTCACGACCTACAGCGCAGGAGGCTACCAACTGTGCTGTGAAGCCTGCGTGACCTTATTTAAAATTCTATGGAAATAAAGTTTCTGGCTTTGACTTTGTCTTTTGCCACTCAAGCTTTCCGCTCCAGACATATATCTATATCTTAGCATATTAATTCTATTCTTAGATGAAAATGCCTGAAAACCAGCGCTGCGCTCTCTTTTAGTGTGCAGCACTATGCTGAGACAGGGAGACCCTTTTTGCCAACTCAACACATACCTCCTACGTTATGAGTTGTATCTAACGTTATTGTTTTTAGTTTTAGTTTTAGTTATTAATATGTGTTGTTTTTGCAAAATAAATACTCTTTCTTTCTTTTCTTCCTTCTTTCTTAGATCGAAGCTTATTCCAGGCAGCGATATAAGAATAACATTATTAATCCACACATAAAGGATAAATAAATCTCACTTGATCAATGACTGGAACTGCAACTTGAGTCCTAGGTCCTGAGTTGCAGATTGAAGTTTCTCATGGAAAACGTCCGCCTTGTCGCCTTCTGAAGCCACATCTTGATCATCATCATCATCTTCAGGCATTTCGCAAAGTTCTGAAAATGTCAACTATAACGTTATATGGTAATCCACCGCCAAGCAGTGATGCACTCGTGTTGCTGTGTTCCGGTGGAATGTCTCATGTGCCGGTGAAATTACAGGCACATGAGACATTCCTACCTACACGTCTTAGAGTGACGGGCGCATACGATGCGACTTGGGTCTTGTCGTACCTAGTAGGGGAGGACCCAAATTGCATCGGTTGTTATTGGCCGAGGTTAACACTTAACACCAGGTGGGCCGTCGGCTCTGTAACCGTATCACTTACAAAAAAATAACACCCAGACACAGAACAAACATCAATGTTACAAATGTCACACAAATGTTTGTCCTGGGTGGGAATCGAACCCACGACCTACAGCGCAGAAGGCAAAAAAAACATCTCCGTCTCGGGGTAATGGACGCAAGGAGTCATCTTGTACTTTGGTAGAGAGGACTTAAGTCGTATTGTTGTTGTCTACGGTTACTACTTAACATCAGGTGGGCCGTCAGCTCGTTCCGCCGCACAAATCACATAGAAAAAACTATACAAGCACTATTAGCTGCGCCCGGGGCTTACCTTGTGTTGAATTCAGTTTGTGACTAAAAGAGTGGTTATGAAGTTATTTTTATCGATTTGTGAATTAACCTTAATAAAAGTAGCCTAAGTTACTCTTTATAACATCAGCTATCTATCAGTGAAAGTCCCGACAAAATTGGATCAGCCGTTTCGGAGATTATCCGGAACAGACAGACAGACTTTTTTTTTATATCTGTATTTACTATCATGGTATTCACAAGCCTCACAGCTAAGTCGGTAGTAACGCTCTCTTCAGCGCTGTAGGTCGTGGATTCGATTCCCACCCAGGACGAATATTTATGTGACGTATAGATGTTTGTTCTGTGTCTGGGTGTTAATATGTATTACATATATGTATTTACAAAAAAAAGTTAATAAGCATTAGGTATATCGGTTGTCTGGTTCCCATGTTACAAGCTATGCTTAGCTTAATTTGAGGCTAGATGACGCTGTGTTTAATGTCCAAAATGTTAGAAAATTATTAATAGATGATTACCAGCTACTTGTTGGAGTGTTTCCTTGATATCCTGTCGCTTCTCAGGGTCGGCGGTTCGAATCCGCTCCTCTATCCTCAAGGCGGTCTGCTTCGAGAGCATTTCAAGCGCTTCTAGATGTACTAGACCTGAAACACAACGACCACATCTAAAACGACTAGAACTGGAATAAATTTATTACTATGATATGAGCAGAACTAACCACTTAACACAAGGTGAGCCATCTGCTCATTCCTGTGGTGAGCCATCTGCTTATCATAGTATATATAACTAAACGGTTGAGGTGTATTAACGGCACTTGACTGTGGGTAGGAGGACTTTGACAATAAAATTTCTAACTTTGTCACATAAAGGAAAATTGAAATTACTTAGTTATTAATGGGAATCTATTAATATAATAAAAATTCGTTTACTACACCTTCGAAATCATCGAACAGCGTCTCATAGTGTATTTCCTTGGCCTCTCTCTTCACTTCGCGTAAGCTGTCTTCCTCGTCAGCCCTAGCCTTCGCTTCCCTGAGCACCTGAAAAACATTCACACATTCGGTGAAATTACAGGAGCCCAATGAAATCAATTTATATAATCAATTAACACTAAAACACTAGTACATTTCATGTTTTAACCACTTGTTACATATGTGGCGTTCTTCCCATTTCCATATATAATATATACAGACATACATACATACAAACATACATTAAATTTTGTTAATGACAAAGCTACACAAATCTCTAATGCCTTAACTAGGCCGGGCCTGTATATAACTGATTAAAAAAAAACTGGAAAATTATATTATAAAATATATTTTTTTCTTAGTTTTCGTCTTAATTGGCCATTTTAATTGGGCGCATTCGATGCGACTTCGGTGATCTTGTACCTTAGTAGGGTAAGACCCAAGTAATATTGCTTGATTATGGGCAGAGGTTACCATTTATCACCAGGTTTTCTGCTTACTCCGTAACTCAAACATATAAAAAAAATTTGCTAAATATATTCCTGCCATGAATGTTGCCAGCACAGAAAAAATAATTATGAATTAATTTTTCGCAGAAAAATAAATGATTTGCTCCAGCAGGGGGAAACTTTCTCACCTGGGACAGTATGGGTTTGTCTCCGGAGTCCAAGCCGAGCATTGCACGCTTCTTGGCCAGTCCGGGGTCACCGTCTTGCAACACTTCCATGGTCTTCTTGCCGATGGTTTCCAAGGTGTCCAGCCCGCCTGTCAGCACTTTTGTACCTGGAATGATGATTACTCAACGATTAGGAGAAAGTCCATACGTAATTCTGCCATCAATAATCAAGTTTGATACTCTATTGGATTGTGTTAGTCTTTATCGCCTGAGACACAGGATTTCCTAGTTCAGGCATAGTGTAGTTAATGCCTTTTTTAGATACTAACTCACTATGTTAATCTTAGCACGAAGTCATTGAATAAAGTTTTATTATTATTATTATTATCATTGAAAAATCACTTTTTTTTTGTTAAATTATGTATTGAGCGACTTTTTCACATCCATCTAGCCCCTAAGCATAACTTTTACTTTGGGAACTAGATAACTGATAGAGTACATTATATACTTATTTCGTAAATACATACAAATTAACACCCAGACACAGGATGAACAGCTGTGTTGTCCCTCAAATTTTTGTCCTGGGTAGAAATCGAACCCACGACATACAGCACAACTGGGCCGTGAGACAGTCGAATAAGGTATTTCTTACCAGTATTTTCAACAAACTTGGTGACACCAGACAACAAGCTGCCAAACTGGAACACATCCACAGCGCTGCCCTGGGGCTCTACTTTGTTCCTCTCGTTATCTTCCACCTCGGCTCCTCTCTTCACCTATATACATAGTTAAAACATTTATTTCAACACAAATTTCACATAGAAACAAGATCATACTAATACAAAACAAGATTAAAAATCGAACCTATGCGTCCAGTGGCGAAAATGGAATTGGCTCAGCATGTGCTGAGTAATTTATTAACAGCGCTGATTTTCAGCCAAAAACCTTTCGAACACAGACGACTGTAGCAGTGTTAGCAACACAACAAAAATTAAAAATAACTAAAATAATATAAACAAAATCTGTCTCACTCTCTCTCTCACCTGATTGTCTATGGATGCCTTGGCTAGTTCCTCTGGGTCGGGGGCGCCTATACCTGTCTCCAGTACTGTCGAGATACCCTGCAATTATAATCGGATTTGTTAAAGATAACCTAGATCAAACACTTCATAATATTAATGTAACAGTTATATTTAAAACTTGGGCTATATTGAATCTAAATATTTTTAATTTATATTTTATATACAAATAAGATACGGGTATCCTGTATGCAGAAGTATGCAGAAAAGACTGTACTTGAGAAACTTGGGTGGTTATGTTGGAGATTCCGGCAGTGGCAGTGGTCAGGAGCGAGTCTACACTCCATCCCCATCCCCAGCCGGTAGAAGCCGGTGCTTGAGTCGGTGCTGATGCAGGTGTTCCACCTGGAGATGTTGACGACTGTGTCACTTCTGGAGTTTGTTCCTGAAATGTAATGTACATATATGTAAGTGACTGGTCTCACTGCTCAGCTGGTGGTAATTCTGCATTCTGTGCTGCAGGTCATGGCTTCGATTCTGTATAAACATTTGTGTGACCAACATAGATGTTTGTTACTTGTGTTTATGAGAGCGTGGTGGTCTAGCGGTACTGACCCCCGAGTTTCAATCCGGAGGTCGCCGGTTCAAATCCCGACATGCACCTATGGGTTTTTCGATTGAAAGATTTATGTGCGCAGTACCACATTCTCAAAACGGTGAAGGAAAACATCGGTGTCGGTGAGGAAACCGACATGTCCTCTTTGAGGCGCACTTACAATCCTTTCAACACACTGGTTCGACAGAACCGGTGACTCGAAGAAGAAGAAGAAGACTTGTGTTTATATGTATGTATTAGCAAAAAGTTTATAAGTATTTCTCATATTATAAGCTAACTGGTTAAGGAAGTGGGTGCTAACTCTTCTACACAGCTATAAATTTTACCAAAGTTATTATTCCTTATTATATCATGTACCTATAAACTATTTGTATTTGTACAAATTACATAACTAAAATCGATTCTCAAAAGTCAATATAATGGGCTGAATTTAAAAGCAGGAACCAAATGCTCAAGCTAAAATCATGCACATGCATTTAAGTACATAATTTTGTAACAATGCATTAGTACAAATACAAACATGCTACATTCTATATTCAAGTCTCTTGAGTGACAACGACAATGTAATATGGATTGGACATAACTACTTTATTATGGAAAGTCCCAAGTCCCATTTTCGTAGTTATAGGCAGGGGATAAGCTTAAAATCAGTAGTATCAACTTTGTCTTCCTTTATATTTACAGAGTCAATTATTATGCAACAATAAACTTCTTCAATCATAGCATTGCAGTATGACTATAGAATACGTTTGCTTGTTCCATCATTCACAAAGACAGTTTGTATGTCTTACCTTTGTAGTATTATTAAAGCCATCATCCTCACCCCAGTCACCGAAGTCATCCCAACCTGTGTCTTGGGATGTTTTACTGATCTGCTCAGTTTTACTGGTTTTCAACTGTTCCTTCACAGGTTTCGATGGTAGCTCTTGAACTTCTATGGGGTCACTCTCATCTATGTCGAAATCATCCCAGCCGTCTGCTTCCTTCTGAATATACAGGACAACCATATTTGGTTAGTGCTTATTTACCCAATTTTATTACTTAAGAACTTCAACTGTATATGGATATGAAAATCAAATAGTATATCTGTACAATTTATAAGCCCTTTTCATCAGCAGAATTTACAGAAGCACAAAAATTGTATTATGACACAAATTACCTTATCTAATGCTTTAGGAGTGGTAGTTTCCTTTACTGCTAAAGGAATATTTGCTGTTTTTAATGGAGTTTTGAACTCCTTGTCCGATTCCAAAGTACTATCACTATAATTTGACGAAGACAGCCTTTTCTTTCTTTCCGTCTTTTCCACGTTATTATGGCCTTCGTCCGCGCTCTCAAAGTCTTCATCGCTTGACGGCATGTTTTTAAAATTTAGTTTGTGTACTAAAATCTTTAATTGTTGATAATAAAAAATAATTTTGTACTGAAATGAAAATGAATCGCAGTGATTTGTTGATACGTGTTTGACAACTCGACGTGAGTTTTCATTTATGACAACTTGACAATGACATTTAAGTAAAAAGTATCAATGTAGTAGAAAAAAATTGTGCGCGCGACTGCTTTTTTGTCAACGCTCGATTTTACTACCCAACAATTTACGTGCGGGAAATCGATACTGAACGAGTAAACTCCAATAGAATTATGGTAATGTAGTCTAAATAGCAATAGACACTCCGTGAAGGTAATAAGAATAATAAAAAATTGATACCGGTAATAGCCGGCTCCCCGAACGCAAATATACCCGCGCTATAGACAAAAAAAAAAGCCTGCCCGTACCCACCAAAAAATACATATTTAAAACTAATATTAACAATTAAATTTGTGCACAGTATAATCGGCGGCAGGAACTCTAGGATTCGAGTACCCCAATATAAGGTTTGTTGTGTTGATTTGTTTAATACTAGAAATTCCACTGGATTTGTATGATTTGGATATTTTATTTAGGCTTGTACTTGGCACATAATATGTAGATAGAATCACGCTCCAAGAACAGGCAATCTCTCCATGCCTTTCCACGAAGGGGTAAGCTGAGTCTAATAGGGCACTTTTCACCTTATTTGCTACACAACATGGGAATGTAAACGTGGCAAGTGTTGAGCTCAACGCCGCCCGCCGTTGCGTTTCGATGCGACTGTTTCACGATGAAAATGAAAAATGTATCCTAAAATGTAGAAGAAAAAGTGATTTGCACCCACTTAATTTTTGTGGGAAGCTTGCTATTTCCTATATACAAGGAGTATTGAATCCTTCGACAGCATGCTTTCGAAGATCTTGGACCGTCTGATCTTATGCCTGAACGTTTTCATCCAGCAATAACAGAAATGAGACAAATATACGGTTGATTATACTTGACTATGGTATTGAAGAGAAAGCGCTTTGACGTCTGTTTTTTTAGAATATATTTGCTAGGTGCAAAAATTCAGGCAACTCAAAAAACATTTTTTATGAAGTTAACGATATAACTTCATAAAAAATGTTTTTAAATAAACAAGTTATGTATACAATACATTAAGGGATACAAAACTCATCATAATTATACTTTTGGTAAGAAATAAAATATGTTTCAGAGTTTTTGACCAATCAAGTAAGGTAAGAGAAACATTCAATTAAATTGTTTCAAATTTTGTCTGGTAATGATGATAGCTTGGTGAAAAATATAGGCTTCTCAAGGTACTAATTCAACGCAGACGGAGTTGCGGGCACCAGCTAGTAGTATATATAATACAAACTAATAATGTTCTTACGAAATGATGTCCTACAGTGAATGTGTGAATGCGAAGAGATGTATTTAGTAGGTAACAATAAAAGGTATGTATCGATCAAGTAACATTAATTGGCAGATTATTAATAAGTCTGTCAGTCCGTATCGGTACCTACTGCGCCGGAATGTAAAGTAAATCTACTCTCGTTGTAGCTGTATTGAGCGGTTGAAGGTCAGGGGGCTCTATTCTCGACTATGGATGAGACTTCCATATGTCACGATATTCGCCAACTTGTCTCTCGAAATAAATAAATATCGCTGGACATTTTACACGCATAGCTTTTACTATGGGAACCAGACGAGCGAGATTTACATTTTGTAAATACATATTCACACTCAGACGCAGTATAATCATATATGGTCGTCGCACAAATATTTGTCCTGGATTGGAATCGAAATCACGACCTTCAGCACAGAAGATAGAATCAACACCGACTGAGCTGTGAGGCCAGTCAGTTGGATATTATTGACATTAAAGACGAAACAAATTATTGGATCTGCAACGAGTATGACTTGTCGAACGAATTGTTTTCATACAAACTAAGAAATATTTAAACTGAAAAGTTATCTGATATATCTTCTTCTTTATTTTGTGTGAAATTAAGTAAAAAAAATATATTTACCTAATTATTAAATTAAGTGCATTTATATTCATCTCACATTTAAACTTAAAATTACAGCTAACATCCATAAAAATTTGAGTTTGGACAAATGCATGTCAACGCAAAATATGTACGAGTCTAAGATTTGGTGTTATATATACTCACTAGAACAGTTTTTTATTTTTTAATTTTTATTTCTCTAAATAACTATTCGAGGCTCAAAATGTCTATTTCAACTCGAGAATCAGACCCAGGGATGCAAGTATGACTCGGTTAAAATAATATTCCAGTGAAATTCTGTGGTCTGCTTTCTGTACAGCTGTACGTAGGTACCTAAAGGTTACCAATCAGTTGATAACATGACCTTAACCGATGGAGTTATTGATTCAAAGGAGCCTCTTTGAGGCGCACTTACAATCCTTTCACCACACTGGTTCGACAGAACCGGTGACTCGAAGAAGATTGATTCAAAACTGTGGTTGCTCACGTTCTCTTCTAACCCAGTACCTTACCATCAATCTTTATCAGTTTGAATGACTGAGTTTGTATTGACAGACTGCACGTTACTGAATATTATTTTCTCGCTAAGCGCACTTCTCATTTCTTTATTTGTAAATTCCACCCGTGCGAAACCGAAGCGGGTCGCTAGTATGTAATATTTTACAATCGTTTGTACACCAAATAAAATAAAACAAGTAATAAGTAGGCTACTTAACTGAAGCGCTGACGGGTGAAGTCCTAACATCTCATTTGCATATTTCAGTGGGCTATGTAGTTCTACAATGTCATCATAACATTCCCAGCACTGATCAGCAACATTACAAATCCATATGAACCAACCTCATAATATAGATAGGTATTTGGGTGTGTAATTTATAGGTATATACGGTTAGTTAGGTATAGTATAGATACATACGCTGAGCTGAGGAATGCGCGCCGCGTGTACCTACTTGGCCGTCCATACGTATTTATACAGCGGAATCGTAAATAGATTGAATGGGTATGTTCGTATACATTTTGCTTACATTGCCTGTTCGAACCGTACATAGCATCAGTCACTCTACTAGACCATGTAATGTAAACATTAGGTGGTCCAGGAATGCATTTAGACAATAGTAGGTTGTCGGTTGTGAATATTATCATGAGGTGTGGTGATAAGACGGCGCGGCGGTGACGGCGACTCCGCGGCGCGCGGCCGCCGCTCAGTCAGCGACGCGAAGTCGCGTGGGGCGGTCGCGTGTGCCGTACGGTAGCTGTCGCCCGAGTGGAGTGACGCGCGGTGAGTGTTCGCGTACGCGCCGCATTCCATCGTGGGGGCCCTTCGCCGCCATTGGCCGATCCCGCGTGACGTCACACCCCTCGTAATGAGGTATTCAACATGGCCGTGTAGCTAGCTAGTCCGCGAGTGTGCTTCGTTATTCGTTTGAATGGATTTAATCAGTGAAATATGCCAAGGAGACGAAACGGTGAGATACCCTTGCCCGACGGATGGGATTACGCGAGGGACTTTGACGGGAAATTGTATTTCATCGACCATAACACTAGGAAAACGACGTGGATCGACCCGCGAGACAGGTAAGTTTTCCAAAGAGAAGTGTTAACCCTTATGAGCCCCATGTCAAAACTTTACATTCCAATGCAATTGTGACGTGTTCCCGATATGTTTGAGTGCAGGGGACGGCCGCAACGAAAGTGAACGCACGGTCGTTTCTGCCGTGGCACATTAAACTATTATACGTCACGTTAAAATAGAATAAATCGTGAAAAACAAAGTGTTCGCTCGCCGCGACCCTGCTGCGCTCTGGCGGAAAGAATTTCTGACAACCTCGATTTCTCACGACATTCCACAATTTAGTGACAACAAATGGGCTAAACAACAAATTATTAGGGTTATCATTTTGTTTATGTATCGGAATGCGCGTTGCGGTCTCGTTTCGGAGCGGCATCGACGTATTCGGTGAACGGTGGAGTCGACGACTAATGAGGCCACGGAACTGGTTCACAGTAATGTTAGTTATTGAACTGGTGTAGAAATAATTCGATGGTACGTCTATGTGGTGTGTGCGGCGGCGGTTTCGTAAGGTGCGCTCGGCGCTGTACGTGTACGTACGGGGCGGATGCGTACAGAACGCGGCGGGAGATGGAATGCAATGCATAGGCAAGTTGCTCGGTGTGAATGACAGGCGGTAGAATGCGGCCCGGGCCCGCGGCGATGGTCGCGCCTTTCTAAAGCGGCGCACCCCCCCTCCCCCCCTCCCCCCAACACCGTCCGCCGCTGCAAACCCCCCACATCCCCCTCACTGATCTACAGGTGCAACATCCCTATTAAATACCGATCATGCCACCAGCTATTTACCGTTGAAATGACACCTGCATTGTCTTAAGATTATAATTATATTAAGTGATCACCTGTCAGTTATAGTTAAAATGAGAAATTAACACCTCGGTGACGCTAAACATCGTAACGATTATCACCAATATATTCTAGTTTAAAAGAAATCTATTTTTCGTGATGGTGCGATATCAGTTGATGCACTGGGTTGCCATGAACGTATTTTAAAATGTTAGCAAGATCTAAGTAATTTCTTGTCTCTGTGCAGTGGACTAAGAATTCCCGCGATTAGCTATCCGATAGTAAATGGCAAAAAGAGAAACCCTTCTATGGTTATAAATAATAATAAACCCGATGAGTTGCGTACCTTTTGCGAAAACGTACGCAGCTCTTCATCGGGTAAAGAAACAGTGATAAACCTGAAATACTAATGGAGAAGCTATGTAAAATCATCAGTTAAACGATAGACATAAGCATTACATAGATTTCTCCAATCGCCATTATTGTCTTTAAGTTATCAAGACACCAAACTGTGTCTCTGGAACAAGAAAAGGCAATAGAATTTGATCGTTAACTTAAGTGGACAAAGATATAACTTAAAATACGTATGTGGATTCAATTAATTCAAACTAAGAAGGCTTGAGAATCTGGCCCCGGTACATTCACACCACAATAAAATTCGCCGCTGACACAGGAAACATAAAGTACTATTTTATTGAACCTTTTGGCAAACTGCATTCCACACGCTCAACATTACATGATATTTGAGACGAATTAACTAAGTTTGTTACCATAAAGTGGTTTGAGCACGTTTTGTCCGCAGCATCTATTATAATCATAAAATGATTTAACGTTATCGATATAGAATATGCTAGAAGTTTATCATATGCAGCAATAAGCAGTATTCAATAAACGAGGATTGTCTTCAATGTTCGTAGCTACATAGAAAATCTAAACTTGTGTCCATCTGCAAAGGTTCAAGAGCTAGTCAAGAAAGACTACTTTCTTCAGTAACATAAGGACTTGGGGGGCCACGTTGGTCGCGTCCGTAGGTGATAACCCTCTGAATCCCTACACGTGTCCCCCGGGTGGTGCGAAAGGAGCAACCAGAAGTAGAAGTAGAACTACTAACTACTTGTGACATCACAAAATGGTGCGAATACTGTGGACAGTTTTCCTAAGATATGAACAACAAATCCCATGAACATGGACCCTAAACATGGAAATCCATCAGTCCGTCATCTACAGCAACTTGTGCGAAACGCTCACACAATAAAGCGAGCCACTAAGCCAATTTATGAATGCTAAAAATAACCGGGACACGTCTCGGCGCTATTAACCTTATACGTGGAACCTAAACATTCTACTATGAAAAATGTGCCCTCCCGTTTACGAGGCGCGCTATACTGCCACAATGCAATTATTTCATTCCACAAGAATGCTGTCAGCTTAACAGTCCTGCTTTTATGCAGCTGCAATCCGCGATTTTTGTTCGAGATGCGACTCTTAATTACGAAATCGGCTCTGAAGTTCGTTTGAGACGCTTTAATCGATCGTTTCGATGACATCCAATTTACTCGTTTTGATTCTGTGGTTTGTTGCAAGATTTTCCGTGTGACTGGCGTTTTGCGGTTTTCGCAGGTTCACAAGAAAGCTATGCGTAGAACAGATGATATAGAAGCAGCATAAGTAACATTTACACTGTGTCATTATAGAAAAAACTAGGCGACAGCTACGCATTGTTGGTAAATGGAGGAAAAAGTTTTCATTGTGTTGTCAGCGAGCGAGGAAGCTCGAAGACAATGATAGCCGATGTCGATTAACAAGCGAATGAGAACCTATATCTTGGCGGTGTTTATTAATTTTAATTGTACGCTTGAATGCAGTTTCACTGCGTCGGTCGGTCGGTACATTGTTCTCGCATACCAGACTGTTGCGTTCCCTTGGCTGTAATGCATAATTCTATGCTACGCGCTAAACCTGCGTCAAGTGCCTTTAGATAATACGCTAAACTAAGTGTTGACAAATTAAATGTGAGAGAACGCAAAGCACTTTCAGTGGAATTTCATAATTGTTTGTCTGCTTACAACGCGTCTCATTATAGCTCTTAACTCAATTGTTCTTAAATATGATTTCAAGGCGAAACAACTTATTCCAGAGCGTAAATCAGGTTTCTTTTGATGCTTGTACGATTGCTACTCGACTGCGTATCGTCGTTATTAATTTCCCCAATGTTCTTGCATATTTCCCCGGCAATACTCGTCTATAACGAAGCTATCTTCACAGATTGTGTAACCCAAGTATGTGCTTCCCACGCACAGCACAAGTCCGCGCTCCTTCAAGCGTAACGTTAAAGGGGCTGGGCATTTTACTGCGTTTCTTGACTCTAATCGAGTGGGTGCTAAATAACTCCGTGATTTAATTCCCTCGACTCTTCAACCTATGGATATCTGCGAAGTGATGCAGTCGTTCGAGAAACACTGACAATGTAAAGGGAATTATGTACTTTGTATATGGAATAATATACAGTTGAAGTTTGTTCCGCAGCGAGCGGCGTGGTTGCAAACGAAATAGCGTGAAACTGTTTATTTTACACATTCCACACTGATAAATATGTCCTTGGCGATTTTATACAACCAGACAAATGTCGGCGGTCGTACCGACGGCGACGTCCACACTCCACGCCGGCTACTATTTACGAATTTATTTCGAATCTATTAATAAGATAGTCGCCCATTAAAAATTATTACACTAGACTAGACGTAATGACCATTTAGAAATCGGTCGTGGAATCGAGTCGTTGCCGTCGTCGCTCGCTAACTGGCGACCATCGATTGCTAAAATTCTACGGAACATCGATTACTTATACTCGCAATAAAAGGTCGCAGCAATTCTGACGCAGTTTCGAAGCCGAAACGAAATCAATTACGCTATCGTCGTCAATATAATGAAAAATGTGTTTCAAATCACGCATATTTAATACTTATCTATGTAAGTGTGCGATAAAAGCGGTACTGTTCTCGTTTCTAATCAAAATTGGCATTCTTCTGTTATCTCTGTGTGCTGCGATGCCGTCATAAAGCAGTTGTTTACCAGCTGTAACGACTTTTTCATTGTTATGATCATCCTATTTTAGATATATTTTTTGTGGTTAAGTATTCCATGCTCTATTTAGTTGCACCATTTCCATCTCCGAATGGAGATGAAAGCAAAACCGCACCTTAGTTAAATTTTGTGTGATCTTACATAAGTGATGAGACATGTGAACCTTACAGAATATGGCGTGTCGACATAGCGGACGATCGGATGCTTTGATGGAATTTCTAAGCGTTTGTCTATCCTTATAGGGAATGTCTATGAATGTTCGATGTTGGCTATAAAAGTGTTTAGTTGACTATTGCCTGATTTGCATACGTGTTGATAAACTATCCGAGGAAGTATAGATACAATAAACTCTTCGACTAAAATGTAGTCTATTGCGAGTCTATAAAGTCTTATCGGACTCAAGAATTTCAGCCATTAACGGTGATGATTTGATATAGAAGACGATACGACCATAAGCCATGTGCATTTCCTGTATGTCAAACGAAGCGAAATACCGCTAGTCGACTCAAAAACGTCCAATAAACATTAATATCGTTATATAGTAGAGTATAAATTAGGAAAGATATTTTTTGATTGGAAAGTAATTAACGAGGCACTTGAAGTCTAGCTTCGCCAATAGCTTCTGTGCTTTATTGCTAAATAAATATTAGACGTGAATATCTTTATCAATTATAGAGTGAAAAGGAATTTATAGAAACAACCTAAGAAACTGATACAGAAATTGGTATTTTCGAATGATGACTATGTTACGAAGTCAGTTACGAAAACATTAAGTTGGTCGTTGAATGTCTTCAAAGAAAGGAATATGTATATTGAGACTTGCATAAATCCTTGATTGCGAATACATTGTCGCAGACCTGTTTTGAACGTAGGCGAAATATGTGACAGCTAAATTGGAAGATAAAAATATGAATTGGACCTTGGTTTTATGATTCTGAGCTGTTTCAATTAGAAAATTAATAAAATTACTCTTAATAATACTATTTATTTCTTACTACTTAAGAACTTCCAAGATGATTTTCAGATTTTATATCTAGCTCTGATTTGTGATTATCATCTGTATGTAGTTCCATCCCAATATGGCGCTCTATAGTTCTTTGTTTATAAGTGGATCATAATCAGAAAATTTTTGCTGTTATGGAGAGCAAATGCTCGAATTCTATATGCGTAGGCGAGCATTATTTCTAATGTTGGTACTTATATTTATGAGATCATTAACTAATTCAACTAAAGCATATTTAACTTTAAGAATTCATAGGAATTCCATCAGGTACGTAGTAGTTTAAACTATTCTACTACTGCTATTGGACTGTTTCTGTACTATTTGGTTTCATACACGTAAGATTTGGTTTTTGCGATCACACCACCAGTGTCCACATACTTCAAACAATGGAACGAGGAATTCTGTTCCTGAATAAACATTCACAGAAGCCGGCGCCTCCCATTCATTCGCGATGCATTCCACTGTCTTTACCCACTTGCTTGACCAATGTTTAACCTTCCTTTCCGGCCTCATATCGATCAGTTGTAACTGAACAGTTGAACTGATGATCTAATGGTATTTTGATTAGATTGTCAGTTCAACTGTACAGCTCTGTTATGCCTACACACATTTTTAACTGAACAGTTAAAACTAAAGGTCTGTAGCCCGCTTTAATGCGACATCCATCGAATATAACCGTAATTTTGCCATAACCTCTTCAGATCCTGTCAAGAAAATACTTCGCATTTTTTAGGAAAATAATATCTTACTGATCTCTGTCTCTCTCCGGCGTCAAAGTTGCGATCGCGCTAATCGTAAGGTGGGCCTCTAACTTGAGAACGCCAAGTCAACTCCTCAAATCGGTCTAATAACAACGCCATGTGAATGGAACCGCATTGGTGGCTTAATGTTTGACTTTCTACCGCTGGGAAAGTATCATTTGTGCAGCGGAGTTGTCGACAAGCATCGTTACTAACCATTAGCAACATTTCTGCCATACTCACACACAGGGCAGTATTCCAAGTTACGACTAGTAGCCACGCAGGATTGCCTTTCCACATTCTGTAGGTACATGCCATTTGCATAATGAAGTTTCGACCATTCCATGTTTATATACGTTTTATTCGAAACATATCCAAATACGTTTACGCAAATCTCCAAACCGGTCCTGGCGATGAATGGTTCGATTTTACATCGTTCGCTCAAATTATTGACTAATTACAATCATAAACAAAACAAATACTTTGAATTTATGAGGATAATAAAGATTTGTTCCATGCGCTTTGACAACTCCCTGCACTGTTTCAGAATGGCATCTAGTCTCAACTGATTTATGTGTAATCTCCGTCATCGGTTTGCAAGTAGTTATTACCCGAACGGGTTACGTTACGAATGGACTGGGGGTGACTGCAATGCAATATCTACAGCAATTCGTCACTCGTATAGACAGTATTTGTATTAGGTGTAATTTATAGAATGTTTGTGCGGAGTCGTGATATTCGCGATTGTGTCGCACGCGCCCGCGCCGGCCGGCTGCCGCAGGCGTGACGAAGGCGCCCGGTATGCGTCGTGATTCAAACGGAAACCCAATATATTCAGTGTTTATGCAACCCGCTGTCCGTCCCTCCGTCCCTCCGTCACATCACACAACATTCAATTGTGCGAACCTATTTGATCGCTTCGAAAGTTGACTGATCATTCAAACTACAAACTCTAGGCAGCTTCATACTTTATACTACTTTTTTCGTTTTTGGGCTTAATAGATGTCGTAGTTGGATTGTTGAATTAGACATTGGTCAATGTAGTTGTGAAGCATAAATATTCAGCTTCGATCACTTAACCAGTGTTTAATATAATTGTCGAGTCCCAAGACGACCATAAGACCTTGGTGGAGTGACGTGACGAGAGTCTTAACAACAGTTCACACTTGGCGCTGGAATGTCGTTTGTCAATGATCGAATAGCGTGACGTCATAGCGAGACATAAGCCATCACATAATTATCACTTTCGACCGATTATTAGTTTTGGGATATAATACGCTGATTGGATATGTCGTATGAGGCAACCAGTTAAGAATTTTTAATTACGTGGTTACTTTAATGCATCGATTGGTTCAGATACGAAATGTTATATTCATATCCGCTCGGCATGCTTCGTCGAACACGTTGCATGTTGTGTTTAATTTGATTATAACTGCGTTGTGGCAATGTGTCAGCAATTCGGAATGCGAGAGGAAATCACGTTGACCCCTAACACCGAGCCTTTTTTGGACGACGGATAGTGTATTCTTCCTGTCCATGAGAAAGACTGGCGCATTCAAATAAACATTACTGTGGCTGACATTGACATCACTTTAAAATATACTCGTAACTAAGAAACAGGTTGTTCACCTAACATTATTATCCTTAACCGTCTACTGACACAGTTCCGAATGACGGATTATCTTACGTCGGAAAACCTAAGTAGGGCAACGCCCTCGCTCGCGAGGGAGAAAAAAATATCGAGATTACACCGAAGCCCACGGAATGTGCATTAAACGGGCCATCCGGATTAAAATATTTCCCTGGTGGTATTTATAGAGCATCAGTACAGTAGGTGCGTGCTCGTCTGTCGGTCGGTCGATATGTGTGAGACAGCGTGGCACCGCCTTCGACCAGACGCGCTCCAAGTTTGTCGGAATCTTAATAAATAAAAAAAATACAGGATTTGGTCGTTGGACTTTTCAAGTTCCCAAGATATTTGGCAGCCGCCTCAATTTAGCCGGCGGGCGCTGTGTCGCAGCTAAAACTGCCGAAACCTCTCGATAACTCTCCGTTTCGTTTCCCTTTGAATATGTCAGCAGTCAAGTGAACGGTCGCTAGTTGCAAAGTGGAACTTGTTCAAGGTTACTAGGAGATACTATTAAGAGACCAACGACTGAGAAGCGTAAAATTTGCAGCAAGTAACTAAATAGTCCAAAGCGGGCAGCAACCTTCGCATTTCTATTTGCGGATGGCAACTGACGGTACATTGGCCTTCTGTCGTGCTATTTTCCAATGAGACCGTTTACAGTGGCATATCGCACGGCGGAGCCGCTCGACGATTTATTCACGTCGAATTAATCCTGCGGGAGCGAGGTGCCTGTTCTAATTATTTGGTGTCATCCCAATGATTGGCTAATTCAGGTAGACCCTCGTAGTCCCTAATACATATACAAGTACATATGATGATTCTAGATTCATCATATTAATTATCATATCCCGGTCTCTATAGTCGAAATGTGAGCTTCATTATTGATGCTCGACCCAAGAGCATTATATGGAAATACGATCTTGAATTAGAAGCTCGGTTTTATTCGAGCTTACTTCAAAGGGAACTTTGTAATAAGTGGTTCAGCGCAATAAAACAATACTACAAACGCACTTTCTACTTGTTTATCTGTTTCATTGGAGTAAAATCCGTTCATTTGCCCTATCAAAATCGCTGTCTGAACCACAAATTCCCAATCGGATCTTGTCAACAGTTTAGCTATCGAATTCTTTAGAAAATCGGTAGATGGCGCTGATACCCACATAAGAATATAATGGTTTGAAAGCTTTTGGGGTGCTGCTCCGTTGTATAGGTACAGTTATTTCGTATTCAATCGGAAACTAGTTGATATCAAAATCATTCGGTAATCACAGCCATTTTAATCTGGAATTCGACCTCTCAATTCTGCAATGACTACACATTTTCTAGTTTAAAAGTGGTTGGAGAAGCTTAAAAATTGTCAAGTTATCAACGGAATTTTCCACCAATGATTTTAATGACTAAGACAAAAGGGTTAGTAATCATTATTTGCTTTAATTACCACACCAATATCATAACAATGTTTGATACGCGCGTGAGAAGCGTTTGTGTGCGTGCAGGGCTGCGTGTGCGCAGGGATTCCGTGACTATCAACGTTTCCAAGAAGTCGACTCGTCTTGATGTCCCGCTGACAGGACTGGTTCTGCTGTACCACCACGCTTGTCTCAGAAGGCATCAAACTTGGAAGCTTCATTGCGTTGGTTTTAAAGTCAAAGTCAAAAACTTTATTTCTTTAGAATTCATAAAGGCTTGGAAACAAATATTCAAAACAAGGTCACGCATATCGTTATTTTGACGCCTGTTCAAACCCTATCCGACCCTCCACGGGGAGAACAGACAAGAAACCCCTAATGGGGGCTTCCTTTTTTCGCGAGCACGATCCTTGTAACAAGGTATGGCTTTTGCTCACCACTTGTGCTGACAGTGGCTTGTCAAATGGATATAAGCTGTCAGGTGGAAGCTTTGGCGTCAGTAAAGTTTGCGTGTCCTTCACAGATGGGCATAGCACCATCAACGTGAGACTGTATTCAGCATACAGCTCAACTATTACTTATTCCGTAAGTCCACCGAGCAGCAACTTTGTATCAGTGGTTGTCTCGCTCTTTCTTGTGTGTTTGATGTTGTTGTCTTGCTCCAGCGGCGCGGGCGATGCATTTGATGCGCGCACGCATGCCTCTATCCCCTCGCCTCGATAGAGTGATCGTGTTTTTGAAATGGATGCCGCATTCGGTAGCTCTGCGGAAGGAGTACTATCGCCTTTTCATTGAGAGCGTGGTGGTCTAGTGGTACTGACTCCGAGTTTCAATCCCGTGGTCACCGGTTCAAATCCCTACGTGCATCTAGGAGTTTTTTGCTAGAAAGATTTATGTGCGCAATACCACGTTCTCAAAACGGTGAAGGAAAACATCGTGAGGAAATCGACATGTCCTAGAACAAAAAATTCGAAGACATGTGTCAAGTGCACGAAAGGAGTCTCTTTGAGGCGCACTTAAAATCCATTCACCACACTGGTTCGAGATAACCAGTGACTCTAATAGAATAGCTTACCTACTAACGAATAATTTTGCAACTGATTCATCTGATAAAGCAATGACGTATCCTTTAAAAATTAATGAATTTTGAAGTTAGTTATGAGTTATAGTATTCCAATTTGAATGGTGTGGTTGCTGGTGAGATGAAAAAAAAAACTTTTTTTTTTTTCACTTGAGAAATTCCACCTTTACGTCTCAAAGTTACGGTCGTAATACAATTTAAATTGGATCTTTCCATACTTAAGTAGGGGAATATGCAAGACGTTATATTTTTTTTATGGGCAGATGTTGGCCTTTTAACATCGGGAGGGCCATATTGCTCGTAACTTTGCATAAACTACTGATTATGAATCTAAGAACAGTTTAGCAACATACATCTACTCCAGTTGTATTTTGATACACAGTCTGAAACAGAAACTATACATAATACACATCAATGGAATTTGGAAATTCGCGTCATTATAATAATAATAATAATAAGAATATTGGTGGACATTTAGCCCCATCTAGCCCCAAACTACGCATAGCTTGAACTATGGAAACCAGGTAACTGATAGAATACATATATACTTATTGACAAACAGACACAGAACAAACCTCTATATTCGTCACAAATGTTTGTCCTGGGTGGGAATCGAACCCACGAACTACAGCGCAGAAGGCAGAGTTACTACCAACTGAGCTGTGAGGACTGTCGCTAAAATGGGTTTCACAATTTCACTGTGAAACAAACGGTAAACGAGAGTCGCACAAAATCGAAAACGTTTCCAAAAATTTGCGCGCACCGTTCAATTATATTATGTGTACATAAACGTGGCCAATTAACGGAAGAATCTCATTTAATAACCGACTACCGTATAAACGTTATATTAAAAGTCACGAAAACCGTTAAGTGCGAGTATGAGACGTGGCGGTTTCGTCACTATCGGAAATGCGTCGCTCCGCGTCTTGACCGGTACTCAGATGTGAATCGTAGTCCGGGAGACAGAGGTCGCTAACTTACGTCATCTTTGTCGCGGTATTGGGATGGATTAATTAACCGCCAAAGCGTTTTGTTTTTTACTTGATTCGGGTTGCGGAAAGAGCTGACGGCCCACCTGATGTTAAGCGGCAACCGCCGCCCATAGACAACAGCAATACCACTCGAGTCTTCTCCACCAAAGTGCGTTGCGTCCATCACCCCGAGACGGGGATGCGATGTCTCATGCGAAATAAAAAAAAAAACTAGGCAAGCATGCTTCATCTTAGACCGCATCGTCACTTAACATCAGGTGAGATTGCGGTCAAATGCTTGCCTAACGCAAATCTATACAAATAAATAAAATTGTGTGAGTGTCTGTTTGTAATATTAAAATAACCGCTTTTTACTAAGTGCATATGGATGTATACACAATACATATACCAAAACAACATTTTTTACAATTTTTGTCTGTCTGTCTGTCTGTTTGTTCCGGCTAATCTCCGAAATGGCTGGACCGATTTTGACGGGACTTTCACTGGCAGATAGCTGATGTAACAAGGAGTAACTTAGGCTACTTTTCCGAGGGGTAAAATGGGGGTGCGTGATAAAACCGAATTCCACGCGTCGCGGGCAACAGCTAGTAAATAATAAAGTGACAATGTGATCACCGTCTTCCGGTCTATGTAGACGTGAATCATGGCTGGAACTCGTATTGATTGGAAGCAGGTCGGCTGGCGCCTCACCACGCCTCCCGCGCCACTGTTGCGTATGCTGTGTCACAGCTGCCGGCACCATCATTAATTATTCTCATACCACAACAATGTAATCTGCCTAGTAGAAATTGCACCTGCTTTTTCTCGAGGCTATAACGATTATGAATGTTTGCGTCCTGTGGTGCTGTTGTTTTGTCTCGTTTCCTGTTCGGGAAAATATACTGAGGACTATCTCCAGTGTGTTTTTATAGATGGATAGATAAAACATTTATTCAGAGGACACAAATACATAATAGAGCATTTTTAGTGCGTATGATCATTTATTTTGAATTCTCTGTGTAGTATATTATAATTAATTTGTAGTTTTAATTCTGTGGTGTCTCTGGCTTTACAGCTAAGTCGGTAGTAACTGCTTTCTGCCCTGTAGGTCGTGGGTTCGATTCCCACTCTGGACAAATATAATTGTGATCAAAAAAGATGTCTAGTGTCATGGGTAATTAGTATGTAAGTATTCTATCAGTTGTCCAGTTCCCATAATACAAGCTGTGCTTAATTTGGGGCTAGGTGGCGTGTGAAATGTCAATCAATATATTTTTATTTATTAATAACATTGGATTGAACTTTTATTATTACGTATTTATAAATGAAGACAGCTGGACGAGTCCATCTTATTACAGCATGCAGGAAACGGTTACTTGGCAATAACAGCCGCCAAACCTTAGCAGTAATTACGCGCGACCTTATCATTTTCATTTGGTTGACGTATCCAATCCATTTGTTTAAGAATTACATGGATATAAAGTTTTTGTCTTACGTATTTTGGACGAATGACGATGAGGAACAATAGACGAAATTGACATTTGGAAAAATTAGGTTGTGGGTTATATTTTCAAATGGTTATTCTGAAAATACGTCTAGTAAATTTTTGTTGAATAATACGTTTTTCAAAATAAGCTTTTACAAAGACCCTGGACACCACTGAAGGCTAATAGTACTTTTCAAGACAAACCCAACAAGTCCAAACGGCGGAGTTATATCGAGAAGTTGAAGACTTCCTGGGCCCATCTCCTGACTCCATCATGAGACCACCTCCATGTTAATATAATAATAATAATCTTTATCGTTATTACATTAAAGTACCATCAATTGTTTTGAAGCCTTTGGCTCCTGAACTAGTTAAAAACTGTATTTCGGAAACCATTGTCTTCACCCAAAAATGGGTATCACAACATACTTCCAGTTAGTGTAATCCTAAAAATAGATATCCTATTCATGCTATACAGGGTTACAGGAAAAGTCGTGCTAGATCCGTTAAGGGCGTGGAGTACCCATCATTTCTGACTTATTTCACTATGAAACACCCTACCCTAAACTTAACCCTTTTCGAGATATTCGACTTTTAATTTTTTATTGAATATTGCCGATTTTTAGGCTACGAAATTTATTTTTGTTTATTTTGTGTATCTTATTATTATTATTATTGCATTTTTACATGTGTAATAAGATGCTTTAGGACATCAATCATTAAAATAGTGCATAAGTTAATTGAATAGACCGTAGTAGACAAGTGAAAGTAAAAAAATAAAAAATATATTAGCAAGCTTATTTTTCTCTAAGGGATATCTAAAAAAAATATTATGACACTTGTTCGGCAGATATTTTTTAAAATATCTACGTTTCATCAGCTATCTAACGAGGTCTAACAATCTAGGGTTTGTATTACATTTCGTGGAAAAAAGTAGTTGGGACGCTCCAGGTAGCAGTTCTAACGGTCCCGCGCCTATTTTCCTTCAAGTTAAGACGCACCGAGAGAGCGAGACAAGTGACGATTTATGTAGGTGCGAATGAAAGAAAAAGTGTAGAGACCGGTTAGAGCTGGGAATACAACAGGGGGTATTGTTTTGGTTGTCAGTCTGCTTTTGTGCTTCGTACATAGTAGATGTGATATCGTTTTGCTCTTTTTCTCGACTTGGCTGTGATTCTGGATTATTTCTTCTGATTTGTGACTACTGTGCTTGTTAACCGGACTCTGATTTGTACCTGTGATACGGAAGTGTTGAAGATGACGTCCTACACACCTGAGGAATATGCTGATATGCTTATTTGTAACGGATACTGCGATTGTGTGTCTGCGCAAGCTCGTAACGAATACATAACTCGCTACCCCGGTCGTCGAGTGCCGGATGTGGCCTGTTTTGACAGAGTTTATCGAAGACTTAAAGAAACTGGCTCTGTTAGAGACGAAATACAGACATGGGAAGACCACGAATTGACGACGAAGAACAGGACAATGAGATAGTGCAACGCTTTCGAGCGGATCCGACTACTTCCACTAATATTGTTGCCCGTGATCTGGGACTTTCGCAATGGAGAGTGTGGTTTACAGTGCATACTGCTGGCCTATACCCGTACCATTACACGCCGGTACACGTTATTGAAGAAGGAGACCCCGCGAGAAGATTGGACTTTTGCAGATTTATGCTAAATGCTGACGTAGAAGACCCAGATTTTCTAAGAAATATCTTGTGGACGGATGAGTCCAAATTTGATAAAGATGGCATAACCAACTATCACAACGTCCATTACTGGGCCCCAAAAGAACTAAGGAATCCCAATAGGAAAAGAGTGAAAGGGTCCCAACGAAGATTCAGCGTGAATGTGTGGATGGGCATTATCTCTAATCATTTGATTGGACCTTACTTTCTCCCGGATAATCTAAATGGGGAAAGCTACGAAAATTTCCTGAGAGCAGACTTGAGTGATTTGCTGGATGATCTGCCACTCAACCTGATCAGGGACATGTGGTTCCAACACGATGGCTGCCCTGCCCATTTCAGGAGAAGTGTCAGAGACTGGCTGGACACAAATTATCCAAACAAATGGATAGGACGAGGTGGGCCGTTGCCATGGCCAGCAAGAAGTCCGGACCTAACCCCCATGGATTTTCATGTATGGGGGTGCATGAAAAGTCTTGTGTACAGCGAGCCGAATCCAGTTTTGTCTGTGGAAGACTTAAGAGAAAGGATTGTGGATGCAGCAAATAAAATGAGGACCACGTTGACCACTGGAGTAGTGAAGACTGGTCTCCGTAGAAGGATGCGACAATGTTTCAGAAATAGAGGCGGCCATGTTGAACATGAACTGTAGAATAAGAAAAAGTTGTGTGAAAACCTTTAATAAATGACATTTCATGCATACCTAATGTTTTATTTTACTTTTTAGGGCTAAGTATAAATTTTCTTCTCCACTGTCGCCTATGAAACTAATTTTTTTCCAATGCATTTGAATAAAACCCTAGATTATTATACCTCGTTAGATAGCTGATGAAACGTAGATATTTTAAAAAATATCTGCCGAACAAGTGTCATAATATTTTTTTTAGATATCCCTTAGAGAAAAATAAGCTTGCTAATATATTTTTTATTTTTTTACTTTCACTTGTCTACTACGGTCTATTCAATTAACTTATGCACTATTTTAATGATTGATGTCCTAAAGCATCTTATTACACATGTAAAAATGCAATAATAATAATAATAAGATACACAAAATAAACAAAAATAAATTTCGTAGCCTAAAAATCGGCAATATTCAATAAAAAATTAAAAGTCGAATATCTCGAAAAGGGTTAAGTTTAGGGTAGGGTGTTTCATAGTGAAATAAGTCAGAAATGATGGGTACTCCACGCCCTTAACGGATCTAGCACGACTTTTCCTGTAACCCTGTATAATCTATTTTGCATTAAACTTAATTTAACAGAAGAAAATTACTTGTTTACTAGCTAAAATATTATTGCATTTTCCAAACATCAGCTCCATCGGTTCAAGGTCTAAAATTCAGTTGTAAATTTTGCAAAAAAACATCGCACGCTAAATAATAACTTGCAAAATGTATTATAATTCTAATTAATACGTCATATAGCCGGCGAGTAAGCAATTTCTTGCGATATAAATACGATACAAAAATGCATTTATAAACATTGTTTCGACTAAGACACCATTATTATTGTGCAGGTGTTGAAACCTGTTTGCCGGGTATTATTCGATCGGAATTCGCAACGAGCTAACATTCCACTTAACCCAGAATTAGTTTATGTTTTGTTTGTGATGTGTTTAAGGGTCCTGTGTTCTTGTAGTGTGACTGACAATTTTCTTAGTAATTTTCTATTATTTTAAAGGACATCTTATTTTGAAGACATCATAAATATTGGTGGACATTTCACACAGTGCCATCAAGCCGCAAAGTAATCTAAGTATAACTTGTATCATGGGAACCAGAAAACTAATAGAATACTTTTATACTTTTTTGTAAATACATACATTTAATACATATTAAAACCCAGACACAGAACAAACATCTATGTTCGTCACGCAAATGTTTGTCATGAATGGGAATCGAGCAGTTAAACTCACAATTAGTTAAAAAAGTAGCCTTCAGCGAAATCTTTCCTTTTGTTGGTATATCGTGATATCCTTTTTTTGGTGTACCGTGTATACATCCATATGCACTCAGTAAGAAGCGGTTATTTTAATATTACAAACAGACACTCCAATTTTATTTATTTGTATACATGAGATAGAACACAAACTAGTAAAATTATCCAACCGAAAACTTGAAAATAATAGCCGTGCTTGGGGTATCTTTATTTTTCTTTAATGACAGCTATGGGAGGTAATAGGCTCCCTGTGCTTTCGTGGGAATATGTTCGCGTATGGGAATTATTGTTTGAGTAGCTGTTCCCCACGACTTCGCGTGGAATTCGATTTTATCACGCACCCCTATTTTACCCCTCGGAAAAGTAGCCTAAGTTACTCCTTGTTACATCAGCTGTCTGTCAGTGAAGTCCCGTCAAAATCGGTCCAGCCATTTCCGAGATTAGCCGGAACAAACAGACAGACAGAAATTGAAAAAAAATGTTGTTTTAGATATTTACCGTGTACATCCATATGCACTTAGTATGAAGCGGTTATTTTAATATTACAAACAGACACTCCAATTTTATTTATTTGTATAGATGTTATTGTGCAGATCAGTGTATAGAATGTGCTTGGAATATTATTAAGTCTTTAAACTCGTTGATGTTTCTTTTTACCATTCTTAGTTTTTCGTAGTTAATAATTTTTTTTCTTTCAGATATACTAAACCACAGACTTTCGCGGACTGCATCGGCAATGAGCTACCTCTCGGGTGGGAGGAGGCTTACGACCCTCAGATCGGGAGATATTACATCAACCATGTCAATCGTAAGTCACAATTGGACCGTCTTATGCAGAAAACAGCCATGTGGGGAAAAGAGCAGTAGAACTCTCGCCAAGTTCGTCCGGGGAAGTACTGCCACCATGCCCATTTCTGCCGCCAAGCAGTAACGCATTCACGTTACTGTGTTCCGGTTTGAAAGGTGTGGTTGCCGGTGAAATTACAGGCACATGAGACATTCCACCTTCACGTCTCACAATTATGGGCGCATACGATGCGACTTGGGTCTTGTCATACCTAGTATGGGAGGACCCAAGTCGCATCGGGTGTTATGGGCCGAGGTTACCACTTAACACCAGGTGGGCCGTCGGCTCGTTCCGTAAATGTATTACATTTACGGAACTACAAACGGAGTTAAAAGCATTTTTCTGTCGATGGTTACACTTCGGTTATGTATTGATTCATATATTGGCTCATATCTCCGTGAAAAATAGAGATGGCAAATGGCACTTTGCAAAAAATCCGTCGTGTCGAAATTAGTATGGCCGCGTATATAACTCATTTTTGGAAAAAATGCCACATGGCTGCTTTTTGCATGACTAAACCCTATTACGTTTTCTATTTTAATCTAGTCACGGTTCTCTCGAACCAGTGATGAAAGGATTTTAAGTGCGCCTCAAAGAGGCTCCTTTCGTGCCCTTGACACATGTCTTCCAGTTTTCAGTTCGAGGACGTGTCGGTTTCCTCACGATGTTTTCCTTCACCGTTTTGAGAACGTGGTATTGCGCACATAAATCTTTCAAGCGAAAATTTCTTAGGTGCACGTCGGGATTTGAACCGGCGACTTCCGGATTGAAACTCGGGGTCAGTACCACTCGTAAAAAATATTTGTATTTTAATAAGCTGACAAGCAGATTTCTAACAAGGATGGAAGGATATATTATGCTCGTATGTTTTTACTTTAATTTTACAACAATTTACATAATATTTACAAAATATTATTGAAATCAATTGAGCCATCTAAAGACCGTTTCTAACTATCTGTATTATCTATTTGGTAGTTTATAATGCGGTCCGTCAGTCACGGATAATGAAATTCCTTTGACATTCCTTCCTTCTCAATGTCTTATGAAAATGGAGAAGCAGCCTTTATAAGAGTTCTTCTCAATAAAAAAGTCGCTTAAAAACCAGTTACAACAATGTAAACCGAATAAGTAAGATCAGTAGCATCATTGGCTTATTTATTGCATCAAGGATGACAATCTTAAGTCAATGGCTTTATTATTTCAAAACCCACGCATCATTACGATTTACAATGTAAAACGGAGATGTTTAATTAAGATATAGAAGAACATTAAAGCCTAAGGTTACTAATTATTACCCTAGCTATGTTATGGAATTTATTTTATCCAGGTAAGATAGAAATAGGCCCTAAGGTTTTATAAGTTTCAGTCTCTCATAAGAACCTTGGGAAGAGCCATACATAGAACCAAGTTGGTGGTTTTTGACTGGCCAGCTCAGATGGTAGTAAAGCTTCTGCGTTGTAGGTCGTGGGTTCGATTCCCACCCAGGAAAAACATTTGTGTGACGAACATAGGCGTTTTTTCTGTATCTGGGTGTTATTATGTATGTATTTACAAAAAGTATATAAGTATTATATCAGTTGTCTGGTTCCCATGGTACAAGCTATGCTTAGCTTACTTTGGGGCTAGATGGCGCTGTATGAAATGTCCACCATTATTATTATTATTATTCAGCAACGAGAAAAAATATCGTATATCTTAAATTAGATTTAGTAGGTGCGAACGGTATCAATTTTAATACCGTTTAATTCTCATCAAGTACATTCATAAAGTCGACACGGATGGAACGTCAATTTCGCCTGTGTCACAGCTTACAACGAAATCTTGTTCAGAAAAGACGATGCACCAATCCTAACTATTTACATAGACTTTCAAGTCTATGAATCAACTCTAGTGACGCACCATTAATATCGGAGATTTGCAAAATTTATCGCGCAATTACAAGGCCATACATGACCCATGTGTATGACCAATAGCCTCACCTCTCCATACATCACATCTGTCATGTAAGTTGCAATGGATGCAACACGCATCTTCTCCAATGAGTTCTGAAAGCGGGAATTAAGTTGTACGGGACACCGAATTTCTTCATCAGGTTGAGGGTAATGTCAGGTTTCGAAAGAAATACTGTTTTTAACCGACTTCAAAAAAAGGAGGTTGTCAATGCGACCCGTATGTATGTTATATTTCCAGAACTGCTCAGTTTTCGTATATGTTTGTCTATAGGTATATCAGCTTCTAAACAAGTGTGCCAAATTTCAAAAGTGTCTGTATGTATGTATCTTTGTATGTTTGTCCTCGCATACCCCCAGAACTACAAGTTCGATTTAAATAATTCTTTTTTTGTTCAAATAGCTATTATTCAACTCAGGGAATAGTGCAAGTTTCATCAAAATCGGTTCAGTAGTTTTTGAGATGGGGAATTTTAAGTGTGTATTAATCATTCATGGCTTAACAGCTAACTTAAAAACTTGTTATTCTCTAAGCGTTATTAAAATACAGGGTGTACCCAAGTATGGGCGAAAAGTAAGGGATGAAAAAAGAAAAATCATCAGTCAGGCGATCAGATCAGAAAATACTTCTTCGTCACCTCTCAGAAGCAAATTGCAATTTTCCACCTAGCTATATTTCAAAGCACAAAGAATTGTATGCGTTCCGAGACCTAATCTTATTTATGTGGTGGTGGATTGTTATTCAGTATGGTGGGTGAAAAATGTTCTACGCGGGGGGCTTACGAACACTGCTTTAGTTATGCTGCATGAATTATGGAACAGTTTGATTCATGTCTAGCCTATAGAAGAGAAACGCCATCTTGAATTTGATATTTCAAATCGAGATGTGAATTTTATGAATACTTTTAGATGGCGTTACGTAGAGCTATAGTGCTGTCACTCGTCAATATATTAATTATCCTGCTACGTATATTTTACTGTTATAAAAAAAAAATTATTACAAAGTCAAAAACTTTATTTCCATAGAATTCATAAAGAAATGGCTTGGAAACGTCAATAATATTCAAAAAAAAAGGTCACGCGTACTTATCGCTAAGTTTGACGCCTGTTCAAACCCTATCCGACCCTCCATGTCATCTGAACTGCTTTTCTTATACCTATTGTTGGTCATTACACACAGCGCCATCTAACCTCAAAGTAAGCTAAGCAGAGCTTTTATCATGGGAACCAGACAACTGATATAATACTTATATACTTTTTTCTAAATACTTGTATATAATACATATCAACACCCAGACACAGAACAAACACCTATGTTCGTCGCACAAATGTTTGTCCTGGGTGGGAATCGAACCCACGACAGCGCAGAAGGCAGGGTTTCCACCAACTGAGATATGAGGCCAGCTTTTGAAGTCACACAAAATTCATAATTAGGATTAATCAGATTATCATAAGACATTTTTCAATCAACGATTAATACGAAGAATTTTCTTATCGTGATCTGTGAATTATTATAGAATGTTACACAAAATGAAGCATGTAATGAAATGTATACGTATGGTTTATTTAAGCAAATGCAGCTTCGTGCCGCCGAGTAAATTGATTAGTCGATGCATATATATTGCTTCGTTGCTACCGTCTTATACGAGATAGACATCGCTTTGCGTATATTGTTTATGAATTATCTTAATATTGTAAAGATGGGTGAAATGACAGGCCTCACAGCTCATTTGGTAGGAACTCTGCCTTCTGAGGATCGTGGGTTCGATTTCCACCCAGGACAAACATTTGTGAGACGAGCATTCATGTTTGTTCTGTCTGGGTGTTAATGTGTATTTATATGTATTATTTTACAAAAACAATTTATTCTATCAGCTGTCTGGTACCCATAGTACAAGCTATGCTTAGTTTGGGCTAGATGGCGCTGTGTGAAATGCCCACCAATATTATTATACTATATTAGTATTAATCCATTTTGATAAGTTATTTCACAGATGAAACTATAAAATTGCATCAGATTATCATCTCTTCTTATCCTTGATATTTTTATAGAAATATTACAAATATTCTTGTAATTTTGACATAGCTCAGTTGGTAGTATCGTAGCCTTCTGCGCTATAGGTCGTCGGTTCGATTCCCACCCAGGACAAACATTTGTGCGAACATAGATGGTGTTAATATGTATTATAAGCATGTATTATTTACAAAAAAGTACGTAAGTATTATATGAGTTCCCATAATACAAGCTATGCTTAGCTTACTTTGGGGCTAGATGGCGCTGTGTGAAATGTCCAACAATATATTTATTATAATTTCATAAAAGTCTAGTAACATTGTGGAGCGCATCACACTGATGTTGATAAAAAGCTTATTGACCGCGTAGTGGTAAAACGAAACTGTGGTAAATATAAGTGATTATCTATACTGTACGGTAGCTGCATGTTACATGCAATTTGCGATTACCAACCAATCATATGGAAGTTATACAGCTTAGTTTTATTATACGATTTATCTTTGGATTTTAATTTGAGGCTGTATATAAACAAACCTATCAGTAAAATAAGTAGAAATCAACAGATGTTTAAGGGTATTGTATTTGTTGTAAAAAGAGCCTGCAGTGTAGTTTTGACAGGGGGTTTCAACATCTCACAACTCGGTAGTAACTGCCTTCTGCGCTGTAGGTTCGATTCCCACCCATGACAAACATTTGTGTGACGATTGTTTGTTCTGTATCTGGCTACAAAAAACTATATGTATTCTATCAGTTGTCTGGTTCCCATGATACAAACTATGCTTAGCTTACTTTGGGGCTTACTTGACCAATTCGATCTCTATTCTCACAGTAATCATTGGAGTTCACTGACGAAACTATATGTAATAGTTTTAATATTTATACAGTGCGAGTGCAATCAACATCGCAATTAGTGCCCAACACGCAAACAGTAGCTGGTTTAAGAGATCCGGTAACGGTGCCTGTGCGCAGACTGGATGGCGTTCATTTTCGCACAGCCCGACACGCACTCGCATACCGATGCATTATTTATAAGGCACCTAGGTGCTTTTCCGCCATTTTCTCGTTTTTACGAATTTAATGTTGGACCACCCGGGCGGCACATACGCCGCTGATAATCCATCACCCCCCAGCAGTCTGCTTGTTAGTACGTTTCGTTTTTGTGTAAGGACTGTCACGGCTCGGTCGTTATAACCTTTAAAATCTATAAAATTGGAGTGTCTGTTTGTAATATTAAAAGCTTTTTACTAAGTGTGTGGATGTATACACGGTACATATAATAGAACCCACGACCTGCAGCGCAAATGGCAGGGTTACTGCCAAATGAGCTATGAGGCTTGTCAAATAGGTTTTTACATTCGTCCTAATTGATGAAGTTAAACATTTATTAATTTACTTAGCTTATAATTTCGTAATGATAATGTATCATCTACATACGTGAAGCAATATGGTCGGAGCAATTTGTGCGACCATTTGCACATTATCCCACTATAGTTTGCGAGCTCCTTACATTGTATATTCCTATACACTGGTAATTTACGAGTATACTCGTTTTGAGTTCTTTACGCAGTAGTTTTCAATTTCCTTTCGGCTTAATGACGTGAAGTAAAAACTTGCGGACTGGTTCTATGCCCGCCGGCCACTATTAAAACTGCATTCCGTCTCTTTATATTCAAAGATGGGTTTGATTCGCTCTAGACTGATTTATACAGGGGTTGTGGTAATAAAATGTTACCGTACAAGGATTAGAAGATGTTACCGCTTCCGTAAATTGTCTTTTGTCCGGCAGCCCTCTGTGGATTCCAGATACCAACTTAAATTGGTCGCCTTATACGAAGGCAAATAGCGACGCTGCGCTGGTGCAGCTAGTACTGCAGTTGACGTGCGCCTGCGCACTCTTGTAAACCCCCAAGTTATGGGAATACCGCTCGACGCGACAACACCGTATATTAAAGGCTTCATTTACTAGAACTTGTTGCATTTAAATTAATACCTTACTTGGCGTGGCTGGTTTGTTTCGGGATAGTTCTACATTGTAATTTCAGGTACATCTGTGGAACTTATATTCGATACAAAGTATTCTTCTCTCCAAGTCTCCTCTTTTTCTGTCGGTTTACTTTCGTAAAGCATTTTCTATGTAATGCAGTATTTGTGTGTCGAAAATAGCTTTTTTCATAAAAACAACCGTTAATTAATAAAGAATTTAACGAATTTTCTATCATGAGAATTCGTTGTTACGGGCGGCACTCATTTACGGATTAATAGCATTCACTATTGCGTAAATTACATAGCAAAATATCGTTAAACTCTCATTAGTGCAGATATGTGGAGAATAAATTATTTTAATAGATTTAATTTAAAATACCAGTGAATGTATTAATCAGGTACGATATCATCTTATACCCGAGCTTATGGTTCGATGGAGACTGCAATAGACTACCACCAAGACTTTAGGTCTTGCGTTTCACTACGACGAAACCAGAGACCATTTTGAATAAAAATTAACGGGGCAACAGAATTTTTGATTACCATAAAATATTATTGATAACAGTAACAATAATTATAATTTGTTTTCCGGATTCAAGGGCATGTGAGCCGGTGAAAATATAACACGCTACCGGTTCGTCCCGACTTCGCATGGCTAATATTTCTTCGACGTATGAAATCCATTGATTGTTATGTGTGAATAATATAATTCCTTATAATATTATTGAAACCAAATTTAAACGGAATCGGAAAGAAAAAATGTCAAGAACAAAACCAACGAGAAAATGTAATCCATCAAATGATATGGTTTTCTCAAATTTTCAATAATTTTCAAATTTCGACCATATGTCCGAAATGTAGTATGTCCATGGTATTGAATCATCGTTAGGGTCACGTCCACTTTTATATCACCGCAAACATAACATAAGAAAGTCTGAGGCCGAGAGTTAGGTCGGATCTCACACTAGACTAGACCATTGGTATGCGAGTATGGCGAATCATAATGGTATCCATTAAGATCTTTTGCGTAGTTTGTAGAAGTTAATTTCTGCACTTTATTAAAGAACATAGTTTGTCCCTCATTAACTTAAATTAGAGAGATTTTTATAAAGCTCATGAATATTTTGCATACATACTGTGCAATCGTTTTTTAATGGCCGCATAGCTCAGTAGCAACTAAGTAACTCAGCCCTCTACTCTTTAGGTCATGGGTTCGATTCCCACCCAGGACAAACATTTGTGTGACGAAGTAGATGTTTGTTCTGTGTCTGGGTGTTAATGTATTATGTATGTATTTACAAAAAAAAGTTTATAAGTATTCTATCATTTGTCTAGTTCCCATGATACAAGCTATGCTTAGCTTACTTTAGGGCTATTTGGCGCTGTATTAAATGCCCACCATTATATTACCCATATGCATATTTAAAACTATTCTTGTAATAGCTTTGATATCTCCACATAAGATATTCTATATTCCTTAACCTATTTTTCCTCTACTTCGTCACTACTTTCAGACTTACCATTACATACTCACTTTAAAGTCTGCTCTACAATTGCAAGGAAATGACAATACGTTTGAGAAGGTCGGTCAGTCAGTCCAATCAGTCAGCTGCAACATCACACACAGACGACGTGACTCTCAATTATGTGCTCAATTCAGGAGTGAGGCCGCGGTATTTGCCGATTGCTGTGCTCTATAATAAACATGTACTGAATGTATTCCGACCCACATGTAATGTGGGTCGGAATAGGAAAAATAAAAACATTTAATAGATAGATGACACGTTTATTCAGCACATAGGTCACAAATACACAAAAGAGCAATGAACTAAGTAACTAATCACATGAAACATTCCACCTACACGTCTCAGAGTTACGGGCGCATACGATGCGACTTGTGTCTTGTACCTAGTAGGGGAGGACCGAAGTCGCATCGCTTGTTATGGGCAGAGGTTACTTAACACCAGGTGGGCCGTCGGATCGTCCCGTAACTGTATCACATAAAAAATCTTTTTTTGTTGTTCAATTTTTGATTTACATTTTCGTTCTCTACACCACATATCTAGTTATGGGATTCTATATTATCTAATTCTTCCATATGAAATTTGTTCATGATTCGTGTAGTTTGCCTCTTATTCCCAACAGTCATTCGACATTATTTCATATCATCATTTCACTATATCGTCTACGGACACCTAATACCTTTTACAAACACAGTAAGGACATATTGCAATTTTCAGTTCGATCCATTTATTTCTTTTCATTTTGTTTGTAGTAATTGTTATATGTAAGTATATATATTGTTATAATTATTATTATGTAAGGGAAGAAACTATTTGCTGATATAGCCGCTAACGCTAATTCGGAAATTAGTTTGACATCTGTGTACTATCGTTTAAATCTAAATATACCGAAATGTCCTAGAAAATTCGAAGACATGTGTCAAGTGCACGAAAGGAGCCTCCTTGAGGCGCACTTACAATCCTTTCACCACCCTGGTTCGAGAGAACCAGTGAATGCAATAGAATAGAATCTAAATTTATTATTAATGAACACTAAAATTACGTCACCGAAAACTTTTTGAAGAGTGCCGACATGAAATCGAAGTCATGAATATCCTAAAATATTCATCAGGAATCGGAAAATTAGTAAACAATAACAAAGAAACGCACCCACGTAATTCGGTGAATGCACTTTACTGTTTATATATACTTATCGTTGTCTGGGGAAATGAGGCAGTGTTACCATATTCTGAAACAAATAATAAAGTATCGCAGATTCTTCGTACTTGGCTGAAATAATGCGGGTCTGTAAAAGAATCCAGTTGTTTTGACTGGCCTCACAGCCCAGTTGGTAGTAACCCTGCATTTTAAGCTGTAGGTCTTGGTTTCGATTCCCACCCAGAACGTATTGTGTGACGAACGTAGATTTTTTTGCCGTGTCTGGGGGTGTATATTTATTAATATGTCTGTATTTACCAAAAAAGTGTATAAGTATTTTGTGTTTATGGGTGGATTTTTTTTTTTTTTCTTCAAAATAAAAATTAGCTTAGGTAATTTAGGGTAATGTAAATTTCTCTTAATGTTACAGTTTTCAGAATCGAAGCAGAATTTTCAAAGATTACCTTCGACTTGCAAATTTTACCTCTTTGCTCTAAGGTAGATTATAGTTCTCATATTACCTACAAGCTATGCTTAGTTTGGGGCTAGATGGCGCTGTTTGTAATGTCCACCAATTTTATGTGTTAGTTCAAAGTCAAAAGTCAAAGTCAAAAACTTTATTTCTATAGAATTCATAAAGAAATGGCTTGGAAACGTCAATATTCAAAACATAAGGTCACGTGTACTTATCGCTAAGTTTGACGCCTGTTCAAACCCTATCCGACCCTCCATGGGGAAGAACAGTCAAGAAACCCCTAGTTCGATTGTAAAGCTATATATTATACATGTATACAGTATAGTACATACCGTTTGTGATGCTATGCCGATGCTATAAAAATATGGGCGGGCGTTGCTACTCCTTTGGCGGCGAATACCACCCACATGGAGTCGTGATGTTTGGTGGTTGCTGCTTAAGATTCGATGGATGTCACATATCGACAGCATAGAGTTGGCTTTACGACTCCTTCCACTACCTAGAGTATATTCGTGAGACGTGTTGAAATGATTGGAAACGAAATGGACGGCAAGAGATACATTTCTCTAACTTTTTCTTTATGAAAAAAAAAGGATAGCGTGGTGGCCCAGTGGTAAATATTTCAGTCTGGAGGTCGCTGGTTCAAATCTTGACAACCAATGTGTTTTTCACTTGATAAATGTATATACTACGTTTTCAATACTGTGAAGGAAAACACCGTAAAGGAACCGGCATGTCCTAGAATCAAAAGTTCGAAGACATGTGTCAAATGTGCGAATAGAGACTGTCTGAGGCGCATTTAAATTTTTTCACAAAGAGAGCTAGAGACTCGATTATTAGCAGAATTAGTTTGTAATATTCGCGAATCTATTAGAAAATTCTGTAGGAAAAAAACACGAATATGTATAAATAAAATAAATAAATATTGGTGGACATTTCACACATCGCCATCTAGCCCCAAACTAAGCATAGCTTGTACTATGGAAACCAGATGACTGATAGAATATGTAAAAGAAGAATGTAGTTTTATCTCATACAAATTCTTCACGGAGAATTCTTCTCCCTGTGTAAAAATATAAATATGAAATCCAGTTGAAACACCTTAATAGCATCTGAGCAACTTATATAGTAGATCGCATACCTAGATAACGACCGAGGAGGTCGTAAACATAATATGTTAAGTGGAGGAGGCATTTACGTACGTAAAAATGCGCTAGTCTTCGCTTTAAGATGAGAGTAGATTTGAACGTGCTACACGAGGCAACCTTTTAGATTTAGATTGGAAATAAATTTTGATATAGTAGATATGGTATGTCATATATTTCTTTGATAATCTACCGTTTCGATTAAATTGTATCCTTTGGATTCAGTGCCAAACAAAATATATGATATTAAACCTGTTGAAGCGATATATTTCTTTGTTGTCGTATTGGATTGCTCAAAATAATCCAACAAGCCACAGTTTGAGCACATATGGCAGTAATAATAAGCAATAATAATAAATATTGGTGGACATATCATACAGCGCCATCTATCCCCAAAGTAAGCTAAGCATAGCTTGTATCATGGGAACCAAACAACTGATTAATACTTATATACTTTTTGTAAATACAATAATACACCCAGACAGAACAAACAACTATATTCGTCATAAAAATATTTGTCCTGGGTGGTAATCGAACCCACGACCTGCAGTGCAGAAGGCAGGGTTGCTACCAACTGAGCTGGAAGGCCAGTCATTGCAGCCGACATGTGGAAATAAATGCGTAACAGCTCCATAACTAACGGTCTATCCATTGGATAATCTGAAACGTCCCGTGAGAAATACTGCCTTAGATTGTATTAGATAGCTTCGTACGATCATTCTCTATTCTATGTAAAATTAATTTAATTATTGTTTTTGCATATATAGATAAATTTGAATGTCTATGTAAATTCAGAATAAATGAGGGTGTTAATATGTTTAATATTGTATGTATTTATAAAAAAAAGTTATTTAATTACCTTAGTTTGGCACTAGATGGCGCTGTGTGAAATGTCCACCAATATTTCTTGTATTTTATTTTTTATTTTAAATAATAATGAATAATAATATCTGAAGATGAAATATAAAATCATCTCTCATTTGAACAGGAGTTATTTTAATTCTCATTGGTCCTGCCATTTCTTAGACGGATACCGATGTAAATAGTAATACCATTACTATTCCGTTCCAATTAAAAATAATAAACTGACATCTCATTACCCTTAATAGGCTGAAAACATAATAATTTTGATACAACATTTGGATCAAAGCTTTTTATTAATATCAGGTGTCTGGTTCCCACAGTACTAAATATGCTTGGTTTGGGGCTAGATGGCGCTGTGTGAATTGTCCACCAATATTATTGTTGTTATCATTTATTGTATACCATATTCACGGTGTTTCAGCGAAAGGTTTATGCATCAAATTGCCATATCCAACCATAACTGGCAAGTATTTTCGTAGCTCCAAGTCTCGCAGCCGGCTAAGGGGAGGTATTATTTGAATGAGATCTATCACATTCCCATCAGAGTGCCAGGGAACTCGGGCCCGGAGAATGCTTTGTGAAGGGTTCACCGCCAATCGGTCAAGGGTTTGTCGGATGGAGAGTTGGTTGGGTTATACTATATATGTTTATGGGTATTTATGGGTGATACAGTTTCGGAACGAGCCGACTGCCTCACCTCTAAACGATTATAATTTACTGCAAACGTAGAGAGTGGGCCATATCCCCGACCTAAGCCTTAACATTTAAAGAAAATCAGTTTTTCGCTTTATAAAATAAATAATAAACAAGGATTTTCAGTTTATTCCCGTATCAGTCCATGAATATGGTTATGGTCCCATAACCAGGACTGAATTTTACAATTCTTAATATACCGCCTTATTTTTTTGTTGAGTCTAGTTAAGTAAAAAGTATTTATTTATATTTTAAAAATATAAGCAGAAATCCTCATTCTACCAGCGGAACGTCCTAACCAAACTACTCACTAAACAACCTACAAGAATTTAATTCGACTCCCTAACGACGAACCGCATTAGAGATGAATTATGCGCTGCACTGTGTATAGCTAAATGGCTTTTTAAGTAAACGACGGTAAATCGTACTTTCATCAAGTAACTAATGTTCGTAATTTTATGCTTTGTAGAATTTGTGATACTTTGCAGATCCTACATGCCAAAAATATCACAATTAAGTTAGGTATTGGTGAAAAAAGGCATAACTATATAGCTGGGAGGGTAAATTGCTGTTGCACTGTCCTTATCAGACACAGTGATAATGAGATTTTTTTGACTGGCCTCACAGCTCAGTTGGTAGTAACCCTGTCTTCTATGCAGGTCGTGGGTTCGATTCCCACCCAGGAGAAACATTTGTGTGACGAACATAATGTGTTTGTTCTGTGTCTAGTTGTTGATATGTATTATATGTATGAATGTATTTACAAAAAAGTTATTTATGTATGTATATCAGTTGTGTTTTCTATGCTGCAAGCTATGCTTAGCTTACTTTGGGGCTAGATGGCGCTGTGTGAAATATCCACCAATAATTATAATTTTTATTATTATTATTTATTTAAAATAAATATTTGTTTTAAACTCTAACTAAATATAATTTCATAACATTCATGAACCCACAAAGTTAGTAAGATACGACGCAGATATAAATGCTAAAGCGATTAATCCATTTCACCGATAAGTCTGGAATGCGATTACATTATTGGATTTACTGCACTTAGATTGAATTGAACTGCGCATATCTCTGTCCTCAGTATGACTAAGCTTCTTCAATAAAAATCCAGTAAAATTTGAAACCATTTGACAGGCCTCATAGATTATTTAGCAGCAACTCCGCCTTCCGTACCGTACGTCGTGGGTTCAATTCCTGACAGGGAGAAACATTTGTGAGACGAACATGTTTATTGTGTCTGGGTGTTAATTCATGATTCATCCACGTATTTACAAAAATCGAAGTATATAATTGTTCTAATAGTTATCTATTCCCATAGTACGAGCTACTCTTAGTTTGGGGCTAGATGGCGCTGTGTGAAATATCCACCTTCCATTCGAGTCACTGGTTCTCTCGAACCAGTGTGGTGAAAGGATTTTAAGTGCGCCTCAAAGAGACTCCTTTCGTGCACTTGACACATATCTTCGAATTTTTAAGGACATGTCGGTTTCCTCACGATGTTTTCCTTCACCGTTTTAAGAATTTGGTATTGCGCACATAATTGAACTAAAAAAACCCAAAGGAGCACGTTGGGATTTGAACCGGCGACCTCCGGATTTAAACTCGGGGTGTCAGTACCACTAGACCAACACGCTGTCTGTCCACCAATTAATATGTATAATTTGCTTGCAGAGGTGACGCAGCTAGAAGATCCGAGGCTAGAATGGCTGAGCATCCAGGAAGCGATGCTGAGGGACTATCTCCACACAGCTCAGGAGGCACTCGAGGTGAGTTTGTAAATTGTAGATAAACTCTTTATAACACCAAACTATATATCTGTATAACTGACTAGTTATTGACGATATATGGACGCTAATACTTTTGTAATCGGTACTTAGTTAATGTCCGTTCGTCTCCTCCGTTAGTCATGTCACTAGTCTCTCTCTCACCAGCTTGATTGTATGCTTAGGTCTGCAGACTCAGGAAAATTAGTGGCCTAGGTTTCGGAGCTTTCAGCGTCATTACTATGTTTTGTAAAAGGATGCGTATTTCAGTAGAACGAAAGTTTAAAATGGCGTCATTGTTAATGCATCGACGAGATGGGTAAAATATTATTTTATATTAGCCAATGGTAGCACTGACTTCAATTATCCGTAGATAGATAGATAGAAAACTCTTTGTTGTACATCGCAATATAAACATAAATAATGATAAAATTTAAATGTGATGCACAATGGGCGGCCTTATTGCTCAAAGCAATTTCTAATGTGCTTCCATAACGCTTGGTGTTTGAAAACAAAGTGATAAGGAATAGTCCGATTCCGAAAAGCGGTAAAAAGAAAAATAAATTAAAAAAAATTTGAAAAGATCTAGTTTTCGGTACGTTAATGTATATATTTATGGGACTTAAGTGACGGAATGAGCTGATGGCCCATCTGATGGTTATAAAATATGTATTATAACCTTGCGGGATGTCCCTTTCTATAGGTAATCTGGACCGCCACCGGATATCCGATTTATGTCGAGTTCCCACCACTCCGGGTCGACGCTAGCTAGAATCGAAAGTGGTTTCTTATTATGGTCCGCTTATGGTGTGCATTTATTTTCACTTCCTAAATTCGTTTAATGTATTACGTTTTAGTTTGGCGCTATGTAAACTTCTAAAATTGTTTAAGTTTTTATTGCGCCGTGCACCCTACATTATTAACTTGAAACCTTTGAATGGTTGTGTTTTTGAGTAGAGAATGGGCAAATATATTCTAGGTTGAAAATTTGAAAAAATCTAGTTATTACTGCTGAGCATTTACTATTATTTTTAAGTAATATTTATTATGTTTTATTGGTAGATAAATATAAAGTTTTCTTGGGTTACATTTCGAAGATCCAGCAATATATTCGTAATTACATTGATGCGAATTTTAGTACATTTAGTCCAATCTCCTTGACACAGCACTTAATACTTATACATAGTTCTCAAAGTTATAAATCGATCTAGATAAGCCGATCATTGCACAAATCTATCTATTTCAATTTGGAATCTGATATCTCGAAGTTCTATTGTCTAACGCTACTGTCTAACGCGGCTATTTTTAACGCATTGTTTAGATAACAATACCTCTTTGTTCTAGCTCGTGTTTCGGTAAGTCCAATGTTTTATCGCATTATGCGCAACGTGATTATGGATTATTGTGAGCGCATTTTTTGAGCCGTTAATACTAAACTTGGTGTAGATTTGATATTCGTCATGATCATTGGACATCACTGTTGTCAAAAACGAAATCATTCCAAACAGAAAACTAAGGTTTTCGATCTGATTTACGCGTATACTTTGCCTTGTACAATACCAATTATAAAATACTACCATTAATAGCGACAATTAGAAATCTTGGGAAATTGATATCTTATAAACAAATTTGAAAATAAAATTATCATTCTGAAGAATTTCTTTTTAAGGAAAACGCGATCGTCTTCATTTCAAACCATGTGGAAAACCTAAATGTATAATTTCCAAGAACATTTTAAATACAGACTAGTAAATCATAAAAATTGCCCACCAAAACGCCTCGGGCAATTAAAATGTGATAAAAACAAAATGATCAGACCGCGTTATCTATAATTAATGTAGTAAAAAGGCCATTACTTGCTCGTTCACTGGCAATACTAACTCGTACGCAATCTGTGATAGTGCCTCGAAGAGACTCCTACATCATCAGTCTTGCTTGAAGCTTTGTACACACTGATGTGTATACTGTGGCTGGTATCTGTTGGCTATTCTCTGGGATAGATACCGTCGGAATTCGATAGTAAAGATAAGAGATATGGTATTGTTTTGAACTGAACACGCAACTACGAACAATGGAAAGAGCAAAGTTCAAAGCGGACGTATCGAAGAAAACTTTTATTGGATGCGTCGCGTCGGTAGAATGTTTTGTTTAAGTATTATATTTTATCATGGTTAATAGTTTTAAGATCTAGTATTGGCAAAACTTTTGAGGGAAGTATTGACTGTTCTTTGTTAATATTTTTATGTCTTTTAGTTACGGAACTAACTACTAACCCTTCTGGTGTTGAGTGGTAACCTCTGCCCATAACAAGCTTAATGACTTGGGTCCTCTCGTACTTAGGTACAGGAAGACTCAACTCGCATCGATGCACCCGTAACTCTGATACGTGAAGGTGGAATATCTTATATGCCTGGTATTTTATTTATTATATATATTTCGTTTATTATGCCTAAGAGTTGTATCAGTGAAAAGCCTAATTAAGATCTAGTATGGGCAAAACCTAGACTGGTTTGAGGAAAATCCTGTTTGTTCTGTGTCTATAAATCAACCTAAAAAATATAAGGTAATTATTATGTGTTTCTTCCTAGAATTCAGATGATTAAAAACGACATATTTTCTTAAGCCTTGATATTTAAATGTTTACATTATTGGGTTAACGTGTCCAAGACATTATCCAAATGATACATTTGATATATTTGACACCAAGGGTAAAAGATTAAAACGTACTTTCGCAATAATTTGTTTGTTTAATTTGTCTGAATGTGCTTGGTCTCTCTATTTGTATTGTTGTACTGTAAGCAGGTTTTTATTTTCTTAACCTACATACTATTTCCTTCTTTCTTCTGTAGCAGTTTGATGAAACTGTTGACTTTTTGAAACTCATATCATGTACTGAAATATGTACATTGCTTCATAAAGTTTATTATATTAAAATACCAAAGTGTTATTTAAGAGACCACATTGTAGCGAGCGATAGTTTGAAATCTACCAATAGCGTCTCAAAAGAATCTTGAATTCTTGAATCCATATAAACATTGTTGGACATTTCACACAGCGCCATCTAGCCCCTAAAAAAAGCATAGCTTGTACTATGGGAACTAGATAACTAGAATAAATAACTTAGTGTATGAGTGACCACCAAACACTGAATCTGCATTGAAATCTTGACCTAGAATCACCATCAATGATAACCCGTACCAATTGACGTCAATTGATTGATAGCACAACGTAAACAAAAAGATTGAGATGGATCACTAATCTAAGACCTGGTTTGAATTCCACAAGTTGATAACCTTGGGAGTAATCGTGCTGTGAACGTCAAAGAAATGTACTATTTGCGTCAATTTTCACTGAGGTCAACTTAAGGAATGCGTGGGTTATCTAAATATAAGTTGGACTTATGATTGCATATCTTTCCTTTTACATACTCTTAAGAGACTTATCGCTACTAAAGTTGTAGTTGCTGTATCTTTAGCCAGAGTCATGAGCCAGAGTCCTTTATCTTGCGCCTTGGGCAGAATTTTCAAATCTTGCAAGATATCTACGTTCTGTTTTAGCATAGCTGGTATTTTTAATTTGCACGCATTATCTTCTTTAAGTTTCTCAAGACCTTGAATATGGATATCGGCTGATAATTTCTCAGGCGGATGAATTAAATAGCCACTATACCTTGCGTTGGCTCATTACAGATTGTTTAAAAGTTTAATCGAATGATTGCGTCTTTAACTTCCTGGTCAGGAGTACTTGTGACTTGCACTTGGCTCGACTAGAACTTCCTTGAATTTGGTCAAGAGGAATATTATAATTAAAATTTGTAAAACGACGAATAGCCTCATCTTTGTTTTACCTACGTTTTTATACAAATCTTATTAAAATAGTGATTTTTGTAAGCTCCAGGTAAAGTTTGTAGCAATGTAGGAGGCATGGCCTTACGATGAAGTCTGTATAACCGATCCAATGTCCGTTCGGGCAGACTTCCGACAAAACCAAACTTTTCGCTATGATTTCAAACGCGAGCGATTTTATCAAGAATCAAATCAGCTAAAACTAAACGTGTCAAATTACCTCATAATTTGAGTGCTCGGAAAGCCGGAGTCTTCAGCCGTTAGTTCAAAGTTCAACAGTAAACACGGTATCCTAAATACGCAGCTGCGTTGGCAACACAGCTAACACGGATTCGAAATAGCCGCGTCAAAATCTAAACCCTATTCGAGGAGTTACTGAGAATCGGAGCCATCGATTGAGTCACGCATTGGAACGCGATGTGCGTCTACGCAACCTATGTGGAGTAGCGTTTGCAAAACACTAGCACATCTCGGTTCCCACACTAATACTAAAAAAAAAACTAACAATTATATCACGGACTCTCTCCAGCCAGTGTGGTGAAACGATTTAAGTTCGTCAGAGAGGCTTTTTTCATGCACTTGACACAAGTCTTCGAATTTTTGGTCCTGGGACTTGTCGGTTTCCTCACGATGTTTTCCTTCACCACTTTGAGAACGTATAATATAGTACGCACATCAATTTTTGAAGTGAAATAACTCATTGTTATGGTCCGGATGCGAAACCTTGGCGCAACTCAGGCACTCACTACTAGTGATAACTCTTTCTATGTTATAATTATTGTTTCTTTACACGAATTTACTTATGAATTACTTCTGCAAATTATTGTGGCTTTAAACAGCTTTGCAGATGAGAGGTCTGGAATGTTATTTACATTTATACGGTATCTCAGTTCAAGGTGACATTTGATGTCAAAAAGTAATTATACATTATTTTAATGAAATCGACACATTTATAGAGTTTAAATTCGACCACACTGGTAACACTTTCTAATTTAATTACTACCTAAATTAACGATTTTTAATACATAATAATAATATAAAAATAGTAATTAAATTGTCTTTATATTAAGTATTGAGTTAAGTTGGTGACTGTACCGCAGTTCGGTACCGTATTAGCACATTTTGTGCTGGCATTTGACAAGTAAATATTTGTTTTTGTTGTTGCTGCGCAGGTGTTAAACTTTATTAAACATATTTATATTCGCAACAAGATAACATTTGTAAGTCACAAGCCATCCTTCTTGTTATACTACTTTTATAACTTAAAAAAAAATGAGTTTAGAACCAGTGGAAAATTAGTGTTTTATTTCATTCACATTAAGGTCATTCACCTATTGATTATTTAATTTAACTCAATAAATACGTATACCCTTAAGTAAATAACCTTAGCACTAAAGAAACAGCAGATTTTCGAGTAAATATCCTCAAAGGTTTTCGAAAAATTACTTATAATTTCCAAGTCTTGGAACAAATGTATGATGTACCCGTGAATTACCGATAACCATGTAGTGTTTATACATACTGGAGAAGTGATCTATAGAAAGATCTTAATATTATAACGATAATATTTTGATGTGGAAGGGAGACTGATTAAATGTCTCATCACATTCTTAATAATACGGAATTAGCGCCCAGTTGAGAAATTTAACAAACAAGTCATTCAGAAATTTCCATGCAAAATACTAAGGATTCGCTTGTAATATTTAGGTTTAGATGTTTAGATCTGTTTGTTTCATTCATACGATACCTAGGGTAGGTTACAATTAACCAAACAAAGGTGTAAATGAGTCATGATAACACGACCAAGAATACATTCCGTCTTTTATGTAATACTAGGTGTCCCGGCTAACTTCGTACCGCCATATTTTTTTGCCGTCAAAACTGTCTTAAAGTTTAAGATTTTAATTTTAAATATTTGTTATTATTATTTTTATGTTTTTTTCATACAAACCTTCTTCTGAGAATAAAGAACACATAAAAGAAAGATTTATCCAATTTGGAGCAGTCGTTTGGAAGTTATGCGCGTACAAACATTTCGGTGATCCATTTTTATTTATATAGATGTACGATATAGTGATGATACTGATGAGATTTCTTCATTGTTGTATTGAAGTAAATATAAACACCGATTTGCCATAAATTTATTTTTACAATTTTTTTGTTGACGTTATGTCGAATTGGAAACGCAATGCATGTTAAATTATTACAAGTATTTTTTTTTCTATATTTTCTCTAAGTCAGACATTCGGTGGCCATAGTAAGTCAAAGTAGATATTGGTGACCGTTCTGATAAGAATAATCTTCAACTAATTGTAGGTTCACACATCTTTTTCTCTGCATGTATCTATGTCAATCTATAATTTGTCCTTGAGGCATTTATGGGCAGTTCAATTTTAATAGTGGCAATAAATCATAAACAAACAAACATGATTAAAATATGACCGAAATAAAGGACACATCTCTACATTTAGTTTGGCAGTTGTGAGTCTGTTGTCTCTTTTCATTCAATGGAGAGATATAAACATTATCACTGTTACTATTTCCCTGTAATGTCCCATTTTTGGGAAAAGATCTCACCCAATCCCTTCTTTTATCCCCATTGCTTCCCCAGAGCCACCGTAGACTAAATGCCGTTGTAGGCATCTATTTCTTCATAACAAATGAAAATTGTACTTAAAATTAGTTTTAGTTGGTTGGCAATGGAATCGCGATATTCTCTTATTTCGTTCAAAAATAGAACAAAATTCTTAAACGGAAAAATCCAAAATACCCATTCGGATCTTAGTTACACCGGAAAACTATCTCATACCATCATTATTAGAACACGTCTCTTTACATTTACTATACAAACTGTGAATCATCCGTTGGCATGTATGTACGCAGTAGTTATGTACAGAGATTAACCAGCGACATCAGGAAATTGGTCTGACCAAGGATTTACAGCGTCACACACACTCGGCTCTTGAGTAATTTATGAACGGTCCTGAACTAACTGCTGGGAATCTACGGCTTGTGGCATTTCGAATTGCAGTTGAATCGAGTCATGTCGAGAGCTTGGTGGCCTAGTGGTAGAGAACTCTATTTCCCATCTGGAGGTCGCTGTTTCAAATTCGAACAGTAAATTTTTCACTTGAAACATGTGCGCAATACCATCTATTCAAAAATGTTGAAGTAAAATATCGTTAGAAACCCGTCATGCTCTAGAAAAATTAATTCGAAGATATGTGACTAGGACATGAAAGGAGCCTCTTTGAGGTGCACTGCGATCCTTTCAGCCAGAGCCAGTCACAGTATTGTAGTAGTCAAATATCTAGCAGTATGTTTAGTCCAAGTGAGAGTGCTTTACACTTACCTATGAATATAAATTATGATGGGCTTGCATATCGTTTCGCGTGTTAGGACGACTTGATGTTAGAATTCAGCTTCCTACGTGGCTTATCGGTCCAACAATTTATATCCACGATATATGGAGCTGTTTGTTCAGATCGACAAAGTAAGCGTTTTTTTCTGCAAATAATACATTTACTAACAAAATGAGCTACAGTGGATTTATTAAATAACTTGCTTTATTTAGATACGAGTTACACAGTTATTTCGCTGCCTCAATACATCGTTCATATCTTCGTCAATTTATACTTCGAGAGGAATGATATTCGTTGGAAGGTTATCAATATCCATGAACTTTGTTGCAATGCCGTGCAAGATAGCACAGTATTAGTCACATTACAAAATAATTCCTATATTATAAACAGCGCAGACTTTGTGTCGATGGTAACAAATACTACGCAAATAGAATGTATGTATACCAAAAAGTTTAAATTCAAATGTATCTTCTTAGTGTATTTGTTCATATCATATTGTTATTCAGTTAGCTCTTATTCGTCTAGTTTCTCAAACATAGTTTTAAAATAAACAACGTTTAAAACATTTTCCTTGGCATCAAAGTCGTCAGGGGATTTAGAAGTGTTGGAAGTTTTCTGAAGTCCTTGTTGTTTGCCAGGAGTCACTTCAGGATCTGAGCTAATTGGTCACGTGGCAACCCTAGCCAACATTAGCACAGAAGCCCCTCGACACTTTAGCTACTTACGTGCAAGCATGCGCTTACAATTACACATTTTATTTACCACCACAGTCAATAACGCAAACCATAATCGACTTTATTGCTTCAGTTATAGGGAGCTGGTATTGTGTATCAACTGAATGATGTTTGAGGAACACATACTCAGTTTAAGCGTCCTCGTATGAACGTGCCTCGTCAGTTTGCGCAAGATGTCTAGATTTGAATTCCGCTATTCAAGTTTCAATCCTAATCCATCTGCTTAGAGCTGGATTCCAGGCAAAATACATTATTTAGTCGATACGGCTTGCTTACTGATGAACTAATAACCTCATGTTTATTCTAGCTGCAACATAATGTTATTAAAGCCGATAGCACCGGCTAAATTCACCGAAATTTGGGAGGAAATATATTCTGAGCAAATTATATCCCGAATCCCATAAAGGTTTTTCATCTCAATCAAAGTACCCCGTCATATCCTTCGCAGAAGCTCTTCTAGCAATTCTCAGAAGCCACGCACGGAAAAGTATCAAGGAATGCGGCCTAGCGCAAAAAATAATATTAAGTTTTGATATATTTTTCTTGGATACAAATCACGTCATTTGACATGTGTGTCTGTGTACTTTGAAGTGGCGAATGGTTCGTAATATATATAGACTGCGAAAAACATAACACTTACATATTATGGTTTGGCCGTAGTCGGGTAAAAAATAGCGAATAGCGTCAAAATCTTTTTGCGTGGTGAATGCTAAATTATTCGTTATTTCAAGTTATATCAAGTTATATAGTTATCTAAGTTGTGTGATGCGATTGAAGTCAAAACAACTGCAAATTTCAAGTCACTGTTTCCGGTTATTGTTCGTTATATACTTGTAAAGTGTGTAATCGGCGTAACATTTCCTATATCACTTCTTAAGTAGTGACAGCTTGGAATTCTTCCCATAAAGTAGCAGAACTGTCAGCTTATGTAGCTTAAAGTATTTAATGGATTCTCCAATCGCGGACCACGAGGTCATGACCCCTGAGGTATTACATGCTTACTTAGAGTTTGGTATGTCACATTATTTTCTAAATCTCAGACACCCGTGGGATAGTTTTACCTTTTGAATATAACAAACAAATTAGCCTTACGTATATCTTAAATATAGATTAAATGGGTTCATGTACAAATACATTACAAAAAATAATTTGATAAATTTGGAAATTTGGAATGAAAATTTCGCTCAGCGCCATCTAGCCCCAAAATAAGTATAGTACTACGGGAACCCGATGACTGATAGAATACTTTTTCTAAATAATACTGTAGGTATGGTACAAATAAAAACCCAGACCCAGAACCAATATCTGTGAGTATATGATAAAGTTAAATAATTATAAAGTTTAAGCCCACGATTTCTTGCGTAATTCTTGCATATAAAAATGTTATTCTTGATTTTATCCAAGATCGACATGGGAGCGAAGCTACTTAATAGGTAGTAGGGTTTAAAACGTTTCGTAGAAGGACCCCGCGGGTTGAACCGACGTTCCGCGAACCATCGAAGAGTAGCTCAAGACTGTATCAGAGTGAAACTCACATCGAAATTTAAGAGAAATAAGATTTGGTGTAGGCTTACTGAGAACAAATTATAATGCTCCGCTTCTTTGTGGCTGTGAGGAATTGTCATCATTAGTCTGAATCTTCAAGTGCAGTGTCATGTTTCTGATGAAGATTCTGTAAGTTTCATTTATAACGGGACATTACATTATCGGAAGCGTACTACTTTTGAATGACCTCACAGCTCAGTTGGTAATACCTCTGCCTTCTGCGCTGTAGGTCGTGGGTTCGATTCCCACTCAGGACAAACATTTGTGTGACCAACATACATAATTGTTCTGTGTCTGGGTTTATATATGTACTTTATGTATGTATTTACAAAATAAAAAGGTTTCTGTAAGTTATGTGGTTCCCATAGTATGCTTAGTTTTTGGCTCTGTGTGAAATGTCCACCATTATTTATTATTATTTTACTACTCGAATGCTCTTTTCCCCCAACGGACATAACAAAACTGATAACATTTATTTTGTTTTCGACATATATCAGGAGGTCCGTCGAAATAATTTCCGTGTTTAAAAGACAGACCTTACTGGTGTAATATATTCTGCGTGCATGCCACGCTACAGTATCCGGTTACAGTACATAAATACTGCGAGGGATAAGATTTGCATTGCACGAAACGAAATTCTGGAGATTTTTCCCGGAATAGCACTTATTGAAAACGTACGTACCCATTACGAGGAATTCCGAGTAATGAGTGGTGGTTTTCTTTCGATACTTCGAAAGACGACACGAATTACTTTACGTTTGTATTTCATCTTATACAACACTGTTGCCCGCGACTTCGTCCGCGTGGAATTCGGTTTTTTCACGCACCCCTATTTTACCCCTCGGATAAGTAGCCTAAGTTACTCCTGGTTACATCAGCTGTCTGCCAGTGAATGTCCCGTCAAAATCGGTCCAGCCGTTTCAGAGATTAGCCGGAACAAACAGACAGAAAGACAAAAATTGTAAAAAAAATGTAAAATTTACTGTGTATACATCCATGCACTTAGTAAAAAGCGGTTATTTTAATATTACAAACAGACATTCCAATTTTATTTATTTGTATAGATTTGTACATTTGGTTCACTTTATGATTTGCTTACTTGAAATTGAAAAATGTATATTTATCAAGATTGAAAACGTAATGGTCGTTGGCAAATCACTATGATGTCAATTTGGTTTGGTGTCGCTAAATAATGAGGGCGTTTATATTGTCGTCAGCTCTTTTTGTATGCCACTCATTATTAGGTTCATCTACATTATTGTTTAGTTAAAGGTCAACTTTCTTTGATCTTTGTTAATGAGTTCTTACTAGTCTTGTTTATGGTTTAAGTTTATACCACAATACTTAACTTTTAGTATGAGGCGACTACGCCTCATACTAAATATACTCTATAAAGATATGTTAACATATCTTTATTTTGATTTTGAATTGTTCACAGAATTTCTTCGTTCATTTCCTTGCCTATCATGTTTTCCTGCTTGTATGTAGTTTCACTTAAAATTGTTCTATTACAGAAAACGCTAGCTGGCTGAGTTATTTATGATTTTGTCTTAATTAACAGAATAATGTGTCCACAGTGCAACAAGCCCCATTTAACCTTTCTTGACCTTTTCAGTAAGAACGTAAGGTATGATACTGTTTTTATCTAAACTGTATCGTTGAATAGAACGATACTCTGTCATAATACAATGTAACATACTCAATTGTGCGAGTTATCCGAGTACAAATCTAGTATAGGCGTTCAGAACCGTGTCTCATGTCATTCCATGTCAAGTTTGCATTGTGAATCGAGTGTAAATTAGATTTTGCATTGCATTTATTCAAATGAACACTTGTAACAGCACTAATACATATTTAATTGCGCACACCCTGAGCACTTATGCGAAACGACTTGCGGTGTGCAATTTTAACATCCACATGATTTGGAATTGCGAGTCACAGGGAGTTTCGAACTCATTCATCATGTACGAGATCTTTCATCTGAATTTCGTGTCAATGCTTCAGTCGTGATGATAAGTTCAGATTAGTCTCAATTAGAGATTCGTGTTAGTTTGCTAAAGCATCAGCTTTTGCGACCTACCAAATTGAATATCTATCTATTCCCACGCTAGTGTGACAAGTGAAAAGTTTCCCACTAACTCTCTGATTATTCTTTCGGGGATAAAAGTGTGAATATTTTACGTATTAATCCTGTATTTTATAGTAACCGTTGCTCTCATTCCTTTGTTTTGAATCCACACAATATCATCGAAAAAGGGTATATAATTTGTTATTATTTTTAGTGTGAAGCCGGTATTACCGCTGACCCGGTTCCCGGAACCAAGGTCGAGCTGATGCAGCCTCCGGCGGGTACAGATGAAGGGGGTGTGTCCACGGCTTCCAAATTTCATTTTTTGTTCGTGAATAGATGAGGCAAAATGGACGGGTTACGTGATTTGGGTTTAGTCGTTTTTTGGAAGCTTGTGGGTTGGTTCGTGGCATTAAAACTGAAGAGTTATTGTTCGTTAGAAATGGCTGTTGTATTGTTGTTATTAAGGCATATAGTTTAAACTCATTAAAATCGTGTGTACATCTTCTAAATAATTCTATATTGTTCAAAATTACCTAATCTAGCGATTCAACAAACGTAGTACTATACCCATTTCTGCTGCCAAGCGATAACCCATTCACGTTACTCTGTTCCGGTTTCAATGGTGTGGGCAATGAAACTACAGGCACATGAGACATTTCGCTTTCAGTGTCATACTCGTAGTTACGGGCCGCATACGATGCGACTTGGGCCTTGTTGTACATAAGGAGGCGAGGATTTAAGTGGTATTGCTTATTATGATCGGAAGTTAACCAGTTCGTTCCGTAACTTAGTTAAAAAGAAATATATATATCCTGGAATTGATATGTGCTAACTATTCATTGTCTCCTATATTCGTACAACTCCTCCAAAGCCTCTAAGCTTGTTAGATCCCTTGCTTACTTTGCTCATTTTCGTTGTTTAGTATTATGTACAAGCGACATGTATGTACTGTATAACACACACAGACAGGGCGCGGCGGTCGCCCAACACATAAAATTGCGGCTTGCAACTTTTTTGCCAATCACTTTTTGTTCGGCGTAACCTGGTGGCTCGACAGGATCATAACTATTATTTACGATCGGTTTGTTTCGTTTTAAATTTTGCTTAATGATGAGTTTGAAGACGCTTAATACGAGAACAGATTGCGATATGTTTTTTGGTGTATCGATGCTGGGTATTCATTATGATTTAGATTGAATTATGCACCGAGTCATTTCGTGTGAGGTGGAAGGCATGGTATGGTATAGAACGAGCTGACGGCCCACCTGATGTTAAGTGGTAACCGCCGCCCATAGATAACAGCAATACGACTCAAGTCTTCTCCACCAAAGTACAAGATGACTCAAGTCGCATTGCGTTGCGTCCATCACCCCGAGACGGGGATGTTGCGTCTCATGCGCCTGCAATTTCGCCGGCGCCCACTCCCTTCGGAACGCAGCAACACGAGTGCATCACTGTTTGGCGGCAGATTACAAGGTGTGGTGGCAGTACATTTTTTTTGTTTACTTTGAAATCGCGATGACATTATAAATTTTTTATTGCATCATTGTTTTGGAAAAGACTCATTAGTCATTTGATGATGTCTATAAATAGCTGTCCGCATTTTTGATGACATTTCTCTTTGTTGATTAAACTGACCTGCATTTATGTAGAGAATATGCATCTACTAGCAACTTAATAAAATATACTTCTCAGCAACATTGAATTTTATCAACATTGATATATAATGTTCATGATATGTATCATATTTATATCATTAAATTAAATATACACTATGAAATGTATTACGGCGTAATAGGCACATTAAAAAAACCATTATTTTAGCCCTTAAAAATAATAATTGAATGCTTTATTATTAACTAGCTGTGCCAGCGGCTTCGCCCGCGTTTAATTCAATTTAATAATTTTTTTTAAAAATATTTAATGAATATAATTTTAATTTGTTTGTTTTGTATTAGTTCCTTGCTCCTTTGTGTATTTGTGTCATATGTGCTGGAATAAATGTTTTATCTATATATAATTCACTTTGTGACTAAAAGATTAGCTACTAGTAATTTTTTTCAATTCGGAATTAATTATTCGCTGATTGCGAGATTTTCACTTATGTGATCTTCAATCATTTCCTAAAATATGTTTTTAAACTTAAATTGGCTCGCATAAGAACCAGGTCCGTCATTATCGCTAACATCTCAGATGCTCACAACAAGCGTATAATTAGTGCTACAATTTTGTTCAGTGCCTACCCCACAATTAGTCATAAGTGCAAAACCTGTAATCAATACAGTAGCGTCGTCCGTCCGTCCGTACACGTACCTAATCATTATTTAAATTATTTAAAAGCGTTTCAACTCATCATGTACCAGAGACAGATTGATATTTGCTACTGTTCCAATTGCTGCTGTAGCTTTCTTTAAATTTTTTTTAATCGATTTCCATTTATTTCACTCGTTTAATGTAAAACATGTCTTATTGATGGCGAAGGGTTTTTTCCGTTTGTAAAATTTATTTAAATGATAAATCCTCATTGTCTTGTATGTCTGTTTGCTCGACGACACATAACATCTTGTAAAATATGAAGCATTCTAGTATTATGTAGTCAAAGTAATAAACTAAATGTAACATTGATTTAAGTACTCAAATTCTTAAAAGGATCCTGAGGAAAAAGAATCCCTCCTCTCTGGGTTTCTTGTCTGTTGTCCCCATCGGATAGGATTTGGATAGCCATCAAACTTAGCGATAATAATATGTATGTAAGTTATGAATATTATTGATGTTACCAAGCCATGTCTATGAATTCTATTGAAAAGTTTTTGACTTTGACACTGACTTGGATTCGATATCTAAAACCTACAATATAGTGCCATTGTTTTGTGACTTTTTTTTATTATTCCTTAGATAATTCAATATCTCTAACGAATAATAAACAAATACTTTCAATCAGATATTCATTAATTCTTTAATTTCAAATTCAATAGACTATGCCTACCCCTTCGGTGATAAACTCGTTAATCTGTTTATGAATGTGTAGAAGTAAGTTTACTAAATAAACTACATGTCATTCCGATTTCAACTATATAAATTTATGTAGAAAAGTTTTCTGTCGAAATTGTTAACATTGATCTATAGTTGCCTACGGCTATGAATAATAGTTGTACATTCAACTTGGTAATTTTCCTCTCGTCTAATGATAATTCCACAGATAATTGTATTGTTATGAAGGTATTTCTGGTATGTTATAGTGCTATTATTCTGTGACAACCCGCGTGACCTCACTGACCCGCGGCTCAGTCTCTACAATTTTATAGATTGTTTTTTATTAAGTTATACTTGTGACCAAATCAGTTTTTGACTAAAAGAGTAGCTGCGAGGTGAAGTCATTCATATTAGTTTGTGAATTAAATTAGTGAAAGTAGCCAAGTTACTCCTGATAACATCAGCTATCTGCCAGTGATAGTCCCGTCAAAATCGGTCCAGCCGTTTCGGAGATTAGCCGGAATGAACAGACAGACAAAAATACAAAATAAATGTTGTAAGTATCGTATATCTAACATATGCATATAGTACAAAAATCTGTTAAAATATATTTTTGTTGTCAGCACCGTTTATCTGTCCTATGCTTATAGTAAAAATCTGTTATTTAGACATTACAAACACACTTCAATTGTGTATTCCTTGCATATATTTATGAAGTAAGTATAAAACACATTTACTCAAGGCACATAAAACCGAGTTATTTGAAGGAAAATCCCTCCTTCGAATTCCTCTGCACTTTTTATCACCACAAAACGAGGACGCGATCGGGTCGTAAACCAAAGATGCGTCCGTTATTCTTACTTCGTTTATCTCAGTTGCATCGATCACATAACTCCTGTACGCCATTACCTTCTAAATATATACATTCATGATTAAGTATTGAATTTTAACGCTACCGTATTGAAAACGTGACAGAGCTGAGTGGCACTTTCAAAATTCCAACGGACTTTAAGATATATTTCTCCGTTACTGTTGCGACCGTTACTTCGTTTGAACAATAAATATTTTAGAGAACGCACTTGTAAAACAAATGCTATCGTTACTTTTAAACACGGGTACAATACGTAAGTGTTGAACGAGAAAAAAACAAGTTTATTCATTTTAAGTGATAAGTAACAACCCTATTTTAAGTAAACTCAGAAATAAAATAAGAAATATGATTCTGGTCTTTCGCTGTCATCGTCCGCACGTTTTTATTTCTTTGTGAGCAGTGATCCCCATTCTACGCATTCCAAATGTATGAGTGTAATGCACGTGTTTTAATGGCCGCTTCAAAAGGGTTCAGATGTAATTTAAATATGAAAGCAGACGCCTCGGACGTCAGCATATTGTATATCGCAATCAAAGACATCAATTTATCAACACACACTGGAAATCGTTGAAATAACTCGGGACGATCACAAAAAGAATGCTTTTCGAAATATCTAATCGAACTCGTAGATTATAATCAAATATTTAAATTTCGCTCAGATAGGAAAGAAATTATATTCGGTTCGAGATTAAAATATGTGCAAGTCGTTGGATTTTTTAATGACAAACGTAGGGAGGCAGACAATTTATATCATGTGGTATGTTAATGGATTTAATCAATTTTACTAGTGCACTGTGACTGAGATGAAAAATGGTAGGAGAGCTTTGCATATTATCTAGATGTATCGGCCCCCGAGCTCGAGTTAGCCGGCAATCTGTTATGATATATATTGAAATGTTGCTTTTAGCTTTACGTGGGTATCTAATCTATCTACATGATGTATAGTCTGATTCGTGTGAATTGTCACGATGTCAATTTGCAAGTTAATCTGTTTCGTATGATTGATCCTTTATCTATCCTTATCTGGATGTCTTTATTTTAATAGTTCGCTTCTTCTGTAAATGTTTTCTTAGTTTCCAATTTATTGTTGGCCATTTAACGTCTTTATAAATTCATTCCATTTCTTATTTTTGATTGGCCTCATAGGTCAGTTGGTAGTGACTCCGCCTTCTACGTTGTAGGTCGTGGGTTCGATTCCCACTCTGCAAAAATATTTATGTGGGTGTAATATGTATGTATTTACAAAAGTATCTATGGATTCCATCAGTCATCTGGTACCCATAGTACAATCTATGTCAGATGGCATTGTGACATATCAACCAATTTTTTTTTAACATATGTCACCATTTTAAGGATTTTTGGTATGAATGTTTTACACTCATTTACTGAAAAATAATCGACCTTGGTAGTTGTTCATTTTGTGGCCGCAGAGCATGAAATTGACAAACCTAATAACAGGGCATGCTTCCTAGAAAGGCGGTTCGTAATGCATCGCATAGATATATCATAATCCAGTCGGAATCTAGACTCTATATATCATCTACGCCTCGCCCATCGCCCGGTAGCTGGGACGTTGCTTCATATTACAAGCCTAAGTTATTTTACGACAAAATTAATGGTTCCATTGCTTAGGAAGGCGATACTGCTTACTATACACTGACTGGCCTCACAGCTCAGTTGGTAGTAACCCTGCCTTCTGCGCTGTAGGTCGTGGGTTCGATTCCCACCCAGGACAAACATTTGTATGACGAACATAGGTGTTTGTTCTGTGTCTGGGTGTTAATATGTATTATATGTATGTAATTACAAAAGAAAAGTATATAAGTATTATATCAGTTGTCTGGTTCCCGTGATACAAGCTATACTTAGCGTACTTTGGGGCTAGATGGCGCTGTGTGAAATGTCCACTATATATTTATTTATTTATACACAAAGTATGTAGATGGTTATTTCTTTTAATTTTATCTTAAAGGTTAAACCGATTTTGTCATTGACAGATATCAAAAGTCAAGGTTCAAAATAATACTAGTGGGGTGAATTTTAATGCATCCACAGAATGTGGATATTTAGTCAAATTTGTTTTTAAAATTCAATTATTTTTAAAATAAAATGTTTGAACTAACTACGTTAGGTACTGGGTCCAGTGAATGCATTAAAATTCACCCCGCCAGTCGTAAACTGTGGTATTCCATATGATAAACATTCCATGAGTCTTATTTTCCTCATGGTCTGATGTCGCTCTGCTCAACGACACACAAAACACCCTGTAATATCTTATTTCAGTATATTATGTAGTCATAAATGTAACATAGATCGAAATACTCAATTGTTACAAGGATCGTGCGAAACAAAAGGAATCCCTCCATAGGGGTTTCTTGGCTGTTCTCCCATGGTGGGTCAGATAGGGTTTGAACAGGCGTCATACTTATCAATAAGTACGTGACCTTATGTTTTGAATATTATTGACGTTTCCAAGCCATTTCTTTATGAATTCTATGGAAATAAAGTTTTTGACTTTGATTTTGACATTACAACGTTGACCTGATGTGTTCACGGACCATTATAACGATGGAGAAAGAACGCGCTCAAACATTTTAAATTTCATTTCTTACAGTTAATGACACCATATTATGTCAAACGTGTGCGCCGTTAAAGGTCACATTGGCATATTAAACGATTAATTTGACATTTTTGTACATTTTTATGATACATAGTTCAGTGAATATATCAACGGGAATATTAATGTGTGTGTTGAAAGATATAAGACCTCTAATTCCTAACTTTTGAATGATAGCCAAACTTTTTATTATAAGTTACGGATCGAGCAGATGGCCCACTTGGTGTTAAGTGGTAAACTCTGCGCACAGCATGCAATATGACTTGGGTCCTCCCCTACGACAAGGCCTATCGTATTGTATGCGCCCGTAACTGAGACGTGAAGGTGGAATGTCTCACGTGCCTGTAATTTCACCGACAACCACACCTTTCGAACCGGAACACAATTACCTGAATGCATATTGCTTAGCGGCAGAAATGGGTACGGTGGCAGTACTTCCCTGGACGAGCTTGGCGTAAGTTCTATTGCTACTTTAACGATATTGATAGTATATCAACCATTTGTATGACAATACAAGGTTTTTATTAGTTAAAATAACTATTAACATATTAAATACAGAGCCATACAAAGGATCATTTACCACTATCTAATCTCTGCGTAACTCGGCAGCCGTCCTGCATATTGTCCTCTTAAATCTTGTCGTAAAACGAAGTTCGAATAAAACGAGTTCTGTATTAGGTGAAACTCCATTTCATTAAAGCTTGCTGTAGGGTTGCTGTGAGAAATTATTTATAAGTTGTAGCCATATAACTTCCCCATAGCATTCATGGGGACGTTAAATGACTGATGGAAATTATATCAAGTACATCTTCAGTGTTCCTGTAAATACTATACACCTTCAAATTTTTTTTAATATCTTATTTTAGTTTTAATTCAAAGCTAAAGAAGCTTCGACTTGTTATTTCGCCCGTTTTAATTATCCTAGTCCTGACATAGTTATCATGAATTCGAAACGATACAGCTAAATGTATTTCTACGAGTATTATTAGAAGCAGAATTTCGCCACTGTCAATTTATATACTTGACTGGCCTCACAGCTAAGTTGGTAGTAACTCTGCCTTCTACGGTCGTAGGTTTGATTCCCACCTAGGACAAACATTTGTGTGATAAATATATGTTTGTTCTGTTTCTGGGTGTTAATTTGTATTATATTCTATCAGTCATCTGGTTCCCATAGTACAAGCTATGCTTAGTTTGGAACTAGATGACGATGTGTGAAATATCCATCAATAATTATTTATTTATTCTATCAATAATACAAAGGAAAATATTTAGAGATGAAAAAACGCAGTCGTTAATTCGGAACCCGCTGAAGACTGACTGCAAGGGACAACCCTGCACGTTTTGTATGGAGGAATGGAATGCTGCTTTCCTTGATTCACTCATAAGCGGATGACAGAGAGGGGCATTGTCACATTTTTATCCGAGAGACATTTTTTGTGGGTGATTTGAAAGGGCTCGAGTTACGGTGTTTTATGCTTGATGCGATACTGCGTTGAATGTTACTTTGTTAACGTCAGAAAATAAATGCTTTCTCAGATGCAGCGTGAATTAAAGGCACTATCTCAGAGTTACGGGTGACATGATGCTACTTGAGTCTTCTTGTAGAGGAGGGGAGGACCCAAGTCGAAATGCTTGCTATGCGCAAAAGTTACCACTTAACACCAAGTGGGCCATCAGCTCTTTCCGTAACATTGCCTCATAAAAAAGAATTCCTCGATAGCGTTCAAGTAAGTTAGATATGTATTTAAGGTACAGCAATATCTTGTATAAGGTAAAAGCATCGGAACGTAATAAGGCAAAGTTTTCAAAACGTATGCGGCCATAACGAAGGACGATGAAGGCTGTTCCGTCTATACCCAGGCGTTGTATTACACTCCAACTCACATCAAATCACGTTCTCAACTATTGAAACTGCAACGAAGGACTGGCAAGGCTGCGAAACAAAAACATGCCTCCGTTTTATGTTTTAAAAACAATACGTCGAGACGTGCCTCTTTAATATGACGGCCCGTGGACCGAGTGAAGGACGTAGAAGGCAGCGGCCTCGACCCTCGCGCGACCTCCGCGCGTGCCCTATTGTTCCCCGCTCCTGTCGTAAACTCCGTCCATAGGCACCATGTCCCCGGCAGGATATTTCTGAGAATCAATCTAGGCAGTCAAGATATTGTCAAATTGGGCAGGTCTTTTCGCTCTTCCTTCCTTATTGTGGCTAATAACCTTGGTTCTGCTCACTTAGATATCAGAATTGTGCGTTATGTTCAAAATATATAGCGCCATTTTGTCGGCCATTTTGAAATGTATTCGGCGTGTGATCATTTCTATTTTGGAGCAAAATGTCGATCAGATGTCGGTGATTGATAACCGTTTGATTTGACAATTGTTATTTAAATTTCTTGTAATTAACAGCTATTATTATTTTATTGTATTCTGTTACTTCTGGAAGGAACTAGCCATCCACAACACAGGGAATCCTAGTGTGGGGGCTAGTGCACATTCTTGCACTGTTACTCAGTCTGATTCACTTATGCATTGAACTATTGTTACCTATTTAAGTGCTACGATTTAATGTTTTTTGTAAGAAATAAAAAAAAAACTACCGAGAACGAACTGCATAGTTTCGTCTCTCAAAAAGTCTTAAAAGCATATTCGTTATCACAGCCAACAAAACCTCGCCGTTGTCATGAAGCAGCGCGATAGCTTTTTGCTTTCATCGATCATACCATCACATATGGTCCAGCAGAGTCCCGCAAACTTCCACGTTGTGTCCACACGAGCCGAGCCTCTAAAGCTCGAAGAAAGCTTTGCATGTATGTTCGTATGTTGTGTGGATTGCATTATTCTTGTGCGTGTTTTAGCACGGTTTTACAAATGGAAGCGATTCTCTCTTGGTATGAGTTTCCTTTATCGGTCTTTACTTAGATTAAGTTACTCTGCCTTAAGTTAGATTCGGGCAGGATTCGTTTATCAATAAGGCGCTTGGCCGATGATAAAGTTAGCTATTGATAATCAAAACCTTAACTGTCTGTTCTTTTGTTGAATTACGTTTCTATGTTTACCACGTATTGTTGAGTTTGACCACATACCATCTAGATTTTAAGTAACGCCTGAATCGGGAACTGGCAAGTGATGCTAAGGGAATACCGTGAGGCAGTTGGAGGCGTATTTTCAATTTCTGGTTGTGTGAAGCTGGGCATTGGTCCTACCACCGTGCACAGTATGTCTTGAGATTCTGAAAGGCCTAATTAGTTTTATATTTATATCATCTAACAAAAAGCTGTAGCTACCCTGTGCAATAGTGCTTCCAGGAAGCTCAACCGTCCAAAGCGTTTCACTTTCGTTTCTTTACCGTCTTAATGCTTTGACGCAGCGTTGCGTATGTGAGCGTTTTACAGGAACGCAGTCGTCTGGCTCAGAGATTCCTTGTGCCTCCGTAAGTAACCCGAGATTGTTTTGAGAAGGGTCGCGTGCGCGGTTCATACGACCTCCACCATGGACCTTGCCGGCGACAATTATGTGCTTCTAAATATACATACCGCTGTATGTATGTGCGTGGGTTCTTGAGTGTTTGCGTTCGGCATTCTGAAGCTCAGCCTGTAGTGTTTGAAATGTATTCTGTTGTATAAAACAGAAATGTTACGTTTCCGAACTAGATTCCTGGTTTTTTTTGGATGTTTTTTTTGTTTCTATTAGATTTGTTATTCATGTTATTATAATACTAGCTGTTGCCCGCGACTTCGTCCGCGTGGAATTCGGTTTTATCACGCACCCCCATTTTACCCCTCGGAAAAGTAGCCTAAGTCCTTGTTACATCAGCTATCTACCAGTGAAAGTCCCGTCAAAATCGGTCCATCCGTTTCAGAGATTAGCCGGAACAGACAGACAAAAATTGTAAAAAATGTTGCTTTGGTATATGTACCGTGTGCCACCATATGCACTTAGTAAAAAGCAGTTATTTTAATATTACAAACAGACACTCCAATTTTTTTATTTCTATAGTGTTAGTGTTTCTCGTTTTGTCGATCATTGTTTTCGGCATGTCGAGTTATAAAGGCATAGAACTATTTCGCTGAACAGGTGCACTATCGAATTGTGAACGTTATTCTGAGACCCTTGTAGTGAATGGGATTGAGGCGACATTCCGCGGATATTTCGTTTGGTATCCGAGAGAACGGCACATGAAATTAGTGTTTATTCAGTATGGCGGTGGTCAGAATTGTTTTGATAAAGTGAGGTTTTTGTTGAAACAAATTTCTAGTTTCGTTGTAACAATTATGATATTGTTTATAACTTTCTTCATTCAAATACAGGATAACAAAATGTTTGCTTCATTATACTAAATTAAAAAAAAGTTTAGAAGAAAACGGGCATGACTCCTTTCTTCCTACTGCTTGTTGGCAATATGACTTTCATCTACTTTATCAACTACTCCAAAATGAAGACTCACAGGTACCTACTACAAATACCGCTAACGATGGCAGCTGTGTATTCTGAATAAATTTGATAGGCACACCATTCATTATTGTGGCTATAAATCTATAAGTATGAAAAAAATGATATAACGTTCTAGCGAATAGCTTTAATAGTATTGCAAAGCTCCTACCATCTTCGTCCCAACTCCGCAGACTCAGCGATGGATCAGGGATTCTGGCTAAAGGGAAGACCATCTAACAATATTAATAAGAGTTTCAAAAGGCATTTACCCAGATAGATAAGTTGCTCGCGGTGCGCACTATATCATGCTAAGAGTATGCGCAAGCGATGGAGACAGAGTAATGTCCCGCCCCAGGGAACGCATTAAGACAGCTGAGTAGAATGCCTACGTGATTTTATGAAGAGTGGGTGTGGGGAGTGGTTGAATCTTTAAGAGCAGTAGAATTCGCCAAGTTCGTCCGGGGAAGTACTGCCACCATGCCCATTTCTACCGCCAAGCAGTAACACATTCGTATTACTGTGTTCCGGTTCGAAAGCTGAAATTACAGGCACATGAGACATTCTACCTACACGTCTCAGAGTTACGGGCGCATACGATGCGACTTGGGTATTGTCGTACCTAGTAGGGGAGGACGCAAGTCGCATCGTTTGTTATGAGGCAAAGTTACAACTTAATACCAGGTGGGCCATCGGCTCGTTCTGTAGCTGTATCACATAACACAAAACACAGTGCGGAGAGTAAATCTATTCTAATACTGGAATTCGTAAATGAGAACAGACAGTCTAATTAAAAACAAATTTCTTTGTGATTAAATACAGTTTTTCCTACTACTACTATGTACTAATCGTGTCAAAGCTCTCGAACCAGTGAAAGCATTAAATTGCGCCTCAAAGAGGCTCCTTTCGTGCACTGAACAACTGAAATATACTAACATTTTTTACTAAACTAAAGTACATAATTGTAAAGTTTTATTAACTTTCAAAGCTCCAGCTTTGTGCCGGAGATGATCTATTCCGTGAAATGGTCCGTATTTTGTACGTTGAATGTATGGCACGCGAATTCCTAGAACGCACGATTCCCATCCACGACAAAAGAATCCCTTTGTTTTTTTCACCATTTCTCACGAGGGATGCTCGTTTTGTTTTTTTTATAACATTCCACATGTTTTTATATGAATGCCATTCTTCCCTGTTCTGTTAGGTGCGATTGTGTTCTATTTTATGTTTATTTTTGGAGTTTACTTTCCTTAAGAATCGATTTAATTTAGAGCCCACGGTCCACAGTGCGAAAATTGGATGGGGGTAGTAAAATGTAACGTTAACAAAAAGCGTTATGGTATTCAAAACAGCAAAGTCCTGTCGCTCGTCGGAACAGACACGTACAATTTTTTTTCATGTCATATTATTTTTGGATTACTATTCTCCTGTATTTAAACGTGTGTTTTAATTGACTCCAATTTAAGGTATGCGTATTCTATGATGACAATTTATATACTGGGGTTTTCTCAACGGATTTACTTAACGGCCATGTAAATGAGCGAGATGAGAAATACATAATGTTCGTATAAAATATAAATGTACAGTAGCATCGAGATCTCGAAACGATTACTATAGAAAAATAATAATGTTGGTAAATTTAGTGTCAAAGTCAAAGTCAAAAACTTTATATCCATAGTGGTTTTCATAATAACATTACACAGTAACGTATTCTCTAAATATTATAAAACAAATTCGTTATTTGCCTCCGTCTGTTTTCCGTTTGCTTTTGATACGGTTTTCAGTAATAGAAAGAACGAGAGATAAACGAGAAATGTTTAAGTATGACGGTGTTTTGACATATTAAACTCTACTTAATACCGAGCAGGTATCAATTAAAGTTAAAACTAAGCACACTTCTTATTTTCTTTGTAAATACATTGCACCCAAGCGAAGCCGCGGCGGGTCGCTAGTAGTAATAAAATATTGTGCGCGAAAGATAGTCATATAAAGAAATAATCATACTAAGAGAGATAGAAAGATAAATTCATATTTGTGACATTGAAAGAAAGAAAGAAAGAAATATATATGCATTTTTGAAGCGTTTGGACGGCTAACGGTGTCAAGTTATTATTGTGGTTCATTGTTTTTGTTTCACATTTATCCATGACATTATAAGAGTGGTTCCAATTCAACTCATTTCAATTTCAAAGAAAATTAAATTATTTATATTTTCTTTTATTCTGCGCTCTAAGAAATATATCCCTATACCAAGTGGACACAAAAATGTGGCTACCGTGGGATAACTATTTAAACACTTATCAATTGTGACGGCTTCTAAGCGTTTGTTTTAATGTCTCTCATCGCAATGATGGATGTCATCTCGGATAGTTTAGAATACGTAATTATCTAGTAATAAGCACTTGGCTTACGATTAGCGTTCCGAACGAATAGGTTGATTGGTATAAAAATATTTATGGAATTGAACTTAAGTGCTCGGCGCTGGAATTAATTTTGTAATAGGGTATTATAGTGCACGGACAGTCATTATGAGCTGTGTAATGTAGTTTATATAGAAGTTCTATGAATTATCTAATCTGCCGCCAAGCAGTGATGCACTCGTGTTGCTGTGTTCCGGTGGAAGGGAGTGGGTGCCGGTGAAATTGCAAGCGCATGAGACGTAACATCCCCGTCTCGGGGTGATGGACGCAACGCAGTGCGACTTGAGTCATCTCGGACTTTGGTGGAGAGGACTTGAGTCGTATTGCTGTTGTCTATGGGCGGCGGTTACCACTTAACATCAAGTGGGCCGTCAGCACGTTCCGTCACTACAAACAATGAAATAAAAAAAACTCGTTTTGATTTAATAAATTCTATAAAATTCTACTCTGATCTGATTTCTATTCTTTGTAGTAGTAAATTTAAAAAAATAATTAAAACAATAACTTTAATTAAACTCTTTTAATTATATCACGAAAATTAAATAGAATAGAGTAGAAAATATTTAATCTAAAATATAAAAATATAAAGTCTTATTGTTTAGTATTCAAAATATAGAAATATAGAGGCTGCCAGGTCTGCATGTTTTCGTGTCTATGGCGCATTCCTCGCCCGTAACACCGGGAGCGGTTTCATCGGGCCCAATAATAAAAATATGAGCGTTAAAAAAAAGAAAACGTCAAAATGCGAGTTTCGTGCTGCGCCCTCTCACAAGCCGTCTCTGTCATATATTCCGTTTTTTTAACAACCACTTTTTTATCTCTTTCTCGAAGACGTGTAATCGCTTGTGACGCTAGAACGCATCCGAGATTATTAATGTGAATCTACTGCATGTTTTTATTGTAGGTGATTTCGTTGTAAATGTAACATGATGTGGTAACGAATTGTATTAATACGCGATTATACAGCTTGTTTACTTTTTTATGCAAATAAGTATAACATTTATTTAACTTCCAATTACGCTTTGTTATAAGCTACGCTTTACATAAACCACTCTTCAAAAACTATTATCGGAACTTGCAGTATAGTGGTAATGTATGCATTAATAAATAAATTTAGTTGAAAACTCACACAGCGACCTAACCTAACCTAAAATTTAGTTGAAGGACATGCGATACTGAACTTTAGTCATAAAGTAAGTCACCGTTTTGTAATAACACGGTTATAACCTGTCATATCTACTGCCACTATATCAATCGTTATTTTCAGTGTAACACGATAAGCGCAGATGGCGCGTCGGGCGTAGCCTCGCCTTCCGATCGCGAGGTCGGAGGTTCAAACCCCGCATGGTTCCACAGACTGCGTGCTTGATATAGTCACCGCCTTCTAAGAACATGCTATAGAATTATATTTGTGTTCCTCTAATAAGATTGTTTCATCTGTAGAAATGGTCTATGCGGGGACTAAATAACATTTTTCCATTATTTTTTTTTATATGTTTATCTCCTTGCTGCTAGGCAAATTCTTATTTTTTTTTTTAAATTGTTTATTAATTAATTATGATGTTATGTATAGTGCTACGTTGGATATTTAGTACAAATGTTGTTACCATTCTGAAATGTTTTTTAATATTTTTTTATCCGAATGACTTCATTTTTTTATGTTTATATTTTTATGTAAATAATGGAGTTATGAGGTAACACGCCTCATTCGTCATTTCCGAACGGATTTGAATGGTGGTAACTGATAAGCTGAAATTTGGCATACCTATTTAAATAGTACTTAAACATGGTACTTAAACAAGAAGAGCCATCGGTCTCATTGGAAGTCATCGAATCAACGGCTGACTAAACAGTTTCTATCGCCGTGTTATGTCGTAATATTAATAATGTCCGCAGGTAATATGGTAATGTTGTTGTGGGCACGGCGTGGAGACGCGGCCACGCCTTACCAACGCTGAGAGCTGACACTAGAATTTTCTATTTTATACCTAGTTATGTTAAGTTTATTACACTAGGACTATAATACCTAACAGGACCCGCCGACTTCAGAATCCTTTCCCTTTGAATAACTCTTTGAAGTAAAGACTGCTCAGTTGTAATGACGGCGTCTTACGATCTAGGTCGTGGGGTTCGACTCCTGCTATGAGCTCCCAGTGATGAAGAATATCGAGAGAAAACAAAAGCGTTGTGGCAGCAACACTTCAAAGTCAAAAACTTTATTTCCATATAATTCAAAAATACATTGCTTGGAAACGTCAATAATATTCAAAACATAAGGTCACGCGTACTTATCGCTAAGTTTGAAGCCTGTTCAAACCATATCCGACTCTCCATAGGGAAGAATAGACAAGAAACCGCTAGAGGAGGGCTTTAATGTTTTTCAGTGCCTACGAGATAAATTAAAAATATCCAATATCAAAAGTCCGTAAATCCGTATTGTCCGCTCTGTGTTCATCTCAGCGCTGCATCGGTTACTGTTCAGTCGTCTGTGACTCAGGGACGGCAGGCGTGAGCCATCTCAGGAATTTTAATCGCATCCAAGCCCCCGGCCGGCCCTCGCCCGTCCGATACCAATAAAAAATATCCGAACCGGGCTGGTTGAATTTTTTCGGTTACGGGCAGACATTATCTAGTACGACCTTCGGGCCTTTGTTTTAAATATACTCTATTGGTTATGGTTGCGTGATGGCCGCAAAAAAACAAAATTGAGTTCGAAATTCAAACGGAGAAAAGTTTTTGATTGAATAAAACGTTCGAATTTTGAATATAGAACCATATTTACAACGTCGCTGAGATATTTTTTTTGTCTTATAAAATTCAATGCAAATAATAAAATTTGATTTAAGAATGACAACATGAAGAAAACAATTAAAAAAAGGCACAAAAAATAGTTTTCAAAAATAGAATTCTTCTTTAGAGAATGATTGGACGTGTACCAGAATATTTAAAAAATGTGTCAAATGTCGACTATAAAATTTGGAACTCCGTGTAACACTGATATTTATTACGAGGCTATAAACTTAATAATGTACTAGTCTTACGTAATTTATTAGGAAATAAATTTCAAACAATACTACTCTTAAAAAAAAAAGCTTGAATCGGTCGTATACAGATAGATAGGCAATGAGAAGAAAAAGACGTGAAATTAGTTCCGTAGGTGGGAAGGAGAGCGGTGATTGTACTGCGTGAGTTAGAAGGGGACAGAGGATATGGCAGATTGAGTTGGGAACAACCGGTCTGGGGGAAGCAGATGCTCCGAGTAACAAACCCCTACGGCTAACTTACTGGTTAAAAAAATACTGGTTCAAATAATATATCAATTATTATGAACGTCCCAATTAATATTAAAAACTATTATGAGATTTTACAGGCCATAAATATAATAAAATACTCGTAACATTACCAGTTAAAGCTTATGTTTTGTGTTATTATTGGTTGTATCTATACTCCGTTGTATTGGGTTTACTTGTAATGATATATGTATTGCTTAAATATAATAATTAAATTTAAATATATAGAAATAGTTTATCCCAACGAAATTGCCAGAAGATAAAGATGGGATATGTAGTCACCTCTTTCATACTCTTAAAGTTATCATTTTCAGCCGTATAATCGGCAAAGTTATAAATGTATTTATCTATATTTGTTGAGAAGGGTTTTAGACAGACAGACTTATTGTGTTAGGGTTAATACCACAGATTAAAATATGACAGAAATTAATTAAAAATACATTATCGAGCACCGTATTATGTCATGTCTTTTTTAAATCATATATTTCACGGTATTTGTTCTTTTATTATTATATATATTATATTATTATATTTAATCGTGTGATATCAGTAGTTCAAATTCATGCATTTGAGAGCCGTACTGCCCTGCCATCTAATGGGAAAGAGTATTTGCACTTTGCACATAAGTTCGATATGTGTTCTTCTATAGCGAATGTATGTTGAAATTCTGAAACATACAAACAAAATTCCTCAACGTTTTCTACGAAACGGGACCGATATAGTTTTATACTGAGATTACATCTTCAAAGATTAAATTGTTGCAAAGTTCCACGTATAACGTTGAAGCACGTTGCGTGTGTTTTTGTTCCGATTTTTTTGTCGATACTTACCGGCCCAGATTGTCTAACAACAAGATCATAAATCAATCAAAAAATACCTTATTAAAAAGCTGAAAATTAAATTTTTTATTAATATTGTTGGCATTTTCACACTGTGGCTTCTAGCCCTAAAACTAAGCATCGCTTGTATCATGGGAACCAGAAAACTGACATAATTTTTTGGTACATGGTACATACAATGCATATTAACACCCAGATAGAACAAACAACTATGTACTTCACGCAAATGTTAGTCCTGGGTAATCGAACCCACGACTACAGCGCAGAAAGCACAGTTACTACCATTTTTGTATGTTTTCGTATTAATTTTGTTTGTTTTTATTCAATTTAGTAATATTTATATAATTTGTAATTTTGCATCGTGGAGTCGATAAAAACTTTTTTTCCTTCCTTTACCAACTGAGCTGTGAGGCCTATCAAAAAAGAATTCTATATCACAAAAATAGATGAGACAGACGTTTCACGTGGGTTTCCCTTCCTCATGAGCTACGTAACCCTAAAAGCACATGGTTCTATTAGCCGGACACATCTACGCAGGAATGTAGGCGATGTGCCAAATTACCTGTCTCCTGTCTCCTGTCTCCTGTCTCCTGTCTCCTGTCTCCTGTCTGTACGCTATCAACTGATTGACGTTGAGTTTTATGAATTAAATTGGTCCATTTTGAACTTTTCACTTGTTGCCAAATGCCATGTTGATAAGTGGGTTAACGAGAATTCACCATTGTTAATTTTAATTATAGTTCTACTACTTAATTATTTTTAAATTTTCTATTAACGTCCGTCATACGTTTATTTTCGTAAGTATAAGTAGTAACTTGTGCTATGTTCGCCCGGAGAAGTACTGCCACCACACCTGGTAATCTGCCGCCAAGCAGTGATGCACTCGTGTTGCTGTGTTCCGGTGGAAGGGAGTGGGTGCCGGTGAAATTGCAGGCGCATGAGACGTAACATCCCCGTCTCGGGGTGGTGGAGGCAACGCAATGCGACTTAAGTCATGTCGCACTTTGGTGGGGAGGACTTGAGTCGCATTGCTGTCTATGGGCGGTGGTTACCACTTAACATCTGGTAGGCCGTCAGCTTGTTCCGTCATTTAACCACATAAAAAAAAGCTGTTAGGTATATCAAGCCATGCCATTCTAAATTGAGTGAAGAAAGCTATTCTAGCTAAGCTAATTCTAGATAGCTCTTCTCGCCTGAAACACAGGATTGCCTAGTTAAGGCTCTAGTGTTATATATACCTATGTCTAAATAAGTTTTACGATTTGTTACATTTACCATGTTTTATTTGAATAAATTTAATATTATTATTATTCCATTGAATTTTGCTCGTAGTAAGCGTTAATCCAGGCGCTCCATTAAAAACACTAAATTATTAGTTATTAGTAATTACTTCAGTAAAAGTAGAGTAAAAGTAGAGTAAGAGTAGAGTAAGAGTAGAGTAAGAGTAGAGTAAAAGTAGAATTAGTTCGGTAAAACGACCCGAGCAAGCATCTCGTTTCACAAAAGCAATGGCACGACGCGACATCGGAACGGTTCGGGCGGGGCGGGATTGCAAATGCGTGTAATGGAATTCCGGAACAAAAATGTGCGTCTACCTGCGCCGCGATCATCCGCCCTACGCTGCGCCTGCGCATTCCCCTCACCACGTAAATTGATTACGTGGAAAATCTGAGGAAATCGCGCGCTAACCAGTCGGGGCTCTTTGCATTCCCCGACGCGCCGGCGGCCGACCTCTCCTCACTCCGATTACAGTGATTACAGCAATGGTTTACCGTCGCCTCACTAACGTCACCTCCAACCAAATAACAATAGATTCATTGTTGCATTGTTATCGGTGATGTTACACGGAAACAAATCATTTAATATCAAAATGTAATGTATGATTTCGCGTGCGGTGCACGGGCACGGGACGGGGATGAGGTCAGAGAGGGTCCGTTAGCGTGGGTCCGCGACTCAGCGGCGACACCTCGCCGGGCCGCGCTTCGATTCGACGAACTTATTACGACAGATGGCCGGAGCCCCGGCGCGGGGCGGCGCGCGGAGAGATCGACCTCCGAAATGCGCCCGAGATTGCATTCTTTCGGCTGCGCGGGCGCATTCCGCCGCGCGCCATCCGATCGCCCGCGCGCCCGCGTCAGTCGACGCGCGCCCTTTTGGGGGTTAAGATGTGTCCGTCGCGGCGGGCGCTCACGATGTGGTCCCAGCCGCCGCCCCCCGACCCCGACCCGGAGACCGCCCGCGCCCGCGCCCGCACCCGCCGGGGTTGCGTCGCGAGGATGGTCCGCGAGCCCGAGTACGGGGTGTGCGTCGACCCCTCGACCGTCCGGCCGGCCGGCCTCCGCGTCCGCGACGAGCCCCACTACCAAAACCTGGAGGAGCTCCGCAAGCGTCCCGAGTACGCGAACCTAGACGAGATCAGTCGCGAGTTCGGTTACCGGTTGTGCCCCGAAGGTCAGAACTTGGAGGACGAGGCGATCTATGAAAACATTATGTCGGCGCGCGAGATTCGTTCCGCGGAAGTGCGCTTGGTGCCGGTCTCCGAGGTGGCGTACTACGAAGGCCAAGGTTACGTGGCGACACAGGTGCTGAGTAGAAACGGCACCTTCCCCCAGTGTCCCCCGCACACGTGGAGTCGTCTGCAGCAGGCGTACAGCCACACCGGATCCCTCAGGGTTTTTTCTGTAATGTCTTATTTTAACCAAAATTGTCATACTAAACAAGGAGAACAATGAGATATTAATATTGTTAATGTCAGAACAGGATGTGATGTACAGATGTGTGTATGTGGGTTGTCTTAGGCCGACTTTTTACTCGGATTCCAAACAAAAAGTCATTGCCCAAACATAATACTGTATTTTAATGGTGCTCGCAAAAAATACGCTGTGGAATTTCGCTCTAATGGCTCGTTAATTCTGTTTTGAGTCTCGATGGATTTCGTAGTGGCCTGTGAAATACGACGACGCAGACGGACTGATTGATTATTACGACCATAGGTTTTGAACAATTTTGTATTTATTATTTTCGCCGGTCATATATTTTATTGAAGTCGAACAAGACTCGAATCGAGCTTTTGTCATAAAAATGTGATACAAATTTATTTTACATGTCTTAAAAGGTCCAGAGGTAAAACTTGCTTCAAATTCGTGTATTTATTTGAATTGGTCACATATTTAAGTTAACTACAGTTAAATAATTACAATTATTTATTGTTCATGGGCTAAATAAATGCTCTTTCTTTCTTTCTTTTCTCTCTGAAACATTTCTGATAATAGGGCTAATATAGCAGTTTTAGCCTTTATTTAGTGTTTTCATCAGTATTAATTGCTACTATAATTTTTTTGTTGTCTAAATATTAAACGAACACTTACTGAATAAAATCCAATCATCTATATTTCATCATTCGACATATTACTAGGGAATAATGTTGATATATTTATGTAAAGTATTACGTTTAAGAAAATACATTTGTAAGTAATCAAGAATGTTATTTCATGTTACTGTTCAGGGTCGTACTGGACATTGTCCTTTATCGCGAGACATGCTCATCAATCGATGTTATCTTTTATTTATTGTCGGCCAATAAAAACAGACAAACATGCAGATTTTATCGATTCAGGCGGGCTCCTTGATTAATCTTTTAATTACATACTTTTTGTTTATTTCGTTTTAAAATATACTTCATCACCATTTTAAACAGCGACCGCTTACTTTGTACTTATTTGCAATACTAGAAAATTTATTCGCAATACATTATTCAATGTTTTTTATTTATATGCAATTATAAAACCGATGCTATATCTTCTTCAAAGTATTAATTTTCTTGATAATTAATCAAGATTGATCTACATAATTTATTAGGTTGGCTTGTAATGAATAATTGACTGGTCTTATAGCTCAGTTAGTAGTAACCCTGCCTTCTGAGCTGTAGGTCGTGGGTTCGATTTCCACCCAGGGTGAACATTTGTGTGACGAACATAGGTGTTTGTTCTGTGTCTGGGTGTTGATAGGTATTTACAAAAAGTATTTGAGTATCATATCAGTTGTCTGGTTCCTATGATACAAGCTATTAACTTAGCTTAGGTACTTTGGGGCTAAATGGCACTGTGTGAAATGTCAACCAATATTTATTATTTATATTAATTTGTGTTTTTGTTTGCCCTCAGGCGAAAAAGGAGATGTACGATGTGAAGAAACAGCGGTATTGTTTGGCTCAAGACGAATATAAAGCGTTAAATAATGCGTTATCAACCCTCGCAGCCTCCAGGACTAGTCGTAAGTAACGTTATTTTTACATTACCTTAGTGCGTGTTTTCCGAGCGTTTTATTTGTTTGAGGCCAATTATCTCCCATTTATAAACATTTATTTTTACACACGTTGTTTATTCGCCACTTATAGACATTCTGAGCGAACGCCATAATAAAGTGCAATTCTTGGGATACTTTTATATGTTACTGAAATTTTAATACCGTTGGAAATATCTCGTGTAAACAAATTATATTCCTAGTGCATAGCTACTTCGTGGAATGCGGTATAAATAATGATATAAATTTAAATCAATACTTGTTAAAACGAGCATAAATGTATCTTCGTAGAGTTGAATAGAGGGGGTGTATTTGAACACTGCTATATTATACACCCGCGGCTTCGCCCGTGTTTTGTGATAAAGGCCTATGTGTTATTCAAGTCATCTACCTAGGTTCAGAATTTAAAGAAAATCTTTCTGTAGCTTTGGCGTTACATAGTAATGAACTTTCGCATTTATAATAGTAGTGTGAGTATCGTCTACACTTAATATGATAGGGGTGAAGTCTGTCAGTTCGTATGTAGGAGGTAATCTTCGAAAAGAATGATCAGGTTATGAAAACGCAACTTGCTTACAATACTTACGCACTGTTAGCATAAAAATTCAATCGAAGTTATTTGTACTAGGACCGGTATATAAATATAAATTTCAACGAATATTTGCATATTGAAACGGGTAGTCTTTTCGTTTTGTTGCAGCCATTTATGCATTTATACTTCGTTCGGTTATGAAGCTACGTAAATTATGCTGGGCTTATCGCTACATTCATTACGCCTACTGTTGAACAGGTCTCCAACGAACAAGTTAATGCTAACATATAAATAAGTAGCTGTTGCCCGCGACTTCGTCCGCGTGGAATTCGGTTTTATAACGCACCCCTATTTTACCCCTCGGAAAAGTAGCCTAATTTCTCCTTGTTACATCAGCTATTGAGCCAGTGAAAGTCGCGTCAAAATCGGTCCAGCCGTTTCAGAGATTAGCCGGAACAAACAAACAGACCAATACACGAAAATTTTCAAAATGTCGTTTTGGTATATTGACCGTGTATACATCCATATGCACTTAGTAAAAAGCGGTTATTTTAATATTACAAACAGACACTCCAATTTTATTTATTTGTATTACTATACTATACTATATAGTACTATATAGTAGTACTATATATATAGATATTGGATGTACTTGGGTAACGAAGGGTTGGTAGCAGCGCGCTTTGTAACCGTAGAAACCCCCTAATAACAATCAGGTATTTACGATAAACGATCTAAAAAACAAAAACGATTATATGCAAAGAAGGATATTCCCTCGAACATATTGAGGGAACCTTCAAGAAACAAAATTAAGTGAAATATGTTTAGAAAAATTAAAAGTAACACGAACATTTTTCCTACAAGTACGAACAATTTATAAAAAATGGGTAATTATATCCATCTGACAAGAGTCAAATACTGTGCCTCCTACAGCTCCTACAAAATTCAAAGTCAAAGTCAAAAATGTTATTTCCATAGAATTCATAAAGAAAATGGAAAAATGGCTTGGAAACGTCAGTAACATTCAAACATAAAGTCGCGCATACTTATCGCTAAGTTCGACGCCTGTTTAAATTAAATAAATAATATAAATAAATATTCGTGGACATTTACACATCGCCATCTAGCCCCAAACTCGGCATAGCTTGTACTATGGGAACCAGATGACTGATAGATATACTATTTTGTAAATACATGCTACTGCGCAGAAGGCAGGGTTACTACCAACTGAGCTATAAGGCTAGTCAAACAATTAAAAGAACGAAATAATAGAAAAAACTAATTACTTTGCTCACAAAGCTATAAGAAACTATTTTGTCTAAATTATGGTGTTTTGAACATTTAATTTAAACAGTACTGTCTTCACTCCCCAGTATGTTCATCGACGACGTCTATGACAACGACTTCGACGACCTCGCGTCATGACCCCGACCTTCTGAGGTCAGAGGTCACACAAGCGCGAGGCAGGGTCGCTCAGTTGAGGAAGGAGCTGCGGCAGGCCAGGGCGGAGGTGGCCTGCGCGAGGCGCGGAGTCGACACTCTTGCTGAGTAAGTATCCCAGCTGACCTGGGTCACTGACCCCTTGTCCTTGTCCCTTGCCCCTGACCTTTTAAGGTCACGCTAGTCGCTCTGTTGAAATAGCCGTGCTAGACTTTTGTCATGTAAGTGACAGAACGAGCTGACGGCCCTGATGTTAAGTGATAACCGCTGCCCATAGACAACATTAATACGACTCAAGTCCACTCCACCAAAGTACGAGACTCAAGTCGCATTGCGTTGCGTCCATCACCTCGAGAAGGGGATGTTACGTTTCATGCGCCTGCAATTTCACCGGCACCCACTCCCTTCCACCGGAACACAGCAACTCGAGCGCATCACTGCTTGGCGGCAGATTACCAGGTGTGGTGGCAGTACTTCTCCGGGCGAACTTGGCACAAGTTCTACTGCTACTTTGGGTTGCTCCTTTCGCACCACCCGGGGACCCACTTGGAGCCGATACTCTTCATATTCGCAACAGCATATGCTGTCTCACAAATAAGCACGTGCCATTGTCTTCATGTCAAGAGTCCGTCTTGGTAAGATCAGAGGCCAGGGTCAGGTCATAGTGAAAGTGGTATAAGCGAAATCTTGATATAATTGCCGAGCGAATATCTCAATTGAAGATTGTGGTATATCTCTTCCTCCATTTGTACAACAACATTCGTTACAAAGACTTTGTTGTTGCGCCATATACAATTTAAATGGTGAAAATAACGGTGTCTGCATGAATATAAAGAATTTGAGTAGTTTGTTTTCTGTCAGGCATAGGCATCACTGAACAGAGTAACTAACATACTTCTTAAACACTGATTAAGTTGGTAAAATTCTCAGTAACTGATGTTTTATCTAGTGAATTTAGAACTAATGGGCCCTACCTCTTCCAGGGTCGAACAAAAGCTAAGCGCCCAGCAAGGCTGCTATAACATCACCGAGGCCCAAGCCATTATGACGGAACTCAAAAACATCCAAAAATCCCTTACGTCCGGGGAAAAAGAACGGGCAGACCTCATGCAGTCCTTAGCCAAGCTGAAAGACGATCTAACCAGGCTGCAACTCGGCGAGGCCTCTCCCGACTTGTCCACGCTGAGCATCCCTCAAGAGAAATTGAGCACAGCCTCTCAAACAGATCTATGCGCTGATTTAGTACCGATCGGTACGAGATTAGCGGAAATGGCGCGCGTGCGTCTACAGTACGACGAGGCTAGGAAACGAATACAGCAAATTCAGCAGCAACTGGCCGATTTGGAAGACAAAGTCCAGCCGGGGCAAGCGGAGTCCGACAAAGACAGATTGCTGCTCTTCCAAGAAAAGGAGCAGCTGTTGAGAGAACTCAGAAGCATAACCCCCCGGACGAGGTCCAAGCAAGAGATGACCGACATACAGACGGAATGCAAAAAGCTGGAGCAAGACTTGAAGAACGCTTTTGAAATGTCCAATAAATGCATTGCGGATAGATTGAGGCTACACGAAGAGAAACAGTTGCTTCTGCAGCAGTTAAAAGACGCGTTGACTTCTATGACAACGTTGGAGGGGCAGTTGAAAACGCTGTCGGCCAGTACACTCTCGGTTTCCAGTAGTTCGAGTTTGGGGTCGCTTTCGACGGCGAGTAGCAAGGGGTCTCTGTCTTCGGGCATCAGTTTTACGGATATCTACGGAGGACCCCAAATTGCCGCGTCGTTTCAAGCGGACAAACCTATTGATATGGTCGATCTGCACAGGCGAGTGGAGAGGTAAGGATATAAGTTTTTGCATCAGAAGATGTTTTTGATTATTTTTCAAAATTTTATATTACATAAAATCAAAATATTTTTTTCTAAATCAGCTTTCATTTCATTGAATTGTCAAGAGTAAGTAATTGGTTAAAATTTCGACTTGAAGTTTTTAAAATAAAGACAGTTTTTTTGTCAATAAAATGAACAAGTAGCCTTCCCTGGGATCCTGAAATCCCAAGTTAAGCTTCTTTCATTTAAATTTTCCGCTGACCGAATTACCATTTCCACATTCAGGTTACTTCGCGGCACGAGTTTCAACGCTGACAGCGTGACCCCTGGAGCTAGCAGCTCGCCTTCTCAGCCCTCGCTGTCTCCCAGGAGTAGTCTGTCTTCAGCCAGCCCGCCCCCTCCGCCGCCCCCTTACAACCAGGTAACACCGGGAACAGCCGAGCAGACCATTTTACTTCAGGTTCCAGAGGAAGTTACCTTTTGGAATGATCTTCTAGTAAATAGCCAAGGGCTTTTATTCCCCCTAATCAAACCAGGATTTTCCCTGGTTCCCAGGTGTGGAAGTGAGAAGAGTTGAGTTGTAAGAGTTTGTCTAATTCTCAGAAGAATTGGACAAATTGTGAAAAATTACATTTTTTTATTTATTACCTCAGTAGCAACAGACATAAAAAAAATGGTGCATGTTTACTCCTTATAAACGATTCTTGGAATATATACAAGGGGGTAAATAAACGCATCTCGTGTAAAACTGAAAGCATGTATATACTTTTATCTATATTAATTCGATAAAATATATTGCTTATGATATTATGTTCAGTATATGGTGGCTGCGGAGGGATAACGTAAACAGTACTTTTTTTAACACTCAATTTTGTTTTCCGTCTAAATGCGTATCGCGAGCTATATATGAAAATAGATTCTCAAGGAGTAAACTCCAAAAGTTAGTGTAAATTACTATATTTAAGAACACCGTTCTATCATAAGTCAAAGTCAAAATCTTTTTTCTATTGAATTTCGATAGGCCTCACAGGTCAGTTCGTAGTAACTGCTGCGCTGTAGGCCATGGGTTCAATTCCCACCCAGAAAAAACATTTGTGTGAAGAATATAGATGTTTGTTCTGTGTCTGGGTGTTAATATGTATCATATGTATGTATTTACAACAAAAATAAATGTATTCTATCATTTGTCATGTTCTCATAGTACAAGCTATGCTTCTTTTGGGGCTAGATGACGCTGTGTGAATTATCCACCATTATTATTATTATTGAATTCAAAAGCAAATGGCTCAGAAACGTCAATAATATTCAAAACATACTTATCGCTAAGTTTGACGCCTGTTCAAACCCTATCCGACCCTATCGTAATTCTGTTGTGACCGATCATAACGTACCGTAGCTAAATATGATTGACGTCCTCTTTCCCATATTCAAAACCGATTCATATCTTTTGACGTTGACGCGTTGCCCTCCGGCCGACACGTCAAAATCGCGCTTTCGATGTCAAAGGTCAAATGATTGATCTGACATTAAAATATTCATAAAAATAATAATAATATAAGAGTCGCCATCTAACTGAATATCTTTTGAAATGAGGCCTTCCTCATCAAATAGTCCAGTTACTTGAAATTTTATAAGTTCAACTAAATAGTAGTAATTTATACAGCTTTTCGTCAGAGAAGTAATAACACCAGCCTCCTCTCCGGCTCTGTATTAGTCCATCAACATATAAAATGGGCCTTTGAGCGTTGACTGAGACCCGAGATGCCTGTTAAATACGTGTAATAATATTATGATATTGGTGAATATTCCACACAGCGCCATCTAGCCCCCAACTAAGCATAGCTTGCACTATGGGAACTTGATAACTGATAGAATACGTTTATTGTAAATACATACATCAAAATACATTAACAGACATAGAAGAAATATCTATGTTCGCTACGCAAATATTTGTCCTGGGTTGGAATCAAACCCACAACCTACAGCGTAGGAGCAGAGTAATTACCAACTGACCTACGAGCTTATAGCTCAGTTGGTAACCAAAATATTTGTTTTTTTTTTGTTTTAGGTGGAAAGGCAAAGGAGACAGCAGAGGGAATTGGAAGAGAAACTAACGGAAATGAGGATAGGTGTCGCCACCGGCGTCAACGAAGTCACCGGACTAACGACCAGTGAGTGATCCTACATACGTATTTATATTATAAACACTGAAAATGTTAATGAATGAATGAATGTATGAGTGGAAAATGAATGAACGGATATTGAACCCAATACACAGAAATAAATCTTTGCCGTTCAGCCGTTTGAGCATAAAGGAGTAAAGTAAACATACATACAAGTTTTCGCCTTTATAATATTAGTATGATTAAATTAAATCAGACCTTCCTTTTCTTCGATATATATGTCTTATATATTGGTGGACATTGGATTTCACGTAGCGTCATCTAGCCCGCTATATTCGTCGCACAAATTGAAAAATTTGTCCTGAGTGGGAATCGAACGCACGACCTACAGCGCAGAAGGCAGGGTTACTACCAACTGAGCTGTGAGGCCTGTCATATATGCTGTAGTACTAGTGCGAAGCTGGGGCTGGTCGCTAGTAAACTATGAAACTGAAGTGCTATGTTTGTCTCCAGTTCCGGTGGGACTGCAAGGCCCCGGGCGGCCGGCTGAGCCGCTGTCCCCCATCTCGGAGACTCCACCGCCGCCGCCTCACCCACTCTCGCCGAGAACTCCCTCCTCTAGTGGTGAGTCACCCCCCCCCCCCCAACCACCAACCCCCCTAATTCCCCCACCCCCGAATCCCTCACCCCCCTACATCCCCCAACGCCCCTACAACCTCAACGCCCCTACATCCCCCAACCCCCTACATCCCCCCCTACATCCCCCTACATCCCCCAACCCCCCTACATCCCCCAACCCCTCTACACCTCCTAACCCCCCCACGACGACGTATAGTTTTTGTTATAGAATAAGGTTTCCGCTTATCATCAGGTGGGCCATCATACTCGTTAGGTAACATTCACATAAGAAACTCTCATTGCCATAATGTAACGACCATCTCGCAACGCACCAATGAGTTAATTAAGCGTTTATATATTAGTTATTTATTTGTATGTAATATTCTGTTTTTTAATATAATATTTATATTTGTATGGATCCTGTTCGTATATTATTACTACAGTGTTAAAATCATAAGATTAAAAAATATAAAAACCATTTTTTTAAAACCATTTTTTACCTGAGTTAAATATATAAAAATAAAATATTTAATTAAACAGATGTTTAATGTTTTTATTACATTTTTGTAACGGTGTTTTTTCGTTACAATTTCAGGTACAAACACTAGATCAGTGTCCGCAGCGGTTAGCGACGAGTCGGTGGCGGGCGATTCTGGTGTGTTTGAGGCGGCACAAGCCGGCACCGATCCCACTAACGCAGGTAATGCTTATTTACTTTGAAACAATTTATATGTTACCGGCAATGTGTGAAATTATATTTCATACATCGCCTGAATGTTAGGCATTCTACACAACACCCGATTATACAGAATGACGGTGACATATATTACTTGGGTGTGGTTGCCGGTGAAATTACAGGCACATATGACATTCCTCCTTCACGGCTCAGAGTTACGGGCGATTACGACGCGATTTGGGTCTTGTTGTACCTAAGTAGGGGAAGACCCTAGACGTATATATACCACTTAACACCAGGTGGGCCGTTCCGTAGTTTACACGTAAAAACTACGCTTAGTTTGGGGCTTGATGTCATGTCATGTCATTTTTATTAAGCAATATTGAATACATATTATACATCTTTTCTTTTCCTACGTTTAAAGCACTGACTTAAGTATTATTTGGTTGTGTTACAGTGAACAGTGCGCAAATTGAAATCAAATTGCGTTTCTGTCCGGATGAAAGCGTGCTCGAGATCGGTATACTGCGGGCCAGGAATCTGCACGCGCTCTTCATCGATATTGGCACTGAAGTGTAAGTTCATGATAAAACATTTATACACTTATATCGTTCATTAATTAAATTAATCGATTGAGAGTTGAAATAATGACATAACAATATAGCAATACCAGTAAAACTGTTAATCAAGAAGGTAATGAATAGGTTACTCATAGGCACGCTTGGTACATCTCAGACCGCATTTTCACTTAACACTATGTGAGATTGCGGCCAAATGTTTGCCATACGTATAAAAAATAAAAAAAGATTAAATCTATACGATATAGGAGACAGTATTTTCCTCAAGAGCACCATAGATAGTTGTCGTACCTAGTAGGGGTGGAGCCAAGTAGCATCGGTTGTTATGGGCCGTAACTGTATTACATAAAAAAAAAGATTGAAACAATGTGCGGTCTTATCGCCGAATGAATGAAATTATTTAATTACCATTGATAATGTATGTGTGTAGTGCGGTGAAAGGCGCGCTGGTGGTGGGCGGCGGGTGCGGCGTCGCGTTCAAGAGCGCGGGCGCGGCGTGGCGCGGCGGCAGCGTGGCGTGGCGTGACGCGCAGCGCGCGCACCTCACCGCGCGCGCGCTGCGAGCCGCCACGCTCACGCTCAACCTAGCCGCCGGCAACGAGTGCCTCGTACGTAACACTGTCTCTCTCTAACACACTGTACACATATCACTCCCTCTGTCACTTTATCATCATAGCACTTCTATCAGTTACTTGATGCCCATATCACTCCCTTAAGTTACTTTATCATCATAGCACTTCTATCAGTTACTTGATGCCCATATCACTCCCTCAGTCACTTTATCATCATAGCACTTCTTTCAGTTACTTGATGCCCATATCAATCCCTCAAGTTACTTTATCATCATAGCACTTCTATCAGTTACTTGATGCCCATATCACTCCCTCAGTCACTTTATCATCATAGCACTTCTATCAGTTACTTGATGCCCATATCACTCCCTCAGTCACTTTATCATCATAGCATTTCCTCAGTTACTTATGCCCATATCACTCCCTCAGTCACTTTATCATCATAGCATTTCCTCAGTTATTTATGCCCATATCACTCCCTCAGTCACTTATGCCCATATTACTCCCTCAGTCACTTTATCATCATAGCACTTCCTTCAGTTACTTTATGAATGAAATTACCACAAATATTTAGTTTATATTTAAGATCCATAGCAATACCTTACAACACATTCGGACCACAAATGATAATAAAAAAATGAGGTAAAATTTACTAAAATGATGAAAACTAGCCAAATTTGAGTATTCGGCTGCAAAGCCTTGAGTGCCATGTGAATAACCCAACGGCGAGAGCGATTTCACTGAACACATCAACCTTTGCAACCCAATATCAACTCTAGCGGCTCAGCATTAAAGTCTATTTCCCCTGTAGGGTTGCGCGCAAGTCAGTCTTGCGGATTTCGAACCGGATGCTGTCACGCAGAAGTGGTACAACATACTTAGCTTCCGGTGCATGAGAAGAGACGAGAGTTCGGATGACTCTACAGTTATATCTTCGCAGACTTCCACGCTTACCAGGAACAGAGGTGAGTCAACATTAATTAAATTAACGTGATGATGAAAGGAGTATTGAGCCATTCAAGTATTCCTATGGACCAAAGGGGGGGGGGGTTTGCTTTGCTTATAAGGGGGGTCTGGATGTTTATGTCAGCATTTAAATACCATGTCGATGATTTGCTTGAATAAATATTAAATTTGCATATAATTACTTACAGCCATAAATATCTAATATACTTGATAACTGTTGCTCAAGAATAATGTTTATGTAAACATAGGAGGGGGGGAGTTACATTTTGCTTACTCTAGCTGGCTAGGGGGAGGGGTTAATAATTACTTAAATTCTGCTTACCTAATAGTAATAATTCTTGAGTCGTACGTTTATTTATATATATGATTGTGTTCTTCTGCTCAGGGCCAGAAAGTATGAACAGTGCAGAGTGCAACGTGGACTGTGGGGACAATTCGGCTTCAGAGGACGACGAGTCTCGAGAACCACTTAATCAGGTATGCTCCTTGTAAACCACGGTTCCGTATGTGTCCCTTAAATATATGTAACTGTTAGTACGGTATGGCACGCTAGAAACAAAAGGTTGAAACCAACTGTTCCAACAAATCTTTGTCCTAATTAGTTTGAATGTTCCTCTCTCCTGTCCGCTAAGTGATGTTCTGTCATTTGCAGATTGTGGAAGAGGATTCGTTTGAAGATTACATTCCGGAAGAGGACATCGCGTTAGAAGAGGAAGAATTCTTACACCCCACTACAGCTGAGAAAGAGACGAACACAGAGTGCAACTTCTGCCCGGAGGGAGCAAGACAACTGCATAGAAGGTAGGACCGTTGTGAATAATTTTCATATGTTCGTGTTGTGGTGGTTAAGGGAATTATTTAATATTTAAAAATATATTTTCCATTTTGTATAATAATAAAAATATGGTGGTTCAGAGATAAGGGTAGGAATGTTTTAATTGTGGCCTGTGTATAGCGTTTGGTTGATATAAAAAAGTAATTTGGTATTAATGGCGATATTCATTTAATTTCAAATTGATGTCATCAGACCCATAATAAAATACAATTACTGGTGACTGTCAAGCAAATGTCGTTGAAATAAAGACTTTATAATGATATAAAGTATTAACAAACCCGGATATATATAAATATTAAATTGCAAGGTTAATTAGTTATTTATACATCAAAAGAGATGCAATTAAGTAATTTGGAGATGAGAATATTCAGTTAAGACTTAGTCCGAAGGGCAGTATTCAGTATACTAAACTTCTAGGTGACATTCATTTATTTGACTGTTTTATATACACAGATATGGTGTACATGTATATAGTACATAGTGCATTATTAATAATAATTAATAATAAATCAAAATTGTGATCCCCTTTACTTGTTTCACTTAAGGTAAAAATTGAAAACAATACTTATCTCTAACACTGACGTCGGGATATCACTAGGTTACTTTGAACCTGACTTTTACTATACTTTGGAAGCGTCATCATGAAGGGTAGGGTTTGAACGAGTGCCTTGACATTGCCTTCAATTGAAATCTCCGAATCATTCCTCTAAGAATATAATCGAGATAATTTTTCCTTAATAGCTATTGATATGATCGGCCTTTTAGAAACTTTGTGGGAGAAGGGAGTAGGGGGGGAGTGGGAGAAGGGGGTAGGGGGAGTTGTAGAAGGGGGGTAGGGGGAGTGGGAAAAGGCGGTAGGGGAGTGGGAGAAGGCGGTAGGGGGAGTGGGAGAAGGCGGTAGGGGGAGTGGGAGAAGGGGGTAGGGGGAGTGGGAGAAGGCGGTAGGGGGCGTGGGAGAAGGGGTAGGGGAGTGGTGGTGGTGGTGGTGGTGGGGGTGGGGGGGTGTTGTTACTAACCGTTCGCTTACTAACCCGGTGTCGGTACTACAGCGATTGTTTGTCACAGATACGCGAGGCGGGCCGCGGCGGACGGCCGGCCGCACCACACGCCCCTAGAGTAGTTACCGCCATTGTATATAGTTGTATATATAGGTACGTTTGCATTGTGCTCCGCATGACTTTGTGTGCTTTACGGGTGATATACTACACTTGTATATACACGATATTTATCACATGTTTTTTATGTTCGTTCAAATCGGGCTCGAAGCCAGGTTTTTCTACGGTCAGACCGCATATCTTAACGTTCAAGTTAAGACTCGTGGTTAAATTTTTGTAATGTCAAGTCTCATATCTTAACTTTGAAACGACTACGTCTCGGTAGATAATGGTTTAATTTTTCTATTTCAACCTAGATTTAAGTCTTGATAATCTTGATCTATGGGATTACCGATTCAATTCACATCATTAATTGCACTATTTTGTTACAAAGATATATTTATAGGATACAAACATAAAACCTGTTAGGGCACAGCAATACTGATTCTAGGGTTTTCCTACCTACAGAAAAACACGTAAATCCGGTAGACTTTTGCGGAAGTATCACCCGATTGCATGATTTTGGACCAAATCAATAAACAATCTTTATAATTATGCATGGACGCATGAAGCGGCACAATGTGAATGTACCCAATTATTTTCATTATTGACTAAAAAGTCTGAAAAATAGATTTAATGGCAGTATTTTAGCTTGACCTGTAAAATTTAGCTAGCACAATACTACTTCGTCAATATTCATGTTTTTAAACTGTATTTTTAGACAGACATTCAATGTATATTTGTTTATGTTTTCAGAAAAAGTCAGCAAGTGATTTCAAGCCCCGAAGAGCCACTAGCAGCTATTAAAAGATCTCAAACATTTTCGCCACAACCTCAGGGCATCAGCAAAGGGCAATATATTTGCAGGTAATTTTTTTACAAGACACCACACCTTTACTGCGCAGTACTAACTCTTTGTTATTATTGGACGTAAAGTTAATAAATAACTATTGGTGGACATTTCACACAGCGCCATCTAGCCCTAAACTAATCATAGCTTGTACTATGGAACCAGATGACTGATAAAATACATATATAATTTTTTTGTAAATACATACATGAAATATATTAACACCCAGACACAAAACAAACTTCAACGCTCGTCACACAAATGTTTATCCTGGGTGGAAATCGAACCCACGACCTACATCTCACAAGGCAGAGTTACTAACCAACTGAGCTGCGAGGCCAGTCTCAATGTATATGCGCAATACCATTTCCTCTAAACGTTTAAGAAAAATATCTAGAGGTAACTGACATGTCCTAAAATTCGAAGACGACAAATCAAAAGGAGCCGCTTTAAGGGACATTTCATACTTTTCACCAGTATAGGAGAGCCAGTGAGATTAGTAGTAGTTATTGTAAGTCTCTCACGGTCTATATGTTCTTGTTTCAGGTTAAACCGTTCGGAATCTGACTCATCTATGGTGCAGTACGCGCGGCGCGGCATGCTACATCCCCCACCTATGGGCATCCCATTTGATAGGAGTCTGCGCGAGCGACGGTCCCTTAGGTAATCTCATCGCTCCAACTTCACAACTTGAGATATTACAGGCACACGAGACATTCTACCTTCACATACCTAAGTTATGGGAGTAATAAAATCTACGTTGGGTCTTCTTATACTTAGGCGAGCACCTAAGACATGACTTTAGTTATGGGAGCAGGGTACAGCTTAACTTTAGCTGGGCCATGTTGCTCACAAGTGGTTGCCGGTGAAATTACAGGTACACGAGACACCACGTTCACGTCTCAGAGTTACAGGCACTTACATTCGGTATGGGTATGTCATACCGAAGTAGGGGAGGACCCAAGCCGTATTGCTCGGGAAAGGTTGCCACTTTTTTTAACGAATAATATTTCGGATAAGGTACGTGGTAGAGGACTCAAGGTTGCCACTTAACACCAGGTCTTCTGCTCGTAACTTTAACGATTAAAATAACGGATTATGTTACACAAAAAGGAGGCAGTATTCGATACAATTGGTTGTTGTTGCAGATGGGGCAGAGTGCAGGGGGGCGGTGCGCGGCGCGCGGGCGGAGGCGCGGGCGGGCGCGGGTGCCGCTCGGCGCGCACCTCGCTCGACCTCGCGCTCGATCTGCAAGCGCAGCACACCAGGCTCGCAGACCTCAACACGGAGATAGCCAACCTCAACCAGCTCAAGAAGAGGTACGTACCTTCTGCGGACTACCCTCACAGCTCACTTCAAATCAAATTAATGCGGACTACCCTCACAGCTCACTTCAAATCAAATCAAACCATTTTATGTGCATAAAACATAGTAGTAGTATACACAGTAGTAGTATACATAGTAGCAGTTTGATGTAAAAGTTTTATAAAAATGTAGTTAGGCAGATGTCATGTTTTTGCTCATTAGAGTTTTGATAATGAACAATTAAACCAAAAAAAGAATACTTAGAGAGTCTTACAATTCAACGCTTACAAATAACCGTTGACTCGTTGTGTCAGGTTGGAGGAGGCATGCGTGCGCGGCGACCCCGGCGTGGCGGCATGGGTCGCGGAGGACGAGACCCTCAGGCGGCTGCTGGCCACCTCCCCGGACACCAGCCGCGACAGAACCACCAAACTACTCAACCGCACCTGCCGGGAGATATACCGGCTGAGGAAGTCGCGTCAGGGCGGGAGGAAACCGGATCTCGTCACGTTCAAGTAAGTCTAACAATTAACAGTTCGTAACTTAGCCTGTATCTTTTTGTATCTTAGATACAAATAAAGATTTTCTTTCTTCTTTATATTATATTGGAACATAGATAGCGAGTAACATTAACCAGTGTTTAGTACGATAATATATCCTGTAAGATTTAGTTACCTGAATATATTCCGTAAGATTAGCTAGCTGATTCACTAATATTAGGAACTACGTCGAAAATGTTCATTTGTCAATCAGTTAGATGTAAGCTACACGTAAGTTTCAAGTTGTGAACCAAATAACAATAAAAAATAAATAAAAAAAAAACCATAAGATAAGCTAGCTGAATATATCTCGTAAGATTAGCTAGCTAAATATATCCCGTTGGACTAGCTAGCTGAATATATCCCGTAAGATTAGCTACCTAGAGAGGTAGTGAGCTAGTTATCTGTTAATCACATACGGACGCGAGCAACGTGGGTCCCCCAAATCAATAATAATAACAAACAAGTAACTTAAGATAACGTTTCTCCCGCAGAGAAAAGATGGCTTTCTTCACGCGAAGCAAGCCCACCATCCCCGTTGTGCCGACGGAAGGCGAGGAGATACCTTCAGAAGACGACTGGGAGGAAGACTTCGAGGAAAGAAGAACGCCGGACGGACGCTCCTCCAAAACCTCTTACGAACTGCGCTCGCAGGCCAATAACGCCGAGCCGGTGACGTCACGAACGCCAGAAACGCCAGTAACGCCGGGGGAGACGCCAGTAACGCCCGTAACGCCAGTAACGCCCGTGGTGGAATGCAAGAACCCGTGTATAGTGCCGAGCGAGGAGAGCAAGACTGATGATGTGTATGATTTCGTTGTTGATAGGGTACTTGGTGTGCAGGTTTGAATGTATTTGCTGGGTCTTGTAGTCCCTATCAAGACCAAAGTCGGGAGTAGACTTTGATAACGACGCGAAACAATGCTGACCATGATTTGGGGATCCTCGAGTGATTTACTCAGAAGCTTGGAATCTGGTTCGTTATTTTCTAAGTGAGATTAATTTATTGGTTTTTATAAAAAAAAAAAATTCAAAAGCACTATTTGCTTACTTGAGCTCAACTCGCTGAAGTGAATATATCTTTCTCAAAAAGAAAAAGATATTAACAAAACAAAAAATGAACATATATCTAAAAAAATATAGAAGATCTAATAAATCTCGTTTTTTCTTAGTTCTGCTATAAAACAACACAGCATTGTGATCGTCTGTTTTATAAAGCAATATTAAATGGGTAGTAGAAGACCCAGCAAATTGAGACACGGTATAAAACGGCCTTTGGCACAAAAAACGGCACCACACAATACCGCAAATATAAACTGTGATGCACTGTTTGCCTATTGAGATTTTCTGGATCGAAGACTGAAGAAATTATATTCGTAAATGCATTAAATGTATTATATGCAATACGTTGCATTTTATATTCATCAGGGCTCTTCATCTAATAGTGCCATATAAGTGAAGAGTTCTATACATTATATTATACATTTTTTAATCATTTTTATATATTGTACAAAATGTGCCTTAAATTGGTGCCTAGCCGGAAGTGCCATAAATGGCGTGCGAATTAGGTACAAATAAAAAAATAATAGTTGTATGGAAAGTCACAAAATAAATGCCAAACATTTTATTGTAATTAGACATAAAAGCGTGGGAAACATTTTGTAAATACGTAAGGGGGGCACCCACCGAGTAGATTCTGTCTGGCTTTTAACCGACTTCGAAAAAGGAGGAATACTTTTTTATGTTTGTCACCTCAGATCTCCGTCATTTATAAACTGATTTGGAAAATACTTATCTTATTTAAAAGGATATACTTTCAGACTGGTCCCATAGAAATTTCATCAAAATCGGTTCAGTATTCGGTTTTCAAATCAAAAGTAACTGATCTACCAAAATAAAAGACGCGTAATAAACCTGCCAAAATAAATTTCATACGTATATATAGCTTAATAATAGTTTCTTGAATTATTGTAGCTATGGCCGTGTAATTTAATCTAGGGTTATCTCCACCGGAAAATATAGGACTTGAAAGGGCCAAAAACATGCTTTGTAAAATAAAGGCTTTAGTCGTTTAGTTTTGTGTGGAGTTGCGCCCTTTGTATTCCGAGCACCTCGGTACAGAGCTACAGTACTGATACTTTTTCCCAGGAATTTTAAGTCCGATACTGGCTTGTTCATGGAAATTCCCGGTACTTTCGATACTACCATTTTCTTACATATCCCTTTTTATGGACTAATAGCAAAACAAAGGGGACAACATAATATGAAAAAAAAAACCTTGGTTTTACTTACTATTTTTAATACTGAAAATGACACTAACATAGTTTAAATATTGAAATGAGTATCAAATAATATACATGAAAACAAATTAAATCTAAAGAAAAACAAGTTATTGTCTAATTTAAAAAATTGCCATAGTTTTGGGGAATAGTAATAAAGTCTGGAAGTCTTAACAATAACATTTTCATCTCAAGTCTCGATAGTATCGAAAGTATCGGGACTTACGATCTGGAGTATCGATACTAGACGCTATCATACGTACCGGGAGTTTCCGGGAGCATTCCCTACCGGCCATTGTGTAAACGTAACTTTGAAACTGTCATTCTGAACTTGCAATTGCGGGTAGTTTTACACTACAGAAGTTGTAAACGGAGCCAAATTGTCTATATATCCGGGCACATTATTTGAAAGTGCAATATTTTTGATAATTTATTCCAATATAATATTTTCTATAAGATCTGATTCGTACAGATGTTTTACTCAATTTTGTACGTACTTATTGTCCCTTCCTTTCTTTCAAATTTGATATACAAATCGTTAGAAAAGGACAGATGTAGAGATATGAATGAATTGAAAACACATCAGTAATTTTGTACATAATAATTTTTGCAAGTTAATTTGAAAATTTTGTTATGTCCATTATTATTTAAAATGGTAGGCAACTGTTTTATTTCTATAAAAAAAATTGTTATGTGTATAAACGTAATATATTGTAAATTTGTAATATATTTCTAATTTTATTCTCTAGTATAATTGTGTAAATATTATTTGTATACTTTATAAAAGAATTTGCATATCTGTAAATTAAATCTTCTATAATATAATAATTTAATTATTAGCAGTTATATTTCGAAATTAGGTATTTTTGTAACAAGAAAATAGTCGCGTAGTTTTATTAGCTAACGTAACTTACATTTCTGTAAAAATGTATATTTTTAGTTATTAAGTAACGTTTAGTTGAGACGGGAATTATTTAATTTGGATTTGCCAAATTATTATAAGAATTGTATAATTCTTCCATTAAGAAAGGGATTTAATAATATTATTTTGTAAAAATGCTCGACCTTTTGGTTGATATAAATAAAATTGAAAATAAAAATTATAAATTAATAACCTACTTGTTTGATTCCTTTCAATACCCTACTAGCCATTTTGTTGGTAAGATTTACCTCAGCAGTCAATTTATTGTGAACTAACGACCCGCCCCGGCTTCGCATGTGTGTAATTAGTTTACAAATTATATACACAAACCTAGTTTATCGCTTTTTCTAGTAGTGGAAACCGTATCAAAATCTGTTGCGTGGTTTAGAAGAAATAAACGGAGAAACATATTCAACGTCTTTGTCCAAATCTTCGTTCCCAAGGAGGTTATAACGCACAAGGTAGAAAGTGTGGTGAATTGAGGCTCTGCCTACCTCTTCAGGTAGGCAGCCTCTCTATGTTTATAATGTACCTACTTGTACTGCAAGTGGCTCCGTGCTCATGACCAGTTTTTTTAGACGTATTTATTTACGGACTAGCTGTTGCCCGCGGCTTCGTCCGCGTGGAATTCGGTTTTATCACGCACCCCTATTTTACCCCTCGGAAAAGTAGCCTAAGTTACTCCTTGTTACATCAGCTATCTGCCTGTGAAAGTCCCGTCGAAATCGGTCCAGCCATTTCAGAGATTAGCTGGAACAAACAGACAAAAATTTTAAAAAATGTTGTTTTGGTATACATACCATGTAAACATCCATATGCACTTAGTAAAAAGCCACATTTTGTTTTATTTATACCTAATTTCATTTCTGATGTAACAAAAATTAATATTTTTCTTTCTTTCTTCAAGTTTTACTTAAGTACTTCATATAGTACAATAAATCGGTGCGTGTCTCGAGTGGAGGTAGCACGCGAAAGGCCAATCTACCAATCTGACTAAATACAAGAACAATCGCTAGTTGGCGTATAAGCGAGCACGGTCGATGAAGGTGCGACAGTATACTAGACGGGTCCGTCCGTAACTGACTGGCCTCACAGCTCAGTTGGTAGTAAATCTGCCTTCTCCGCTGTAGGTTGTGGGTTCGATTATCACCCAGTACAAACATTTGTTTAAGAGCAGTAGAACTCTCGCCAAGTTCGTCCGGGGAAGTACTGCCACCATGCCCATTTCTGCTGCCAAGCAGTAACGCGTTCGCGTTACTGTGTTCCGGTTTGTAAGGTGTGGTTGCCGGTGAAACTACAGGCACAAGAGACATTCCACCTACACGTCTCAGACTTACGGGCGCATACGATGCGACTTGGGTCTTGTCGTACCTAGTAGGGGAGGAGCCAAGTCGCATCGGTTGTTATGGGCAGAGGTTACCACTTAACACCAGGTGGGCCGTCGGCTCGTTTCGTAACAGTATCAGATAAAAAAAAAAAAAAAAGTTTGTTCTGTTTCGGGGTGTTTAATTAATTCATTAATTTATTTATATCACACATAAGGGCTTACAGTATACACCAAAGCACCCAGATGCTAGAACTAGAGCAACATTATTATATATATCATACAGATATATTAAAACAAATGCGGTACCTACTTAATGTCAAATTAAGAATACAACAGAATGAATAAATAAAATTAATATGTGTTATATGTATGTATTTCCAAAAATAAGTATTCTATCAGTTATCTGGTTCCCACAGTACAAGCTAAGTTAAGTTTGGGGCTAGATGGCGCTGTGTGAAATGTCCACCAATATTAATTTAATAAAATGTGGTTAGGTCTCTCTTTAGGCCACCTTGAGGTCTTGAAATCTCATCTAAAACGAAGTGTCCTTTCCGTACCAAAACGTTGCTCCGTCGTTTCAACGGTTTTCAAATCGGTTAGCATAAACTGCTAAGAATTTTCATTATAACCACAGAGACACAGTACCGCCAATTGTACAGTAACACAATGTTTAGTTTATTCAAAATGAGATAAGACGACCAGTTGTTTTTTGTAACTGTGAAGTAAATTGTATTAGGAATACTGTCATATCTTGAAACATTTATACAAAGTCATTTTTTTATATGGAAATTTTACGAAACGAGCTAATGGCCCACCTGGTTTTAAGTGGTAACCTCTGCCCAAGCCAACCGGGGTCCTCCCCTTGATGCGAATATGGAATGTATAATGTGTCTGTAACTTCTGCCACACCTTTAAAAAAAAAACACTCCGCACTAGCGTCACGCTAAAAGGGACTGAGTTATATAGTTTGTTTTAAAGTTTATCTAATTTGGCGTTAGGCGAAGTTGTCTACCACAATATATAATATATTATAAGTGTCACAGAAGAAGTTTAAAACATAAAAAACAAATTTCCGTGAAATACTTTCAAACCTAAATAATATACATAGGTACTGTAATTAATATACTGTAATTTAGCCACACTGGCAAATGTTTTGCAGCGTCACTCACTGTAAGTAGATAAATTACCCAACAAACGGTGGAATTACCAACAGCTGTAAATCTCACCGCAAACCTGTCTTATGGTCTCGTTAGAAATGGGAATCAGGGATCTGATGCTTGATAAACGCTTAGTGGTAAATATTTATATATTATATAAATTTAATAACTTTTTATTATTATAAAATGTATACTCGGATCTAAGTACCTATATACCTTGAGAAGAGTAGATAAGTCAAAATTTTTAAAGTGATTTAGCTTCTTTTTGTCTTCCTTATATACTTACCTACGAGCTAAATCTCAGTTTGTTCAAAGTGTCTACCTCAGTTATTAAAAAAAAACATATGGCTGGTGACTTATTATATATTACTTGTAAATACATACAATAAATTACATTTTAACACTTGGAATAAACATCAAATCGTTCGTTTCACAAATGCTTGTCCTGGGTGGAAATGACCCCACGAGTCTATCTGATCTATCTGATTAAAGAAACTTTACTCGCACTGTTATTAGCCGTGGGTACATAAAGGTACACGCACATTTCCGGTCAGCCAGTATACGCGCAACTTAAACCTCGACATAACTGAGGTGGAAAGGAATTTAGTTTTTACGTGCCTCTCGTGAGGACTTGGGGTGAAGCTAATTCAGTATTTCGGCCATAAAAATGCAGTAATAACAGTGGAGCAATTTGGGAGTCATTCATCAAAATGGGTGTTTTATCGTTTTTATATAAATTTAAAAACGATAAAGCACCCATTTTGATTCAAGTTTGTAAGGAAATTAGATATTTTGAGTTTACAAGTGCTTAGAAACAAGAAACATTTGGAATTTCTGTATATTTATTTCATTCATGGAATGTTCTGAGTCGTATTTGATGACAACATTATAAAACATTGAATTTAGTACGTAGTAACAAATGAATATAATTGAAACGTCTGTTTGTAATGTCAAACGAAAAGCTTTTTACTAAATGCATATTTAGTAAAAATTAAAAATATTTAGTATTATATGGTATACTTACAAATTTTTACTGGTACTACCTGTTTCCATTTCTAATCATATGTATGAATCTGAATTTTCGATCGAAGGAATTTCATAAAATATCAGAAATTTCATAACATTGGGATATAACTCCTTACCGCATGCTTAATGCATACTTATTTCTGCCGCCAAGCAGTAATGCATTCGCATTACTGTGTTCAGATTGGAAAGATGCGGTTGCCGGTAAAATTACAAGCACATTCCACCTTCACGTCACAGAGTAACGGATGCATACGATGCATCTTCTGGTCTTTTCTATCCAAGTAGAAGAGGACCCTAGTCGTATTACTTGTTATGGGCAGAGGTGACCACGTGGTGGGCCATCTGCTAGTTCCTTAAATTTGATTCATAAAAATTCATTAGTAATTCTACGTATCTAGAAGTTAGTGTCATGATTTTGTGTGTTAAACAAGACTAAAAATATGACGGCCATTTTCTTTAAACCGCCCTTAATTTGTCAAATGTTGAATGTTTTTGTCCCTATTTGCCTAAAAGTCTATCACAAGGCAAAAGTATATTTACCGGATCCTGTCACCAGCGACATATCAAAATAATTGGCCCAATAAATTCAACCTGTAAACAGTCTTGTATTAACTCTAAACAGCAATAAACTATCACAATTTGGCACAAGGACGAATTTAGTGATAAATAGGGCCACATTCAGTGAGGGGTAAAATGGCGGAAAGTAATAAAAATCCACCAATATACCTTCTATTTTAATGCTGTTGACTAGCTAGATGACGGATAATGACGTATTTAAAAAAAAATGTGAGCCGTCACGGGACGCCTGGCAGATGTGAAACATCGACATTTTGTAAGAAACTAAGTACCCCATCACTAATAATGTTTATGATTTGTCGTAACCTTGAACGGACCAATCAGCGCTCATGCCGTGGCGACGCGTCGCCAAGCCAGAAATCGGTTATACGTGCGGCTATAGATGTTTCACATCAAAAAATCTTATAAGGATATCCTACTCAATTTGTGAATAAAATATTTTCTCGTTTTATAAATAACATTCGACGTATAAATTTTAGCCTAAATGAAAATATGAGAATCCGACAATTTTAAAATTTCCAATTCAAACATGTGGAGATTGCAAGTAGTCTTTTTTTTAAGAAGTTTGAATATTAAAGATTTAAATCGTAACTGGAGATAAACTACTGGTTTCCCCTTGTATTGTCATATTTCTACATCTAAATTAATGTTAAACCCACTATATATACATATACTACATATCAACACCCAGACACAGAACAAAGGTCTACGTCACACAAATGTTTGTCATGGGTGGGAATCGAACCCACGACCTACAGCGCCGAAGGCAGGGACTGACCGACTGAGCTATAAGGCCAAGCCAGTGAAGGTCTTCAAGAGGAGAGTGAATAGGTTCCTTGGCGCACATGCTACATCGTAGACCGCATCGTCACTTAACATCGAGTGAGATTGCGGTCAAATGTTCGAATATAGCAAAAAATAAAATAAATCTTTAAATTCGTTCGCCAGATTGATTTGACAGAATCGATCGATTATTAGCAGTCCGTCCCTGGTCCCCGGTACCAAGTAATCGATCTAACCTAACAGATATCGGGCTGGTATTTAATTTTCGTGGCATTTGCCCATCGACACGTACCTCCTGTGAGCTTACTAAGTATTTACTTGAGACCCAGTATGTCGCATCTGCTTCTAACTTGAAGGTCAATACCAGCAAATTGAGATCGAAGTATGTGCACTTTTAATGATATTAAAACCCAAATTACTGGCAAGTTCAGATGGTAGTAACATGTGCGCTGTAGGTTGCGTGTTCGATTCCCACCCAGGACAAACATTTGTGTGACGTACTTAGATCTTTGTTCTGTGACTGGGTGTTAATATGTATTTCACGTATGTATTTACAAAAAGTATTATATGTATTCTAACAGTTGTCTGGTTCCCATAGTACAAGTTATGCTTAGTTTGGGACTAGATAGTGCTGTGTCCACCAATATTATTATTATTATTATTGTTGTTGTTGCTGGGTGCTAACGTACAAGACTACTATTAGTCGAGTCACTAGTTCGATCGAACCAGTGTGGTGAAAGGATTTAAGTGCGCCTCAAAGAGGCTCCTTTTGTAACTTGACAAATGTCTTCGAATTTTGGATCCTAGGATATGTTTCCTCAAGATTCCTCCACCCTTTTGAAAACGTGGTATTAAATTGATCAAACGAAAACAACATTGGTGAACGTCGAGATTTGAACCAGCGACCTCCGGATCGACCGGAGCTACCACTGGGCCATGTACGTCGTACAAGACTAGAATGATTTTACGAAAACCTTTCTAACATTAGTACTGTGTGAGCCCATTGTACTAGCTGGTACGAATACCAAAAAGTTAATTCGTAGATACATTATCATCACATAAAGAGCAATGACTGGCGCTTATAATATACACCTGGCCCAATTAAAAAGCATAATTATGCATTCACTAGTACTTATTGTACCGTAGCTTGGGGGTGGGACGCCACCTGCGATATGAGGGGTCAAGGATTCGAATCCCATGTGTGTTTATATTTTTATTTAATAACACATTATGTACTTAGATCAAGAGTGTATATGGCTAAGATTAAAGACTTTTTAGACCCTACCTGACATCCATTGTGACGAATAGAATAGAATATGTTTATTGTAATAGTTGAAACACTGCAAACTAAATTATAAGGACATAAAAGAAACCTATAAATACTTTTCTAAAATTTGTGATTATTTTCTTCAAACACCTTTATGTTTTAAAGAACTTATGTTTTTTGTCTATTATTATGGAAATTAGAAGTAGGGACATGTTCAATGACCCGGTCATGTGTGGCCACGAAAACAGCGGCTAGAACACATGAAACGTGCCCCAACATTATAACATCGGGCGAGACAATGGCCTACTGTCGCACAGCAGCGTCACGAGGGTCGGGCCGGGCGGGGCGGTATGTCATGTAGTACGGCGCGGCGCGGGCGGCCGCATGACGATGTGGCAGGATAGGCGCATAGGGTTTGCCCATACATATGGCGGCCTGGGTCCAACTTCTATTCGAGTCACTAGTTCTCTCGAACCGTGTGGTGAAAGGATTTAAGTGCGTATTAAGTAGAGAACATCTATTAAATTAGTTTAAATTAGTAAAAAACTATGATTATGCGTATTTATAAATACTTTTAATAAATCGTTTATGCAATAGCATAAACTTACAAATGGGCAATTATTTTATTTGGTAATTTTATCTTTCAATCCAAAACGTAGTTGTACTAGAAATGTTTTTTTTTTTATTTTTTTTTATGTAATACAGTTTCAGAACGTGCTGACGGCCCACCTGGTGTTAAGTGGCAACCTCAGCCCATAACAAGCGATGCGGCTTGGGTCCTCCCCTACTAGGTATGACAAGACCCAAGTCGCAACGTATGCGCCCGTAACTCTGAGACGTGTAGGTGGAATGTCTCGTGTGCCTGTAATTTCACTGGCAACCACATCTTTCAAACCGGAACACAGTAACGCGAAAGCGTTACTGCTTGGCGGCAGAAATGGGCATGGTGGCAGTACTTCCCCGGACGAACTTGGCGAGAGTTTTACTGCTCTTAAAAACTGCTTTTTTATTATAGTTCCATAGTGCTCATGGATATCTATAAATATAAAACGGTCACTTTCGTTAAAAATAAATAAAACATTATTTTCCTCTCAACAATGGCATACTGTGTACAATGTTGTTAGGACGGACGGACGGACGGCATGCGGTATGTTATGCTCTACGGCGGCTGCATGACGATGTGACACGATAATCGGCGACTAAGGGTGTGCCCCCACAAATAGCTTTAAACTTAATGAGAATATATTTTTACGACAGATGTCCAAAGCTGAATGCTCAAGCTATGCGAAGTCACATGAAGAATTAGTCCAGTCTAATCACAACTTGGACTGCAACCCAGGTATAGCCATGGAATCAATAATTACACGCATCGGCTAGTAAAAGCGAAATCTCATTCCCATACCATACCGTGCTGTGCTATAGCGGCATGATAACTGAATATAAAACAAACACGCACACACACACACACAACTATGTTTGGAACATATAAATAAGTGTTTTGACATATTGTCTTTAATTAGCATATAAGTCGAGTGATTATCGTAATACTAAGATAGGTAGAAAAAATTGAATCTGTTATTGGCTGTATGATTACTTAGAGTACACTTATTTATTATAAGAAATGTAGATTCTATTTGGAAAATAAAATAAATGAAAATAATTCGGATTATAAATAAAATAAATAAATATTAGTGTAAAACAGCGCCATCTAACCCCAAAGTAAGCTAAGCATATCTTGTATCATGGGAACTACACAACTGATATAATACTTATATACTTTTTTGTAAATACATACATATAATGCATATTAACACCCAGACACAGAACAACGAACAAATGTTCGTCACACAAATGTTTGTCCTGGGCGGGAATCGAACCCACAACCTACAGCGCAGAATGCAGCGTTACTACCAACTGAGCTGTGAGGCCAGTGAATTACCAAATGTATCTTGTCCAGCTAAATCATACAACCCACAGCCCCGCCCAATCTCGCACACGACAACTTATTCAGTATGCGAGATCTAATTGTGATGCGGCCGCACCGACGACATTACACTACGCATATTTCATTCTCTGTAACTCCCTATTGTCCGTTTATTGGAAATCGCTTACACTGAATAATATCCTACATTGAATGCTCATTCAAGGACAAATTCGCAGTACAGTAAAGCCTACTAAGACGCTCGCTTTAAAGTTATAAAAACTTTCAAAGGGCGTGTTGAACCACAACAGGGAAGGGTTCCGTAGAGGGAATGAAAGTTCACGGTCAAAAAAAAAAGCAAGGAAGTATCCAATAATTTCTAAACTATATAATTATATTTTTAAAACCAGTTTTGTCTGAAAGTTTATTTATGTAAATACAGGTTTATTGAAATCAAAAACTTTTATTAAAAACTCACTCTGATACTTCCATATTTTTTTATGACCTAACAAGGTCCTCAAAGCAATACAAATAAATAAAATTGAAGTATCTTTTTCTAATGTCAATGCATAAGAAAGTACATATATACAGTACTTATAACAATATTGGTGGACAATTTACACAGCGCTATCTAGCCCCAAACTAAGCATAGCATGTTTAAGAAACAGATAAGTAGACTACATATACTTTTTTGTAAATAAATACATACTAATACCACAGAATAAACATCTAGTTCGTCACACAAGTGTTTATCCTAGCTGGGAATCGAACCTAGAAGCCGCAAGGCAGAGTTACTACTAACTGAGCTGTGTGGAAAGTCATAAAATAATGTTTCCGTGACATCCATAAATCATCCCAAAAACATAAAAATAGTTTCCAAGTTGTAAATGCCACATCTAGTTAACTACTACACAATTCGGCTCACAATCGAGCCACCATCTAGAATACATTACCAAAAGAATAAAAATCACATAGATGTGACACTTCATAGAGTGGTTACTTAACTATGTATAAGTAAGATTACAATAAAGAAACTACAACAGTCAAACTTAGCGATAAGCACGCGTGACCTTATGTTTCGAATATTATTGATGTTTCAAAACCATTTCTTTATGAATTCTGTTGTTCTGAATTCTGACTCTGACTTTGACTTCTTGGAAGCAAAATTCAATTACATTTTGTCAAGTGCATAAAAGGAGCCTCTTTGAGGCGCACTTAATCCTTCCACAGGCTCGAGAAGCAAGGAGTGTCCCATCTGCAAAGTTAACTTTAATATCAGTCCTGGAGTTTCAACCTCCGGTCAGTGCAGTAAAGGGGGGTTACCGTAATTCGATGTGGTGCACGGAATACCCCCTCACCCCCTACCCCCTACCCCCACTCCCCCCACTTCCGGTGCAGCGGTGCGTGTCGCGCTAGTCACGCACTAACCGTGGGGGCGAGCTTATGAAAGCGTTACACTCTTTAATGGTTATGTTTACGATCGATCTTAACCCTTTTCAGGGAACGTTGACTGACCGAAAACAGACTAGAATAAATTAAAAAAAAAAACCACTTCGGTGTATACTCACCATTTGTGTATTTGATTTCGGACACTATTGTAAAATATTGTTTGTGATATAAATTAAATACTCTTTTTGGCGTATACTTATATATTACGAATCAATATTTTTAATTTTTAATTTAATAATTTTGTTTGTGATTTTAATATAATTATGTAATAATGATATAATCTGTCTGTACTTAAACTTAGCACTAAACTTTGTCTATGTTGTACCTATAATTACTCTATACTATATAAAAATAATAATGGCTTTAGTTTGTTACTTTCTCTTTGTAATTAAAATCTTGTTTGAACTTTAGTATAACTACAACTTATTTTGACGTGCAGTTTGGAGTTCGAACGATAGTAGATTATATAATATAACGCAGTATTAAATGTCTTTATGCAATACCTGCTCGCTGTTGTCATGTCACCCCTGAGATAGAGACGCTACGCTAGAGAACCCACGACAGGTGCATAGACAGCTGTTGTTGCGCTCTGCTACGCCACAAACTATCTGCGAACGCAATAAGATATAGTCTGCGAATTGATATTTTAACATTTAAGAAAAAAGAATAAAGAATGCAATAATTATTGTATTTTTTATGTGATTCGGGTGGCAGAACTATCTGACGGCCCACCTGATGTTAAGTGGCAATTAAAATTAAAATTCTGATTAGATAAAATTTACTGACACCCAAAGCTAGCGTCGTCCGATAATCGTACCCAGGCCTCACAGATCGAATGGAGGTTATTGTCAACTCGTTACAAAGTAAATTCGTCATGTTTTTGTGTGTAACCGCGCTGAACAGTTCAAATGACGTAAAAAATGATCACATATCTCAAATATAACATGAATCTGCTATTTCATCAGCGAAGCCTAGCCGTGACGCCACTGGGCAGTCAACGTCTCAATTTTCCTGGTAACAGCGCACTTTTAGTGCCCGCTATACGCTAATTGGTTGTAATTTGTAGTAACAAATTCTTAGGTAAATTCTTTACGTATATCATAACTTAAAAAAATAATTTTATAAAAATTAATCTAATATTTATAGTCTCATCCTAGAGAAGATGAAATGACTCTTGTGTCTGCAATTTATTTATGGTCAGTTAGTCTATGGTTCATTTGTTGTGCGACTTTACCCCAAGCAGGACTCAAAGTCATGTACTGCGTAAGGAGACAGCTGTGTCCACACCTGTAGGGGGTTCGCGGTCGGGGGTGGAATAAGGAAGTACTGTCATTTAATTAAAACAGGCAGGGATAATTCACACCCCGTTTGCAAGGTTTGAGTCATAACTACGGCGAAATTAAAATGGGCCTCATGCAATGTATTATATGTCCATACTCGTATTATAAATGGGAAATTAACTGTATATAGTATTTGTCTGTGTTACCTTTTCACGCCTAAATCACTGAACCAATTTTGATGATTTTGGTATAAATATAGATTGGACCTTAGACACAGTCTTACTACTCTTTGTCGCTTAAATAAAACTTGAAAGGACTGAAATAGGGGATGAAGTTTTGTTTGAGGAATCAATTATTTCTCAAGTAATATACATACATAGTTATAGATTTGGTAAGAAATAAAAAGTTTTTGTGTATGTATTTTTGATTTTACATTATGTTTTGTTGTTGTGTATAGCTTGTGTGAATACATTTTACTCTTTCTTTATTTCTATCTAATAATAAAAAAGAGTATTAACTAGCTGAGAAGTATTATAATTTTAAATAATTTTAAGCCCAACCACCATTATGTATACGTAGTATATGTATATATTCACAAACAAAAATAAACAAATAAAAATATGTAAAATAAAAAATATTTTTCTACTTCTAGCAACAGCCTCCCAGTAATTTCACCTGCGGTCAGCCGGCAATTCCGCCACGTTTCCTACATCCGCGTTCTGGTCTGTTACAGACAGACCGACGCGCAGACGAACCATATAATGAGTTGTCTACAATAGGATAAGGTACGGTGATCACTGGTTTCCTAATCGGTGTTTCATTGTACGCCGCACCGCCATTACTCCGATTCCACCGACGGCTTAAACGATACGATACTTAACTCTCGCTTATTCGCTTATTCAAACCGCAACACAGTAACGACCGGGAAAGTACTGCCACCATACCCATTGTCTCCGCCAAGCAGGCGCATTTCATTCGCATTCGAGCTACTGTGTTCCAGTTTGGAAGGTGTGGTTGCTGGTGAAATTACAGGTACATCAGATTTCACCATCACGTGTCAGAGTAACGGACGCAATAAAATGCGACTTGGGTCTCGTACCAAAGTAAGGGAGGACGCATGCCATAAAGCTTATTATGGACAGAGGTTACCTTAACACCAGATGGGCCATCGTATCGTTACTTTATCACAAAAAATAATTAGAAATCTGTCTACTGAGAGTATCAAAATCAATTAAAAAATACTCAAGCAATAATAAATTAAATTTCCAAGTAATGACAATGTATCCACATCGAACACGTAAACAACTATCTACCATTACAGTTTAAGCCGTAGATTGATGAATAAACTGTATTTCCTAAAAGGTCCTTGAATAACGAATCTTATTTTGAACGAAAGCTTTTCGATGTTATACTTCTTAGGCGGCGATTCGATAATCGATTAGTGAACGAGAATTGTGTCAAATTTTAAGGATTCGTCACTTTTAGACACATTACGTTACGTAGAGAGAAATAGAAAGAGAGCTATATATTCCAACGCAACGAAAGTGGAGCAAAAAAGGAACGACTTACATACGACACGTAGCGATAAAATAATATATTGTTGCGCATGGGCGCGTTAGGTAGATCACTTCTATCACGCGTACGGTGCTGCACGCGTGATTTTTTACCATGGCTGTGTCGCATTTGACAACTACAACAATCATTCTGTGAGTTGACTGCTTCTCATCTTTTTTTTTTTTATGTGATGCAGTTATGGAACGAGCCGACGGCCCACCTGGTGTTAAGTGGTAACCTCGGCCCATAACAACCGATGCGACTTGGGTCCTCCCTTAATAGGTACGACAAGACCCAAGTCGCATCGTATGCGCCCGTAACTGTGAGACGTGTAGGTGGAATGTCTCTTGTGCCTGTAATTTCACCGGCAACCACACCTTTCAAATCGGAACACAGTAACGCGAACGCGTTACTGCTTGGCGGCAGAAATGGGTATGGTGGCAGTAACTCCCCGGACGAACTTGGCGAGAGTTCTACTGCTCTGCTCATCTGATGTTAAGCGGTTACATAGCTGCCGATGGTGGCTTCACGCAACACCTGGTTTCGGAAATATGTCTTAAGTGAGGCTACCGGAACCCACGTTAAGTAATAAATAAAAATAAAACAAATATTGACGGATATCACACACATCGCCATCTAGCCCAAAGTAAGCTAAGCATAGCTTGTATCATAGGAACCAGACTTCAGATACAATACTTATATAATTTTTTAGAAATACTTTTATACACACATAATACATATTAACACCCAGACCCAGAACAAACATCTTTGTTCGTCACACAAATGTTCATCCTAAGTGGGAATCGAACCCACGACCTACAGCGCAGAAGGCAGGGTTACTACCAACTATGCTGTGAGGCCAGTCGCCCCTAAGTTTACGTACTATAAGTTTGTTACTCACGGACCTATTATAAAATGCTACCAGCATTTTCCAGCGAACTTTCTATTGATGACAATTTGCGATAAACGTCTATTTGGAGCCGCAATTTCCAACGCTCAATATTGGATGTGTGTTTAAATGACCATTAGTCTGGTTTTTGTATGATTTAAAAAATCGATAAACAACCAAGTTTAGTAGACTAGGTTGACTTCTTGATTCTTCTTCTTTTTTGTTGACTTTTTTTTACTTGTTTTTTTTCGAAGTATTGTGTCTTCACTGAATTCAAACCTATTTGTGGTTGATTGATTGGTCAAATTGATTAGCTAAGTAAAGGCGTTCCTTCTTAAAGGAGGTTTGAATTCATTCGCAGAAAATGAAGCCTTTACTTAGCTAACCAATCGTTAAGAAATGTTTTTAGATACGAATGAGAACCTAGTTTCATAGATCATGAATAAAATACGAGACATAAATACATTACTACTGATTTACGCGGCTCACCCCAGTTAAAATCAGGCAGTCAGCATGAATTTTCCCGCCATGTTCAAAAAATTTTTTTTGTTAATACATTTATTCGCACAGAACACATTACAATTTTAAAAACAATACATATGACAAAACAATTGACATTCTGAATTGTAACTTTAGCATATGTGCGTACAACTAAAATAACATAAAAAGAAGACTATTTAACAAAATAAAACTAATAATCGTTCTTAATATGGAGGATAATTTTAATTATATTTGAGTATGTGCTTAAACTAGGACAAAACATGTCAAGCTGAATATTGTTTTTGCATAATTCGTTATAATGACGAGCCATCCTCGTCAGTGGATTGTTATATGAAATGTTATTTTCATAAATTTAAATCATCGTCCTATTTCAGCCAAATTACATTAAAAAAAAACGAATTACACGCCTAAACCTTCCTCATGAACCGTTTCGTCCATTGGTGAAAACCTTATGAAAATCCGTTCAGTAGTTGAGTTTATTATGAGACAGAATAAAATAAGTGTATTTATTGGTACTAAGTAGGAGCACAATATTTCTCAAACTTTAGTTACTGAATATTAAAATATATAAAAAACCACGAGAACTCGTATCACATAAAACCTTCCAGTCAATTATAAATTCCGCAATAAAAATATATCTAAATTTGTTTTATTGCTAAATGTGATCTAAATACGATACATTTTTAATTTATAGTTTTAGAATATATGAAAGAATAATGAATGCTTCGATTCCCGCCCCGGAAAATCATTTTGATGATGAATATAAATTTTGTTGAGTCGGGTTTTTTGTTAGTTACAGTTTAGAGAGTTTAGTAATTCATTTATTGAATGAGCAGCATTAGCCTATTATAGACAATTAGACAATTAACCTATCGCAAAAAAGATTTATTTATTTATTTATTCATAAACATAAATATAAATACAAAACTTACATCTATCCTTACTTAATGCAATAGAGTTCCTGATATTCTAGTCTAGTCTTATACTCTCTTCTTACCTTATACTCGGCATATACCATAACAACATTTTATTAAATTTTTGTCTTCTGTCAGTCTGTCTGTCTGTTTGTTCCGGCTAATCTCTGAAATGGCTGAACCGATTTTGACGAGACTTTCACTGGCAGATAGCTGATGTAACAAGGAGTAACTTAGGCCACTTTTCCGAGGGGTAAAATAGGGGTGCGTGATAAAACCGAACTCCACGCGGACGAAGCCGCGGGCAACAGCTAGTCTTATATAAAATGCAATAGGTAAGTGACGTATTGTCTGCGACGTGTATGCGACAGAACTACGCCGCGAAGTCTACGAGTAAGAGTAAGAGCGAAGTCCTCTTGCCCTTTGTTACTCTCACCACAAAAAAAAAATTCATTTTTGTTTTTTTTTGTTGGTTTTTTATTTGCTGAATGAGCTGAAGGACCACCTGATGTTAGGTGGTAACCACCGCCCATAGACAACAGCAATACCACTCAAGTCCTCTCCACCAAAGTATGAGATGACCTAAGTCGCATTGCGTTGCGTCCACCACGCCGAGACGGGGATGTTACGTCTCATGCGCTTGCAATTTCGCCGGCACCCACTCCCTTCTACCGGAACACAGCAATACGAGTGTATCACTGCTTGGTAGATTGCCAGGTGTGGTGGCAGTACTTCTCCGGGTGAACTTGCCACAAGTTCTACTGCTACAAAAGAGTGTAAATAATCTTGTCTGACGAAATCTCGTGGTTTGATGATACAGAAAATGTGTAGAACTGTTTATCTGACACATACCCTGAGAAGAAGGAATCGAATGAAGTTGTGAAATTTCCTAGAGGCCATTATTACCGAGTAGCGCATTGCGTCGACATAAAATGTTATAATCGACTTGTGTGGTCTTCCGCGAATCAATTGAGCAAATCATTTGCAATCGAAGTTTTAATTAGCATTTATTTAATAAATATTGCCGCAATATCTCTGTGTGTGTTCTCTGGCGCTAGGTACACGCCGCTGTATGTTATGGATCTGCTTTTTGTGTGGTTTCATTATAGGACCCGTATTTTCCATTAGTGTCGATCGAGACAGGATACGACTTATTTCTAGAAAGATATTCACTAAAATAAGATTAAAGTTTTGAAAATAATGAACTTAAAACGTTCATCCGAAGTTGAGTAATTACTTATAATTTTTTTCATTAGATTCAATTATAAATATAAGAAACAATTTCTACATTAAAATTGTATTTGATACATCGCGTATATTTTATCAAAAAAAAAAAAAAAACTACCATAAGTGAAGGCATTGAATTCATCGCTTAATATTATTTCGCATGCGAGATTATTCCACGACAAAACTTCAATGGTGTTTAAGGTCAATAGTACAAGGTCGAATGAAAAAAAACCAATTACAACTTTTTGATTCGATCTAGAAATATTGGTAAGTAATACTAGAAGTATAAGAATCCCAATTTTATCACAAATTTCCAATTAAATTGTATTTTTATCGACAATCCTTATGCCGTTGTATAATTTATATATGGTAAATAGAGTAATAATGAGATACAAATATCTCATTATTACTCTATTTAACTAGGTGGTGGAATATTTTGTAAGACAAGACCATTGTGTTGTCCATTGGACGACAAAATAGCCTTCTAACCGAGTTATTTATTAGGAGTTATTAAATTTAACCCAGATTTTCTCATTACTAACTCATAATTCGAAGGTATCAGGATTCCTGCAATCGAGTTCAATTCTCAACGTAATTTTATCTCGTAGTTGTAGTCGACTTTTTTATCTCTTGATGCATCTGTAATAAAATATGTCATTCAATTAAAAATACTGAAATATTAAAAATGTAGTTTCAATAATTCAGGGCTTATAATGCATTTTGTATTTAATTTTATAAAATTTACTTGGCTTCTTATTTTCTATTGATCTTTGAATACCTATAATTAATTGTTAAAAGTTTGTCAGAAATACTTTTCATAAATGTTTTATTCAAATATAAATAATAATACATATATATTTAGTGAAAATTATACACATAAAAATTGCATTTAGCTTGCAACTAATGTAAGTTCACGAAATTAATGGTTAATGACTAAAAATAACGTAAAATATATAAAATAATGGTAGGTACATACTAATTTTATATCTGTCACACATAAGTAATATAATATAAGTATGTTAAAATATACGTAAAAACTCATTTACGAGGCTCTTAATCTGTCTTGCGCTCACTTCAAAGCTGCAAGTATATTTATGGGTAACATTACTTGATTACTTGTATACCAGATCATTTTATTAAAATAATACGAGACCCGGTTGTTTTTAGTCCCGATCATAAAAGGATTGCTCCATATGCGTACAACTATTAACTAGTACTACTGAAATTGCAGGCGCATGAGACATCCCCGTCTCGGGGTGATGGACGCAACGCAATGCGACTTGAGTCATCTAGTACTTTGGTGGAGAGGGCTTGAGTCGTATTGTTGTCTATGGCGGCGGTTACCACTCAACATCAGGTGGGCCGTCTGCTCGTTCTAACACATAAAAAAACTGAAGTGTATAGTTCGCTATTGTTTTTAACGGAGGGAAGACAGGTGCGAGACGCGTTACGGTAACTCGCGGGGTAACGACGGGCGCGTACGCAGCGCAGTCTCGTTCCGAGTTGCGCGTGAGGCTGTCGCGCGCCTCGTTATATTCGCAACGAAACCGAGTGCGCGCGTAAGTGTGTGTTGTGTTGTGTTCCCATTTGGATTATTTGTTTACCTGCCGCCATTTTCGGTGAGTTACCAGCCCTAATCGCGAGTTACCTTATAACCTTAAGAAAAGTGTTCGATTAGAATCCGGCGAGGGATTAGCTTTATTTTAAATTGCAGCGGTTCAAGGATATGTTGATTGTTTTATTCGCGTAATGAATGGTTGTATCATTTGTAGTGGCAATTATTTTCATTACCTATGCTAACAGTGTCGCCGTACAATCTACGGGGTTGTATTCTCACAACATGAGATTTATTTAGAAAGCGAGATTTCGTTGAGACAATATATTTTAGTGAATAACGTATAGGGCCTTAAGTTGTATATTTTGGAGGTACTATTCATTCTGAAGTTTTCTAGTTAAATAGTATAAATATAAGTACTAAAGTCCTCTGGAAACGTTTTTTGTATAGTCCGACATATAGAAAACTATGTGGGTATATATAGAGAAGAAAAATCTATGAAATGAAAACTATGTAGACAAAACTATGTAGATGGCAACACTGAAGTTAACTGCAAAATTACATACGAGTAGGTATAGCTAAAGTTTACAATTTTTGCAACTTACTATGCACGAGATATGAAAACGAAAACTTTATAATTTTGTTCCTTTTAACATTCATAGAGCCAAGATCCATCGCCAGATATGTATTTAATGATATTTATTTTAGAGATTTGAACACAAAGACGTTAAATGATTACATTCGATGAGCAATGACAGAAATTGTGAACAAGTCTGTTTCCTCACGATGTTTTCCTTCACCGTTTTGAAACCGTAGTTCACGTTAGTTTTGAATCGATAACAATATTGGTGCACGTCTGGAACTAGTGACCTTCGTATTGAAACTCATAAAATGTGTCACTGTGCCACCAAGGCCTCAGCAACAAATAGATATGCAGATGTAAATTAATATATGAAAATATATTCGAACAAGTGCGATCTAAATCCATCAGTGTGTATTTAGTTTCAGTTAGCTCCTTTTTAAGCATTCTGAAAGTTATTTAGAATACAGACCATGTTTTTTAAAGGTTTCTTACTTAATAATTGAATTTTAATTATTAATAAATAACATAAAATAATAATATTGGTGGACATTTCACACAACGCCATCTAGCCCCAAAGTAAGCTAAACATAGCTTGTATCATTGGAAACAGACAACTGAAATAATACTTATACTTTTTTTGTAAATACATACATTCTAACACCCAGACGCAGCGCAAACATCTATGCTCGTCACACAAATGTTTGTCCTAAGTGGGAATCGAACCCACGACCTACAGCGCAGAAGGCAGCGTTACTACCAACTGCTGAGCTGTGAGGCCAGTCAATATACAAAACATAGTCGCTATCTGCCTCCGTCTGTTCCTCAGCTTAATTCTGAACCAGGCAACGGATTTTGATACGGTTTGGTCGATATTACATGTCTTCGAAGCTTTTTTTTTGAGTACGTGGTTTTCTAACCTTTTTTATTTGGCAAAGTTACGGAACAGGAGATGGCCTCTGTCTTGGCAATTTCATCCAGGAAATCTTCAGCCTTGTAGTAACAGTAGAACGAATGCCAATTCATCCGGGGAAGTACTGCCACCATACTCATTTCTGCCGCCAAGGGGTAATGCATTGGTTTGAAGGGTGTGGTTGCAGGTAAAATTAAGTCACATGAGATTCCACGTATCAAGAGTTACGGGCGCAATACGATGCGACTTGGGTGTTCTCGTGATATGGGCAGAGGTTACTTACACCAGGTAGGCCATCTGCTGGTTCATAACTTCGGATCTGTATGAAATTTGGCACCAGGATAGCTTATAATTATCCTGTCTACTTTTGATCCCGGAAAAGTGCGGTGTTCCCGTGGAATGACTTATTCACCGCGAGTAACGCTGCGGGGCGCAGCTATTATGTGATAAATCAATGTACAATTTTAAATATTTACAAATTTCAAGCTCTTTTTATTGGAAAAAATTAGAAACCGTAAATTTTAGCAAAGATCTACATTTTTATTGATAACAATAAAACTATAGTAGCAAGTAATCAAAGGCCAACATTAAGATTCGATATTTTGTGAATTATTGAATATAATTTTGGAAAGTTATTCCATGGTCAATATTCAGAATATTAAAGGTTTTTGTCAATTACCTATGCTACTTTAAGGTTTTATTATCTTTTGTTAATTTGTATTACTTACTCTTTTGCACCCAAATCCAGTAACCAATTTAGGATTTTTAATCGTAATGATCTAGGTTTCTTATATTATAGTTCTGATTAGTTGAATCGGTTTAACTACTTAAATTTAGCCACCATGTTGGATTTAAATTGATATTTCTTTCATCTAAGTAAACTTATATTTGTTAGATACTAAGGTACCTTCGGATTAGAAGTGAGCGTCATTTCATCTTTGAAAGTCTAAATCTAAGTCAAAAACTTTATTTTCCATAAAATTCATAAAGAAATACCTTGGAAACGTCAGTAGTTAAATTAAAAACATAAGTATTACTTGTTATGGACAGAGGTCACTACGACACCAGATGAGCCATCTGCTCGTTCCGTAACTTTATACATTATAAGATCACAAGTAGATACCTATAGCTAAGCCTGAGGTCTGTTCAAACCCTGTGCGGCTTTTTCATGGTAAGAACAGCCAAGAAACGCCTAAAGGGGGATTCGTTTCTTTTCGCGAGCATGCTCCTAGTTGTCAGTTATATTAATTACTTCTAAGCTAATTTAATTCAATTATCCGCAAGACTGTTCAGGTAATGGTCATCATATGGGTAGCAAATATTACAAACGTGAAAGTTTGTATGGATGTTTGTTACTCTTTCACGCTCAAACGGCTGAATGGATTTGGATGAAATTTGGTACCAATATAGTTTATATCCTGGATTAACACATAGGCTACTTTGAACCCGGAAAAGTGCAGTGTTCCCGTGGGATTACTTATTCACCGCGAGTAAAACTGCAGGGCGCAGCTAGTTATCCATATAGGCTACCAGACTGAGTTAAATATTTGTTGATAGTGACGTAACTCTCTTTTATGTACGGCCGATGTACCGAAATACGTATTTACCCAAACATCATTACTGTACGAAATAAATTGCCGTAAAACTTAAATCAACTCATTGATTTGCGTCAATGCATGTATCGTGGTAAATGACATTTGTATTTTCATACTTATTTGCATAATTGAAACGATAAAATCTACTCAAATTTACAGTAGCGGGTTTATGTTATTATATACTTATATACATAGATAATTGTTTATTGCGCAAGAAAAACAAGTACATAGCAACTTAACGGTAATTAGCATTTTCTTCCAGCCAACCTTTGTGTAGTATGGAGTGGATTTGGGTACTGTGCATTGATGTCAAAACTTAGTTACAAACATACTATATAAAAACTATATTATATACTTCTGTATATGAATATGTACTTTTATGGAAGCATTTGTTCAAATATTGGTTATTCTAAAATTTGATACGTCCTTAGTCTGAGAGAAACCTGCTAAAGGCAAAAATTTCCGAAATGAAGGATATTAGATCTAGAAATCTGGATTAAGTTCAACTACTCAGACAACATTGAATTCGCCATGATGGTGTAAAATAAGATTTTATTTTTATTTATTTGGTTTGTGTTTTTTAAGACTAGATCTTGTATGTATATGTATATATATGTATACTTATATGTATATGTCTTATGTGTATAGCCGCAGATAATAAAATTTGAAAAAAAAAATGGTGGTAGTTCGTTAGTCAAGCAAATGCTTGACTAACGAACTACCACCATTTTTTTTTTCATTCCTTTCTTCAGCAGTTTAAGCTAGGCAGGAATCGAACCCACGACCTTAAGTCGACGTTACAACCAACCAAAATATCATCGCTTCAAAATTAACGATAATCTTGAAACAGTTAAATGTATGGGTACTTGAAACACTAAAGTAAAATTTGTTACTCAGCGCCATTTAACTATCTACGTACGAGTTCCTGTTACTCTTTTTACAACTTTTTTATAGACTTAAGTGTATGTATCGCTTGGTTTACGAATAAAGCTGTGGTTTGGTGTGAGAGCGTAAGCGGTAGCGGGTAAAGCCGCACAGAACGGATTATAACTACCACCTTCTTAATAGCAGTAAAACTTATGCCATATAGCTCAGTTGGTAGTAACCCTGCCTTCGGCACCGTCGGTCGTGGGTTCAATTTCCACCAAGGACAAACATTGTGACGAACATAGGTGTTTGTTCTGTCTGGGTGTTATGTATTACTTTGGGTCTAGATGGCGCTGTGTGAAATGTCCACCAATATTATTATTATTATATTCGTCCAGGGAAGTACTGCCACACTCATTTCTGCTGCAAAGCAGTAATGCATTTGCGTTACTGTTTTCCGATTTGAAACGTGTGGTTGCCGAGCACAAAATAAACTTTCTACATTCATCTGTTTCATCATACTTACATCTGTTTCATACCTGTTCTTTTTAATAATTTGTAATATTCTAGCGCTTAAGATGGTGTCAACGATAGTAACTTATTGACCCTCCTTTTGAGAAAATGTCTTTCATTTAAGAGTAAGTAAGCTATTGACTGAATTTTTGAATGAATAGGCTTTGAAGATGCCATCTAAAGTAGATGGCTTATTTGAGCATAAACATTAAATTGTTTCAAATTACTAAATAAAGGAATATTTGTAAACATGTTCCAACGTGTCTATCGTGTACTTTTCGCTTGCGCTTGCATCTCAAGCCGTAGCCTCAATAAAGTGTAGGTGTCCCCACGAGGCGCGATATTGTCGGACAATTTGGAAATTCCGCCGCGTCTCCGTGGATAGTTTGAGTTATCTATTGTAAGGCTGGTTGTACACTGTCCTCCGTTAATACGAGTGGCCTCACAGCTCAGTCGGTAGTATTATTACCTGCGCTGTAGGCCGTGGGTTCGATTTCCACCTAAGAAAAAGATTTGGTGACGGACTGTTGTCTGTGTTCTGTGTCTGGGAGTTGATATGTATGTACCTATTTTATAAAAAAAAGTATATAATTATTATATCAGTTGTCTGTTTCCCATGATACAAGCTATGCTTAGTTTACTTTGGGGCTAGATGGCGCTGTGTGAAATGTCCACCAATATTATTATTATTATTTCCTTAACTGAGCTATGTCGTAGAATAACTTTTGAAATTGAATATTGTCCATAGTATATCTTCCACTACACCTCACCTCCAATCCATGCATCGCTACGGAAGTCGTAGAGGTGAGGTTGTGTGTGTGTGTGGGGGGGGGGGGGTGTGTGTGTGTGTGGGGGGGAGTGTGTGTGTGTGTGTGTGTGTGTGTGTGCGCGTGTGTGGGGGGGGTGTAGGGGGGGGGTACAGACGCCGGTGTATGCGCACGAGTGGCATGCTAATCGACCATTCAATGAGCCTGTCCGTTTGTTCGTGTGATGACTGCTTCGCACTTGTCTAAGCTGTTATACATTTACTTGGCTGTTCTGTAATGGAAGCCACTTTTATGTGACAGAATTTTAAGTGGGTACTGTAGTTCTTGATAGAAGACGGCTGTTGGGACAGGATTTTGGAAGGAATGTGTAATAAATTCTCCATAGAAACATTCTCCATAGAACAGTGGAAAAAACCTTTGCTTAGTTTTGGAAACTCTAGCACGTTTATAGTGGAACTGTTTTCTTATAGCTTTCTTCTTTGTTCTTCTCTTCGGAAATCTATATAACCATATAGAATAATGCTAGATGGTTACATAGGCGCCAGAAGAGAAAATAAATTCTTCCAACTTCTTCTACCAACAACCCCTATTTTTTCATTGCGATATTAGTACTATTTTCAACCCTCGGTGGTCGATTATTTTTTATGGCAAAACAACGTTTGCCGGGTCAGCTACTTATAAATAAAAACCTCACGTTTATAATTAAATTATGTGCAATTACATGAGTAGGTAAGTATGCATATGATTCGTACTTGGGTAGATATTTGAGGAATGCACAGTACAAGAATACCGGGTATGACTGTTCGTAGCTTGAGAAGAATCAGCTAGCTCACTTCAGTGAGAAATAGGTTAAAGGTTTTTTTTTTTTTTTTTGAGATATAGTTTTAATTAATAAGTATGTGTTTGACCGGCTCACAGCTCAGTTGGTAGTATCTCTGCCTTCTGCACTGTGTATCGTGCGTTCGATTCCCACCCAGGGAAACTGTGTGTGACTATGTGAATTGTCCACCAATGTTATTATTAATTATATGTTTGAAGTTCACAAATTTTCTATCCATGCTGGGAAAACCAGAGCCAGATCAATATTTATGTTTAAATGGTGTTATATTTAGCAGTTTTCATCAGTCCATCACAGTCTGACATTTCCTTATAAAAATATTTATCGAGTTGTATCCGAAACGTCGAATTGCCGCAATCGATTATGGGAATCGCTGTTTTACTAACGCATTGACCATTACTAAAACTGAGCATTTATTGATAATCTACAAATCTACAAATTTGACTGTTTTTTTAATATGATTTGACAACATTTTTTTAGTTAAATTTCGGTCCCATTCGTTTTTATATGAATTAGTTGTTAAAGAAATGTCTTATATACTTAGTGAGCCAGCTGAATGTGACTCGAGACAACACATCAACCGTTTAAGCCAAGAAATGGTAGCCAAACTAAACTCGCCATAGTAATAATGTTTCTGTGAATCGCGTACACATTTGTAGAGCTCACTTTACGTGTAATCCGGTTTCTGTAACGCTATGGGGCTATTTTACAGGCCGGTTATGAGACTATTTTAATAAGCAAAATTGGGACTCTTGGACTACAATATTACATTTCCTCTTATCTTATCTTATCCTGTAATGATAGTCGTTGATATAATAAAAAAATAAAAAAATATATATATTAAAAAAATCAAGAGCAGAGGAGCCTCACTGAGGCGCACTTTTATTTTTCACGATAGAGCTAACGATATGATTAAAAGTAGTGTAGTAAACACACTTTCTTTCTCACTTTCTTGCACAGCAAATTTATTTAGGCCGCCATTTTTTTAAAGTGCAGCTAACAGTAGTAACTGATAAAGAAATTAGAAAAATGTACAAAAATGCGAAATTAGATTACATCCTCCGTAAAAACTATACATCACATTTCATCCCTTAGGGATGGGGATGCCCAAAATCGCATTATAGCTAGCTTCTGCTTCTTATAAGGCATACCCATGCCAAATTTGAAACTTGTACAGTAGGCCATATAGTTAGAGCAATTTCATAATTATTCCGCCATTTTCTGAATATTATATAGAGACAACATAATAATAAGATATATCTAGATATAGGGTTATTGAAAATATCCGAAATATTTTGTTTCAGTTAAGTTATTCAAATTAAAAAAAGTAGAAAACTTAGAAGTAATCCCTCGGAAATAGTTATTCAATCAGTCATTCGATTAAGTTCAGCCAGTTAAGAAATATATACATTACGTTATTTTAAGTCTAAGAAAATATGATAGTACTGAGCATGCGCAGCTTTAGTACTAATGCTTGGCGTGAGCGAACAATATGCGCAACATCGGCTTCATACAATATTTCTGTTTTATTCATGCTACAGTCACATAACGATATCCTTTGAACATTGGCTGAATAACTATTACAGGCATATAACAGCCACGAGCTAAATCATTTATATGCATAAATCCTTTTGCATAATTGAAAAGACAGTTACTGCGCCATTATAAATAACGACCACAGATATTGTGGTTCTGCATCTCCAGTCTCCACCGGAGTATTCTCTATAACGGAGAACGCTAAACTTACGCTTGAGCGTAACGGAAGCTGGAAAACACTGGTCAGTGTCAATTCGTTATTTTGTAATACATGCAAATAATGTTTTTTGCTTGGAATAAAGAAAATATTTATTTATTTGTATCATTTAAGGTCTAAGTACAGGACTTGCTTAATGCAATACTCTTATCAACGTGTGAGTTATAAATAATCAAATATTACTGCGAAAAATAATTAAAATTAAGAATTACAAAAATATTGTACGTTTATATTTTACAAATCACATTTTTATGAATTAACAATGAGATAAATAATACGATATAGCTTTTGCTTTTTTTAATTAAGTGTACCTGTGTTGTAAAATATAAATTGATTAAGTAAATAGTACAGACGTAAAGAAATGAAATCAAACCATTTATGCGCTTAACTGTCTTATCTAAAGTTCAGAATATTATCGTACCGGCTAGAAAACAAATTAACCTGTTCATGAGAAGCATTATTATTTAATTAATAGTTAATGCCAAGCAATTACTAATTACTAACAAGTACTCACGACTCATTCCAGCTTAATGTTCCCATTGCATGTTTTTTTGCTATTTTTGTAGCTGTAGATATGTGTAAGTACGTCCGGGGACGCACTGCAACTATACACATTGTTGCAGCTTATAATATATTACTCGAATTGCTGGTTTAAAGTTGTACCAACTCCTTCAGCATTCGGTAAGATTAGGCTCCTAAAAAGGGAACCAAAGGATTAATAGACGTCTCACCTTACGATGTTTTCTTCACCGTTTTGTGAGCGTATTTCGCTCATACATTCTTCAACGGAAAATTACTTAGGTGCAAAACTGTTTTTTTTTTATTTGGTTGTGATTTCATACAACGCCATCTAGCTCCAAAGTAAGCTAAGCATAGCTTGTATCATGGGAATCAGACAACTGATATAATACTTAAATACTTTTTTTTGTAAATACATACTAATAACACTTACAACACCCAGAGACAGAACAAATACCTATGTTCGTCACAAAAATGTTTTTCCTGGGTGGGAATCGAACCCACGACCTACAACGCAGAAGGTTCACTACCAACTGAGCTATGAAGCCAGTCAACCAGTAATGAAAATCAGGTTCGTACCACTAAGCTCCACTATCCGTTACGTATCACTTCATTCATCCACGTAAAATAACCTCATCGGTTCAAAACCACCTAATTTAAAAGAGTATCAATAAGTACTTGTAAAGGGCGAAGACCTAAATTCAAACAATGGACAATGTCGGCGTGGGCGGCTGAGTCACAGCCTCAGCTCTTCTCAATATGGAAGGTGAAAGTTCGCTCTAAACAATGGTCATTTTAAGGAAAAATGTAGCATATATCGTAGGGAAAGAATTGATAATTCAATGGCAAATTACGGAAGTTAGGACCTTTCTGTTGTTATGTATTAGTTTTTCAGTTTTGTTATAATTAGGGGGTCGCTGGTTCAAATGCAGACGTAATCCAAAAAGTTTTCGCTTGAAAAAATTGTTGTTCGCAATACCACGTTCTCAAAATGGCGAAGGAAATCAATGTTAGGAAACTGACATTTCCTAGAACGAAAAATTGAAGATTTGTGTCAAATGCAAGAAAGGAGCTTCATTGAAGCGCACTTAAATATTTTCAACACACTGGTTCGAAAAAACCAGGATATTCGGGATACGAGAAGTGGTCAAAATTCAGTTGCAAATTTTTACCTAAAAAATATACTAATCTACAAACAATGGAAGTTAAATAAAATCTCGTCATAAAAAATACGAGATCGCACTCCTAGGATAAAAACAATATAGACTGGCCTCAAATCTTAGTAGTAGTAACTCTGCCTTCGAGCTGTACGTTGTGGGTTCGATTCCAGGACAAACGTTTGTGTGACATTTAACGTTTGTTCTGTTTCTGGGTGTTAATAGGATGTATTTACAAAAATGTATATATTTATTCTATCAGTCATCTGGTACCCATACTACAAGCTATGCTTATTTTGGGGCTAGACGGCGATGTTTGAAATGTCCACCAATATTTATTAACTTTGCTAAGTAAGCCTAAGTTATACTAGAAAAAAAGCGAGATAACGTGTTCGTGGGTTTGTGACTAATGGGCTATTATGACAACTAGAGCAGGGCTTCATTATCCATTCATACAAGTGATACATTTAACCTTAGTTGGTGCCACAAGGCGAACTGCTGTAATGTGATATTAAGGACAGGTTTTACACGGAGCGCACGATGCGTCCTGGCGGTAACAATACTAGAGTTTAGAATCTAAACTCTAGTATTTACTATTACGCCTAAGAATTTTCACTTCTGTAAAATACTTTAGATAATTATAAATGAATATAAATATTGGTGGACATTTCACACAGGGCCATCTAGCCCCAAAGTAAGCTAAGCATAGTATTGTATCATGAGAACCAGAAAACTGATATTAGTTTTTTTTTTCTAAATACACATATAATACATATTAACACCCAGACAAAAAAAACATTTATAATCGTCTCAAATGTTTGTCATGGGCTGAAATCGAACACACGACCTTCGCAGAAGGCAGGGTTACTACCAACTGAGCTGTGAGGCCAGTCTAATATAATTTGTTATTGAAGATGATGAGAGAAGATATTATTTGTTATTATTATATTGAAAAGTAACTTCTTGGGCGACCGACGGCTCGATAATCAATAAGCGAACGAGAATTGAGAGTAAACTATTGAGGACGTTTCGGCAGATTTCTGGTGCTGCTTGAGTCTTCTTTTACTTGAAAAGGGGAGGACCCAAGTCATTTTGCTTGTTATGAGCAAATGTTAGAACTTAGCACCGGGTGAGCCATCAGCTCCTTCTGAAAGTATATCTCAAAAAACTTTCTTTCTTAATGCTACCGTTGGACAGCTAAACATGAAAGATTAACTGATAGCTTTTACTAAGATATAGTTTCTATTGTATTTTTAGATGTAATAAGATATATCAAATACGCCTAGTCCGGAACCTGGCCTTAACCTACAGACAGTCAATTCATGCCATGTATGGATATAACTATTTTTCCATCAGTTTATACGATTTTCGCACTATTGGAAACAGATAATTACTTTTAGTTTATAATTTGAATTGATTTTATTTACTTGATTGGTATAGATAAGTTTAAAGCTATATTTTATAGTTTCTGGCAACATGCAATACGACTTGAGTCCTCCCCTATTTAGGTACAATGTAGGTTAGGTAACTCTAAAGGTGGAATGTATCATGTGCCTGTAACTTCACCGGCAACCACACCTTTCAAACCGGAACACAGTAATGCGAATGCATCACTACTTGGCGGCAGAAATGGGAATGGTGGAAGTACTTCCCTGGATGAACTTTGCGTAAGGTCTACTGCTACTGAAAACTAACGAAACGGCTTCCGTTCCCTATGATCTTTGTGTAAACGTCATCCCTATCTCTGTTCGGAGCAAATACTTTGTAATCCTGTTATAGAACTTACAGACCACCCAGCCCACTATCATTGACCGACAGTTACAGCCACAACCGGTAATATACTAAGAAGCATGGGAGCGCCTAGTTGTAAATAAATATAATAACAAAATAATAAACACCTGAAACCTAAACTATATATATTCGGGACCTTAAGCAATATTAGTTAAAATATTAAAAAAATAACCATAAATATAAAAAAATAAAACAATATAGCATAAAATAATATTTTATACAATAAACAGATCTCTCATCGCTACAGGATATATTTCATGACTTATTTAAATTTCATTTTATAATTTACTAAGATTACCAATTTAAAATAACATAAAATAAAATAAATTATATACCAGTTTTTAAGTAATCATAAGCTATTAAAAAAAAACGTTTTTGTATGACGCTGTAACAGACAAACATAAAAACAGACGTACGGCTTCATGTATAGAATCAGTCCCATTTGAAAGCCTTAATTAAAAACCGCATTCAAAATGTACAAACGACGCCACTTAAATTTCTTTCGACAGATTTAAATGAAAGAATAACGCCCTGGGCCCCGGCTTTCATCGTGAGTGCGTATGCGATAAACTTGGAGAAATGTTTCCAAAAGTCCAGGAATAGCCCCGGGGCGGTCGGGGGGTGGCTCGGGGCGGTCGGGGGGTGATTCGGAGCGGACTGCACGCGTCGATCAAAGATCTGAGAGTGTAGATGAGACCGTCAAGAGTCTTATGATAAATAAATAGATAGAAAAATCATTATTGCACAACAAAAACAAGTACATAGGCGAACTTAATACTAATTAGAATTTTCTTCCAGCTAACCTTTGCGAATTTAGAGTGGATGTGATAGTGCAGTTATGTCAAAAATTATTTACTATAAATTACTATACAATATGTAATAAATAAATATATATTGGTGGACATTTCACACAGCACCATCTAGCCCCAAACTAACCATTTAAACTATGGATACCAGACGACTGACAACCTACAGATTCTATTCGAGTCACTGGTTCTCTCGTGAAAGGATCGTATGTGGTGAAAGGATTTTAAGTGCACCTCGAAGAGGCTCCTTTCTTGCACTTGACATATGTCTTCTAATTTTTAGTTCTACATGTCAGTTTCCTCACGATGTTTTCCTTCACCGTTTTCAAACTTGGTATTGCGCACATAAATCTTTCAATTGAAAAACTCATAGGTGCACGTTAGGATTTGAACCAGTGACCTCCGGATTGGTCAGACCTGGTACTGAGTCTAACCTCACATACAGATTGCACCACCATGATTGCCCACGATTGCAAAGTAATTTTTAGATTACAGATAACTTTATCGATATCGTAAAACGTTCCTTTAAAAGGTGACCTACTCTTGTTTACATAATTAGTAATATAGTAATTGCCACAAAGTCCAGTACCTACCTAAGTTCACATCGACATTGAGAAATGTCTCGTATAAGTTTACTCTACCGGTTCACACCTGCCTACGCCTGCTTTACCTACTTCGCACTATGAATTAGCAAGTCCCTAAAAGGCTTTCCTTTCCAACTTATTTGTATTTATAGCTTCAGATAGATGACCCACATAGGAAATTAAGAGCATGATAGTAATAATAGTATCCGTAGAATAGGTTCTAGGTGTTTTTTTATATAGTTACATTTATATATACTTATACCTATATACACTTAACTTAAAAAGCTATTTATGAATATCTTGGAAATGATTTAGTCTTTTAATATGAAAATAGCTGTTCTAATGCTCTTAGAAATAGCGAAGGCTTTAAAATGATGTCCTATATGAATATTATACCTGCTTGACCTTCATTTAACTTGATTAAAAATATTTTTTGCCTGAGACTGTGAGCCAATATAATTTTCTCAAAACAAGAAGGGGTCACAATTCTTTATTTCAAACTGTTAATAGATTTTTAATTTATTTTCGATTTCCATTACTATCAGTAATCATCGACTTAAAAAAATATAAAATATTAAATAATAAAATATTAGTTGTATTGAAATGGGTGTCGTGACGTATATGTATGTATTTACAAAGAAATATATAAGTATTATATCAGTTTTCTGGTTCCCATGATACAAGCTATGCTTAACTTACTTTGGGGCGAGATGGCGCTGTGTGAAATGTCCACCAATATTTATTTATTTATTAGTTGGTTAACGCCAAAAAGGCATTTTTCTTTGCATGTAAGTCAATATTATACAATAATGGATAATCCCATCTGTACCTGGTTTATGTTTGACCTCGGGGTCAGTAGGCCGGACCGAAGGCAGGCTATCACGATTTCGTGTGTGCTATCGCTTCCATGAGATCTCAACTACATAGTGAGGATCTCGCTCGATCGATTGTTGTGTACGATTTATAGGTGTAATGATTAATATATTATTACATACCTACATATGTATTCATAACTTTATTTACCGAGTAGTCACTGGGTAATTTGGTGTCGAAACATATATTATTAAGAGAGGCAGTACACAGTCTTGTTAATATTTGGAAAAAGTAATAATATTATTATTGATGGACGTTTCACACAGCGCCATCTAGCCCCAAAGTAAGCTAAGCATAGCTTGTATCAATGGAACCAGACCACTGATATAATACTTATATACTTTTTATTTACAAAAACAAATAACTATCAGTTGTCTGGTTCCCATAGTACAAGCTTTCTTACTTTCTTTCTTTCTTTAGCTTACTTGGTGCTAGATGGCGCTGTATGAAATGAGTGTCTAATTTTTTATAAATAATATTTATTAAAATCGTAATCTACCTTGGCGTAAATGATAAATACGTATTCACAATTCAAGATGTTTATGATAATTTTACCTTCAAACCGCATTCAAAAGTATTTTTTATTTCATTAACTTGTAAGAATCTTGTTTTGCTCAAAAGCGAATGATTTACATAAGTTATTGCATTTTTGGGTCCAAATGAAGATTGATCAATGAAAATTAATTTTTTCTCAATAGGCACTTGGATTTCCTGGGTACCAAAAATAGTATAAGAATACCAGATACTTTAAGTAAGACATTTTTTCGACAGACTTCATTCATGATAAGACAGAACAAAGTATCAGAATTAGAAATAGTAAGGCACATGATACATTCCACCTACACGTCTCAGAGTTACGGGCGCATACGATGCATCTTGGGTCTTTTCGTACCTAGTAGGGGAGGACCCAAATCGCATCGGTTGTTATGGGCAGAGGTTACCACTTAACACCAGGTGGGCCTTCGGCTCGTTCCGTAACTATCACAACATTATTAATATAATAAAAAAATGATTATAATTGAATAAGTATTCGCTTGACGCGCGCGCTCGAGTCGGGTCACAAATTACGTTGACCTCAACCAAAGTGTAAATGAGACCGTGATTCACCTTCGTACCCAGACTTGACGGATAACATTACCGATTGTTTGGAGCTATGTTAGGAACCACAGGATGGTTTGGGTTTGAACCGGCAACCCTCGATTTGAAGGCAGGGTTACATATTCATTTAGCCACGGAGAAGCTGTTAACTAACCATTAGTAACAATAAATCTGACGATTAGTAATTTGCTGACTCTAAGCTCACTTAGAGCTAACTTAATTTTATCTAATCTATACATATAATAAAATTGTAGAAAAGTGGTGTCTGTACAATGGAAATATATAAAAAAAAAGTAGCAGGGGTTGTTATTATATCGATGCCGAACCCAAAATTGTAATTAATTTTTTTTTTGTCTGTTTGTCTGTATGTCTGTTTGTCTGTGTGTTTGTGCACGCTAATATCAGAAACGGCTTATTCGATTTAGATACGGTTTTCACTAATACATTGTAGTAAGCTTCACTTAACATTTAGTGTTTATTTCATGTCAATCGGTTCATAAATAAAAAAGTTATGTCAATTTAAAGAATCACGGCGAACATTTTTAATTCAAAATATGCTGCCCGAAAAGTCACTATTCCACGCGAACGAAGTCGCGGGCACAGCTAGTATACCATAAAGTTAATAAAAATCTAATCTAATAAGGTTAGCAAATTTAGAATCATTAGCGATTCGTACTTTCTATAGTAGGTCTTGCTCTACGGTATGATACGACCCAAGTCGGATCTTATTGCGCCCGTAACTCTGAGACATGCAGATGGAACTCTCATGTGTCTTTAAAAGTGTGTCATATACTTTGGTATATTATTCTTTTCAGGAAATGTATTAGCACACGACCTGCGTTGAATTAATTCTAAATATATTTTATTTGAATCACACTATCCATTAATTAAAATATCGACACAAGAACACCTACGCGCCGTGAAAGACAAATTTGCAAATTATGCATCAGTTTTTATTATCATCAGAATCCATAAAATATTATTGGACATTAATAAATTATAGTGTGACTCGGGTAAATTCTTCTACTCTTGTATAAAGGCTTCAGCACACGACTTATTTTGTGGCAACATTGACGTTTTCATTGATGAAATTAATCAAAATAAAAAGACACAAACGAGCTTAATGTAAGGAAAAAATATGATTCGTGAAACTGTTCATTGATTATTTCCTACATTTATTGTGCATTGTTAAATTAATTAAAGGTGTATTAAGACAGCATCGCGTTTAATCGGAGTCTATCTAAACTTTTTTTATCTCAAATTTATTTGATATTTATATTGCTCTTATCTATACTTTAAATAACTAGCTTAAATGTAAATATATGACATTTGCTTCTGCAGTAGGGCACGAATGATATCAGCTGCATTATTCATTAGTAGATTTGTAACAAAGTGATGTTAAATCTAAGATAATAAAAAAAATTGAGAAAAAACGGCGGTAATAGTTGCAGTATCGCTACTCCAAACGACAAATTTTCGATACTAAAAGTCGCTCGTGTACCTTATAAAAAATATACACATTGATTTATTGACAAAGCTACCGTCTTGATGATGAATTATTAATGAAATATCATATACTTACGTAATATTTTTGATGTGAAATACGCACCATGTTAGGAAAAGACATCATCTTAAAACGGCCACCATTCACTAACGCGTTACTTTTCATTATACAGGGGTAACAGGCTGAAAACCTCTTGAACTACTGTTCATCTTTGCCATACTAACAATATTTGTTCAACGACTTTTAACTACGAAGAGGTTATTATCATTTGAATATGAGCTGTGTTACACTTATAGCTTTGACCTTCCGATGTATTCTTCAAATTCAATAAACGATTAATCCTCAATTCATTGATGGTTCAACAAATCTCAAGAAACTGATGATCTTTAAGAACAATAGTTACCCTTAAGTTTTCAGCATTTATAGTGTTATCAAGAAGTTTATCTAATAAATTTCCATTTTTCTGGAGAGGTATTTTTTGACTCTGGTAGAATTATTGTAACAATGTTAAAATGAATAAAAAACATGTATATTACAGTATGTCACTTTTTTCAGCTATTATGACCTCAGCAATTCCACTTACATTTGAATAACAACTTTAGTGGACGATGGCTCACCGCATGTCAATGAATCATCAAGATATGTTCAAGACTCTCGACAGCTAGGCTTAACGGAGATCGTCATTACTCTCTAACATAAAGTTAAGCAGCACTTAACCTGTAACTTAGATTTATGCTCCATAATAGAGAGATGTTGTAAGTGTTACTTAAAGACGACACCCTATGTTTTAGTTTCAGTAATTTATGACCGTTCGATAGCATAGACAATTGCCTCGAATTTTTATCGGAAGTCGTCGATTTTAATTCAAGTGGTTACGTTAGTAGCAGTAGAATTTATGCCAAGTTCGGTGGAAGTACTGCCGTCATACCCATTTCTGCAGCCAGTAATGCATTAGCCTTACTGTGTTAAAATTTGAAAGGTTGCCTGTGACATTACAGGCACATGAGACATTCCACCTTCACGTCTCAGAGGTACGGGCGAATTCAATACGACTTTACAACTTTTTTTTTTCATGTGATAGTTACGGTACGAGCCGACGGCCCACCTGCTGTTCAATGGCTCTACCCATAACAACCGATGCAACTTGGGTCCTCCCCAACTAGGTACGACAAGACCCAAATCGCATCGTATGCGCCCGTAACTCTGAGACGTGTAGGTGGAATATCGCATGTGCCTGTAATTTCACTGGCAACCACACCTTTTAAACCGGAACACAGTAACGCGAACGCGTCACTGCTTGGTGGCAGAAATGGGCATGGTGGCGGTACTTCCCCGGACGAACTTGGCGAGAGTTCTACTGCTCTTAATTAATAATACAAATAATAATATTTTTTTTATTTATTAAGGCAACTTTGTTTCATACCATTTAGATGTTTACAATTCAGATGGTTCTTTTATGTATGGTAAATCGCCAGCCAAGAGTAGGCGTCCTCAGTAACACAAAAACTGGAACAACTTAAGAAATTAGCAGGAAAACCGTACCGCTATAAAAGTCCGCGTACATTTTCCAAAACAGGTATAACTAGTTTATTCAAATGCTAGATATGTACGCGTGTTTACATACACTTAATTGTTATTACACTGCAGTGTAATATCACTTTATGTCTTGGTGGTCTGCTCATCAAACGTAATTTGAAAGTGTTGGATATTGCAAATTACTTTAAAGGTCTGCTCTGACCGACTAAGTGCGACAGAGATTCAATTGACTTTTGACTTTTGACTTTGAATAGCTCTTGGTAGCTATTAGTTACTTCTTCATAATACTGCCGTCCTTTAACTAGAAAGCCGTTAACCTTCAAAAGGTCAATTTTGTCTCTTTTATAGGAAGCGATACAGTTCAAAATTCTATTTCTGTCTAAGAAACGTTTGTAAATTAGGTATAATTAGTTCCGGAGATATAAAATTGTAGGCCGTTAAGTGACGGATTTAAAAGGAATTACAAAAAGAGTTTTCTGAACATATCTCAAAAACAACAATTTGGGCTTAACGGCTTTTTAGTTAAAGGACGGCAGAATAGCAGACTACCAACCAGTAATGCAAACGCGTCGCTATGTTTTGGTTTGAAGGGTGTGGGTGCCGGTGAAATTACCCAGCGTGCTTTTTCATGTCTGGGTCACTTCGTCAGTTCCATGCTCTACGGCTTGGTGTTCATTTGGTATGGTGGTAGTACTTCCTTGGAAGGAATTGTCGAAACTCTTAGGTATAAATTCTGAACGAGTGTAACTCAAGAACCAATTTAGTGATTGGTTTCAATGTAGCATTAGAAAAATTCGTTTTGATAATTTCAACACATATTTAATAGATATGATAATAAAATAAAGGAGTTTCAAAGAAGGAGTAGGCGTACTTATAAGATGAGATTGATGTTACGAGACATGAATCTTACATAAATACGTAATTGTCATTTATTTATTTCGGTCTCGGTATCTATCAATGCTGTATAATCCGGCTGAGTTTCCCTACTAAACTTTCTGTTATTTTTATAATGAAAACATGTTCAGATCGAACAAGATAATAAAATCTCTGTTTAACCTCCCTGCCTTAGGCACAGAATATTCCACTATCCCAGGACATTTACTCGATTACCGAGAAAATTATACAAAATGTTTATTTTCTATCCCCAATAGCATTAAAACTCACATCATTTTCGCCTAGCCCTTAATAAAATCCTAGGCCTTAGTACTAACGGCATATTATTCGGCATCTACAGGTGATATGGCATTTGAATGCGTGTTTTTGCATATTTTAAGACTACCGTTAGAATATGGTTAGTATGAAACAAATGCAAGATTACGCACAACTTTGTAAAATGTACTGTATGCACGTTTAACGGACGAAAAGTCACAGTCCTCTTTCTAGGGCCCTTACCTGTACTGTCATGTCACATCTTATAATTTTAAGGGTATCATTCTGTTCACTTATGTAGTGGATTTAGAGATTTGGTTTCGTAATTATTTTAATTATCTAAGCTGTATGATGTTTATTGAATATTAATTCACTATTACCAGCTACTTAGACGTCATTTAGTTACGATATTTTATTTACACTTAAACAGCCAATATAAAATCTTTTTTCATTTATACTGCCTGATCCAAGCTACCTATCCTCCGAATTTACAAATACTGGTGTACTTGCAGATTCAGAGGATAAGTAGCTTGAGAGGACTAAAATAGCGGAATAAAATAGAGAAAATAGAGGAATAAAATATTCGTCCTCTCAATGTGCACAGACAATGTAGTTTGTAGGTTAGTAGAGTAGCGGAGGCGAACTTTACAGCTCAAAGCGGTATAATTTTACAAGTTAACAAGCATACTTTACTCTTGTAAAAGTGTTAACGTGTAGACTTAACAGTTTTAATAGGGCTCTCAAACTCTGTTGTATATTCATATCCAATTAGACGTGTCAACTATAGTAAAGTACCCTCATATTATTTAAAATGTGTCTGTAATAAAATTACAATTAACTCTTAAACTTAGGCTTAAGTAAGATACTAGTTACGTTACTGGTAGAAAATGCCTTTAGTAGTTCTTACTGACAAATTATATACATCCATTTTGTTAATAGGTATTGAACTAAAACTTACAACTAATTTTTATTTTTGTAACTAAATAACATTAAGCTATTGTACACTTACTTTTCATTTGCGCAGTAATGTATTCAATAAATAGTGACTGGTGCATTACGATGCAATTTTTTCCCATAAGAGTAGGCGAGTACCCAAATCGCATTATTGGTTTCATGACTCATGGTTAAACTTAATAGCGCCATCTTTCTTTTGACCACTTAGTATAAGTTAAATTTCTTTTTTAAATGCCAACTAATTATCAAATTAATGACGTAGTACTCGTAGCTCGTCGAAACCAAATTTGGCAATTCATTTATTCTATTCATACAACACGCCCATGAGATGTTAGAATAGAAACCGATGCCCCAAAGGGGGGGGGGGGGGGGGTACCACACACATGTAATCGGCGTATTGTACTTAAAATGTAATTATTTACGGTACCTACAGACTTTAACAGTCGGTCAAGAACCTGTTAATGTGTGGCGCGTGACCATCATAGATTGATGTGGGAAATTACTGACGAAAATTTTAAGATGTATCGATTTATATACTGACCATTATTGCTGGAATTCTTGTCTATCACTTGATCAGGCACATGAGACATACCACCTACACGTCTCAGAGTTACGGGCGCATACGAAACTACTTTGGTTTTGTCGTACTGGTAGGGGAGGACCGAAGTCGCATCGGTTACTGTGACCAGAGGTTACGACTTAACACCTGTTGGGCCATATGCTCATTCCGACCCTTTAACACAAAAAAAATTGGTAACCTCTGCCCATAACAGAAATACGATATGGATCATCCTCTACTTACATACGACAAGACCCATTCTAATTGTTGCGCACAAACGCAATGCGTAGTACATCAGTACTGCCACCACACCTGGTAATCTGCCGCCAAGCAGTGATGCACTCGTGGTGCTGTGTTCCGGTGGAAGGGAGTGGGTGCTGGCGCGGCGAGCCGGCGAAATTGCAACTGCATGAGACGTAACATCCCCGTCTCGGGGTGATGGACGCAATAGTGCGACTTGAGTCATCTCGTACTATGGAGAGCACTTGAGTAGTTTGCTGTTGTCCATGGGCGTTACCACTTAACATAAGATGGGCCGTCAGCTTGTTCCGTCATTTCAAAGACAATAAAAAACTACTTACATTGCCAGACACGTGTCCATACTATCTCGGCTCAGAATGACTGGTGCTGTGACTTGTCTCTGCGTGGAGGCAGAAACACGTATGTTGCTTTTGTTATGGGCAGAAGATTAAGATTAGAATACACTTCTTAATAAAACTAGTGTTTTCTGACATACAGATAGATACGTCACGCACCACAAAGTTTACATTCCACTCGAGATAACATCTCGGTAGTGATTTACTGTCGCGCGTGACTCACTGTTTTTTGTTTAACAGAAGTTATTTTCGTTGAAAGGTTGTAATTTTGATTTGCCATGTGATGTGGAATCGTTGAATTTAGTGCTACGGTGATCTTAGTTACGAAGAATTTAACAAATTTTATTTAGGTCAAAAGCTAGAGATTTTTATGTGGAGTGGAATTAGAAAACTTTTAGGGGCAAACTCACATTTAAGAACCTGGTACGAGCCCAGAATCACTTATTATATTATTTAAATGCTGATTTTGATGCTGGTTAAGTGTTCAACTCTTCATGGTTTTTATGTACGTTCTAGCTATATTTACTTATATTTGCCTATAAAGCGAAAATTCCGAGTTCGATCACCCATCTATCCAAAAATTTTGTGTTCAGTATATAGTTTGCTTTCGAGTTTTCAGTGTTTGTGTTATGTAATTATGCATGCCCATACAAACTGCTATACATAGAACTCTAGAACTAGTATATGAGTGTGCAAACGATTGCTATTTTCAAACTTATTTTTTCCTAGGTCGCAATTAATCCTGTTATGTTTATCTTGGAAGGTTAAGTCTATTACCGTGTATAGGACTCTCAGTTAAATTTGTAACTGAACGGTTTATTTTGGTGCTTGATCATTTCAACTGAACTGGACTTCATTTCTGTTTTATCGTTCATCCACGATGTGCCTCGGTGATGAAAGCTTCCGAATTGTTTTCTTTTTATTTCTTTGTGTGATTATTTGCATCAATCATCAATCATCGGAAATGACGACTATTGAAACATGTAAGCAGTGACAGCACAATTCATCAATGGTTTACAATAAAATAAATGCTCAGGCGCACAAAATAGACGTAGCTTCATAATTTAATATTAATCTTCAAAACTTTTAATGAACTGTATAATTTTGGCTTGAGCAATGTCAATTGATCTTAAAGTAAGAATACTTAATCAAGTTTTACGACACTTCAGAAAGGCCAAGAAGTTTCGGTGATACGAAGATAACAATAATAATAATATATATATATATATATATATATATATTTTAAGTGACATGTGTCATAAATGACAATATACAATAATTTTAATCAACTAAACTTAAATGATATAATAATAAAGATAAATTGAGAATGATTTTTTCAAACTCCGCCCTTGGATTTGAATTTTGGGACGACATGCAAATAGTCCCATGCTGTTTTTGCAGTCGTAGTAAACGACCAAATATTGTTATATTTGTTGGAATTTACTCTTTATGAACCAACCTAATTTAATGCTCCCTTTACAAAAACTTCATGGCGTAAAATCAAGCTAACTGAGTAATGATTTTAAAAAGAGAGTAAACCCAGCCGCGACTGGCATAATTTATTCTTGATTTATAACTAGTTACAACGATTACAGTTTTAACTGAATCCTTGATTATTCGCTTTTGATTCATAATAATTAGTTACGTACCGTTTTCATTAGCCTAGTTAACGTAACACTGAGCTGTCACGCGAACTTACCGCGTGCCATTGACCATGACATAGACAAGATAGACCAAGTCCAGTAAAAAGGGTGTTAATATATGTTTAAAAAAGTATATATGTATTCTATCAGTCAGCTGGTTGCCATAGTACAAGCTACGCTTAGTTTGGGGCTAGATGGCGATGTGTGAAATGTCCACCAACATAAAAAAAACAGTAGCTTCTGCCAGTCTTCTGTAGTAGTAGGTAGTGATAAATGGTAGTTGTAGTATCTATTGATCATGATCACCGAACTTTCAAACCACTTCTAATCAATTAGCCCTACCAAAGTCAAAGTCATTTTTTTAATTTCCACAGGTTTCTTAAAGAAATGACTTGAAAACGGCATTAAATACCAAAATATTCAAAATATAGGGTCTCGCGTACTTTTCTTTCATTTTGATGTTTTCTTAATCTGTCGGGGACAAAAATCCGTCTTTAGTTGCCTTTAGCACGCGACCTCTTATAAGAGTTTCCTTACTTCACTATGCAATTTACTTCACGAATTGTCTGATTTTGAACCGGTGACCTTCGGATTGAAAGTCGGGGATTACAACATTCGTGCACTCGAATTACATGAATAACCAAATTTCGCTCCAAAATGTTGATCGCATGTACCTACATTGATGGTCTGAAATCGATAAGTCACGGTCGCACGCAGATATTTTAATCGTTAAATGTTAAAAATTCGTTCCTTTTAGAAACGGTAGGGGGCAACGGGTCTTGTAATTAACTACAGGAATTATTACTACTAGTCGAGTCACTGGCTCACTCTAACCAGTGAAAGATTAAAGTGCGCCTCAAAGAGGCTCCTTTTGTGTAATTAAATAAATAATAATAATTAATTGTCAAGTCTTCGAATTCTTGATTCAGGAGCGTGTCGGTTTCCTGAAGATCTTTTTATAAAAATAATTAAGAACGAACTTGAAATCATTAGGTATAATGTGAACTCAGAATTAAAATAACAAGACTAGCCAGACAAAGTAAAGACAAGTATAGAACCCTCAGTGTGAGGAATTGACTCGCAATTGTCTCGTTTATTCTGTCATAAAAATATGCCTTGGTGACTTTCGTACTGACGGCTAAAAGTTGCATTTTTATACAGACCTACCATTAATCATTAGTGTAAATAAAAATAAATCGCAGGAATATTTTCAAATAAGCCTAACACTAGCTTACATACACACACAATCATTATAATGTAAATTCACTTCCAGCCGCCATTATGGCAACCGGATATGTGCGACCGGATGTGACGTCACCGCCCGCTCGCTCGCCCGTGAAGCATTGACGATACCATCAGGATAACGGTTTTAGTGATACAACAGATGTTTTAGCACTACATTGAAGCCTATGCGATAGATTGGGTAAATTAGTTAATTCATACATACATACATACATACATAAAATCACGCCTCCTTCCCGGAGGGGTAGGCAGAGATCATGGTTTTGCACCTGCTACGATCCTGACATACCTCCTATAGTTAAATGGCATTTGAAACTGCAAAACCAAAATAAGTAATTATAGGGAGGTGTCGCTAACTGTCAATCCTGGACAAAAAATGTCCTTATGATCTGTTTTGAAAATTTATAGTCAGACCGTCATCTCGTTACATTAAAGCTTACATAAAAAGTTAGTTTATTTGTATGGAGTTTTTACTATTAAAAATCCCTGCAGAGTGTCTATTCTTGTCTATAAGTATCAGTTGATGGTGTGGCTCCATGAAAAGCCTGAATTGGGAACTAGCTTTGAAGTGAAAATTTCGTGATGCATTTCGACTCATCAAATTAATAATGTAGTAACGTAGTAGTAGTAGTAGTAAGTAATACTCGTATCAAAATATAAGTTTTAAAAACATTTAAAATTAACTTTCAAAACAAAAAGGAATTTTGTATAACAATCTAACGAATTTCCATATTAACAATTAAATGACTTACTTACCATAAGAGAGCGTCATAATTTTGACGTCTATATTTGCTTCAAATAATCTAGTAGAGCTTTGATTATGAACGGAGCGAAAGTCTACATTTTCGAATATTTTTTTTATAAAGGGTGCTAGGTTCGCCATTATTCACCTGCAAAGTACATGAATAAGTTAAATAAAATAAATAAATGATTTTTTTTTTCTTTAAAAAGAAGACATTACTTTATTAAATCTTTAATTAAATCTTAAATCGAAAATTTAATCTTATATTACTTAATATGAGATGTAATTTTTGAATAAATCTTAAATACGATCCGTAAACGTAGAATCAGAATATGACGAGAGAGTATGGCTTTATTCGGTTGGGCGCCGAATTGCGAATTAATTCGTCGAACTATTGTTATTCATATTTCGCAAATAAAAAATACAAATGTGGGGTCAACGAATGCAAAACTTATGCAATAGCTGCCCACACATTTACTACTTACATATACAGGCAATTCTACTCGCTTCTGAGCGATTCTAATCCGCTTAAGCAAATATAAAAAAGATGATGTCAACTCTTTTAGCTTCAAACTACAATTAATATTGACAGCTCAAAAACAAAGCAGTTTTTTATATATAGATACCGTTTAGTTCTAATGTGGTCTGGCATCAATAAGCAGCTAATAAGAACCAATTTTTAAACATATTTGGTAAATGAAGATCAGATTTCTTCCCTTAAAAAACTTTCCACGAAGCCCTACGAACTAAAATACACCAACGCCAGTACATTTCTGCTTGGCGGCTTAATGGGTATGTGTGCAGCACTTCCCAGATGAATTACCTGCCTATAAGGGGCAATTTCTGCCATCAAACTTCTTTTTTTTAGGGTCCTCCCTTACTTAGGCATGGGAAGACCGCGTTGCAATGTATTGCACCTGTAACTAAGAAGAGAAGCTCTCACGTGCCTGTAATAGCGCTGCACATACGATTCTACTGCATCTTAAGGTTTCTCAGGAGGCTTATGGTGGAATAAAGTGCCTCCGGTGCCCACTCTGATGTAAGATAAGCCGGCACTTATAGACAACCTTACCTGTCATTATATATATGTAAGACTTGTCGGTACCGATAACCTGTGATTAGCTAATATATACTACTCTGTCAAGAAAGTACCGGGAAAAGATCAATAATACACAAAATGTTTGTTATTCATCCAAATTTATTTTATCACCTTCAAAGTATGCTCCTTCAGAAACGATACACTTACGCCAACGAATAACCCAATCATCAAAACATTTTTTAAACGCTGTTTCCGGAATTCTGATTCGGAAAAAAATTAACAATATATGTGTCCAGTGCCGAAAATCGGGAGGGGCTTAGCATATTTTTTGTGACGTGAAGATGGAAGATAATCTACCAAAACCTCTGTAATCTATATACTTTATTCATATATTTGTTAAAATAACAAGACTGACTCGCCGAGCCCATAACCTACATTCCATTTTGTGTGGGTTGACAATGGGAAAATGCGTTACGGCATAGTTATGATTTTTACGTTACCAGAAACGAAGTCTCTCTCGACTAAAATATTGATAAGTGCAGCACGTGGAATATCTTAGCTGCTACTCACGAAGGTGCACTTGAGATGAGTGCACCTGCACCAACATGGAATACGTCAATTCGTTGACTATGGTAAAAATGACACAATCTTATGCTCCAAATAGTTCAGATGCTTTCTAGTTTCATAATAAATGGAACAATACAAACCTCATTCCTCCGTCTTGGTGATGGTCACTCACAATGGTGGTAAGATGCGCCAGCGCTATTCAAATGAGTTTTCACTCGAGTGCGTCCACAAATAGAGGGCTCTGGAGCGAGTCCGTCCGTAAAATGAAAAATGTGGTGATAATGCAAAGGAAGTAGTGCTTCTTTATATAACTTGAACTGTAGATCTATTTAAATTGTCTTATTTAAATAGTTCTATATGAATTTAAAACAGACTATACAGGTAAACTTATTTCACATACGTTACATATACATAACATATTTTCATAACTCAATTTTGACAACTCAATAGTCAATAGTATTTTATTGGCAATATTGTTTTACGAATCAAATTCTATTCAACATAAATTACACCAGCTAGTTGTGACGATATATGTTAATTACTAATAATAAAAAACTCTAAACAAACATTATAAAAAAACCTCTGTCCAATAATATAAAATAATCTGTTTCATAGAAAGTGTGTCTGGAAGAAATCGCTTTAAGCTATAAGACATTGTGCGTTCGTTTATATCATATTATTTTAGGTTAAGGATGTAATTTTTTTAGATACGGTCTTAGTGATGCACATTAGAGTTATCCATCTATCAATATTTCAATCTAGCTTCGGAATGATAGATGCAATAAGTGATGTTGTGAAAACCTAAATCTTAAGGCATGGTTATGGGAACGAGTTCTCACTTAACATCAGGTGGGCCATCTGTTCATACCGTAACTTTTGAAGTAACTTAAAAAACTTCTAAAGACCTGCCAAATGGCCAAAGGAAATGGCGACAAAACACGAAGCCACAAAAGAGCGGATGAACAGTTGGTTACCGTGCAGTCGTTTCTCATGCCATTTGCGATAATATCAGGCGAAACTGAACCTTATTGCCAGGCTTTGAAAATGTGATGTAAGTAATTGAATACACATCCATTTTTTATATCATATTAGTGACGGCTGCTAAAGAGTTGTGCTGTCTGCTGTTGGCCCTGGCAGCAGCAATAGCTCAAGCTCACCATAATGTTGTAGCAGAATCAAGTTGTGCATTAATACCAAATTTCAGCTTATTCGAGCTACGAGAACTGGTTCAAAATTCAGTGACGATAAAGGTAATTAAAGAAATCCACAAAAAGATATTTGTATTCACGCTCATTTTACGGTTTACTGTCTCTTGAACGCTGTAATTATTTGTGATCAAATGAAAAAAATGGTTAACTCATCGGAAACAAACCATTTTCCACCACAGCATTGACCACTGTATCAGGCCAACCACCTCAATGAATAGTGCCTGCAATTTCAACTCAGAAATAAAATACAAAAGATATTTCTCATGCCATGGTACTTGCACATGATGATGACTGTCCGAACATTATGGTTCATATCAGCTTCCAGCAATTTCGAATTTTAGTACCTTTGAATAAAGCTTCAATTTGCTATTTTTCTCCATTTAAATGAAGAGTTGGGATCTAACCACCATCTCCGGTGACATAACTGTGGGGGAAATGACTGAAATTAGGACCTTTTTTTTCAACAAGAGATTTCAACGTAAATTTCATACGTCAGATTGCGCAAGAGTGCATTTCATTTTTCAGATTGTCGTGAACTTTCATGTCTGAGACTGTGTAAACGTGAAAAATTTCATGTTTCAGACTGTGCAAACGTGAAAAATTTCATGTTTCAGACTGCAAACGTGAAACTTTCATGCCTTAGAGTGTATAACTACTTTCATGTGTAAGAGATTCCTCTTGTTTGCAGATCGCAAGCATAGTAGAAGGTAGACTATCAGCTTGTTTCATCACTTAATGAAAAACCGTTACACGTAAAGAATCTTAACATAGAGAGCCCTAAGCAGTAACCGCACAACAGACAAATTGAATGGGCTTGCCTAGAACGTTCCCACTTGTCTGTGACTCATGCTCGGACGCATATGATTCGGTGGGTCGATGTACTTACGACAATGGGGTACTTACATGTATTACAGTATGTAACTATGCAAATGTAAGATAACTGCGTTAATAAGTCATTACCAGTTTAATGTATGTATAAAATGAATTGTATTTTGTTGAAAATAAGAAAAGTCAGACAAGTCCATACACAGGTAGTATGTATATCTTATGGGTTGGGGAAATTCTGCCTTAAGTATTTCTGCCTCCAAGCAGGATGTTTGTCTATGAAAGAAGAATACGACTTGGGTCCTACTCTGCATGGGTGTCAACTGCAACTTTATCATTTGTTGTAATTTCACTGGCAACCACACCTTACATACCGAAACTTTACTGCTTGGCGGTAGAAATAGGTTTGGTGGCAGTGCTTCCCCAGTTGTAGGTACTTCTGCTAATTTAAATAATGTTTAACTTAAAAGGCACGGTAACGTACACGCTTATGAGAGTTCATCGTATTATTTTAGTACTAATTTATCCATAAATAGAATAATTTACGTTTATTTTAATACCAGGTTAATTACCTCCAATTTATTCATAAAACGTCGGTAGTTAAATTATATTTGCGAATTTTATCTGGTTCAAGTAGACGAGATTTAGTAGTGTGGGAATTAATAATGACTAATGTTAACGCTATTCTATTTTACACGATTTAGCGGTTACTTTTTGTGTAACGGGTAAAAGTACAAAGTACATTGTGAGTGGACCTTAATTCTCAGCAAATCTCGAAAGTGACGTTATAATTTTAGTACACACACACACACACACACACACACAAAATTAACCCAAGTCAAACGTAGATAATGTTTACCTTCCTTTTTAATGTAAATTTATAACTATTTTTAATACTCTTATTTCACAACTTTTTGTTTAATCATTTTACATAATTCAAGCCAAACTTGTTCCACTGTTGCGCAACTGTTTTTTATGCATACATTAAGGGGAAGCTACTGTTTTCCTGCAAGTATTAAACTAACGCAGGAGATAATGCTCACAAACACATGTAACCACTTTTTTTTTGTATTTGTATTTGATTATGTTACTTGACACGCACCGATACCTTTATAACCCGAAAACAGGGTGATGTGGCTGCATTATTTCTTGTTGGCTGATAACTTTGCAACCATATCGCTTCCTGACGGTTGCCGGTTGCAACTAATTGTCCAAATGAATCTGCTAGACGGCTACTAAGACATGCTGCCTAATTATATATTATATATATAATATTTATTATATTTATACTTATATTGGAATCGTGGCATCCGATCGGCGTCATCTATGAATGAAATTTTCAGAAATTGTATCTTTTCTTTGAATCCAAATTATCTCTTACTATATAATTAATAAATTATTATTCTACAAGTTAAACTGCGTGCTACAGAACAGGTTTGGTATTCCCCCCAGGGAAATAGCGAATGAATTCAAGTCTGACTCTTGTTGAGCAGATTTCTACGTAAAGATAGACGGGATGATTCAGAACTCTGTTTAAAGATGCTGCACGGATTATGGCTCCAAATTAATGTACAATAAAACATTGAAAAAAGTATATAAGTATCAGTTGTTAGCATGTTATGTTTAGCATAATTTTGTATATAAATACTATATAGGACATAGGATATAAATATAGGACATTCAAATTCTTTCACCACACCTGCACCGCACCGGTTCGAGAGAACCAGTGACTCGAATAGAATAGAACTAACCTTCTAAGCATTACTCTCAAAAAGTACACAAAAAAAAAGGTTTCAGTAATTGTTACGCTGGTAGTATGATTTATATCTTAATTCGTATACCACCTACAGGACAAGACAATTGCAACTCGTTTACTTGCGGATCACAAGAACATCGGAACCCGTTTGTAATAGACGTGAACCCGTTACATATGGTTACGTTTTTAGAGTTCCGCTGGGTGTTGGGACAGTTTCAAATTTAAAGACATTAAATTATGTAGAACTTCAATGTCTTATTGTTGGCTATAGTATCGTTGGGACATAGATATGACAAGTGGTTATCTCGTGCGCAACTGCTTTCCCCGCAATCCTACTAATATTATGAAGGTGAAAGTTTGTATGTTTGGATGTTTGTTACTCTTTCACGCTCAAACGGCTGAATGGATTTCGATGAAATTTGGTATCAAGATAGCTTATTCCTGCCTTAACAAATAGGCTACTTTGTTGAGTTTGTCCCCGGGTTGACACGGTGGGGAATACCGCGGGGCGCAGCTAGTATAAAATAAATATTGATGGACATTTCACGTAGCGTCGCCTACCTCCAAATAAAGCATAGCTTGTACTATGGTACCAAACAAATGATAGAAAACCTATATTGCATACTATTTTTTGTAAATGTATACATATAATACATATTAATACCCAGAAATAGAACAAACATCTACGTTCGCCACACAAATGTTGGTCCTAGGTGGGAATCGAACCCACGCCTACGAAGCACAGAAGGCAGATTTACTCTCAATTGAGCTTTAAGGCCAGTCAAAACATAAACATAACATAATAATCCAGACATAATCATATTTATTATGCCCGGATTATTAGTATTCAAATCAGTAGGATATATGATCGATCTATATCGATATATCACATATATATTTTCGATATATCATGTTTAATTAATATTTTCCTTACTAAATTGACTTGTTTGTTTCAGGTAATTGTTATTAAATCCTGCAACGGTATATTATCGACCCACGAAGGTAACCAAATACTCTCAAATAATACATATTTGTCTTGAACTGAAGTAGTAGACCTGTTTCCTAGCCAAGTTGTATTTATTAGCTCTCTACTAGTTTTTTTAGTTATCAAATGGTGAGGGAAAACATCGTGAGACAACCAGCATGCCCAAGAACCAAAAATTTTCCAAAAAGTGTCAAGTGCATGAAAGGAGTCTTTTTTAGGCGCACTTTCACCACACTGATTCGAGAGAGCTATCGACGCAAGTAGTATTAGTAGGAATTCACTATTACGTTAGTATTACTCTATGGTACAACTCTATGCTGAACGTTTGCAAAAAAAAAAGTAATGTAATATTACGATACCGATTTAGATTAACTCGCACTTGGCTGAATTTATTTTTAAGTTAGACCGCGGGCTAACCTGTCGTTACTTACCCCAAGACCCAGTTTGATGGGAACTAGGGAGTGAATTATTCTAGACCATGTTTTTACTTACTACAAACTTTGAGTCGATAACGATCCGGCTTTAGATTTTTGGGTAGTCGAACAAATAATCCGACTAAAATAAATTTAATTAAAGTGATACTGATTCGTTACTACGAACTTACAGTTTCGATACTGAATCCGACTTTAAAGTGAAATATGTAAAAAAGTAAATATTTTCGAACGTGGTTTTGCTTACGAACGGGGAAAATTCATTGATATTATAATAAGAAACACCACTTTATACTTAAGTATATTCATTACATACATTTTTATATTGAGTTGCCACGAGCGTGAAGCCTGAAGTTGTCAGAATAGGTAGCAAGCCGAGCGTATCCTATTTACCATTTCAAACTATTCATTTGAATTCGGCTATTATTTATAGCTACAGCTAACACAAGAAGCATAATCAAAGTAATACAAAATATGTAGCAGTTAAACTGTTATAAGGTAGAACATTTATATTATTGCCTGTATGTTGATTCCTTTATTTTTTGTGAAAAAACAGCTTGTGTATATTGAATAAGAAAATAAGTTATTTAGTTAAATTCCACTTTCACAAAATATAAAACTATTTCTTTCGGCTCTTCCTTAAAAAGACGGACTCCAGCCTGCTCTAGTTAATATCTAAAATATGTTTAACATGTACTTAAGGCGAATACTCAATGAATTTACCATACAAACTTAAGTAACATTTTTTTACATTTAGTCATGAGACTAAGGATTATTTAATTTTAATTAAAAATATATATATATATATATATTTTTTTGTTTTTTTTTTTTTTTATTTGTGTGGCGTGACCAGAACGGACAAAATTAGGAACGAGTATGTAAGGGGAAGTTTGAAAGTAGCGCCAGTGACGGAGAAGTTGAGGAGCAGTAGGTTAGCGTGGTATGGACATGTTATGCGGAGGGATGAAACTCATGCTACAAAGAGAGTCCTAGATATGGATGTGGATGGATGTAAGAGTAAAGGTAGGCCAAAGAAAAGATGGATGGATTGCGTGAAAGATGATATGAGTAAGAAAGGAGTGAGTGCTGAGATGACGTCTGACAGAGAGAAATGGAAGGAAAGTACATGTTGTGCCGACCCCACTTAGTTGGGATAAGGGCAAGAAAATGATGATGACTAAGGATTATTTTAAAAAAATACTTTTAATTCAATCAACGGCGTAATTATAGATTAATCTGACTGTTCTTTTAGGTACACAATAAATCTCTCCATGCAATAATTTTGCTCTTAGTCCATTTTAAGGGTCCGAAATAACGTTTAGTAGAATAATTCGAAAAAATAAATATAGAGGTAAAATATCTGAATCATCCTTTTTTTTACTTTTTTCATTCTCTTTCTGAATCAGAATCATTTTCAAGTTGAATAGTAGTAGTGAAGGGTATAAATTATAAAAAAAAACTCGGTACATAATTTATTCATACTTTCATTAGGTACTTATTCCCCCCCTGGTTTGTTCACGTACCTTACTGATAATAAGCATTCGACTTAAATGCTATTCTAGGTTTGTTCGTCAGACAACTTTTTGTAATTGATGTTAGTAATTAAAAGCAAGCCTTGTGATGTAAATGTACCGCTTTGTTTTTTTATTCGAATACGAATACATTACTGGTACGATTATAGTAAACATTTTGTATTTTTATACGATGCGGTAGGTTTTCTTAAATAATCGATCATGCTCCTGAGTTATTATTAGAGGGATCCTTTTTAGAGATATTATTAGTTACTACCAACTGAGTATAACTCGGTTGGTAGTAACTCTGCCTTCTGCGGTGTGAGTCGTGCGCGAAAACAGATGTTTGCTGTATCTGGGTTTGAATATAAATTTGAATATTTGTTTGTATTTAGATAAAAGTATTTTAAGTATTTTATAAGTTGTCTGGTGCCCACAGAGCAAGCTACGCTTAGGTTGGGGCTAGAGCACCTCGTGAGAAATGTCCACTACTATTTATTATTTATTATTACTACTCCATTATCATACCGTCAAATTTAGTCTCAGTGACTATCTAGGCTGTATGTTGTCTTTCAAGTCAGTCAGTCTGTTAGGATATCCTCTTTTATACCTCGATTTGAAATTGAACTTGCTACCTTTCAAATCCGGGATATTATTATTCTATATGCGAACGATTTTAAATAAATTTATTTGGTAAATTTTTCGCACGGTGCCATGCGATGTTCAGCGCATAGCTTCACGTTGTACGTAATGTGCATAACTTCACGTTGTCGCTAAATATTGACTTCCGTGGACCCAGACATACGTATAATTTAATCTAATGTATATTAGTGGCCCATCCACTAACTTTCTTTGTTTCAGTCTTATCCTATTGATCAGTTTGTGTAACAAATCAACAAAGGTATAAAACTAAAACCATTGCATCCGAATTAAAAAATATATGAAAATAAACGACATTACTTTTTCTTGGTTTATTCTTTTCTATGGTGAGTAGAGTAGGATTAGAACTGGCGATAAACGTATAGTGTGACATATTAGTGCGCGTGGTCACATAGCACAGTTTTAGTTAATAAATTGATTATTCAAAGTTTTTTACAATATTTAAGAAATAGAGCAAATAGAGCTTTTTTCCCGACTTTACTGCTGGTGACTTGGAGAAAAGAAATATGTTTTTCTCTGTACAAAATAGATGAAGGTAAAGGTAGTTTCAGCTCAATAATTCCTAGCCATATAAAAAAAAACCACTTACAGAAATCTTATACTCCATTAGTGGAACCTCACTTTTACTTAGTAGTATAAAATACTACCCATAATATATTCAAGATAAAAGCAGGAAGCTTATTATATATAAGAACCCCAATATGATAAATTTTGTTTGCCTTATATTTGTATCTTCTCTGAAATTCTATCAAGCAAATAAGATCAGACGCCAAAACTACGTATTTCATTTGATCAAAATGATAAGATGTTTTTTGAAAAGTTATATAACGAGCAGATGACCCACCCGGTGTTAAGTGGTAACCTAAGCCCATAACAAATAAATATTGCATTCAAGACATAATCTTAATTAAGCTCACGTTTAGTGGTAATTCTTCGTTTTTATGCCGTCTAGCCAATTATTATGATTCTCTTTTGTAAGTCTACATTATAAACTTGCGCTTACTCCTTACCATCAGTTCACCTTTTTTAGTAACAATCTAACACGTCTGTCGGTTGCGTGTTCCGATTACTAATTGATTCTGTCTCGATACAAGAAAGATCTTTTTAAAGTTCCATGCCCGCTAGATGTCGCAAGGCCAAACGGAAATAACTAAGTTGACTTTATGTTTCCAGAAATCATGTTGCAAATTTCACTATTTTGAGCAATACTACAAATTCCTTACCTATACTACATATTAACATCAAGACACAGAACAAACATCTATGTTAGTCGCAGTTGGTAACCCTGTCTTCTGCGCTGTAGGTCGTGGGTTCGATTCCCATTAGAGCAAACATATATAAATGTTTGTTGTGTCTTAGCGTTAATATGTATTATATTTACGTATTCACAAAAAAATATGTATTCTATCAGTTGTCCGATTCCCATGCGAGCTATGCTTAGTTTGGGGCTAGATGGCGCTGTTTGAATTGTCCACCAATATTATTATTTTATACTCACTATAAACCAAAGACCTTCCATTAGTCAACAGACAATTGGACAAAGAGACAGTGCCTTCTGTGGGAAGCAGGCCCCATTCGTCAGTACAATGGGCTGGTCTATTGATGTAACTACTACATGAATATTCAATGGTATGTTACCATGCTTAGTTTTGGACGGTGGGTAATGGCGTTTTAATGGGAATGACGGAAATCGAAGGATTGATTATGTTTTTGTGTGGATCGTAAGGAGTGGCGTGTGATATAATTACTATTTAGTAAAACACAAACTTAAAACTGGTAGAGTTTTAAGTTTGTCGGGGGAAGTACTGCCATAGTCTTTTCTCAAGTCGTTGCGTTGCGTCCATCACCGCGAGACGGGGATGTTACATGCGTCTGCAATTTCACCGGCACCCACTCCCTTCCATCGGAACACAGCAACACGAGTGCATCACTGCTTGGCGGCAGATTACCAGGTGTGGTAGCAGTACAACTCCGGACGAACTTAGCACAAGTTCTATTGCTACTTTGGGTTTCTCCTTTTGCACCACCCAGGGGACACGTGTAGGGATTGAAAGGGTAATCACATACGGACGCGAGTAACGTGGCCCCCCAAAATTATGTGGAGCGTAAGGCGCGTGATATAACTACTATTTAGTAGAAGCTAACAGTCTTAAGTTCTTCCGGGGAATTACTGCCATACCCATTTCTGTCATCAAGGAGTAGCATCCACGTTACTGTGTTCTGGAATTAGGGTTTAGGTAATCTCCCAAAACACTGACTCGAGTCTGATAGTTCTTATACTAATAAAAATAAGCTACATATCCCTGAGTGTTATAGGCTATTTCTTGTTTCTGATAAGTTCCAGCCTTAAATACTTAACGCTACCGTGCAAAGTCGGGTCAGGCCGCTATTATAAGATTAAAAATGAGACAAACGTACAAGACTCTCTGTTGGTCATTCGCCTTTCAAAAGACACTCAATAACTGCCAGTTAAAAGTGAAACTTGGGAACGTCATTGTTCTTCTAATTCACGAAACGGTGATAAATTTTATGTGAATTTGATTAAAGGCTGGGACGGGGCTACTTTTATTTACATAATCCAAGCTACTGGATATAGAGCTAAGTGTTCTGACTTTATGGGGTTGGTAGGAGCCAGAATCAATGCTTGTATCTCTTGTTGATATCATACCCTGGGAATCCCAAGGGCGGTACTTAGAGGTTACCAAAAAACTACAGAACATGATGATACTTTTACTACTTTTTTACTGTTACTTTTATTTTGCAATTTTTTTTTTGTTTGTGGTACTTTCAGAACCATAAACATCCCATTGACTGGCCTCACAGCTCAGTTGGTAGTAACCCTGCTTTCTGCGCTGTAGATCGTGGGTTCGATTCCCACCCAAGACAAACATTATTTGGCGAATATAGAAGTTTTTTCTGTGTCTAGGTGTCAATAATATTGACACCCAGACACATTGACTCAATATGTATGTTATTTTGGTATATGTACCGTGTATACATCCATATGCACTTAGTAAAAAGCGGTTATTTTAATATTACAAACAGACACTCCAATTTTATTTATTTGAATAGCTTATCACCCAGACACAGATCAAACATCTATATTCGTCACACAAATGTTTTTCTTGGGTGGGAATCGAACCCACGACCAGCGCAGTAGGCAGTTACTACCAACTGAGCTGTGAGGCCAGTCTCGTTCGGCATAGCTATAAATTTATGTACACTAAAATAAAATTTACACAAGTATATAAAAGTCTAGCCAATGCGTCTACGTTTTCATGAAATATTTCACATTTAATAGCGAAAACTAATGGCTTTGCAAATGGGTTTCCCATTACGGATTTTCCTAATGATTATGAAACAGAATTCTTGGAATTGGCTACCCTAGGGTGGAATGAAAATGTCAATAAAATTACCTTTGTAGCTGGAGTAGGTACTCCTCTTCATTGACAATAGAAACGAGACCATAGACAAAAATCTTTATAATCCGTTAACTGGCCTCACAGCTCAGTTTTAGTAACCCTACCTCCTGCGCTGTAGGTCGTGGGTTCGATTCCCACCCAGGACAAAAATTTGTGTGATATTTGTTCCGTGTCTGGGTGTTAATATGTATGTATTTATAAAAAAGAAGAATATAAGTATTATATCAGTAGTCTGGTTCCCATGATACAAGCTTTGCTTAGCTTACTTTGGGGCTAGATGGCGGTGTGTGAAGTGTCCATCAATAGTTATTTTTTTATTCCAAAACCATCGATCTGTCGATAATTAGTATCCAACTAAAGTTCTTACCTACAAAGGTTAGTTAGGTTCCTAAGTTCTAAATCTAAGGTATTAATTAACTGTGCAGTCCGTATGTACACAATATCACAGATTATAAAACAACTGTCTTGTACCTTTCGCCACAGCTTATAAAACAGGTAAGTGCTGCCGTGAGAACGTGTGTGTTTAGATATTTTAACGAAGGTGAGGATTAAATGTGTACAGTCACAATTATAAGGATGTAAATAATTCTTTGGGATAACAAGGCGAGGTTCTATACAAATGTATATGTGTGTTTTTGTGCGTGTACCCTTATATAAGTTGTGTACATCGCCTCTAAAAACATATGTGGTTTTACTATATCAAATGTATTTGGAACTGAATAAAAACTACAAAGAAAATCTACAAATATTTTCTATATAAATACGAATATACATATAATACGAATGTCTTTGTAAATAACGTTTCACATTTAAAAAATAATGCAGGACCGTTAATGTTTGGCGCATATAGATAAAGTGGTAGTATTTCATAGGCAGAGTTATACTGTAGCATAAAAAAATCCCATACTGGACCCCATACTGGATAAAGAGCTTTTGAATTTCAGTTATCTGATCGTAATATTTGTACAAATAATATTATTTACTCTGATTTTATAGGTATGCCATTTTGGAATGAAAACCCTATCTATAGTTCATACACAGGAGTCATTAAAATTAAACACGATTCTAGTGAAAGTGATGTTTCTAAAATCGATAAAGATCACGATATTCGATAATGCAATGCAATATTTCAATTCCTGGTTAACGATGTATCGAATTATCGATATAAATCTAGGCAGTGAACGTTTTATCTATCACGAGTTAATACTGTGCTGGCTGCTTGCTCAGTTACATTGTAATTGCTGACACAACCAGCAATTTTATAGCGAACTAGCTGTTGCCTGCGACTTCGTCCGCGTGGATTTCGGTTTTATCACACACCCCTATTTTACCCCTCGGAAAAGTAGCCTAAGTTACTCCTTGTTACATAAGCTATCTGCCAGTGAAAGTCCTGTCAAAACGGCCCAGCCATTTCAGAGATTAGCCGGTACAAATAGACAGTCAGACAAAAATTGTTAAAAATGCTTTTTTGACTTTGACTTTAGGCTTAGCTGTATGAGTTCATTAATTATAATTTACAATTACCTACTCATTTACACCTCGCTGGGTTTGCGTCACTTTAGACACTGATGCCCTTTGGAGGTAAGAATAGCCATATTACAAATAACAAATATGATTGTGAAAGATGTTTGAGATTTATAAGATAAACTAATAACAGTCAGTCAGTAGTAAAGTTAGTCTGGCCTCATAGCTCAGTTGGTAACCCTGCCTTCTGCGCTGGACGTCGTAGGCTCGATTCCCACCCAGGACAAACATTTATGTGACATTCGTAACATTGATGTTTGTTCTGTGTTCTATGTTGTTGTTTGTGTTAATATGTATTTACAAAAGAAAAGTATACAAGTATTATCAGTTGTCTGGTTCCCATGATACATGCTATGCTTAGCTTACTTTGGGGCTAGACGGCGCGGTGTGAAGTGTCCACAATTAGGGGATGGTTATAATTTTTTTGAAGTACTTATTAATGATTGATGGAAGCTTGGAAAAATTAGGCTACTGGAAGTAATTTTTTTTTTTTTTTTTAAACCGAAACATAGTAACGCAAATGCTTCACTGCTTGGCGGCAGAAATGGGCATGGTGGCAGTACTTCCCCGGACGAACTTGGCGAGAGTTCTACTGCTCTTAAGTAATAATTATACGCAAACGAAAACGTACAAAATATACTTAGCTACTTAATAAAATATATTCTATGTTTCCTAAACCGAGTACATTAAAATAAGACTACGAAAGAAAATCTATTAATTTACGTATACCATTAAATAATCCGTTTCTATGTTCAGTGTACTGACAACACTTAACATTGATCGGTAGTCGCAGTAACCTTTCGGCAAACAACTATGAATATTTTAAACCAATCAGTGTGGCCGTTATTTACATTGGGAACCAGTGGCCTACTTACCATAAAATTACTGGTCAATGGTTCTAAATTACCCTTTGGTGATATTTTGTTATTTTTGTTTTAACTGACTTCAGAAAAACGAGGGTTTTATTTTTCTTATGCTTGTCAAAGTCAAAGTAAACAGCTTTATTTCCATATAATTCATAAAGGAATGACTTGGAAACGTAAAAAAAGTCTTGGAAACGTCTAATAAATTTGTTACATTAAATCTCCGTCATTTATAAACCAAATTGGAAGGATAATTTATATTTGGGAGGATACTTTCAGATTGATCCCATAAAATTTCATTTAAATCGGTTCAGTAATTTGGTTTTTAAACCAAAAACCAAAGGAATCATTCTCGTTCATTAAGCGATAAAGTAGGTATTTTCGTTTTCCTAAGCTAAGTAATTATTTTTGCAGTTAAATTAATCTCCATCGCCCGGACATTTAAAAGACTCGATTATATGTATGTAAATATCTTTTTATTTAGAAATTCTAATTACTAAACCAATTTCACAAGATTATACTAATAATAGATAGATATTCCATTTTCTAAAGACACAGTTTTACGATCATATGAGGAAATGCTAGCTAACGTCAAATATTGAACAGTTATTAATTTATTTCTAACACTAATTGAATCTACGATCGATTACACGACTAACGAATGGTATCGCAAATTATCTATACAAATAAATAAAATTGGAGTGTTTGTAATATTAAAATAACCGCTTTTTACTAAGTGCATATGGATGTATACACGGTAAATATACCAAAACAACTTTTTATTTTTGTCTGTCTGTCTGTTTCTTCCGGTTAATCTCTGAAATGGCTAGACCGATTTTGACAGGACTTTCACTGGCAGATAGCTGATGTAACAAGGAGTAACTTAGGCTACTTTTCCGAGGGGTGAAATAGGGGTGCGCGATAAACCGAATTCCACGCGGATGAAGTCGCGGGCAACAGCTAGTTTTATATATAACAAAATTATGGTACAGGCAGTAGAACTTGTGCCAAGTTCGTCCGGGGAGGTACTGCCAAAGTTTGAGAACCATATAAAACTACTTAACATTTGTTTATTGTGGGCTATTTTGGTTTTCAGTAGTTTTAATGGCTTCGTGTGATTGATGTAGATAAAAAAAAGCTTTAATGAATTGAAAGAAATTACAAATTGAGGTCACCCCGGACACATTATTACTTTTAGTCACGAAGGTATATTATTTTAACGAAAAGCCTTTAAATTATTCTATCTATACAAATAAATAAAATTGGAGTGTCTGTTTGTAATATTAAAATAACCGCTTTTTACTAAGTGCATATGGATGTATACACGGTACATATACCAAAACAACATTTTTTTTACAATTTTTGTCTGTCTGTCTATCTGTTTGTTTCGGCTAATCTCTGAAATGGCCAAACCGATTTTGATGGGACTTTCCCTGGCAGATAGCTGATGTAACAAGGAGTAACTTAGGCTACTTTTCCGAGGGGTAAAATAGGGTTGCGTGATATAACCGAATTCGACGCGGACGAAGTCGCGGGCAACACGAGAACCTGTGACTCGAGTAGATAGATAGTACTTAGATGACAAGTGTTGCGTTACATAAGATAAAAATATGGTAAGTGTTTTATTAAAATAATTTGCAAAAAAGGAGCTTCTTTGAGGCGCACTTTAATCCCACAGGTGTTCACGTGAGATATAGGATACGTGGTAGTATGAAAATAAATCACACAGTACTTTTTTCCAGGCAAAGTCAGGTATAAACCATGTTTGAATTTGCGTTGACATTACTGCAGCCTACACCCCATTCACTCTCGCTCGTTAGGAGTTCTTGTACGTACGGTGGGAACTATAAAGTTGTGATTTATGTGTCATTCTCACTTATAGAAATGTTGTGCCGCAAGAATTACTCATGGGAAAATTGATGTATAGAGGTTATGTAGTCAATAATACGATGAAAACGAAAATGAAGCTCACGAGGGTAATTTTTACTTAAACAGACAACTCAACGCAATTCTTGAATTTTTGACTTGCCTCATAGCTCAGTTGGTAGTAACTCTGCCATCTGCACTTAGTTCGTAGGTTCAATTCCCACCCGGAACCAACATGTGTGGGGAACATAGATGTTTGTTCTGTGTCTGGGTGTTAATATGTATGTATTTACAAAAAAAGTATATATGTATTGTCTGGCTAGTACAAGCTATGCTTAGTTTTGGGGCTAGATGGCGCTGTGTGATTGTCCACCAATATTATTATTATTATTACTTTTATATAGAGGTTTGTCATGCACTTTAGCTATGTGAAACTCTTAAGTATATTGTCACACCTAAAGAGAGCAAAGCTACGGTAGAATTAATTGCAATTTATAGCTCAATACCGTCTTTAATAGTAAATTAGCATAAAAGCTTACGCTGTCTTCGTAACTTAAACGCTTCGAATAGTTTCGTTTTATTATATACTAATTAAAAATTGTATTAGAAAGTGACTATTTTTATAATTAATTTAATTTTAATTTTAAATGCACTATAATTTATATTTCGATTTCCAATGTCATAAACATACGTACAAGTATTAACTACATAAATTCACTGTTGAACGATTCTGTTATTTTATAAAAACCTTTATAATATTTTTTTCTATATTCGTCACACAAATGTTTGTCTTGGGTGGGAATCGAACCCACAATCATCAACCAGAAGGCAGAGTTTCTACCAACTGAGCTGTGAGGCGAGTGAAACATACATACATACAAATGCCACTGAAAAAATACATACAATGTATGTTTTCATGTAGTGACAGAATGTTGCAAAGACTACTGTTGCTTGTGTGTTAACCGGAGATACGGTTTGGGATCCGCAGTTACGCGCTGATGCAATCAACGCGTAACAATAGATGCCTATATAAATACTGTACCGTAAGAGTCAGTTCAGATGGTCGGACCGCGAAAAATGTGTATAGAGATTTATTTTTTATAAGGGTTTCCAGTAAGTGATACATATTACTTACGTGAAGATAATTATCTAAAAGTAGAATTTTTGTTTAGTTTATTTTATTTATTTATTTAGTCGACTTAGCATTTAGTATATTTATCACTTTTATGTTATTTGATGTTGAGTTGAAAATTAAAGTTATTAACTAACACTCGATATTTCAAAATTAACTATAATCTTAATAAATAAAAAAACCTGCATCAAACAATTGTCCTAAAATACAAATTAAACTAGACTCTTAGAATAGATCTTAAACGATTAAACCTAATTATTATTAAATTTAGAATTTTTAATCGAAATCTTGGTATTTAATTATTTTCATCATATTACGAGCTATTTCTCAAAGAAAGCATAACATTACAACCTAACATTTCAATGAAGAAAACTGATTTGTACGGGCACGTCGTTTCTAAGAAGCGGCGTTAAACCTCGTTAGGATTTAATTTTCCAGTAAAGAGCGACTCGTCACTAACTTAGTTCATGATCCTGACGTGGAAAATCACTCTCATGAGCAGAATGGACGTTCAGTTTTGGTGCTGTATAATTTTAATTTTTTAATTTTCAAATTTAAGTTTAAGGTTTGTATTTTTGTGTAATGGTGTACGATCCAGAATTTTGATATATTCATTAATTACTTCATACATTTTGACTAATGTTACGAAATGCACAGATTTCTTTCCGAAACAGCAATGGCATCAGCTAAAGGAGTTGTTTAGGAAAATTTTAGTGGCACAGTGCAGTCTTATTGCTAGAAAACCATTTAGTGATATTTGACAAGATTTTCCTTTTTATTATAAGGCGACATTAACCAGCCGCATTTAAGAACACAAAATGCTTGAGAATACGGCTTGTGAAGTGACAGAGTGACGGGCCTTATTTTATTCCTATTGGAATAATGTATGAATTAATAAATGAATGAATGAATGAGAACGTAAAACTTATATTGTATTTTTTATGTATTTTAAGTTACTAAATTATTTATTGTATATTATATATTCAAGGAAAATCAGCGTTAGGAAATAATTACATTACATAAAGCTAACAGCTCAAGAGGTGGTAAGAGGATAAGAAAGACCTAATAAGCTGCGCTGTGCGCTTGAGGCTTGGAGTACTTAAATATCATTATCATGTTATCCAAGGGTCGGATATATGCTCAACACGTCTATGATACCTCAAAGATATTGTGGTAAGTTTATTCAGTCATCTTTGTGCATCAGTCGAGGAGGTTTTTTGACCGCGGGAGCTTCATTGTGGTTTCCTGCCATTTCTCCATAGTGACGGGCGCCATTGTAACGTTTTCACAACTTTGATTGCGTTGAAACAATAGTGCGTATTCGGGGCGATATCACAGTGTAAATGTATAATGGTGTAGCTAACGTGTAGATTGTGAAACTATTCGCCCTGTCAGGCCAGGTTTGGCCGGAGAAATAACCACAGTTTTATTTTACACTAGCTGTTTGTTGCCCGCGACTTCGTCCGCGTAGAATTCGGTTTATATTTATATTCGGATATATGTTTAAATTTTTAAGCTTGTTTGTGAATAAATCTCTTATTATTATTATTATTAACATTATTATGTAAGCATGTTATCGATCATACCTTTTGCTTCTCAGCCTCTAGTACGCTACAAGCATGTCATATGAATTAAACAGACACGATTTATTTCTCTTAAGTTTTTGCTCAGCCACGCCTAAGAAATGTACAAATATAGAATAGAATGTTACTTGTAAATCCAAATGTCAATACGTAATGTGACTTAAGGTTGCAGTAGAATTCTAATTGATTGCTCCCCAAGCAACTGTTTTTTCTCTATTCATAGACATCTATAGAACATTACAACCCTGATGAGAGCGTGGTGGTCTAGTGGTACTGACTCCGAGTTACAATCCGGATGGCGCCGGTTCAAGTTCCGACGTGCACCTATGAGTTTTTCACTTGAAAGGCTTATGTGCGCAGTACCACGTTCTCAAAACGGTGAAGGAAAACATCGTGAGGAAACCGGCATGTCCTAGATCAAAAAATTCTAAGACATGTATCAAGTGCACGAAAGGAGTCTCTTCGAGGCGCACTTACAATCCTTTCACCTATGAATAGAGAAAAAGCAGTGCCTCGAATAGAGAGTAATAGAACCTGATAATTTCACCATCACATTACACGCACCTGAGCTATTCCACCTTCACGTCTCAGAGTTACGGGCGTAACGTTGCGACTTGGGTGTTGTTGTACTAAAGTACGAGAGGACCCAAGTCTTATAAGTAATTTGTCATATGCTGAGGTTACCATTTAACACTAGGTATCTGAACGTTGCTTCCACATAAAAAAACGTTACAGGACTCAATAGCGTATATTTTCAATTCTGTACATGAATATTTCTCATGTTTCCAAGCAGTTTATGTCTGAACTTATCTCTATAAATCTTTGCAAATGAAGGTTTTGTGCGAGGCCGAAACTAGATTTCACGTTACTTGACTTTAACGAGTTGGAAATATTAATCAAAGCAAACTTCGATTTCTAATGATTTTATACATAGGGAATTGATTTACGTCGTGTTACACCGGATGATAGAGCAGGTGGCATATGGGATTAAATCGTCATCCAAATATGGGTATTGCTTTCAAACTATTTTTTATGCGATTCGGGTGGCGGAACTAGCTGACGGCCCACCTGATGTTAAGTGGTAACCGCCGCCCATAGACAACAACAATACGACTCAAGTCATCTCCACCAAAGTATGAGATGACTCAAGTCGCATTACGTTGCGTCCATACCCTGAGACAGGGATGTTATGTCGCATGCGCCTGAAATTTCACCGGCACCCACTACCTTTCACCGGAACACAGTAACACGAGTGTATCACTGCTTGGCGTCGGATACCAGGTGTGGTGGCAGTACTTCTCCGGGCGAATTTAGCACAAGTTCTACTGCTACTATGGGTTGCTCCTTTCGCACCACCCGGGGGACACGTGTTGGGATTCAAAGAGAAATCACTTACGGACGTTTTAATTGTTACAAGGATCGTGCTCGCGAAAAGAAAGGAATCCCTCCATTAGGGGTTTCTTGTCTGTTCTTCCCCATGGAGGGTCGGATAGGGTTTGAACAGGCGTCAAACTTATCGATAAGTACGCGTGACCTTATGTTTTGAATATTGACGTTTCCAAGCCATTTCTTTATGAATTCTATGGAAATAAAGTTTTTGACTTTGACTTTGACTTTGACGCGAGCAACGTGGGCCCCCATTAACGAAACGAGCAAGATGGCCTGCATTATGTAAAGTGGTGACCTCTATATATAACAAAAAACTATGTCTCGGGCTACCCTACTTAGGTATGGGAAGACTGCGTTTAATTCTATTGTACCCTTAAAATGAAGATTGGAGGTGGAATGTCTCGCATGCTTGTAATTTTACAGCCAACCACGAATAAATAAATTTGTTGGAAATTTTACTCAGCACCATCTAGACCCAAAATAAGCATAGTTTTTACTATGGGAACTAGATAACTGATACAATTATAATAGATACACTTTATTAACATATATTTTCGTCACACAAATCTTCGTCCTTGGTGGGAATCGAACCCACAACCTACAGCGCTGAAAGCAAAGTTACTACTAACTGAGCTGTGAGACCAGTAATTCCATTATGTAAATCAGTAGCTTCACAGGTAGTCGATAAGCATTCAAGTCCGAAGCTGCGATTTGTTCCTAGAACATGAGAGGGTCACATACTGTCCGACAGACCAACATCTCACAATGAATATTGTATTATTTCTCACTATAATCGTTAGTCGCGTTCTTCTGTTAGTTCATTTGTATTCTAGTTGGTGTTGTGCGGACGGAGACAGATGCTACTGCTAGGCTAGACGACTTGCATTTCAAAGTGAAAACGAGAGGCGCTACTAATACCTATGGTAGTCCTGTTTCCACTACAGACACGCTTACTCTCGACTAGTGATAGTGAATTGCATTTATTTTAACACTTTAATAACAATATTGGTGAACAATTCACACAGCGCCACCTAGCCCCAAATCTAAGCATAGCTTGTACTATAGGAACCAGACAACTGATAGAATACATATACATTTACGACTATAATAATATATATAAGGACAAACATTTGTGTGACGAATATAGATGTATGTTCTGTCTGGGTGTATGTACGTATTAACAAAAAAAAAGGATATAAGTATTATATCAGTTGTCTGGTTCCCATAACACAAGCTATGCTTTGCTTACTTTGGGGCTAGATGGCGCTGTGTAAAATGTCCACCATTATTATTATATTATTACTGATAACTCCCCGATATTTGAATTACGGATTCACAGATTTCACAACTGCCTAGCTTAATCTAGAAAATTAATATCTATTAAGTGTTTAGTGAAACGATTAGTGACATGTTTAGCTGCTAAAATGCAACGAAGCTGTTAATGAATGAATGAATGAATGATTGAATCGAATGATAAATTTCAATGAATTTCCAATCGAATGTGATACCTTGTTGCGGGAATGGCTAGGAAAGTACGGAATAGGCTTGCCAAGTTAACTGAACCAGAGTAAACTTACCAATTCCTTCTTCTTGTCTTGTTAAGAATTTGATTTTAAATATCTATAAAAAAATTGGCCGGAGATACAAAAACAGAAATTATAATAGCTTTGATCGTACAAGTGCGAAAAGATGCAGAGCTTAGAAATAATTAAAGAAATCTCTTGTAAGTTTTTTTCTAGTAGTACATAGCTTTTGATGACTTGTTTCGATGATCTATATCTATCAACGGTACTTTTCAATAAGATGGAAGATAATTTTGACGAATAGTAATAAAATAAACAAAATGTTTGCTTATGCAGCTGGTTCCACACAAACTTAGCTTTATATAATCGTCAGATGCTAGTAAATAAAGGCGTACCTACAAGTAAGCTTGAATTAATACTGTACAAGCCTGACCAATTTAATAGCTGCAATTGAATTGAGTGTACAAGGCGATAAAATCCGAGTTTTCGTGGTATGTGCCCTTTTTGCATATTTTCGAATTAATCAAGAACTTAAGGACATAGTCCAGTCTTAATGTGACTCAGTTATAAACACTTGCATAATATACCTCTAGATAGCTTGGACATTCAGGTGAGTTGCAGTGAAAAATGGAATGTATGATTACTTTACGCAGCAAAACGAAAAACCGACTTCGTATAATAATAAGATTTTAAATTCCAAAGAGCAGTAGAACTCACGCCAAGTTCATCCATGGAAGTACTGCCACCATGCCCATTCTGCCGCCAAACAGTAACGTATTCGCGATACTGTGTTCCGGTTTGAAAGGTGCGGTTGCGTACCTAGTTGGGGAGGATCCAAGTCCAATCGGTTGTTATGGACAGAGGTTACCACTTAACACCAGGTGGGCCGTCTGCTCGTTTCGTAACTTTATAATATAAAAACAAAAATAAAAAGATCTAGCCCTCGGTGTTGTTCTGTAAAGGCTTATTCTGTAAAATGTATTTTTCAACAAAAACTTATTTGAACTCAAAATCAAAAATTCTATTTCTATTCAATTCATAAACGAATGGCTTGGAAACGTCAAATCCTTAATATTGTATATACAGTAAGAATAATAAAAATACTTTATTTGTACACCAGAGAACATTATAAATAACAGTTAAAAACTTAGAACTTAGTACAATGGGCGGTCTTATCGCTATGAAGCGATCTCTTCCAGACAACCTTGGGCACAAGATCACGCGTACTTAATGCTTAGTATTAAATATTAGTACTTATTAGCTTATGCATGTTTTTTTTCTCGGGCATACCATAGATATCTAGCCTAGATAGATCTACCTAGGTATCTATAATGCCCATCTAGAAAATGTTCTAAACATTGAAACTATATCAAATCCCAAGTTTACTGCCAAGCCGCCATGTTGGATATCGTTTGTGATTGCATTCACTTTGTTATTTTGCTGTCGTTTCAGTATCTTGTTACTTCTATTCGTGGGCCGGTGTCATTACCGCAGAGATTCCTTTATATAACTAGGTATTACACCCACGTTGAACCAGACGTTATGGTAAGTATATAAATACCTTGGTACTTGGAGGAAGATTATGGAATCATGTGTCCTGTTAAAATGTGAAATTATGTCGTAGAATGCTTGTTGAAAAAGCAATGCTAAGCGGTAACCTTTGCCAATAAAATCGTTATGATCAAAATATTTTTTTGAAAATTAATATTTATTACACATTAAACATTGAAGTACCTAATGTCAAATATGATACATAAATCGTAACTGGGTCAAGCCACGTGCTAAAGCTAGCATCAATAACGAACAGCAACCTTCATATATTAAAATAACACAGCAAAATATAAAATCCATCAGCCATTATGGCGCGGCCTCTACTGCATTGCGCTTTTCATCACGATTGTACACTGTAACAACATTATACTAATATAAGTGTTGGGTAAATCATTTCGTGTCACGAAAGCCGTTATACTTGCTGTAAAATGTGTTAGTATAGAATTTGACATTGTATTGGTAAAATAGTACAGTCGGATTCAAAAGTTATTTTGTATTTATTAATGTTGAATACTGTTGAAAACATTAAAAAACACAAAAGACAGCTTCAGAAGTAGTTTTTACATCAAATTTAAATATATTTTATATATATTAATATTTTTATAGACTAACATATAGCATATTTTCATTTTTAATCTTAACATTAATTCCTTCTGCGTTCAAGTCTCAGAGTTACGGACGCATATGATGCGACATGCGACCGATATTAATTATATTCTTATTATGATATGTATGTATGTTTTTAAAAAAACGTCAATAGTAGCAGTCTTATTCCCATGATGAAAAAAGAAATGTCTGATAAAAATAATAATTAACTTTTACTGTTGACCCTGCTATTTAACATAGGATGAAGACAGGGTTTATTCATACAAAATACGTGAGGATTGTATAATTTTTTGTCCTTGTTTTAATGCACACAGACTCATTCCTCTGGATTAGGTGTCCCTGTCGGAAGTTGCATGAACCTATCCACTCAAAAATCTATGACCTATATATTTTGTGGGTTCAGATGCTTTCAATATTCAGTGGGATTGGATTAGTGGTTTCAGATGGGTATAAGCCAAATCTCATCACAATTCGTACTGCCGAGGCAAACCCAATGTGAATTATATATAATATGCGCGTCAATGAAAGCTATTTCACAATTTTTATCCAAAACTATCATTTATTTTTTCATTAATTTTGTTTTTTATTAAATACAGTTACGGTACGAGCCGACGGCCCACCTGATGTTAAGTGGTAACCTCGGTCCATAACAACAAAGTCAAAGTCAAAGTCAAAAACTTTATTTCCATATAATAAACCGATGCGACTTGTGTCCTCCCCTACTAGGTACGACAAGACTCAAGTCGCATCGTATGCAACCGTAACCCTGAGTCGTATATGTGGAATCATGTGCCTGTAATTCCAATAATATCATAACAATTCTGAATCATATTCTATTGATTAAAGTCATCTATATCTACATATAGGCATATGAAATACATAACTGATTGTTTAGCATATTATGAGTAGGCACATGGGCCGATGATAAGATCTACCTGATATCATGTGAATAAAATCAACCCCTTGCTACATACACATTATGTAACATAAACAATAATAAATAAACCTTCTAATCGCCTGGAACCTCAATAATTGATATAACTAATTATTAGTTACGGGCACAGCGTAATTACAGAATAATTATTGTTTACAATGTAACACGACCAGATGATTGACAAATTGTCAGAATGAAAGTTCAGGACAGCTCACTGAGATAATAACTAATAATAACTCCAAACAAAAACAAATTGACTAATAATAAAGAATTTTAATTGTAGCTAGAATGCCTGGTAATCTTACAAATATTATAAAAGTGAAAGTTTGTATGGATGTTTGCTACTCTTTCACGCTCAAATAACACAACAAAAAAAAAATGGTACCAAGATAGCTTATTTCCTGGATTAACACATAGGCTACTTTGATCCCGGAAAAGTGCAGTGTTCCCGTGGGGTTACTTATTCACCGCGGGTAACACCGCGGGGCGCAGCTAGTAAAATATAGTTTTAATTGTAAATGCCCTACATTATTTATTATATATTACTTATTTAAAGCACTATCAAAAAAACAGCATCACGCCATCTGTTGACAATTTTAGGAACAATGACTTGACAAGCCTTCATTTTTATCTGTTTTGGAATATTCCTTGTTTATCTTAATTAGTCACTCTGTGGCTGTCACTGTGTCATACAACAATTTGACAGATCTGTAGTTAAATTTGTGGTATCCAGCCTGTGAAGGAAGGTGTCACAGTTCGATTCCCGGCCGGTGCGAACGTCTGTGTAGATAAGAGTACAGAGTTTTTCCCGAGCCTAAGATGTTTATATTGTATGTCATATGTTCGAGATTATGCCACATGTTACACAGTTCAGTCGTAAATCTGTTAATCCTTTATTAGAACAGTTTAAGGACCCAATTATTATTTTTACTATAGAGTTATTCGGCATTAGTCCTTCGTTATGCTCTGATTTTTTGAATCCAGAACATAGTGGGTTCCCTCTTGCAAATAATTTGGTACACGCTTCCAAGCTAGTATCGTAGTAGTATCGTTTAAAAACGGCCCATACCACTTGGCTTCCTTTATTTTCTGTATATATGAAAAAATATACTTGAACAAGCCACAACACTGTATACACTGCAAGGCAATCCTCGAAATCACGATATACATATAGACATTAACAAGCCACCATCTTATATTTAAAACAGCCAAAAATTCGAAGACATGTGCACGAAAAGAGCCTCTTTGAGGGGCACTTGAATTTTTTCAACACAACGGTCAGAGAAGTAGTATAGTAATAGTATTTGGTGCTACCATCACCACAACCCGTTGTCATAGAGAACATCCCCAACACCATTACCAGTAATGAAGCATTGACAACTCGGATTCCTGATCAATCATTCCACCTGCATAATTAATACCTTCAAGAATCACCACCCCACCGTAATTTGTCTGACTGCCCTTATCAGCCATCAAGGGGTAGGCAGGATCGATACGCCCCGCCCGTGGCGCATGCGCGGTACGTTACCTGATGGTGGTGGTGTGACCTCGTGGGATCGCCTCGCCTGGCCCAGCCCCACGGGTCATTTGAGTCGTACCAGCGGGGTCGAGCGCACCTGAAGATGGGAGCAGATCCAAGATGGCCGTCCCACCTGAAGATGGGAGCAGATCCAAGATGGCCGTTCCGTCCTCCGTGATGTAAGTACAATGTAGATAGGTCACCCTCGATACTCCATACAAGTGGGGTAAATTACCTACTGCAAGAGCTCCGGCCTATCCAAACACTTAGTGTGTGTGTAGTTCGAGGCATACCTAACCACAGGCGCCTACGATGCTATGCTACGATGCGGGTGAAAGACGATTATTAGGCGAAAGGTGAGTGGCGCTTCTATACATAGTATTCTTTGGATAGGAGAGTAATTGTGACGTAATCTTGTAATGAAAAGACTACCAGTTAAATATGATTTATTCTCGGTCTGGGTCGTACATGGCTAAGTTTATGTGAAACATAAGGCAAAGTTTTCATTTGCTTTTACAAAAGCGAAAAGTAAAATAAAACATTGATATTGATATAATGCAAATTTCTAAAATATGGAATTACTAAGTTTACTCTTAGATTTCCACTTTATTTTAGAAATAAATCTAGTCTCATATAGGCTATACCAAGAATTTCGTCCGCGGGGAATTCGGTTATATCACGCACCCCTATTTTACCCCTCGGAAAAGTAGCCTAAGTTACTCCTTGTTACATCAGCTATCTGCCAGTGAAAGTCCCGTCAAAATCGGTCCAGCCATTTCAGAGATTAGCCGGACCAAACAGACAGACAGACAAAAATTGTAAAAAATGTTGTTTTGGTATATGTACCGTGTATACATCTATATGCACTTAGGAAAAAGCGGTTATTTTAATATTACAAACAGACACTCCAATTTTATTTATGTCTATAGATATAGTCTAAATTTGTAAGTTAAATTCTGTTAATAAATCCAATTAAGTAATCCAGAATTCCTTTGTAGGATATACCGATGCAGTGAAAGGAAATCCATAAGGTTTTTTACTAGACTTCGAAGTTAATTTAACGATTAAGCTCATTCCAATACTTTGCAATTCACACAAAAACGCGGGTTTCATTTAAAAATGAATAAAAATTTATTTAAAAACCGTCCAAGATTAACGTTTACTTTGATTTAAACAGTTTACTGTAAAAATATTGTATTTAGTTAATAGTGATTCAAATAACAACTTATAGACATACATAAGAAAAAGAGACAAGCAAAACGAGGTTCCAAAAATCAAGAACAAACGAAACAAGAAGTGAAATCACATTTACAAAATTAAATGTATAAAGTATCGAACGAGGATGGTTTAAACGATTACTGTACTCGATTCCTTTTTTCCTGTACTCGATTTAATATCTTGACAAGTGCATTATGAAGTTTATGCTCCATAATTTAATACAGTTATATGTACAAGTAAGAACAAGGAAAGGCTGTCAAAAACAAAGCAATTGTGCGAGTATTTCCGAAATAAAAGTGCCCTTAATTCACATCATTAAACGGCTCCAACATAAATATTCCGTTAAGTTGGTATGCCGTCAATTATTTGGGCAAACATTGTGAAGTGTAACGTATACCGCGTGTACAAACATCTGTACTACGAGTTGAATAAATAAGCTCCACTCTGTTTAGTGCCTTCTATATTGTAACCACAGAGTAAAAATGACAGGCAGAAATAAAATTTTGTATCGAATAGAGCTCATCATTATGCGCGTTTGAAACTTAAACATACCAGTAAGTAATAAAATCCAACTTTTCCACTTGCAGTAAAGTTAAGTGGGTATTTTGGTACTTAAACTGAAAGTAAGCACTACGAGACAAACTGGGATTATAACCTTCTTTAAAAAATAGTTAAATGTAAATTCTCGAATACAGATGTACGTAGTCATAAAAATATCACCAATATAGAGTGGCACCCTACAACGATTTATCTGAGAGCATGCTGGAATAGGTATTTGGCTCTCCCAGGAAATATGAGGGAGACACCTTTCTGGACACGAAGGCGGACATAGTTCGGAGGTCCTGTGACTTCCCACTCGAGTGCAAGAGCATGCGGGTTCGGGGGGCTTCAGGGCTTCACCAGGATTAGGCCTCAAGGCTTCCCCAGGATTAGGCCTCAAGGCTTCCCCAGGATTAGGCCTCAAAGCCGCTGATGTTACTGTTGTGCGATATCCGTACAATCCTGGTTTTCAAACCATGGAAAAAACGAGATGTCTTCCAAATGTGGCTGAAGGGTACTTTAGATGCTTGGTAGCATTTTCTTTCTATTTTTTTTTATTCGAGTCACTGGTTCTCTCAAACCAGTGTGGTGAAAGAATTTTAAGTGCGCCTCAAAGAGACTCCTTTCGTGCACTTGACACATGTCTTCGATTTTTTTTAGTTCTATGACATGTCGGTTTCTTCTCGATGTTTTCCTTCACCGTTTTGAGAACGTGTTATTGCGCAGTTTCTTAAATTGAAGGACATTTAGCAATTTGCAACCATCCTGTGGTCTCCAAACAATGTTTCTTCAGTAGCTCATTTAAAATTGGATTATTTTTGTCTCCCTGATGACGTCACATGTCCTTTAAAATAATTCTTCTCAATTCTATTTTCTTTTGTTTTATTTCTTCTGTATCACTCCGATGCCTCACCTTTCTATGTCAAGCCTCACCTATAAGGCCCGGTCTCATTAAGGACATTGGCTTTGTCGCTTACGACATAGTTTTGAGTAAAACGCAACCCCAATTTGGGTTGCGCCCTTTCGGGTTGGCGCCCTAATGGCGCGGCCATGACGCAAAAGGTTAGTGCAGTTTTATAGGGTTTTTTATTATTGGACGAATGACAAACAAATTCAAATTGAATAGCATCAGAAACACATAATTACCCAAGATTATATTTAACAGAAACATCGAGAGATGATTGTGCCGTTTTGATCGAAATGTTTATTAATGTAATAACGACAATTTCGTAAAATTCAAGATCTTTGGACTCGATTTTTAAGCTGATGTGCTTGAGAATGAGTTCAGATTTGAATTAAGAAGGCTAAAATGTCCGGATGAAGTGTAATGAAGTCATTTTTTTCTTTAAAACGTATAACCTGACAGTGCCAGTAGAACTTATGCGAAGTTTTTTCGGGGAAGTGCTACCACCATACCCATTTTTGATAAAGCAACCCCTGTGCAAAATTTCCGACATGTGTCGTAGTTTCAGGGATTTTGTGATGAGTGAGAGAATCTTTAGCTATTTTATAAATATGGGTATAAATTTTGAACTGACAAAAATAAAATTTTGCTTATTATTGTTTTCAATATCCCCAATAACTAAATTAGTTATATACAAAATGGTTATAAATTTTTGGTATTCTTTACATCCAAAATGAAAAACCAAATTACATAGGTGTAGCAAATTGCATTAGTGGCCGTAACTAATTCCCGTGGGTAGATTTATACATTAGAGTCGGAAGTTAAAGATTGTTCGACATCATTATATAAAAAAAACTATCAATTAATTAAGCCATAGCCAAAACGAATGCAAAATTAATGGGTAATAAAAATATATCACACTCATACAAGTTTGAAAAAGACTATACGCCTTATTTTTTTCTTTATGTAAATAGTGCTTTGGAGAGCTCATTTAGTTATTTGTCCCATTAACTAGAAAACACTGGAGGTTTAGTCAATATTTCAAATTCTGCCTTGTTTTGTCACCTTTTTTATTGTAGCTTTTAATATATTTAATCTTTTGACCTAAAAATAACAAATGATTTATGACGTCCAATTATAAAGACCTCCTACAATCTAATCCGTTTTTATGATGAAAGCCCTATAAAATATAGCTGTATTCTGCTATGAATTGTGATCTTACGAAGAAAGTCATTGCGTATAATTTCAAAAACAAATTTCAAAGACAAAATATTACTATTTAGAGATTAATGTCCTGTGAAATAGTTGAGAATCTCCTTTTCTAAATACTATAAAAAAGTAGCTGTCTACCTCTATCTATTTCTCAGCTTACTTAAAGTTGCCTGGAAGAAATCTCTATTATCGATAAGACCGCCCATTGTATTACCTTAGCTTAATGATTAATCTTTACGAAGTTTCCATGTATGGTGATCAATATAGTGTCTAACTATCAACTTTTTCTAAATCACGCAACGGATTTTGATACAGTATCCAGTATCAGTCCATAAATAGAAAGAGCGATAAACGATTAATGTTTGTGTAAATAATTAGTAAATTTATGGCAGACGTGTGAAGTCGGGGCGAGTCACTAGTGGTTAACAAATAAAGCTCATGAATCAAATCTAAAACAGAATTGTATTTCTCATCAGTGTGGAAGAACAATAAGGAATGGCAATAGCTAAGGAATGAATTTTTGAAATCGAAATTACGCCATCAATGTACTTTCTCCTTATTAAACCGTGAAGTTATTTAACAACTTAAATCTCTATGGCAAATCAATATTATCTGATCCATGGTCTATGGACCGGATAAACGCTCGATGATCGATTATCGTGAACTATAATTAGTGTTTAGCAATCGATATTAATTAACCGAGAAAAATGTGCAACCTTTTAGTACTTTTTCATGATTACTTTACTTGCTACTAGGTGGTTTGCGTACGATCATTGAAGTAGGGATAGCAAAAACATACGAGGTAGGTTTGTAGGGCACCCCTGTACAACATTTTGGAGTTACCGTGTGATGATTTTAGTGCTGAAAATGATGGCATGCAAACAAGAAGCTCTGTTGAAAGAATTTATAGTGCACATTGGTTTTTATGTTATTTTGAATTAAAATTCAGGTGTATTAAATAGTAACTACGCTTAAAGGTACATTTATTATTTCGCTTGTAATTCCTCGATAAGTCAATTCGTTAAATCTTAATAAGAAATTTATATCTAAAACCGTAACTTTACTAATTGATATTCACTTAGCTTCGTTATCGTCATAAATATATATAGCAAACCATTCTTGTGAATGATGATCGAAAATAGGAAAAATTTCAATAAAATAAATAAAATTTGCCAATGCACTGTTTTTATACGCGCGGACAGTTCGAATCGTCGCCAGCTGATATGTATGGGAACCGGGAGTGAAACAACCGTCTTCCACCGAAACTGACTTATTACTGCTGTCCTTCACTAACAAACATATCACACATACATTACTGGAGAAAGATTTTAAGTTTAATTTTTATTGTATTGAAATCATATAACTATAAATCATGAAACTGTAAATAGGTCTAATAGGTTAAATAGCTTAAGTCATCATTTATGTACATAGATTGTAAGTTTATTAATTTGATACTTTAATGTAATGTGCTAGTCTTAATCGCCTGAGACACAGGATTTCCTTGTTCAGACAGTGTAACTATTACTTATTATATACTGACTCACTATGTTATTCTTAGCACGAAGTCAATGAATTAAGATTTATTATTATTCTCATAAAACTTGCATGTATTATTCCGGATGTGTTTATTTTCCTGTCCGTACAAGTGGCTGGTAGTATGTAGGCTATGCCCTTACAGAGCGAAGTTGCACAACGATGCTCCGGCGATATTGCACCGATTCATTCACAAACTAGTTTTAGAACTATCTGGAGCGTTTCTGAGATATTTAGCATGATTAGTGCGTTTTTCTCTCGGTATTTCGACAGTGTGAGATGGACTTAGAGATTTTTATTCTTCTAGACGTAAAAGTATCTTTGTACTAGTCCGAATGGAGACGAATATGTTAACTATATTCGTGCCAATTCGTGGAAATCTAAGGTGCGATGCGTGCACATGAAATATGATAATTAAAGTTTGATTTGATTCATCAATTAGTCTTATTTGTTTCAACCGACAAACCTAAAGGAAGTAAACGTACATTCCAATATTAATTTTTATATAAGTTAAATAATAAGTTAAAAATTTTTACACGAGGTACCCGGTTATTTAAGAACTGTACCGGTGTTCTCAGATCAAAGGCTACAAATACATTGCAGATATTGTGACAACATAAATATTTCAAAAAGCGCCGTCTATGATTAACATTTTTACGATCAGCTTTTTGCCAAACGCTCTGGTCAATTAAACTAGGTTCAGGATACTATCATTACCTGATAATATACCATCTCTAATGCTACTCAAATAAATAAATAAATATATATTGGTGGACATTTCACGCAGCGCCATCTAGCCCCAAAGTAAGCTAAGCATAGCTTGTATCATGGGAACCAGACAACTGATATAATACTTGAATACTTTTTTGTTGTTAGTACATACATTTCAACACCCAGACAAAGAACAAACTCCTATGTTCGTCACACAAATGTTTGTTTTGGGTGGGAATCGAACCCACGACCTACAGCGCAGAAGGCAAGGTTACTACCAACTGAGCTATGATGGCATGAATTACTAAATGTTTAATATCTATAATTTGTTCACAGATTTACTCTCTTCAGAGCAGCCTAAAATGGACAGATGGTAGCATCAAAGGCGCATAAGGCATAAGGTTAGTCTTTATTTTGCTGATTTTGTAACAAGAGCTACTTAAAAATAATAAAAATAAATAATGGTGGACATTTCACACAGCGCCATCTAGCCCCAAAGTAAGCTAAGCGTAGCTTGTATCATGAGAACCAGACAACTGATTTAATACTTATATACTTCTTTGTAAATACATACATATAATACATATCAACACCCAGACACAGAACAAACATCTATGTTCGTCACACAAATATTTGTCTTGGGTGGGAATCGAACCCATGACAAAGGCAGGGTTACTACCAACTGAGGCTTTTAAATTAATAGAGTAAACAAAACCAAACGTTATTACTAGTTACCTTTATCGTTATCCTATCAAAATACCTGATTCTCACATTTCAATGTGACACTTAAATAACTATGATATCATAAGGTTGGTCACTGGACTGTATTCCTTACAATGTACCCAAAATTCACACAAATTCTTACTCATTCCAACTTGTTTCCGTATCAGTCGTATGCAAATTTGGATGCAGGTAGCAAAAGATTAAAAATAAACACCTTTCGATATGAAAATTTACAACATTACAAATCGATAACAAAGTCATAAACTCGACATATTTTATTACGTAAGATATACAAGTATCATTTGGACAAAATTTACATGCTCAAGTACATATATATAGTCAGGGGAAGTCTTAAGGCGCACTGTATTTGAAGCATGACAAAATATGAAACTTTTATAAGTGATAAATGAGTCCTATTTAATCGCGTTGGGCTTGTGCCAACTCAATCATATCATTGGACTGGACTATTTGCGTTACAGTAAAATACGTCAAAATTAAATAAAATGGTGGCATAAATATGTATAGCGGCAGTATATCGAAGGGAGGCTACTACTACTACTCCTACTTGGACGAATTATACAACATTTCTGTGCATACTATAAAATAAACTAAAATACGAATTAAAATAAGTTTTACCTACATTACAAAAATTTCCAAAGACAAGTACGTAATATCTACAAGTAAGTACAATAAAACCAGCTGAGCCATTTCAAGACCGTTTACAACTAAAGATAATATTAATAATAATATTGGTGGACAATTCACACAACGCCATCTAGCCCCAAACTAAGCATAGCTTGTACTATGGAAACCAGACAACTGATAGAACACATATATACGTTTTTGTAAATACATACATGTATTACATATAAACACAAATAGAATATAATATTAAGATATATATATATATAATATATTGCTCATATATTGCTAATATATTGCTCATAATATATTTGAAATTTATGTAAAATGAATTAAACGTAGAAATGCGGAGTTTTTTTTTATGAAATTAAGGATTTTCTTAGTACTTAAGTTTAGTTATAACTTTACTTTTATTAAACATATTCAAATAATATGTTTAACGAATAACGAATAAATACCTAACGTATTCCACCTTGCGTACTCTTCGCCTTGCCGACATGACAATGCCACAGAGCATAGATCCAACTGTAGAGACGACGTTGTAGGCAATTTACTTATTTGCTTATGCCCATTAGTAGGCAGTGGACTCACATGCTGAAGAACCGATTGCCTTTGGGAGGCCGCAAATGTTTATAACCTTGTGTATGGAGTAATGTCTTGCTGAAGATGGTTGCCAGAAAACTGTAGAGATAGATAGCTAGATAGAAAGATAAACACTTTATTGCACATTACACCAATAAAACACAAAATATAATAGATTTAGGTACATACTATTGGAGGGCTTCCTTTTTTTTTCGCGAGCACGATTCTTGTAACAAGTAAGAAGTAAGTAGCCTTGTAAGAAGCAAGTAGTCATTTCTAGTAGTCCTGTATATTATGTAATATTACTGAATTTCGTAAATATCGTACCAACCCTGGGTCTGTCCCGCAACATTCCTTAATCTGTGAATGTTTACCTAATAACCCTTTTTGCTCCCTCGGTATTTTCTGCCACTTATCCGCCAAGTCTAGCTACAATTACAAATGCCTCTAATTACCGTTAATCTGCCTTATTATTCGTTAATTGCTCATTGATACACGTCCCAGCATCAAATACTTCCGTGTAGGTATCCAAATGATTGGACGGAGGGGTTGGGTATAGGTAATGGTAATTAGGGTTAATTGGTGTTATTTTAATTTAAATAACTTAGTTCTCACTTAACTTTGCCTTAGCTACTAGGTGTAAGTACTTATTAGTCCAAGTATAACTTAGTTATTTCGCTTAAAATTCAAAGTATCGTTGAAAATGCAGCTTGTTTGCAGTTATGACAAATGGAATAAGTTAGGGAACATTGTGAAATTTCAGGTTTGATATGGTTCTTAGATTTTTTTACAATTTATTTGGGATACTTTTATTGTGACCTACTCAATACACCGTCTAAGCAACTGATACAAAGTTTCTAAGAAAAGAGTTCAACGCGCTTCTTTTCTCTGGTTTACTTAATTTTTAAAGTTTTCAAGTAATTTGAATTGGAAATTGAAGAAAAATTCATTTTAATGATTACTTTTCTTCATTACACACATTTTTCACAAACCAAGAAGTATAATTCATACGTATACAAAAAATCGTGATCATAAGTAGGCTTTCAAGAAGTTTGTTCAATGGCGGTACGGTATAGAGACCCAAAAATTGAAAATCGATAAAAACGTCTTTGAGGGGAAACTGGTATAACTTGATGATGCAGATGGTGTTAGTACAAAGTTGCAGGCAAATTATGTTGGTATACAATAAGACCATATGCAAAACAGTGACAGAACCTGCGCATACAAAGTTCCCTGTGTCCCTACGAATGCTACATAGTAAATATTTATATAAATAAATTTAGGTTCATATTTCACACAGTGCTATCTAGCTCCAAGCTAAGCATAGCTTGAATCATAGGACAACTGATATAATCCTTTTTAAATACATACCTATTTGTATAATACATATAACCCAGAAACAGGAAAAAAATATGTTCGTCACACAAACGTTTGTCCTGGGTGGGAATCGAACCCACGACCTACAGTGCAGAAGGCAGAGTTACTACCAACTGAGTTGTGTGGCCAGCCAGAAAAGTTATGTGTGATCTAAGTACGAAATACTCTATTATTTACTCTGAAGTAAGAGCCAAAGTGAAGTCAAATTTGTTTTGTATATTATAGGGATAAGTAGCTGTCTGATGTCTGGTAATCATAATGAGAGTAAAAAATAGCTACAGCACTCGGGAATAATGTAACTTTCTATTAGTATGTACAAGTATTTTCAGAATCGGATCAGTAGAAGACTGGAGGAGGACTCCTACATCCAAACATACGAACATTTTAAAAGATACACTTACAAAAACCGACTTCATCGCCAAAGAACGAGAATGGTTCCTTGTTATCTCGTACTTGGGTGACACAAGTTATTTTGATTTCAAAACCAAAATTCTAAACCGATTTTGATGATCCTTCCTTGATTTGATCCTTCCATATAAAAGAATAATTTTCCAAATCGGTTAGACATAACGGAGATCTAAGGTAACAAACGTAAAATAATACAACTGAATTGAGAACATCCTCTATTTTCAGAGCTCAATTAAAAATAGAAGCGAAACTTCTTAAAATTACAACGCGACAACTCTATATTTGTTATTCTATCGCTTTGTAACTTGTATATGTCGCTCTCTTTTGCTCCACTTCCATGGCATTGGAGTACATAACTCTCTTTCTATTTCTCTCTATGTCATATATTTCTTCTCTCTCATGTAACGAAACGTGCCTAAACGTGACGAATCCTTAAAATTTTACTCTCAATTATAGTTAATTACGTAGTTTGTGTAAAATCACTGGCTTGTTTCACTAAGTTGCTTCTATGGCGTTACCTGCTTGTATCGTGTTCAATCAGATACAATTAAGCTTTCCTGTTTAGATATCAAATGAACAGACGGCAAAATAAAATATGTTTTATTTACATAAACTAACTTTACTTAATTATCTCTAAGGCACGTAACTGTAATGGAATTATGTCAGACATTTGATGTTGATTAGTAATGGATAAGTTGATTCCATGCATCCCAAATAACTAAAGGTGTATGCTAATAATATATAATTATAATAATAATAATAATAAATATTGGTGGTCATTTCACACAGCGTCCCAAACTAAGCTAAGCACACCTTGTACTATGGGAACCAAATAACTGATAGAATACTTATATTACTTTTTGTATACATGTACATATAAATAAATATTAATACCCAGACACAGAACAAACATCTATGTTTGTCATACAAATGTTTGTATCTTAAACTTCAACGGTAATTATGTGTTTCCTTATGTTTTCCTTTGTGTTTTTATGTCTTATTTATTAACTTATAAATTTATCCATTGTCTTTTCTCTTAGATCTCTTCAATTTCCGTGATTTCACTAAAGCCTGTGCTGAAAATCAGCGCTGGGGATCTTGGGTCCTCAGCACATGCTGAGCACTGAGCTTTTTTTCGCAAGCAGTGTACGTACACGGCAGCGATCCGCGTAGGCATTTGTTATTTTTATTTTATTTTTTTGTTTAATTTCTCCTTGTTGTACATTTGTTCTTTTGTGTTTTTTTAAATTTCTCCTAGATATATAAGTACCTATGTAATCGGTGTTGTGTATACAATTTGTTGAAAATAAATTATTTTCTTTCTTTCTTTCTTTCTTTCTTTCTTTCTTTCCTTATATAATTAAGGAATATATGTTACGTTTCTCCGTATTATTACTCAGAACACATTTTTGGAGACATTTAAGGATGAAATGATTTTTAAAACTGTCAATAAAATTATGTTAATATTGATCCATTAAATCAATCACGAAATCTTTAATGAGGCCAAGGACCTGTCGTATCAATAAAGAACCCCGTTTTTATGGAAACTGCAAGTGTTGTTTAAAAGATAACTGCGGGTATTTGTAAGAACGTGATATCTAAATGGTATGATTGCCCGACTTTCAATTTGACGGTCGCTGGTTCATTCTGAAATTATGATAACAGAATCTCTAAATGTTCTTAATAAAAAAAACATGGTGGACACAGCGTGATCTGGTCTTAAATAAAGCTAAGCATAACTTGTATCATGGGAACCAGACAACTGATAAAATACTTATATGCCTTTTTTTTGTGAATACATTCATATAAAACACATCTATGTTCGTAATACAAATGTTTGGTAATGTTTTAATCTACCAACTGAGCTGTGAGGCCAGTTAGTCATTTGGCAAGTCAGTAGCTGGCAAGCTGGTTACTGGCAATTTAAATTTAATAAGAGGAGTATATCTCATTCCTCGATTTGATTGGACGGTTTGCTACAAACAGATAAAGGGCCAATCCAATTTGAAGTCTGATTTCAGAATCAGATCAGATCAGATCATTGATGATCTTTTGAATCTTTTGACCTTTGAGACCTCAAATGAGAATCAAAAGATCTTCAAAATAGCCAGATCCGGGGCAAGTAGTATTAGCAGTAGAACTTGTTCTAAGTTCGTCCGGGAAAGTACTGCCATTGTAAGCATTTTCACCGACCTTCAAAGTGTTCCGGTCTATAGGTCGTGGATACCACCGAAATTACAGCCTCATGAGACCATCCCATACCTAGGTACCGTATTGTTTTGTTATGGGAATATTGACATCAGCCTGGATTATGCTTATTCCGTCACTTATACTTCTGACATACAGCTAACTCTAGTTCGGTAATCAGGGCTTTAACAAAACTGTACAATATGGTTTATATCTAATCAAGTTTTATTATTATTATTATTTCATCATAAAAATAAGTGATAAGTAACACATGTACAAAGGTGAGCTTAACCCTAAATATAGTTCTCTTCCAGCAAACCTTTGAGGCTAGAGAGACGTAATTATTTACATAAAGAAAAAGTATATATTTAACAAATCTTTTTATCAGCTGAAAACAGGATATTCCTCAGCTTCCAGGTAATTGCTAGGCCGATCGGCTAACGGTTAAACCAACTAGTAATTAAAACAAGTAGCTTAATCAATGATTAAAATATAAGACTTGAAATAGGCTGATTTATATTCAGGAAGAGATAAGTATATATTTTTAATTGTTACCGTTACAAATTATTATCGAAATGCAGTAAGTTGCACCAAGGGTCGATCCATACCACCAATCGAAAACAATTGAGGAGCGTGGTGGCTTAGTGGTACAAACCCCGAGTTTAGTTCTGAAAGTCGCTGGGGTCCCACCTAATATTAAGAGTCTACCAGTAATACGACTAAAGCTTTAAGTGAGATATTATGAGATTATAAGTGTGAGGAGTCACTTGCGCCAATTTCTCTGAGACAAGGGAGAATTTCTCAATTGCCAGTAATTTGAACGGCACAACTTTCAAACCGGAACACATTCGGGTGAATTATCTTTAAATTATCTTCACATTAATACATATCTCTCAAAATATTTTGTTATGTGGCCAACATGATTCGTTTAGGAAACTTTCATTGCAGGATATTTTTATGTTTAAGAAACTAAAGAACGGAAAAGGTAGCAGTAAAACTCATATACGAACGAACAGGGGCTGTTAAATTAAATGCTTTATTAATTAGGGCCCGTATACTCTCAAATTCTCCTCGTGAAAGTATTATATCTAAAAGTCTTTATCACATAAATAAAATTAGGTCTAATATAAATATCCTGCCAGATATAGTACAGTCATACTGAGTTCCGTGTAAATTACCCAAAAGTTTATTATCAGTACCTATTCATATTCCTGACAATTTTTTTTTACTTTGGAGCCCCAAAATAACATATGAAGGTGCTACAGCATCAAAGTTAGGCTTTGTGTTGCCAGACCCCAGACAAGCCTTCATTCAAACTACTATGAATAATGTTTTTTCCGCAAACCTAATGCGATACGGATAACCAATGATTTCACAAATATGTCAACGGAATTGATTTATATTGATGAGGCTGATATAAACTACATATCACTGACTTCCTATCAACTGAACTGATTGACATGTTGACTGAGAGATTGTATCATTAGCTTGCTTTATATTATTTTCTAAATACTATCTTAATGCATATTTACTTTTATATTGATTATGCACATACTGTTTTTATTTAATTTATGTTCTTTTATATGTTTGCAATTTATTACTATATACTATGGGTGTTAATATCTATTATATGTATATATTTACAAAAAGTATATATGTAGTCTATAAGTTGTCTGGTTCCCCTAGAACAAGCTATGCTTAGTTTGGGGCTAGATGGCGCTGTGTGAATTGTCTACCAATATTATTAGTATTATAATTCCTAAGTACATCCGCTTCCATTAGTCTTTGCTAGTTGTTGCTTGCTAGAACTATATGAACAAGAGTTAAAAAAAGATCCCGAAAAAAGATCAAGATATAAATCGCTTAGTAATTTTAACGGAATAAAACTGGCGCCACCATTTCGATATTAATATCTGTCTGACTGTTCGCGTAATTTCATGGTAATAAATTGTGCTCTAATTGAACCACTCTGTCTATCGTTTTGAATTGAACGGTATTTAGTTGCTTTTTGTATGGTCAGCAAGTTGAAGTATTACTTTTTTTTTGCAAACGGCACACTAATTTTTTAGAAAATATGACTACAATACTGAACCTTTCCTACGTAAGTTAAGGTAGGTTAGGTAAGAAGTGTTGTGTTGTTAAGGTTGGAAACATTTACTGCCAAAAAATCGCCAAAAGCATAGACGTGAATACTGTCTGGACTTTTGGTTGGTTTTGATTGAGTCCAAATTTATTTTGAAGATTTACTACAATATAACGGTCACATTATGAATAGAGGTACAAGAGATATTTGAATTATTGTTGTTTTCACTTCAAAATTTAAATATGTCAAAGTCGTAGATATCAGGAAGAAAGTGGAAGCTATGGGAAAGCAGTGACTGCGATCAGCTCACTACTTCTCACGTCTATGCTCCGATGGTGATGAAATTAGTCCATATGGGACTCTGCCTATATCTTTGAAGAAAAAAGCATCATACTAAAACATTAGGTAGCTACAAATTTCCTGTTTCCAATATTTCTGACGACCATTTTGTCACGCGTTTCCGTAACGGTTCATCTCTCTGACACCTGTCATTGCATGAAGAAGCAACCTTGAACGACTCAAAATTGTAACTAAATGTTACTTGTGAGCAGATGACCAGAACAAGTCTTTCTTACCATTTAATATCTATACAACATTCTTTTAAGAATGTTAGCTTATTCTTAAAATTAAAATAGAGATATACAATTGTTTAAACTGTTCGATATAGACGATACAGCTGAATATTATCATCGTCGAAAAGTATTTCATTTGACTGCATTGATTTTATGTTACTGCTGTATGACTCTAATTAACATTATTTTCACTTTTTTGTTGTACACAATTACTAATTAATAATATAATAATAATAATTGGACATACATATAATACATATTAATACCCAGACACAGAAACAACATCAATATTCGTCACACAAATGTTTGTCCTGGGTGGGAATCAAACCCACGACCTACAGCGCAGAAGGCAGAGTTACTACCAACCGAGCTGTGAGGCCTGTCATTATAATCTTTATTAATTTTTTAACTCAAAATATTTAAATTTTCATCATTTACATATACTTAAAGCTTCTTAGGGTATGTTCAAGCAATTTGTCTACAAAATCTTTATTAACAAAAACGAGGTTTAATAATGTTTGTTTTGATTCTGATGTTATAATTATGTTTTGCAAATAACAGTATTACACGTATACTCAACGAAATAATCGCAATACAATCTCCTTGCAATTACTAGATAATTTAAAATCTTTTAATAGCCGCTATAATGATTTACGTGACCTTTTTGAAGATAATGATTTTATCTTAAGAAGCAGTTCCCGATTTCAAAAGTAATATATGTTCTACTATTATTGGTACTAACTGTGTCAATAGCTCTCTAGAATCCAGTGTGGAGAAAGGATTAAAGTGCACCTGAGAGAGGCTTCTTTCATACACTGTCTTCAAATTTTTGATTCTAGGGCAGATCGGTTTCTTCACTGTTTTCCTTCACCGTTTTAAGAATGCACATAAATTTATCAAGCGAAATAACTCTTTGGTGCAACGTCAGGATTTGAACCAGCAAACTCCGGATTGAACTACTGTCTGTACATTTTATTTCCACATCTGTTGTAATACGCCAGTTTAATATAACCAGTAAATTTACGTAAATTTATCATATAACTTTTATTACATTCAGTTTTATTCAATACAATGCGAGAATATTCGTTTACAAGAACTTGCTGGTAAATTGATTTATCGGAGGAAAGTGTTAGCTGAGTCGAGTATTTGCCGAACAATAATTGTAGCAATGAGTTCACGCTTGTCACATCTATGAAATGTGATACTTAGAGACTGTTACACCTTCAGGGAAAGAGGTGTGAATCTATGAATGTATGTATATATGCACGTGTTCCCACAAGTAGAGAAAGTTGTTAAAATCAGGTGGTTAAGAATAGTACATTCCATAGACCCCTCAAATATAAAAAAATCCTATGATTGGACGGCATTTACGAATAATTAATTTTCAACATTTTAACTAAAATATTATAATATATTTATTAAAGTTTATAGAAAAACCCTTGGACTATAAATTTATTGGTAGAAAATAAAAAACCTCTCCTTAAGAATCCCACAAGAGCGTGCAATGCACAAATAAAAGTGTTTTTTCATTCAATTATTTTATTTTAGAGTTTATTCGTGGCTATTCATTATTGAGTCACTGAGTCAAAAAAAGTGGCATAAAGTATCATTTTGTTGTTTTCGTAATCAACCAAAGACATTAAAAGATTTGTTTTTTAGGAAAAATAGGCTGTGTTTTTGCGAGGCCATGTAGAAGTTGTATATATCTGTATCCCTTAATGCATTTTAGAAGTTTCATTAGTAGAACGAGATATATAATATGGATTCCGTGGCCATTTTGCTTTCTAGCTAATTAAATTATTGAGCAATGGATAATAGAACATAATAAAAACAAATTTCAAGTATTTCACATAGAGCCATGTAGCTAAATAATTAAGGCACATATAAATAAATATTAACACCAAGACACAGGAATAAACTGAGTGGAAATTGAACTCACGACCTTCAGCGCAGAAGGCAAATATGAAACTGAGCTGAGGGATCAATTAAATTAATGAATGTAACGTAAAAATCGGTGCTCAAAAATTAGACGTTTCGATACTGAATTGAATCTAGTATCTATATATATATCTATCTAGTCTGAAAAGTAGCCCAACAGGTAAACTGACTGAATACTCCGTGAATATAAAACCGTTGATAAAATATCTTTCAGATTTTTTGTTACATTCGGCCAATAAAAACCACAATACAACAGTGAAAAGCAACACAGTTTTAATTCATTTATTTTTATACCGCATTGCGGTCGCGTGTTGGCTATCGATCGCAGTTTTGCGGCAAAAACGTTTTTTTTAGCTAAAATAACTGTTCTTTATACCTACATTGTTACTTTATTTGATGACTAGGCTACGTTGGAGCGTGTGAGGAACGTTGGGGAAGTGATAAAGTAGCGGGTTTGATTTCCACATTCATTACCATAAAGCGTGGCCGCGACGTGCGGAAACTTAACTTTTACATAACTTAATTGTAACTCGAAAGGTGAGTAGCGACCAGTCTAGTCTCTGCCTAATCCTAGGGAGGAAAAGTCGTGAATTTATATATCCTATTAAGTTTTTATAGCGCTCTTTACACACAACACACAGTAGACAAGTCAATTCTATTCTATTCTATTACGTGTCAATTATAAGAAGTTATAGGTACTTTGCATTATCAGTTGCCTCAACTTGAAGCAAAGATCTGATAACTGATCCAACACCGTGACTGAAGCAATTTCACCCCATTAACACCAGGTGGCGCCACTGTAGTAACGGGAAATGTGAGAAAAAGATTTAACTGTTGCAGCGAAAAAATACATACGACTTATGTACCAGGGAATATCAAAGTTTTCTCAAACCAATGCTCAAATAACGAAGATACTTTATTTGTAACTTTATATTATTAATAAAAAACAAACTTTTATATAACAATAGCTGCGCCCCGCGGTGAATAAGTAACCCCACGGGAACACTGCACTTATCCGGGATCAAAGTAGCCTATGTGTTAATCCAGGATATAAACTATCTTGGTACCAAATTTCATCCAAATCCATTCAGCCGTTTGAGCGTGATAGAGTAACAAACATCCATACAAACTTTCACGTTTATAATATTAGTAGGCTTATATTATATTATTTTTACCAGAGATTTTAATATATAAACTTGGAAGGTGATACAAATTCTGCCTGCATATATCCTATGGGTTCAGTCTTTTACCGAAAGAGGCACACTGCCATGCACGGCGACACTTTAAAAGTAATAAATTTCTTATGACCATAGACGATAAAAAAACTGAGTGAAAATAGCTCACGTGACAGAACTACATCAACATATAAAATCTTTTATATAACACAATAGGGGTAGGTAAGTTGACCCCATTCCAACCCATAAACCCGGCCCAACCCATTTTACCTACCTAGGCTTCACGAGGTTTTTATTAGCTTAAATTTAAATAGGATAATTCTAAAGGCATTGGAAATTTGTCCGAGAAAAGTATTTATATCATCGGAATTATATCTACTGCCAACTGATTTAATTGCCAACTGATTAATTTACTAACTGATTTGCTTTACCGCGTTTCGGTTAGAATAACGTGGCTGCCGATAAAATTACAGGCACACGAGATATTCCACCCCACGTCTCGGAGTTACAGGCGCATACGATGTGACTTGGCTCTTGTTTTACCTAGATAGGGGAGGACTCAATCGATTGAGGATCGCAACGCTTGTTATTTGACATTTCACACAACGCCATCTAACCCCAAAGTAAGCTAAGCATAGCTTATATCATGGTAAACAGACAACTGATATAATACATATATACTTTTTTGTTAATACATACATATATAATACATATCAACACCCAGACACAGAACAAACATCTATGTTCGTCACACAAATGTTTGTCCTGGGTGGGAATCAAACCCACGACCTACAGCGCAGAAGGCATGTTAACTGAGCTGTGAGGCCAGCCAGAAAATAAGCAGTAAAGACACACAGACAGACAGTAAGGAGACTCATATTGCTGTGTTCCGGTGGAAGGGAGTAGGTGCTGGTGAAATTGCAAGCGCATGAGACGTAACATCCCCGTCTCGAGGTGATATACGCAACGCAATGCGACTTGAGTGGACTTCGCACTTTGGTGGAGTGAACTTGAGTCTTTGGAGGTGTTTTCTATCAAACATCAAGTGGGCCGTCAGCTCGTACCGTCAGTGAAATCACGTAAAACAGAAACAGGTCCTCAAGAACGCTATTTTGTAAAACCTAAACTCAAAGATTTATTTTTGTAGAATTCATAAAACTATTCGTCGAAGTTTCGAAACAAGCTAAAGCGACTTCTAAGTTTGTTTCATGTTATGAAAACGTGTATACAAAATAATCAATATGTCTAAAAACGGCACTCATTCATTAAATATTGATGTGTCTGTCTGGAAATAACTGGGTCAGTATTGACGATAATTTTGACAGATTATGATAAAACTAACAGAAACTTGCGGTCACCCCCTCAATTCAGTATACCCCGTCATATATCAAATACTTAGGAAATCATGAATATTTAAACCGAAACCAAGTCAAGCAAACATTTCAGGTGGCAGCTTGATTTATACAGAAATAGCGGTGTTTTTCCAAAGCCGCCGTTACCGTAGCAACGGGCGTAACAACAAAACACGCCACGGGAGTTACGACTTTGCTCGAACGCCGTTAGGTCCGTTTCGCGCTGCCCGACGCCATCTTAATAAGTTATTATTGCCATCCCTTTGATAACGAGAAATAGTCAAAGGAAATGTTGAAAGCGATTTATAAGAATGCCTTTAAACATGAGAAGTAACGTATGTTACTTTTATTTATAAGGGTTACTTATTAATTAAGCAATGAAACGCTCGCTTATGAACGAGTTTAGTGAATGGGTGAAACCTTACCGTATATTCTATATTCAGATATCTCTGGCAGAACACTTCAAGGGGGACCAAGTTGCGTCTAAAAACTAACATAAATAAAACTATAATAAAAGGGTCAACATCCTGGCTTCGTAAAAGTAAATTAAACAAATAACAGAAAAGAAATGTAACTAAAAATGAAAATGACAAAGGAAAAATTAAAATGAAATGAAAATTATAGCGGCTAATAACTTAGAACAAGAAAAAACAAAAAAGCGATTACTTAAAGTCCCTATCTTTAATTGAAATATTTAATTATACTTGAAGTTTCCTCGTTTGACAGAAAAAAACTTAAATCTTACGTCCTACACGGGCTGGGAATAGGCCGCAATACGTATTATTTTTGAGTTACTAGATGCGGTATTAGTTTTTTCAATAACTAAGTTAATTTTAGTTGATGTTTATATTTATTTTTGTAAATTTACAATGTAGATGTTGGCCTCAGATGGCCTTGGTGAGAGCAGACGGCTCTTAACCGGTAAAAATTTGAGGTTTATATTTGCTTTATTCAAAGGCATTGTTCAAAAGTTTTGATTGTTAGAAAATTTGTAAACCTACAAATACATTGAAAATATTATTTATTATTCCCTCTGGTATTAAATAAAATCCAGTTTATCATGCTATCGTATTAAACCTGTAGTCAAATGTAAGCAAAGGTCTTTTCATGAGCAAACAAAAAGTTAGCCGTTCAATAGTCCGCGTTTCCACCATTAATATAAAAGCCATGACGTTGTCTGTCTGCACAATAGGGGCTGCTACCCTTAGCCACGGTGGCGGCGTATCTATCGATTAGTTTAGAAATGGTTTGAAACTTGCAGGCTATTTCTATTTTGGGTGTGACTGATGGTGGTTTGAAATAGGTTTTGTTTTATTTTCAAGGCTTTTAATAATTTGTCGTCGGTGTAAATTGTTTTGTTGTCCCCTAGTAAATACTAATTAATATTTACTAGTTTTTTTTATTCTTTTAAGTTCTCAAAATAATAAAAGAAAATAACACGATGAATCCGACATGTCGTAGAAACCAAAATTGGAAGATAAGTGTGTCGAAAGGAGCGTCTTTGAGGCTTACTACAGCGACATGAGATTAAGAAATACACCCATAGAGGGAAGGGAAGAGGTAACGGGGGTGTCAGGACGTCTTTGGTCGGAGTGACTTGGCCTTACGAACTCCTACAGGACTCAGAGCTGAGTTACAACTCTGCATTCTGCGCTGTAGGTCGTGGGGTCGATTTCCACCCAGGACAAACATTTGTGTAAAGAATGTTTGTTCTGTGTCTGGGTGTTAATATGTATTATATGTGTGTATTACAAAAGAAAGTATATATGTATTCTATCAGTAGTCTGGTTCTCATAGTAGAAGCTATGCTTAGTTTGGGGCTAGAGTGCGCTGTGTGAATTGTCCACCAATATTATTATTATTATTATTCCTCTCGGCCACGCACGCTTTTAAACACCTACGTTATGTTAAACACGCCACGTTAACGCCACGTTAACGCCCCGCCGACGCCACGCCGTCTCACCACGCCCGCTATGTGTTATTCATAGGAGAAAAAGAGTCGTCAATCAAATCTGACTGCCTGCAGAACCAAATTGAAATATCCAAAATATGAGGCTAATTTCGTACTCGTGTTAACCAACAAAGGACTTGCAAATGAGCTGTTTTACACTAATTACCATAACAGTAACGTATTCTCATTCATATTTATGTGAGAAAAACATCATAATAACGCGACCTGAACGATGTTTGGTTAAACCAATTTTGTTTTATACATTTATGAGTTCTTAATTTAAAATGTTAAATTATTAAAATATGTATGCATATTACATCGATTCACGTCTTTTTTGGCCGCAGGGGTAGGCAGAGGTTCTTACGAAGTTAGACATGATATGTGGTGAGCTCATCGCTACCCTTGTTTTAACACTTTACACTCAGCTAATATTTTTCATCTAGTAAATCAGTACACAAATCCGGCAGCCAGGAAAAAGTTTTACGTAATCTTTTTGTATTTATGTATTTATTTTTCTAATATTCTATCTTTAGATTAGGGAGATAGATTTGTTCTAAATTCTTGGTGATAAACTAAGAAGTGTTATGATATTTTTCTTTAAATTTAAGAATTACGTCCAATACGAAATATTTAATAATATGGAAAACTGTTTAAATAATTCATGAATACTTTTTATTCTTTTGAAAATATTCTGAAATAAGCGCAAAATAATATATGTTCTAATAAATTGTTTGGTTGTTTCAGATCTGCGGTTACTATATGCGGTAAGTTGAGTGATTATACGCGTTGAATTATTGAACTGAACAAGCACCAAACTGACAGATCGATCAAACAGATTGTTACTATAATCGTGCTCGCAAAAAGAAAGGAAGTCCTCCTTTAGGGGTTTCTTGTCTGTTCATCCCATGGAGGGTCGGATAGGGCTTGAACAGGCGTCAAACTTAGCGATAAGTGCGCGTGACCTTGGTTTGAATATTATTGACGTTTCCTAGCCATTTACGAATTCTATGGAAATAAAGTTGCCTTTGACTTTGACTTTAACTTTAATAAGTACACTACTGCTTGGCTTTACTAAACTATTTCTTTTTAAGAATTAAATGGAAATATAGATTGTCTGTTGTGTTGATTCTCAATAAGGGATATTAGTTTAAATTATTATCTGGATTGAAAGTAGCTTATAGATAGACTGTGTGCAAATTAAGTAGTATGATAAAAATATAAATAAACGAAAGTGGAAAATTACATATTATTTTTATCACAAACAGTTATGTAGCGTAGATACATATAGGTACACCATATATATAATATTTTCACATAAAATATAATGAACACTCAGCACTTTATGACTGTGAATCAAAAATAGAGGCTACTTGTGAAGACAAAGAAGACAACGACAAGATAGATTAAGAAAACCCGCAGAGGAAGAGAAAAGGAAGATATCTCCGCTGGGTCTTGGCACTGGGAGAATTCACAGGAGTTAAGTATTATACCCGTGAATCTCCTGATGCCTCAGCCCATTGGAGTACAGAACTTCTAGAAAGAGAAGAAGTATAAGATCAATAAGAAGAACGTGAATTATAAAGAAAAGAAGAAAGCTGCGTGGCTAAGTTATAGCTAAATGAAAGCGAAGACTTCTGCGGGTTCATGATTTTTGACCATAAATTGTATCCTGACCTATATTTTTTTCTATAATATTTTTTATTGCTTAGATTACCTCTACACTATTCTACACTATTATTATTTCTATTATAACATTTATAAATACATATTATAATATTTACAGTACATTAAAATATATACAAAAAAAGGTCAAAACATTGTCCATTTTTGCTTAGTAATAAAAAAAAACAGATGCAAAATGTCCTCGAAATCGTCAGGGCAGTATCCGAAAAAAGGGTATAGATATATTTATGCAGAATACAAGAAATTCTCACTTAAATATAAGAATTACACGAGTAATAAATGAGAATGAGTAACAATAATGTGCTGGCAACACTAAACGGACCTGACAACAGGCATGTGAGCTTTTATTATCTGTCGTCTAATCAGGTTTAATTATAACCATAACGCAACTCGCGAGTCACGCGATAAAACAATTCAAAAAGTAAGTTGTATGTTTTAATTGTAGAGTTATTATTTATATAAATAGGCGTAGATAATTAAAGATTTTCGCATCTTGCAAGAACAAACAGACATCAAGAAGTTAATTTTAAAACTTCATTTCCTTTTTTGAAGGCGGTGTAAAACACAATAGAGGCATGCGTGCACTATAAAATGTATAACTGTGCTATTAATTATTATATATAAAAATAAAACTTAAATTCTCGAAATGATACTTGTATATAATATAATATATAAAATATTTTAATTTGCAATTTTCCAAGTCGGTTGTACTACTAGTCCGTGTGTCCCCTCCGTACATATAAAGACTTCCCGTACATTGTCTCGCTATGCGCACTGAGAAGTAGATAATACCATAATAGAGCTAAGTGCTAATGAAAACGAATACAAAACCCGTTTAGCGATAAGGATTATCCGTGAGTGCCGCAATTATTATAACGCCGTTCATTTGTGAAATAGGTGGGTAAAATATCGTGGAGAATTGTACTATTGTACATTTGTACAGTTTTTAAAAGACTGAAAATCAAATAATTATTATAATAGGACTTGAAGTTAACTACCTTAATTATAAAAAATATATAGTTATTTATCTAATATAATACTATCAACACCCATACCCAGAACAAATATCTATGTTCGTCCCACAAATATGTCCTGGGTGGGAATCGAACCCACGACCTACAGCGCAGAAGGCAGGGTTACTACCAACTGAACGCTTCAGTGCTATCGTGCCTTGATCGATTTAGAAGTACAAATCCTTCCGTACACGGATCCCTCTGTCACGGCGGCCGCATGCATGGTGATCTATTGCGAAGTACTGAACCTTTCACACATTGACATTTGACTGGCCCCACAGCTCAGTTGGTAGTAACCCTGCCTTTTGCGCTATATGTCGTGGGTTCGATTCCCACCCAGGACAAACACTTGTGTGAGGGACATAGATCCACCAATATTTATTATTTATTTTCATATCGTATGCGCCCGTAACTCTGAGACGTGTAGCTGGAATGTCTCGTGTGCCTGTAATTTCACCGGCAACCATACTTTTCAAACCGGAACTCAACGCGAATGCGTTACTGCTTGGTGGCAGTAATGGGCATGGTGGCAGTACTTTCCCAGACGAACATGGCGTGCGTTCTGCTACTCTTGAAATTGCGTAGCTTAGTTTGCCTTTACGCACGGATAACTTAGCTGAGGTAGCTTATCTCTAGGTGTGGCCAGCGCTTTACAATACGATCCACGCCTATATCGACAGTTATCTATTGTCTGATTTACGATCCGTAATCATCGACTCTCGTAATCCATATGTAAGCGATCACGGCGAGATTCTAACGGATATACGCATTGTTTGTGCATCATTGTTTGCGATATGTACACTCACCGGCAATAACTGCACGTATTTTTGATAACTTAATTAAGTTGTATGTACTAATTGAACAGCTGCAAAGTAGTAGCAGGCGTGGAACTCTGTCAAGTGAAAAATTTAAGTCAATCCACTTATAGTAGGGCTTTAAAAAACCAAAGCAAATAATTTCTAACTTCCAAATACATTTTTACAACATTTGTTTTTTTATATATAGATAAAAAAGGGATGTTCTAAATACGTATAAAGTTCATAAACTTCAAAATCGGGTGCACGAAAATGACCGACTTTGGTGTTTCAATGGGGAGGGTTTTTAGCTTTTATTTAACTACTAATATTTGTATGGACTATGTTAAGATCAAAATTTGCAACTGAATTGTAGACCAATTCGCTCCAACTGATTGAGCTGAAGTTTGGGACACATGTGTAACTCGATTGGGCTCATTAGGTTTGTCTAGACAGACCCTCGCTGATATCCAGGTGTGATTCTAAAAGCTTATTTAAAAAAAAAAACAGACAATATTTTTTCCATTCCAAAGCGCTCTCAAGATGGTGAACGAAAACATCATGAAGAAACTGTCAGGTCCTAAAAAAACCAAGGCATTGACATCTACCAAACTGGATTAAGCTTCCGTGGTAGATTAAGGCCTTTCACTCTCGCTGAAGTAGATTTAAAACTAAAAAATGATCTAATGTAAAAACTGACGTTTCGTCGAAACCGGTAGCACTTTTAAGATATTTTTTATAGGCAGTCCAGGCGGTTTAGAAGCAAAAAGTAACGTGTTTTGATGATCATGAGCGAGTCATTTCAGAAATTATTGTATTAATTACTAATTAATGTCTGATAACAAATATTTCGGGTTATAAATCATGTCTCAATCATCAAAGTAGGTATGGTATTTATATGCAGTGAGACTTGTGCTAAGTTCTTCCTTGGAAGTACTGACACAAACCTATTTCTGCCATCAAGCTGCCTATATCGCCTATATTCGCGGTACCTACCTACCTAATACGAAAAAATGTCATCGATGTAGAATGCATACTTATTATTAGAAGTTATTATGATTTATTTTTTGGTATTTATTAATATTTATATTTTTCTCTGTCTTTATACTCGCAAATTAGAATGTATGAACTTATTGAGAACCTAGTGTTTACTCAAACCCTACATAGGTTTAAAAACACTATTAATTAGAAAATATATTGTATTTTTTGTTGGATAAATAAATTAAAAAAAAAAAAAAAAAAAAAATATATATATACTTTTTCAAGCGCAAGTAATAAGTTGATAAAGTTTTATCGCATTCGGATGAAAGGTATGGCAGCGCATAATTTACGAACAAACAAAGAAAAACATTGATTTTTATAATATATTAGATCAACAGCTAATTAATGTAGATATTAAAATTTAATTTACATTTTATTTTGGTTGATAAGTGTAATATGTTACTTTTTGAGATTTGTAAAATTTTACTACCATAATTAAAGGTAGTGAAGTTTGCAAATTCAAACAAACAAACAAAAGTTATTTATTTAGAGTACATTATTGTTGTTATGATGGATTGGGAACTCTTCTGTTAAGTTTAAAGAAACTTCTGTGGTCTAGCTATGTTTTTCAAATGACGTTGTATCTACGCTTGTAACTGAAATCAGGAAGACATTAAAATAAGCGAAACAATTGCAAACACTTAATTAAACGCAGACAGCTCTGCCGCTAGCTAGGTAGACTAATCAAAGTGACAATGACAAGTAAGACAATACTAGGGAAGTCAATGATATCGATGTTCGGCATTTCACAACACAGTTTTTTTATCGATACATCGTTTTTGTTTTTGTCGTGATCAGTAGATGGATGGGAGTCGGATTTTAAAACAATCGTGGGAGTTCCGTATACTTGTCTGTAAGTAGCTGGTTATGTACTGTTGTTTATAAGGGACGATAAGGTGTAATGGTGGTTTGACTGCGGCTAAATTGAGATTGCGTGACAAGTGGCATTTTAAAAAGTCATTTGGACCTTTCTTTTTTATACAGGAGTATAAGAAAGAAGTATAAGTACGGATTTCATGTGGTTTAATCTAAATTTAAATTACGGCTACTGCATAAATTATAATTTATAACACAATGAAAAATATCTGAGCAAGAATTTGTGACAGAACCATAACTTATAAAGAACACTTAAAAGTAAACCATTATCATTAATGTCAGCGCAACAATTACGCAAAATAAATAATGCCCCAACTAAGTAGACAATAAAAACGTTTTCTTACACCTTAAATTATATATTTACGATATGTTTGTGAGATAAAAACGCGTGAAATTTATAGGTGATTCGATTAAAAATGTGATTTAAATGGTGTATTAAAAATATAACGATCCAACATTAAATACGGTAAAAAGCAACAATCTTCAAAGTCGTTAAGTCCAAAATCGATTGGATTTCTTAGAAGCGGGCTAATGGCTGAGTTATTTGGCTCGTGCCAAACTATCCGTGCAATTTTGCCATTTTCCTACCTACATGCAATTATCCCGAGTGTTTCGGAGAATCCACCTTTTTTATTTAAGTTCATAATATGACTTATTATGTATTCAGGTATATGTGTGTGTACCTATATACATATGTACTCGTATTATAATAGGAAAATTGGCCGTAGGTGATTTATAAATTACCTTTGCCATTTTGATGACCTTGGTATTTTGTCATATAACTTTTAAGTAAATAATACATTACATTATTTTAAGTACGTACATACATAAAATCACGCCTGTTTCCGGGAGGGGTAGGCAGAGATCACGTTTTCCACCTCTACGATCCAGGCACACCTCCTTAGCCTCATCCACTCTCATAATATTTTTCATGATGCTAGCTAATAATTTAAAATATACTATGTATATGTAAGAGCTAAATACCTACCTACCAATTTTGAAATAAAATGTTTGGTAAATTAGTTACATATAAGTACCCTGTGTTTTAACAATTAAGTTCAGTTTTAGTCTTATTTTATGTAATTTTTTTCACAACCGGATATCCGAATTGAAAATCTTTTTCTACTAAGCCACTTACTCCTTAAACTCCGTGTTCTTGAGTGGTTGATTTCTTTTAATAATAGATTTTTAAATCCTACCTACAGACTTAGACTACAGGAGAAGCCTCGAATTAAATAAGGATGTAATTTGGCTAAACGAGCGGATGCGTGCTCTGCGCCGCGCCGGCCGCCGGCTCTCGAGACGATTATAAGCCAATATTTCTTTGTTTTACAAGGGTTTACTTTTATTTTTATTGATACTATACGGTTGTATAATTTTCAGAACAATCATTGTTCGTTGGTGCCATGTCATACCTTGTCTTATAACTCCTGATATAACATTGTTTTCAAGTTTCATTAAACCTGCTCAAAACTAAAACTATTACTTACTTTAGCTAACTTATAGATATAAAGAAGTAGGTAAATAGATTTGTAGTATTTGTTAATAGATACACATATAAGTATTTATTGACTGCCTCACAGCTCAGTTGGTAGTAACTCTGCCTTCTGCGCTGTGGTGGGTTCGATTCCCACCAGGACAAACATTTGTATCTCGAATATAGATGTTTGTTCGGTCTGGGTGTTAATATGTATTTTAAGTATGTATTTACAAAAAAGTACATATATAGCCTATCAGTTGTATGGTTCCCATAGTACAAGCTTACTTAGTTTAGCTTAGTTAAGCTTACTTAGGGCTAGATGGCACTGTGTGAAAAATACAAATTAACGCCCTAAATTACTAAATTAATATTTAATGAAATTATAATAAGTTTTTATTAGGATCTCTTGAAATAAATGTATAAATAAAAATAATAAAAATATATAATATAATTTCGAGTTCCATTTTAAATCGTAGAGAGTCAATGTGTAGAGCCGTGTGTCCGATGTAATTCCCGCGTCCTTGCGTGTCCGCCGCGAGTGGCTCGGGCGCGGGCGCGGCTCCTGTTATTACGCGGAGGGCTGCCGATAATTTTCCTGTAACATCGTAGTGATTGATAGTTGAAATATCGATACTTTAGAAATTGTATACGCGAATCCAGCTTCACTGCTCAGAGTTGCAGGCGCAATATGTCTTAGGTCTTCTCATACAAAATTTCGCTTAGATTTTACCAAGGCAAAGTCTTACTACACTACTCTGAATCTGATGGTGAATAATGAAATACCACGTACTGAATATTGACAAAGTCAAAGTCAAAAATGTTATTTCCACAGAATTCAAAAATAAATGGCCTGGAAACGTCAATAATATTCAAAACATAAGGTCACGCGTACTTATCGCTAAGTTTGACGCCTGTTCAAACCCTATCCGATCCTCCATGGGGAACAGGCAAGAAACCCTAAAGGAGGGCTTCCTTTTTTAGCGAGCACGATCTGGATCAAACAGGAAAACATCTTAAACTGGCATGCCGTTGTGTGGCATATTATCCCTTACTTGTTTACTACCTATTATCCCGAATTTTTGGTTCTAGTACATGTCCTGGAACCAAAAAACCATTTGTAGTAGTAATAGTGTCGATTCTGTCAACAATCCCATCACTATCGCTACTGTGCAGATAATCTACGTATCCAGGTGTATGGAGGTGAGGTGGATTGTGTACAATTACTGCATCACTTCCAGCACTTACTAACCAATTTGTACGTGAGTAAATATTGCCTAAATAACGGATGTGGGTTGGCGCTAGTTATTGATCCTACCAAGGAGCATAATAATATAAATAAATAAATATAAATAAGTATTGGTGGGCAATTTACACGGCGTTATCACCGCACGACAAGACCCAAGTCGAATCGTATGCGCCCGTAACGTTGAGACGTGTAGGTGGAATGTCTCATCAGTAATTTCACCGACAACCACACCTTTTAAACGGGAACACAGTAACGCAAAAGCGTTACTGCTTAGCGGCAGAAATGGGCATGTTGGCAGTACTTCTCCGGACCTACTTAGCGTGAGCTACTGCTCTAAGTCCCGGGAATCTAGTCCCTAGACCGGGAATTGAACCCGCGGCTTTGCACGCGTTGTCAGTTTTAAACCTACTTGCGATATTTCCGTTCCAGCAGCTGTCTATGGCCGATATACTTACCTAACGGTTTTATAACCACAAAAAGGCCAATTGAAATGCCTCCATAAGCTAACTAGACCACAATATCAAACCACAACGCACAAAAAGTCTGTTATACAAACGAAAAATGACCTTAATTATCGACCCGTATCGTAGTACTTTGTAATGCTTTTGCTGTCTCATTAAGAACGCCATGAAGCATTGTTGACTGAACATCAATGCGCGATAGAATCACGCTTTTATCCACGAAGGGGTGAGCTGAGTGAGCCAAATAATTTAAGGATTTCGTGCGTCGTATGTATTAGGTATGCACTGCGAAAGTAGAATGTATTTAATATGCCAATTCTCATTACACATACCGGTTATTAAAATAACAAGCAAATGTTAAATCACGAATGGCGTGCTCGGCCCGCAATCTAAATCTATAAAAATCCTGCCGTAGAAAAAAACGGAATTCAGTGTTCGTGACTAGGCGCCATTACTCGTTTCCTACCCGCACCCTATTCACCTTTCACCCCCTTTACACCCTGTTCGACCCCCTCGCCCCTTGCACCCCTACACGGCATTTGGAGCCACCACTCCTTGTTTGGTAGGTAAATGTTTGTTATGTCTGAATTTGAGACTAGTCTTCGTTGGATGTTTTGGTGAAGTCATTAGTGATAAAGTGTCATTTGAGTAATGTTGGATTTATTTTGGTTGCAGTCGTCATCAACTTTACTTACTTATAAATTGGATGTTAATATATTGTCACACTTTTTAGATAAATAAATTGGTATAAGATTGGTCTTGTCTGTCTGAATAATAATTAATCATTTAGGTACATATTAGAGAGAGAATCCTTTATTTCCTTATTTTAGTTAATGTATATACTACACTAATAGACTTGCCTCATTGCTTAGCTTAGCTTTTCTCTTACCCTGCCTTCGATGCTGTAGGTCGTGGGTTCGATTACCCAGGACAAAAATTTGTATGACGAATATAGAGGTTTGTTCTGCGTCTGTGTGTCAATATGTATTTACAAAAAAGTATATATAAGTATTGTAACAGTTTTGTGGTTCCCATGATACAAGCTATGTTTAGCTTACTTTGGGGCTAGATGGCGGTGAAATGTCCACCAATATTTATTTATTTATAGTGTTACATCGATTCATTACATCACAAACTTATTATCTATAGGCAAGTAGTATGTCAATATCATTAATCTTTTTAAAGCTTGAGCAGTGCATTCAAGGGTTGATGCGGAACCCCTGACCGTTTAATACAAGCAAACTGCACCCCATATTGCGTGTTCGTTTTCATGCAATCGCGAATTCCCTTGTATTTAAGGTATATCAGAAATTTCACGTGAATCCGGTAATTTCAGGATGTAACCGCCCTGTACCAGGCGCGGCTCGCCCCCAATTGTGCAAACTTATGCAAGAAAAACAGGTATAGCCGAGGCACTCAAAGTTTCGCCGACGGGGAAGTTTGCCAATTCATTTTATGGGGTCGTTTAGTTTGAAAGCCACGTAGGAATAGTGAGAAAGATTTTCATGTTTGATTATTTGATTTGAACCAGTTTTTATTGAGAATGATTTAAACCTGTCGCAACGAATTGGCTAAACGTTTTATTTCCGAATCATATGTATTCACGTATTCAGCATATTTCGACGAGCATTCACCCTAGTTCCACCTACTTCTTGTGATGGCAAGGGGTCGAAGCGGGCGAAGACCATATTGTAACAATAACTACTACTACTAATAACTATATATAGTGCACGAAAGGAGCCTCTTTGAGGCGCACTTGAAGTCCTTTCACCACACTGGTTTCAGAGCACCAGTGCCTCGGATAAATAGACTAATAACTAATTAACTACTGCTCGTAGCTTACCTACTCGAACCAGTGTGGTAAAAGGATTGAAGCGCGCCTCAAATAGGCTCCTTTCCTTGACTTCGAATGTTTGGTTCTAGGACATGCCAGTTTCCTACACCGTTTTGAGAACGTGGTATGGCGCACGTAGCAAATGTACCTATCAAGGAAAACTTTAAAACTTGTCAGGATTTGAACCAGCGACCTCGAACCTCGAGGTCTATACCACTGGGCGACCACGCTCTCAATCTTAACAAAAACAACTGACGATCTTATGGACGTCGTTTTTTTGTTTTTGTACGTTTTTACGAAACGAGTAGGTAGTGTGTTACGGTTTGGCGGCAGACATAGTTGGTGGCAGTACTTCCCCGGACAAACGTGGCACAAGTTTTTTGCTTCAGTCCTTGAGCATTTAAAAGAAGCATTGTTATTAACATCACTACCACTTAAGGATACATAGAAAAATAAAAAACTAATTGATTTATAACAACTTAGATAACTACATACCATATTCATTTTGGTCCCTGCTTTAAAGGTAGGGACCAAACATAGTGATTACCTGTCTTGTTTTTAGGTTGATTAATGTATACACGTTTCTGAGAAAAAAAATTGCTCCGGTGAATAATATGTATGAATAAAAATATTAACCTGAATTTAAACCAGGAATTTATCATAACGACGGAACCCTTGATTGAGCATGAACCGCACACACCTGGCCACTATAGTAGTAAAGAGTGCCCATTGAATAAAAAAATAATTATACATGTATTTTTTTTATTTAAAATGGTGTGGTGTGGGATATTACAGGCATATGAGACATTCCAACTACACGTCTAAGAGTTACGGGCGCATACGATGCGACTTGGGTCTTGTCGTACCTAGTAAAGTACCCAAGTCGCATCGGTTGTTGGGCAGAGGGTACCACTTAACACTAGGTGGGCCGTCGGCTCTCTCCGTAACTGTATCAAATAAAAAAACCCCTTAGCTAGACTTAGCCAGTTTTGGGTCCTCTCTTTCGAGTTAGCACTTTATCGCGGATAAAGAGTAGATTTCCGTTTCCAGATGATGGAGGCGTCATCATCAGACTACAGCGATGAGGAGGTGGGTGTGCTGGCGCGCGGGCAGAAGCTGTGGGTCCGGGGCGTGCGGTCACATACCACTTGCGCAGACATCGTCAGGGCTTTGCAGGGCGCTCCCGAAGGTACGAACCACGAAGTATGAGACGTTACTGACATTAAAGGATTGCCTGTGTCGTGGATGTCAGACCTAGGGGTACTGTGGTACTGTACTGTACTGTACTGCAGACCTGTAACTGTATGTAATATTTGTCCCACGCGAAAATCAACCCGCGAGTCTTCTCAGCCGATTTTTCCACGCCACCAAAGCCATCGAGGGATTGCAGCTGCCTTCTCTATCTATTTCCACTCAAATATTAGCCGTAGGTACACCCAAAATGCAAGCAGGGATTTCAAAATAAACTAAATTCATTTAGTACTTTCAAGGCGCCTTTCTTTGAGGCATGCGACGCAGTATGGAAGTTGCTAGTGCATACTATTCCGGACGAACGCAGCACAAATAGCTGGATTTGATCCGTAATTAAACTTCAGACCTGGAGAATTCATTTCATATTTTCTACAGCTGGAAGTCTGAGCGAGCAAGGCGAGTGGGTGCTGGCTGAGAGATGGCGTGGTGTGGAGCGACAACTGCCACCCGATGCCCCCGTACTTCATGTGCTGGCGGCTTGGGGAGACGCGAGGCATGAGGTTCGTATCAATTCTAGACTTTAAGACTAGACTTCTTCGATCTAGTATTTAAAACTATTCAGCTCAGTTGCTAGTGACTTCGGCTTACGATCAGTATAGTCGTGGGTGCAAATTCCACAGTGAACTGGACCTTTCAGTGAAGGAAAACATCAGACGGTGGTGTGAGCAAATGCCCGGTTGGCTAGCTAACCTTCAAGTTGAAAATCAGCCACCATTTTTTCGCGTTATTTTCCAGTAGCCTTACTTGAGAGCCAGTTCCCAATCTAAGCGTTGCGTGGCGCCTACGTCTTTTTGCGCCGCAAAACCAAAAAATTATCTTCATCGCCAATGAACGAAAATGATACCTCGTTATGTCACACATATTCTTCCAGTTATTTTAATTTTAAAACCAAACTACTCAACCGATAATTATGAACTTTCTATAGAACCAATATAAAAGAATATCCATTAAAATAAAAAAAAATCTTAATCGGTCTATAAATGACGATTTAAAAAAAAAACATTCGAATTGATAACCACCATAAGTATGAGCCGTCCACCTGAGTAGTTTGAAAAATTTCTACTTATTTATTTACTGCAATAGGTAAATAGTATCTGCAACTTTTCGTTTTGCTGGGCAAATAATTATTTATAATTGAGACTCGTCTTAAAATTTTCAGGTCCGTTTATCACTCAGAAGAGTGTCAAGCGGCGGCGAAGACGATTCCGGCAGAGATAGCGATGGCGGTAGTCGGTCTGGCAGACGCAGGAGAAGGCGAGGCGTCAAGCCTGTGACTCCTCCACCACAAGCGAGAACCGAAGACCCCGCAGCGAAACTGGTGTCTGTAATACAGCATCAGAGCCGGACGATACACCAGCAGCTTGATAAGTTGAGGTAGAGTTGACCACCAAAGGTTGATGAAGAATTTCTTGATGCTTCAACCTGAGATACTTAACCATAAAACACATCTGACAGCCCATCGTATACAAATGTTTGGGTTAAAATTTACGAAAACTTGTAACTATTCTATATAAATATCTCTTTTATTGTTACAGACAGCAAGAAAAAGTAATCGATCAGCTAGAAGACCAAACCCACAAAAACCGAATGGAGAAACACGGCACCAATTACCTCCTTGAGTCATACCTTCGCGATCTCGGCAGAAGCAGCGAAGTTAACGACAGCCAAGCGGGAAACAGCGACAGCGGCGTCGGAGTAGGCAGTGGAACACCTCCCAGACGACACACTAAACATAAGTCCAGAAGAGAGAGACATCTCATGCGGGAACACTATTTCACAAAGGAACTCACAGACATATGTCAGGTCAACTCGGAAAGACTGACGCAGACACACAACGACACGGATTCTGATGGGTCAGCGGACGAGCTTACCAGGATACGAGAGGAAATCGAGCTCCTCGAGAAGCTGGCCATCATAAACAAAAGACTACACAGAGAAGAAGAGTTGGTTGTCCGCTTGACGTCGAAAGTAAAACGATACATGGACGAGAACAAAGCGAATAGCTGCGAGAATGAATCTCAAGTAGCCATGCTTCTGGATAAAATTGAAGAGGAACTGGCAACGACCACGAAAGAGATGCAAGATAACGCAGTGGAGCTCGCCAAAACGGACGGGGAGATAGAACTTCGGTTGAAGTTAATAGACGAACTGACATTAGAGTTGGAAGAAGAAGAATACCAGAACTCAGTGTTAGAGCGGCAGCTGAACGAAGCTTCCAGCCGGCAGCCAATCCTACTTCAAGATAGTTACGTACCTGTTTTAGAACAAGCCAGTATAAGTCAGTTCCACACACCAACGTATGTGTTAGATACGCTGGTATGACATAGGCGTAACTCAGAATTTTGTCCAAAGATTCATTGAGTATACTATTAATCCGTTAATCCGCACTCAAAATTTATGTTAAGGTAAACTGTGAGGTGGGTGTTTTTGTTCCATTTATTTAAATTTGCTTCAAGGCAAATTTAACCCACACCTTTGATAAATATAACACTAGTTAGGGTGAATGCGTTCTATAAATATGAGAGACAGGACCCAATTATTCCAAATACCCCCAAAATAAATAGGTTAGCTTAACTTTGACAACAAGTGGTGCTATGGTAATTAAGGTTACACTTTATAATGTACTGATAGGAAATTCTATGTTTAGTATATTCATTAGTAAATATTGTTAAAAGTTCTTTTGACCTAGTATAAAGTATATTAATAAATAAATTTGTGTCCAATACCAAAAATAATGTCAAAACCACCAATCGCTGTAGTTATGTACTATTCATTTAAGTTAGGCCTAGTCAGTTTGTAATCCATATTTTGACACGTAAGTTGCGATATCTCTTTTGTTTACACACACTTTTGTCTAAATAAGATTGAAAAAAGATATTTTTTTATACATAATATATTCTTAATTCAAACCTAAACAATTTGATAATGAACTAAGATTTTCTCTAAACAATATCCCAAATACGTTAGTTTTAATACCCATATTACGTTCTGTAAAAATAAACTTTATGTAAATAAGAAAAATATACAACGATTTAATACAAAAGTCTGTTTTATTGAAATAAACCAAAATTACAATACAATATAAAAACAACATTTCATACCTAATCTTTGCCCTGGCCAGTGTTCAGAAGTATATAGCGGTTTAAACTTGATAATGGACGTTAGTTCCATCTGAACAATCGATGTTCCTCAATTCTCACAATTTTTACTCATCAAACTGCTTCGTTTATACACTATTGTAACGGAACAGTTTGCTGACTAGACTCAAATTTCGAAATATGACCGTGACTAACTTGTCCTTAAAAGTAGGATAATTGAACTTGGGACATAAGTAAACAATGTACGGAATACATGTTTTAATAAAAAGCAAACCACATTAAACTATCCAACCAAACACTGGCCAAGGCAAGTCTTTAGCAACATCCAAAGAGGAAGGAAGAAACAGCATCACGGCAATGAACGCGCAGACTATGCGGGCAGGTGATTCTTCTATCACCGAGGCAGAATCTTCTAGATCTTTGTCGTCACGTAGTCTGGAATCTACTCCGTCTCCATTGCCGACTGAAACAAAATAAACTATTAGCTATTGCAGTTTTATGTTATCACAAATAAGTCTTAAACAGAATAATTCAGTTAAACCTTAATATGAATTAACACACAGGAATGTTTTCATTGCACGAATTCGTGCACCCTAAACATTAAACATTTATTGTTCAAATAATTTTACTTTAAAAAAATTGAATTAAATATTTTGCATCATAGTTAAATTTCGGGAAAAAGAAGATAATCCGCGAGCTATGACGTTGAAAAAATACATTTGTTTATTAGCCTTGACACTACTTAAGAAAAGACTGAAAACAATCGCATATTATTTTCCTTTAATGGCTAGGAACAGTCGCTGGTCTGTCTATTTTAGTTCATCACAATTCAAGGAATACTATAAATATACAAAATAACAACAACTCTTTATAAGAACATCAAAAAATTATCAAAAGGGATACAAAATAATGCTTCTGGCAATAATATTCACAAATGCAATAACGCAGTCACCAACACCCGCTTCGTAGGACAGATAATATTACAATAGTAATCTATACAAATAAATAAAATTGGAGTGTCTGTTTGTAATATTTAAATAATCGCTTTTTACTAAGTGCATGCAGGATGTATACACGGTACATATACCAAAACAACATTTTTTTCAATTTTTATCTGTCTGTCTGTTTGTTTGTTCCGGCTAATCTCTGAAATGGCTGGACCGATTTTGACGAGACTTTCACTGGCAGATAGCTGATGTAACAAGGAGTAACTTAGGCTACTTTTCCGAGGGGTAAAATAGGGGTGCGTGATAAAACCGAATTTCACGCGGACGAAGTCGCAGGCAACAGCTAGTAGTAAATAAATCTACTGACAAGCTCCTAAAGGTGTTACGATAGCCTGAAATGAGAACCGCCATCATCGGTCACATATCAAGTGTATATACAGTGTACATATCAGTCAAACACAATCCTTGTAGCGAAAATACTCAATATTATAGGTAATTACCTCTGTCAGTCCAACCAATACAAATAATAGAAAAAATACGGAATCTTAGAAATTTATCGGGTTTTATATCGGTCATTAGAGCCCGAAGATGCATGTTCCTTTTCTAAGGTTTAAGAGTGAAGTATACTCGCCAAGAAAAGTCGCAACAATTATAAATACGGTCGATAAACCTATTAATGAACTATCTATAATTTAACTATGCCTAGATAATAATGAGGAGCAAAATTTGTGCGATAAGATAGCCCGGAGTAGTTTATTGATCGGAATAATCAATACGTGTATGTAAGTAAATTAATTATACAGCATCACGAGTGCAGCGAGAAATTCAGGTCACCGCATTCTCTGATAAAATTAACTTTGGTTACGAATTATGGCACACTACATTTATTTTGAGCTCTGTGCATTCTGGTGCAGATGAAGTGAAAAATATATTATTTAATGTACCAGTTTAAACAGTTGGCGTTGTCGGCAACAGCATGATAACGGTAGGGTCATCAATCGTGTCCTCCTTGCTGGCATCCACATCAGCAAGAGTCGTCCTCTTCTCAGGGTCAGGTTTTATGACATTCAACGGTAGGTCTTGCAGATTAGGCACAAACGCCCATTTCTCATAAAGTTCGAGGGATAGATCGAATTCGTTTTTCGATGGTATAATTTTATCTATGGTTACCGACAGAAACTTCTCCTCGACCGCAGAACGTACAATATTTTGAGTTCCTCTCTCGTCAAACGGTTCGTGTTTTATTTTTGCGTCCAGAGCAGCAGACAGAAACGTTGACCATCTCGGTATGTAGTAGTAGCGGAACATCTCCGCCCATTGTTTGCAAGCGTAATCCGTAATCTCTCCATTCGGTCCCCATAAAGTGATCTGATTCCTAGAGTTCAACTCGTAAACATAAGATTCTTCCATATTTTTGGCAAATGAAAGTGCGCTTTGAAACCAATTGGTGGCTGAGAAATGATCGCTTTCAGCCAAGATCATAGACATATCGTTCATGGCGTCTAGGAACTGAGTGACAGTGGCATTGAATACCCAACTGGTGGACGTTCTATCTCGTAAGACGTTCAGGTACAGTTGTTCGGCTCTATATTGTAACGCTTGTCTGGTGACATCGACTAAGTCGTAAGTGAATCCGTCGCTTCGACAATTGACATCATCATTGAAGACAAATCTCCTCAATGCTTCGAATAGATCATGACTCGAGTACCATGCCCAAGGCTTAATCCTAAAGCTAGGTTGTCGGGTGACCACATATTTGCCGCGCATCATGTTAAGCGCGTTGAAACTGTAAACGCTTTTGAGAAGATATTTCCAGGCGTCACTGGTTGTATTACATCCATATCGCCTTTTTGCATATTCACCAGCCCACATCCCCATATCGACAATAGGGCTTTTTCTCCACGCAGACTCAAGCATAAGGTCGTAAACGAAATAATTTTGATTTATCCCTTCAGGAGTCAAACCGATACCAATCATGGTAGTGTTGGCTGCCAACCTGGCTTCGTATACATCTTTGTTGATTGTGCGAACATTTCCAAACATACCTAAAGTGCCTCCGAAATTATGGAGCATGCACCAGATGAAAGGCTGGCCGTAGTACATGTCATACAGGTAGTACTGAGGCCACTGTTCTGACTGAAGATCGAGCACAAGCATTCTACCGTTAGGGACAGAAGTAAGGAAGCTCTTAACTCTGGGCATTGGCCACAACACAGGATCCTTTACAAACATCCAGTTTTGAACCAGCCATACTGAACTTTCATCAAATTCAGAGAGGGTAGCGTGAATCGCAAGTGCAGTGCTTTTAACTAACGAGGTCGACCACGGTAGAATTTTTACTTCATTAAACGGATCGGATGAATAAATATGCGGATAAATGATCCAGTCACGGGACACTTCTTTCAGAAACATCTTACCGATAGTCTTAAAGATGGGATCGGTAGGATCCAGAAATAGTCCACAGCACTGATCCTCATCAAATTTGTTCCATTTTTCCACCGAATAAAACGTGCTATTGGGCAAAATTCTTGCAAATGCTCTAGGTACGTGTCCGTTAAATGCCGGTAGCACAGGAACTATCCCAAGTTCAAGCATGTAGTCCCTAATGTTATCTTGAATGGCAATCTGCTTATTGTGCCAAGAATTGAGCAGTGGTCCTCCCCAACCGTGGAAATTTCCCATTCTCAGCCAGGATAAGAAAGCTGGACCGGTGAAGTGCTGATCAATTTCAGCTTCCGTCATGCCTATCTGGCGATAAACCTTAGCCCAGGCTGCTTCTTGAGCGACCGGCGCCAGAGCCAAATTAATACCGTTCAAAGCCATCCAATCGACGTGATTAGTCCACTGTGAGACATCCCACCAAACGAAGCTATATGACACTGTGCATACATTTTGATAGTACCGAAATCTGTCGTTCGCGATAACTATTTCGTCGACATCGGGCAGTGGATCGGGGATGGTGACGCGCTGTACTTGCCAAGCGATCTGGCTTTTGCAATACTTCTTGAGGTAATAGTTGAAGCCCCACACGGCTGCTACTCCTGAGCTGGCGCGGATTCGCAGATGTCCTTGGGCAGTCCGTAAAGAGAAGACGTCTTTTTTATCCTTGAACAGTAACGGATTGACTTCTACCGTGACTTGACTGCTGTACTTTCCGATTATTTTTAGAGCGGCATTTTCCTGCGTGGCTGGTGTAGTAGTGGTTTGTAGCTTTGTAGGGTCCAAGTAATCCAGATTTAACGCCCGGACTCCGGTGAGGAGCAAAAACAACATGTACCGGTTCATGGCGTCGCGGAGAGACTGATTGAGTGGACCGTCAGTGATAGTATTGTTTACTAGTTGACGGCAATAAACGCTGAACGTTGACCCCGGCTCAAGTTGTCTGTTGATACAGTGAGTTTGTAATCTTATCGTGTTCAGTCTTGAATTTGTGCTCGAAGAAAGTATAATTAGGTACTTAAGACGAAATTCATTTATTTCGTCATACAAGCGTATGTTTTGAGAGAATAAGTAACGTCTAAGGGCTACAGAAATAAAGTCTTTCGATAATCTCAATTTCAAATAGAATTTACAGGTTAAGCTGACATTTAGAGATAGTAACAATAATTAATTAATCCATGAGAGTCTTTAAACAGAAAATGTATCAATTTTGATATAATTATGCAACTAGGCTAGGCTTTATATGAGCTTGTTGCTTGCTATATTCAGTTATAAAGGCGTACAAACATAGGTCAGTGTGTAATAAATTTATCTTTGAACATTTGAATGTTGTCGAGGGCAAAAAATATTCATCTTAAGCCGGCATACATGTTAGAGTGAACCGTACCTATCTCGCACACTCTAGGCAGATACGCTATAGGTAAATAGCGAGTATGGAGAACGACGCGCTAGCAATAGTTAGAACGTCGTTAAACAATATTCTTCGAAAGTCACAGTAAAAATCATAGTCACCAAATAAATTATTCTAAAACGAGTTTTTTTTTTTCACTTTATTATAAATTATTAAAATGATATTTTTGCAAACACGTCGGGAGAAAGACAGGAAGGATAGCATCCCAGATATATCGTAAAATTGAATTTCTGCTCGTACAACCTCCGATAAATAAATGTGTCGTTCGCGTGTAGGGTTGCGAACCATCCACAGAGTATACATTACAAAATGGATGATACGCGGTTGAGCCCCAAGATGCAGAGAGAGATAGAGAGAGATAAATAGCGAGATATATATAGATAGATAGAGATCGAGAGAGATAGATAGAGATATATAATTATATAGATAGAGAGAGATCGAGAGAGAGAGAGCGAGAGAGAGAGTAGAGGATCATTTAAATTTGGACAGATACGCGAATGTTCATTTATTTTGCTTTATTTGGAAACAAGCAGTTATGAATCATGTTAATACATACTTATAAATAATACAGAAACCATGTTTATGTATGCCCGAGTTCGGAGGTCAGATTAGTCTAACTGGAATATAACATTAAAAATCGTGCAGATTAAACATTTTAAACTAACAATATTTGAAATAAACAAAATAGGCCTTGATTAGAAGTAACCTTTAGGTGCCGGGGATCGAGGCATCGATGCGGGTAGTCTTCAGTTGCTCGTCATCGGTAGGACGAAATCACAGGATGAGGCAGCGAATCCTCAAGTACTGAGATGAGCTTGAGATAATTATTCCATCCCGTAGTTGGAAAGGTTGATTTTCGCCATCCAAACTCGTACAGGACGTGCGCTTCGCTCAGTGGTTTGGACGACACTGGCATAATACAAAATGGGTCGTTATAAAAAAAATGGATGTTATTTCTTAGACATTTCTTGATATACTATTAAGTTACAAAACAATATTATATAAATTTGTATGTTATATTACTTATCAGGTCCCATAGTACAATGATTGCTTAGTTTGGGGCTAGATATGTACCGCGTGAAATAACCATCAATATGTCCTCCAATATTAAAAGAGTACTCACTTGTATACAAAGGTATGGAGATACCCTCCATAGGTGACAAATTTGAGTCACCGTTCCCTTTACATGCTGGTTTTTTTTCTTCACATTGTACACACTGTAGACACTGGAGGGTAGTTGCGAGCAGCCACTGCCTCACTAGTGTGGCACCTAATGGAGGGCGGCCATTACATTACCTAAATGAGGGTAGATACAAAATAATCAATAACCTTGAGAAATTTTCGCTTGATATTATCCAGTACCTGTGGCTTACAAGTATGATAAAACTGCGTTCTGTCTTCCTTTCTTCATGCCGACACGTAATCAATTCATAGATACATAGCTGCAGTTGCTAATAGGTTATCCTTACTTTGCCGCATCCCCCAAGTTTACAGTAGTAAAAAACACAGTTACAAAAAAACAAGTTAAATATAGTTGACCACATTTTATTTTTGTTACAACAGCTGATAATTGTGTAAAATGACGACGACCTCTCAATTCAGGAGTGCTATTCATATAGGACAGACACAGTAACGGAAATATTCTCCGCTTTATTGGTCGTAGCGTGATGTTATATAGCCTTCCTCAATAAATGGACTACCCAACAAAAAAAAAAACAATTCTACTCAGTAGTTCCCGAGATTACCGCGTCCAATCAAACAAACAAACACTCTTCAGACAAAAATATTCAGCAGTTGAGACAAGCACAAGTTCATGAGATGCATTCATACAAATCCGCGTTGCTTTCTATACCTACTGCACCCCTAAGCCTCCATCTAGATTTATTATTTTAACTGCAGTATAATATACATGACTTTTGTGAATGTTTTCATCACGTTACATGAAATTTAAAACAGAAACGGAAATTTATATGAAACTAAACTCATTCGTCATAATGTACTATAGTAACTCGTACAACAAGCGCCGAATATAAGATCAGAAAAACCTCTGAAAAACAGGACATTCTCTTCGCTCCATCTGTCAATTAGAAGAAAAAAATTACATATACAATCATTAAATCGGATATCCATGCGAATCTTACCAGTTTTGGTGCGGTGTTTGATAAGATGTCGTCTTTTGTACAGCAAAGAGGCAGAATTGTCACCATCACAGGATCGCTATCGATTTTGGTAGCCTGCTCCAACCAGCACTCGATATTTGGCCAAGATATTGTCAGCGCAAGGCATCATTTCAAGGTTTCCTCCAACGTCCAAAGAATTTGATTTGCACTCTTCGAGTTTTTTTTTTCTTTTCGAGAACTCTCATACAGAGGGATTGAATGGATAATAAACGAACGCTCCATTTGTTATCCACGAAAGAGTCTCGCTCTCTACTATCACTGATGCACTGCAATGGACTGGTCGAGGCTATCGACATAGCTAACCAGATATATATATAGTTAACCAGATTAATCAATCTGTGCAAGGAAAATAGTGCGACGCCCGGCAACGAAGCTTCCTCCATAGCTCAAGGTCGAGCAGGAGTTGACCATAGATGCACTTGATGTCATTTCACTGGGCCACGGTGTATATTACTGTTGTCATCAGTCAGCGTAGGATGATCCCTCTTCGTTCTATTGATACTGTCACTTCATGCGGCATTACGGGGATGATCCACGATTCTTTATTTGTGTTTTTTTTTCTCTATCATATTTTGATAGGGTTTGAACAGCCGTCAAACTTAGCGATGAGTACGCGTGACCTTATGTTTTGAATATTATTGACGTTTCCAAGCCATTTCTTTGTGAATTATATGGTTTTTTTACTTTGACTTTGTCATTTTGGCACGCACTTTGCACGATGCACTTTTAGGTCACTGTGAGTGATAACCAATTTCCCATCATCCAGAATGTACGTGGATATCTCTTTATTCCAGAGTTTACTTTTCACTTCGTTACTGATGGCACTGCTTTTCTTGATAAGCGGGTCACGAAGTGTGATCTAAGAGTATCATCAACCGGAAATCGGGAAAGGAAGTAGTAAGCTCCATTGTAACTTGGAGCGAACGGAGAATAATAAGTAAAAGCACCGTCCGTGAAGTAAATTACGGTCTCATACAGCCGCCAAATATATTGGCGATGTAATTAGAATTGGAGACATTTGGTGTGATCCGAAGAGAAAACATAGTGCAAGGCACATTTGAGACGTCGAAACCAAGATGATTGCTTTTTTATTTGCGGGCGCTGTTTTGTATCGAGACGGCATAAAAACGTATGTCGTCGAGCGTCATTTGACACACGTAGTTCACTTTAGCACGAAAATACTGCAACATGCAGTTGGGTCTTCACCAATGGCATCTTCCCTGTTCAGCGATGGAGCGTTTCATGAAGTCAGCAGTTTCAAAGTACCCGTTGTAGCAACGTGTACGCATACATAACTATATGTACCTTGATGGTAAATTAAATCTAGATTCCAAATAAATACTGTACATAAGGCCTTATTTATAAACGTAAATAGTTAACTGATTGTGCTTTTGCCGTTTACTAAATTGAAAAACTACTAATATATCGTTAGCTGTCCCAAATATATCGAATGGACTTCGGATTAGTAAATAAGTTTGAGTTTCTACTTTTGGGACGAATAATGTCATTCATTGTCAACGTCAGTCATGTGATCAGAAATATTTGGGATAGCTTTGAATATGTTATCACAATAGGCTGATAACAAACTTTTATTTACAGATATTTTAACTAAGCTATATTATTTAACTATAATTATATATTTACATCAGTCTATTGTTATATTTACATCAGTCTATTGATATATTTACATCAGTCTATTGATATATTTACATCAGTCTATTGATATATTTACATCAGTCTGTTGATATTTACATCAGTCTATTGATATATTTACATCAGTCTATTGATATATTTACAACGAGTATTATAGATAATTCAATAATCCTTTTCTAATTCCTTTGGAACGGTTACATTTTTACTTCTACTTACAACTACATAACAGTAAATATTTACATGATAACAACAGTCTAGTAGGAAATACAGCTTAATGAATTTTAATATTTCCAATTATTGAATTTCATTTTTTTTTTCATTTCATTCCATTTGGAAATGAAAACCTATCCTTTGTTTTGAGATATGAAATGCAAAACGATTATACAACAAAAGTATTGATAATATGACACACAATGACTATTGTCATAATAAGCTTTGTAATAGTAATTATAAGCATAATACAAGCTTTGTAATTATTTACATTTTACTTGGATTATACACATATTAACGCTTTAATATGCTTAGACACAATTTAGAAATACATTATTAATATATATTTAGTTTTAATGAAGTTAAGAGAAAATTCTGAAAGACTTTTCTTCATACAACTTGTTTTCCTAGCCGGATGTTGGCGCATTGTTTTTTATCATAAAGATATTTCTATCTATTATATATATTAGACTTATTAGATTTTTTTATTAGATTATTAGATATCCAGCTTCTTCCAGCTAAGAGTTGTTTTAGTGATTTTACTGCCCATAGTATAAAGATATATATACAGTATAGTATAGTATAGTATGATACAGCTAAACTCCATAAATTTAGCGTAGTAATCATAAAAATCTCTCCACTTTTGGAAGACAGATTTTGACGATTATGTCTTGGCTAGAGTTACAATCATTGTTTTTCTCAATATTGAAATGAGATAAAAATTATACAATATAAAAAGTGACATTTCAACCAATTGGTAAAATGGATATTTGTCATATACAAGGTGGGCCAAAAGAAGTCATCCGATGTTGTTTGGCTCTCATTTTTTTTCCAAATAAAAAACTTCGATTCTGTTTTTTGATTATGTTTATTTGAACCTTTAGAATGTTATTGGTCAAGTCGAGAAGATGATATCGGCCAAATGGGCGCCGCCACAATTGATTGCTATACGGGCTCGTTTTATGGCATTTTTCATCACTTCGGCGAGAACTTCGGGCGACAGATTCTCGCACTCGTGTCGAATGTTGTCCTTGAGGGCTTCCAGGGTCTCGGGCTTGTTCACGTAAACACGGGACTTCAAAAAACCCCACAAAAAAGTCTGGAACGGTTAAATCGGGCGATCTTGCGGGCCAGTGCAAATCGCCAAAACGAGAGATGAGGCGACCCGGGAACGCCGCCTTCAGAATATCGGTTGTGACTCGCGCAGTGTGTGCTGTTGCTCCGTCCTGTTGGAACCACATGCCCTCCAGTCCTAATTCGTTCAATTGCGGCAGAAAAAACTCAGTTAACATGGCCCTATAGCGCGCACCGTCCACTGTTGTCTTTGACCAGCGGCGTTCTCGAAAAAAATGGCCGGATGACTCCTCCAGCGTGAACAGCGCACCATGCAGTCACTTTGAGCGGGTGTAATGGCTCCTCGTGTATCACTCGTGGATTTTCGGTGCCCCAGAAGCGATAGTTTTGCTTGTTCACGTACCCGCTGAGATGGAAATGAGCCTCATCGCTCATTATGATTTTGGTCGAAAAATCGTCCACTTCGTCCTTGAGATTGAGGATGGCTTGGGCGTAGGTTACACGCGTTTGGCGGTCGACAGGCATCAGCTGATGCACGGACTGGACTTTGTACGGGAATATGCGCAGGTTTTTGACCAAAATTCGCCTTAGGAACGACCGGCTGATGGCTAATTGCGAGGCACGGCGTCTGGTCGATGTATCTGGCGACAGCTCGACATCCTCGGCAACAGCGGCGATATTCTCGGCAGAATGGGCGCTCCGGGGCCGGCCACTCTTGGTAGCGTCTCGTGTGGTCTCATACTCGTCAAGGTTGGTGGCCAAACGGCGTAGTGTTTGCGCAGTCGGTGCCGGACGGCCGGGGAATCGGTGACGGAATTCGCGCTGCGCCAACACCACAGACGAATTGTTACGCAAAAAAATAGTCACGATTATTCCGCGTTCTTGGGGAGTGTACCGCTCCATGGCTTGTTCACTTGTATTCTACATCTGTCTAGTTCACAAAAAAAAAAAAAAACAAAACAGATTTGACATTGGCCGCCATTTGCAAAAATAAGAGCATCTTCCAATAGGGTGATTTCTTTTGGCCCACCTTGTATTTAGGAGACCGATTTCGCATTTATTTATACAATAATTATTAGTCGGAAGTTGTAATTCCTTTGTTCTAGATCAGATAGAATTTTGAAGGCCCCAAAATACAATTACATGGTTCTGGGACTTAATAATATAGATTACATACAAGCCGGCACTAACTTAATTAAAATAATTATTGTTTGATAAATAAATAATATTATACTAAGTTTTTCTTTTGTAAATATAACTCTATATGCCGGAAAACATTAGTTGGCAAAATAATGTGCAGGTCGTAAAACTCAAAACATTTTTTTATTTGATTTTTGACCATAGATTTCGCAAATTTATTATATATACATAATTTAAACTTGTTCTTTTATGACCACAAGCGAAATCCTATTTTCCTTGAATTCTCAAAGGCATTGCTTGGAAACTCCAAAATAAATATGTATTATTTTAAAGTATATTATTAAAGGTTCAAGATCCACCCACTTATTGCAATCGGAACGTTAGGATGTTGGATTTACTATTATTATTAGAGGCAATATTTTTTTCTCATAACAGGATAATTCATTTGCATAAAATGTCACAATTAAAATATAGATTTCTTTCATTTTTAATGTAGTGACGTTAATTCAAATTTAATTATTTTAAGTGTTTTAAATGATTAAAAATAGATCCTATAATTATAAACATAAAATGTATAAACTAAAATCTCAGACTACAAAATAAAATTAAATAACATTAATGTTTTAAAGTAGCAAACGGGAAAAATACATATTCTAACATATCCATGTTAATTTCATTTGAAATATTTTCTATAACAATGTTTTTACATAAAATATTTTGAATAAATTACCTAATATCACTATTTTTTATGTATCCAATACATCCAAAATTTATTGCCTATTTTTGATGTTCATGTTAGTAGGATACAGTGAATAGAAGTCTAGCTCAGCAGGGAATAGTTTCAGATCGCTAGGTCTTCCAGATTCCAAATCGTTACTCAGTTTCATATAACTCGGTATTAAAGTAATACTATTTACAAAGTTTGGTAAAGTATTACTGGTTGAAGAAATATTTACCAAAGTACTACTATCTGAAGTAAAATTTTTTGAAGTACTATTTACAAAAGCACAACTACTTGAACTACTATTTTCTGAATTAATATTTGAAATACCATTTACCAATGTACTACTATGTGAAGTACTATTTACCGAAGTACTACTGTTAGAAGTATTATTTACTGTACTATAGTTTAAAGTACTATTTCCCAAAGTATTATTGTTCAAAGTACTACTTGAACCATTGTCTACCAAAGTATCAGGTAAAGATGTAGTAGGAATCGATAATGTAGATATTGAAGGACTCACCGCTGGCTGAGGGTCCTGTTCCCCCGCTCCGGGCTCCGAACCCGCGTCCCCGGTAGCAGTGCCGGTGCCGCCGCGCCTCTCCTCACCCTCCACTAGCGCTAAGTACCTGGTGAGTTCCTCCTCGTCTGACACGCGAAGAGGCATGTTCGGACCCACGATGGCAATGGATACATTCTGCAATTAAATAGAAAGAATTAATAATTTTTCTTTTTGTTATATTTTTATATAACGAAAATAAAACTATTTATTGTTAAATTTGTTAATAATATTATGTCACTTTTATATTAATCATTAATTTTAATATGGATCTTATATTATGTTCAGTTTACAGACCACTGCACCCGAGCGCGATATATATAATAGTCAGCCTAGCATGTCAAAGGAAAAATCGCAAGTAGAAACGCAATTAGAACCCTATTTAGAACTTACACAAAATATGTTTGAAAGTTATATCTAACCCGTGGGTTTTCGTCAGCGCGATGTAGGGTAGGTGCACTTTTAGTCGCGACATCTAGTTAGAAAAGATGGAACTAAATTCGTTTGAGCAATCAATGTTCAATTACAAAATCAACTAAACAGTTATTTTTTATTTTTTAGTCAGTCCTGTTTTATGGTCGATCCTCAAATCTATATAAATTTAAAGCAGTGTGTCCAACTTTCTATGGAGGGGATGTTCAAAGCGCAATGGCTTGTTTTATGCATTGTACTCAAACAAATTTTTTTAACTGCTTCACAGCTGTCGGCAGTAACTCTGCCTTCTGCTCTGGAGGTCGTGGGTTTGATACCCACCCCACCCAGGACAAATATTTGTGTAATAAAACACATTTTTTTGTATTTGGATGTTAATATGTATTATTGTAATATTTTTAAAAACATATTTCAGCATTCAATCGGTATCTGGTTCCTATAGTACAAGCTATGCTTAGTGCCTAGATGACGCTTGTGTAAGTCCACAAATATGTATATACTTAACCAGCTACTAAGGCATTTTGCATTGCAAGACTAGAAAACCCCTAACAGTAGAACTTATGCCAAGTTCATCCAGGGAAGTACTGCCACGATACAGTGCATATGGATGTATACACGGTACATATACCAAAACAATTTTTTTTTTTTCAATTTTTGTCTGTCTTTCTGTCTGTCTGTTTGTTCCACCTAATCTCTGAAATGGCTAGACCGATTTTGACGGGACTTTCACTGGCAGATAGCTGATGTAACAAGGAGTAACTTAGGCTACTTTTCCTAGGCGTAAAATAGGGGGTGCGTGATAAAACCGAATTCCACGAGTTCGAAGTCGCGGGCAACAAGCTAGTATAAAAATAAAATCCCACCACAAAATCAAAATGGGGAGGAATACCTTTGTGTTGAGGTCAACCTCGTTGGGCAGTGTGTCCCGTAGTGCCCTCAGGCCGTGAGCCACCAGTTCCTGCAGATCGCACTCCATGAACGTGTTGAGGTGCTTCTCCAGGTAGGTGCGGGCGGACTGCGACCGAGCGCCGATGGCCATCGCGCGACAGTCGAAGTAGTTGGCCGACGGGCACGTCTGGTAGATGTGAGGGCCTTGGTCCTGGAACGTACAAGTTTTTTATGTGGAAAAAGTTACGAAAGCTAGCCTATCTGATACTACTACAAAAGGGAACCAACATGTTGAAAGGATTTTAGGTGCGCCTCAATGAGGCTCTTTCGGCTCGTTGAAATTTTTGGTTTAAAGGCATGTCAGTGTCCTTACAATGTTTTCCTTCACCGTTTTGCAAATGTGGTATCGCTTGCATTTTTTTTTTTATGTTGGTGCACATGCTGTCAGGGCTGAGAACTGTTTCAAATCTTGACCTCAGCAAACATACATACAAACATTGCAATATAAATAAAAGCAAGTAAAAAATAAACAATGTGTGTCCTAAATCAAAAGTTACCTAGTTACCTGAGTTAGTCCTTTTTGCGATACCTAAGTTTTAAGTTTTAAGTGATTTACTAAATCACTTAAAAACCAGAATCAGCAAAGAAAATAAGTAATTGTTAAGTATTCCTACAAAATAGTAGATACACTTACATCATAGCCAGCAACCAATAGACCAACTCCAAGAGGCCGCTTGTCATATCTCTGTGTGCAGATCTGCATCTTGTTACCGACCATGGTTATGAGCCGACCGACGGGCATAGGGGCGTCATGAGCGTAGCGATAGTTCAGGCACTCGGTGCGCATGTAACGGCTGGAAACAGAATTCAATCAAGTTTTATGACATTTGACACAATTTGTAGCATTAAGACCAGTTTGCAACTAAATTTCATGAATGCTGTTGAACACATTGACTGATGTCACAGCTCAGTTGGTAGTGACTCCGCTTTCTGCACTGTAGGGTTGTGGGTTCGATTCCACCCAGAACAAATATTTGTTTGACATACATAAGTAGATGTTTGTTCTGTGTCTGGGTATTACATGAATGTATTTACACAAATAGTTTACTATCAGTTATTTGGTTCCCTTAAATTGAGCCATGCTTATTATATTAGGCTAGATGGTGCTGTGTGAAATATCCACCAATATTTATTAATATTATTATGAGATTGATCTCAAGATTGATGTCCAGACTGAATGTGATTGTCCGTGCAATGCAGATACAGGGAATCTGAATAAAGAACCGAAATTCAAATTTGTTAGAAGACAATAACTTTTACATTTTTAACATTATGTTACCCAAAATTTGACAACACTGGAAGTTATTAATAAATGAAGATGATGATACAAAATGTATCAATAAGTGACAGAATAAGCGAATAAGTCATTTCAAGGTAAACAGTATTCCCTACCTATAACGATATCAATATTGATTTATTTCACTACGGTTGAGCAGCTTTTCCAGATCCGCTTCATACGTTGGACCAAAAGTCATTAACTGTTTGGTTCACTTTTTAAGAACTGTGCATAGCTAATTGTTAAATTTGTTTTAAATTTTCACAGAAGTAGAGTACAGTAACAATACATCAAGTACATTCAAATTATGTGCAATAAGAGTTTTTACAGGGTAGCACTCCACTCTGAAGTGATATAACCTGGGTACTTCCAAATACGAAGACACAAGTCACATTATACTATGAATACTCTGGACCTTGACCATCACTCTTGGAACCTCACCTGTTGATTTTAGTTTAGAATTCAATTCTAAATATCAGGTACGTTACCTCAACCTGAGAGTGTGGTGGTCTAGTGGTACTGACCCCGAGTTTCAATCTGGAGGTCGCTGGTCCTAATCCCGATGTGCACCTATGAGTTTGCTTGAAAGATTTATGTGCACAATGTCACATTCTCAAAACAGTGAAGGAAAACATCGTGAGGAAACCGACATGTCCTAGAACTGAAAATTCCAAATTATGTGTCAAGTGCCCGAAAGGAGCCTCTTTGAGGCGCTCTTAAAATCCTTTACACTGGTTCGAGAAACGAGAATTCGAGAATAGATAGATAGATTACCTCAACATACGAGCGTCGGCCGTCAACCCAGAGATAGATATACCAATGTGAGCATCAATGGGAATAACCTTCTTCTGGTAAGCGGACAGCTCACTAACGGCTCGTTTCAGAGCAATCAAAACAGCATACTGTTTGTTCTTCAGACCAACGGTTGCCGATCCTAGTTTCACGGCTTCCATGGCGTACTCTACTTGATGAAGCCGGCCCTGGGGGCTCCATACTGTGACATCGCTGTCATACTGGTTTCGGAACTGAAAATGAAAAATTAAACATATCAGTTTCTTCTTTTTGTTTTGACTGATTGATTGATTGATTCTTTCATTTGTATTGTGCGACAGTAAGGAGGTGGAACACAGAAGGACTGCATGCATCCTCTTCAGTCTGATCGTTGATTACCGGTATGACACGGCAATTTATATCACTTCATTAATTACCGGATTTTCTTTTGAGGAGGGCATTTTTAATCTTACGAAACGTTTAACATACCATTTTTAGTGTATCAAGAGGTTAAATTCTCAATAAATTGATATTTTTGAGAAATACAAGCAAGCGGCGTCCACGAGCGAAGATGATTTTTACTTTTTAAGACTTTGACGTTTTGCGGTTTTATCTTTTGTTTGGCTAGTGTTACCAGCTCCTGCAAGCAGTTCAGGCGGCACGAGTAGATAATGGTAATTTTTTTACGACGTACTTCGTCGCTGGCATGCAAATGCCACCGTAGAGAAATTATACACTTTAACTAACTTTGTTGTGTACTGAATCACCCTAGTTATTTAGATACAGTCCAATTTTAGAAATTTCAGGGCAACATTTTATACAATTTAATACCCAGTTATGTAGGTAATAACAATAATAATTATAAATGTGTATAATATCTGTAATAATTTGCGTCTACCCACGCAAACTAATACAGATATGTTAAGTCACAGTTAAGTGAACTGACTAGGGACCTCAAGAAGTTTTCCTACTTATAAGGTACTTACAGCTACCTAGGCTGTATTATCAAATCTACTTTTTAACTATTTGGCAATATTGCCAATGTTGCTCAACCTAAAAGAAACTTTACTGCTATTAATTTTATATCGTACACCCTTTAGTTTACATACCTTTTAATAAAAACGTAATATTATACGAGCTCAGAAGATAGGTAGAAAAAAAATGGTAGTTTCCATGGTAGATAATACATAAACAGTGTACGTTAGCCAGAATGACTAGTCTAATAAAACTGACTGATATAATAATTATAATTTATTTTTCAATAAATATTGTTCTATATATACACAAATTGATTACGAGAGATGTACCTACTAACTAATTTTGTTATTTATTGTTATGTCAAAAATTTGCATTTTTTTTAATATTGTTTATTAATCAGCCATAGACAAGTCAGAAAAAAATCCTCTAGAATTCAAATTCAAAAGTAACACTAACACTTATTCTGGTACAACAGTTCCCTCTAATTTTGAATATACTGCAGATTAAACTAGCTGTTGATTAGATTGTAGGTATCGTAACCGTTTCGTACCTATGCTTTGTGTACAGAATATTTTTCGTTTATTATGTTATTTTTTAAGTCATAATTCTCATATAAGGTACCCACGCTATTTTATAATATTCTGTAACTCATTAGATATGAAAGCGTTGCTAACATTCTTACAAACTTGTACCGAACATCAGCCTGCCAATTTGCCATGTCGGAATGCAATAGTACCTATACCAGTATCTAAGTACAAAGAAATTCTACGACGTATGTTTGGGACGTATGGGAGGGATAACTATTTTCTTTGTATGTCAAGGCTTAGAATCAATAAGGAAAATGTAAGAAATGTACAATGAAACGTTAAATACCAACGCGGGTATGGGAAAATAATCTTAATTTTAGACGCGAGTACTTTACGATTTCCTGTTTCCAAATAATAATAATGATGATGAAATGATGATGAAAAAAAACAGAATGCTTAAGTAGTGTACTGAATATATTTCAGGTCGTTTGAGCTTTAAAATAAATAAAAAGGCCTTTTTCCTCCATATCTATTACAAAAAAGTAAATATAAATAAACATTAATTTTTGTAGCCTAGTTCTTACTATTTGGCAATATTCGCCTCTTCGACGTAAGGCCTCTTCTAAACCCCTCCATAGGCCGTTCTCCCAACCATTGTATTCAGGCCAGTATCTCTGTGTACAGGTATACCTACGTTTATCTTCTTTAAGTTATGCCTTTGTTTATTTTCTTTAAGTTATGCCTTCGTTTATCTTCTTTAAGTTATGCGTTCGTTTATCTTCTTTAAGTTACGCCTTGTCACCTTGCCACTGTTATCGTTTCAGCTGTAGTAGGTACTTGTTTATTATATGCATCTGCATTTAAAAAGTTTGTATTTGTTCACTCGTTCGTTGAGGTCACGTGGTTGAAGCAGACAGTTAAGTACCATCTTTGGTTTTTGGTGAAATCTGAGTAAGACTACACACTGTAAGTAAATTGAAAAGATTGCGTTTATACGTGAAACTTCTTAAACCGCGCATGCGCCATCTTATTCTGTCGCTATGTAATAGGTATCGTGTATCCGTCGCTCTTATTTGCTCCACTTCTGTGGCGTCGGAATAAAAAAGCTCTCTTTCTAATACTTCCCTACGTCATATCTTTTTTCTCTCTCATGTAACGGAAGGTGCTCTCAAGGTGGTCTCATGTAACGTGGAGTGGCGTATCGTGACCGTGGTTGTGAGGCTCCAGAAGCAAATGACTCGGTCTTCTAAGTCTCCAACCGTGTAAATTAATGTTCTGAGGTTGACGAACATTCTTACTAGTTTGACGTTTAGACCCTATCTGAACCTACATGGTAATTTACGTAGCTCCTTTTATTAGCTTCAACTAAAACAATGATTACATTATCTGTGGTTTGACGTAGGTAGCTGAAACTTTCAAAGAGGTCTTCATTCAATTTTATAGTCTGTTACTAAACCCAGTTATTAGCAATAGTTATGGGATAGATTAGACGGTGTCGACTGCGTTCATCTTAGATAATCTGTGGTGTCAGCTGCCGGCTTGGCGGCGCTACGATATATCTCGTAATAATGAGCGCTCGTCTTGTTCGGGTAATTGTGTGCTTAACGATTCAAAAACAGAACCACTCAGGTTCTGAATTTGAATTAGGTTTCTGGAAATTGGGCTGGCAAGAAAATCACGTAATCCGTGTTTCAATCCGGAAGTCGTTGGATCAAATTCCGACTTGTACAATGAGATTTTTTACTTGAAAATTTTATGAGTTATAGCAACTTGCCAACTCCAAATTATCCATGATATTCAATATTTCTAGGGACCTGTGTTCGGTAGAGATAAAAGTCACCAGTAAGATTTATTTACAAAAGCTGCTTATACCCGAGAGGTGACGAGAACGTGACGAGACGAGGCCACATGCGTAGGCGGCCGTTCATATCTAAGTAGGACCATTGCCAAGAATCCATTCCGCACTATTTCGTTCAATCTGAAGATCAGACGAAGTAATTTTGAAGTCATAATAATAATACAATGGGATTTATAACGTACCGATAGTGATATTTTTGTATCCTCAGAAAATCACAAAGTTCCTCGATAAATATAAGACAAACGTCAACCAAGCATGTCCTAGGTACCTTGTATGACTCAACGTGCATAACATAGCGTGGGCGTTCATTCATGTCCCGACCTCCACTATGTTGGACGCTGGCCAACTACAGAATAATTAGCGTCATTCTCTTATTCCATAGAATGAGATGACTCAAGTCGCATTGCGTTGCATCCATCACCCCGAGACGGGGTTGTTACGTCTCATGCGCCTGCAATTTCGCCGGCACTCACTTCCTTGATCCAATACAAGTATTACAATCCAGATGGCGCTGTGTGAAATGTCCATCAATTATTATTTTTTTACTGCGAAATTGGTTGGCCTATAAAGTTTAGGATATCTCTCGCTCTAGCCACTCCGACGAAGCGAGATGGGTGACTCGGTTAAAGGCTCCACTCTTAATTGTACGTTGAATTGAAAGGTGTCAGGTGACACATTATTATTTCATCTCTTTCTGTAACATATTTAGTTAACTGACATCCACGAGGCTATTTTATATCATGTAGGTTCTGAACCTCGCCACATCGCGACGATAATGATGTCGACACAAAAACGTTGTGAATATGTGAAACGTCAGTGAAAATGACACGGCACTTCGAAGACAGAATCATAACCGAAGGGTTATGATTCTGTCTTCCTTCTTACGTAGAGCATAAAAACTCTTAGTCCTCAAGTGAAAATCTGAACTGCTCAGGCATTGGGCACTTTTATGCATTGCAAGATTAAGTATTTATACTTATAGTACTACTACTATACAAAAATAAATTAAGTGTGAATTTGGTGTGGTATAATATAAGTAAAATTAGAATGTACACTAGGTATATTGTAATAGTACAACATATTACAGGATATTATTTGTTACAGGATTGGAATTTATTAAAAGTTTACTAAGCGAAATTTAGTGCACCCAAAATATTAGTTTATAAGTTTTTTATTGAACACGCATATATTTTACATTTTACGGTTCACTTCAATAATCAATTTATTGACAGTTTTGGTAGGGCAGATATTCATAACACACAAGACAAAGCAGTCTTTTTTTCATATAATAATGTTATTGGAATGGTATATAGTGCATCCAATATAAAAAAACACGACATTATACATTTTCAGAACAAGTTAATGTTTTCGAACGTTTATCTACGTGTTTTGATTTATTTACTTATATAATTTCTCTCCACACGTGGTAAAAAATGTCTAAAACACGAAAGCTTGCAGCTATATATAATAATAAAATATAATAAGATAAAAAAATATATAAATATAATAAAAATATTGCTAACATGACCCATTTCAAGTCAAGACTACAATCATATCCCAACCTTCTGTTTCTAACGAATAAAGGAATGGTCCTTAACAGGATGAATAATAGCAGAACTTGTTCCATAATAGACTGAATAAAAGAAAGGTACTTTTTAAATTATACTTTTAATATTGTTTTCATTTATTACGCTGATTGCCTTTATTAACTTTTTCAAAGGAATCGTAATGAATTAGAATGAAAATTTATAACCACGAGGATTGGTCCTTCGTTGATGTCTTTTGAACGGGTACCGAAACTTCTAGCATGGCGTTACAATAAAATATGTACAATCACAAACATAACCATTACTACATATTAATTGTTGAAACGGAAGCAATACTAACAGATTTTAAATTTACGAGCTTTATAAACCAAAAATCACGAAGCACATATTGAAAACTATTACCATTTTAATCTCGTCATAAAATATGAACTCATTTTTTTTTGTGTTCTACCCACTTATGTTATCTTTTAAAAATTCATCTAAAAAATAAATAACATACATTTCTTTACAAAATTATGACTTCTCCGCAATCCAGTCCTAACATACCCATGAACTAAAATATTGAGAGTTCTGCTGTTTTAGACATATAATATGTGTGCAAAATAATCACTTATCCGCGTGATAGTCCACGTCCTCATAAATTACAATAGACTTTATCTGTGCAACGGTACACCCTGCCCACGCCCAGGCTGATCTTCGGCCAAGTGTGACGTCACAGGTGATTCTCTCCATAAAACCGCTACGCCACCGCTACTGCCACCAAAACCGTAGAGCCACCGCTACGGCGTAGTCGCGCTACGCAACCACGCGAAAGTTTGACCGGACTTTGAAAGTGAATTTTGGGTATGTACAGTGTAGTTTAAGGCCTAATTAATGTATCATGTAGGAAAAAATATAAGTTTAGGCAGAAAGATTTCCATTCAAACTTTAAAACATTAAAAGTTTAAAGAAAGTTTTATTTTTATATGTGTGATTTAATAGATTATAATTATCACGATTTTTGAAGGCTCAATTTAACTATAAAAACATTTTATCTATAATATAACACAATGCGGAATTGTGTTTTAAAAACCGTGGATAATTTTTTTCTTAGGTTTGTCTCTCTGTCGGTAGGTATATGTATATTTAAAAAACTTAATAAAAAGAATGGGGATGAAAAGAATGACCCCATAAGTTTTTTTCCCACACATAACGCTCGAATGACATGAAATTATAAACTTTAAATCTGTTTAAAGTCTGCTTAAAATCTTACATAAACCAAGTTTACCGACTTACACGATATAAAAATATTATTAAGAGTTCTTCGAACTTCGGAAAGTATGTGAGTGTGCTTTATATGAGAATTCTTACTAAATTCTCTTTCATAAGTAACTTTGGATATCGAAAAGATTTATATAACTTTTTACTTTATATAACTTGTTCAGTATCTTATTTTGACAATAATTTATGAAACAGCAGCCATAAATTCTACTTAAATGCCTTTCCAAACGAAACCACACGAGTAAATCATTGTAGTTGTTCCAAAGCCAACTTGTACAGTTCCTTTCTTAAATATTTCATCCGAATAAAGTTTATTTTTCTAAATAGATTTGTGAGATATTATAACGACCAACAAGGAAAATTTCAGGTTGGAATATTATTTTGATTACAAGTTTGGAAGTTATTGAATAATGAACAATACGTTATATATTATGTTAAATAAACCATTTATATAGTTGCATAAAAACGTACATATATATTTAGTAAATAAATCCAAAGATGCTCGAAGACGTGTGTAAAATGACAGATTATATCAAATTAAAATTCTTATTATTTGCTAAGATTGAGCTTGTTTTAAGCCTAACCGATCAAAATGTTTGTCAAATGTATGTAAAAAAATCACAATTATAGTGCATGACAAATTTGTTCAAATTAACTGCGCCCGGAGGAGTACTGCCAGCATACCCATTTCCACCGCAAAACATTAATGTATTCGTGTTTCCTATTCTGGTTTGAAAGGCTGGTTGCCGGAGAAATTACAGGCACATGACACATTCCACTTTCACGTCCCAGAGTTATATGCATGTGATATGACTTGGGTCTTGTCGTACCTAGGTAGGGTTCATACCCTACCTAGAATGAACCAAGTCACACTCCTTGATATGGGCAGAGGTTACCAATTGACACCAGTTGGGCCACAAACCCGTCCCGTGACTTAAAAAATGTTGTGCTGATGATTTTGCTAAACTAAAGTCTGGAGATTTTTCTTCTGACTTTAGAGATAGGAAGAACGAAAATGGACACAAAGGACATTAACTGCGATGGTGTAGTTGGAAGGCAGCCAATAAGCCAAAAACATTATGGAACATAAAAGTGACTTAATTTTACATCGCCAGTTGTTCAAGGTTCCTCCGATTACAACATTATTTTTAATGTGAATAAGTTATGGAACGAGCGATGGCCCACATGATGTTAAGGTCTGCCCATAACAGATTTAGACTGAACAAAAACTACGCCTTGGTATCCTCCCCTACTTACGAAGACGTTGACATTGCGTAGTGATTTGCTCTGCCCATAAAAACACTAAAACAACTTGCTTCCTCCCACGCTGGTATGAGTTGATAAGTTGCTTTGCATTCCGACTTGGGTTTCCCTACAAGTCCAAATCTGCGTCTTATGAGCCCGTAACTCTGTGACGTGAAATTGTCGCATGTGGCTATAATTTTAAAGGCAAACCATACCTTTCACTTCCAAGGACGAAATTGGCATAAGCTCTACGGCTATTAAATAACTATTCATTCTACGATAAAAACTCGCATAACTACGACTAAGCACCTTCCCTATTCACAATGACGTCTTTGCTTGACCGTTAAGAAGAGGTTGGTATGCTACAGTTAGTAGCAAAACTATTTAGAATAAACAGGAGTTCAACTAGCATTTTTCTTCTAAACTGTGTACTTATATACAGAATCACGGCTATCCACGGAGAGGCAGACAGAGCTTCAGTAAGCTATTCTTCACCTTGTGAGTTTCACTATCGTGGAAACGTAGACATGACTAGGGGTGAGCTCATTCCCGCTATATCGGCTAACACCGCCTGCCGGTAATGCAAATGCAAACTTTAAGATATTCCCAAATAGAACATTATACAAAGACTTATCGGATTTATTTTGCTGATATTTGCTGTGGTTGGTGGGTTTTCAAAGATTCAACATACTTTGTTTTAAACTAGGTTAAATTACTATTCTTTCGTAGAAGAGCAATGATTTAATTAGTCTATTGGTATAAAATATAGAGAAAGGGACCACATTGTTAGAAATTTTTCTGAATTCATTAGTGAAGTTTCGTTTTTCTGGATATTCGTTACTCTTTTTTGATACTTTAAAAAAAGGTTAATGATTAACTGATATAACACATGTTTTTTTTATTCCATTTAAATGCGGGTAAAAAGGATGAATAAAAGGAATTTCGTAGATAATTTTTAAAATACTTTATCTTTTCATGTATTTTAGGTATATTAACATTGAATTATAAACTGAGACATGCTGAATTTGTATGTTTTAGATGTTATTAGCAGATCCAGACATACATTGTCCTGTCGTTGATAAAATTAATGACATAAATTTATGCTGGAAAAAAAACAACAATATTCAATTTCCTTACTTTAAAAGTTAACATTTTCATGACGATCAGTCAACCGGTTTTGAAGTTTATCAACTTCATATATATTTTTAGCCACAATGTTTTATAGCTAGCTCCACCCTGCGGTGTTACCCGCAGTGAATAAGTTTGTATACTTGGATCTGTGTCTTTGCATAGTATTTGATCAACCCCGAGAAACACTGCAATTTTCAAGTATCATAAGTAGCCTGTATAGCTATATATATAAGCTATTTAATAACAAAATATAATATACGAGGAATGCAATTATAAATATACTCATTCAAAGAATTTTAGATTTTGGGATTTATGAATTCAATAGGCGTATCTATCAAATGGGGTGGTCCCAGCACTAGTATTAACTACTAAGTTAACTAACTTACTAAGTATTTTTCTTAATTTGCCGTCTCTAGTCACTTTTTCAAGGATTCAGAATTTAACTTAATACCTTAAACGACGAATAACGCTTTGTGATCTCCACTTGGAAACTAAAGTGACGAAATAATTTTACGTCAATGTACTTGAGCTTTGAAACTAAGTTATGTGAATCCTTCCACGCACAAAGGAAATACTACTTAATAATAAGTGTTAAGCTTTACATATCAATATTAGACATCACCTGTACAACGCTGGTTTTAACATGGATTGTTGTGTCATGGTTGACTCAAACGACTATAAACTGCGTCCATCTTTTTACTGATCACTACTACTTGGGCCTTTTTTATGTGATACAGCTACGGTACGAGCCGACGAACCACCTGTTTTTAAGTGGTAGCTGCCCGTAACAAGCGATGCGGCTTGAGTCCTCCCGTACTAGGTATGACAAGACCCAAATCGCGTTGTATGAACCCGTAACTCTGAGACGTGTAGGTGGAATGTCTCATGTGCCTAAACACAGTAACGTGAACGCGTTACTGCTTGGCGGCAGAAATGGGCATGGTGGCAGGATTCTCTGGAAGAACTTGGCATGAGTTCCACTGCTCTTAAACTGTTTTAAATCAAGAGTGAATAGGTGTCATAGCTATAGACTTCGAGACCCATAATCGATTAATATCATGAGATTGAAGTCAAACTATGAAACAATGTATAATCTATATAAAAAAGAAGTATTTGAAATCCTACCAAAATAAATCTTCCGCATTCTTAAGTAACATATTTTCTTAAGGTTATGAAAGAATCCGGAAAGTCTCGTACGAACTTTTAATATAACATTACTCATTCTGATTCGAATAAGAGGATATGACAGCAATTTTTTTAAACGGTTTATTTACTGAACACTCACGCCAAGCTGGTACGGGGAAGTACTGCCACCATGTCCATTTCTGCCGCCAAGCATTCGGCGTTACTGTGTTCCGGTTTGAAAGGTGTGGTTGCCGGTGATATTACAGGCACATGAGACATTCCACCTACACGCCTCAGTTACGGGCGCATACGATGTGACTTGGTTATTGTCGTACCTAGTAGGGGAGTACCCAAGTCGCATCGCTTGTTACGGGCAGAGGTTACCACGTAACACTAGGTGGGCCGTCGGCTCGCTTGTTGACAGTACAACATTAAAAAAAGAGGGTTCTTATGTTTAATCTTAGTGATATATTAAAAGTCACACAAATGAGGCACAAAGCTATGTATAAATAAATATAAATATTGGTGGACATTTCACACATCGCCATCTAGCCCTAAACTAAGCATAGCTTGTATTATGGGAACCAGACAACTGATAGAATACATATACACAATTTTTTTGTAAATACATATAATTCATATTGATCAACACCCAAACACTGAACAAACATTAATTTTCGTCACACAAATGTTTGTAGATCATGGGTCAAAAGGCAGAGTTACTACCAACTGAGCTGTGAAGCCTGTTATAAATATATGTACTTACTTAATTTAATGTTATAATTACGATTATTAAATTTAAAAAAAAAATTTTAGCTAAGGACTTCAATTTTACACGAAGCATTTTAACAGTTAGAATCACGTCATAGTTTACAGTTCAAATTTCACGCTCGAAATTCTCTTCTTCAGAATATAACCTCAATAAAAGTATCAATAAGTTATCGCTTATAAAAATAAACGGGAATGAAAATAGAAGAAGATTATTTGCTTAAACTCAACCGACAGTTTAATTCCAGACTATGTTACGTCTTAAGAACTTCGTTCATTACACTATTTCGTGAAGCCTCTCAAAAGCGATTTAATTTAGAATCAAAAGATAATAATTAAGAGAATATCTTTATCTTAAATCGTTGCTCTCAATTACCTTTACGTGTCTCTGATCTTTGTTAAGGATTAGGATAGACAGGAGGATAGAAAATGCTTTAAACAGTTTCAACATTAAATTAGTTAGAAATTACATTTTCGAAATATGGTTATAACAATATATGTAATTCAAATTCTCAAAATAATTCACTATATAAAATAGATAGATTTGAAGATGACAGTTATTGCAAAAAAAAATTATAAGTCATTTCACATGAAATAAATAATAAAATATTCATAATTGTAAATACGTACATATAATACATATCAATCACCCAGAAAAAGAACAAACTTCTATGATCGTCACACTAACGTTTGTCCTGGGTGGGAATCGAATTCCCGACCTACAGCGCAGAAGGCAGGGTTAATACCAACTGAGCTGTGAGGCCTGTCACTTCGACATTTTAAAACACAATTAAGAAAAATGCTTGTTAAATTTCTGCGTAGAATAACATCGAAAACGAAAAAATGTTGCATGGAAGAGATCGCTTCTAGTGATAATGCCCATTGTGGTTCCACCTAATTTTATAACGTATTTTTTTTATGTATTTCTTAGCTGTACAATAAAGACTTAATATATGTATCTATAATCTAAAATCCCAAATAATAACAACTAAGGTCATTATTTACTATGACTATACTATGCCTTCTCTGCATATCAAGTAATTTAAAACAACTTTGTAGCTGAAGGTTGACGCTATGCAAGATCTGAATTGGAAACTAGCTCTAAAGTGAGGCTAATGGAACAAACCGTTAGATGCTCGGCGGCAGATCTTCAATTTGAGAGTTGTCGAGCATTTGCATTGCTACCATTTCACGTTTTCTTTCACCAGAAGTTCAACCTCATTGTACAATTCGAACCTAAGACCTACGGATCGTAAGTCGGTGTCACTACCAGCTGAACCACCGTTGCTTCAAAGTTCTGTTAGTGTAGTCAAAACCTTAAGTAAACGTTTCTCGAAAGCTCTACCTGAATCCATGATCTTACTTTGTGGATGACAATAATGTCTTAATTATCAGTGTTCCTGAGAGCGTTTACTAAAGAAATAATTGAAGCCTATTAAAATGTCCAATTCATTAGAATAAAATAATGATAGGTCTATTAAGTCTATTAAATGGAGTGTTCAATGATATTTTGACATTTTAGATTTGACTTGTTTTTTTTATCGACAAAATTCCACCTGCTAGTGAAATCAGTTGAGCTACCTATAGACCGTTGGAAATTATCTTCAGATAGCTCAATTGATTTCATTGTATAATGTAAATATTTTGTGCACGTCTTTGTAAATCAAAGATTATAGTCTGGAATAGCACATAGGCTAGTATCTATCCCGGAATAGTGCAGCGTTCCGTGGGATGACTTACTCACCCCGGGTAACGGGTGCAGATAGTTTATTATAATTATATCATCAACGGAATCCCGCGATGATCACTGGTGGCCAGATAATAACAGATAAATAAATATTGGTGGACATTTCACACAGCGCAATCCAGCCCCAAAGTAAGCTAAGCATAGCTGTATCATGGGAACCAGACAACTGATATAACACTTATATACTTTTTTGTAAATACATACTAACACATTATTATTATGACTGACCTCACAGCTCAGTTGGTAGTAACCCTGCCTTCTGCGCTGTAGGTCGTGGGTTCGATTCCCACCCAGGACAAATATTTGTGTGACGAGCATTGATGTTTGTTCTTTGTCTGGGTGTTAATATTGATATGTTTGTATTTCCAGAAAAAAGTATTTAAGTATCATAGTACACATGTGTCTACATTGAACCTTTCTGTTCAAGATCGGCATAGCAAATGTAACATGATTGCAGGATGTTCGGGTATATTAGTATTCTTGTGTCCCGGCTCAGTCCCATATTAATTTTACGACAAAGGTTCGATCCTGGGATACTTTATAATGGAACTACAGAAATATATTAGGAAGTATACTGTAGTACAATAATTGAATTTCTCATCATATAAAATCTTTGAGCAATATACTATCATTAACGTACCTTTTATCTACTAGTTTTTTTTTTAAATTGAGTCACTTTTTGATTGTTTACGATAAAGTTTCACTAGACCCCACACTAGGATTCCCTATGTTCTAGGTGACTAGTCCCTTCCAGGAGAAAATAGTGTACATATCTTAGACTATTTATAGACCAAACATTTAAGGGGGTAGGGGGCATTAATTAAAAAAAAATGAGTATTGACGATTATGGATATAAGCCGACATAGAAAAATAATGAGGCAATCCACTTATTCTTCGTCGCGAATGATTGGATGCGATAACTAATGAATAAATATATACTGCTGGACATCTAGCCCATCAAGCCTCCAAGTAAGCTAAGCATAGCTTGTATCATGGAAACCAGACAACTGATATAATACTTGTATTGATATTGATACTTGTAACTGATATAATATTTTTTTGTAAGATACAAGTTATTAACACCCAGACACAGAACAAACATCTGTGTTCGTGACGCAAATGTTTGTCCGGGGTGGGAATCGAAACCACGACCTACAGCGCAGGAGGCGGAGTTACTACCAACTGAGCTGTGAGGTCTATCAACCAGTGCTTTCCACGGGTTCATTTTATAATGTGGTTCCCGTAACAGGGATGGGTCTCAAAGAATTCTGGACAATGTTTCGCTTTGTATACCCTACATCACTCTCATAATCAAGACACAGTGAAGAAATATCTATTAAACAATTCTATCAAAACCATTTAGGCTAGAGGCTGTCCCAAATGAACAGACACACATACTCCTACATACATACACACAAAAACCTAACACTACCCCCTCAGGGCATGGATTAACTATAAACTCTAATTAATACAATTCCCAAACACTTTCGTTAATTTAAACTTGTTTTCGTCCCCTCATGAGGACACCCACATAACGAAAAATTCCCACGAAATGCCGCTCCTTTATAAACATGGACGCAGCGAGAATGCATCGTATATTTTAATATTAACTTCATCATGTTTGTAAAATTGCATTACGGCGGTATCGGTTTTATTAGTACGCAGGGAGACTTTAATTAACCGTATAAAGAGGGAGGACCATATATCGCCGATTATCTAGCAAACTTGCATGAGTTAATTTGAAATTGAATTTCTATATTTTAGAGAGCTCAGTTTTTGACTTTGACTTTGACTTTGAGTCAGTCACTCAAAAGCTTTTATATCCGCGTCAATAATATTCAAAACATAAGGCCGCGCGTACTTATCGCTATATAGTTTGACGCCTATTCAAACCCTATAGTTAGTTCAATAGTTGAATATATAATCGTTTCATTCATCTAATGGCAATCAGATACCTATTATTCAGTTACATTACAATCTTCTATATGCATTAAAACTAGTGAGTTAATCAGTTTTTAGTTAAAAACAATATTTCTTCTGAAGTCTATTTTACAAAATATTTGGTAAACAGATCCCGTACAAAATTTCAGATCAATTTGTCACCGAAAATATGTATAAAATTAAGTAACAAGACATTATAAGTGAAAATGTTATATTATGTACCCAACATAATTTAATATACATTTTCCTTGCCAGAAAATCCTGAACATTTTTCTACCTCTATTTCCCAATTAGTACTGCGTGAGAATATTTACTTAATAAACACTGATAGAACACAGCATTGCTTTATTAAAAGACTCTGACCACCTTATTTGTGTAAAAACGCAGATTTATGAACAGGTGGGCAGTGGGTTTATATATTTCGGGTCTTTCCTCAATAACTTCTCCAGTTTCGCTTAATTTTTCGTAAATTGGGACTATTTATTGTTTCGTGTTAGTGATAAATTGATACGATATTATTCGCATATGTTGTGACAATTTATTTTTTATCGACAAAATCAACTAAATTAAATATAATCATAAGTTCAGAGTGTATGTAGGAAAGTTATTTTAATATTACATTAAACATTACATATATAAGTTTAAATTGTTATTATGTATATTATGACTTCAATAATTAGCACTTGTGTAAGGGAAGGAATTGGTTTCCGACACACAGCTAACACTAGTTCAGAAATCAGGGCTTTAACAAACTGTACAATGTGGTTTATTCAAATAAAGATTTTATTATTATTATAAGCACCACTTAAAAGCTTTTGGCACAAAACTTTAAAGAGAATTCAAAAACGAGCTATGCATAATTAACTCCTTATCTAACCACAGATAAGAACCACCTACAGCCGTTATATATCTGTAAGCTGAGTTTAATCACCACTAGCTAATAAGGCTCCAGTTGCGTTGTTACTTGCGAGTACTTGAGCACATCTTACACCGTTAGGCCAGCTATAAACGATACGCTAAACTAGACGGAGTTTGCCTGTTCTTTTCATTTTTATAGAGCTGCTTAAAATATTGGAGGGCCAAAGTTGCTCGCGTTCGTAAGTGATTACCCTTTGAATCCCTACACGTGTCCCCCGGGTGGTGCGAAAGGAGCAACCCAAAGTAGCAGTAGAACTTGTGCTAAGTTTGCCCGGAGAAGTACTGCCACCACACCTGGCAATCCGCCGCCAAGCAGTGATGCACTCGCATTGCTGTATTCCGGTGGAAGGGAGTGGGTGCCGGTGAAATTGCAGGCTCATGAGATGTAACACCCCATTATCTAGATATCGCGTATATAAAGTTTCGCTCCAGTGGTTAAGACCTTGGCTTGATCTTATAACAAGATTGAAATTAGGGAGACATAAGGCCGTGTTAACGGTAATCCAATAGTTCATACGTTAACATTACCCTTTCAATCACTAACACATCTGGAAGTTACTAAGTTTTGATGGATGGCCTTATAAGCTGATTCCAAAGGTTCTTTGGGAACTAAGTGCATTAAGTAGATGTATTCGCAGTCTAAAAATATAATAATAGACGCCCAAATGTTATAACGGTCTTGAGGATTACAGTTTTTTTTTCTTTATTTTATTAACTTGAAGGAACGAGCTGACGGCTCACCTGATGTTAAGTGGCAACCGTCGCCCATGGACAACAGCAATACCACTCAAGTCCTCTCCATAGTACGAGATGACTCAAGTAGCATTGTGTTGCATCCATCCCCCCGAGACGGGGATGTTACATCTCATGAGCCTTCAATATACCAAAATATATAAGTATTATATCAGTTGACTGGTTCCCATAGTACAAGTTACGCTTAGTTTGGGGTTAGATGGCGTTGAGTGAAATGTCCACCAATATTTATTTATTACTTATTCTTATCTTTTACTCTTGAAGATTTTTAATTTCATTATTCTAGTTTCAGCGATAGTTGAATGTAATGATGAAAGTTCACTTCTTTAGTACGAAAAAATAAGGTTATTACATAATTTTGTCTAGATATTGTAATTATTTGCGATAAGTTAGTTTCAAAGTCAAATTTAAAATATTGCATGGTTGAAGTTATATGTGCCCTAAAACTGAACAAATACTAACGACTTGAATTGGCGTAATATTTCAGAAAACTACTTCGAAAACCGTTTATAACATATCAAAGCCGTGTTTTACCAATATCGTTAACCAAAGTAATCACATTAATCGGATTTGCACAGGTTTTCTCAATATAAATGATGATCCTTGCGAAATCGGTTTCTCTTACGGGCGGCCCTTTTCATTCATCACTTGATCGTCAAATGGTTTTATTTAATAATATTAAAATTGGTGGACATTTCACACAGCGCCATCTAGCCCCAAAGTAAGTAGCTTATCATGAGAACCAGATAACTGATAATAATACTTATATACTTTTCTGTAAATACATACAAATATAAACTCACACCCAGACACAGAACAACTAAATTTAACTATATTCGCCATACAAATATTTGTCCTGAGCGGGAACCGAACCCATGGCCTACAGCGTAGAAGGCAGGGTTACTACCAACTAAGCTATGAGTGCAGCCACTGGACGCTTACTTACTCCTTAAGAACTGGTTTTTATATGTAGCCCGCGGTTTTAAACGGGGAGCAAAATCGAGTGTTAACGAAAAGTATTGTCGTTATGTTTCCCCTCCGCGCTACATCCTATACTGAACGCGGAGTAAATTCCAGTCACACAAGAGCTATTAAATGTTGACAGCACGTTTTCTGAGAAGAAAGGTGTAAGTTCGCTGTCTCCGAGTCAGACAAAGCCAAGGTATAAACAATACTGCAGTGCCACGGAAGTAGCCTCGACAAGCCATTGTCTTTCAAGTTGACAACGATGCATTTGTATCGCGCATTATGATTTAGAATATTCAGTATCAGCGCAGTATATGAATACATACAGTGACACATGTTCAGCTTTGTGAAACAAGACCGTTAGACCGTGTCAAACGATGTCTTACACAGTATCTTTATACAGTAAATAACTACTTTTGTCCACACTAAGACAGATCTTCTGTCCTAGTCACGGCAGGGACATTAATATTCACTAATAAATAAATAAATAAAAAAAACCGTTTTGTAACCACCAGCTTTTAAAACTCTAAAAGTTATATCAGAATTTGTCCAGTAATTTTTCGTTAAGCTTGAATAAACAGACAGACTAATATAAAAAGAAAAAAAAAAGAAAAACAAAATTGTAGTATAAATTACAGTTACAGGAATAGTTTTTTCTTTTATAATTTCATATTTTATTTGTTACTTTTGCGCTTAATTTTATTTTAAAAAGAATTTTGGTACTTCAAAGTAAAGTGTGCAATCGCTCTTCAATCTTCATTCTTTGAATAACCTTTCAATGCTCTGTCAATATGGAATCCGTTTGGTAAAAGTCTTTAGCTTTCAAAAAAACCTATACAACTTATACACACATAAGGCAGCTTAAATGTGTTTAAATTGTAAGTAAACAAGTTAGAATGCTTTTCAGAATTGCTTAACATGGTCGTTCTACTTAGTTTAACAACGGACATAACCATGATCACAATAAGATATCTATTGTTTCACACATTTAATACAAATCTTAAGAGATTAAAACTTAGAGATTGTTAACTTAGTACCAAATTTAACAGACATGTCCACAGGCAAAATTATTTGTCTGCATTTGAATAACAGGATCTTCTAAGATAACGCCGAATATATTCACTCGCCCCGGGGCTTGAAGGGAAATGACGATCTTCCTACCCATTATGTTTGAGAGAAGGTATTTCGCTATGAAAATAATACTTTGGTAAATTCCTTGTACAAATCCTCTGCAAATATTTGTAGTTTCAATAGGCAGCTCGACGTCTAAAGATAATCTAGTTCCCTCAAAATATGATCGTTGACATTATTATATTATCCGACATGATATTGCGAAGATCAAGTTTTATTAGATTACCATAAATGGCTGTTTTTAAAGTGTGCCATTTCTGTAACATACCCACGTACTAACATAGGTAGCTGCTTATTGCTATTAGTACTTCTACTAGGAGTCGTTTACAAGCTCTCTCGAATCAGTGTTTTTTTTTGTGTTGATTGATAACCTCTGCCTATAACAAGCAATACGACTTGGGTCCTTGCATAAGTACAACAAAGTCCAAGTTGCATCGTTTGCGCCCTTGAGATATATTGCATGAAATGAGCCTCTTTCAGGCGCACTTAAATCCTTTCCTCTGAGACGTGCTCGAGTGCCAGTAATTTCACTGCCAAACACACCTTTTAAACCGGAACAGAGTAACGCGAATGCATTGCTTGGCAACAGAAATGGGTACGGTGGCAGTATTTCTCCAGACGAACTTGCCATAAATTATCTGACTAATTCATTAATAGAAAAAAAATACACAAAAATCATTGAAAGCGAAAATACATGACAAAAAGGATCTATCTTCGTACATTACAAAAAGGATCTATCTTCGTACATTTGTCCTCAGAACGACTTTAACTTCGCATATACAAAAGTGGCTCTAAGAAGATTACTGTATTGCGTGTCTGGAGTAGTGTCATAAAATGTCATCACGATTTCACACGAACTTCAAATAAATATATTTTACTTTACAGGGATTTGTGCTCGAGTTTCATAATACTCTTGAAAAGTCTTAGTAGCATTTCTTTAAATTTAAACTTCTTGGCGTTTCTAATGTCTATCAAAAGATATTAAAAGACCCGAAAGCATTAAAAGGCGTATTGAAAATAAAAATAAATCTGTTAAAAATAAACGAAAAGTAGTTTGTCTGAAAGTAGGGTAACGACATGTCTACATGGTAGACATAAACAAGTTATCAGGGTAAAATATCTAAGAACATTTTCTGCGTGCGTAAATCAAATACTTTGAACTGAAAACTATTTATGTTTTGTTAAACAATTTAATTTTATTACTCAACTGTGCTTTAAGCAGCACGAATTTCCGGTGGCTAGTAGAGCATATTTTAAGCACTGTTGGCTATCGTATATATATATACACTCGAAATAAGAAGTTGTATATATTCTATCGATGTTAGTGATTAGAAAAAACCAGTCATACTCAAGTCAAGTCAACGCTGCCTTCTGCGTTGTAGGTCATTCGATTCCCACCCATAACATACATTTGTGTGACGAATATAGATGTTTTTTTCCGCCTGGGTGTTGATATGTATTAATTGTATATATTTACAAAAGAATATATGTATTAATCAGATGTCCAGCGCTCAGTATATGCTTTATTTGGAGCTAGACGAGGCTGTGTGAAATGTCCATCAATATCTAGGTATGTCAGAAAATCTCCTTTTCTTCCCTGGGGAGCCAAAGGGGATACAAGGCACCTAACTCAGAATAATTCCAATGTTTCATATTAGTTTTATTTTAAAAAAGAACTATACTGCGATCAAAAACTTAAAGACGATAGTAGCACAAAACCCACGGAGTGGTGTGCAAACGGTATTCACACAAACTGTACCTAATTTGGTTCTAAAACAAAAGACATCGAGCTATAAATACGAACCCAAACATAAAATCATACTTAAAGTGAAACCGTATTCCGGATCTGGGTTTCAAATGTTCTTAGCGGCGTGTATAAGCGATGATATTATACTACATACAAAGGATTTTATCGTCGATGTATTGTAACACTGGAGGCGAGCCTTCAATGCAACCCGTCATTTCTTGTGTCATTCAGATATGTATTCAAGAGGCCACCTATGCAAATTCAACGTATATCAAATAACATGCTACGATGTTAAGTAATGTAAATCATAGTAATCATTGTAAAATTTTATCATATAAAATAAATAAATATTAAAAAATTCAAAATTACGAAACCGCCTATTCATTCTCACTTATTGAGAGTTCATCTGACGGTACCCTGAAGGAAAAAAAAAAGAATGGACACTGAAAATAAAGAAAATAACCTTATTTGTCAGACCACACTCTTTCCCTCTTAAAAATTAACTTCTGTTTAAATTTAGCGTTCAGTAGCTACGAGTAAGTCCAGTCCAATGGATCGTCTATATCTGGTGGAGTAGATTTTATGGGACAACCCATTCTATAGGACACACATTAATCTGTATTGAGAGTGTCTTTTGTTGTTCGGCGGGCAGGCGCTAACAATGATTTAAATAGTTGTTTCGTCTTGTTCTTTGAACTGTGGTAGATTTTAATGGGGAAGGTATAGAACCGTAGTTTGAATCCCGAGGTCGCTGGCTCAAATCCCGATATGCACCAGTGAGAATGATTGAGATGTAATTAGTAATATTATATATTTTATTTTATTTTTATTCAGGGCCATATTAAGTCAACATGTATTAAATCTAATTAGAATAATTTATTACTTTTAAATTCTTCTAAATGCATGTTAATGCTGCAAATAATTCTATTAATTTGCTTTTTGTACTCTTGATAAAATTAATACTCTACTCTAAAAAAACTGCAAAATGGCGTTGGTATTTCTTCCGACCTATGAGTGAGGAGACTCATTTCACATCACAATAGACAAAGACAAATCTTTATTTCCATTGAAATCTCAAAGAAATAGCTTGGATCAATTAGTCATGTCAAAAATTACAGTATCATTCATACTAATATCTAAGTTTGGCGCCTTTTCAAGAGCTATCTGACCTTCTATGGTTGATGCAAATAACTGTTCACAAAGAAAGAAAGAAAGAAAGAAAGAAAAATATTTTATTAGTGAAAATTTGCTTACATGGAACATAAAAAACAATTTATCTAAAATTATCAAACAGATAACTATTTAATCAAAACTGTTTAAATTTTATACGATACAGTATGTTCAAAGTATCCAGTAGGAGCATTTGAAAGCGTGGGTGGCCCAGCGGTATGGACCCCGGTTTTCAATCCGGAGGTTACTGGTTTAAATCCCAACATGCACCAATAAGTTTTTTCACTTGATACATTTAGTAACTCAAAATAGTGAAGGAAAACAGCGCGAGGAAACTGAAATATCCCATAACCGAAAGTTCGTAGGACGAAAGGAGCCTCTTTGAAGCGCACTTAAATTTGACTGGACTTAGTAGTAGGAACATTGCAAATCTCGGTACATCGGTATAAATATAGAGCTTATGACCCATATGACCCAATTTCATCTGGACCAGTATTCATTTTTATCGAAAACGATGCCTGTCTGACTCTGTAGAAATTATTTACAGTCTGAAAACGTAACTGAGATGGACCATTAACTATTCCAACGGAGTTATATCCTTCAGTAAACGATTTATTTACTAGTCATTAATTATTTTATTTTTCCATATTACAGATATTTACAGACTGAAGGCGAAAGTGCATTTAGATGAAATAAAACAAAATAATGTTACTTACTTTCGCGTAGTGCGTCATACGTACATACTTATGTACTACTTTGAGTATACTGTTACAGAATAGGAACAATGTAGAAATGGATCTAATATCCTTTGCTACGTACACAAAAAGTATTAAAAAAAATCAACTAACGAACTGTTTTTTTCTTTATTCTTTATTCTTTATTGTACACAGAAAATAAAAAATATGTTTATTATATTTAATATATGTTGTTATATTATGTATAATTATATTTAATATATGTTTATCATATTAAATATATGTTTATGATTATATATATTTTTTATGTATGTGATTTGGGTGGCGGAACGAGCTGACGGCCCACCTGATATTAAGTGGTAACCGCTACCCATAGATAACAACAATACGACTCAAGTCTTCTGCACCAAAGTATGAGATGACCTAAGTCGCATTGCGTTGCGTCCATCACCCCGAGACGGAATTTGTAGTGCGTCTGGGAAGTACAGTATAATTTGGTACAAATACTGTAACATATATGTTAATTATGTTTATTCTAACTTATTAAATAACAGTGGAGTCAAAAATTATAGCATTTAATCTTTTGTAAAACTGATTCAAAAATATTTTTTTAAATTAAAATTATAAAATTCCACTACATTTTTGTCACTATGTTCATTTTAATCCGAATGTTCGCCACTTCTATTCATGTATTATTCTCATGAGTTTATACATAACGAGCGGTCTCATGGCGCAGTATGCTCGCAGGCGCCGACTTGTCTGCCAGACTGACCTTGTACGAATACTGCGACTTATCTAGATAGATACATAGATGACACTATTAGTCACCAAATCGGGTTAACAACGATTAGTAATTATATAGATCAGAGTGAATAAATTCCGGAGGACACCGGTTTAAATCCCGATGTGCACCTAAAGATATATGTGCGCAATACCACGTTCGCAAAGCGGTGCAGGAAAACATCGTGAGGAAACCGACATGTCCTAGAACAAAAAATTCGAAGACATGTGTCGAGTGCACGAAAGGAGTCTCTTTGAGGCGCCCTTAAAATCCTTTCACCACACCGGCTCGAGAGAGGCTCAAATAGAAGTAGACTGTACTGTAATTTAAAATTATTCCTGGTTGTTTAATCTCCATCTGCTACAGGAGTAATGCAGCATAAATCAGGAATTCATGCCCTACAACCACTACCTATTTGCATGCAGTTCTAATTCTGAAAATTCATCCCTTGAAGACCTTATTAGGTTTATTTTCATGCATTAACACAGTAGTTAGGGAAGTATCCCTTGGCGTCATATTTTCACATAAATTGTTGGTACCTAAGGAGTCAAAGAGGCGAGCATGGTATACGTCGTAGATCAGTCGCTCAAGATGATATTTTTGAATGAAAAAGCTTATAGTTTTACAACCACGTCGGAAGTCAAGGGGGTATATAATTTTTGACAAGGACTAGACACCGTCTAAGAATTACTTGTAACTTTAATACAGTTGTTTCTTGTGCACCTGTACGATCAAATATTTTTTAAACACATCAAAAGGAATCTGAACCTTAGATGTCATCGCCCAGATGTGCAGAACTCTCAGTGCGCAAGTTTAACTCGCACTTGACCGGTTTCACGTTTGGACATATAGTTAGTCTGAATCATAAATCTACCAGCTTACGCCTTGACCTGAACTTACTCTCTTTGACTTATTTTTTGTGCTTAAGCCCTTGGGATAAATTGCGTTCATGAAAACAATGTGCAAAAAATATGGTCAAAACGTCTTACATTTTCCTTAACTGAGCTAAAAAGAAGTCGAAGTAATTATGTTGTAATATAATAATGTAGTTTCAAAAAGAGTTGATACTTTGTTCTCACACTATTAGAACAATTATGAATAACAATCTAAAATAATGTCTAAAGTTGTTCGTTGATTTCAATGATAAAATAATTTCTACAATCCAACAAATACAGATAACTATATCAAAATCAAACCGGTGAAATGCATCACACGAAATCAATCTTAACCTAACAGCATTCAATTAGTAATCTAATTAACAAATCATTAATATCAAACTCAAAACATTAGTGACATGATTTCAACATACTGAAAATGTTTTCAACGAATGTGCAATCTATTTTCTATTAACATTCTACCTCATTACGCTGTGCATCCGGCAGCGCTACAGCGAGGGCTGACAGACAAAAATACAATGGCCGTTCCATTGTATGTTTGCCGATAGTACTATTTAAATAGTAATAGACTGACCTCACAGGTCAGTTGGTAGTCTTGCCTTCTGCGCTGTAGGTCGTGGGCTCGATTCCCACCCAGGACAAACATTTGTGTGACGAGCATTGATGTTTGTTCTGTGTCTAGGTGTTATTATGTATGTATTTAGAAAAAAGTATATAAATATTATATCAGTTGCCTGGTTCCCATGATACAAGCTATTTATGCGCCCACCTTTTCGGTACAAACGTAGAAAATGCAGCTAGTCGATAAACGATAAATATTCATATATTTAATTCGATGTGTATATCGAAAAAACTAAAACACTAGCTCAATGTTGCACACATAAGTAACCGATAATGATATTGTAAATTCAATCTTTTTTGTTTTTCTCATTTCCAGTACAAATTATTTGTTCTTATGGTTATTATTGTTATTAAATATTTCTGACACGTCGTAAAGTCAAAGTCAAAAACTTTATTTCCATAAAGAAATGTCTTAGAAGATTAGCTGGAAAATCGAAAAAGGCTCGTAAATATAAAGCACCTGCATCCATCCCTATTCACCGGATTATAACCGCTATTTAGAGAATCATGAACATAACATTTCATGGACTGTCATAACCGTTATATGTTTTACTTCTGTTTCTTCTTTGAATTAAATTTATAAGCACAATTTGTAATATTTTCAGTGATCATTGCAGTATTTTACATTGCTGTTAGATCATGTATTTTGCATTGTATGATTTCATAATGAAGGTTAATATTACAGTTAGTTTTTAATGACAGGCCTCACAACTCGGTTGGTAGTAACCCTGCATTCTGCGCTGTAGGTCGTGAGTTCGATTCCCACCTAGGACAAATATTTGTGTGACGAACAAAGGTGTTTGTTATGTGTCTGGGTGTTAATATGTATTATATGTATGTATTTACAGTAAAAAAGTATATAAGTATTGTATCACTTGTCTGGTTTCCATGATACAAGGTATGCCTAGCTTACTTTGGGGCTAGATGGCGCTGTGTGTGAATGATGATGCCCACCAATACTTATTCATTTATTTATTATTCCATTATTCATATAAATGCTGTTATTTATAACTGTCATTTATTATAAATACAGGAAACAACGCAAAGTTTAATGGCGGGTATGAGTCACCGTTGTAAAACTTTGTTTATAATATTTCGTTACTCGTTATTGATGTCACAACTTTGGCAGTTTGGTCAGAACGTCTAAAATTACAGTCCATGTAAAAAAAGAGTACTTCAATGTTTCCGCCCACAAAACTGTGCAGGAGATCAAACTTACTATATTATGCTCAACAATAATAAAAAAGTCAAAAACTATATTTCCAAAGAATTCATAAAGAAATTTCTTTAAAACGTCTTTAAGTAATCTTCAAATTATAAGTTCTGGGTGTAAATATTTATTTATATATTGTATGTTTTTACAAAAAATAATAAGTATTCCATCAATTATCAGTAAGTACTTAAGTATAATATCAGCATCCCTGTTAGATAGATAGATAGAAAATTCTTTATTGCACAAGGTAAAAACAAATACATAGGCGAACATAATGCCATTTAGCATTTTCTTCCAGCTAACCTTTGTGTAGTGTGGACTGGATGTGGTAGTGCATTTAAGTCAAAAGTTATTTACAGACATACTATATAAAAACTTCATAATTAAACACCCTAAATTTACCTGTTATCCGAGCTCGATATATATTTATAAATATATTTTGGCTGACATTTCACAAAACAGCGCTATCTGTTTGAGTCTAGATAGCGGTGCACGAAATATCCACTAATATTTTTTAAGAAATAAATGAGTGAGATCACCACATGTCACGTCATAGCTGCGAGCGTTTCACAACAACATAAACTAAAACAAAATGCTTATACCATGTCTCAGTAAATAATACTATATATATGATATAGTTGGTGATATGTAGTGATTATATAGGTGACATATAACATTAGTGCAAACTGTGAAATGTCAAGATTAGCCAAACCAAATGGATTTGTCTCGTGAAACCCCACAACCGTTACGTGTGACGAGCTAGCTCTGAACGATAAAAAAACAAAAAAACACATTTATTATCAAGGCTTGGTGTGACTCAGTGTTTTCGTGTGGAATAATTCCGTGATGTGTTTAAGATTAATAGATAAATCCACGTTTCAGACGCTGTCGAGATTTTGTTTTTTAGAGGCTGAATAACTTAAAATCTCTATCCTATAGATATGTGTTTGATGCATCTCTGTATATTATGCATCTTGTACAATATGTTTAAATTTATTTAACCACCTTCCTGTTCTCAGAAGTTTTATATGGCATAATTTTTTGATATAACAATTAATATAACATTAATTAATAACATGTTTAATAATTCATATAACATATGAATCTATATAACAGTAAGTAATAATAAAATAAGATAAAAGAAAAATCAAAATGATATGTGCAAAAACTAGGGTCACTAAAAGTTGTGAAACTGCATAAAAAATTTATAAAACATTTTAGATCCATAATTGGCCAACAAAATTGCGATAAATGAACATATTATTTATAATAATAATAATATCAACATAATATTAAAAATCATTTGAAAGCGTACCTTGGTTGTCAATATTATGAAAGGCCACGACGACTGATCACGACTGCGCATCCACAGCGCTACGATTTTGAAGTGAGCGTTACGCTAAATTTGACTTTATCTCCAATTTTCTTAGATTTCCGGTTCCCGCTTTGTAGCGATAAAGGTCTAAGTATTAAAGCAAAGTGACCCTTATATAATAAGAAAAATAAAAGCAATTTGGGGGCCCACGTTGCTCGCGTCCGTTGGTGATAACCCTTTGAATCCCTACACGTGTCCCCCGGGTGGTGCGAAAGGAGCAACCCAAAGTAGCAGTAGAACTTGTGCCAAGTTAGCCCGGAGAAGTACTGCCATCACACCTGGTAATCTGCCGCCAAGCAGTGATGCACTCGTGTTGCTGTGTTCCGCTGGAAGGGAGTGGGTGCCGGTGAAATAGCAGGCGCATGTTAAGTAACATCCCCGGCTCGGGGTGATGGACGCAACGCATTGCGACTTGAGTCATCTCGTACTTTGTGGAGAGGACTTGAGTCGTATTGCTGTTGTCCATGGACGGCGGTTACCACTTAACATCAGGTGTGCCGTCAGCTAGTTCTACCTCATACAACACATAAAAAAAAATGAAATATTTGTTCTCAGATTCTCTCCATCATGAGGTACTCCAGGAGCATGATCGTCATGGCAGCAGTGTGTATGGTGGTTGGGGCTGCTGCGGTGCCGGTCAGACGGTCTCCAGACCTTGAGGCGAGGCGGCGGAGCGCCATCGACCGGAGTATGATCAGGTATCAGCCCGCATCAGACCGCATCAAGCTACTGCTCGACTTACTCCTCTCCCAATAACAACTTGGACTGGTCTCACAGCTCAGGCAGCGTTACTACCAACTGAGCTATGAGGCCAGTACACAATTACACATACATACAACGTTGCAAGTTGAATAAAAGCTTGTAAAAACTATAATATAACAGACACCATCCACCAATATAATAGTGGTAACATATTTATTGGCTTAATTGACTCGCACTTTCGTGAGGTGTGTTCTGCTTCGTACATAGAGCTACTGATTGATACATAATTGGGTACACCAAGTTTGCGTCTTGAACTAAATATAAACTCTCCATGTCTCGGCCTTAATTTAATAAGGTCAATAATTTTCGATAGGGTTATTCTATATTGCACTCTGCAAGTTATATTGATGAAGTAACTGTCGATTGTCCCATTTGTCTAATACAATATGTGCTTTCGGATAAAAATGTACTCGGGTAGGATATAATTTATAATTTCCTCCTTTTTACAAGCTTTTGTCTTGTAATATTTGTATGTTTGTAGGGCTACTTGCAACTGAATTTTAGACCCGCACTTAAGAACCCACTAACTGATCTGAAATTTGAAAAACGTGTGGAAACTCGATAACAATGCAATATGTCAACATGGAGGCGGTCTCATGATTGAAGCCGGGAGGTGGTAACTTAACTCCTTAACTTCTCGAAATAACTGCAGTTTTATGGTTCATTGGATTTGTCTTGACAAGTACTATAGCCATCTGTTGGGTCCAGGGTCTGATTGTAAAACCTTGTTTAGAAAAATGTATTTTTCTACAAAAACATATTTTAGTTGGTATTATTTCATTGGCGTAAGATTATTCTGCAGCATGATTTCATGTCAAACAGGGAGAAAGCTTCTCGAGATATGGAAATAAACGATTATTAATTTTATTACATTATTATGATGAATTTAATTTACATAAATTATTTATACAGTGAAAATGCACAATTTTTACGCTAGATTAAGTTTATTTTTTAAGTGTATTTGTAATTCTTTACCACAATTAATATATTATTGATAGTTGAAGACACTTTGAAAAATTATGTCAAATAATGATTTCCAAATCAACACAGGCACAGTATCGACTCCGGAAAAACCGATTCTAGTTTCCTCTTCACATTATGTTCTAAGCTTTCTTTGATATTCATTTCGTTGATTTGTGTTTTGGGTACCTCTGAAATTAGATTTGGTATTGGATTCTATGACCAGAACTTCAATTTCATTCTGTAACTGCCAAAATAGAGCAACAATTTTTGTTTCTACCATCGGCAGTGTGAATACTTTCGAGTCATGAAAATCCATTTTAGTTAAGTTAAGGAAAAAGGCTTTGTGATTCAATTTTAACAGCTCAAATACATGGTAGTTATCAGTAAAAAGTTTTGTCTCCTGAACGATTTTGATTGAGCTAAGAAGCTTCCCAGACAATAGAACACAGAGTGGCCCGCAACTCATTCGATAGAAATATATAGTTAACCATAACCAACCTATATGTCACTAAAACGAACCTATTAATTAGACTGGCCTCACAGCTCAGTTGGTATTAACTCTTCTGCGCTGTAGATCGTGGGTTCGATTCCCACCCAGGACAAACATTTGTGTGACCAAAATAGATGTTTGTTCTGAGTCTGGGTGTTCATAATGTATTATATGTATGCATCTACGAAAATAGTACATAAGTATTCTGGTTATGAAAGTACGAACTATGCTTACTTTGGGGCTAAATGGCGCTGTGTGATATATCCACCAATATTTATTAGCTAAAATATTACCCTCTTTCCAGGTTTGGCAGATCGTATCCCGCGGAACCCTCAGCAGCCGATCTCCGAGAGGCGTTCGAGCGCCCCTCGCGACGCGGCAACAGCTTCCTCCGATTCGGTCGCTCCCAGCCCCTCACCCTGACTCCTGACGACCTGGTCTCACTCCTTCGAGCTTACGACGAAGACTTCGAAACGCCTTCGAAGAAATCCGCTAGCTTCGTCAGATTCGGTCGGGACCCTGCCTTCATTAGGTTCGGAAGGACCCCTGATGAGAACCAGTTCGAAGGATCAGATGTGGTTGTCGGCGTTCCTCAGAGGAAAGGCAGGGCACGTGACCACTTCATCAGGCTCGGGAGAGACAGCGAGGAGGTCAACGAGGTTGAAGAGGAGGAGAGCAGAAAGAAAAGGTCCGCCTGCCACGATTGCCAGTAAATCCTATATGTGTGAGCAAAACAGCTATGTGGTATCTGCCTCCTATCTCTTCTGAACTTTTTCTTCACGGCTGAAACTTTAAATGGGGCTAAGCATACGATATTACAATGTATTTTGTCGTGGTTTGTATTTGGTCGTGTGTATGCGACACGATTTTGTGAATGGTCTTATGAATACTGACAAATTCTTAGTTCACTTTAATCTCGAATCTTTGTGATTTGTTTTTCCATGGCTGTCCCTGTTTCGTCGCTGCGGCCGACTCTTGTCTGAGAGTCGTGCAAATAGAAATGATAAATTAAAATGATTTTAAAATAGAATGTTTATACTAGGCCATTAATAAATCGTATTGGTATACACACCTGTAGTTATGTCTAAGGTTTTAAATTGTTTTAAACTTGAACGTTGAGTAAAGCATGATACGCTTATCAGTAAAATCCTTAGGTTTGTTTGGATTTAACTGATTTTGTTTTTAGATAAACCAGCAATTTGACTAAAAGTTTCATTTATTAGCAATGTAATTTTAAATTCACATTTTAAACCTTAATTGATATGTAAAACTGAATGTATGCTTTTTTATTGATAAAGAACTGAATGTTTTAATAACTAAATTAACATTTTCTATGTAGCCAAAATAATTTCCTATGAAACTAAGAAAATGTAGTTAAGTACCTATAACTTGAAATGTTATTTCATAAAATTGTCACAACAAATCATCTTAAACGGTAAGGCTGGGTCACATCTTGGTTTTCGGTGATTTTTATCTAAAACCACAATGATAAATACATGGAGTTTCTTCACAAAACTCTTTGTACAAGTTGTGACTAAATAGAAAAGAGAGTTTCGGCTGCCATAGCAAGTCAGACATCGCAGGCTTCTAAGAAGCACCAAAAGTAATTCTATACTTTTATTATTGTGGTATCATCATAAATTGCAATAGATTTTCAGATTATAATATTACTCTAATAATGTTATTAAAACTAGAATAAAGTGTTACGATCTAAATCGCATTTTATGTAAAGGAGCATAAATTTATTTATATTATGATTGAAAATAAATTGAAATTACTAGATTTATTTATCTTTATTTTTCTACCCTATCTTCTTTTTAAGAGAAGCTATACAAAGGATTCTTAAACGAGTTAATCAAAGTATTTAACACCAACAGTTAATAAATTTGTCTTGAAAACAAAAGGATTTTTACAGGATTGTATTTAGGCCGAACCTATGGGGGGGCTGGTTGTCTCAGCTGGATTACTACTAGTTCAAATACTAAAATGCAGGTCCCTGTATATTTTTAAATGTGTTTACTGATACAGGCTGTTGTTTATTATAATAACCTGTTGTGAAACGGTTTCCGTATCCCTTTTACAATTATACCCATATTTTAAAATATTTTATATACTATTTATTTATTTATCTGAAGTAGCTATATATTTAATAAAAACGTAGCGCTCGTAATCCTGGTTTGTCGTTAGAATTATTTGCGTTGTGCGTATTATAAGACTAGAGATTTACTTAGGTTTTGGATTAATAGAGACTTGTTTCTTATGTAAGTGAGGGAACGAACAGATATCCCATTGGACGTTTGGGCCAAAATAACAGTACAGATTGGGTCTACCCTATCAATTTTTATCTCAAAGTGACGGGCGCATTAAGATGCGATTTGGGCCTACTCATAATAAAAAATCCTTCTTGTATTGTTGTCGTTATGAGCAAGGGATTGCCATTTGGACGGGAGATTTTTAAGGGATTTACGGGAGAGCCATTTGCTCGTCCCGTAACTTATACTGGAGATGACTTCCGACTGGACTAACACAAGCAGAAATCAATCGAACCCACGCCTTAAAGATTCGAAGGCAGCTTCAGACACTTGTGAGCGGGTAAGGCACAATTTAAATGGCAATAACAATATAAATGATACCTGAGTTAGGCCATGTTTGAACTTAGAGAATAGATAACTAGCTGAAATTGGCTTACTAACAACGTAGACATCTTATATAACTTATAAAATTTGTTGTTTTGTTTTAAAGCTGTTATTTGACATTATAAACAGACATTTATTTGTATGCACGGATATTTTTCGTCCGATTAGTACTGTCTCCTGTCCATTTACGCTTAGCAATTGTGCACTTGTATTGCTGTATTGCTAGTTGAAGGGCTAATGGCGAAATTACAAGCACGTGAAACGTCCCATCTTCAAGTCTCAGTGACGGACGCAATGCGATGCAATTTGGGTCTTCCCACAGGTTAGTAGGCAGGACCCATAGACAAAAGAGTGGGGACAATAACTTTATTTATACAGAAATAGTTTGGAAAGGTTAGTCAACATTACACGCATATTTATAGCTAAGTCTGGGACCCTATCCGACCCTCACGGAACAGGCAATCTCCTATTCTATGCTGAGAAAGGACCCCAAATTTGTTATGGGCAGAGAATACCGCTTCATATCAGTTTGGACATAGTTGAAAACGTGTTGGCCCCGAGTTCAATCTGGAGGTAGCTGACTAAAAGCCGGACAAACTATACATTAGGTACGACAGCTTTGAAACGGATTTTTTTATATCATATTGGTGACAGAACGAGCTGACGGCCCACCTGATGTTTAGTGGTAACCGCCGCCTATAGACAACAGCAATACAACTCGAGTCCTCACCACCAAAGTACGAGATAACTCAAGTCGCATTGTGGTCCGTCCATCACCCCGAGACGGGGATGTTATGTCTCATGCGCTTGCAATTTCGCCGGCACCCACTACCTTCCAGCGGAACACAGCAACACGAGTGCATCACTGCTTGGCGGCAGATTACCAGGTGTGGTGGCAGTACTTCTCCGGATGAACTTGGCACAAGTTCTACTGCTACTTTGGGTTGCTCCTTTCGCACCACCCGGGGGACACTTGTAGGGATTCAAAGGGTTATCATCTACGGACGCGAGCAACAAGGCCCCCCTTAACAAAAACTAATTAAAAGTATCAGTGATTGATTAGCTAATCAATTGTTTTGTCATTTCCTGTGTTATTGAATTATGTGGAAACAGAAAAAACGCTAATTAGCTAAGCAATCGTTGAGCAGTTTCTAAGTAAGGGACAATATTGCGAAAGTGCGAAGTGAGTAAGTGAAATAAGATACCGGCCATTTTTCAGTTTCATACTTGAACATTGATTTCGTCGTTAAAATATATAGCAGTCGTTATGTATACAGCGAAGCCGCTATTTAAAATAAAGCGTGTGATTCTACATCCGTACCATTTCCTCCCCATCCTGTTTTGAACCACACATTTCTCTAATGGATGTTCGCTGTTTACCAAAACAAGAAACGAGTGAATTTGAGACAAAATAATTGTTATTTATGAAAATATAATTTGGAATTTCAAAGTTTGAGAGTAATCGTGGGATCTTAATAATTCCGGGTTACTTGTTGGATACATCTCGTCATGATTCACTCACATCTTCAAAGTTTTTCATGTAGGTGTCTACTAAGTGGTCTCGCTTGGTAGAATATGAGTTTAATTTGTTTCTCACTTCGGGCTAAACCGACCATGCCACAGCAATAACATCACGTTCATAAATCCAACAAGATAATGCGTATATTTAATATTTAAACTATGAAATGAAATGAAATGAAATTTATATTTATTTAGTAGTAAGCTTAGTCTAGGGTTTTTACACTGAACTATTATAATAGTGTAATTATTATACTAAACTAGACTAGAGAGGACTCGAGTCGTGTTGCTGTTGTCTATGGGCTGCGGTTACCACTTAACATACTTACATAACAACTAAGTCACAGTCAAAGTCGCATAAAAAATTACAACCATATTATTTTTCAAAGCCTCGTTATCAACATTAAACAAAGGATCAAAAACGTAAGAGCGTTGATCCCGGTATGATCTCTCCAATTTGTTTATGTCAAGCTCAAGTTTCACAAAAAGACAGTCACTCGGGCCGCGTTAGATCGTTAACACAGTTTTTGGAATACAGGGAATTTAACCGTTATATGAGCCTTCCAACCTTACGTTCCCCTTTTAAATTTATCAATGGCTATCCTATGGCCATATCTTTTGTTATATTTATTATTTCTCCCATTTATTTTAGTGTGTATTTAAGTATTCTATCAGCTGTCTGGTTCCCATAGTAAAAGCTATGCTTAGTTTGGTGATAGATGGCGCTGTGTGGATTGTTCACCAATATTATTATTATTTTATGTCTTGGGGCCTATCCCGGTACTTTAGGGGGCGTCAGTGGATTATCAATATTTAAAATTATTGCTACTCCGGCATAATAATATAAATTAAATTAGGATTAAACTTATATAGTTATTTCAATTAGTATAAATATATAATTAGCGTAAATTTTAACTTTACAAATTTATATTGATAATTGTGAATATTATTGACGTTTCCAAGCCATTTCTCTATGAATTCTATGGAAATAAATTTTTGACTTTGACTTTGACTTGTTGTCACGAATTGTCAGTTTCAATTACCTTCTCGCATTCACCAATCTACCAGTTACATATTTAATTCTGCTTTGAATAATGTCGTTATTGATCCCTGCTAAGTTCCAAACATTTTAAAGTGATGTTTTAAATTTTATAATTACAGGAAATTAGAAATCACGACTACTCTCGCCAACCAACACAGGTTAATTAACGACCAGTGTGCATGTAAATATAGATAAAAACTAACAGTCACATAAATAGTGCTAACCCGGAGAAAGAAGATAATTATATACGTGTAATAAACATTTTGAAGAACACGCAAACCTTTTCACACTATCAAACTACGCATTAACATTATAAATAGGAGTTTATTTGGATATTCCGGCGTTAGTAGTATTGTCTGTTTAATTTCAGACCGGATTGCGAATTACAAATTCGTACGTAAATGCGTAATAACAACAAATCACTTCATGTTAAAATAATAAAAATAATATTTATTCGACTGTAGCAATTAACATTGTGGGATGTACATTTTCGCGATTTTCATTTTATTGCATAAAAAACCTTAGAATATCATAAATGCCCCCGTAAATTATTAAATCACTAAAATCAACCATCTCTGTTTTTATAAGTGGAAAAAAAAAGTATGTGTTCAGTTCACTTTATTCATATTTGAAACTTTGAACGGGTGTATCCTAAAGCATCGATTTTTCACATACGACTATGTTAATTGCTACAGTCGTATTGTACACAAGAGGCCATTATAAATAACAATCAAATACTTAAAACTTCGAGGTTCAATGGGCGGTCTTACCGCTATGAAGCGATCTCTTCCAAATAAACTTGGGATGAAAAGCGTATTTAATAGTTGAAGGTGGTGTGGGGTGTAATAAATAAGAATTCTCGATGGAATTAAAATAAAGACAGCAATATTTATTAGAAAAAGCTTTCTTAACGATGAATGCGTGAATTGGTAACTAATTCTCAAGTGAGGTTATCGCAACGCAGTCGAATGCCTGGCGGCAGATGTTCTACTGGAGAATGATATTAGCTGGTCATTTTCTCTTCCAGCGCACTACAAAGTTTCCTCAGGATATTTCTCTTCACCGGATCTTCGAGCTCATTGCAGGAATCAAACCCACGACCTTACACACGTATGTAAATACAAATTCGACTGGCCTCAGCTTAGTAGGTAACCCTGTCTTCTACTCTGTAGGTCGTGGGTTCGATTCCCACCCATAACAAACATTTGTGTGACGATGTTTGTTCTGTGTCTGGGTGTTAATATGTATTACATGTATATATTTACAAAAAGTATGTAAGTATTATATCAGTTGTCTAGTTCCCATGATGCAAGCTATGCTTAGCTTCCTTTGGGGCTAGATGGCGCTGTGTGAAATCTCCACCAATATAATAATATATTCAGTAACTCCCAGTGTAGACTCCTAGATTATACGTTAGGCCATCCTAGAGAGCCTAGACCTTCTAAATAATACCTTTGCTGAAAGTCTAGTTTCAATGCATGTCCGATGGAAAAGTAATTATTGAGAGTACCCATTAATCAGTCCGGTGGGTGCTGATCATAATGTGAATAGCACTGAATGCCAATGACGAACTTTATCCGTTTGTGCACGTTTGTGTCTCGTGCAGCGGTGAGGCGGGAGAGGAATATTATAACAATGAGAACTGAAATATGGGGGTATTTGTAGAAAAATATTATTTTTATTGTATAAAATATACATATAATTACGTAAAATCACGCCTGTTTCCCGGTACGGTGGTTCCCCTGTTTACACACACACACACACACACACACACACACACACACACACACACACACACACACACACACACACACACACACACACACACACAATAAAGACGAATTGAGAATATTAAGGCCAATTGCACATTATATACGTTTTAGCAGAGACACAGAACGCACCCGGTGTGCGTGCTCAGTACAAGAATGGAATATACGATATAAATTCGTATCCAAAATTTCGTACATGAATACTGAGGCTGAAAAAATTAAATAAAATTCGAAATTTTATTAAAATTCTGGTGCATAAGTTGCAGCTCCGCTCGCTACCGACGCACTACCTCGACTGTATCAATAATGAACGCTAGACGTTTTCATTATTACGAAGCGAGTGAATTGCACGCTTTTATGCGAATTAAATTAACACACACTGAAATAATGCAAATCGAGAATTATTTTGGAAATAGAACTTATATTCTACGTATTTCTATTGCTATTCTGCTATTATATGGCTATTCTGTTATAAAATGTAATGTAAATGTATTATTGGCGGTCTTTTGATGCATGTGAATATCTAAGAACTGTCGTATTTAATAAATAAAATTTAAAACATCACTTTAAAATGTTTGGAACTTAGCAGGGATCAATAACGACATTATTCAAAGCAGAATTAAATATGTAACTGGTAGATTGGTGAATGCGAGAAGGTAATTGAAACTGACAATTCGTGACAACAAGTCAAAGTCAAAGTCAAAAATTTATTTCCATAGAATTCATAGAGAAATGGCTTGGAAACGTCAATAATATTCAAAACATAAGGCCACGCGTACTTTTCCCTAAGTTAAGCCTGTTTAAGTTATATAATCTGTCTACGGCTTAGTTTGAGCACACTACAAAGCATTTTTTTTATGTCATTTATGTAACAGAACGAGCTGTCGGCCCACCTGATGTTAAGTGGTAACCGCTGCCCATAGACAACAGCAAAACGACTCGAGTCCTCTCCACCAAGGGACGAGATAACTCAAGTCGCGTTGCGTTGCGTCCACACCCCGAGACGGGGATGTTACGTCTCATGCGCCTGCAATTTCACCGGAACACAGCAATATGAGTGCATCACTCTTGGCGGCAATTTACCAGGTGTGACGATCTTCAAAATTATAAGGTTGGTACTTGCTTATGGTTCATACATAAAATCACGTGCTAACTTTACCTACGTGCCCTCTGAAGTACGCCTCATACAAAGGTTATCAGCAAATCTACCGTAAGACATGCTGACCAACCACTTTGCATTCATGGCATCTTGATTGATTGCTATAGGATCTGAGCATTTGAGGAGTTATTTTGGGCTGTGTTTGGCTCAATAATACCTAGATATTCATCTACAGATTTTCCATGTTATTTGATGAACGTTTGTATAAATTCTATGGGATATGTAGATGACGAAATCAGTGTGTGGTTTTGAAATGATTTATTTTAAACAACTTTCAATGTTTACTTCAATATATAAAAAAAACTTTTTAAAATAGATGTTTTATATATGGTTTTACTAAAGTTTTTTTTGACATTTCACTCAGCCCCATCTAGCCCCAGTAAGCTAAGCATAGCTTGTATGATGGGAACCAGACAACTGATATAATACTTGTATACTTTTTTCCCACTACATACATATTAAACACCCAGACACAGAACAAACACCAACACTCGTCACACATGTTTGATATGGGTGGAAATCGAACCCGCGACCTACAGCGCAGAAGACAGAGTTACTACCAACTGAGCCAGTCGGTATTGCTCGCTGTCACATTAGGGTGGACACAGATGATATAAAAAAATGTGCAATATTTAATAGCGACTGCGTTATGGGACAGAAGATAAATGTTCAGTTTTTCTCAGCTTTCTAGAAGCGTTGCTTAGTAATTTATTGATAATTTTTCCCATAAATGTAACGACTTGGCTTTCTGCGAAGGAAACTACAAATGTGATTGAAATGTTTTGACATTTGTAAATACAACGATATTTTTGGGCGGGCGTTTGGTTTTAAGGTCACGGATTCGTTTCTTGGTGGTGGCGTGTATAACTAGTTACTATTATTATAACAACTAATCTATACAAATAAATAAAATTGGAGTGTCTGTTTGTAATATTAAAATAAAAGCTTTTTAGTAAGTGCATATGGATGTATACACGGTACTTATACCAAAACAACATTTTTTTTTAAATTTTTGTCTGTCTGTTTGTTCCGGCTAATGTCTGAAATGGCTGGACCGATTTTGACGGGACTTTCACTGGCAGATAGCTGATGTAACAATGAGTAAGGCTACTTTTCCGAGGGGTGAAATAGGGGTGCGTGATAAAACCGAATTCCACGCGGACGAAGTCTTGTTTGTGATCAACTAATTTGTCTTAGCTGTTGGATTATTAAGATTTGATTAACTTTAAGAAAGAAATATAAGAAAGAAAAATAAAAAAGAAAAAAAAAGAAAAACAAATGGAATACAGTATGTATGAGGAAATCATGATTCTATGATACAATTCCATTGTTAAGCATTTATCATTGTTACTATAAGTAAAAAAGAATAATTAAAAAATATGCAAATATCGCGTGACATCTAACTGCGCAGGAAATTGATAATCACCCTATCAATTGGCCTGGAAGAAATCGCTGTTAGAATAAAGCCGCCAATTCTGTAACCTTAGCTTAAGTATTAAACTTTACGAAATTTCCATGTATGGTGGTCAATAAAGTAGTCTAATGAATGACGTAATGCAAAATGGTGACGGTTTCAGTTCATTCGTTTCAGGTGGCGTTTCCGGAAGTGCTGAAACCGGATGCGGGCGGTGCATTGTGCACGTAACGTGTCCGTTTTCTAAGCTAATTATACGCAACGAACGCCGGCTCTCAAACTTACTGAAGAAAACGTAACTTACTAAGATCATTACTGGCCTCATAGCTCAGTTAGTTAGTATCCCTACCTTCTGCGCTGTAGCTCGTGGGTTCGATCCCCACTCAGGACAAACATTTATGTGACATTTGTAACATTGATGTTTGTTCTGTGTCTGGGTGTTAATATGTATTATATGTATGTATTTACAAAAGAAACGTATATAAGTATTATATCAGCTGTCTGGTTCCCATGATACAAGCTATGCTTAGCTTACTTTGGGGCTAGATGGCGCTGTGTGAAATGTCCACCATTATTTAAAAAAAAAACATAACTTGAAATATGTAGTTACAGGCACCCAGTTAATGGTATAAATTTTATATACACAAGTTATCGAGAATATAATTTGAAATATGTAACTGAAACTTGTAAAGGGAAACATATAAAAAATATTTGAATCCCACTTTTACTAAAAGGGTACGCAGAGACTTAATAGGCCATCTTCGCCTTGTGCGTTACATTACCGTGGGAACGTAAACGAGATAATTTGCAAACTCATCGCGCTGTCTTTGTTTACTCACGAAAAACTAAAGTCTAATTGTGAGCAGCATTTCATTCGCACTAATAGCGGGAAAAAAATAATATATATAATTCACCTATGCTTCTTAATTTAGTAGCAGTAGAACTTGTGCTAAGTTCGCCCGGAGAAGTACTGCCACCACATCTGGTAATCTGCCGCCAAACAGTGATGCACTCGTGTTGCTGTCTTCCAGTGGAAGGGAGTGGGTGCCGGTGAAATTGCAGGCGCGTGAGACGTAACATCCCCGTCTCGAGGTGATGGATGCAACGCAATGCGACTTGAGTCATCTCGTACTTTAGTGGAGAGGACTAGAGTTGTATTGCTGTTGTCAGGTGGGCCGTCAGCACGGTCTATACCCTACATTACATAAAAAAAGTCTTAGATTTTTGTCACTTCTATGATAAAAACCGGGAATAGTACTTAGAATAAACCTACTTCTAATAGATAGCTGTGTATCAAAAAACTTCGCATGGCCTAATTCAATACCAAGATTTCGAGGTATGTATTTAGGTACTCACACCGTAAAATATAACAGTAGTTGGAGCTATAAATAAAATATAATATGGCCGTAAATCACTCAAATATATCCAATAGAAATACATAGACCTGAACAAATTGCAGATCATTTAAACATTTGTTCCGCGCGAGTTCCGACTCATATGAGTAAACGCAGTGATTCAAGTAATGAGTTGGAGATATTTTTTAAGCTATTGCAAAGCTTCTATCGCGGGCCTTGAGCGTGGAGACCGAATCCAGAAATTCCGTAACGAAAAAAACCTAACACCCCCCACTCCGACCGGCATAGCGGTGATACTTTTTAGTTCCATCCATCGATAAATACCAGAACTTTTAATGACTTTTTGAAATATCACGCGCAATAGCTTTACCGCGGCAGTCTCCGAGTGCCACACGTATTTTTTTTTTTATGTAATACATTTACGGAACGAGCCGACGGCCCACTTGGTGTTAAGTGGTAACCTCGGCCCATAACAGCCGATGCGACTTGGGTCCTCCCATACTAGTTATGACAAGACCCAAGTGGCATCGTATGCGCCCGTAAATGTGAGACGTGAAGGTGGAATGTCTCATGTGCCTGTAATTTCACCGGCAACCATACCTTTCAAACCGGAACACAGTAACGCAAATGCGTTACTGCTTGGCGGCAGAAAAGGGCATGGTGGCAGTACTTCCCCGGACGAACTTGGCGAGAGTTCTACTGCTGTTATATAGAGAGATATAGATTCATAGAATCACGCTACCGAAATCGACAAAAGCACACATTAATTTAAAAAAAAAATGTTTTGGTATATGTACCGTGTATACATCCATATGCATTTAGTAATAAACGGTTATTTTAATATTGCAAATATACACTAGTTTTATTTATTTGTATAGATGTCATACACTTTGACAGCCACATGCAGTAGTTAACAGTGTCCACAGTCTTGCTAACTTGAAGTGCGGTCGACAGTGACAATGCTCAGGCAGCTTATTGGATTATCTGAAGTATTTCCTGTCTCCGACGTCGTTACAATCCGTTTATATCCCAAATGGGGGTCATTTTATCAACGATTTTGGACTTCACTGGGAAACGAGACATTCTGCCTACACGTCTCAGAGTTACGGGCGCATACGATGCGACTTAGTTTTGTCGTACCTATTAGGGGAGGGCCTTTAATTATTAAACCATTAATCTAATAAAGATAATTTAAGAGCAGTAGAACTCTCACCAAGTTCGTCCGGGGAAGTACTGCCACCATGCCCATTTCTGCCGCCAAGCAGTGAAGCATTCGCATTACTGTGTTCCGGTTGGAAAGGTGTGGTTTCCGGTGAAATTACAGGCACATGAGACATTCCGCCTTCACGTCTCAGAGTTGCGGACGCATACGCTGCGACTTGGGTCTTGTCGTACCTAGTAGGGGAGGACCGAAGTCGCATCAGTTGTTATGGGCCGAGGTTACCACTTAACACCAGGTGGGCCGTCGACTCGTTCAGTAACTGTATTACATAAAAAAAAAAACATTTCCAGACGTTTTATTGGTATATGCATATAAAAATTATTATTGGAAAAAATATATTCATCCAAAATTATTTGATATTAACAAATATTTTTAGGCGACTAATATTATTTGTACAGGAAAAAATATCTTCCTTATTATACATATCAAGTCAAACAAAATAGAAAGCAAATAAATAATGTTATATGCTTCCAATGCTGAAGGTCACTCAATAATATTTTAGCCACCATCATAGTGATTCGTACAACTTAAACATATCGACGTACAAGTATCGCCGAGCGATAGACTTACATTAATGACATTAGCGTAGCGTTTATTTAGAGTTGGGAACATACTCAAATTTAATTCATTTCATGCAAAAATTAATTTTGTTAAGCTATTGCATAGCTTCTATCGCGGGCCTTGAGCGTGGAGACCGAATCCAGAAATTCCGTAACGAAAAAACCTAACACCCCCCACTCCGACCGGCACAGCGGTGATACTTTTTAGTTCCATCTATCGATAAATACCAGAACTTTTAATGAATTTTTGAAATATCACGCGCAATAGCTTTACCGCGGCAGTCTCCGAGTGCCACACGTCTTTTTTGTATTTTGTATTTTAACCTATCCATTCATTTTGTACTACTTACCTAATATGGACATTTTGTAATCTGAAATAAAAGCTCATTATTATTAAAATATATAAAGGTAAAATAACGCATCGGCTTAGCTTATGTTAGACGGCATAGTAACTTGATGTGATTTTTATATCTGACAAACCTTACAATGATTACTAAATATTTTACATTGCATTACTAAATATCTTATACAATGTTAGATGCATACGACTTAGTCGCCTTTTTAAGGCATCCCAAATATTTCGGGTGCGCTTAGTTGCATGATAGTTTAAGACATAAGTGGGTATATATATTTAAAAAAAAATAAGCAGGGAAATATATGTTAGTAAATTTAACTTTTTTTAAGCGACACTTGCATATGGTACCAGATAATAAAAAACTAAGTTTACTGTGCAAAAAAATAATGTTCACTTAATTTTAACACAAATCAGGTATTTCATAGAAATCATAAAAAGGGTTAGTTTGGGCAAATGAAATGTTTGATCATTAATGATCATTGATGCGTGCGTGCGTGTGTGTGTGCGTGTGTGAGGAGAATTGAAAAGTCATCTATGGAAATAAAGTTTTTGACTTTGACTTTGACTTTGATATTATCGATATCGATAGTATTTTTCGTGTGGTACATCGCAAGCCGACGAACCCTCTTTGAAAATTCGATTAACTGATGTATTTAGCATCGTCCGCGTCCGCGCCGGCAGTGTCCGCGCCGGCAGTGTCCCGCGTCGCACCGCACCACGCATATGGACGCACACAGTGATTATGACTACCTGACCGCCTGACGTACATATACACCGGTGAGTACTGTTCTTTTACTGTTCCTGCTAATGGTAATATAATATAAATAATAAAATAAATACAAAAATTAATTAAATATCCCTGAAGCCATTTCATTTTTATTATATAAAAGATTAATATGGATTGATTTTTTGACAAAACAGTAACTCAGTTGTGCGCATTCTGAGTTATTCGTGGGGAAACAACGATAAGCGCATCGCCGCGTGCGCTTATCGCTTGTTACATCTATGCGCCCACGGTAGCATGGATGAGGTGGAAAGTTTAAGCTCTGCCTATCCCTTCGGGGAAAAAGGCACTAATCTAAGAGTCTTCCTACCTGGGAGGTGATTCGTTGTACACATGAGTGCATAATTACCATGTGCCTATCCCTCATTACTTAGGATTCGTTTGGCATGTTTCATTTCATTTCAAATCTCGGTATCTAGGTATTAAATAAAAATAATAATTAAATATTGGTGGACATTTCACACAGCGCCATTTAGCCCCAAAGTAAGCTAAGCTGATATAATACTTATATATACATATATATTTCTGTAAATACATATTAACCCACACACAGAACAAACATCTATGTTCGTCAGACAAATGTTTATCCTGGGTGGGAATCGAACCCACGACCTACAAGAAAGCAGGATTATTTATTTGATAGGAAGAACTACTCAACGATTAGAATAGGGTAGAGAATATATTGTCCTACATAAGTGTTACATAAGTTTGGTTAACGTCTAAAATTGAATAAACGCACTTCTGAACGCACTTTCGAAGGCAAACAATACCTATGGGATCTTTGAGGGTAAACTTCGCGTGTTACCTGAGCGATATACGTGTATTCTGTAATATAAATTATTATATATTGATACTAGCTGTGGCATCCGTTCCAATGCCACGTTAAGGTAAAAGTGTAATTAAAAACGAAAATAAAAAACATTTTATCAGTAACCCACTACCGTGGGTTGAAAATTATTAAAGTACTAATATCAAAATCAAAATAATATCAAAAATAAATTATGATTTGACACATAAATTGATTTGAACCACCTGTCTTTCTCATCTGAAACACTAGAATAATACATTCTTGAATCGATAAAAAGACACTGCTGATACATAACGGAAAGCATTACCCATCGTTTGTATTTCGCCCTAATTGGTTAAAATTATACCAATCTTGAATCCGTACAACTAAAACTAGGGCAACAGAGGATTGTTACAAAATAATTTCGTCATTTGATACTGTGAAGTCTGCTACCTACCATACCTACTAAGTCTACTTGAAGAAGACCTTTCACATTCCTACTTACATAATGGAAAGGAATAATTTTAAGTTTTGATCCATAGTTGTCTGAAGAGGCAGTGAATTTTTCGGTAACACTGATTTAAATTAGTAATGGTTTTTTTTATTTAAAACTGTATCACTAGACTCAAGTGTCAAACAAGTAGAACTTGTGCCGAGGAAGTACTGGCAACTCACCTATTTCTATTGCTAAGCAGTAAAGACGCATTTCTGTGTTCCGGTTTAAAATGTGTGGCTGCCGGTGAAATTACAGGCATTTGAGATCATCGTGTCTCAAAGTTACGGGCGTAATACAATGCGACGTGGGTCTTCCCATATTTAAGTAGGGAACCCAACAAGTATTGTTTTTGTTATGGCAGAGGTCAAATCATCTTGCCCGTTCTAAGTTATACGGATTTAAAATAGACTAGCTTCACAAATTAGTTGGTAGTAACCCTGCATTCTACGTTGTAGGTCGTGGGTTCGATTCCCGAACAGGACAAATATTTATATAACGAATATGTTTGTTCTGTGTCTGGGTGTTATTATGTATTATATATGTATGTATTTATAAAACGTATATAAGTATGTATATCAGTTGTCTGGTTCCCATGATACAAGCTATGCTTAGCTTACTTTGGGGTTAGATGGTGTTGTATGAAATGACTAATAAAAAAAAGTTTGTAAATTATTTGATGTTTTCTTTGGTGTAGCTTTAAGCAAGTAAATGCGCATTTGAACAGGCAACTAGAATATCGTTAAGGGACGAGTGCTTGTTTTCATTGACCTTCGCTTGAGTGTGATTGGTATGCGGTAGTACCTATCACATAAATGTGATTAGAGTTATTTATGACCATCACGAAATTGGCATAAAAATGCTTGTCTCTGGGGTGTATCGTGATTTCTATGATGTTTAGAAATGAAATTGTAAATTGTTTCTTTTAAGAGCAAAGTACTTGCTATCTGCAATGGCTGAGTGCGTTGGTGGAAAATGGCGCAGAGACTTAGAGGTAGGATGGACTCGATCCGTTTGAGGTAACTAGTTCAATCCTGTGTTGCACTCGACTGAGACTTATGGAGGAGTTTGTAGGAGATAGGATTTTGCCCTTTATTGATATGACACAAACTGAAATGTAGGAAATATTTACAAATAATTTAAGCCTTTGAGATTACAATGAACCTAAAGATTTCAAGAGCAGTAGAACTCTCGCCAAGTTTGTCTGGGGAAGTACTGCCTCTATGCCCATTTCTGCCGCCAAGCAGTAACGCGTTCTCGTTATTGTGTTCCGGTTTGAAAGGCGTGGTTGTCAGTGAAATTACAGGCACATGAGACATTCCATCTACAGGTCTCAGAGTTACGGGACCATACGATGCGACTTGACTCTTGTTGTACCTAGGTAATGAATCGGATTGCTTGTTATAGGCAGAGACTACCACTTAACACCAGGCGTGCCATCAGCTCATTCCATAACATTGCCATATAAAAATAGGGAAATGTGTATTTCGGTCGCGCTGCCCTCTAGTGACGAAGGAAAACATTAGCTATCGTCTAGACATATGCATGTAAACAAGACTATTTTACGTCAGCCCTTTCTTGTCAGTTTCGAAGGTCCTATTTAAACATCTCCGCCATTTCAAACCGTACTCAACTTCACTGACAAAAACGAAAGGTCAATATTTTGGTACCAATTATCAGTTTTTTTTTTACTTGCGTTATGTGACGGAACGAGCTCACGGCCCACCTGATGTTAAGTGTTAACCGCCGCCCATATACAACAGCAATACGACTCAAGTCCTCTCCACCAAAGTACGAGATGACTCAAGTCGCGTTGCGTTGCGTCCATCACCCCAAGAGGGGATGTTACGTCTCATGCGCCTGCAATTATATGTTTATAAATAGAAACTGACATTTATTACAATTAAATACATGGATTAAATAGCTCAATTAAGGATATATTCGTGATCATAATCTTTTATTTAGATATTCCTCAATACAGTACATTAAAATGAATGACAAAGATAATAAATACTGTTACAGATATCCTCGGAAAATATATTTTGTACACCATAGGGATTCGACGTAAGCAAACTAATACATGTCTTGAAAGTAGCAAAATATTTTTTCTATATTGTAAGCCATGAGAAGCGAACGTAGCTCCAATGTTCTTCAGTGCAAAACTATTCTCAAAAACATCTTATATCACATCACGTTAGCGCGGAATTGAGAACTTTATCAATTTTATGAGAACATTATACAATAAATTGTAATGAAGCAATAATTTTCTAGAAAGCTTAGAAAATCAAAGTATTTATCTTCCAACCCATACCTAACGCAGTGTTGACTTGGATTCGAAATATTTTATCGATAAACTGTATGGTTGGATACAGTTAATGTAAACGCTGCCATAACACATTTTTAAGAGTAGTAGAACTAACGCCATGTTCGTCCGGGGAAGTACTGCCACCATGCCCGTTTCTGCCGCCAAGCAGTAACGCATTCGCATTACTGTGTTCCGGTTTGAAAGGTGTGGTTGCTGGTGAAATTACAGGCACATGAGACATTCCGACTACACGTCTCAGAGTTACGGGCGCATACGATGCGACTTGTCGTACCTAGTAAGGGAGGACCCAAGTCGCATTGGTTGTTATGGTCAGAGGTTATCACTTAACACCAGATGGGTCGTCGGCTCGTTCCGTAACTATATGACATAAAAAATACTCTTTTCTTTCTTACTTCTGTTCTGTTCTAACTTCTGCCCATAACGAGAGCAATCCGACTTAAGCTTTCCAATACGTAGGTAAGTTTAGTATCGAATTGCGGCACGCTGATACATGAAGACATCACTGATTTCACAAACGGCTGATGAAATAACAGGCACATGAGACATACATCACATCTGAACACACGCCCTTCAAATCTTACGGAGCAATGCGAGGGCACTACTGCTCGGCGGCAGAAATGGGCAGTTTAAGAACATCCAATACAGCTTGGCGTAAGTGGGTAAAGTAGTAAAAGTAAGTTAGTGTGCGGATACCTTTACTGTCTCCACAAACGGGCCTGTCACAGCGCCGTGTGAAAATGTTATTTTAGCCAAATATGCCGCTATTTTTTGTTCTATAAGCTTGCAACTCTATCGAAATGGTGTTGTTTTTCAATTTACTAGTGCCGAGGAGAAGTATTATTTATCGTTATCGACGGGAGCAAGAGAAACTAGACACCGATGTCTCCTTACAATAAATATGTAGAATAAAGTATTGGCGCGTGGTGGCTACAGCAGCGGGTAATGTGTTAACGTTTATGTTTCCTGGATAACGGACGTTAATTAGCTGTTGTAACGGCGAAAAGTAACAATATTTTTAGATTGTGGTACCTAATTTTAAATAATATTTAAATATATTATAAAACTATTTGGCGGAAAAGTCATGACAAGAAGTCACTATAGATATGGTATAGGTATATCCAGGGTGTCATTGTTAAATGTTTGATTCTAAAATCATTTTTTCTACGATAAAATTAATTGGCTCCTATTTATTCGTTTATACAAAAAATTGTCGCAAATATGCAAATAGGACAAGAAGCGATTAAATCTTAGCTGTTAATTACAATTATTAATTATTTAATACAATTACTACCCCATTGTACTTCTAACCTTATTTAACAAATTATAAATGTAAATTAAATTTATGACTTATTGAAAAACATAAGTGCAAACGGCTTTAACATTCACGCATATTTTTTAGGATAAATAATTATAGAATTTATGAGTTAAAATAGTTTGAAGTTTACGATGATAGCTTCCGATGATGTGTGGGTTAGAAGTAGCATTATGGCTAAGTGGTTCTCTAATACTGAAAATAACTGATTTTCGTTTGAAAAACGTGCAATGATGAAAGTTCAAGGCAGAAAATTAATTTTTAAAACAGGTTATATACGAGTGACAGATATGACGTGTCTGCCAATTTGAATGCATATTGCAATAGTATTTGTATACTGTGTTGTCATATGTTTAAATTAATAGTTCTTTACTTTTTTCAATCATTATTTATCTATTTCATATATTTTTTTGCCTGTAACTCTTAGATTTCCATTGAGATTTAAGGACTATTCTCGGCTTACTAGATTGTAGGGTATATATAGAACTACCTGTTATGACTTCGTCCGCATGGAATTCGGTTTTATCACGCACCCCTAATTTACCCCTCGGAAAAGTAGCCTAAGTTACTCCTTGTTACATCAGCTATCTGCCAGTGAAAGTCCCGTCAAAATCGGTCCAGCTATTTCAGAGATTAGCCGGAACAAACAGACAGGCAGACAGACAGACAAAAATTGTTTTTTTTTTTGTTTTGGTATATGTACCGTGTATACATCCATATGCACTTAGTAAAAAGCGGTTATTTTAATATTACAAACAGACACTTCAATTTTATTTATTTGTATACATATCTTTCAAATGCGTAGTAAATCTAAGATCTTTAAGAAGAAATTGGTCTATTAAACCTAAGATAGCTACTCACTTAACAATTACCGTCACTTCAATGAGTTAAAATTAGCCTGTATGTCCGTGCAAGCGCAGACACATTTCTGTATTTAGTATCGTGTCTTCTCCCTCTGAAACAGGTTCAAAGTGATTTAAAAATTTAAACTTCGATTAAAAGTTTGTTTACATAAACCGATCGTAAAATGTATAGCGTTGTTTCAATGACGTGATTGACCGATAAATGATCTTGAGTGATCTAAAAATGTTTCTGCAAATATACTGAAATTTTGTGTCGTTATGATTTAAGATCGTGTTTTTGTGGATAATTTAAATACCATATAAAAATGAGTTTTTAATTTTTCGTATTTGTGCGTAATTATAGAAAGGAAGTGAAATGTAGCGATGCAATCGTTTTGAAATATATACTTTGAAATATTAAAAAATTGGACAAAATGAAAAGGAGAAAAAAAGAGAGTAAGGTGCGCGTGCGCATTAATATTGCAAATGTGGTAAGTTCAAAAGCTAATTAAGAAAATGCAGGTTTAATTTAGTAATAATTTATTATTTAAAAATGTTCATTGAGTATAAATATTTCCAGTTTATAAAAATGACTGATGGAATGGCTTGGGAACGTCAATAATAGTCAAAACATAAGGTCACGCCTACTTATCGCTAATTTTGACGCATGTTCAAAACCTATCCGACCCTCCATGGGGAGAACAGACAAGAATCAGACAAGAGCAGTAGAACTCTCGCCAAGTTCGTCCGGGGAAGTACTGCCACCATGCCCATTTCTGCTGCCAAGCAGTAACGCATTCGCGTTACTGTCGGTTTGAAAGGTGTGGTTGCCGGTGAAATTACAGGCACATGAGACATTCCACCTACACATCTCAGAGTTACGGGCGCATACGATGCGACTTGGGTCTTGTCGTATCTAGTAAGGGAGGACCCAAGTCGCATCGGTTGTTATGAGCAGAGGTTATCACTCAACACCAGGTGGGCCGTCGGCTCGTTCCGTAACTGTATCAAATAAACAAAACAAAAAAAAAAGACTTCCTTTTTTTTTCACGACTGTAAACCGACATCACTCCGAACTAAACCGACATCTAAACAAATAAATAAAACTGGAGTGTCTGTTTGTAATATTAAAATAACCGCTTTTTACTAAGTGCTTATGGATGTATTCACGGTACATATACCAAAACAACATATTTTTTAATTTGTGTATGTCTGTCTGTCTGTCTCTCTGTTTGTTCCGGCTAATCTCTGAAATGGCTGGACTTGCTACGCTACGCTCGCAAATCGTTAGTGTGATAGCACCCTAAAGTGTTTGCATGTCTGTCAACTGCGATTTACACACAATAGACATTGCAAAAACTTCATTCTCGATGAATTCATGGATATTGTTTGAAAAACTTCAATGGAACATTAGTGCTGTAACTTAACATTGTTACCGCAACATTGTTCGATCGATCATCTATCGATTGGCTACCTTAGCTATAGCTGATCGCCGAATACTAATCTCTGAATATTGAGTGGTTGGTTGTTCTGGCTAACCATTTTCTTGAAGCCTGATTTGCGCCATTGTGTTATATGTTCTTTCATTGGTTTTTAAACTATCACTCTTATCTTTTAAATTGAAAGTCAAAGTCAAAAGTCAAAATCAATAACTTTATTTCCTATAGAATTTATAAGAAATAGCTTGGAAACGTCAATAATATTCAAAACATAAGGTGACGCGTACTTATCGCTAAGTTTGACGCCTGTTCAGACCCTATCCGACCCTCCATGGGGTAGATTAGACGAAACCCTAAAAGGAGGGAAGGAGGAAGGAAAGGAGGGCATGAATTTTTTTCTTGGTAGGAATGCAATATACGTCGACTAATGTCATTCTACCATCATTAGATGGCTTTGATCTGTGATCGATAGATTGGAGTAACAGATTTAGTAAGAGATTATAGTCGGTTGCCCAAACACTCGAAAGATTTTTCCGCTGAAAAATGACTCAACTGCGGTTATCTGATAAATAAGCAACCCACGGTTTCAGCGTAAACTATAAATCATCTAACGGATTACTGTATAAGTTGTATGATTCTATACCATGAGTTTTTTACTATAGTTCGATATTGTTTTAACCAAATAAATGATGATCACATCGACAAACATTAGTATCAAAGCTACCTGTGAAAAGTAGGTACTAAATACTACTTGTTTTTGGCGTACACAAAACATCCTAATAATTAGAGCCTCTCTGAGGCGCATTTTAATTCTTCACCGCCAGGAAGTAAAGAAACTTAATCAGATAAACCTTTGTAAAATTTCATTGATGCTTTTAGTGTGAAAGGTAAAATCAGTCGCTGATATTTTTTTATTATTTTATTTTTTACATTACACTAATATATATGATTTTTCTGTGTGACGATAAATATTTATAGCTTTTCAGGCAGTACTTGTGCCAAGTTAGCCCAGGGAAGTACTGCCGTCACCCACACCAATTTCTGACGCATTACTGTTTCAATTTCAAAAGTGTGGTTGTCGGTTAAATTACAGGCACGTGAGACATTTCTTGACGTCTCCTCGTTACGAGCGCAATACAATGCGACGCGGCCTCCCCATACTTAAGTAGGGGAGGATTCCAAGGCGGATTGATTTTGGCAGACGTTACCGATAAACATCAGGAGAACCGAGCCCTCTAGCTCGTTATTTATTATTTATTGTGCACAGAAAACATAAACTAATAAGTAATAGGTAATACATGTACAAAGGCAATCTTAACCTCAAAAAGAGTTCTCTTCCAGCAAACCTTTGAGGTCATAGAAGGCGATTTTATAAAGGTAGGACGTGTACATAATAAGTTTTTAAGTATATGTACATAATAAAGATCGTTTCATAACTTATTCACTTTTAAAAACGCCTTTTTAAGAACTCACTATCGAGTTTCACTGGTACTATTACTTCTGATCTGTTTATGTGATCAGAGTTGTGATTCTCAAGTCACGTGTTCCATTGTCAACCCAGAACATCTTAGACTGATTGATGGAGGCTTTTTCTCACTTTCACTTGGTACATGGAGCGTGGAATGATTTACTCTGATCTATGGTTAAAATAAATGAAATATCTCGCCAAGCTTGCCGGGGCCGTGATACTGGAAGGTCTTTTTCTATATACTGTACTGGAAAACAATTTGTCGTTGTCTATGATAGTTTCATAGTAAATAATGAAGCTATGTAAGGGTATATGTGATAATGATAAGGAAAATAGTGATATGTTAAGAATTAATATTTAGATTGCAAATAACAACACTTCCTATCTTTATAAAATCGCCTATCTCTAGCCTCAAAGGTTTGCTGGAAGAGAACTCTTTTTAGGGTTAAGCTCGCCGTTGTACATGTATTACCTTTCACTTATTTAATTTTGTACTATGTTTTTTTGTGTAAAAGAACTAAATATTTAAATTATTTATATATTGTATCTGATAAAGTTACGGTTCGAGCAGATGGCCCACCTGGTGTCAGGTCAGGTAACTTCTGCCCACAAAAACCAATACTATTTGGGTCCTCCCCACCTAGATATAAGACCCAAGTCACACCGTATGCACACCGTAACTCTGAAACATGAAGGTGGAATGTCTCACGTGCATGTAATTTTACCACACCTTATTGTTTATGTGTTTACGTTTCTTATTTATAGATTAACGAAACGAAAGCACCGAATGGGGCTGTTTGCATATCATTAAATCTATGTGCTATGTGCTATGTGTGTACCTGCACGAATTGGGGTGCCCTGCCCTAGCTCAGTGTGGAAGTTATATTTGTTAGTGACAGTACTACCAAAACTGTTTACTTATGTATCACTTAGTTTAAAATACTTGTGTGTAAAGGATATATTGATGAGATGTGTGACGTGAATTACCAAGACGTGTTGTTAAGTTGCGCTTGTGACACGAAAGGCTAACGTCAAAAGATCGCAGGAGATTCATACGAAATGAATAAAGTACGCCGTTATGAATTTGTCGTTATGGTAGGTAAAGCCTTTGTAAACTATCGTAGTTCGGTGGTTTGTAAAAGCAATTAACGGTTCTTAGCCACTATAACTTTGGATGTGAAATCAGTACTTTTTTACCTACAATCAGTTGAAACAATCCCCAATATTTCGATTCTTATTGACAACGAATTTCCGACACTAAAAAGAGGAAAACTTTGGACAGTTTTGAGAAATATCTTTCTAATTGCTTGTTATTTTTTGATATCTTGTCTGTGTTATCAAAGTTATCTTTGTCCCTTTTATAATTGTACATTGCACGATTTTGTTTTGTGGTTAAGGGATTACCCTCTACAGTATAATTTTGGGTAACAATGTTTTTTTCACAAAGTGTATAAATTTGGTTTGAATATTTGTAGTTGCATCATACTTTACATCCATTTGTGTTAGTAGTATAAATTCAAATAATTCTCGTGCACTTGACACATGTCTTCGAATTTTTGATTTTAGGACATGTCGGTTTTCTCACGATGTTTTCCTTCACCGTTTTGAGAACGTGATATTGAGTACATATGTTTTTAAAGATAGATTAGATAATACTTTATTGACATGGAAATTTCGTAAAGATTAGTAAGTAAGTATCAGAGGGACAGAAAAATATCCAGCGAAAGGCAAAATTTACAGTCTCCTAGAGTATACAACGCATCCTTCCTTTGTTCCAGACCGCTATGAACAAGGGGTCTCGCGAGGAGCTGCTGGGCAGTTCCCAGGAGGCCATGAGGAACAGCCAGCATGATCTGCGTAATGTCTACGAGCGCGCCCTCACCCGGGAGGAGAAAACATTCCTCCTCAACGCTGACAGAGGAGACTACGTAACTGTTAAACGGTAACCAACTAATTCCTTTGCCATTATTTGACTAGCCTCATAACTCAGTTGGTAGTAACCTTGCCTTCTGCTATAGGTCGTGGGTTCGATTCTCACCCAGGACAAATATTTGTGTGACGAACATGAACGAAGATATTTGTTCTGCGTCTGGATGTTTAATGTGTATTATATGTATGTATTTACAACAAAAAAGTATACAAGTATTGTATCAGTTGTCTGGTTCCCATGATACAAGATGATACTGTTATTTGATTGACATACATACGACGTTCTATCTTCATGTGTCAGAGCAACGGACGCAATAACTTATGATTTAGTAATAATAATATTTGATTTGGGTTTACCCATAAGCCTTACAGAGGACTCGTGGTATTGCTGTTATTATGTGCAGACATTACCACTTACTTAATACCAGGTGGACTATCTGTTCATTCCGTCACCTAAAAAATACATATATAAACATATATATATAATATACTATACTACATAAATAATCTGATAATTGAAAATCTTCGTTAAGTTTCTAACTCTTGGAGAATACGTTGCGGAGAAATAAAATCAGTATGCTTTAAAATTTCGTAACATTGATATAACTATAGTCATAACGTTTGCCAAATGATGTATTAACTGTATCCGACTTGGCTTATAAAAATAAAAGTTTTTTAATTCCCCGAAACCTTCAGCCAATTCCAAATATGTTGGCACAATAAGTTTACACTAAATATTTAAATGCAGATAAACCACACGCTTGCAATTTAACGCTTAAAGTAACATATATTAACATATATTTTTTACCAGTCGAACCAGGTGTCTATTTTCCGTTATACAGGTTTTTTATACCTGAAGGTCCACTCAATCAAAATTGGTTAAAAACCTACGTACACTAAGTTAATTATAGTAAATTTTATTACATATTAAATACCTCACTATAAAATACCAATTTGGTTTGAGAAAATAAAATATATATATATTACACTTAATTATATATTATTAACCAGTAGTTCCGTGGTATACCTTTTTCAAAGGTTGGTGAAATTACAGGCATTTGAGACATTACACCTTTACGTCTCAGAGTAACAGACGCATACGATGCGACTAGGGTCTTGTTCTATATAAGTAGGAGAGTACCATAATCATATTGCTTGTTGCAAAACCATGTTCTCTTACGGCGAAGGAAAACATCGTGAGGAAACCGACATGTCCCAGAACTAAAAATTCGAAGACATGTGTCTAGTGCACGAAAAGAACCTCTTTGAGGCGCACTTAAAATCCTTTCACCACACTGGTTCGAGAGAACAAGTGACTTGAATAGAATAGAATTGCTTGTTATGGGCACAAGCTGCCACTTAACAAGGGGGCCATCTGCTCGCTCTATACCTTGATCACATAACAAAACTTTTGTGTTACAATGTTATAGTCCTGTAGGTCGCCTTATGTACGGCCGATGCGTCTATTACCGAGAATCACTATAAGCGCGGCGTTTTGTACATAATCCTATTTAATAAAGTAAATCCGCTTAATTGTGCTTTATCAGTGTGTTACACGTTTTCGTCTCATAGCTCAGTTGGTAATAATCCTGCCTTCTGCGCTGTAGGTCGTGGGTTCGATTCCCACCCAGGACAAACATTTGTGTGACGAACATAGGTGTTTGTTCCGTGGCTGGGTTACCAGTTAACAAACGTCTATGTAACACAAATGTTTGAATGTTTGGTTCTGGATCTTGATATCAAATAAATTATTATTTTTAATAATAATAATAATGACTATAGACATAGGAAGCAGTAGAATAGAATAGGACATATCAATCATAGCTTGAGATCCACTGATTAATCTACGAAAATAGGAAATTAGAACCTAGGCCAAAACTTAATTAGAATTTAACTTTTGTTCACACCTACAGTTTGGCATATAAATTTATTCTTATTCTTATATTATGTAACCTTGAACGTGATCCAGTTTTAACCACAATACGAGCATTTTTTTCTGAATATAGAAAATCCACGGAAAGCTTTTACGATCTAAATAACCTACATTCAAATCATACGCAAAGCGGAGTTATTCAATTGCTTTTACCGATACCAGATTGTCAGGTGAGTAGGTGATTTTCTTGTGTATTTGCGGAGTATTATGTAGAGTATGAGTGATTTTGAATGTATATTTTTTAAATAATGTTCCAGTTTTGTTATCATATTCTTGTAACTATTATACAACTTTACATTCCATAATAAACTAAAAAGGTGGCCTTTAATTCGTCAGTTTAAAACCAGCCGTACTTCCAATTTTAGTTTAAACGGTGATAAAAAAGGGCAGTAGTTTTGACGGGAATGTTGTAAAAACATCCGACCTGACATACACTAAAATACTATAATCTAATATTAAAATTATTGTATAACCCTCTCCACTGACACTCCTCGTCACCCCCGTTTCATCATTTATTGGCCAAATAACATTGGAGGTTGTAACAAAGCAAGTTAGCTAGCAATTGATTAATTATAGTCCATTCTACGAAATAAGTCCTGCGGCAGGTAAAAGAACTAACGTAAAGTTGAACTGAAATTTCGCCTTTGCGTAGATACTAGCGCCACAGCCAGAAAACTTCTTTCGTGGAACGGGCTCTAGTTAACCAACGTCAATATGCGTGTCAAGCATAAAAACTTTTTCTTCTGAATGGCCTGATAATTACGATGTTGGCAACTATGAAGATTGCTGCAAAAAGGTTTCTATCTCTAAACAACAAACATGAAAAGATAATAATAACTTGATGTAACTAACATAATTGCCAACATCGATCTCTAGAATGCACGTATGTATAATGCACCTATCTCTTTGTCAGGTCGATAGAAACCTACGCGAACAACCCGGACTTGCTCGACATCAACTGCGTTGATCCGCTGAACCGATCCGCTCTGATCGCAGCCATCGAGAATGAGAACATTGAGTTGATCAAACTTCTTCTAGCTTCGGGGATCAAAGTCAAAGTAAGATAATATTAAGGGCTCGAGTTGTATCTTCCATTTACTTAATAAGTATATCGATGCATTGACGAAGTAGTGTAAAGGAACATCAAGGGATCAAAGACAAATTAAGGTATCTTTAAGGGCTCGAATTGTATCTTTCGATCACTTAATAAGTATATCGATGCGTCAAGGGAATGTAGTCCAAAGGAAAATCAACTTATCGTGCAAACATTTAGTTATTATAATAAACATAAATTTGCATTTAATTTAAGCTTTCTTATGGCATTTTTATGCAAACCAGATAACTCAGTCCCGCTACGGGTAGCAGGTTATGATGACAGAGGCAGAAGACGACCTTATAAGAGGGATGCGTCTATCTAGTGCCCTACTACTATTACGAGTCGAGTCACTGGTTCCGCTTTGCATCAGCTGAGATTGTTCTTCTTTGAAAAGACACAAATTAAACTTGATTTTTCTTTGTTTAGGAATAAACCAAAGCTAGCCTAGTACCTATTAAACATAATAATCATTTAAAATTAAGTAACTTATATGAACATATTACAACGGAGGTTAAATTAATAGATACTTGTAGATACTTCAATTGACGGACCTCTTTTCGGTTTTGGTTTGTAATGCGGAGTTGAAAATTCTTTAGATATACATCTTTCAATTACTTAATTATTTAAAAGATAAATGTCTAACTCATTGACTCTGAAATTCCTGATACCACAAGTCTCTGAAATTGAAAAAATTATTCACTTTTAACGAGCTGTACCTATATATAGAGAAATAGGGTATAAAACTTCGTACAGACAAAGTAGCGGATATTTCCACTAGTTTTTTTAATATTAGAAGGAACGCTTGTAATAACATTATGCCGTATTGAAACATTGACCTTGTCATATTTCCACGACCCTTATTTAAGGACCGAATTGGATGACCTCTGATCCTCAACAACCCCAATAAAATATAGTGCGTCAATAAAGTGGTGAAAAAATAGCCTCTGTTTTAGAATAATATATATTTAGTGCCCTATTTATAAACGTATATTACAATACAATACAAGTACAATACAAGTAGTCCTGAATTGTCCACAGGCATTATGCAAATTACTTTGAGATATATTTTATTATGTGTCTACCCTATTTTATTTAAGAATGATACAATGTTTTGTATAGCAAATAATTCGTGTAAAAACTACCAGATAATAGTACATTACGATACGCGTGACCTAAGTTGCCTATTACTGCACGGCGTGAAGTTAGCGCCCGAGCGGAGCGAGGGTGCTAAACGCCGTGCAGTAATAGACAACTTAGGCCACAAGTATCGTATACTATTTTATAGCAAGTGTGACATAAACCCGCCCCGGACGCGGGCAAGAGGGGGGATCCGAGATGGGATGCGATTAGTGTTTTGAAAGAAATGAAAAAGAAATTAATTATAGCTGACCGTTTCTCCTTGTTTTGGCTGTCACTGAAAATCCCTAACCTATCGCTTTGTCATTTGTTTGCTGTGAGTTTTTAAGCTCTTTTTAATGTCATTGATTTGAACATTTGATTTGAATGTCATGTGTAATGTAATGTTTTCTACATGAGTGAAGTTGGTCAATTCATTTACACACCGTGCAGAAATAGGCAACTTAGGTCACGGAAAAGCGTGCGTAAAGTGCGGGTTTAGGTCACACTGTGCTATAAAAAAAGTTTTTTCGCAGTTCAGTTGAAAATGTAAAACCACAATTTTGTTCATTTTTTCTTATTTATTTGATGCAGTTACAGAATGAGCCGATGGCCCACCTAGTGTTAGGTGGTAACCTCGTCCCATAATAACCGATGCGACTCGGTTCCTCCCCTACTAAGTATGACAAGACCCAATTCGCATCGTATGCGCCCGTAACTCTGAGACGTGTAGGTGGAATGTCTCATGTGCCTTAATTCCCCGGCAAGCACACTTTTCAAACCGGAACACAGTAACGCGAATGCGTTACTGCTTGGCGGCAGAAATGGGCATGGTGGCAGTACTTCCCCGGACGAACTTGGCGAGAGTTCTACTGCTCTTATTATTATACTACGCTTATAAAATCCCAACTTCCCAATAAAAAATACGAAAGTGGGTCGAGCTGTCTCTCTGTTGTTACCTCTTCACGCAGAAACCAAACGATATCGATGAAAATTTATAAAATGGTATTGAGGTATCCGGGATCATGCCCATTTCTGCCGCCAAGCAGTAACGCTTTCGCGTTACTGTGTTCCGGTTTGAAAGGTGTGGTTGCCGGTGAAATTACAGGCACATGAGACATTCCACCTTCACGTCTCACAGTTACGGGCGCATACGATGCGACTTGGGTCTTGTCATACCTAGTATGGGAGGACCCAAGTCGCATCGGCTGTTATGGGCCGAGGTTACCACTTAACACCAGGTGGGCCGTCAGCTCGTTCTGTAACTGTATAACATAAAAAAAAAATAAAAAAAAAATTTACTTAAACTTAATAGTGATTTTTAAGACTAAATTATTTCATAAGCAGTCATTTAATTACCGTTAGAATTAACTTTGATATAGAGAACAAAAATAAAGAAATATGTATTATGAAATTTAAATACATTAAGATGAATTAAATTCAATCATTTTCATCGAAGAACAATTTCATCCTAATCCGATCGCTTGGTAGTCTTCTAGTATCTTTTAGTAAACACAATTTCAATGCAGGTTATTTAGGCGTAGTTATAAGAAAAAAATGGCGTCTGGTAGTAAAATATTGTGCAAAGAAACATTTTTAAAACTGATTATTTAAATCCCCCCTTCAAAATGTTTCAGCCTAAACCAGATACATTATTCTTGTATTGACATACTTATGAAAATATACGGCGATTGAAATCATGCAAACTATACAGAATGATTTCCCACGGGTGCGCGCGCTTCTACTCAAAACAATGTATTTTTGTTTTGTAACGAAATATTTTATACTTTAGTGAGAAAATAGTTTCGCAACTACACTGATTTTTAGTGATTCTTCCTTACGCGACCTACTACATTTTTTACCGCATATTATTTACTCATTAATTACGAAAGGAGCCTCTCTGAGGCGCACTTAAAATCCTTCAAATTTTTAGTTCATTAGTTTCGCTATTAGTGGCTAATATAAAATGGTTACTGGGAACATAATACCGAAAACAAAATTTCAGCGGCTATGATAAGAAGAATTATGCACTGATTTCTTAAAACCTAGTACCATAGCGATATTAATTTGTATTTCTAAAATTGTAAAAACAAATTTAACGGGATTATCTGTCAAAAGTTTTGGAAGAATAACTGGTGCAATTGGGTTTCTAATTTTTAAATATAAATAGTTGCGGAAAATTCAGAAATTAGATATCAATTGGATTTGCGTAAAAAATTCAAAATACAGGTTTAGAATATGTTACAGTATATGTTTTCCCTTTTATTTTATTTTTCTAGCTATATCTACATTAATGACCTACTATCAATATGGTGAGGAAATGTTAGATATCTGTACATAATTGACATTTTCCATTATTTATTAGTAAAAACCGATTAACTGTATCATTGAGTTTCAAACTTTATATTACTACTGTTAATGATTTTATTCAATTAATAGCTTTTGACTGCTACTTCGTCCACAATGGGTCTTTAATTATTGAATGAAACTAGTTAAATTACTTAATTAAATAAAAAACATATTTTATTTTGGCCTTCTATTGTAAAACATTTTCGTTCCCGCACCCGCGACATATTCAATATAATAGGTTCCTTTATATTTTTAAATCTAAACATAAGCTTGGAAGCTAATGTTTAGATAAGAAAATATGAAGGCCAACAAAAATTAAGTAGTTATATCAGTTTTCCATGATACTTGAATAAATATACAGACAAATAACAATTTAATATTGTATATTTGCAGCTATCTATTGCCAAAAATATCATCGGAAAAATTCTCAAATACATTCCGTACTTCGTACACGTTTAACGTTATTATAGGTTTGTGGATCGTACTCTATCCTCTTTATCGTACACATAATTGAGTCACTCAGTGGGAGAGTGCATTATGGTTTCCAAATAGAGCATATTGGATACTGGAGCCACAAAAGGTTCAGGAGATGAAAGATAATTATTAGAGATCAAGACGTTTTGGCATGATTCTCTTACGTGGAAGTACAGCCCACCATAACCATTTAAGCGTGAATGTATTCGCGTTACTATGTTCCGGTTCTAGTGTTCCAGTTTGAAAGTTGTGGCTGCCGATGTAATTACAAGCACATGAGACATTCCACCTTCACAACTCAGTTACGGGCGCACACGATGCGACTTGGATATTATTGTACCTAATAGGGGGTGGACCCAAGTCGTATTGATCGTATTGCTGCTCGTATTGCTAAAAATGTGGTATATGTTTTGGGTTGGTCCACCGTTTAGTCCACTCAGGGTCTAAAAAAGATCGACCATAACATAAGACCTTCACTATCTATACTTACGCGCATTTAGTCCTCTTTTTTAGATTGTGTTGTGGCTTAAAGTAAATAGTTTCACTGTCAGCGACATATTCGCACGAAATAGCAACAATATTCAAACGGATTGTAGCTTTAGAAGTTTCTAGAGACGACAAACGAATGATATACATAAGCAATATGGTTAGTTTTCCTCGTAAAGCTATCTGGCTCGACCATAAAACTGACTGGTTATTACTTGTGGGAAGCTATGATTAATTTCTAGTGGTAAACTGTAGGTAGATGAAAAATATGGTTGAAATAATGAATTAAAATATTGGTATTTAGAGGTCAGTTGTAAATAAATTCATGTAAACAGAAGGCGTATTTCATAAATGTATATGTTATGGTCCAAGTGATAAATCAGGGCATTATACATAATGCCCGGGCAATATAAGTGAAAGTTACTGGTCTACACAGATCGAAATCAGTTGGTTACGTTAGGTTTGAACTGTGTCCCTGCGCAGCACTGAGGCGAGCGAACGTAATGAGCGTGCCGAGGCACACTCTTTCAAGTAAAGCAGAATAGTTCGATAGTTATTATCCCATTGCCCTCTCGTAAATGGTCATTGTTCATTTTACTCGAGCGTTATGTATATCGTCTAATTAATCACTTGGTCAATAACATATATTATTGAGTAGTTACGGAGATTTGCAGGAGGTTAGATATTTCTTCATCAAATCTTTCCTTCGTCAATCTTCTCTTTTCCTTTTCAATAAACTGTAATAAGCATTACGTGAAATCGTGTTCTTGCAGGATGCTCTTCTTCACGCCATCAAAGAAGAGTACGTGGAAGCCGTGGAGCTTCTTCTCCAGTGGGAAGAAGAACACCACGTGCCTGGTGAGCCATACGTGAGTACAAAAATATAATAAAATAAAACATAATAATTAATAATAAAGATCGAGACATTAAATAAATAAAATCTTCAAAAATTTTAATCTATTTATATACGAAATATCGATCTTCGCATTTATTTATAAAACTACTGAATTCTTCGTAATGAATTATAATAAATCAATCACTCTTTTTCAAGAAAAAATTTGGGCCCTCGCCACTCTGGATTTGTAACAGCCACCTTTGGATTTAATGGTCAGAGGTCCACACAATTAGGCTACCATGCTGTAAATGTACATTTGAATAAATAAATGAACAAACAAGAATCCTTTTATGCAAAAATTCTGTGTTCGATTTATATTTTCACGGGTTATTTTTCATACGTGCCTAATGGATAGAAATGACGTTGATTTGTTTGCATCCGGTTATACATTACTATTAATAAATGCGAGAAATTACGATTCAGACCGGTTGGTATAATTAATGATGTAGCTAAATTATGTGACGTTCCGGTTTGATAAACATATTCTTTTACTGCGCCTCTAAGTCAACGACACGTTTCAGAGACGTAACATCCCCGTCTCGGGGTGATGGACGCAACGCAATGTGACTTGAGTCATCTCGTACTTTGGTGGAGAGGACTTGAGTCGTATAGCTGTTGTCTATGGGTGACGGTTACCACTTAACATAAGGTGGGCCGTCAGCTCGTTCTATCACCTACATACAGAGAAAAAAAAGTAGCGCGCTGACGCACTGGTTTCAAAAAAGTTTGATTTCGACCTCCTTATTGCAGCAAGATGTGTCCGTCACTTGGCAATGACAAACAAGTTTAGCTATCGATCTCTTAACTGCAAGCAAGATGTCTGTCACTTGGCAATGAACAAAAAAGTTTAGCTATCGACCTCCTTACTGCAGCAAGGCGTCTGTCACTTGGCAATGTTAAAAAAGTTTAGCTATCGACCTGCTTACTGCAGCAAGTTGTGTTCGCCACTTGGCAATGAAAAAAAGGTAGCTATCAACCTCCTTACCGTAAGAATACGGGACGAGAGCCAAGGAAATTACGATATTTATTTATTGTCAATTAAAATCGCCATTCCATTCTTATTCGAAAAGCATCTATATCACAATGTAAAAGAAAAAGGGCTGAATGTTGAAAAAAAAAATTGAAAACTTATGGGCCGTAAATGTGAACTGAAAATTCCAGAAGAATAATCCTGATTATGTCCAACTAGTTAGATATCATTTTAATTTATTTGTGGAACCTTTTTGTGTAATATTTTTAAAATATGAAGCTAAATGAATATCGTTCCCTTCCCGTTGTTTATAAAAATGCCTCAGACGTTTACTTTGGCAGTATTTTTTTCGCCCATAATATGAGGACAAAGACCTTTGTTTGACAATAAAAGACGTTTTTCTTAATTCTGTTGGACATGATAAGACATTTTTTCGATATTCCTAACAAAACAATATGGCAGCCAGTTTTGTTCTTGATAATTTCATCCGATCCGGTTTTAGTATAGAGTGTGGTGTGATAACGACACCTAATCTTAATCCGAAGGTCGCTGGTTCTAATATGGGCAGGTATACATCTATTAGTTTTATTACTTTATTATCTAATTTACGTGTGTGCATATACAATATGAGAATATACAATATTCTCAAAACGTTGAAGAAAAAACTTGTCAGGAACCCATCTTTGCTTATCTAACATATTAGCTTGAACTAAGTTAAGAAATTCAACATAAAACGCCTCGTGTTACCATAACTTAATTGGCCCTAGAGTTAGTACTGCTCCCCGGACTAAGCTGCACATAAGCAAGAACCATGTACAGTAACTTTTAAAAATATTAAGTTATATATTTTTTATTTACATTTCGACAGAGTTGGGAATCCGTAGACTCTTCAGCGGCTACCTTCACGCCAGACATCACTCCGCTGATCCTGGCTGCGCACAGGAACCACTACGAGATCTTGAAGATCCTGCTGGACAGAGGCGCCACTCTACCGGTGCCTCACGACGTCAAGTAGGTACATAACTTCACTGGAACAAAAAACAACTGCTTTTTCCTCAAGCTTCAACACGAAGGTAGTGCGGCCGGCTCCCATCTGATGCCCATCAGCGCGAGTCACTGTTTCTCTCGAACTATTGTGGTGAAAGGATTTTAAGTGAGCCTTGAAGAGGCTCTTTTCGTGCATTTGACCCATGTTTTCAAATTTTAGTTCTAGGACTGCTGTATGTAACCTCTGCCCATAACAAAAATAATATGTCTTGGATCTTTTAAAATAATAATATGTTCTCCGTATCGCATTGTATTGCGCCCGTAACTTTGTGACGTGAATGTGGAATGTCTCACGCGCCTCTATTACACCGACTTCCACACATTTCAAACCGGAACACAGTAATGCGAACGCGTTACTGCTTGGCGGCAGAATTGCAGAATTGCACGGTGGAAGTACTTCCCCGTAAGAATTTAACGTGAGTTCTATTGCTCTTATTAATTATTATTTGTTGTAGATGCGGTTGTGATGAGTGCGTCAAGTCCTCACTGGATGACTCCCTCCGGCACTCGCAGGCCCGCATCAACGCGTACCGAGCGCTGGCGTCCCCCTCCCTGATAGCGCTCTCCTCCGCCGACCCTCTGCTCACAGCCTTCCAGCTGTCCTGGGAGCTGGGCCGACTGAGCCGGATGGAGACTGAGTTCAGAGTTGAGTATAAGGTAAAATATTGGTACGGAGTTAAGTAAGTTCAGTGTAACTGTGAAGTGGGTGGTATTTGCTTTTTTTTTTTTTTAAATCCTTGTGTTTAAGGACATGTAACGTTTTAAAAACGGTGAAGGAAAACACCGTGTAGAAACCAGCATGTGCTAAAACCAAAAATTTGGTTGCATGTGACATCTTTCAATACGGATTGGGTTCCCATTGCATATAAAGCCCCATTACCATATTCGTTTTGTGCACCTTCGTCCCTTAACTTACATCATAATTCCAGCTGCGTTTATCCAAAAATATTCTTAAAAATCATTCTATAGCGAAAGACTAGTAATTTATTATGAACAAACTGGGAAGGTATTATTGGGAGGACATATTTAACGTAAAATATTGTTTTGATTATAAGACAATTTAATTAGGAGAGTAATATTTACTGGTAATATATATAATTTATTACCTTGAAGAGTTAATTCTAAAGATTAAAAGTTGGAAACGATATTATGTATAGTTTTAATAATCTACTATCCAGGCACTGCGGCAACAATGTACAGAGTTTGCGACTTCTCTTCTTGACCACACAAGAACCTCCAAGGAGTTGGAGATCATGCTCAATTACAATCCCTGGGATTTGGACTGCTGGGAGCCTGGAGAGCGGCAGACCTTGGGTAGATTGAAGCTCGCAATTAAATATAAGCAGAAATTGGTAAGTATTGCAAGTAATATTTTATTAAGTTATGTTTTAGCTGTGGAAAACACTTTCACTACGCTATTTATTAGAACACTTTACTATCTGTTTTGTGAGAAACGTGTGTTTGCCGGTGAAATTACCGGCACGTGAGACATTTCATCTTCACGTCTCAGTTTTACGGATGCATACGATGCTTCTTCTACCTAAGTTGGGGAGAACCCAAGTAGTATTGCTTCTTATAAACACCAGGTGGGTCGTCTGCTCGTTTCGCAACCATATCACATAAAAAATTGTAAAGTCAATAAATTAAAAATAACTAAGCTTTTTATATATCCATCATGAAACTTTTCAATTTCTGGAAAAACTAGAAAGATTGTGCCACTTTTTTATATTTTTAGTGCACGAGACGCTGTAAAAACTAGTCTAAGTTAACCCCTAGATGGGAGAAGTAACAAATAACTATGCTGCTTACAACTTTGAATTGTGTTGGAAAATAACACGGGTACAAAAATATAGTGTAACAAAAAAGTGGTTTAAAGTTTTTAGATACGTATTTTATATCTAGTATTTCAGGCACCATTCCAGAAAGTTATTTGCATCTGGTATCTGAAATACTTAATACCTTATTAATTTATTTAAAGTATCTTGCACTATATATTACCTGAATTAGCTAATACCTAGTAGAAGTAAAAGATACATAGTCTGCTAGTCAAGTCAACCTTATTTGAAATGTTTCGTCGTTTCTGGCTTCCATTTAGCACTATAAACGAATGGTTCAAACATTTCCAAGGTAACTTGTAATAACAACTTGTTACAGTTACTGAAGCAGAGCAGTGCAATATTTAAAGCTACTTCACTTCGTATTAGGGTGTTAACCCAGCTAAACTTTATAGTGCGCGTGATTGTGGAAATTCACCGACCACATTAGAATTGGATGTTACTAATAAATAAATATTGGTGGACATTTCACACAGCGCTATCTAGACCCAAAGTAAGCTAAGCATAGCTGGTGTCATGGGAAACAGGCGACTGATATATATATTTATTTGTAATTACACACATATAACACATATCAACACAGCGTAGTGTGTGTTACCTTTGCCTTTTGCGCTCTAGGTCGTGGGTTCGATTCCCACCTAAAACAAACATCTGTGTGACGAACATAGAATTTTGCTCTATGTCTGGGTGTTTGTTATGTATTTACAAACAAAAGTATATTAGTAGTATTCTATCTATCTAGTTCTCATAGGACAAGATTTGCTTAGTGCGGGCTAGATGGCGCTGTGTGAAAGGTCCACGAATATTTATATGTATTTATTTAATGAGCTTAGAGAGTAGCTGGACATAGCGTAGCATCTCCCAGTGCAGTACTATCCTAAATCAACCGTTTCGCACTAGCTGAAACAAATTAATGGCTGTTTATACCATCCTTTAATCTCAAACAGCTGACATGTATTGCTTAAAGAGCCATGCGACGGATTCCTTTAATTCTACATTGAAAACTGAGATGGATCACCTGTTACGAGATTTTGAGGCGTGATTTCGTTGAAAATGTGAATTGAAATCTGTTTGTAAATTGTTCATTTTGGTTCGTATCATTTGATTATCAAAGTGTGTTTGGTACCGTGACAAAAGTTTTAGTTCCATTCACTTTGAAATCCAATTATTTTTAATTTCGAAAGTGGTTTTGAACCCATTTTTATCCTGCGGGACACATTTTCGTCCTCTTTCGAAAGGGTTTCACAATGTGAATCTCAGGTTCGAGATCCGACCATGAAACATTTGTGTGATGAGCATAAAGATAGGTCCCGATTCCAACTTGAATAATAATAATAATAATAATAATAATAATAAACTTTATTTATTTGGAATAATAACAATGTACACTTTAGATACAGACACGATGATGCTTGCAGGAGTATAGAACTGTGTCGCAAGCATGTTTGTGGTGTGTATGTCCGTTCCACTTGCAACACAGGGCATCATTGGGGCAACTTTATGTAGACGTTTGATTGTTAAATAAACAACTTATGCCTGGGATCGATAGTTTAACTTGCCTTTTTCAGGCAGTAGAAATTGTGACACGTTAGGAATATTCAGATTCATTTTATTTACATTACTTCCACCATATCTATTTCTGCCGCAAAGCAGTAATCAATTCGCAATGCTGTGTTCCGTATAAGGTTTGGTTGCCCGTCAAATCATAGACACAAAACTCCACGTTTACAGCTCATGATTACGGGCGCAATACTCTGTATCTGAGTTCTTCGTATACCTTGTGTGAGGAAGACGAAGTTTAGAATTCCAAAACTTATTTGCGTGAATTAATAAACGACAAAAGAATCTGAAGTTGCCGCTCAATATATCAAGATTTTATTTCTTCAAATCAAATTCCATTATGCAATGTTTACATAAATTCTTGCAAATTTAATACCGCAAACGTTCGCCGTAAACTTTACTAAAGGTTATCGCGTGTATGTGATTATCTATACAAATAAATAAAATTGGAGTGTATGTTTGTAATATTAAAATAACCGCTTTTTACTAAGTGCATATGGATGTATACACGGTACATATACCAAAACAACATTTTTTTCATTTTTTGTCTGTCTGTCTGTCTGTTTGTTCCGGCTAATCTCTGAAATGGCTGGACCGATTTTGACGGGGCTTTCACTGGCAGATTGCTGATGTAACATGTAACTTAGGCTACTTTTCCGTGGGGTAAAATAGGGGTGCGTGATAAAACCGAATTCCACGCGGACGACGTCGCGGGCAACAGTTAGTTTATAAAATAAGTGTTAAAACGTGGCGAAATACAGACTGCGATTTAAAATAACGTGTAACTACGACCAGACAGGGCGTTTGCGCTTCAATTACTGATACTAAGACTATACTATAGGTAAACCAGATAACGCAGTCTCGACCAAATGCAATCTTCGTCTATTTGTACGCGGGCATCCTTTTGTCATCTCTCTGCGCCCCTGTCACATCATAGATAACTCAGTTACTCGGTCTGCTTATAAAATTGATTGATTTGTGTGATATATTTTCAGTTTGTGGCGCACCCAAATGTCCAACAGTTACTTGGCGCCATTTGGTACGAGGGTCTGCCGGGGTTCAAGAGGAAAAACATCGTCGGACAATGCATTCAGGTACCTTTACCTCGACATATTCATTATTATTCTCATTTACAGTTTCTGGATAGATAGAAGATAGACAGAACGAAGTCCCGGGTGAGGTGAACAGTTACTGAGTATTAGATAAAATTTTCAAAAATTGTTTTTAAAATGAATACTTAACTAAAAATCCCCTATCACACCACAGAAGACTCAGTTACATGTCTGCTTATAAAAATGATTGATTTGTGAGATATATTTTCAGTTCGTGGCGCACCCAATCCAGCTACCTAATCTTGGAAAAAATTACTCTGTTTATTTTGTTTTTCAGGACTTTGTATTTAAAATCTGAATAATCTGTGTAAACTTATAATATGAAATGCGTTGTTTGCAGGTAGCAAGACTTGGCGTCATGTTTCCCGTGTACTGCACGATATACATGCTGGCCCCTAACTCTGACTACGGAAGGTTCATGAAGAAGCCTTTCGTCAAGTTCATTTGCCACAGCTCCTCCTACATGCTGTTTCTGAGTAAGCCATTGTTTTGATCTACGTCTAAGTTGAACACGGAGGGTAGGTCGAGAAATGTGCCCTGCAACCACGCCGTATTACAGTGATCATTATTATCCGTGTAGCCCTACTGTCCCTGGCATCCCAACGCGCGGAGTTCCTAGTTCTGGAGTGGTCTGGAATACGCTGGCTGCAAGAGCTGGTGGAGTACTGGAAAGAGCACGAGCGCGGCGCGCTGCCAGGTCTCATCGAGTTCACAGTCATCATCTACATAGCAAGTAAATTTGAATTTGTTGGCATGCCTTGTTCATAGGCACAACAGGTTTTGTGCAAATTGATGAGATGTAACATACCCGTCTGGTGATGGACGCAACTGCTAAAAAAAACTCTGAGAGTAAATGTTCTTATTCACCTCAAAATGGGATACCGACTCGGTAGCTGTAAAGATTGGAAGAAGCTTGGAAGGAAAATGGGCAGGCAGCCCTCACAGTTCAGTGACAGGCTTTACAGCTCAGTTGGTTGTAACTCTGGCTTCTGCGTAGGTCGTGGGTTCGATTCCCAGCCAGAACAAACACTTGTGCGACGAATATAGATGTTTGTTCTGTGTCTGGGTGTTAATATGTATTATATGTATGTATTTACAATAAAAGTATATATGTATTCTATCAGTTGTATGGTTCCCATAGTACAAGCTGTGCTTAGTTTGGGCCTAGATGGCGCTATGTGAATTGTCCCCCAGTATTATTATTATGTCTGTGTTACCTTTTAGTAGAAAGATGATTTTGTAAAGTTAATAATCTTATTCTCTTGTAGTAAGTAAGCCGTCAATGTTATCTTCAATTGCAACTGTTGCGGTACCTTTGCGGTCTCAGTAACAATTTTTGGATGATGTCAGCTGGGACGCGCGAGTGGAGTTTACTCGTTAAAAAGCACGCGTTGTGTAATTAATGTGCGAATATGTTGCGCGGAGGGGAATTTAACGACAACACATTTCTTCAACACTAGATTTTGCTTTCCGTCTTATTTACCTCGGGCTGTATATAAAAATCTATTCTTAAGTAGTCACGTCTGTGAAACTCAAGAACTTCCTTGACCATGAAACTCAAGAACTTTCTTGACCATGAAACTTAAGAACTTTCTTGACCACGAAACCCAAGAACTTCCTTGACCACGATCGTTTTCCAGGTCTGATATGGGCCGAGATCAGATCGCTGTGGACAGGCGGTCTGGTAGACTACATCAGCGACTTGTGGAACATAGTCGACTTCATTACTAACATGTTCTACATCGCCTGGATCAGCCTGAGAATATCATCTTGGTATATTGTTCAGGTAAAAACTATAACAAGTAAACCCTCAAACTCATACTTCTGCACTAGAGTTCTCTGTGTCGCAGGTGGCATGGACAAACACAGATACGAAACCAAACAACTAGTTTCGAGAAAATCTGTATTTTTACCTCTCGTAGATTGATATGTTGACAGCCATATAAAAAAGGAGTTAAGTTTTTGTACATACAAAATAATAATTAAATTAATTAAACATGTAAGGAAGAACCCACCTAATACAAGTATTTACTTAAAAGGTGGTTTCAAAATTGTTATTATTTTTAATACTAAGTTAAAGAAAATAAACTAGTTTTTTTTACTTCTTCTTGTTTTCCCCAGCGCGACCACAACAACGGCTTGGATCCGTGGTACCCTCGAGAGCGTTGGGACTCCTACGACCCGATGCTCCTGTCTGAAGGCGCCTTCGCGGCCGGCATGATATTCTCCTTCCTCAAACTGGTGCACATCTTCTCCATCAACCCATACCTTGGACCGCTTCAGGTGTCCCTCGGGAGAATGATCCTGGATATCTTGAAGTTCTTCTTCGTATATATGCTGGTGCTCTTTGCTTTCGGATGTGGTGGGTAGTTTTTTAATTTTAACATTAATTTTACTATAAGCCAAATTCAATAACAATATGTTGTTCATGCAATTTTGACTTGAGTCATCTCGTACTTTGTTGGAGAGGACTTTAGTCGTATTGCTGTTTTCAATGGGCGGCGGTTACCACTTAACATCAGGTGGGCCATCAGATCGTTCTATCACCAACATGGCATAAAAATATTACAAGTTCACTGCTGCTTCATTTGGAAAATGAGTAAGTGGAAGTCCTTCCACAAAGTTTGCAGATTACGATAGCTCTGATGTCACAAGCAGAAACAGAAAAGGATTACAGGTAAAATTTAGCTTTGGGCAAATGTAGGCTTCTGTTCATAGTATATTTCATACCTAATTGAAAGTCTGGGTCCTTACCACTCAGCCACTCCTCTCTTGCGTATGCTGGCTGTAATTAAATTCATGTTTGTTCATCAGGACTCAACCAACTGATGTGGTACTATGCTGAACTGGAGAAGAACAAATGTTATCACAGCCCCAATGGAATCGCTGACTTTGATAGTCAAGAAAGAGCTTGCACCATTTGGAGACGATATGCCAAGTGAGTCTAACGCCATCTATGTTTAGAAACTTTAGACTAAAAATTTCAAACCAGCACAATTAACAAAAATTTGCTAAGGCTTGTTTTTAAAAATAACACTACAAAAGTATGAAATATAATGATAAATGTTTAATTTTCAGCTTAAAACCATAAAATTTGTGATATCTTAATAACTACCACACTCCTTTTTCCTGTTACTCCTTTGTTTATTTTAATGTTATCTATTTCTTGAATGTTAATAATTAAAATATGATTATTTTGACAACATACTACCATAACTCATATTCAGATTGACAGCATATACTTACTAAGAATGAACTAATTTATGAGTTCGCTTCCCAAATCCACAATCAATATAAATTATCTCATACTACTTTGTTTGTTTAAAATCTCAACACCGGTAAATAAAAACGTAAAGTGTATTGAAAATTTTGTGTGGTCATAAAACACGTAGTAATTTGGGAAATGCGTGGATAATTTGAGACAAAATGCAGAAAGTGGGTTAGATTCTGACATTCTCCTTTATATAAAACTAATTCGTACAGGCGAGCTCTGCACTCACAAATAGATTAGTCTATATGCTATATTATTTTATTTCTAATTTTGTAATATGGTTAATACAGTTTGGCTTCAGTTTTCTTATATGGAACAAACCGCTGTAACGAAGGTGGGCGTTGATGCCTGCGACACAGTTTTATTACTTCTGCAGACATCATCGTTTCTCAACTATTGTAATCCACTGTTTTGTTCCCATAATAAATATTTTGATTTGATTTTGATTTGAGTTCGCCTAGTAAGATATCTCATAATCATTTTACTTTTAGTCTATTCGAGACCTCCCAGTCTCTATTCTGGGCGTCCTTCGGCCTGGTAGACCTGACCACCTTCGAGCTGACCGGCATCAAGAGTTTCACCAGATTCTGGGCTCTCCTGACCTTCGGATCGTACTCCGTGATCAACATCATAGTCCTGCTGAATATGCTGATCGCTATGATGTCCAACTCCTACCAGATAATATCTGTAAGTGCAGCCTGTTTTCTTAGGCGGTAAATCTATTGTAACATATGAAATAATGTAAACATGTTTATTGTTATGTAACAATTAATGAATCTCACGTTACCGTAAAGAAATGATTTAATAAGTATGGCCCTTTTATGATTTTCTTTTGCTATCAAAAAGTTGTTTCTTGGTAAGAGGCGACCATTGAAATTTCGAGTGCCGAGGTATATACTTTTTCTTTTATTCAGGAACGTGCAGACACAGAATGGAAATTCGCCCGCAGCAACCTCTGGATGTCGTACTTCGAGGACGGAGACACTGTACCCCCACCCTTCAACATCATCCCCACGCCCAAGCAGTTCGCAGGGTGGGTCCGCCACTGCTTCGTCAAGCAAGATCGCGGCTCTATCATTGTAACTACGGTTTTTCATTATTCTTTACTGTACACAGAAAACAATACAAAAAAAAACATAAGTAGGCATTTACCAAGGCGAGCTTAACCCTAAAAAGAGTTCTCTTCCAGCAAACCTTTGAGGCTAGAGATAGGCGATTTTATAAAGGTAGGACATTTTTAAAGGGCTTAAAAACCTACATACCTACTTTAATCAAACATATAAATACTATTCATTATTTTAGCTTCACTGTGTTATTGTGTCTTTCACAAAGCAGGCTAAATATTATATTTACTACTTTAGATGCACTTTCTTGTGCTCACCTGTTTTTTGAGAGGAATTTATTTTTTTATATTTACTAAAAAAGTGGAAGTCTTTCACGAAGACGAGTCGGCTGCTGCATTTTTTTTTTTTAGTTCAATATATTTATTAGAGGAACAATACAGTGGATTATGAACATTGAACTACTTATGTCCCTCCTGACGGTTCCCGCCTTGTCGTGGCGGGAGGGCTCTAGTAACCGAGGGCTTGGTCAGTCCACGGTGAAGCTAAGAGGAACCCGGGAGGGTCCGCTCCTGTAGGCTTGCCTCGAAGCGGCACTGTTGGTGGAGGTGCCATTTGGGGTGCTATTTTGTGAGATTATTTCATTGGGCATTGACACGAGAGAAGAAGAAAAACGCTGTTAAGCCATTATGGCCTTCTAGTGCTAGTACAGACTCCGTCTGATCAGCAGCAATATACTACATAAAAGTGCTTCCACTTTAAAATAGTGGAGAGTACTGGAAGAGGTGAAAGAATCATAAGAGAAGTTGCCGTATTGAGCGCATTCCCAATGGGCCACGTCCTTTGATTATATATTCTATGTCCTATCGTCTCCCAACAGTCAATTTCTTAGAAGTGCTACCACCGTACCTTGCACACACCACCCTCAAAGAATATTTACAATTACTACATTTTTTTTATTGAACCTTATCATAGTTCTACAGGTCTCTGATAATCTCTGTCTTTATTAGATTAGTCTAGAAACATAATATTAATTACACTTTTTAATTCTAGATCTAGTTGTTCCATAAATCACGAACGTTCCACGAAAATTCACGACGCAATATTCTTTCTAGAACAAGTCGCGCGAAAAAGCTCGCCAGGAACACGAAGCAGTGATGCGAGTGCTGGTCCGAAGATACGTTACAGCTGAGCAGCGCGCTAGGGACGAGGTTGGAGTCACTGAAGATGACGTCATGGAAATCCGTCAAGATATATCCACGCTGCGATATGAGCTGATAGACATACTCGCGAATAACGGCATGAAAACACCTAGGATCAACCTTCAGGACACTACTGGTAGGTTACAGTTGCATTAGCTCCTTGACACTGAACCTTACAGGCGCAACCTGACAGGCACAATCTGGCAGGCGTAACCTGGCAGGCTCAACCTGGCAGGCGCAACCTGGCAGGCGCAACCTGGCAGTCGCAACCTAGCAGGCGCAACCTGGATACTAAGTCGAAGTCACTGAAGACGTTACACTCCTCGGATCAGCCTCCAGAACTACTGGTAAGAGATAGCATTAGGATCTTGAAAGTGAACCTGGCAGGGAAACCCAGCAGCTGACCATTTCTGCCGCCAAGTAAGTGGTTTGAAAGGTATGGTTGCCGATGAACGTGTGTGTCTCATGAGTGTCAACAATCCCAGAATCCCATGATTGAATACGAGGCTATTCTGTTGAGACGCGGGGTTCTGGACGTTGGGGATTATTGAAACATACATTTTATGTTTATTTATACCCGAGTGCTAGTTACTAGGGTAGAGTACTGATTAGTTTGTAAGCGTTATAAATGTACCACCAAAAATGTATATAATTGTATTACAGTTTCCGGCAAAAAGGGCAAAGTGATGGAGCGGCGGATCCTCAAAGATTTCCAGATAGGAATAGTTGAGGGTATCATCAAAGACGTCATATCAACTGAAGCAAAGCCGAAGGACGTCTTCAGTCAAATTGCCAAGGCTATCGTTAGGAGGGGAAGCACTGACAGGTGAGTGACAATCGCTCCTCAAAAGGGAAGTGGAAATTAATTATTTCATCACGAGAGAAATCCGCTAAATATCCAATTTATATTCACTTAAATAGTGGCAATGTCAAAGTCAAAATTTTATTTTTTTTATTTTATTTTCATTGATTTAATTATGAAATGGCTTGGAAACTTCAATAATATTCAAATAATAAGGTCACGAATACTTATCGCTAAGTTTGGCGCCTGTTCAAACCCTATCCGACCCTCCATGGGAAGAATATGCAAGAAAGCCCTAAAGGAGGGTTTCCTTTTTTGCGAGCACGATCCTCGTAACAATCTGAGTACTTACTTTACATTTATGACTACATAAAATACTGAAATAAGATATTACAGGATGTTTTGTGTGTCGTTGAGCAGAGCCACGTCAGACCATGGGGATTTATCCTACTATCATACTAATATTATAAACGTGATAGTTTGTATGTTTGTTACTCTTTCTCGCAAAAACGGCTGAATGGATTTGGATGAATTTGATATCAAGATAGCTTATATCCTGCATTAACACATAGGCTACTTTGATCCCGGTAAAGTGCATTTATCCCGCTCGACGACTTATTCACCGCGGGTAACATCGCGGGGCGCATTTTGTCATTTACATAATGATTTACAGTGTAAAAAGCTTTACTTACTAGACCCTTCTTTATATGATTTGAACTATGAGTTCTCTACCACTTGGCAACCACGGTCTACAATTGATTTTCAGCAAGAAACGCGACTGGAACGCGCTGGTGCGTACGAACACGCTCCGCCGCGACCCGATAGGCACCAACGCCGAGGCAGAGACGAGGCGCAGCCGACAGTCCATCAGGGCGCACATACTCGAGAATGTGCAGCATAGGACCATTGATCCGCAGAAACTACTCGGTAATTACATCACGTACCATAATAAAAAACATTTATATCAGACTAAAAATGACCATATTAGATTATTTTGCGTCGTTCATGTTTAAAATATCGACCCTTGACCGTCGACTTATCGTAAGCGACAATTTTAACCAAATAGCATTATTCTTTTGCAAGTGATATATTTAAATAAAATGTGAAAAATGGCGTTCTAACGATAAACTTTTCATTCGTTATATATTCTAAATAACGTCATTTTGGTGGGAAATCTCGACAACACCTTGTCGTTATATCTTAAAATATCACTTTCGACAAAAATAGCTATTTGGGTAAAATTGTCGCTTAGCAGAAGTCGGCGATCATGGGTTTGTAATCCATTTATCTTACCTTACCTAATTTTAATTTCATTTTACATATTCATATTTGCTTACATGTACTGTACAATGGTAGTCCTATAGATTTAATACAAGTATTACTTATACCTTCTCCGGCACTGCAAAATTAAATGAATATAAAATAGGTGATTATAAAAAATTATATAAAAAAAAAGTAATATAAAAAATTTTGCTAAAATTTGGTATACTTATGTTATAATAATATAGGTGACAATATCAGATGGATTATTTGAATAGTTCATTTAATCAATAATCTGGCAATGTCTTACCCACGAACAATACATATTATATACATAAAGATGTAGTTTAAACTGGATATCAATTGACTGTAAAGGGATCTTGTAGTAAAAAACTTGTTGTATCTTTCAGAATACAATCCGAATCTATCAACCGTGACGCCCACGACCAGAGTGGCGTACGCCAAGTTCATGCGAAGCAAGATCAAGTCTGACTTCGCTGAGAGGGAGAAGAAGGGTCAGTCTGAGAACGAGTTCAGTCTGGAAGACGAGGTCTTCGAGGCGCCGAAGAGACGAGACTCGAAGAAACGAAGCCCTGGCGGTGAGTCTGAATGAAATAAGTGCCTTCTCTTAGTGTTATACATATAAATAATCCACTAAGTAGTATCAAAAATATAGTCAAATAACTATCGAGAAATACGGTGTAAATTTAGAAACTTTTTATGTTTAAATTTATATCTCCTTTTTGAACACAAGAACGATTGGCAAAAATTATTAATAGACAAAAATTTGGCATTATAAAGCCAATTGTAATCCTAATTATTATTAGAGACTAATATTAGTTATAAAGCATATCATTTTTGATAAAGACTGTAAACTTTTATTTCCAGGTCAATCATTCCGCAGCAGAACGCCCATTCCTGAAGTATCTGACGACGAAGGTCTCAAAGACAACGAAATTCAAGTAGAAGCTGACATTGAAGACAAAGGTAAAAATCACACCGTCCATGTCGCAAACGCCAAAACAATTTCACTTATAAGTCTGCGGGTGTCAAGAGATTTGTTACTGATTCAATAAACAACCGACGGATGTTATAAGTTGATAACATCATTCAGACCACTACTAAGGCGTTAAAATCTGTCATCCATCCAAATCTGCGCCTAAACGTAACGCTTCTGTAGTAGCTAAAATTATTTTGTAAGCCTGTACATGTACGATCGACAACCATAGCCAGCTTTAGTCATCTTCTTGAAAACCATTTTTTACAAATATTAACTATAGTTATAATTTACTAGATTTTCATAACCATCCATTTCAACGCGTTTTTGTTCAATCACCGTCATTTACTATTCTTCCATTTTCAGGGTCAGAAGGAGGCTCAGAACAGACAAGACCACTTAAATCTTCATCACAAGAGCCATCAGAATCCAGTACTCCTGGTTCTGTAACCGAGCGCCGCGTATCTCCACCCGAAGGGTTCAAAACTGACCACATCATCCAGATAGATGATCCAGAAACACCACCGCTATCTCCTTCTAAAACTTTATACATCACGAAAGAAGAAGACAAGACATTACAGAAACCAATTACTCCAACCCCTAGTGTCCATTCCCAACCATTACCTACTACTCCTGTTCCTGATCCTAAAGAGCAGATTCTATCTGCTTCCTCTCTTGAAGCGCAGTACAAGAGTATGACTGGCACTTCCACACCTAAGGCTTTGCCTCCATCAATAGCTGTCAAACCTGCGACCCCTTCTAAAACTGATTTGCCAACTTCCTCAACTCCACAATCGACTACTTCTCCTCCCTTGCTGGTAACTTCAACACCATTATTGACCTCCACTAGTCCATTAACAGTTACACCATCCACTTCTAAAACCGAGCCACCTTCAGTAAAATCCGAATCTAAAACTATGTCATCTTCTGAATCTACTTCTTCTACAACCAAGTCTTTAGCTCCAGCATCTACTTCTAAACCAACTGAAACACTAAAGTCACCATCTCCGAGATCAGCAAGAGTGTCCCCAGCTCCATCCCCGACTCCTTCGGGCAGGACTGATCGAGGCAAATCGAAGGTCACAGGAAAAATTGTTTCCGGTTGGCTTTGAAAAGTATAATATGTGGAATCCAACTTTAAAAAATATAGTTTTAGTGAACGCCACTGTTTAAACAAAACAAGCAACTCAGCTAAACTAAAGTTCTTTTAAATCTTTTAATGACATTTTTACGAAACGCGTTCTATTTTGGGTACTACAGTTAGATTACGTAATTTTTTCTTTTAAAGGGTTTATTGTGATTCATTTATCTTTGTGCCATTTATGGAATATGTATAATTAGCTTGCTGGAGTTTCACAGCACAGTTTGAACGTCAGCCTGGTCAATGCCCCCGTTTTGACCTCAAGTGAAATACTTTATATAGCAATAAATAGAGTAAGATTTGCACTTTTATAATAGTTTATTTATACTGGAAATAAAGTACCAATAATAGTTACGTTAACGTTAGTCTGAATTAATAGTATCCTCATCCAACTAATTAAAAATCAAGGGTGTCAGAAAATCTTATCTAGCCATTTACTATCTGCCTCGTGTAATCCTCAGGTGATAAATCACCTGTCAAAGTTAAAAACTTTATTTCCATAGAATTCATACAGAAATGCCTTCGAAACGTTCCGTTATAACAATGTTCTCTAAGTTTCAAATATTTTTATATTGCAGCTTATATTTTGGAAATTGTTTGGGAATTTACGATTTGGATACTTTTACTTTTAAAACATGTTCCTTAGAGATTATTGAATCTCAAGAGTTGTCATCATTTTTGATATTTACTTCTCTATCATTAAATTACAAATAGTTTAAGCAAGGATTGCAACCAAGTTTTAATTATTGTTATTCCTTGAACACTTCTATCAGTATTATATAGCATACTCCGAAAATGAAAATTTCGGAATTGACTACATAAAGGTCTGTATTCCGTTTAAGCAATGTGTAAGTTATTTTTCATTAATATTTTGTCAGTTCTTCTACGAAAAACGTAAATCATAATGGGCCGCAAAGAGGAATATTTTATGCCCGCTTGTTAGCTCAAGGCAATGAGAAACAATTATTATTATCCTAAAAAAACTCCTCAAACACAGTTGAAAAGTCTTGCCCATGTAGATTTTGTAGGACCTAGAATTAGTATAAGTATACCAAATATTTATCGAATTATTTTGAGGATTAAAGCTTTGATTATATATCGCCGCGGCTATTTATTAACTCCTTTTATAATCCTGAAGTCTCATGTCGTAGGCGCATTGTTTTGAAAATTTTGTGAGCGATTGTGTGAAATGTCCATCAAAAAAAAAGTTGAACTAAGTATGAAACCTAGTTACAAGCTCTGGTAATAAATACTCTTGGCTATTATTAGATAGTTGTATTTGTTTCATTATTTAGTGAAATTACTTGGAGCCATATTTGTAATGTGAAAGTAAGTTGCTGAACGTTATGTTCCCACGCCTGATAATAAATGGCAACTCCTGCCCAAAAGCAATAAGATTTCAATCCTCCCTTACTAAGGTATAGGAAGACCCAGGTCTCATCGTATTGCACCCGTAACTGTGAGACGTGAAAGTAGAATGTCTCATGTACCAGCAACTACACAGTTTTTTCAACCAGCGACTTATTTATTCTCTTTTTAGCTCTGTCTAATAGATTGCCAGATTCTCTCCATCGTTGTGTGTTAGTGCCACAGTTTAGTAGTGTCACACAAAATTGGATGCCCTGAGGAGAAAGAGCGAAAATAACAGGTATTTTCAATAAACTTAGTCGTCCTTTATTTGAAGTTATGGTTGTAATACTTACAAAAATACTCTTTGTTTTGTCTGGTAGGTAAAGGACAGGAACATAAGATTTGACTTTTGTACCACAACTGTGTTTATTTTCTTGTAGGTATAATTAAAAAAAAAATATCTTCTTATTCTTGCTTTGAGAATGGAGAAGATGCTCTAGGATTTACCTTAAACATATTTTTTCACGGCTGAATTGTGTTTTGTTTGGACATTTCACACAGTGATATCTTTGCCCCGAAACAGAGCCTTGCTTGTCCTATGTGACCTAGGTAACTGATGGAATACCTCTATACCTTTTCTTGTACACACATACATATGAATACATATTTACATCCAGGCACATAGCAAACTATGTTCGTCAAGCAACCTAAGTGGGAATCGAACCCATGATCTACAACGCAGAAAACAGAGTTTATTATGTGAGCTGTGAGGCCAGTCTTATAGTGACGTAATAATCTACACTATTTGGTGACCAATACTCTTAAACGTTCATTCTTTGGTATTCGTAGACGAGCTACGAAGTAAACTACATGTACGGATCTACGTTGGAGCATTTATCCGTTATTTCAGTGCCTCTACCATCCTCTGCGGCTTCTCAAAGGTCCCGTCACCTTGAGACATGAGGGTGAAAGTACATTGCTACATGTATAGGTACTTGAATTTCATCGGCTCATATACCTGTTGGAAATAGTGGCAGTACTTACTTGATGTAAAACTTTCTAAACGAGCTGTTTAAAGAGAGATATTTACTCACTGCAGTAAAACTATTTCTTTTGTAAGTGGCGTGAACATACCAAAAATATCCTCAGCTCAGCTTTTCACCTATACGTCTCAGAGTTACGGGCGCATGTCTAGAGATCTTGTCGTACCTTAGTAGGGGAGGACCCAAGTGTTACTCCTTGTTATCGCTTGACTGGCCTCATAGCTCAGTTCGTAGTACCTAAGCCTGCCTTCTGCGCAGTAGGTCGTGGGTTCGATTCCCACACAGGACAAACATTTGTGTGAAGATCATAGATATTTGTTCTTTGTTTGGGTACATGTACCTATTAATATATGTATTTACAAAAAAATACATAAGTATTCTATCAGTTGTCTGGTTCCCATGGTAAAAGCTATGCTTATCTTACGTTGGTATTACATGGCGCTGTGTGAAATGTCCACCGATATTTATTTATTTACGGGTAGAGGTTGCCACTTGTGTCCAGGTGGGTCATCGGATCATTCCGTACCTGTATCACGTAAAAAAACATATTTTGTCCTGATTGGGTACTGAACCCGGGATCCGTCCTCCGCATGCAGGGTCACTACCAAATTATCAACGGAGCCTTACTATCAACATATGTTTCGAGTCAACGGCGACACAGCTACACATGCAGAGTATTTCCAGAGATGCAGAATTACCGAAGCCCATGATACCTACCGACTACATATTTCCCTCGTGGGCAATAAGGGTTGGAATAAAATAGGATAACAAGACTAGTAAGTAAAAGTTACTAAAAGCTGACTGTAATTTCGAAAATTCTCTAGCACATATTACTTGGACGAATACTGATGTCATAATATTTTTTTTTTATTTATTTGTTATCACCACAAGCTCCGAAAGGACAAAATTCAAAGAGTAGAAGACCCACCTGATGTTATGTGGTAACTTCTTCGCATAAAAGCAATACTACTTGGGTTCTCCCTTGCTTAGGTATAAAGTGAAGGTGGAATGTCTCATGTGCCTGTAATTTCACAGGCAACCCTTGAAACCGAGACACAGTAACGCGAATTACTGCTTCGCGATAGAAATGGGCATGGTGACAGCACTTCCCCGGGCGAACTTGGTGTAAAATTCTACTACTAGTAAGCTAATCTAATGCTAATATGCGTTTATAAATAAGGTTTGTATAATTTATGTAAAGTGTGCCATCAGAGCCTCATTTACATTAATTTTGAACCGGAAATGTGTCAGAATAAATTCCGAGTACATTTTAACGTACAAACATAAAATCTAGGTCCAAAGTTGAAGTTATTACATACCGGCCTGTTTCGGCTTGGCACAGGTAGCGCCTAGCATCACTGCAAGTACTGACCCTTATTGACCCTTATCACTAAAAACAGCCACTTAGCATAATGTAGCTTATTAGTTTTGGAGATCACATCTTACTTAAATTTTTACCTTTTTATTAGTGAAAATATACATTAGTCCATAAATTATAACATAATTTTTTTATGTAACATTTTTTTGCTATGGAGACTCTTAATCATCTAGGAAAATTAATTTCACTTAAGGTGAAAAGGCGTTATATCGTAAATAATAGTTACGGAAAAGGAAAACCGACCGCCTACATTGACCTTAGGAACAATTACGCGGATTATGTCTGCAAGCCTCTTTAGCAAATGAAGGTAGCTAACTACCCACTAAAGATAACTTTTGCCTTTTCATTCGGTAGCTTTAATCCTAAAATACCAAACATACTGTGTTGTATTAGAGTTTTTGGAGTTTACTCGTAAGAATCGATTTCATTTAATGTCCCTGTTGCGAAAATTTTGATGGGCAGTAAGATCGAGCGCTAACAAAAAGCTTTATGACAACTGTTATAGCACTTAAAAGAGTCAACTGCAGTCGCGCATTGGAAATGACACACTTTTTTCTCCCTATAAGGACCAATGACAAGAAAAAATAAAAGTCAATATTAGGATTGTTAAATAAATTATATTCGTGGACAATACAGGGGAACTTGGAACTGGGTATTTTTCTAACGGTACATTACAAAGGTACAAAAAAGGTCAATTTTAGTTACTTTTACATATCTATGTATCAATCGTAATATATATATTTTTTTTAAATATATTATATTATATAATGTAACAAAATTTACTTTAAGGCAAAAAATCGTTGTCATAGATGTTCATAGACATGACAAGTTTAAAAAACTGCTTTCACTTAGTAACTTAACTTAGTAGACGCATAACACTCCGTATAAAGCAAGAAAAGAATTAAGAAAATTTCTATAATTATAATTTGGATGGATAATGGAATCGCTATAAAATTTTGCGATGAATTGAATTTGCTCATTGATGAGGTATAACCAGTGTGCAACTTTTATGCGCCACAATTGACGCCTTACAAGCGATGTAGGTTCATCGCTCGCTTCAGTACGTTTTAAATCACATCGAAATAAGTTTTTTGGAATGCAAAGTGACAAAGTGCTCAAGCCACTTCCTCGCCACTTGTTTTACACCTGTTGTTAGCACCTGGCTATTCTTGTAATGTAAATAACACGTGGTCAGAGGCGACGACAGCGGTCTATCAGACATTCATATTAGTCATGAATTTGACGCTCTGACACTACTCGCCCGTTCATCCTCTACGGCCATTCGACTCTATGATTTCGATAATTATATAAGTCCAAAAATAAATTGTTAAACTCTGGTTTGTAAAATAACTTAGTCATTTTGTATAAATAAAAATGGGGCAATATGACTGTAGAAGGCTTAACATTATTGAGATACAATTTTGCTGCATTTTAACTTAATATACCATGAAACATACGGTTAGTTAAACAAACAACACTTTTAAAGTAACTTCGATCACCAAGCAAGGTAGGGATTTAAGAGTAAATGTAGGTAGTAAACTTATGTTTATATATGAGTAGGTAGAGTACTTAACTACTTATATAGTCAAAACAAAAACAATTCAGGTGAAATACAAAATCAAAACACAAAACAAACCATCACTACTCAAAGTAGTGACATATTAAAGTAGTATTCTTCTAAGATTCATTTCCCGGATATCTACGATCTATAATTTTTTATAGACTCTGTCTCCGTGTTATCCAGGAAGAATAGACTACAAACTCCAAAACTGGAAACTCTCACTTTTAAAGCCATCCTGTTTTGGGCTGTCGCTTAATGGTCTTGACTTCGTCCAGCTTCTTAGCCGGTCGTAATGGTTCCGGCGAGGGCGGCGGGATCAGATGTTCAGTGCTGGATGTTGTCGTCAAACGTTTGGGAGGCGATGGTGATTCTGGTGGAACCTGATTGACCAGTTATTGGTATTGTATTATATTTTCAAGCCTAGGCCTGCGACAGTTAAATGTCTACATCAGTTGGCGCAGTCGGTAGGATTAATGTTATTAATTCCACCGACTACGCTACTTTACTAGAAAAATAAAACCATTGCTAATACCGATTTAATAATTAATGAATTTAATTACTACAGTGGTCTGACCGGATAACTATACATAATAATTGGTGGAATTTTAATCTAACTTTGGTGATCACACAGTCATTAGAAAAATTATGGTGTTTTTTTTACGGGAATTACTCATTAAGATGCGAATGCGCTTCGTGGTCGCGAGACGCTGGTATTCATATCTGATGATGGCCCTCGTACACAGCTAAAACATTATCGCTACTTTAGTCTGATAATATTGACGGTAGTAATAATTACTGTATGAAATCCGTGACCAACTGTTGGGCCTTGCTATTAAATGACAAAAATGTTCCGTACATTGATATCAAGCAAAAAACAATACGAAATGATGAAAGGCCAAAATCTACTCACCGGAGATGTGGATACAGCAGCCGTGGAAGGCTGAGGCGAGGTGGCTCTGGACGGTACCTTGGGAGGGAAAGGTGGCTTAGGAGCTTCGGGAGGCGTGCTTGGTGTCACTTCCATTGCCGGTGGTGTTGGGGCCTGAAGAAAAACAGAACTGATAAAGGAGCGTGGAGTCTTTAATAAATAATTTACTTTAAATATCAACTACATCTCAAATAATTATCATGTTATTATTTATCATTTAGCAGTAAATTAAACATATCATATGTTTAGAATACTATACTGTTTGAAACTTGGAAATCAGGAAGGCAACTATATAATTGAATGTCAAAATGTATTACATAAAAATCCATTTTTAACGTGGACAGTGGGACCAATCCAATTACGAGTTTTAGTTACTTTATGCTTAATATCAAAAGGTTAAGCGATATTCTTAAGACACTCAAGGAGAACATGATCATAATACTTAAGTCTATGATTTTTAAATGTACCTATGTGCAGTTTATCTCCGAGTTACGATATTGCTATAATTTGTCGTATTACATCAATTGATTTTAATTAGTAACCTATCGCCTTCAGTGGTTTACGGTATGCCACAAGAGCCACAAAGCTTTGGTTTGACTGCAGTTAGCGGAGTTGGTATGGCCTTTTCTGTATGCTTAATATCTAGACCTATGTCTACTGCCTGTTTGACTTCTAGCTGGTCACATACCTTTGGCTTAACTGGAGGTGGCGGAGGAGGTATGGCCCCTTCCGTTGGCTTGATCTCTGGAGCGATTGGTCTGGCCACCGCTATATCTTCTGCTGGTTTGGCTTCCGCCGGTGACTCTGGAGTTGCAGGTGTGGGGCTTTCAGGTGTGGGGCTTGCAGGAGTCTATAATAAACATGAAAGTTTTATTGAAAAACTCAAGGGAACAAGAAGATGGTAGACCTGGTATTAAGTGGTAACCTCAGCCCATCACAACAATAAGAATCGGGTCCTCCTTTACATAGATACAATAAAGCTCAAGTCACATCGCATGCGCCTGTAATTCTGAGACGTGGAATGTCTCACGTGCCTGTAATTTCACCGGCAACCACACCTTTCAAACCGGAGCATAGTAACGCGATGTCAAAGCACTTATAAATTCCGAGTCTCTAAGTGTCAGTATGCCAACTTTACCTGGTCATCTGACTGAGTTGACTGTTGTTGCTTCCTCTTGATGACCTTCGGCGGAGAAACCTCTCCAGGAACCCTCTTCCCTTTCAATGGACTCGGCTCTGAAAATGCTTTCAGTCTGAGTAAAGTGAGTGATACCAATCGAGACTAGTATCGCACAGAGTACATACAGAGTGGCTGTTTTGCAATATTTCGTGTGTAGGTATGTGTGTGTGTGTGTGTGTGTGTGTGTGTGTGTGTGTGTGTGTGTGTGTGTGTGTGTGTATGGTAAGTGGCTACCTTCCCCTATAGACGCCTACAACACTCGAGGAATGCTAGCGCTCTCCCTATCGGCTAAAACCTTATTAAACCCTTTGGAAACTGATTCATATTAAAATCCTTGTGTGTATGTGTGTGTGTGTGTGTGTGTTATTGTTTGTATGTGTTTGTGTGTGTGTGTGTGTGTGTGTGAGTGTGTTATTGTTTGTATGTGTTTCTGCGAGTATGTTTTGTGTGTGTGTGTGTGTGTTTTTTCCTGTATCCCTAAAACAGTTAATAAAATAATTCATACGTCATAACATTTGCTTTTTTTTTTGTGTTCTAAGTTTCGTATGAATTTCTCACAATTATTTATTCAGTCAGAACACGTTCATTTATTCATTCACCATACCTGGCTGAGCAGGCTCTTCAACCGGGGGACTTGGTGACTTCGGCATCGGACTGGCGCAGCGAGACGTTGGCTTGGACGGACCCTTCGAAGGCATCTACAAACAAACAAACCTTTCAGAGGGAAATAATTTTACAATAAATAGGTAAATATATATTGGTGGACATTTCACACAGCGCCATCTAGCCCCAAAGCAAGTTAAGCATAACTTGTATCATGGAAACCAGACAACTGATATAATACTTATGTAATTTTTTTGTAAATACATACATATTAACCCAGTCACAGAACAGACATCTAAGTTCGTCACAATAAATGTTTGTCCTGTGTGGGAATCGAACGCACGACCTACAGCGTAGAAGGCAGCGTTACTACCAACTGAGCCATGGAGTCAGTCATTAATAAGTCAATAATAATATGTCTCTTTATCACATTTTATCATAATGGATAACAGTACCTTCGCCGGAGTGCTGGGCTTGCTGCGAGCAGCGGCTGCTGACAACAATCCACCGGAAGTACCCGTTCCATCACCTAAATATAACATAGATGTGTGTCTATGAGGGTCTATCATCCAGATTAAATCACAGTCTATGAGGGTCTATCATCCAGATGAAACCAGTGTCTATAAGGGTCTATCATCCAGATGAAATCAGAGTATGAGGATAGATTGATTAACGAGGAAGGTTTGTAAGTTAAATTCAGGTATAAGTCATCCGGCTGCAGTGGCTACTTATCGCTGACACCTGTTGAAACCATATCCAGCCCTCCATGGGAACAGAACAGAACAGAACAAGAAACTCCAAAACGAGGGGTTAGTTTTTTCGCTAACAGGAATCTTGTAAAAAATTTAGTACTTATGTTTAATTATTTAATCAATTACTTTGACTACACAATACTGAAATGCTTAAGATATTTTATGATATCATGAACTGACCTGGTGGTTTCCATGGTGACTTCGGGATGGGTGTCGGTGCGCTGGGCTCCTCAGTTTCCGCGGAGAAGTCCTTGATCAGGTTCATGAGGCTGTGTCCAGGACTCACTGGCATCTGTATCGGCGACACCCCCCGGGAAGCTTTGTATGGACAATATACAACACATTTGTTAGAAAAATTATATTAGTAATCATTTCACACAGCTACACATAACCGCAAATTAAACAAAGCTATTGGAACAAGATAACTGATGGCATATTTTTTTATAAATACTTCCTTGAATTCCTCAAATAACTCTTAAAAAGCGAGAACACACTTGCAGACATATAAAAAGAATTCTCTTCATATAAAAAGAAATCTTTTAAGGCGCATTTTTAACCTTTTACATACGAATAGCAATGTATCAATAAAGCGTATAAAAAAGAATTTTACGAGCAATTCATAAGATGTCTCGATTCATACCTGGTAACGGAGATCGTAGCACCAACTTTCTAGCTTCTTCCATGGCGCGCTGTAGATTCTGCTGGTTCTTGAAAGACACCCGGCTGCGGCAGCGACCGATCTGTGATCTGATCAAATGAATAGTTGTTATTTACGAGTGTCCAGCTGACTAGACTTATTTTTTAAAATAGGTATAAAATGAGCTGGGATAATACAGATGCTGGGTAGGCTGGAGACGCTAGTTTCCAATAAAGTTTGGATAATAAACTCACGATATCCCAGTAGCTTGCAAAGTCTGGCTCCATTTGGCAGTGGTGGTGGAAGCGACAGCCAACTTGGCGATCCTTCGGAACCTGGACAGTCCATCTTCATCCTTCTTCTCCTCATCTTCCAGGGCTACAGGGGCAACCTGGAAGTCCTTCATAAGCCGACGCTCCCAAACTTTCATACGTTTGCCAACCACCTCTGCAAAGATGGTTCTATTGGTGAGCACTTTGGCAGCGGATAAACTTATACCAAATACGTCCGGGGAAGTACTGTGAACATACCCATTTCTGCCGCCAAGCAGTAGTGTCTCGCGTTGCTGTGTTCTGGTTTGAATGGTGTGTTTGCCGGTGAAATAACAGACACATGAGACATTCCACCTCCAAGTCTCAGTTAAAGGCGCAAACGTTACGACTTGGGTCTTGTTGTAACTAGGTAGGGGGAGAAAAAAGTCAGATTTCTTATTATAGGCAGAGGTTACATCTTACAACCAGGTAGGTAATCCGCTTGTTCCGCAAGCAATGATGCAATCGTGTTGCTGTGTTCCGGTGAAAGGGAGTGGGTGCCGGTGAAATTGTAGGCGCATGAGACGTAACATCGCGGTCTTCGGGGTGATGGACGCAACGCAATGCGACTTGAGTCATCTCGTTCTTTGGTGGATAGGTCTTGAGTCGTATTGCTGTTGTATATGGGCGGCGGTTACCACTTAACATCAGGTGCGTCGTGGACTCGTTCTATCACCTACATGAAATAAAAAAAAATACTTAAACTCTTCTTCTATCTATTCAGCTAGTAACACCAACTGCTGAGTATAGGCCTCTTCTCTGGCACGCCACTGTTGCCGGTCTTGGGCAAGTCTCATCCACTGTTTTCCTGCTGCCTTCACATTAACATCCAACTTAAATTCTTCTTAAATTCAAAAAATGTCTCACCCTTCTCCTTCCTATCAGTGAACGACACATCCATCCCGTTCTTCTCGAACACTTCCAGCAGTTCGTATCTGAGCGCTGAGACGTCTCCCTTCAGCTCGTTGATATCGTCTTCTGTGACCTCTTCATCATCCATCTTCCTGTGCATCGCTGACACGTAGCGCCAGACCACAGCGCGCATCACTGCTGTGTAGCAGACGTGTGCATCCTGTTCTTTGGGGTTTGGCACCTGGACATAAGCATTTAGCTGTATTCAACAGACTTAGACATAGACAAAGACATTTTTTTTTTGCCACTGAAACACATGAAGCCCTACTTGCAAGATTGCAGCATTATTTGTTTTCGTTTAACGGGTAGTCCGACAAAAAGTTTGTAAATGTTTGAATTATAAATAATTTATAATATAAAAAGTTAATAAGCCAAAATAAGAATATTATGGCTCTTACCTCACTCCATGGTTGCCAGTATTCGTTTCCAGATTTATTTATTTATTTTTTATTTTATTGTCGAAGTACCCTCATATGAAGACAAATAATGCTAGTCTATTCCAATGTCTCGAGCATAACAACTTATTGAAGCAACATGCTATCATCCTTCCACTGAACTTAACTTAGATATGAAGTTGCAAAAAGAGTTACTTACCCCATCTTTACTCTTCCCTTTGTCAAGTTTATCCTTCTTCCGGCAGCCCATCATCTTGAGCAGCAGTTTGGGGGTCGGGAAGATGTTGAACGGTGGTGGCAGGGTTGCGCTCTCTTCGAAGTAACTCAACCACAGTCGGGTGCGGGCAAACTTCCATTCTACGTCAGAGTGTTCCTGACAGAAACAGAAATAGAAAGAGAAAAATATTAATTAACTAGCTGTTGCCCGCGACGCCTATTTTATCCCTCAAAAAAGTAGCTTAAGTTACTCCTTGTTACATCAGCTATCGGCCAGTGAAAATCCCGTCTAAATCGGTCCAGCCATTTCAGAGATAAGCCAGAACAGACAAACAGACAGACAGACAAAAATTTTTAAAAATGTTGTTTTGGTATTCGTACCGTGTATACATCCATATGCACTTAGTAAAAAGCGGTTATTTTAATATTACAAACGGACACTCCAATTTTATTTAGTCTTTAATCAAGACAGAAGCCACAATTGAACAGAATTTACACTTCTTTGTTTTTTACTAAGCAATTTTTGACGTCAGTTACAAATTTCGTTTCGAAATCCTTTTGTTTGGGCTAATTAACAGACTTTTATCGACGTCAATTCAATGACAAAACTTTTTAACTGCAAACTTAAATATACAAAAACAATGGCCCTTGTCCACACAAATCTAAACGAAGGAAGCCAGTGAAAATAGTATACAAGTTTTTCAATTATTTGAAACAATTTCGCAGTCGTATTCAAAAACTTCAAGCAGCCGTTTAAACAAACAACACTCTGTTAGCCTTGTCGGAATTTGAGGATGCCGGTGAGATTCTCCTCTTATCATATCTCAAAGTCAAAATCAAAGTCAAAAACTTTATTTCCATAGGATTCATAAAGAAATGGCTTGGAAACGATAATAATTCAGAACATAAGGCCACGCGTATATCGCATCTAAATTAATCATATCTAAAACACACATACAGAATACAGAATTCACAGTTTTTTTGTCATGTTAGTGACAGAACGAGCTGACGGCCCACCTGATGTTAAGTGGTAACCGCCGCCCATAGACAACAGCAACACGACCCAAGTCCTCTCCACAAAAGTACGAGATAAGTCGCAATGCGTTGCGTCCATCACACCGAGACGGGGATGTCTCATGCGCCTGCAACTTCGCTGGTATCCACTCCCTTCCATCGGAACACAGCATACGAGCATACGAGTGCATCACTGCTTGGCGGCAGATTACCAGGTGTACACTTCAATTCGATACTCACAGTGATCATAGCGTAAGAGTTGGACATCATGGCGATGAGCAGATTCAGCAGTACGATGACATTGATCACGGAGTAGGATCCGAACATGAGCAGTCCCCAGAAGCGAGTGTAGCTCTTGATGCCGGCTAGCTCGAAGTTTTCCAGCCCAACCATGCCGAAGGAAGCCCAGAAGAGAGACTGTGACGCTTCGAACACACTTATACACACAAAGTTATTTAAAGTCTCATTTAACTGAGCCGGCGAGGATGAGGACTGGCCCCATAGCTCAATTGGTAGTAACCCTGCCTTCTGCGCTGTAGGTCGTGGATTCGATTCCCAACCAGGACAAATATTTGTGTGACGAACATAGTTTGTTCTGTGTCTGGGTGTTAATATGTATTTATATGTATATATTTACAAAAAGTATATAAGTTTTACATCAGTTGTCTGGTTCCCATGTTACAAGCTACTTTGGGGCTAGATGGCGCTGTGTGAAATGTCCACCAATATTATTATTACTATTATTATATTTTAAGGTAAGGAAAGTGAAAGCTAGGGATGGATAAGGGCAAATCTGAAGTTGGCTTATAATGATTTTTGTCTATTACCGTGCATGATTTACGCTGTGGTAACACCATATACAACAACAATAAATCCCTGTATTCAGGTGAAGATAGTGTAAGTTGCTAATAACCCTAGGCCAAATTGTTATTCTGCCAACTTTTTAATAACTTTTTTTTTATGATTCTTCAAATTTGAGAGGACAATAAATACGTCCTTTCTACTTCAACATGAAACAATTTATTTAACAAGCATGATAACAATAAATCAAAAGAAATATGCGTTATCAAATACACGAGCCCAGTTTAAAATAAACTCCTAGCAAAAGCATTAGCCATCTACACAATAACTCCCTCATAAAATGGCGACTACATTGTTCTATTAAGGGAAACAGGAAGGGAATTGCTTGCAGTACTATCAGATCAAACTAATACGCGTGATAATCCATTGTTTCCCTCAGGGTCATGCAATCCACCTCATCGATCTTCAAAGTGTTCATTTTCACGTTGATGTCCTCTTCGAGTTGTATTTGGGTCTGCAGCAAGAAGCGAAGGGACGCGGAAGCCTCTTGCAGCATTTGCTGAAGTTGTTCTGTACTGTGTCTGAGCATTTCACATTCGTAGTAAAGGGCTTGGCCTGGTGCATCGCGAACTAACTCAGCCCCGACCCGCTGAGCTCGCCTCCCGAGCCTCGTGTGAGCCAGGGCTGTGTTCCCTTCCTTGTCAGCCAAAGCTTTCTGCAGCTGCAACATATTATCTTGCATTTCAGATATCTTCTGCGTGGTGTCTTTATGCATGTCCTCCAGTTTCGCTTTCGCCAATCGAGTTTCCTTGATGCGTTCGTGGAAAGCGTGGTTGCATTTGTTGTACGCTTCCCACAGATCATTGATGACTTGCTTCAGCAGCGTGTCGACGAACATGCGAATGGGTCTGGCGTTGGTAACCTCTCGCGCGGCCATTTGAATGTTTTGAGCTGAGTACGCGTTATACTCGTCGGCCGATATCTGAGCCGGGTCCAAGTTTGCATACCCTTCGTATACAGAAAGGCACAGATCTGTGGGTTTCAAAGTTAGAGATCCTTTATCCAGGTCAATAGCTCCTTGTTTGTATTGAAGATCTCTATCCAAGAGGTAGCGAGTAGCTCGCAGTCGGCGCATCTGCTCGTTCAGCTGTTCCAGAACTTTCTTGAGTAAACTCTGGCCTCCAAGGATGGTAGTAATCTCTTGCTGCAAAGCGCGTTCCACGTCGTCTACTACCAAATCAATACCGACCCTTCCATCTCTCAGCATGAGACATTTTCGGCATATCGTGAGAGCATTGGATTGCAGAGAGGCAAGACAATCGAGTAATCTCGTCTTGTACACTCCTAAAGCTTCTAGCTCGAGGCAGATCTCTTTTCTCTGCAACTGAAGTTCCTTCTTGTTAAACTCGATGTCTCCGATACGTTCTTCGATGCGGCGGTCGCTGGTGGCTTTCATGATATCCGCCCTTTCCTTCGTCTCGTCCCTGACCCTCTCGCACTCTGCGAGGACCCTGTCCGCTAGTTGCTGTTGATCTTCGGTGTTCCTGCAACGCTGATCGTTGCTCATCTTCCATTCTGAGATGGTAAATTTAGTCGACCTCGGTGGCATGCACACCAGGGCTTGCTCCGACAGCCTGGTCGTGGCTATCGGAGCTCCAATGACGTTGCGTACTCCAAATTGTGCTTCCCCCATTTTGTAGTATTTTGGGTTGAACTAACTGATTTTAATTATTTATTTATATTTTTTTATTTACAAAAGGGAGTTCAGTGGCGGCTGCCAAACTGCAAATGACATGATAGTGACAACGGAATCGACCAAAGTTGCGGCGTTGCTAAGCAAATACCAAGGAGGAAAACATAAAATTGGGTTACTTCACGCAACGCCGTTGGTAAGTTTTCAGACATCTTTATGTATTCGTTAAAGGGTATTTATTACAATAATGTTTTCGTGCACGCCCAAGGTCAGGAAGTATTTAGGTCAAATTACCCTACTACGTACGATGAATGAAGAAATGTAAGTTACTAAGGACAATCTTTTTTGGGTTAATCGAATTTACATAAATTTTAGATAGTTCTTTCCATCAATATGATAAAAAAATTGTCTAGTCACACTAATTAATACAACTCAATATGAACGTGACGAAGTCTTGTAATTTGCGAACAACAAAATAAAAATTGACTGGCCTCGCAGCTCAGTTGGTAGTAACCCTGGCTTCTGCGCCGTAGGTAATGGGTTTGATTCCCACCCAGGACAAACATGTTTGTTCTGTGTCTGGGTGTTAATATTTATTGTATGTATGTACTCGTATTTTCATAAAAGTAAATAAATATTATTTCAGTTATCTGGTTCCCACGATAAAAACTATGCTTAGCTTACTTTAGGGCTAGATGGCGCTGTGTTAAATGTCCACCAATATTATTATTATATTATTCATGTAGCGGTGTGAACCAACGTATGAAGAGGGTATGTTTAACGCGTAGTGTGCAATGCGCCTAAAACAATTCTTAAGAAAGTCTGACTGTCGTCAATAACTACATAGTCTTACTACTCTACATTGAAATGCAGACTTTTATCATCTCACTATCTAGCCTCATTAAGGGTCACTCTGGACTCACTTCCCGAAACTCCTCCATTTCATACAGGAGTCCCCCGCATTCTCCCAGTCCGGTAGTCCTCCAGGCAGGACGTAGCATTTTCGCTTTTCCAAATCCGCAAAGTACCAGAGTAGCTGATTTAGACCTAAATTTTGGGAGTATGTTCATTACGGTGTCGAGTCTTGGGTAGCTCGATAAATACCGTTTAGTTTTGTTTTACACCATCAGTACTTACAGTTTTACTTACCCATTAAAGATTTGAATATTTCTATCTTGCGAAACGTCTTAGCAATTATAGCATATTTCGGTCAAAAATTAACCCACTAACATCAGGCTGACAAAATTAATATTTGTGACTAAGTAACTAAAAAAAATATATAATATCTAAATAAAAGTTTCATTAAATTTATATTAAATTTAGCTAGCGAATAAGCATTGCCGTGCAACGTCGCATTCTGGGCCATTTGTTATGGGCAGAGGCTACCACTTGAGTCCAGATCATTCCTTAACTACAAAGAAGTATACAAAACCAAACTAGGCAAAAATATAACTTTTTTTCTATGGTGTACAATAAAGAGTTTATCTATCTATCTATCTATCTAGGCATCAACTTGGATCGGTTGGTTTTTTTTGTAGGTTTATTGAAGTAGTTTTTGTTACTTGAGTAACAATTGATCATTAAACCAATGGATATATAAAAAATTTTTTTTCTTCTCATCTACTCCAAGGAGATGAAGCAGAAAGGAGTACTTGCTTTATGCCTTTAACCTTATTTGAAAAGAAAGAACAAGAAAAGTTCAGATTGAAGGGTGAATAAACTCACCGCAAGCAAACGCGAAGAGGACCAGGCTATAGATGAAGAAGAACTTCACGATATCGATGACCATCCGGCCGAGGGAGATCTGTAGCGGTCCCAGATGCGGGTTGATGGAGAACAGGTGGACCAGCTTCAGCGCACTGACGGTAAAATGTCGCTTTGTAGTTTTTATTGTTAGAGATGTGCCCTAAGTATATAGTTATAGTATAAGTTAAATTAAGTGTATAAGTAAGTTAAGTATGTAAAGTAAGGGTGGAAAACAAAACACAATGAGTGCTAGTTGGTAACTGATTTAATAGTAATTCAAATATACGTAAAATAATAAAGTAGGTTACTTAATAGATCGTACACTTATTATAATTATAATTAACAGACTGGCCTCATAGCTCAGAAGGTAGTAGGTAACCCTGCCTTCTGTGCTGTAGGGGTCGTGGTTTCGATTCCCCCCCCCAGGACAAACATTTGTGCGACGAACATAGAAGTTTGTTCTGTGTCTGAGTGTTAATATGTATTAATATATAATAATTTACAAAAAAAAGTTATTAAGTAAGTAAGTATTATACCAGTTGTCTGATTCTGATGATACAAGATATTTACTTAGCTTACTTTGGGGCTAGATGGCGCTGTGTGAAATGTCCACCAATATTATTATTATTAGTTCAAGAAACGATTAGTAGTAGGTAATATAAATTTTACCTGAAAATATTAGCCGCAGCAAACAACCCCTCGGCGATGAGCTGCGGATCGAAAGCGTCCCACTGCTCCCGGGGTATGAACTTGGTTTGCGGGTCCGCCCTGATCTGCGCCGCCTGCTGGATGTACGCGGCGAACCGGAGCAGCACCACCATCACGTAGAGGCTGTTCCGGGAGAAGTCGATGAAGTTCCACATGTTCCGGAGATAGGAGCGTATGCCTTCGATGTAGATCTCTTGCGTCTCCTCCCAGATGAAGCCTGGAGGAAACTTGAAGGGTTGATAAACCACATCATACCCACTCCCCCACTCTGCGGCACGAGCCGACGGCCCACCTGGTGTTAAGTGGTAACCTCTGCCCATAACAACCGATTCAGCTTGGGTCCTCCCCTACGACGACAAGACCTAAGTCGCATCGTATGCGCCCGTAACTCTGAGATGTGTGGAATGTCTCATGTGCCTGTAATTTCACCGGCAACCACACCTTTCAAACCGGCACACAGTAACGCGAATGCGTCATTGCTTGGCAGCAGAAATGGGCATGGTGGCAGTACTTCCCCGGACGAACTTGGCGTGAGTTCTACTGCTCTTAATAGTTCCATTTATTTTGTAGTAGTTCGTAAGAAGACACTTGGCTAGGAGCGAAGACTTCCGATGGACCAAGGCAGTCACTGAATGGTGGGAAAGGGATATGCGTTGGCCCCAGGGCAGACCACCGGCCCGATGGTCAGAAGATATAGTGAAGGCAGCAGGAAAACAGTGGATGAGACTTGCCCAAGACCGGCAACAGTGGCTTGCCAGAGATACCTATACTCAGCAGTGGGTGTTACTGACTGAATAGATAGATAGATATATAGTTCGTAAGGTAAATAAAAATCTTTTTCTTTCTTTTTAGGATTCCAGAGAAAGTAGGATGCCTTGTAAAAAAAACAAATAAATTTTGGAAGCATCAACCTATTGGATCCTGTATCAAGTATCGAGTTTGTGTGAACGGACTGGTGTTTAGACTCACCCATCACGAAGACCACGACCACCACCTCCAAGTAAGTGGGTCCGTTGCCTCTCTGCTTGAGGAGTTCCTTCTCCAGCTCGTCCACCATCCACTGCGGACCGAACAGCTGAATTGCTTGCACCTCGGCCCTTTGCGATACCAGGATCAGAATCACTGTGGACAAAAATCTATGTATCAGGACGAATTTTTTACTAGCAGACGATCTGTTGGTGGCCCGTAAAGGCCACCTGGTGGAAACTAGTCACCGTCACCCATGGACATCAGAGGCATTACTAGGTACTAGGTACTAGGTCCCGTACTAGGTACGACAAGACCTAAGTCGCATCGTATGTGCCCGTAACTCTGAGACGTGTAGGTGGAATGTCTCATATGCCTGCAACCACACCTTTCAAACCGGAACACAGTAATGCGTTACTCCTCTGCGGCAGAAATGGGCATGGCATGCATAAAGTATTGAATACTCACGTAAGAAGAACAAATAGCTAGAAGCGTGAATCAAGAACTTCATAAACGGCTTGCGCATGAGCTTTCCCGTTCCGCAGTTGGGTGCGATCATGTATAGGGAACAGTACATCGGAAACAGCATGGCCACTCGGCAGATGATCAATATCTTCTCCATTGTTGATTTGCGGCGGAACCCTGGCACCCCTTCGTACCAGATCGCGGCGAGCAGTTGCTGGATGTTCGGGTGGGCTACGAACTGGAAATGGAAGCTATAGTGAACTAAGGAACATTCAAAGAAATTAATAATCTTGGTAAAGCTTGCAAAGCTAGCTATCATCCTCAAGTAAGGATCTCCAGGCGTTACGTAATTTTACCCTCGGCTGTCTTCAAAAATAAGAATGTACGACTAAATGCAAAATATTTCCTTAAAATTTTCTTTATTTTTAACCAACTTCAGTAACAGGAGGAGAATCTATTCGGTTATATTTTTTATGTTTGTTAGCTCAGATCTCCGTCATTTATAAACCGAATACTTTCAGATTAGATTTGTAGAAATTTCATAAAATCGGTTCAGCAGTTTGGTTAGTAAATCAAAATAACTGAAAAAAAATATGTCATCCAAGTACGAGAGAACGAGAAATCTTTCTCGTCCTTTGTGCGATGAAGTCGGTTTCATAAGTAAGTAATTATTATAGAACTATCTCGCAAAGAAGCACGAATCCCGATGAAAGCCATCAGCATTGACCTGATGTGCTGGCCGCAGAAAGAAAGAAGAGAAGAGCGTAAAGAACTGATCTGCTTAAGTGGAGATCTTGCCTAAAGAGGGGCATAGCTACCTTCTTCTGCTTAAAATCGATGGCCAATTCCAATCTAGCCAACTTCATATGTTCTCCCACCACGAAGGCTGGCTCTTCAGGGTCGTGGTTGAGGATGATGGCCAGTTCCTGTGAACTTCTAGACTGGTCTAGAAGATCCACCGCGAACTGCTGCGCCTGCTTGCGCAACTCCAGGTATTCGGCTTTGCTTTCCTGTCAAGGAAATTGTGAGATTCCGTAATCCGCGCCAAGCAATGATACTCTAGTATTGCTGTGTTCCGGTGGCAAGGAGTAGGTTCCGGTGGCATTACAGGCGCATGAGACGTAACATCCCCGTCTCGGGGTGATGGACGCAACGCAACGTGACTTGAATCATCTCGTACTTTGGTGGAGAGGACTTTAGTCGTATTGCTGTCTATGGGCGGCGGTTACCACTTAACATCAGGTGGGCCGCCAGCTCGTTCTATCACCTATATAATATAAAAATAACAGTAGAGGACCTGTTCAGCAAAAGCCAAGTTCCTCAGCTCCCAGGACAGCTGGAAGGCAGTCAGTATAGGGTCGGTGGAGGAGAGCGCTATGAGGGACGGTGAGGCCAATGCTCGGTACTCATTGAGGCGCGCTAAGGAATGTCGCAACGAGTCTTCCGACGATTGTTTGATGCATTCGTCACAACCGCATCTGAGTGCAACGAAAACATCGAATTGAATCATATATCTTAAACAACTAAGATGTTTAACTTGACGTCTGGCCTCACAGATCAGGTAGTAACCCTGCCTTCTGCGCTGTAGATCGTGGGTTCGATTCCCACCCGGGACAAACATTTGTATGTCGAACATAGATGTCTGTTCTGTCTGGGTGTCAATATGTAATATATGAATGTATTAAGTATAAGTTATTATATTATTATAAGCTATGTTCTCGTAATACTAGGATATATAAAAAAATTGAATATGTTATTGGCTGTAAAAGTAATTTTAAGTAAGAGATGTAGATTTTGTTGAAAAATAAAATAAAAGAAAATAAAAAAAGTATATAAGTATTATATCTGTTATCTGGTTCCTATGATACAAGCTATGCTTAGCTTATTACTTATCTTTATCTTTATCGTACTTTGGGGCTAGATGGCGCTGTGTGAAATGTCCACCAATATCACTTTTATTACTATTATTATAATTATTTTCGGAAAAGTTTTGCTTGCTCAACCTTCATTTAAAAGTCGGTAATAAATGCATTTACGGGCTCTTAACCAAGTAAATTACAGTATGTGCTGTGTGTTTTTAGTTATTATTATTATTGTTATCATTATTATTATTTTTATTTTTATCTCGTTATGCTCGGCTCAAACTGCCGGTAAATGCTCGTAGGGCACGGGCCTAAGCCAAGTGCCCCCCATTATTATGATTATATAAACCATACCTGACGTCGTGTGGATTGGGTATGGCTGCACCGCGGTCCAGCAGTATCTTGATAATCTCGTAGTTGTTCTTGTGAGCTGCGAGCATCAGCGGCGTCACGTCCGGCGTGAACATCGCCGTGTTGGGGTCAACTCTTTGCCAACTCTGCGCGAACCATACACAACCACTTAGTACACACCTTTTTTGTCATACTAGCTGTTGTACCCCTATTTTACCCCTCGGAAAAGTAGCCTAAGCTACTCCTTGTTACATCAGCTATCTGCCAGTGAAAGTCCCATCAAAATCGGTTCAGCCATTTCAGATATTAGCCGGAACAACAGACAGACAGACAAACAGACCGACAGACAGACAGAAGGCGGCAGAAATGGGCATGGTGGCAGTAATTCCCCGGACCAACTTGGCGAGAGTTCTACTGCTTTTAAAATATATAAGTAGTATAACAGTTGTCTTGTTCCCATGATACAAGCTATGCTTAGCTTACTTTAGGCCTAAATGGGTTTTTTTTATTTGCTATAAACTAACATTTGACCGCAATCTCACCTGATGTTAAGTGACGATGCGATCTACGATGAAAATAACTATTCACTCTCCTCTTGAAGACCTCCAGATTATAGTTCTCGGAAAATACAGACGCAGGCAAGGAGTTCTTTTTTTTTCTCTCCTCTGTTTTTCTTTTCTTCTATTCTTTTCTTTCCACTCTTGGTGTGATTATTATTATTGACTGTAAACACTTACGTAAGGCTCCCCCTCTTTATGTATAATCTCTTCATGCTCCAGCAGTAATTCCACAGCCTCCACAAACTCCGCGTTTATAGCTTGCAGCAATGCGTCCTTGGTTTCCACGCCCATGATGACCAGGAGTTCCACCATCTCCAAGTTCTCTCCGTCTATGGCGAGGGTCAGAGCTCCTCTGCCCAGGGAGTCCACACAGTTCACTTCTATGTGCTTCTGCCGATGGGCCTTTTGGAGTATCCTGGTGGGTAAAGGCACATAAAAAAAATGCGAGAAAGAAAAAAAAAATTTTTGTGATATACATGCAAAAAAAACAAGACATTGAAAATGATTAGGAACATAAAAATAAAACAAACATAAAAGTACAATGAATAATGAGTATGATTATCATATTTATTTCATATCTCATATTTTATGTCTATGTTGTGTTCGAGCGATCTAGATCTCCTTTTTTTTTGATACTAAGTTCTAGTTTTAAAGAATGGAAGTTTTATAAGTGAAAGAATTGTGCGCTAGTAGTATATTCATAGAAAAACCGATATAAGCTAGGACCAAATACTTCAATGCATACCAATCTATATATTTTTGAACTACATCGGTTAATTTTATTATTTTATAGGTAATAATATCTGAGTGAGAAAAACAATCCTAGCCAGTTCTTTGGCTATTTCTAGGAAAACTACCTAAGATAACCTATTTTTAAATCGGTTAGTTTACAAAAAATATCTCTAATTATAAACCAAAAGCATGCTCTCGTAGTATTAATTCTCGTTTATCGTGAACAAAGATGTTTCCGTGCAGTTTGTCTATTAAAAGCTCATACGGAAAGTTCTATAGGAAACAGGCTTAATAAATTGCTCCCTAAAGTTGTGTGTAACCCAAAAGAAAACAATAACTTATTTAAAACGCGTATCTAATTCCGTCCGAATATCAAAAAGTCATTCATCACAGTTCATTCAATTTATTTTTCATATGGAGCAAAACGAATTATCTTTGAAAAATAATCCCATTTTGTTTTGACGCCATTTTTCGTGGCCTTGTTTCGTTTTATTAAGGTCGTGACACAGCGGGCGTGTCGGGACGTCGTGTCGGCGAAGCGTGGACGAGCGTCGGCGTGTTGTAACGTCATCAACTGTATATTTTTTTTTCTAGCAACAAATCTAACTTATTTATTATTTTTCTGTTTATCCAACAAAAAAATACAATAAATTTTCTAATTAATAGTGTTTTTAAACCTATGAAGGGTTTGAGTAAACACTAGGTTCTCAATACGTTACATACATTCAAATTTGCGAGCATGAAAACAGAGAAAAAAAACTGTATGTGTAGTGTACGTCCGAGGAACTAATGTAACCGTACCTGCCACCAAGCAATACCAAACTAAGATCAATATTCTATCGGGTTACAGACAACAGACGATACTTTATTTCCATTGGATAGATAGATAACACTTTATTAATCACCATACACGGAAATTTCGTAAACATCAATCGTTAAGCTTAAGTAATACAATGGGTGGCTTTATCGCTAGTTGCGATTTCATCCAGGAAACCTTTGGAATCGAATAGGAATAGAATTTTGAATTTCAATGAAGTTCAGCGCCGCCGTCTGTTCAAAGGCTATGCGGTCTTTAATGAGGAAGATATACATGCCTACGCCCCGACCCAGCTTTTATGGATAGACGCCCTGTTCAGCAATACTGCTCTCATATATTCAACATTCAGTGAAAGATTTATGTGTGATAACAGTGTGAACCCCTTTGTCGGATTACAAAATGGCCACGGCTGAATAGCCACGGAAAACGACGCATCGCCGCGCCGCCACGTTTCGCCGCACCCGCACCGGTGTGCGTCCACCATTACAGTTTGTTTACATGGGGTTTTATGTTTTAATTGAATGTCTTGGCTTTTAAGTCCTAGTTACATTACGAAGAAGGCGACGCAAGAATTATTGATTAAGAATAGCATAAAAATAATGAAACGTTTATTGCTGAATTTATTGAATGAAAATATTTCGATTTGTTGTGAAACCGTTTTGCCAGTATGATGTCCGAAAATACATAAATAAATATTGGTGGACATTCCACACATCGCCATCTAGCCCCAAAATAAGCTTAGTTTGTATTGAAACCAGACGAATACATGTAAACTTTTTTGTAAAAACATACATATAAATACATTTTAATACCCAAATAACGAAAACTATTGTACACACAATATAACATTAACTGATAAAATTAAAATTAAAATTCAATGTAAAGCAGAATGGGCGGCCTTATTGCTAATAGCATTTCACTTCCAGGCAATCTTTGGATGCACTGGACTAAAACAGGAATAGTAATATTATTATTAGGTTAAAATAACTAACTTGGGACCACTGCTTACTGGTTAAGGAGGTGGGCGCTGTCTCTGCTACACAGTTAAATTTAACTTTTGCAGTAGTCATCGTTCCTTATTGTTAAATGTATCATTGTGTTTCGTTCCAAATAAACTGTTTGTACTTGAATTTTTTAAGTGGCGGAATTAGCTACATAATCTTTATTCTTTCTTTTTTATAAATATTGGTGGACATTTCACACAGCGCCATCTAGCCCCAAAGTAAACTAAGCGTAGCTTGTGTCATGGGAAGCAGACAACTGATAGAATACTTATATACTTTTTTACATAGGTACACATAATACATACATTAACACCCAGACACAGAACAAGTATCTATGTTAGTCACACAAATGTTTGTCCTGGGTGGGAATCGAACCCACGACCCACAGTGAAGAAGGGTTACTAACCAACTAAGCTGCAAGGCCAGTCAATAATGAATCATGAAAATAAGTCTTCTTACCTCCTGACATTACCCATGTCCCCTCTCTCGACAGCCAGGAGGTACTTCTTCTCTTCGAGGGTCAGGGGTTTTGGCAGCGTTGGCAGATCCATTGGCTTTGATAGGGCCTCTAGGTCCGGATCACCCTGTATACAAATATCAGATTGACAGAGAGTAATATTATAGTATGACAATAGCAGTCAAAATTGTCAGTCCTCTGTATAGGCAATCGATAAGAATGCTAATTTCGTGATTGTAAATAATTAACTCCTGATTATTTTTTGATTATGAAAGCTCAAGTGTACGTACTATTATTTAATTTTTATTATCATATTTATAAGCTATCACTAATTATGGATTTATATGTCTGAATAATAAATTTATTATTACTAGCTGTGGCCCGCGACTTCGTCCGCGTGGAATTCGGTTTTATCGCGCACCCCTATTTTACCCCTCGGAAGAGTAGCCTAAGTTACTCCTTGTTACATCAGCTATCTGCCAGTGAAAGTCCCGTCAAAATCGATCCAGCCATTTCAGAGATTAGCCGGAATAAACAGACAGACAGACAGACAAAAATTGTAAAAAATGTTGTTTTGGTATATTGACAAAAATTGTAAAGAGCGGTTATTTTAATATTACAAACAGACCCTCCAATTTTATTTATTTGTATAGATAAACGAAGGTTATTACCTACTGTAATTCTTACCCCCAACCCCAATGCAATACTCACGCTCTCCAGATCCTTTTTCTCGGCCATGGTGGGTAGAGGGTAGAGCGCCCCCGCACTCGAACTTTATAACTGCAAATGCAAACCAGTTATTGGATAAGCGTAACAGCTACATAGGAGCTATGAATGCACAGCTCAGTCTGCAGCAAGTGGGTTCGATTCCCACCATTTTTGTGACGTACATAGATAACAAAATAATTATCCTACTAATATTATAAACGCGAAAGTTTATATGGATGTTTGTTACTCTTTCACGCTCGAACGGCTGAATGGATTTGGATGAAATTTAGTAGGTACCAAGATAGCTTATATCCTGGATTAACACATAGGCTACTTTGATCCTGGAAAAGCGTTTTATCGTCTATGGTCATAAGAAATTTATTACTTTTAAAGTGTCGCCGTGCATGGCAGTGTGCCTCTTTCGGTAAAAGACTGAACCCATAGGATATATGCAGGCAGAATTTGTATCACCTTCCAAATTTATATATTAAAATCTCTGGTAAAAATAATATAATATAAGCCTACTAATATTATAAACGTGAAAGTTTGTATGGATGTTTGTTACTCTATCACGCTCAAACGGTTGAATGGATTTGGATGAAATTTGGTACTAAGATAGTTTATATCCTGGATTAACACATAAGCTACTTTGATCCCGGATAAGTGCAGTGTTCCCGTGGGATTACTTATTCACCGCGGGGCGCAGCTAGTTTGAAATAAAATTCAAATCATTTTTTGGTTGAAAAATAATGTTAATATGTATCCAGAACCAATAACTCAGACATGACATCTTCCAATCCAGCCTGGGAATCCATGGTATAGATAGATGGTAGATTAAAGTCCCATTCACTCTCGCCCATCGAGAATACGCATATGTCCAGTATGTGGGCACATAGCAGGCAGTTAAGTTGCAGTTCTGCTAGAGAACCAAGTAAGAATCCGTCTATGCAAATATAAAAAGGGCTTATCAGCCGTAGGCTAATAGACGAAGCCCTTCAGGCGCGCACATCTGTATAATCCCTTTTGACATAAGCATTCCGGCCGTCACCCACTGACATAACCTTAAAGCGTGACCAGTGGAGTAATTCAATTGGCACAGTAACAGAACGAGTCGTATGTATAATAATAATAATAATAATAATAACACACCCACACAAACCGGGCCTCTTAGCAGTAACTTCATGACTAAATGACCCGGTTACAGTTTAAATATGTGTTATAATAATAAGTGAATATAATAACAATAACATATAACAACAAAAATTAAGAGAGGCTGAGATGTGTTAATGCACCCGCCATATTGCCATGACCTTCAGATTTCCACCTGTTTAGGTCTCTACAGAATTATTTAGGCAGTGTCAGGTTAATATCAAGAGAGGACTGCCAAAACTACTAGTCGCGTTTCTTTTATCAGAAGTCCAAAATTTCTACCGCAACGGAACACGTCACTACCTACAAGATGGCAAAAAGTCATCGAGCAAAATGGCACATATATACTGTAATTAAATATAAATAAACTTAGAAAAAAATATGTCTTAAGTTTTCATATAAAATGCGAAGAAACTTTTTCCCCGACCTATTATGTATGTATTTACAAAAAATTATATAGGTATTCTATCAGTTGTCTGGTTCCCACAGTACAAGCTATGCTTAGTTTGTAAATGGTGCTGTGTGAATTGTCCACCAATATTATTGTTATTGTTATTATGTAATGATACGGGGGAATGATTAGACAATGTTTAGTAAGGCACCATTCACACGGTAAAACCACATGTCTGCATCAAAATCCCACAGATTCACTGTGTATTTCAATCAGTAAATGATGCTACAACAGCCATCCCACTGAAAGTTAGCAAAAGCTGACGAATAACTTTTCGATCCCTATTGTGTTGTCATTCGAAACAAGAGAATGGGAAATGGATTGTTGAAGCATTTACGGAAATTGCACTAATTCGTGTCTATAACTATATTAATAACTAAATAAATAAGTTATTTATTAAATATATTCCGTAATATAGTATATTCAAAATAATGGGAATAGCCATCTGAAGATGCCCAGATTATATAGATAGATAAAAACATTTATTTCAGCACAAACATAGGAACAAACATTACAAGAAAAAGCAATATACAATAAAAACAAAAAAACCCTATGCGCCCTGTGCTGAAAAAGGGGATGGCTCAGTGTATGCTGAGAATACTCAGCGCTGATTTTCAGCCAATAAAGATTATGTGAGTTAATTGCAAAATTGCTAATCTCACAAATATTGGACTTACCCGCATTGCTGAAAAGTTTCCCTGCCGGCACAATGTGTACAACGGAGCATAACCAAGGATCGTTTTTTGATATTTTTATATTTAATGCTTAATTATATCATCAATAGCTTTTCATTTCATGATCCTCAGTAACTAACACTAAAGCAAAGGGACGTACCTTCGTATGTGTAAGAGTTTTATAAACTCTTAGCCTACCCTCTTTAGGCTGGACTTTTTGACAACGACAGATTTTTAAGAATAAGACGATAGTTTCCTGAGATAACTCCCACATAAAAACAAACAATAATTATATAATATTAATATATATATGTATTTTTTTCGTGTTGATGGTAGAAAACCCAGATTTCAAATAAAATAATGGCAAATCATGTATTTAGTTACATGAGGCTACAGTCTTAGCATTCAATTAATTAATCTAAATACCCTGACAAGTGATATGACCCGATATGATACTATACTACTGGCCTCATAGCTCAGTAGATAGTAACGCTGCCTTCTGCGCTGTAGATCATGGGTTCGATTCCCAACCAGGACAAACATTTGTGTGACGAACATAGATATTCGTTCTGTGTCTGGATGTTAATATATATTTATTTACAAAATACATATAAGTTGTTTGATTCCCATGATATGGGAACTAAAGCTATGCTATGCTTAGCTTACTTTGGGGTTAGATGGCGCTATGTCCACCAATATTATTATTATTATACTTACAATATATACCGTGATGTATGTTACTTACCTTCTGTATGATCACAAAGTATGACACAACCATAGACTGAACCAGGGTCTAGTTCACAAAATATTGAGGTTTTTCTGCATTTAAACCAACAAATCATACAAATTAATGTTCTCATTTATATAATATTGTTGTGCGCAGGACAGTCAAGAAGAGAGACAAGAAACCCCTAATAGGGGGCTTCCTTTTTTTCGCGAGCACGGTCACATTAGAAGATAATCAGGTCTCAAATGAATCACACAATTTATCAATCTAGAATAACATATCCATGACTTTGCTGATGATATTATTTTATGAAATATATATGTAAACTCACAGAAAACAGTCTCCGAGGCTGGCGGGCTGCCACTCCTGCGCGTCAACTCCCCTCCTACCCTTAAATACGCAACCCTCCCCCATTTCTCAAAACACCCCTTTTTATCCAATTACAGAGGACGCCTTCAACGGTAATTCTTCTGAGTAATAAGCAGGCAGATATCTGTATGTGTATGAACTTGGAACTGTGTATGAACAACTTCCTTTTGACGACTATATTATACAAGAAAGAATCATTATTTTATTTAAAAGATTTACTTAAAAGGAATATTTGATAAAATCTGCTATTGCCTTTTTTTATCAGTCTTTTTTTTCGACTGTTCCAAAATTCATAGAATGCAATCCAATAAACCCGGCGGAAATCTAAATGAAACGGTAAGTACCTAAACAAGTGATAAATTACAGATTCTCCAAAAATTTTCGGAATACTTTTTACAAAAAGCCCGAAGTGATCTTGGAAATTAAAATGTCGTTCTCAAGAGCACAACATTGACAAAATAAAAAAACATAATATCAATAAAAAAAAAAAACTTTTTAAGTAAATAGAATTTAAAAACTTGTTTACAGCGCATAAGTACATTATGTTATCGCTGCTTCATGCAAATTGGTAAAAATCATAATAGCTTCCACGGGCTTAAGTAAACCTACAAATAAAAAAAAAAACATACAATTTATTTTCACAAAAACTTTGAAACTCTTGCCCATGGTCTGGTTAGTATGACTCTACGGATAATTCGCGCAATTATTTTGTTGACAAGTAATAAGCCCCTATCGAGACAGAAGCCGCTGGATGCAGGTTAGCCATCACTAATCAAATGTATGATCTGCAATGACAGTATAATCATACCTAGTTACATTCTAATTAATTTTATGAAGAAGCCTCCTTGAGGCGCAATTATAATCCTTTCACCACACTGGTCCAATAGCATAGATGATAACTAGTGGTAGTACCTAATTTTAGTTAACAGAGCTGTTAATTAAAATTGGCTAGCCTTATAGCTCAGTTGGTAGTAACCCTGCTTAGGGGTTAAGGGGGCCGGAACGAGCCAACGGCCCACCTGGTGTTAAGTGGTTAACCTCGGCCCATAATCGATGCAACTTAGGTACTCCCCTACTAGGTACGACAAGACCCAAGTCGCATCGTATGCGCCCGTACGTCTTGAGACGTGTAGGTGGAATGTCTCATGTGCCTGTAATTTCACCGACAACCATACCTTTCAAACGGGAACAGTCGCGAATGCGTTACTGCTTGGCGGCAGAAATAGCCATGGTGGCAGTACTTCCCCGGACGAACTTGGCGACAGTTCTACTGCTCTTAAAATTTACTACTAGTCGAGTAACTTGTCCTCTTGAAACCATTGTTTTGAAAGTTTAAGTGCGGCTCATAAGCTCCTTTCATGAACTAGACACGTCTTCTAATTTTAAGGTCTCTAGTTTCCTTACAATGTTTTCCATCGCCTTTGAGATTTTGGCACATGAGTGGATTTGTACCAGCGACCTTCGGATTGGAAATCAGGGACTGTACTATTAGGCCACCCTGTCTGGTGGTCTGCCGAAAATACTATAAAAACCCATTAAGCACTAACCACTGAGAATCCGCCTTTTAATGAGCACAAACGCACTAAAAACATGCTTAATCAGGACTCCATTTTATAGTCAATAAAAATAAGCACGACAATAAAGCTTCGATACTCGATCCTAGGACGATAAAATACTTTATAAAAAACTCAGTACATACGCAAATGGGTTATAAAGAAATACTTACCCCGCAGTGATAGACGATAAAGTATTTTATTTCACCACCTAAGTACTACAGATTTACATGCAGTAGACCTTACGCCAAGTTCATCCTGGGAAGTACTGCCACCATGTCCATTTCTGCAGTAACGCGTTCGCGTTACTTGTTCCGGTTTGAAAGGTGTGATTGCCGATGAAGTTACAGGCAAATGACATTCCACCTACACGTCTCGAGAGTTACGGGCGCATACGATGTGTCTGGGTCTTGTCGTACCTAGTAGGGGAGGACCCAAGTCGCATCGCTTATGCGCAGACGGTACCACTTAACACCAGGTGGGCCGTCGGCTCGTTCCATAACTGTATCACATAAAAAACTAAGTACTGTGAGAGTACAGAGACAACGAACCTCGGTTCTATGTGCGCAACGCAATCATTTGGTGTGCAAATAGCCACTATTTCTCCCTAAAAACTCAACTGCCACTTTCTTCTAGTCATAAAAAAGCATCCACAATAAATTTTCTAACTAGATTTCACTGGACTCACATCACAGCTGGTAGTAACTGTCTTCGGCGCTGTAGGCCGTGGGTTCGATTCCCACACAGGAAAAACTTTTATGCGACGAACAGATGTCTGTTCTGTCTGGGTGTTCATACGTACCAATGTATTTACATAAACGTATTCTGACAGTTATTTGAGTCCCACGGTTAGCTATGCTTAGTTTGGGGTTAGATGGCGTTGTGTGATAGAAAAAAAAAGGTAATTACGTCATGGAACCAAACTCGTAAGTTAAACACAGTAACATGATGAATAAAATCGCCTGTCTCTAGCCTCAAAGGTTTGCTGGAAGAGAACTCTTCATAGGGTTAAGCTTGCCTTGTACATGTATTACTTACCATTTTTATTATGTTTTCTTTGTACAATAAAGAATAAAATGAAACAATTTAAAAATGTAAAACTTTATAATCACATTTTCCGCTGTTTAACAAAAGGTAAATGTATACACCAGAATATTCATAGTGACTAGTACTTATAATCCGTGTATGGCTCACAAAATACTACATTCATAATAACAAGGTCAAAATGTCTACCCACGCTATACGACGCAACACAACGCGAACGACATAATAGTATTTAAGATGCGCGAATGAAAATCGTATCGCGTAGCGTAAGTAGCACTAACATATTTTTTTCTGAATATTACTTTGATGGAATTTCGATAACAACTGACTAGAAGAAAAGATGAATAAAATTAAATAAAAAATAAACGAATAACACAGTGTATAAATGCGGAAATTAATTAATAAACTAAATTTGAATAAAATAACTATTTCAAATAATATCTTCAATAACATTGTAAAGTAAATTTAACAGCCTATATACATTTCTATCATGTAGATAAGAACTGATGAATATAATCTGTCAGAACAAAAATTACCACATAAATGTTTTTATTTGTTTATTATAGTTAAAAGGTAGTATGTTAAAGGCCGAATTACATAATTTGCAAATATATATCCGAGTTTCGACCAAGATCTTAAGTTAATTTCGTTTATGTTAGTTATCAACACAGCCAAGGTAATTTATCATACTAGTATGCCGAATGGAAATGGTGTATTTACGCAGCTGGCTTAGCTCGCTTAGTTTAGCTTAGCTTTGGCTTAGCTCAAGTCTTGGCCGACTGCCGGCTTTAAAAATCATTTTAAGATCCGACAAGAAAATCAAGCTTCAAAAATTATCTTACTATAAAATGATAACAGCACTGTCCGAATTGAATGCAATACTGTCAGGGCTCTTAGTGCACGACAGGAGCCTCATTGAGGCGCATTTCAATCCTTTCACACACTGGTTCAAGCGAGCCAGTGACACATTAGCATATTTTATTTGTATATTTAAATATTTACATAATATTTTACTCAATACTTACGAAAATCTAAAATGACCCCAGTAACCATTAATAATGTCAATTCCTTTTATGCGCTTTGATTGCAAAATAAGACATAATAAATAATTTAGACATTTATGATAGAAGACAATAAATAATTTAGACACATATGATAGAAATTATAGAAGACATAATTATGATTTTTAGTTATTTTTTTGTGTACACTAAAGAATAAAGAATAAATGTATTCCTGCTTAATACTTTCGAAACACCGAGAAATTCTGTTCAATACTTTGTAAAACACAAGAATGTGAATGTTCTCTTCACACTGATGAATAAAAATGCCTTTTTAAATAACTTTTTTAGTGTATGTACATAACATTTAATTCTTTATAACAACATATTTTGAAACAATTATACCTCTAACTCCAGGCCCACTCTTCTTCCTTTCCACTTTAAGCGACAATTTTACCCAAATAACATTTTATTGTTGCAAGTGATATTTTTAAACAAAATGTGAAAAATGGCGTGCTAACGATAGACTTTTCCCGGAGGGGTAGGCAGAGATCATAGTTTTCCACCTGCTACGATCCTGACATACCTCCTTAGTTCAGTTCACTTTATTCATATTTGAAACTTTGAACGGCTGTACCCTAGAGTATTGATTTTTCACATACGACTATGTTATTTGCTGCAGTCGATTTATAGACCGAATTGAAAAATTCCTTTTTTTATGTGAAAGGACGAAAAAACCGACTTCATCACTTGAACGAGACTATATTATCGTTATCTCGTACTTGGTCATACACTTAAATATATAACAGTTATTTTGATTTAAAAACCAAAGTACTGAACCGATTTTGATTCTATGGGACCAATCTGAAAGTACATTCTTTCAAATAAAAAAAAGGATTTCCAAAACGGTTTTTAAATGACAAATATCACAAACATAAAAAACAACAGAATTAGAACATCCTCCTTTTCTGAAGTCGGTTAAAAATGAGTAATCAATCCGAAGGTACCGTTTAGAACAATTGCTAATTAAATGTGCTTAACTTCAAGGGAACACTAAGTAAATACAACATAATAACACATTCCTACCCGTTTTTGCCGTATGTAAGTAAATTTCGTGTTTAGGCCTTAAACGGACGCGCACTCAACATTTTCTTAAAGTAGGTAATAGGTATCTTGAACACCCTGTTACTAACCCTGGGCCTTTGAAGAATTTTTAGAACACTTTTTGAAATTATATCAATATTTTTTTGATTTATGATTCAACCATTTGATTCTACTTCAAATCGAACGCAAAATACATATAAAATTATGTCAACCAAATAAAATATTCGTCAAATAAACATAAAAAGCAAAGACAACAAAGAGTTATTTTAAATGTTCATTGCTGGTAAGGAAATGCTTAATCACAATAAAAATATCTTAAATTTAAGAAAACAACCTATATTTTGGAGTAAAGGAACACCATATTAGGGGCCAACCATATCATAACACGAATTCAGTGGAACTAAACTTTTCAGTTGTTTATGAATACTAAATTTTAATTACTATTTCAAATATATAATTTGTGGGTAGTCCCACAAAATTTACCACATCAGTAAAATATTTTCGAATTATTCGTGGATAGCCCCATTTAAAAGACGACAATCCAATATCCCATAAAATAATGATTAATTCTAATCTTAACAAGCTTTTCAATTTTGTTCTCAATGGCTACTTTCAATGTTGTGCCACAGATAATTATCAAAAAGTATTTTAAAACAAATTTCACAGATATTTTTCCGCCATTTTAATAGATACGTCATCTATGGCCATTGAGAACAAACCCAAGTTAGAACAATCCGGACGCAATTCTCAACCGTAACTCATAGACTTAAGATTCAAAACTAAATACACTATATACACACATTTACAATGACATACTGAATATTGGTTCACTTGAGGTCCTCTTCTTCATCTTCCACGTATAATAAGTCATCCATTTTGGTCATAAACTTGCTGTCCAATTCATCTTCAACAGGTTGAGGGTTCTCCTGAAAATACATAGAGAGATTGATGACTGATAGTTTACTATTCCATTCGAGGTAGAGCCCGTTCCACGAAAATAGTCTCCCGGCTGTGGCGCTAGTTTCTACGCAAAAGCGAAATATCAGTTCAGGTTTACGTTAGTTCCTTTAACTGCCGCAGGACTTATTTCGTAGAACGGACTATAGAGAAAAAGCGCAACAGTAAATGTTATAACGAGATAGGGAATTCTCATCTTCAGTTTTTAATTATCATATTATAACTAGTGCTTGAAACTCAAATAATATCATATGAAAAAATTCAAACCCATTATAAGAGTCGTGAGTTTTAATGGAAGACTAAATTCACTTTAATTATTAAATTACTAGCTAATTATTATTAAGAACGGAGAATTGCTATTTATTATATATTATCTCACATAGATAGAAATATTTCTGAGGCATAGTGCAGTGAATAGCTATGAAGATGTTTATTTTTGGGTTTTGACTAGCCATCTTTTAATGCCCATAATAGCAACCTCTTAGGGTTTTCTGTCTGTTCTTCCCTATGGAAGGTAGCATACGGTTGGACTGGCGTCAAAACATTGCAATAGGTACGTCTCCGAGCCATTTGTTTACGAATACTATGGAAAAAGATTTTTGACTAAAACCAATTTTAATAATTTTGTGAGGGAACGAGCATAGATAAAATTAAAATAATATAAAATTAAGAGACATGCTTACCTTAACATTCACTTAAAGCGTTACCAAAGCATCCAACATGCATCATGCCAACATTTTCCAAAGCACATTCACATTTTTTATGAAATGAAAATAAAATAGCCATAGATATTTAGTATATAGTAACTACAAATAAAAGAATATCATATTTTCAAATTATTTATTAAAAGCAAACACAGGGTGATTACAAACCAAAGCGTGATTAAATGTAACGATGACATTATGAGGGCATGCAAATTACGTTTCTGTCCTTTCAGCACATTGGTTCAAAGAACCAGTGACTGTACTGATTAGTAGTAGCAGGAAATCAAACATAATGAAAGAGATACAACTGGAATTTCCAAATTTGAAATATTCAAAATTTCTCTGAAAATTTATTATTCTCACTTTTGAAAGTTCTCTTTGGTTTTTATAGTACAGTAATTAACTAAAGTATCCTTAATACACCCAGTATGTGTCACAGATTCAAAATTAAGACATTACTTATGTAAGACTTTAATCACCTATTAGGTGATTAAAGTCCGAAAGTAGATATTGAAACAATTATGTATTCTATATAATATGAAGCAAAACATTAAAAGAATTATGTATTATGTAGTAATATGATTTTAAAATTATGCATTTTAAGACCATTGCAGACCGATTAGAAAGCATACCAGCTTTGTGCGATGCAAGGTATTAAATTATGTTCCAAATATTATGAGATAAAGCGGATGCATTTACACAGCAATGCAGTTTCGTCTAATAAATTACTTCATAAACGGTTTGCATCAGCCTTTAATTGATTCAGTGTCGGGTATTAAAATCACAAATGCATAAACAGAAACATATAAGTATATATAATAACGCGAACACATAACATGCACGTTTTATACATATTGTTGCGATGGACAAAAACTTATAACAAAATGCATAAAACACTTGTTGAACGACATATAATACATAAACATATAAAATTTACAGTAATTGTTCCACGGTCGTGATAGTTACCAAATAACTCTAAATGTTCGTTTGAAACATAACAAATATAAAGTGTACTTTTTATTAATATTAATAAAGAACGTAAATTTATGGCATTTGACTAATAATTTGATATTAATTAATTTAGTGAAGTACTTAGCTTTGGTTTCGATTACGTTAGATTTATTTTTAATAAATTTAAATATTATCAGGTACCTGTCATTTTTAGCAACTTTCTATTATTTACGAAAAGTTGTATGATTTATTTCTATCGATATTCAGTCGACCAATTCTTCGTATAATTTTTTATGGCACAGATCAGTCTTGTCAATAATATAATAACGAAAAATGTCACAGCAAACTTTTAAAATTTATCAGCCCTAAATTCATAAAACTCCCAGAAGGTATACAAGGGTACAATTTGGTTGAAAAAAATTAATGTAATAAATTGATAAATTTCAAAGTCATTTTCTTAACAATTTAAAAGAAGTAAATTTAATACTACAGACTACAATATCTTTGGAAAATCCAGATTTGATATCTATTTAGTATCAAGTTACAAAATGACCAATTAAAATTTAGTATTCTTTCCAAAGGCAAATAACGAAATGACGAAATCCAACGACCAAATTGTACATTAGACGCGATCACAGTAATGAGGCACACCGTTATATTAAAGCTTGTGCAGGTAAAGGGTAGGCAGAGGGTTGATATTTAAGAGAACCGCCGCGATGGTGTCAAGTTCCAATACTTGATAGGGCGAGACACATCCAGGTACGAAAACTGTTGAACAGAGCACGCTTAGTGGCAACACTAAAGCTAGATCAAGACTTTTTCATACAACCTAGATTAATTCAGCTAGATGTTTTGCATTGACCATGGAAATACAGTGTATCATAGTGGGTTCGATTCCCACCCAGGACTAACATTTGTGTGACGATGTATGTTAATATGTACAAACAAAATATTATATCAGTTGTCTGGTTCCCATATTATAAGCTATGCTTAGCTTATTGATGGCGCTGTGTGAAATGTCCACCAATATTTTTATCTTTCACTTTCGTATAGACAGTAGATAACGTATGAACAGCAGGGTAAAAATAACAGACAACATGCATCATATAATATGATATAAACACATGCAGAAACATGCAACACATACAAGCTGAATAATATAGCAATATATAACTATATAGCTATATATAACATAGCTACACATAAGTCCAGTATAGATAGTGCTATCCAAGAACACGCAGTCCACTCCCCTTCCTAATGGCTCTCAGTACAAGCTAAAACTCAACACTAGCTGCATGCTCACTGGCCTCATAGCTCAGTTGGTAGTAACCCTATCATCTGCGCTGTAAGTCGTGGGTTCGATTTCCACCCAGGACAAACATCTGTGTGACGAACATAGATGTTTGTTTTGTGTCTGAGTGTTGATATATATTATATGTAAGTATTTACGTATTTAAGTATTATATCACTTGTCCGGTTCCCATAGTACAAGCTATGCTTAGTTCGGGGCTAGCTAGCGCTGAGTGAGATGTTTTTAAATAAAAAAATGAACTTGAGCAGCCAGATAAAAGCCACATTTATTAACTGTTTAGCACCGACTAGGGCTTATATACGCTTTAGCGTAAACAGTAAACAGAGAATGAGAATATGAGTACCGTTATCCTTTCGGCTGCGCCAATTTACTGCAAGTTGTAACTGTATTATTATACCCTGACAGAATCATCACCATTACAAACTATTATTGAAATTATTGGAGATCCGTAGCGCTGTTATTATCCTGATGGCTACGACAGGTGTCTCTTGTGATTAGTATATTGGCGCAGCCAGAGGGATAACTGGAAGATATAACATGTTGTTCCTAACAAAGCTGTACTCACCGGAGCTCGATTGCGCGGGAAGGGTGACAGACATACAATGAGCACGGTCATATTGTCGCACCCGAGTCCACCCGTCGCGCAGTTCGGTGCGAGGCAACGGTGCATTAGCGCTTCGCACACGCCCGCCGGCTCCCAGCCGCTCAGAAGACGGTCGCGGCAGAATGATATCACCTCCTGTAATCATTTCGCGACTACAATAGTACATGTGCCATTACATGTACTCATGTAATCACCTTGACTGCTCTAATTGCCATTGAAGCGAGTAGGTCTAAGTTCGATTCCAGGAACCGGATCCCGGGAACAATGTTATTGAACATTATTTCTGCGGTAGTACCTCTCAATTTTTCATGATTTTAAATAATATCCATCCAACGGTTGTTCCAAAAGTAAAGAGATCGCAGTTAGCGATATGGCCGCCCATCGTGTTTACCATTGTATGTTTTTGGTGTATACGATATATTAATTTATGAACGCATAGCTCGCCTCACCTCATTCGACAACACCTCCCAAATGCCGTCACAAGCGATCACTATAAACTCCCAGTCCTCGTTTAGTTGCCTCACTTGAACATCAGGAAACGCTGCAACAAAATACAACTGATTAGATATCTGAAAAACTATCAAAAGTGAATAATATTATAGTTATTTTTATCAGACACCCCTCCGACCCTCGGATGATTTCAGGAAAGGGACCTAGCTCATTAGGTCTTCATGTCGTGACGCTAGACCAAATTTTTTATCTCTTTTTCACTTCGTATCCCGCAATGTCCCACGCTTGATGAAATGCGTCATCAATGACAATTGCCGAAGCCAGTGGGATTACTTTGCGATGAACGAATAATATAGACGTTTTACCTATAATTAAAACGTTTATTAAACATACTTACCTTATTAGAAACCTATATTTATATAATGAGAGTAGCATACTTGATTCATACCTAGTACTAGTCGTTTGACACAGCGGTCCATCCGGTTTTTACCTCACTTCCGTTTCCTCAAATAATAATTTTTGCCCCACCACCATCACATCCGGCAGCTCGAGCGTCAAGTGAGATCTTAGTATCATTGGTGCCCTCTGGGTTTTTCCCACTCAGGCAGAGGTTGAAAATATAGGTTTCTAATAAGGTAAGTATGTTTAATAAACGTTTTAATTATAGGTAAAACGTCTATATTAAACAGTACTGTACCGTTATTAGAAACCTATATTTATATAATGAGAGACATGTTTGTTATCGCCTGGTGGTGATGGTGTGACGCCAATGTGATATATGGTCCCAATGACTATGAAACCTTTGTTAAATAAAAAAAAAATATGCATTGTTTGTGAAAGATAATAAAGATTTATTTGTATAGGTAATTAGAAACTTATTTTTGTAAATAAGTAGTTATAATAGAGTAGAGAATAGAGTGATTATATAATTATATATTTCAACTAAATCGCTTTTGTTAATTTATTAGAAAACGTAACGAATTAATCACTTCAACGAAACATAATCTTTGGATTTTCACGAGAATCAATTGATTGGTTCAAAACGTGAGGTAATGTTCGATATCGATACAGAGGGGATGATTTCCCTACAGTAAAACTTTTTGAATGTATTTTCAGCTTTCCAATTGCCTCTTGCAAGAATATCATCCAAAGGGATGTTGTCCATCCAGTGTTTTGAAGCCACAGCAGATCTAAAGCTGCCTGGTGTGCTTTCTATACCGGCTTCCCGCAGAAGGTTCTTGATCCATCCCGCTATTATTGTACGTGTTGCTGCTTTAGGCTTGCCGCATGTGCTAATGAATAAGTGATCAATTTTTGTACCAGTCCTCCTTGGTTGAGAGAGATGAATCAACCGTTTAACCCAGTAGGTTGGGTCCAAGTTCTTATTGTCCTTGTTTTGTAATAACTTCCATCCAGATTGTATTCGGCTTGGTGTGTCAGTTTTGGAGCCATAAGTTGGCCAAAGAATAATGCTGTCGTTAGACTCAACTAGGTGTACTGGTGAAATTTTCAGCAGGGTCAGGTCGTGTACTCTCCGCCCTGAACAGAGAAGGAGTACAGCCGCCGTATGTTTTGACACTTCGTAAAAATTTGTTGTTTCTGGATCTTTTTGATCCAAGATTTTAGTAAGCATATCAATATCCCATATTGGTGGTTTAGGTTGCCTAGGATTTGCAATCGATATAGACTTGAGGACTTGTTTAACAAGTGTATGTGAACTTAGTTTAATATGATCGTTTGGATCACACAGGGTCGATATAGCCGACTTATGAACCTTTATTGTGTTTAACGATAAGCCTTCCTTTAGATGTAAGTCCGTTAAGTATCGAGCAAGTATAGCGCCATTAGGGTTCCCTGCGTCTACTCCGTTATCCAAAGCCCACATCGCCCATCTTTTCCATGCTGGTTTGTATGTGTTTATTGTAGATTTGCGCCAGCTAGATTTTAAAAAGGCCTTTTGTTCGTCTGACCAGTCACTCAAGCATAAGTCCCACCCCCACATCTCCAGATCTCTATTGTCATTTCCGTCACTTTGGGTGGTGGGAGACCTGTTGACATGTCTATTAGGACTTCCGATAGGCTGTTGATGATGAATGGGGGTCCTAAGGCCCTGTTCTTGAGGTCTGATCGCCAAAACACCTTCTCCCATCGCGGTACCACTAAAAGATACACACCCTTGCATTTGTTCATATGTGCAAGAACTTTTGGAATCAGGTAGGGTGGTGGAAACACCCAGGCTAGCGTGAAATTCCATATTATCCCCAGAGCATCGTGATGCCAAGCTTGGGGGTCGTTCAGGTCCATGGTGCAGTATTTCTCGACCACATGTGCTTGTCGAGAAGCAAAGAGATCTATTTCGGGTTCGCCCCATTTCTTGAACACAACCTTTGTCAGTGTTGGTACAAGATGCCACTCTGGTGGCTCTCGCTGGCGTGACAACCGGTCTGCCTCCGTGTTGAAATTCCCTGGAAGATGGTAGATCGTCATGTGAATGTTGAACCGATCTAGGGTCAGAAGGGCATCTGTTGCTAAGTCGACCAGCGCTTTGGATCGAGTGCCTCCCTCGTTGCGTAGATATGATACTACGGTTCTGTTGTCGCATTGGATCAACAATGCACTCGAGCATAACTGGTGACCGTAAAGGTTTAAAACTTTTATGATGGCAATCATTTCTTTTTGGTTGCAATGAAGGTTTTTCTCTTCTGCAGACCAGGTTCCCTGTAAACTTATGCCATTCAGTCTTGCACCCCACCCCACGTCGCTGGCATCTGTGGTCAGATAATGCGAGGGGAGAGGGTGGTGTATCGCCGATCCGTTTTTGTAATGATTTAGCCACCAAAGCAGTTCTTCTTTCGCTTTTGGGCACAGGTGAGCGAAGGTTTTTTGTCGTGCTTTTAGCAAATAATTGGCATACCCCTGCAGAGCTCGAAAATTCAATCGCCCCCTTTTTACCACAAAACTTGCGAAATTCATGGATCCGATGAGACTTTGAACCGTTTTGAGGTCTGTTGTGTTTGTTTTGATCAGAGCTTGAATCTGAGTCTTCAGCTTGGATGTCAAACGGTCTGGGAGGTATTTGAAATTTCGGCGCGTGTCCCATACTACTCCCAGAAACTCTATGGACTGTTGTGCAGTCAGGATGGATTTTTGCTTGTTTAGCCTCCATCCTAGGTGTTCCAATAATTTTACTGCAATATCGGCGTGTTTTTGTAACGAGTTTCGGTTCTGGTGCACCAGAAGAAAATCGTCGAGGTATACTAGTATACGAAGACCCTGTTTGCGCAGTTGTTCGGCTATCCAGTTCGTTAGAGTCGCGAACGTTTTTGGCCCTGTACTCAAGCCAAAAGGGAGACAAGTCATTTCGTACAGCTTTTCGCCGTAAATCAGTCTCAAGAAGCGCCGATGGCTCTTTGCTACTGATAAATGGAAATAAGCCTGATGGAGGTCTATTTTCACCATCCAGTCTTCCTGTTGTAGGAAGTCTGATACCTTGTAGGTGTTTATCAGTCTGAATTTGTCGGTGTGAACATATCTGTTTAGATTTTTTAAATTGAATATTGGCCTTGACGTGCCGTCGCTTTTTGGTCTCAGAAAAATCGTGGAGATGAAGCTTGGAGATGGCTGTGCCAGTTTTATGATACCAGAGTTCCTCATTTCTAGAATAATTTGCGACATCTCTGGCGAGAAAGTCGTTTGGCTGTTGCTTTGACTTGGCATCTGTAACGGTGGCTTTGAGATGAAAGGGATGCGGTATCCTGCTACAATTTTGATGATGTAAGGCGGGGCCTGGAGAATTTTCCAACGATTTAGATATTTTCTCAGCTGTCCGGCACGAAAAGGCATGTTGCAGTCAATATTTTCGTTTATAATGACTTCCCCTTTCCTTATGGGATGGGGGAGAGTTATTCTTGCGACAGTTATGTTGTTGCTCATACTTCTGTCGCTTTCCGCCCCTTCCGCGAAACGATTGTTGCCTCTGGCCTGTTTTAGGCGGCATGGTTTTTGCGTCGTTACCTCGAAACATTTTATAATCCTGTCCATGAGGACCTGGCGGTCGCCCCAATGGACTAGGGTTACTGGGTGGAACGGTGTTTATTTGACCCTTGTTTTTCGGCCAAAACAAGTTTTTAACACCCCCGGCTTTGTCCAAGACCGATGTAAATTTATCTTCTACAAACAGTGTTGCACAGGACGGTGGAATTTTCCTCAACACCTCTTTGTGCATCGGGTCTTTAACGGCATTTATTATGGAGTCCCTTCGGTACTGAACTAGTTCGGCTCTGTGGCCACATGCTAGTTGGAACAAATCATTTGTGATTTTAGGGTACTCACCTTCCGAAAATATGTTGTTAATTTTCTGAACGATATCAGCATAATTGAGGTGCGCTTCGTTTTTTGCCCAGCTGAGAAATTCGTTCATATCATTTCGAATTGTTTCGCTTTGTTTAAGCAAGGCGAAGGTTAAACTTGCGAGTGCAGTCTCCATATGTTTGGTGAACTTGGAATTATCATAGCTTTTCACTTCAGGATTTGATTCTAGGCTGGTAAAACCTGGTGCATGTACGTATTTTTTCTGAACTTCTGTATAACGTACGCTATGCCAATCCGATCGTTCAAAATGTTGCAACGCTTTTAATTGCTCAAGTAAATCGGAAGGAGCCTCCGGCACTGAGGGTTCTTTAACTTTTGTAGCCACTGCAAAATTAAACTGCTGGCTACTTTTACCAGAAAGACCCATAGGTGTCGACGTTTCGAGGGGTTCGCCGAATAACTCCCCACTAATGTTTGTTTCTATGGCGCAACCGCTGCAGTCGTTACCTAACGGCTGTGATTGGTTCGGTTGACCTTGATTTTGTAATCTTTCCAGATTCGATATTCTATCCATTAACATGTCCCACTTACTGTTGTGCCGGCGGCGCCTACGCTTATTTCTCTTTCTATTCCTTTCATCGTCAGAGCTTGAGGAGCTCAAACACGAGTCCGAATTAGAATCAGAGCTTGAATCACGGTTAGTTTTCCGCTTCCTCTTCAATTGTTCTTTGTCTGCGTGCACCTCTGTGTCTGGATTCGATGGACCCGCTATTCCTTCCATAGTCGATAAATAAATCTACAATAAAAGCAAAAATATTAACAAATGACCGAACGGTAACACCGTTAAGGAGTAGATTAACTACTTCTGTACCTGACAAATTTTATATGCAACGTAACACTTTCATTTTAACGAAACATACGTCGTAATACTAAAGATACACAGCAAAATATTTTGCCTAATGCGTGATCATAGTTTGTAGAAATTGTTACCTTGTATTCATAAGTTACTGTTAAGTTATAGACAGTATTGTATTTCAAAATAACAAAAAGAAAAGAAGAAATTGTACTTACAAATCAGAAGCAAAGCTTCCAATTTACCCACTTTTTCCGTAGATTTCGTTACTCTTAGGTATTATCGTGTCGTCCGACAAAAATAAATATTGAGACTTGGTTTGTGAGACCAAGCTCTTTACTAGGCGACCTCCTTGGTCGAAAATCAGAACGCCAATGATACTAAGATCTCACTTGACGCTCGAGCTGCCGGATGTGATGGTGGTGGGGCAAAAATTATTATTTGAGGAAACGGAAGTGAGGTAAAAACCGGATGGACCGCTGTGTCAAACGACTAGTACTAGGTATGAATCAAGTATGCTACTCTCATTATATAAATATAGGTTTCTAATAACGGTACAGTACTGTTTAATGTAACTTTACGATAAAATAATACCATAACACGTCAAATTTGGAATATTAATAAAATAAAATGACAGCTCAAGAAATGAAACATTAAATCGTAATACCTGACGATCTGCAATGCGGCATGAGCCTCTTCTTATATAAGTTAAGGAACAAGCACATGATCCACTCAATGTTTTGGGTCCTCCCTTACTTAGTTATGGAAAGAGCCATGTCACAATGTACTGCGCCCGTAACTATGAGACGTGAAAGTGGATTATCTTATTTAGCAGCAACCACACCTTCCAAACCGGTACACCGCAATACATATATTTTGACTGGCCTAATAGGTCAGTAGGTACTCTGGCTATATAATATATATAGCCTTATAGGGTTAGCTTTTGCAAATAAGATATAAGTGAATATTTGCATACCATATTAGGGGAATGTGAGAACTTGCCATATTTTATGTCACCGTGATGTAACACATTGAAGCAAATGATTTGATTTGATATGATTGGTTTGATTTGATTTGAATCAAACCCTGGAGTTGGTACAGTACGTACCGGTGACGATCTGCTGCTGCGGCGTCAGTCTGTAGTTGCGCTTGAACACGTAGTCGCCGAGCGCGCGAGACAGCGCCAGGTTGCCGTTCACACGATTAAGCTGCACCCACCCGCCGCCCGCGGTGATCCGCCGCAGCTCCTCCTCGTTGTTCGGTTTGTGATCGTATGACAGCACCTCCACCTGACGACACATATCATAATAACTAGCTGTTGCCCGCGACTTCGTCCGCATGGAATTCGGTTTTATCACGCACCCCTATTTTACCCCTCGGAAAAGTAGCCTAAGTTACTCCTTGTTACATCAGCTATCTGCCAGTGAAAGTCCCGTCAAAATCGGTCCAGCCATTTCAGAGATTAGCCGGAACAACAGACAGACAGACAGACGGAAAAAATTGAAAAAAAAAATATGTTTCGTTATATGTACCGTGTATACCTCCATATGCACTTAGTAAAAAGCTGTTATTTTAATATTACAAACAGACACTCCAATTTATTTATTTTTATAATAATATCAATAAAGGAATATGAAATAAAGGTTTTGACTTTGACTTTGACTACAAAAAAGTCATATCAAAGTCATATCAGTTGTCTGGTTCCCATGACACAAGCTGTGCTTAGCTTACTTTGGGGCTTGATGGCGCTGTGTGAAATGTCCACCAATATAATTATTATATTTACGTTGTTTTGTTTTAAATACATTGAGTTTTCATTTTTTATTGTGGGGGTATTTCGTTTTAAAGCTGTGCTCCTTCAAATGTTATTGTTTTTTTTGCCACAATTTAACCGCACTGACGGTAGGACTAGAAAACTGTCTCGGCGAGTATTACGTTTGGTTAACTGTCGCAATGTTATGAATAATATACTAGTATGGAGAGAACTTATTATAATTTTACGTATTGTAGATGCATTACTATTTGATATTCATAAATTTAGTTTCATCATAAATTTTTGTCGTTTTTGTGGAGATAAGAATAATGAAAGAAGGAATTTAAAAAATTCATTTTGGATAGTTTTATGATCTGCTAATTTTGATTTGGAGGCACTGCCAGTGGTTTCTATAAGATATGATAGATTTGGTTTCACTAAAGACTTGCTAAATGGTAAAGCGCACTATTCGTGGAATACACCAAACAATTTCAGGAGGACGTATACGCCTGTAACCCTATCTGGGTAACGGGCGTGAAGGTGAATGTGTCGCTCAGGGCTGTCATCCCCGGGCGAGGGTGGTCCATTAGTAGGGGCAGCATCCCTTTTAATTGCTCTCGATAGTAACCGATACCGAGACAAATTGGACACAGGTAGGGGTATTTGCACATGCGCAGTAAGCTTCACGAGACGAAAGCCGCTACGAATTTCACCTCCTAGCATACAAGGGAGCGTAGCTCAATGGGAGAGCGTTCGCCTTGACCGCGAAAGGTCCCGGGTTCAAACCCCGGCGTTCCCAGTTAAGAATCGAAGTCCTGAAATTGAAAAGGACTGCGATTCTTAGTTTTGTTGAATTCGTTTCATAAATGTACTAACGTTATAAATTTCAATATCTACATTTTTGTGTTAGATGTTATGTAAAAATACCAACAAATAAAGTTTTCTTTCTTCTTCTCTTCTTTTTTCTGAAAGGAGCCTCTTTGTGGCGCACTTAAAATCCGTTCGAGAGAACCATAGACTCGAATAGAATAGAACAGTATGAGTAATGTCACTGACCACTCCCCTGACGCTTGCGATCGCGCGTGAGTCCCCAACGTTGGCGCAGTACAACATGTTGTCCTTAATCAGCACCACCACAGCCGTGCTGCCGGCCACCTTCTCCTGGAGCATGTTCTCCTCCAGCATGGCCTGGTCCAGGTCTAGGAAACCCTGGAAACAATTGACGTTTTGCTAGATTTTTTAAGTGATGGTGGAACGAGCTGTCTGAACCTGATGTTTATTATTATTTAATTATTTATTTAAAAATACATGTATATCCGAAGTTAATAGTTTAAAGTTTTTGTTAACACATAATTTCACTTACAGGTAGTCATAGCGTGCATTAGAGATTTTAGGAGAAAACAATATACAAATTTAAAAATTATATCACGCTCCTAAACTAGGTTAAAAATAATTAAATTAGAGTTAAAATTAAGTTTATATATTATGTTAATTAGTAACCGCCGCCCATAGACAATAACAATACGACTTGTTGCTTTAAAACAACAGTTACCTGCTTCAAAGCCTCTTCAATGTTGCCGAGATGGTACTCCGGACGAGCTGTGATGAACTTATGCAGATGCTTCCCAGCATATTCAGCTATATTGGCTCCTGTAAATAAAACATTTACTATTAACTCTTGCCTTTTAAAAATAGTTGTGTAGCTAATTTCATGTTAGTTCCCTTTTAAAACTACTCAGTAGCTATGCTTTTAAATAATAATTATAATATTGGTGGACAATTCAGTGCCATTTAGCCCCAAACTAAGCATAGCTTGTACTATGGGAATCAGACAACTGATAGAATACATATATACCTTTTTTTGCAAATACATACATATAATACATATTAACACCCAGACACAGAACAAACATCTATATTCGTCACACAAATGCTTGTTCGATAGGAAACTAAAAATGTGTCACTTTATATTCAACACAAAATGGTTGTTTATTAAATGCTTATGTGACATAATCAGATACTATCTGTGCCCGCGGCTTCGCCCGCGTTGGATTCAGTTTGTGACTAAAGGAGTAGCTTTGTGGTTTAGTCATTTTTATCAATTTGTGAATTAAACTGACATAAAAGTAGCCCAAGCTATTTTCCTTATAACATCAGCTATCTGCCGGTGAAAGTCCCGTCAAAATCGGTCCAGCACAGATTTTCCAGAACAAATAATAATAATAATAATAATAATCATCATAATCTTTATTGTTATTACCATCAATGTACAATTGCTTTGAAGTCTTGTTAAATATTGTATTTCGGAAGCCATTGTTTTCTCCCAGAAGTGGGTATCACAACATATATCCAATATGTGTAATTCTCAAAACAGATTTATATATCCTATTCATATAATTAAATTCACATAAATAAACAGAAAGATACACAACACAAATATTTAAAAAGAAATTGTTTTAACTACCATTTATACTTTCATATGGAGTAGAAAGCTGTTTTGACATTACAAACAAACACTTCAATTATATTTATTTGTATAGATTTTTTATGACATTGCAATAATGTTGTGAAATATAGGTGTGTAAGACATATTTTAACTTACTGTCACTTTAACCGAATACTCAACACAAATTGCTAATGACGATTTGTTTTATTATATTGCAATAATATTGTGAAATGTTATGACGCAAATGCATTCATTTAAACAAAATATTTATAATCACATACTTGCATCGGGCGACTGTAACTGAAACAAAACTCGGCTACTCACTATCTTCACTTATGTAACAGACCTGCTCGGCATTTACTATACTGATTCAGTTCTTAGCAAGTATTATTTATTACACCTATCAATAAATAACTAAATATTCATTCATTGACTTAGTGCTAAGATTAAAGTTGTGATTTGGCATCTAATAAAAGGTAACAATGATCCTACAACAACAGTAAGAAAGAAAAACATATATTACAGTACCATCTGCTTGATACTATAATCTATCAATATCCATCAAATATAATGATTTCTGATGCAGATTCCACGACTAGTGCAAAAATGAAGTCAATGTCAAGGTATAATGTGGTTTTTATTAATAACATAGGGTTTGGAGAGGTATGAAACTTAGCGGTAAGTATGCATGACTTTATGTTTTGAATATTACTTATTGATGTTTCCAAGCCGTTTCTTTATGAATTCTATGGAAATAAGGATTTAGTGACTATTTGGATATCCCACATTCCAGAAAAATCTCTCAATCACTCACCCCCATGGCCATCGTAAACAGCAAAAAAAGCTGTCCCTGGGTCATCAGGCAATGACAGTATGTGCGTATGGGAGTCATCCATAGATACCCTCCAGCCCTGCATGCACGAGGATCCGACCAGGTAGCGGTTGTCCTGACATGTCGCCGACTGCTTCTCCGTTACTGGCTCTGAGAGGGTTTGACCCATTACCCTGAAAAATTGCAGTATAATGACTTATACTTAAAATACTTAAGTAAAAAGATTAATCATTTCCACATCAGTTTTGACAGTTATAACACACTACTAAAACGAAATATAACGAACAACAATATGTCCAGTATCAATAATAATTAATAATAATAGTATTAATATGACATAGATAATCTAAATCACAGTATTCCATGCTTTACATGTAAGAACATGTCAAGTCACAACTGCATAGCTACAGACTATTTGTTCTGTTTATGTATCACTTCAGTAAATAAAGAATTACGTACATGGTTCCCAGATGATATAATAAAAAGTGCAAGTTAAGAATCAGTAGATATAACCAAGCTATCGTTAGATATGACTAAGTACTGATGTCATTCAAACTTAGCTCATTGGAAGACAAAATGTTTTTTATTTTATATGAAGTTATCGACTTCGAAATGTAAACATAATAACTGGGAATATGCATAATACAACTTATCAACGTAAGATATAACATTCAAAATAACGCAAATAAAAGATACGAGACGAAATGCAAGATTCTGTTAAAGCAAGCAACAACTGAAACGTACAGTTCGTAATACTCACAATATTTGACTACTTCTGTATTACTGAAAAAATATTTCACTGTTTTTTATGAGAATATAGAACAGGTTGTAATGAAATATTCACTAAAATAATGCGTAGTGTAAATATACAGCAGAAATCTGTATGAGTGATGTCAAAATTGACAATTCAAAATTACATTGACATTGACATACAGACGTAAACCAACATGAATATTTACAATCTACCTTAGCTACAGCACGAATCTGAAAAAGCATACATAGGTACTACTGAGAATTTAACTATTTGTTTTTCAATATACAAGCACAGGCTAGTACAGCTTAGACGAACGGCAATTGTAGAGCGGTAGAACTGTCAGCTACTTAGCTCCAACAATTTTGGCCACACAATTGCTATCGTAATTGAGAAAAAAATATGTTTTAATCATTGAAATCAAATAAACTTAATAAGGGGATAGACATGCCAGTACATTTTTATTATAAACGAATTAGCGACATGTTCTTCCAAAATTGATATACAGTGCAGATCAAGATTAGAAATAAAAAAGAATTATGAAACCCTAAACTGTGGCGCCAAAATCAAGTTATATTGAGCTGTGTAACAGATAGCTCCAGCTCTCCACCTATAAGTCCAAACATTGTTATATGGTTTTATAACAACAGAACATGAAAATCTTACCTTATTAACCTAGATCCAGACAACATCATTTTGGAAAAAACAATACTAATGGACTTCAAAAGTCAAAGAAATAGAACAGAACCATTAAAAGTAGTTTCAAAATCATTTCAAATTTACACCAAAATACAAATTGTTTTGATTCAGGGTTTTCATATTAAACACAACATTGACATTTATGTCAGAATGATTTTAAAGTCGTTCACAAAGGTAAGCCAATGGAGGTAGTATGTACTTTCGTACAACAGATATTATCTCTATGGGTAAGCCATATAAGTCCCTACTTACCCGGATAAGTAGATAATTAAAAAGAGGTTCTTCTAATAACGTGCCGATAACTCCATGGATTACATACAATAGGTTGAGCCTCAACCTGTATATTAAGTCTACTGATGGACATAGGCTTCTTCGAGCAAGAATCGCATCCCGCATCTACTTTCTTCAAGCCACCCTAACTCGTTCCCTTTTCACTAAAGTTAGACTTTCAGTCTATGGATAAGTACTTACTTCACTAATAGTAGTATAGTAACAAGTTACTTTTTTGTCTTAACACTCATTTTTATAACTACCATTAGTGGTTGGCACCGAAACGAAAATAGCACCGCAATTATAATTATTAGTTATACTATTTTGGGTTATTAGGTAATAAAACTACTGTGTGGTTTGTAATGATATCTGCTAACGGGATTTTTTCGAAGAAAGTAAGAACTAAAAATATCAGAAATCGCGATCTTAACACTCGAACATTTGACTCAAACGCACAAAATTATATTAGCATTATCATCCAAAACAAACCCATAGCACAGTTTCCAGATAATTGGATAAATGATGACGGCAGGTTAAAATATATTGTAAATGCGTTATGACTACTGTAAGTAATTTTAAAGTTACGCATACATAATAGGTACAGATTAGAGTTGCATAAAGATCATGGCTGAGACAACATTTTGACTTTTTACAAAGACGGTAATATAACAGGATCGGCAACATGCTAGTAAAAAACCGCAAAAATAAAAACAACTGCAGGAAGCGACCCTTTTTTCTTAGCTAGCAGCATAATAATAACAATCCAAAAAAGGTTAAAAACAAAAAAGTTTATTACGTTAATTTTTGTCACAGAACTTATCATTCCAAATTTGAAAAAGTTTGTTATACTTTTGCTCTTCTGGTACACATAAACTTCTTTTTAATAGGTACTGATATACTAAATAATATACAACTTTCAAGTTTTTTCTAAACTTTGTTTCTACCTTAAACGATTATCATAATTAAACTGTCCTATCTAAACAGACCAAAAGGAAGGTGTAGTAGTTCTGTGTTTACAGAACATTTTACATTTTAAATCGATTCAATATGAAAAGTTCACGTGTCACACATGGCTACTTCCATAGGTACTACATTGTTGCTAATTCAGCAAAAAACTAGTGCTCTTCCATGAGGTCGAAGTATTCAATTACATTTATATCAAGGGGAGAGTGATGAAATCAACACCGCACCGCACCGCACCGCACCGCACCGCATCAGTGTCGAGTGACTGCGCGTCTCGCAAGCGCGTGTCGAATTCCCGCGCATTATAAATTTCGAATATTTTAATTTTTGTATCGTTTCAGCTCAGGATTGTTTCGGAAAATGGCGTGTCCTATGCAGTAAGTAAATGTTACTTATTCATGTTTTACATTAGATTTTTAATGAGTTGTTTATTTTTGTGGTTATACTACCCACCTATGGATGAAAGTAATTATAACGGAAGTCACGTTATTTATCTTGTGGAAGAATATCATAAAAGCGACTTTCCCAAAAAACTAACGTATTAATTTTCAATTTCAGTTAGAGAGCCACCTTTTGCGAAAATGGCTTATGAGAATATTACATATTTATTTTCAATCAGTCTTCGCTTCTTTTGTGAATAAAATAGTATATGAATAGTGTTTTTACTACATTCATTTTAACATAAACTTAAAATAACTTTACTAGATCAACATATCAATGCCTTTATAAAGTTTAATCGGTTTTGAGCTATCTGTTCCCCTATATAACAAATAATACGTACCTAGTTCAAATACAAAGTTTGGTATTAAAATAGCTTCTAGGTACTATAGTTTTCAGTAGCTTAAGCCAATTACGTGTTTCTTTACTAAAAACGACATTTGAAAAATGGGGTAGCTCGAAAAATAAATGGCATATTGCGAAACCTTTTTAATATATCTTCTGTGTATTATAAATATCCTTTTTAATATATCTTCTTTGTATTATAAATATCCTTCTTTTTACTTGTTGCAGTTTGCAACAGAATAAGAATTTTTTTATTGGAGTATCAGACTAAAGAACTAGGTACCTTTAAGTATTCCAATAAGTATTCTGAATGAGTCATTACCATTTTATGAAAACAAGCCTAGACCTATTTTATCTCACAGTAATCAAGCACAAAATGATTAATTACTGCCAAGGGAGGTAGATGTCCCGTGTTGCATTATTTTAAACTATTAATAGACTTTAGTCGCTAAGCAGCCGTGTGTATGCTACTGACATTCAGTTTATAGAACTTTATTTCTCAAAAAAGACATAATGTCACTTACATGAGAATAAATCAAATGATTAATTACGATAACTTATGTGCGTCGTTCTAGTAGGTATGTTGCTAATTATAATTTTAGTTTTACCCATCCAATGTATTTAAGTAATATATAACTACTAAAAGTAATTTTGAAAAATATATTCCAGTAGTTTTGTTTTAAATACACTGAATGTGTTTTCATTTATTAATGTGGAGGGTATTTTGTTTGTGCGCCTTCAAATATTATTGTTTTTTACCATAATTAATTAAACATTACTCAGGTAGTCATTAAAAACTTTATTCATTGACTTAGAATCTAATAAGAAATAATAATTATACATTGCTTAAACTAGGAAATACTGTGTCTCAGGTGAAAAAGGGTAATACAGAAAATAATCAAACTAATACACTTACAATCTGTGTACCTAAATGACGAGTTAGTGCTATTTTATTATGGAACAGATAATTTAGATTATTTTATTATTTATTTTCGAACTGAAGCTACGGTAGCGATCCCTTAACCGCTAAGTGAAATAGAACGGAGAATAAAATTTTAAGGGCGCATCACGTTTAGGCACGTGAGAGAGGGTGAAGAAAGATAAAATATTGGTGTACATTTCACACAACGCCATCTAGCCCCAAAGTAAGCTTGTATCATGGGAACCAGACAACTGATATACTTATATCTCTTATATGTCTGTATACCTATATACTTTTTTGTAAATACATACATATAATACATTTAAGACATAGAACTAAAATCTATGCTCGCCACACAAGTGTTTGTCCTGGGTGGGAAGCGAACCCACAACCCACAGCGCAGCAGGCAGTTACTACCAAATGAGCTTTGAGGCCAGTCTGGCTGAGAATATCGCTTAACATAGCCGGGCATCTGCCTGTCGCCATTTTTAACCCAAAAGGCTAAAATTACTACCAACAACACGTAAACTAAAATGGCGAATTGATAAATTGAATTCTACCCTCGAGTGCCGCGTGAATAATCTATACATACAAATAAAATTGGAGTGTCTGTTTGTAATATCAAAATAACCGCTTTTTACTAAGTGCATATGGATGTATACGCGGTACATATACCAATACAACATTTTTTACAACCTTTGTCTGTTTGTTCCGGCTAATCTCTGCAATGGCTAGACCGATTTTGACGGGACTTTCATTGGCAGATAGCTGATGTAACAAGGAGTAACTTAGGCTGTAATACGATATTAATTTGTGAAGCTGAAATAAAATTTATTGATTGATTATTTATTGATTAGGCTACTTTACTGAGGGGTAAAATAGGGGTGCGTGATAAAACCGAATTCCACGCGGACGAAGTCGCGGGCAACAGCTAGTGAACATTAAAATCGATACTGTAAAACTGTTCACTACGCTGGCACGTCACATGAGTTCTCATCATACGATTAGGAACTGGTTCCGCCGTCACAAGTAACAAAATAAGTTATCGGCCAGATAGTGAGGGCAACTTAAATTCGTCATTATCTGTTGTGCAAAATTGTTATTTGGGAAAAACATGGGAGTTATACGAATTTTTCGAGATGTGTGGCCTTGTTATGGTCTCAGTAAGTATTCCATAATATTTGCTAGCATTAGTATTTATTAAATAAATGGTCCCATGCATGTTTTTAATGAGACACAAAAAATGCGAACGTCGTGGGTTCCATTCCCATCCAGGACAAAATTTGCGTGAATATAGTTGTTTGTTTTTTTATTTCATACAGTTACGGAACGAGCTGCGGCCCACCTGGTGTTAAGTGGTAACCTCTGCCTTTAACAACCGATGCTACTTTGGTCCACCCTTATTAGTTACGACAAGACCCAAGTCGCATCGTATGCGCCCGTTACTCTGAGACGTGCAGGTGGAATGTCTCATGTGCCTGTAATTTCATCGGCAACCACACCTTTCAAACCGGAACACAATGACGCGAACGCGTTATTGCTTGGCGGCAGAAATGGGCATGGTGGCAGTACTTACCCGGACGAACTTGGCGAGAGTTCTACTGCTCTTATATAGGTGTTATGACCTTAGTATTATTTCAGTTGTCCGGTTCTCATGATACAAGCTATGCTTAGCTTACTTTGGGGCTAAATGCGTCTGGGAGATGTCCAGTGTCCACCAATATTTATTTTGTTACTACGAATGGTTGAGTAAATCGCCTTAGTTAGTTTAAGTTAAGTTAAGTCGCGAGTTAAGTTTAAGTTTAATTTAGTATGTTAAAAATACAATTGTATATTTTTTTTTGCTTTTCTTTCGAAATTATCTTTAGTTGTAATAATTTTGTCGTTTGGTATTTGTTCTATGTTCTCAATTTGTACCTAACTGATATTATTGTATGTCCGAGAGGACAAACTGTTGATACGTTATAATAAAATAAGATCTTTTTGTACACAGTTTCACAATAAACGTTTCTTATTCTTATTCCTTGTTCACAGATCAATGTTGGACGATTCTAAAGCTCAAGATGGCGAGCAACTAGGCAACGAAGCCGGCATGCTGTACGGGGAATACCTGATGCTAGACAAGCTGCTCGCTGCGCAGAGGATGCTCAGCGCTGAGTCCTCCAAGCCGGTGCATGACGAACACCTGTTCATAGTCACACATCAAGGTAAACCTCACCTAACCTTCACAATTCTGAGATTAGATTTGCTGTTCAAAGCAACACGTCAGTGTAACCCCACCAGCCTTACTGCCGTCCTTTAACTAGAAAGCCGTTAACCATCAAAATGTCAAATTTTGACTTTTTAATAGGAAGCGATACAGTTCAAAGTTCCCTATCTTTCTGTCTAATAAATGTTAGTAAATTATAATTAGTTCCGGAGATGTAAAAAAAATGTTGTAGGCCGTTAAGTGAAGGATTTAAAAGGAATTACTGTGTACTGTGTACTAGGAAACACTGTGTGACATGTCCACACACATATATATATTACTAGCTGCGCCCCGCGGTGTTACCCGCGGTGTTACCCGCGGTGAATAAGTAATCTCACGGGAACACTGCACTTTTCATCTCACGGGAACACTGCACTTTTCATCTCACGGGAACACTGCACTTTTCCGGGATCAAAGTAGCCTATGTATTAATCCAGGATATAAGCTATCTTGGTACCAAATTTCATCCAAATCCATTCAGCCGTTTGAGCGTGAAAGAGTAACAAACATCCATACAAACTTTCACGTTTATAATATTAGTAGGATTATTAATTTTATTTAACTTAAATCTCCGTTTCCAGCGTATGAGTTGTGGTTCAAGCAGATCATTTTCGAAGTGGACTCTGTGAGAGCGCTGCTCGACGTCAAAGGCCTGGACGAAAGCCACACTATGGAGATCCTGAAGAGGCTGAATAGAATCGTACTCATATTGAAGGTAAGATTACATTTAATCATTCCTGCCTTCGGGTTTTCCCGCGTCGAATACAGTTTGTCTATCGTCATTGGCCTTTTCGAATCTATGACATATTATTTAAGGGTGGTAATTATATTATAATTATCTAAAAGTGTAGCGACATGCTTTGGAAGACACCTGATTTATATCAGGAGTGGTTCCAAAGCATAGTATTTATATGTATATAGAATTTATATGCATATTATTTGTATACTTTTTCGTTAATACATGCATATGTATGAATTAACAAAAACGTATATAAATGTTTAATTAATAAAAAGTACAAGTAAAAAAGTTATGTAACATCGAGATCGAACAAACGTCTATGTTTTCGTCACACAATTTTTTGTCCTGGGTGGAATCCGAACCGACAACCTACAGCGCAGAAGGCAACCCTGCCTTTCCAACTGAGCTGTCAGGCCAGTCAATAGTAGTCACACTGGTCCACATACATTAAAATATAGACAAAATGAGTAAATTCAATATTGTATCTTCCTGTTATCAACATCCCAAAACATAGCTGTTTACGCATCAGATGAATGTAATCATGTTTAAGATAACCGATCCTGACACTTGCCCCGCATTGGTCCCAATGTTTTGCTCGTATCTGGTTTTTATACTTTATTTAACTTGCAATGTATGTATGTTTGTTTAGGTCAAAATTTGCTAATGAATTTTGAACCAGTTCTCTAGCCCGAATAGGATGAAATTTGGTATTCGTCCATAAACCTGATGCTTCTGCAATGGTGGTTAGCTGGAGCTGATGCTGCAAGGGTCACCTGCAGACCAGCACAACTCCTCAACTCCTCAACAGCGCTCGGCAGCCATATCGTGTTTAAATTCGATAGATTTGTCTTAACAATTGCTATAGCCCTCTGTGGTATCCAGGGACTGACTGTAGAAGCTTGTTTCGGGAAAAATATATGAATAAAAATATATTTATCTTTAATTATCACTTGGATAGGCCTCTTTATGTTATATACCGGTTCACTTTCATCAGTCACGCGTCACTCATCAAGAATGCAGTCTGCAAGTAGTTAAAAATACTCATAGTTGCTTTTACTGTCGGGGCAAAAAGAATATCTTAATTTATGTTTATCTTAATAAGCTTAATTTATCTGTTTTTTATATAATAACATTTACGGAACGAGCTGACGGCCCTCCTTGTGTTAAGTGGTAACCTCGGCCCATAACAACCGATGCGACTTGGGTCCTCCCCTACTAGGTACGTCAAGACACAAGTCGCATCATATGCGTTATTCTAAGACGTGTAAGTGGAATGTCTCATATGCCTGTAATTACACTGGCAACCACACCTTTCAAACTGGAACACAGTAATGCGAATGGTTACTGCGTGGTGGCAGAAATGGGCATGGTCGTAAAACATAATAAATCTTAAACCTTCGGTTGTTTTTAATGAAGGTTTATATAATTTCATTTCAGGATAAGTTTTTCATATATTTTTACACAAGTAATTCTTGCGGAAAATTAATTTCTGAAATAATACGTCTCACAACGGGCGGGCAAAGAAGACGGCGCAAATATTAAGCCTGGTACACGCACATTTGTTCCAGCTCCTAGTAGACCAGGTGATGATCCTCGAGACGATGACTCCGCTGGACTTCATGGACTTCAGAAACTACCTCCGACCCGCATCAGGGTTCCAGAGTCTACAGTTCCGTCTTCTAGAAAATAAGGTAACTTCACTGCAAAAGTCGAAAGAAACTTTATTTCCCTGAATTAATAAAGAAATAGTTTGTAATCTTCAATAAATAAGGTTCAAAAGATAAAGCCACGCGTGCTCATCGCTTAGTTTGATGCCTGTTCAGTCCTCCATGAGAAGAACAGGCAAGAAACCCCTGAAGATTTTATATTTTATTGTGTTATTTTACGTTATCTGTTTCTTTTTGTTTTACATAGTGTTATAGTATATTACTATATTATAATCTCTTGTTAGTTTTTAGTACACCCAACACCACTCTTCAACTATTAAATATGCTTTTCATCCCAAGGTTGTCTGGAAGAGATCGCTTTACAGCGATAAGACCGCCGATTGTACCTCTAAGTTCTATGTTTTATTAATTGTTACTTATAATGTTCTCTGATGCACAATAAAGTATTATTATAATTATAATACAGTTGGTGTGCTACTTGAGTAAATAAATAAATCTGCCGTCCTTTAACTAGAAAGCCGTTAACCCTCAAAAGGTCAATTTTGACTTTTTAATAGGAAGCGATACAGTTCAAAATTCTCTTATCTTTCTGTCTAAGAAACGTTTGTAAATTATAATTAGTTCCGGAGATATAAAATAAATTGTAGACCGTTAAGTGACGGATTTAAAAGGAATTAAAAAGAGTTCTCTGAACATATCTCAAAAACAACAATTTGGGCTTAACGGCCTTTTAGTTAACGGCAGTAATGTCTATGTCTCTATGTCTATTATCATCTTAATATTTATATAACTCCCACAGCTAGGATTAAAGCAAGCCCTCAGAGTGAAATATAACCAAAACTATCAGACAGTGTTCGGTGATGATCCTGAAGCCATGGAGGCGTTACACAAGTAAGTGTACTACCAATACACAATGGCTTAGTGGTTAGAGGGTAGCGGGTTCGAACCTGCTACCCTCAGACTCGAACGGCACTCGAGTCCCGCGACATATTAATATGATCCGCCGATGTGTTCCGGGTCTGCGTGCTTTTTATGTGATATGATTGACGGAACGAGCTGACGGCCCACCTGATGTTAAGTGGTAACCGCCGTCCATAGACAACAGCAATGCGACTCAAGTCCTCTCCAAAGTACGAGGTGACTCAAGTCGCATTGCGTTGCGTCCATCACCCCGAGAAGGGATATTACGTCTCATGCGCCTGCAATTTCCTTTTCCTTCCTTTCCTCCCCTTCTTAGATACAACAAGACCCAAGTCGCATTGTGTGTACTTTATTTGGTGTGATGTGATACTTTTTTGTCTCTCAGATCAGAGCAAGAGCCCGCGCTCCTGGCTCTGATTGAGCGGTGGTTGGAGCGAACCCCTGGACTCGACGAGCACGGGTTCAATTTCTGGGGCAAGTTCCAAGCGACCGTCAACAAGATGATACACGAAGATCTTGAGGCTGGTCAGGTAATTCAAGATTCTCTAACCAATTCATATAAAGTGATGGTACTAACAGATGGCCCACCCACCACATATTTTTTTTGCAGCAAAAAAGAAAGACACAGTTTGGTATAAGTATAGTAAATAACAAATCTAAATTTACTTATGATCTACATACTTAGATTTATATACTACTTAATATATATGAGGTATCACCTGCCAAGAAATTCCCAGTTCTGTGAAATCCCAGTCCTTTAGAAGGCGTGTGTTACGAATATAGATGTTTGTTTTGTGTCTGGGTGTTAATATGCATTATTTGCATGTATTTACAAAAAATATATAGTATATGAGTATTACGTTAGTTGCCTGGTTCCCATATAAGCTATGCTTAGCTTACTTTAGGGCTAGATGGCGCTGCGTGAAATGTCCTCAATATTTATTTATTACGGTTAGCTTACTTTAGGGCTAGATGGCGCTGTGTGAAATGCCCACCTATATTTGTTTATTACGGTTAGCTTACTTTAGGGCTAGATGGCGCTGTGTGAAATGCCCACCAATATTTGTTTATTACGGTTAGCTTACTTTAGTGCTAGATGGCGCTGTGTGAAATGTCCACCAATATTTATTTATTACGGTTAGCTTACTTTAGTGCTAGATGGCGCTGTGTGGAATGCCCCCTATATTTATTTATTATAGCTTTAGAGCTAGATGGCGCTGTGTGAAATGTCCACCTATATTTGTTTATTATAGCTTACTTTAGAGCTAGATGGCGCTGTGTGAAATGTCCCCAATGTTTATATATTATGCTTAGTTACTTTGGGGCTAGATGGCGCTGTGTGAAATGTCCCCAATGTTTATATATTATGCTTAGTTACTTTGGGGCTAGATGGCGCTGTGTGAATTGTCCATCAATATTTATGTATGTATACTATATTACAGAGGGAGGGTTGTGAGAACGTGCGCCGACACCGGTTACAGGACGCTGAGAACCGTCGCGAGATCTACCGCTCCATATTCGACCCCTCCGTGCACGACGCGCTGCGCTCAAGGGGGGAACGCAGGTACACTAACTGAACGGTTCCAGCCCTCGCAGGCGTTGACAAAAGGGGTCACCCGTGCCAGGCCGGGGCGGGTCGCTTGTATATAAAAAAGGGGTCCACACACCTCACTTCATGCTAACATTCTAACCAGACCAGACTTGTTTCAAACGAATACTTCACGATAACTGTCCCATTATCATTATTATTCTTTCTTAATTTTTATTTCTCCCATTTCAGGGTTTTCCAAAAACACGTGTTATTATTATTATTATTATTGGTTACAGATTGTCCCACAAAGCCCTCCAGGGTGCGATCATGATCACGTTCTACCGCGACGAGCCTCGCTTCTCGCAGCCGCACCAACTCCTGATGCTGCTCATGGATATCGATAGTCTCATCACCAAATGGCGCTGTAAGTAACGCGCTTCTGACGAGATCCATACCATGTCGTAGGGTTTAGAATTACCCCCCATGTGACCCGTACACGGTACATGGTACATTAACTACGGTAACAGTAATAAGTTACAGAACGAGCAAATGGCTCACCAGGTGTTGAGTGGTAACTTCTGCCCATAACAAGCAACACGGTTTGGGTCCTCACTTACTAAGGTAGAACAAAAGTCAGTTTGTATCGTATGCAACCGTAACTGCGAGACAAGACGTGTGCTCTCACAGATGTGTAGTGTACTCTCTAAGATGTGTAGTGTACTATGGACGATGTGTAGTGTACTATCTAAGATGTGTAGTGTACTATGTACGATGTGTAGTGTACTAAGATGTGTAGTGTACTCTCTAAGACGTTTAATGTAGTTTCTAAGGTGTGTATTGTACTGTACGTGTTCCTCTCGTTTCAGATAACCATGTGATAATGGTACAGCGTATGATCGGCGCGCAGCAGCTCGGCACTGGCGGCTCCTCCGGGTACCAGTACCTCAGATCTACCCTCAGGTACATAAATAAATAAATATTGGTGGACATTTCACACAGCGCCATCTAGCCCCAAAGTAACGCCATCTAGAGAACCAGGCAACTGATATAATACTTATATACTCTTTTTTTGTAAACACCTTCATATAATACATATCCAACACCCTTAGAACAAACATCTATGTTCGTCACACAAATGTTGGTCGTGGGTTCGATGATTCCCACCCAGGCAGAAGGCAGGGTACTACTAACTGACCTCGCGCGCTCTTTGTTGCTCCACTTGGTGGACATAGCTCTCTTTCTATTTCCCTCTACGTCATACCTTCTCTCTCGTGTAACGAAATGTGCCTAAATGTGACGCGGCCAACTGCTCGTTCCAAACATTTTCACAGCTACACGCAATTTTTTTTCAGTGACCGCTACAAGGTATTCTTGGATCTTTTCAATCTCTCCACGTTCCTACTGCCGCGCTCTCTCATACCCCCCCTCGACGAGAGCATGAAGAAGAGTCTCAACCTCGCTTGGGGGGAGGCGAAGGAGAATGGGGACAAAAACGGGATGGATGCCTCCTTATAGTGTCTACTTCCCCTAACTAAATGTATTATGGATAATAAAACCTTTGTCTTAGTGCATTCTACTGATAATATAAATATAATAATGGAAAACTTAAACTAAGGACAGGCATTTATAACTTACTTTCTCTCCCGCTCTCTTTCTTTGTTATTTTTGCCAAGAAGTACAGACAAATGATAATTGACAAATAATAAACGTTGTTAATTCTGAAATGAAAGCCCCTATAATGGCTCTGCGTTAAAACTAGACGGTACTTAAGCATATATAAAAAAAAACTTGTTTCATACTATGATACGAGTGCTGCTTGCTGGAACTTTTATAAAAATTGCATGTTTTTTTTTTTCTATTCGAAAATTCATCGGAAAATTTATTGGACTTCATAATTTGCAAAGAAAAAGATTCTTTTCATAGGGACCACACTGGCGAGGCCGTCAGTGGGGTCATTAGGAACAATGTGAAGTATTTTGTATTTTCTTACACATTAACTAAAAACCATTGACGAATTTCTTTTATTTTCTTTTCTTTTTCAGTTTTTTATTTCATCGTAATTTCTCGGAGATAAGTAATGCTTTCTATGCTGACTGTGCCATTGTGTGTATTTTGTTATAGTAAGATGCCTTTTAATTACAATAAAACAAGTTGGTTTAATTTGTTTACATTTTATTATTCATTTGCCGACTAAGTGTAGGATTCCTTCAGATTAAAGTTTGAAACTTAACATCGGGTATAATTTTATGAATACTACCCGCACAGTTCGCATTCGCAATACGTGTTACCTACATTACATAATGAAAAATTTTTGTTTTACTTATTTAAATCAGGCAACACAGTAGTAATAAAATGGATTAATCTCAAATTATACATTATATCTAACTACCCTCACATTATTTTATGGGCTTACAAGATATTATTTCACCGCAAGTATTGTTGTAAATACATAAAATCACCCAGACAGAACAAACACGTTTGGTTGTCACACAAATGTTTGTCCTTGGTGGGAATCGAACCCACGACCTACAACGATCGAGGCAGAGTAAAAAAACTACCAACTGATCTTTGAGACCTGTATTAAATATTTACTGGCGGGCGTCTGTAACGTATTTTTCTCTGCACAACATCTAAGCAGAGCTCACATAAGGCTGTGCTTCCTCATTCTTCTCCACACCAAACTTGTAGACTACATCGTGATTGTAAACCTCTCCTGGACTCAAAACTGTCTTCGGGAAGTTGGTGTGGTGTATCGCGTCAGGGAAATTTTGAGTTTCCAGGCAGAAAGCGCCGTGGCGTCTGTAATAAAAAATGTATTCTTAGTATTGTTTATCATGCGTGAGAATTGAACCTACGACCGTGGAAGACACTGCTGAGCTCCACTGAGCCAACCAACTGAGCTGTGAGGCCAGTGAAGTGGTTACTGATGATCTCATATCTGGTCACCTGTATCCAACTTCTGATTTGCCGATGAGGGCTGGCTCCTCTGGCAAAGGTAGCGCGTTCGCTGTGTAGAGCTGGACACCGCGCTGATTGGAGTACAGCTCCAGGGTACGGCCTGATGCTGGATGCACCACCCGAGACACGAAGCTCAACTCCTAGGACAATAAGACCAGCTTTTATCACCATTATTTTACTAATACAAAAAATAAGGTTATTTTGGACTTTTCACATAGCGCCATCTAGCCCCAAAATAAGCTGAGTAAATAGCTTCTATCATGGGAACCAGACAACTGATATAATACTTAAACACTTTTTTGTAAATACATATAATACATATCAACAACCAGACCCAGAACAAACACCTGTGTTCGTCACACAACTGTTTGGGTTTATTTGGTGGGAATCAAACCCACGACCGAATTATGAGCAATTTATTTACGTTGTTCCCATTAGTGGAGACACAGAAGTTATCATCGAACAGGGCTTCGCCCCGACTCATGGCGGCTCCAAGGTTGGTGGCGGAACGCAGGTCGAATGCAGTACCCCCCACTTTAGTGAAGCCACCTGTCGGGATAGACGCAGATGATGTCTCTGTTATCCTGAAATAAAATATTATGATGTCATCTTAATTGTGTTAATTTTTTGACAAGTTTACAAATATATTTTTAAGAGCAGTAGTAATAGTTACTCTCGCCAAGTTCGTCCGGGGAAATACTGCCACCATGTCCATTTCTGCCGCCAAGCAGTGACGCATTCGCGTTACTGAGTTCCGGTTTGCAATTATTAATCATTACAGGCACATGAGACATTCCACCTACAAGTCTCAGAGTTACTAAAAGAAAGCTTCAGCTTCATCATATGATACAGTCATGGAACGAGCCGACGGCCCACCTTGTGTTCAGCGGTAACCTTTGCCTATAACAACCGATGAGACTTAGGGCCTCCCCTACTAGGTACGACAAGACCTAAGTCGTTCACTGTTTTTATTCTGTTTTATCCATTCTGAAATTACAGTCACAAGAGACATTCCGCATACACGTCGTGTCGGTCGGTCGTGTCGGTACCTAGTAAGGGAAGACCCAAATCGCATCGATTGTTATTGGCAGAGGTTACTAACACCAGGTACCGTAACTGTATCACAAAAAAAACCTGAACTGTCTATAGATGTCTTGTAGGATGGATAGTACTTCAACATTTTACCCTAAAATTGGGTTTAGTTTATCAGTCACGAATAAACTCACTTATCAGCGTTGAGTGTGATGACGTGGTCATAGAGTGAGGCGGCCCCGGCTTCGTGGCCCGCGAGGTTGAAGTACGAATGGTTAGTGAGGTTGACAACGGTTCTCTTGGTTGTGGCCGCGACGAACTTCACCAGGAATGTGACGTCATCTGTGACGTCATCGGTGACGTCATAGCTGACGTTCGTGACGAGGTCGCCGGGGTAGCCCTCCTCGCCGTCTTTCGATAGATAGCTGAAAGTCACTTTGGTGCCTTCCACTGCAGTGTGCCAACATACCTAGGTCACAATAATAGCTAATATATTTATATTGGTGGACATTAAACACAGCGCCATCTAGCCCCAAATTAAGCTAAACATAGCTTGGTTATGGGAGCCAGACAACCGATATAATACTTATATACTTTTAAGTAAATATCTACATATATGTAATAATTCATATTAACACCCAGGCACAGAACAAACATCTAAAATGTTTGTCCTGGGTGGGAATCGAACCCACGACCTACAGCGCAGAAGGTACGGCAACTACCAACTGAGCTGTGATGCCAGTCAGATACTAGGTAGTAATAGGTATCAAAATCAATATTTCCTTAAATGTACATAACTTCTCCAAAATATAAGTACCTAATGGAAATATTCGCCAGATATGGCGAAATAAAAAAGTATTTTAGCTGCGATTCAATTGTAATTTAAACTTTCTATTTATTTAAAATATACTAATAAAAAAAATATTAAAATGCTGGCCGACACAAATTGGTGTGTTTAATAAACAAATACAAACCTTGTCAAATCCAACAATGCCTCCGTGCAGATGGTCCACCCCAATATTCTTGGCCAGGTGGTAGGTGGTACCGTCGATGTCGAAAGTGGCGCCCCCTATTCTATTGGCGCACCGCCCCACAACTGCGCCCAAATATGGCGTGTTCCGGCTTACATAGCTTTCCAGGTCATCGAAGCCCAGCACTACGTCCTTGGTCACTCCGAATTTGTCTGGCACCTGCAACATTAAATGAATTTGTCTGTCACTTGTAACTTCGTCCCATAAGAACCGTTGCGACTTGGGTCCTCCCCTACTAGGTACAAGACCTAAGCCGCATCGCATGCGCCCGTAACTGAGAGACGTGTAGGTGTAATGTCTCATGTGCCTGTAAATTCACCGGCAACCACACCTTTCAACCCGGAACACGAAAAAAACGGTAACGCGAATGCGTCACTGTTTGGCGGCAGAAATGGGCATGGTAGCAGTACTTCCCCGGACGAACTTAGCATGAGTTTAGACTTCTCTTGTAAAAACAATATGTAATTAGTACCTACCTATTAGAAAGTTGCTAAAGTTTTAGCATCTGGGCATTTTGGTGTATATTGTAAGCACTTATGTGATCAATAATGTAAATAAATAAATAATTATTGGTGGACATTTCACACAGCGCCATCTAGCCCCAAAGTAAGCTAAGCATAGCTTGTACCATGGAAACCAGACAACTGATGACTTATATACTTCTTTGTAAATACATACATGTAATAAATAATAACACCCAGACACAGAACAAAGATCAATGGCACATAAATATTGATCCTGAAGAATCGAACCCACGCCCTACAGCGCAGAAAACAGAGTTACTACCAACTGAGCTGTAAGGACAGTAAACACAAGTGGCATCCGATCCGAAGGTTACTGGTTCAAATCCGTTGCAGGCATTACCTTGATAGACTGCACGATAGCGCCATACGATATGGCGCTGAGAGAAAATCCGTTGTCCGTCGTCCACGTGAACTTCTCCACTTTAACGCCGGAGTAAGTCCCGAATTCTTCTACAGTGAGTGTTACCATCTTTGTAACTGAAAATATAAATAGATAGATAGATAGAAAATTCTTTATTGCACAAGGTAAAATCAAGTACATAGGCGAACTTAATGCTAAATAGCATTTTGTTCCAGGTAACTTTTGTGTAGTATGGACCAGTCCACATCCAGATGTGGTAGTGCATTTTGGTTAAAGTTATTTATACACATAATATATAAAACTACATAACTAAACTTATTATATATATATTAACATAAACTTATATAAATACTACTCAATTTTTCCAAATAAAAAAAAGCCAAATATAAGCTGTGGGCCACACTGAATTAGCAATTTATTCATTCGTGTTCTTTTACTAGTTTGAAGTTTAACAATAACTGAGAATACAATTTAATATCTTCTTCTATAATGGTTGAACAAATATTCTGTGTGGAGAACGTTTTTGTTGACTGTACTTTTTTAGTTTTCGGTCACTAATCATTTATTTATGTATAAGGGGGCCCACGTTGCTCGCGTCCGTAGGTGATAACCCTTTGAATCCCTACACGTGTCCCCCGGGTGCTGCGAAAGGAGCAACCAAAAGTAACAGTAGAACTTGTGCCAAGTTCGCCCGGAGAAGTACTGCCACCACACCTGGTAATCTGCCGCCAAGCAGTGATGCACTCGTGTTGCTGTGTACCGGTGGAAGGGAGTGGGTGCCGGTGTAATTTCAAGCGCGTAAGACGTAACATCCTCGTTTCGGGGTGATGGACGCAACGCAATGCGACTTGAGTCACCTCGTACTTTGGTGGAGAGGACTTGAGTCGTATTGCTGTCTATGGGCGGTTACTACTTAACATCAGGTGGGCCGTCAGCTCATTCTACCACATACATCACATCAAAAATAGTGTGTTATGAAACTATATAATCGTAATTAGGAACTCTAAATCTTATTTGGCATAATTTATATTTTCTTTGCGTGATGTCTTACTTGTAATGTCCATCTCTTTGTAGAAGATAAAATGTGATACTTTAGACGATAACATTGTTTTATAAGTGTCCACTTAAACTGTTACACGGCCAGGGAGATTACAGCTATTAAAATACACCGAAATATTAGCTAAAACTTAAACTAAAGCATACCTTATTATTTTTATATAGCTACGAATTCGTAAAAGATATGTAGGTAAGTTACCAAAATAGATAAAATTTAAAATAATCTATGTAACTGGAAGGTATGTAACTGATTCATTAATAAATAATATTTAATATGATACAGAAATTACTACAATAAATTGAATGAATAAACTTAGTTACTAACTACTTACAAAACGAAAGCAGGACCACAATATGAGTAAGACACAAGCTGTAATTTAAACAGCTACCCAAAGTACCATAAAACGGCCACAATTGTAGTATCTGTCAGATAAAAACCAAATATCATAAATAAAACAATAATATGAACAATGATAATACTCACGTTATATCGCGGCGAGCGTCGGCGTGTGATTGCCGTGAAGTTATCACCGCGGCCAGATATACACGTGTGAAGTTGGTTAGCCGCAATTGATAAATTACACCGCGACCAAAGCGTCCCGTAGATACACAGAATATATTTATTACTAGCTGTTGCCCGCGACTTCGTCCGCGTGCAATTCGGTTTTATCGCGCACCCCTATTTTACCCCTCGGAAAAGTAGCCTAAGTTACTCCTTGTTACATCAGCTATCTGCAAGTGAAAGTCCCAAAATCGGGCCAGCCACTTCAGAGATTAGCCGGAACAAACAGACAAAAATTGTATAAAATGTTGTTTTGGTATATGTACCGTGTATACATACATCCATATGCACTTAGTAAAAAGAGGGTATTTTAATATTATAAATAGACATTCCAATTTTATTTATTTTGTATATATGTATATTGCTTCTTTATCTGTAATTAGGTATTGGCACACAGCGTTCGTTTGTGGGGTGTTAGATGTGTTTGACTTCTACCAATTACAATTACAAGAGAGCGTCTAGTGGTACTGATACCGAATTTCCGATTCCACCGGTTCGAATCCCGACGTGCACCTATGAGTTTTTCAATTGAAAGATTTATGTGCGCAATACCACGTTTTCAAAACGGTGAAGGGAAACATCGTGAGGAAACCGACATGTCCTAGAAAAATTCGAAGACATGTGTCAAGAGCAAGAAAGGAGCTCTTTTGAGGCGCACTTAAAATCCTTTCACCACACTGGTTCGAGAGAATCGGTGACTAGAATAGATAGATAGATCAATTACAATCATAGGTAAATTATAATTGAACTTACTGTATAGACATGCGTTTTATAATATTGAGGATTTTGTACGCAAAAATAAAGTTTTTTTTCTTGTAAATGTATTTTATGTATGATTTTAATTTCATTAGTATATTAATATATTAATTATAACTATTTTCACAATATGGAGTTGATATATTTATCTGACTTAATATTAGATTTAATTTCTTCAACTGACCTGTTAACTGACATTTATTAATAAATTGTTTATTTTGTTTATTCTGATAAATAGGAAATTCTTTATTGCACAAGTAAAAATAGTACATAAGCTATCTTAAAGCTAATTAGCATTTTCTTCCAGCTAACCTTTGTGTGGTATGTATGGATTGGATGTAGTAGTGTAATTTTTATATTCTTTATATTTATATAGTGAATTATTTCACAAACATAATATATAAAAATTACATAATTTAACTTATTATAGACATATTTGTACTTGATATATATGATATATGATTTATGCGACGCAAATGTTTGGCCTGGGTGGGAAACGAACCCACGACCTGCAGCGCAGAAGGAAGAGTTACTACCAACTGAGCTGTGATGCCAGTCAATGTATTTAATAAACTTATATTTTGTTTATGTAATTCATACATATAAATATGTAATTCTTCATTGTACAAAGAAAAATGTACAAAAGGAGGACTTAATGCTAAAGCATTTTGTGCCAGTCTAACTTAAAGATACATACAGAATAATAATAATGAATAATAATAAAATTGGTGGACATTTCACACATCGCCGTCTAGCCCCAAACTAAGCATAGCTTGTACTATGGGAACCAGACAACTAATAGAATACAAATATACGTTTTTGTAAATACACACATATAAGATTAACACCCAGACAGAACAAACATCAATGCTCGTCACACAAATGTTTGTCCTGGGTGGGAATCGAACCCACGATCTACAGCTCAGAACGCAGAGTTACTAACCAACTGAGCTGCCAGGCCAGTCTTCAACCACATAGCACCTTTTTTAGTCACAAACTGAATTAAACGCGTGCGAAGCCGCGGGCACAGCTGGTTTTACTTAAGTTTCATCAGTCCTTCGCTACATACAAATAACCAATGTGATTTTTTATTCCGCACACGTTTCCTTCCAGTGCGACGCGCACATAACCGTTCTCCCCGAAGTCCGTACCGTACGAGTTCTTTACGATGTAGTATGGTACCGGCGCGGTTCTGTCATACCCCACTATCTGTACCACGTGGACTATTCCGTTGACGTGGTCACTGGAAGAGACACAAACATTTTATAAACTAAAAACTTGGTCACTGGGAGAGACAAGGGACGTTTTTCCAATCTATAACACAAAAAAATATGGTCACTCAAAAAGATACAAAATGTTATTATAGTTATTAAACTAAAAACGTGGTCACTGGGAGACACAACGAGGGGGTTTTGATGTGAAACATCTATAGCCGCACGTAAAACCGATTTCTGGCTTGGCGACGCGTCGCCACGGCATGAGCGCTGATTGGTCCGTTCAAGGTTTCGACAAATCATAAACATTATTAGTGATGGGGTACTTAGTTTCTTACAAAATAATGTCGATGTTTCACATCTGCCAGGCGTCCCGTGACGGCTCACATTTTTTTATTTTATAAAATAAAAAACATTGTCACTGGAAGAGACAACGAAAGTTTTTTAATCTATAACACTAAAAAACATGGTCACTCGAAAAGACACAAACGTTGACTTGACGTGACTTGGGTCTTGTAGATGGCGAAGGACCCAAGTCGAATTGCTGTTATACAATATAAACTTTCACGTATATAATATTAGTAGGATTATTATTTATGATGTATATGTGACTCACGCGCAGTTCCGTTGTATGATACCGCTGACGTAGTTCATCCAGGGCCTGGCGTGAACCACGCTCAACACTGGACCCTCCACTACGCGGCTGAGTAGATCGTGCTCGGACACATTGCTACAATATATATATATATATAAAATAATAAAAATATTTGTAGACATTTTCACACAGCGCCATCTCGCCCCAAAGTAAGCTAAGCATAGCTTGTATCATGGGAACCAGACAACTGATATAATACTTATATTTTTTTATTATATTTTTTATTACACAGAAAAAACACGGTTCATCACACAAATGTTTGTCTTAGGTGGGAACCGAACCCTACAGCGCAGAAGGCAGCGTTACTACTAACTGAGCTATGAGGCCAGTCAAATATACACATATATTAGTAGAAATTTCACACAACGCCATCATCTAGCCCCAAATTAAGGCAGGCAGATAGCTGATGTAACGAGGAGTAACTTAGGCTACTTTTGCCGAGGGGTAAAACAGGGGTGCGTGATAAAACCGAAATCCACGCGAAGTCGCGGGTAACTGCTAGTAAAAAGTAAAGTCAAAGTCAAAGTCAAAGTCAAAAACTTCATTTCCATAGAATTCATAAAGAAATGGCTTGGAAACGTCAATATTCAAAACATAAGGTCACGCGTACTTATCGATAAGTTTGACGCCTGTTCAAACCCTATCCGACCCTCCATGGGGAAGAACAGACTAGAAACCCCTAATGGAGAGATTCCTTTTTTTTTCGCGAGCCTTGTAACAATTGAGTACTTAGGTCTATGTTACATTTATGACTACATAATATACTATTACAGGATGTTTTGTGTGTCGTTGAGCAGAGCGACATCAGACCATGGGGATTTATCATTTATATAATCATTTACAGTGTAATAAGCTTTACTTACCAGACCCATCTTTATGTATGACTTGAATTTTTGGGTCGGAAGCTTCGTTGCTTGTTCAGAAAGTAAACACTTACCATGCTATAGCGAAGCTGGAGAGTCGTCTACCTTTAGTGGGCGTCATCCTGCACTGGTGATTCACCAGCATCAGAGGGTACCGCTCCTCCGTGGTGACCCGCACCTTCAACATGCAAAGCCACGCGAGCGCCAAGTCGATGTTGCCGCCGTTACATTGGCCGGTAGCCGTTGAACAGTCTAATAGTTGCTAAACATAAGAACTAACTCAATTTGTTTTCCAGACAGTGGAACTTGTTCCAATTTCTTCGGGGAACAACAAAAAATGGCAACCAATTTTTAAGATTTTGCGCCATTTTTGATACAGTTACGAAACGAACCGACAGACCATCTTGTGTTAAGTGGTAACCTCGGCCCATAACAACCGATGCGGCTTGGGTCCTCCCCTACTAGGTACGACGAGACCCAAGTCGCATCATGCGCCTGTAACTCTGAAACGTGTAGGTGGAGTCTCACGTGCCTGTAATTTCACCGGCAACCACACCTTTCAAACCGGAACACAGTGACGCGAACGCGTTACTGCTTGGCGGCAGAAATGGGCATGGTGACAGTACTTCCCCGGACGAACTTGGCGAGTTCTACTGCTCTTAAAAATGTATATATGTCATAAGCATTAAAAAAATGCTATTTGGGTAAAACTGATGCTTAAGGTAAGTCGGCGGTCAAGGGTCGATATAATAGTTATTAAATTAGTAATTAAAATTAAAATTTATATATTTATTTTAAAATTAGTAATTAATTTAGTGTATTACCTGTATGCTGAGCCGCCGGTACCCGTACCCCTGTATGACCGCCATGGACTCCATCACGCCTATGATCCCGAATGCCCAGCATCCGTTGCACATCTTCTGATCTAGCACCGGCCCTATCACTCCGCGCTGTCGCCTACAAGTGTTACCATAATCTTATATGAGTCTCATGAGTTTGAACTAATGACTATTTGAGATTGACATAAGTATATCTGTTTTTTTTTTAAGTTCATGCCTATATTATTTTTTGGTTTTTATAAATGAATTGTATTTTCTATCAGTTATAACACACCCTTACTAGGCACAACACATTGAAGCGATCTATAATATTTAACATCTGACTTTGAAAGTACTACTAATCGTAACTTTAACAGAGTTACTACCAAATATTACCAATCGAATTTATCCGGCAGATTATTCCGATAACTCGCAGTTAGGTTGGCCTTCCCACTGTACTGGTAAGAGGAGCAATTGTTCCGTATCGTCATACAGTCTGATGTAAGCTTGTGTTCCCCGCGTCCAAGCCCATACATGGACTCCAGTTCATCATCAGACCAGTCGGAGAAGCGCGTGAGGCCGTGCAGCGCCCCTGTGCCATGTTCCCGACTGTTCAACTTCTTTATATCTTCGAGGGATCTCTAAAAATATATACAGTCGTATTCAGACGGGACACTTGGTTAGGTATCAGCAATTTTAATGCAATCGATCAATACGGAGCCCCAGGGCTGCAGGGGCCCGTACGGCCCCTTTCTGAGACAGAAAAACGAGGCAGGAGACTCCAATTTACAATTTTCAATCACAAAATCGTATGCACTTACCTCAAAATACTGCAGTCTTCTCATATATTCCGGCCCGCTATAACTTTTGTTGAATTTACGCAAGTATTCGTTGAAACGAACGTCTCGGCACATTTGCAAATACTGATATCTTATTATAAATAATGTACAAACTAAACAAAAAAGGACCAACCATCTATCCGCCATTTTTGAATGTGTTACTGCTATTTATGTGCGGTCCTAGTAAGTGATTAAAATGTCTATCACAACGCGGCTATAATTAATTTCAGGATAAAGTTATTAAGGAAAAACCCACATATGCGCAACAAAACGAAAAAACAGACTTCATAGCCAACGGACGAGAATGATTCCCCGTTCTCGCGCTTGGATGATATATTTCTTCAGTTATTTTCATTGAAAAACAAAATTACTGAACCGATTTTTATGAATTTTTTACGGCGACCAATCAGAAAGTTTTAAATAGAACAATAATTGTCTGAATGTAATAAAAAATTCAACTGAATTAACCTCCTACTATTGAAGTCGGATGAATACGTTTTCACAGTTTACCAGGTCAGTTGGTAGTAACCATGCCTTCTGCGCTGTAGGTTTTGGATTCGATTCCAAGAGATATATGTGTGACGAAAATAGACGCTTGTTCTATGTGTGTATGTTAATATGTATGTATGTATTAACAAAAAGTATGTAAGTACTATATCAGTTGTGTGGTTCCCATGACACAAGCTATGCTTAGCTTAGCTAGTGTGAAATGACACAAAGTTCAGTTTGTTATAGTACTAATAAACACTAACAAGTTATTCAAAAATAATAAGTTCATTAATATTGATTAATTTTAAAAACAATATTAGGGAAGTAATTAATTAATCATGCAAGCAAGTGAAAGGATTTAGAAAAGGTTTGAGATTTTCTTTGTAAGGAGAAAATGTTCTTGAATAAATAAAACATTTGGGGAAATTTGTATAGTTTAATATAAAATTTACTTAATAATATACATGAATATTTGTAAAAATGTTAATAACTTTAATTGTAGCTTTTTTATATCTTATTCTTATATATGAATTCGGATATTACAAGTCTGATATACTTTTTGAGTAAATTTAATGGCACTTATTAGGATTTAATAACTAAGTACATTATACATAGTTTATTGATACATATGCAAAAACATTGAGTATATGTAGTAGATTCTGTTAAATTTGTATAAGCAGGCTAATTATTTGTAAAAATTGTACAGTTATATAAGATTACAATAATAAATTAATATTTTCTGTTGGTTTTTGAGGTAGACAAGGCAGTAAAAATGCAATCGATATTAATATAAATACACCGTAAATATACTCTTCAATAAATCTGAGCTAGACTTCAGACATTAGGTAATGCTCACTCATACAAGTGATCCCGTAACTAAACTTTAACCGAAGGGCAGGAGTAATAGACATAATTACCACCTCACTTTTCTAAACCCTACTTAGTAAAGGAATACTTAGTAAAAGTGGAAATCTGTCTTGCTTTTTACAATACATTTTAGTGTAACTAATATATAGCTCAGGTATAACTATAACTATATAAACTAACTAGTTAACTAACTATAAAATAATATAATATAATATAATAATATAATATAAATATAATATATAATATTAATATTACTTATCTATATAGGATAAAAAATATATAATAAACATTTTAAATATATTAGGTAAATATTGCATTTATATTAAAGTTCTGAAATTTTGTCGTTGAAAATACGCGCTACAACCCGAAAATCCAAAAATTCTCCAATTAAGATATTTCGTGAACTAATTAGTAGGTAATCTCTCTTTTCCAACCAAAGTTAGTAAAGAATATAATTATATAAAAGCTGCTAATACCAGAATAAAACATAATGTATCAAAATGCTAAATCCTACTTAAGCGACTATTAGGTACACTTATATTGCTCATCAGATTTAAAGGACGGTATAATTTTTTTTTTTTTTTTAATAGCATCTAAAATATCTAGGCTTAGCTTCTTAAAAACTAATGATTTCAAAAACATACAAACAATATTATAATTATTTTAATTCGAGTAATAAGGAAGCTGTTGTACATGTTTTTTGACTGTGTACAAGTGAATATCTTAAATTTGACACTAGGGAAATACGATTAGATAAAATTGTCTCCATGGAATAACATACCAAAATTAACTCTGTCTTTGTAAACTTTTATAAAAAAAAGGTGAAGCCATGATTTAGAGATATGATTTTATATATTATAAAAAACAATTACAAAGGAGTATTTGATTTTTGAGAGATTGCGGCTCTCTTAGACAAATTTATACAGATATTAGCGTTTGAACGCCGAATCCGTCCCTCTCGCACTGCGGGAATTCTGCACGGAGTGACAGAGAGCAACACCCGTGCACAGATGGACTCAATAATTATTACTAAAAAAACAGCTGATGTCCTTCAAAGAGACATCATATTTTAAACCTACTTCATATAGTGGCGATAATATCATAAAAATCTTACAACATAAATTACAACCTAATTGAATGATATACATATTTTGGAGGGAATGTATCCTTGGCACATCTGGCAAGACAAATAGATTGTACATACAATAAGGGACACTTACAATTAGGTAAATTCGAGTTCAAAGGCACTTAACTTTAAATTCATCTAAATGATTTCCCATAAACCCTGTATTGTACCAACATATATGTTATAGACCAGGTGATTAAATGGACATTAATCATTTTTTTTATGTGAATCGGATGGCTGAACGAGCTGACGGCCCACCTGATGTGACAACAACAATACGACTCAAGTCCTCTCCACCAAAGTATGAGATGACCTTCGCATTGCGTTGCATCCATCACCTCGAGACGGGGATATTACGTCTCATGCCCCTGTAATTTCACTTGTCCCATGATTATCTGTAAGAACACTTAATTGGCTGTACACTTAATTGGCAAACAAATTTTGTATTTGTATGTGTCTTACCACGGTTAGTCACAGATCTATTTAACGCTGATAGTGGCGACCTCATTGGCCAGTCCGCACACATTGCTTCCAACACCGAGCATCAAGTAACCCGCGTTGCCGAAGTCGCTGCCCCACGAATTCTTAGCGATGTAGTAAGGCACTTCAGCGCTCAAGTCGTACCCTACAAGCTCAACCGCGTGGTTTAAATCCTTTGCGGCCCCGCTGGAATCATTAAAACAATAGATACATAATAATATAATAGTAAATATTGGTGGATATGTCACATAGCCCCAAAGATAGCTAAGCATAGCTTGTATCATGGGAACGCAGTGCATATCTTAGTAAAAAGCGGTTATTTTAATATTACAAACAGACACTCCAATTTTATTTATTTGTTGTATGTTGTATAGATTGTTTGAAGGGTAAATACTCAAGGATGGGAATTGGACAAGACCTCCGGATTGATAGTGTGTGGTCTGTACCACTAAGCCACCACGCTTGTCTGCTGTCACGTGTTCCGGTGATATTACCTGCAATGGTACTGTATAACTCCTCCGAGGTAGTTCTGCCAGGTGAGTGCATTCACCGCCACAGCAACCGGGCCGTGGGTTGCCAACGCTTCCAGGATTTTGTCTTCGGTTTTCGAGAAACTGAGGGCAACATTATAAATTAATTTCGTGCTACTAGCAATTCTTTTCTTTTTAAAGATACCAACCGAACAGACGGACCACCCGGTGCTAAGTACAACCTCTGCCCATAGCAAGCAATATGACTCGGGTCCTCCCCCAATAAGGTACAAGAAGACCCAAGTCACATCGTAAGTTGTACTGTACGGAATGTGTGGAAGGACTTGGGGGGAGATTGTACAGCACGTGACGTGTCAAAGGACTTGGGGAGATTATAATGTACGGAATGTGTGGAAGGACTTGGGGAGATTGTACTGCACGGGATGTGTGAAAACTTGGGGAGATTGTACAGCACGTGACGTGTCAAAGGACTTGGGGAGATTATAATGTACGGAATGTGTGGAAGGACTTGGGGGGAGATTGTATTGCACGGGACGTGTGCGGGGGTGGGGGGACTCACTCGTCGCACGTGAAGGTGTTGACTCGCACTCCGGTCGCGTTCTTGTTCGGGTTGCAGGCGCCGTCCGTCAGCTTGAGCGGGTACTTGTTCTCGAGCTGCACGGGCGTGCCGGTGAGCTGCAGCCAATCCAGCAGCAGGCAGATGTCGCCACCGGCGCACCCGCTGTTGCCCAGACCAGCGCAGTCTATCACTTGCTGATAAACACAATATATAAAAATTTAATAAAAAGACTTTATTAAAAATAAATATTGCTGGTGAATTTGATTTTAATTTAAGTTTTTTACGTTAATTTTAATTTATAGGGTTGTAATACGTTATTAATGTGTGAATTGCAAGATTTGACCCGAACATACAATTGTCAGGCCTCATAGCTCAGTTGGTAGTAAATCTGCCTTCTACGCTGTAGGTCGCGGGTTCGATTCCGACCCAGGATAAACATTTGTATGACGAATATCGATGTTTGTTGTGTCTGGGCATCAATATGTATTGTATACAGATAGACAAAAAAAGTGTTGTTTTGGAATATGTACCGTGTATACATACATACATATGCACTTAGTAAAAAGCTGTTATTTTAATATTACAAACAGACACTGCTATTGTATTTATTTGTATAGATTGGTGCTGTTACCTGAACGCTGAGCATATCCATCTGGCCCGTGCTGATCGCGTTCATAGACTCGATGACGCCGACCGTGCTGAACGCCCAGCAAGCGCCGCACTTACCCTGGTCCCTCACCAGACCCACCGCGCCTTTATCTCTCCTAAACAAACATATAGAGAAAATTATTTATTGCCCAAGAATACAAAATACAATAAAATTTATTAACAAAATTCAAAAACATAACCATAGAATTCATAAAGAAATTGCTTGGAAGCGTCAATAATAATCAAAACATAAGGTCACGCGTACTTATCGCTAAGTTTGACGCCTGTTCAAACCCTATCCGACCCTCCATGGGTAGACACAAAGTAAGGGTACAAATAACTGTTTACAGAAACGTTCCGTAACTGTATCACATAATAAAAAATTACTTGCAAGGGAAGTCCGGCGTACGCACTTAGACCAAATCGTTGTTTTGTAAAAAGGCCCAGTCAAGGTCAAAATATGTTTCTTATATAATAATGTTTAAGTCATACTTTCATATATTTAGTAAGAAGCTGATATTGTGACATTACAAACAGACACTACAAATTTGTTTTTATTAAATTAATACACATTTATCTCGTCGTAAATAGCGGTTCACGAGTTCACCAGATATTTTTTTCTTGCGTTAGAATACTAAATTGTAACTAGGTAACTGTGAACTATAAAACCGGTTTGTTCAAAAGTCATAAAAACAGGTGATTTTCCTCTCGATTGGCTAAATGTCGTTCATTTAAATATTTGTTTTATTTTTTTACATCTAATTTACTCTCGAGTTTTAGTTTTCACCTTGAAAATAACAGGTATGTGTCTTAAAAAAATAATGTCTATAGTCTGACTTCATAAATTAATAATTACTACCGCATTTTAGTATAAGTATGTGGCAGCCGACAGGTAAGGTTTTTTTTTTTTTTATGTAGTACAGTTTCGAAACGAGCCGATGGCCCACCTGGTGTTAAGTGGTAACCTCGGCCCATTACAACCGATGCGACTTGGGTCCTCCCCTACTAGGTACGACAAGACCCAAGTCGCATCGTATGCGCCCGTAACTCTGAGACGTGTAGGTGGAATGTCTCATGTGCCTGTAATTTCACCGGCAACCACACCTTTCAACCCGGAACACAGTAACGCGAACGCATTACTGCTTGGCGGCAGAAATGGGCATGGTGGCAGTACTTCCCCGGACGAACTTGGCGAGAGTTCTACTGCTCTTAAGATTATATTCGAAGGTGACAGGTTCTAATCCGAAAGAAATGTGGGAAAAACTGCTTACACACTGACTCTTGCACTAGGATTCCGGATGAACACGTAAATATATATAAAAAACCGTTTTTTATTTTTATAATATGGACAATGGACTATGGAAATAGGTGGACATTTCACACAGCGCCATCTAGCCCCATTGCAAGCTAAGCATAACTTGTATCATGGGAACCAGACAACTGATATGCATACTTATATACTTTGTTAAATAGATACATATAATACATATTAACACTTAGACACAGAACAAACATCCATGTTTGTCACACAAGTTTGTCCTAGGTGGGGATCGAACCCACGACCTACAGCGCAGAAGGCAGTGTCACTACCAACTGAGCTGTGAGGTCAGTCTGATATAATGTATTACTGTGGACAAAATTAGCGCGGGGCGTTGGCATCTGCTATCTTGCACTTTTCAATGTATATTTTAATATACCGTCTTATCAACGTTATGAAGTCAAAGTAAAGACGTTGGTTGATTTAATAAAATGCGCAAAAAGCCCAACAAATGTATCATACATACGCCCAGTTAAATAAATATTGATAGTTTCACACAACGGAATATATTGATCGTTATAATAAATTCATCAATTACCATTATTGTGTAATAACTCCATTATTGTAATGAGGCCTAGGTATTTAAAGGAAGCGTCTTACATTTACTAATGTAATTACTTTGATTTGTATAATTAATATTTGAGACTAGCTGTTGCCCGCGGCTTCGTCCGCTTGGAATTCGGTTTTATCACACACCCCTATTTTACCCCTCGGAAAATAGTTAGTAGACCAATTTTGACGGGACTTTCACTGGCAGATAGCTGATGTAACAAGGAGTAACTTAGGCTACTTTTATTAAGGTTAATTCACATTACTGAGTCGTTAGTCGTTAGTTAGTCTCTTTTTATGTAACGTAGGTGATATAGAACGAGCTGACGGCCCACCTGATGTTAAGTGGTAACCGTCGCTCATGGACAACAGTAATAATCAAGCCCTCTCCACCAAAGTACGAGATGACTCAAGTCGCATTGCGTTGCGTGCATCACCCCGAGACGGGGATGTTACGTCTCATGCGCCTGCAATTTCACCGGCACCCACTCCCTTCGGAACACAGCAACACGAGTGCATCACTGCTCGTCGGCAGATTACCAAGTGTGGTGGCAGTACTACTCTGGGCGAACTTAGCGTCACTTCTACTGCTACTTTGATAAGTCAAAAAGAACTTACCAGTCAACTTTCAAGGGAATTAATGCTCTCTTCTTCCTAATAGTAGTGTATGTGTTATCTCGGAGTTCATTCCCCCCGGACTTAATATTCTGATCGCTTGAGGGTATCTCATCAAAGGACAGGTCACCCTGCACGGAGTTTTCCCGTCTATTCCAGCTTTTGCCGTACAAATGAGGTGCTTTCACCTACACACAATAAAAAAAACAATAATTATAAATATAATAAATATTGGTGGACATTTCACACAGCGCCATCTAGCCCCAAAGTAAGCTAGGCATAGCTTGTATCATGGGAACCAGACAACTGGTAAATTACTTATATACTTCTTTTTTGTAAATATATACATATAATACATATTAACACCTAGACATAGAACAAACATTTATATTCGTCATTCACATAAGATATTCCATCTTCACATCTCAGAGTTACATGGGCATATGCAACTTGGGTCTTCTTGCAGCTAAGTAGTTGAGGGCCCAAGCCATTTTGCTTGTTATGGGCAGAGGTTACCACTTAACACCAGGTGGACCGTCCACTCTTAACTTAATCACATAACTTTTGATTTTGCTCCCCATCTAATGTGCGTACCGTGGGCCATATATGAAAATCAACTCTTAAGGAACTCGCAAACTATTATTTGTAACAACCTGTCGCTCATCCGAGAGATGGAGTTCTCTGAACTCCTCTTTGGACATGTCAGAGAGATGGTTGAGGCCATATCTCGCTCGGTGGGACTCCGGGCCGCGTGACTCTCCGTTCAGTTCATTGATTTCTTGGACCGCTGTCTATAACAGATGAAAATAAAGTTCATTTGCTTTATCTAGGAAACAGTATGTGATTTATTTTACATATATACTTGAAAATAATATATAAACCAGTCAAGTTTTTCATAAGATAGGTACAATTAAGAAAGTCTTGTGAACTTATAATTTATTACACTATGGTAACAAACAATGAAATATTTAACTTAATATTCTCTTAATAATAAAATGAGTAAAGAAGTAGAAATATATGAAATATTATACGTTACTTCCATTTCATATTTCACATTACATTCCAGTAAACTGCATCTAAAATGTCATTTATGTAAATAAAATAATCTCTAGCTATATCATATACTGCGAAGAAACTACTTGGTCTGAGTATGACTGGATTTATATGTATTTGCACTGAGTAAACTTTGACTATGTGTCATTATACATATTATGTTGTTTACACAAACTGTGTAAGTACTTATTTTCTCTCCACAATACAGGCTTGCCTGGTGTGAAGACTCCGGAAGATTTTAATCAGGTTTATTTGCATAGCATCACAAGAAATTGTGTTTTATTTACTTCATTTAAGCTTTCCTTTGATGCAAATCAATTTTTTGTTATGTTCTTCACTGTCTCATATAGTTTATTAACATCGGGAAAAGTTATCTAAAATTCATATAAGCATTTTTAGTCTGTGTAAGTGCATTATGGGGAGCCAGGTTTATATGCAGTCTATTATTGAAAGAGTATAACATCTTGCCATGTTGCATGTAAATGTGACCTTCTAAAATCCCGAGAGGTACCCTTGAGTTGAGAAGAAGAGGTGCCCTGAATGATCACAGATACAATGTCATCTTAGTTCATAGTTCATTTATTCGTAACGAACAAGTTACAAGTGCCTTCTAAAGTCCCGAGAGGTACCCTTGAGTTAAGTAGAGTATAGTTATTCAATACTTATGTTATTTGATACTATATCAATATGTTATAACTTCAACAGCAACCTGTGGTCATGGACAGACATTCAAGTATATGAAGTAGATAGTATGTATGTACCTACTACATATCCTACTAATATTATAAACGTGAAAGTTTGTATGGATGTTTGTTACTCTTTCACACTCAAACGGCTGAGTGGATTTGGATGAAATTTGGTACCAAGATAGTATATCCTGGATTAACACATACGCTACTTTGATCCCGGAAAAATGAAGTGTTCCCGTGGGATTACTTATTCACCGCAGATAACACCGCGGGGCGCAGCTAGTCTACTAATATAATAAAGCTGAAGGGTTTGTTCCTTTAAACGCACTAATCTCCGGAAATACCATCCATATGTTTTTTTTTTTTGCACTTATCAGTCTATTTCTTGAGAAAGTTATAGGCCTTTCAACATCACGTTATAATTCAATTTCTTTTAAATTAAATGGCAGGTGAAACCGCCGGCCGGGCTAGTCCTAGCCCTAATCAGATAAAATGTAGGTAGAATACATAGTACTAGCGCTCATAAAAGGCGAATAGTAGAAATGTTTTACTAATCTAATTATAATAAAGTAGGCGCGTTATGATGGTATTTTGATGCAAATTAAATCCAAGATCGTTCTAAGTTTGGAGTAGATAATAAACTGGTTTGGCTCAATTACCTTCGTCGACTGATTGACAAAAAAATATGTATCAATCATAAATCAATTATATTTACATTATGTGTGTCTGTACTTACTACAAAATGTTGAAACCTCGTAAGATATTCATCCTGGCTGCTATAAGTTTTATTAAACTGTTTTAAGTAGTCGTCGAATATTGGCTTCAAATCAGCTTTAGTGTAACCGCGATCTAGTGATAAAGGAACGGCGATGAACAATAAACTGAATATAGCTACAGCTAGAAGCAAGTTCCACCAATTATTCATTTTATCGTATTTTAAAAATATTTCACTTTCAAAACACACACCCTATCCTGGCAATGCAACTTAAAGACTGCTTGCTTGCTTTGATTTCTAAATTTGTTCACACTTTAAATTGACATTTGACATTGACGTACAAGCTACCAGACCACACTGTGAATTAAAAGTTGAAACGTCAGGTTGCTGTTATAAGCAGTAGAAATCACGCCAAGTTCGTCCGGGGAAGTACTGCCACGATGCCAATTTATGCCGCCAAGCAGTAGCGCATTCGGGTCACTGTGTCCCAGTTTTAAAGGTGTGGTTGCCGTTGAAATTACAGACACATTAGACATTCAACCAACACGTCTGAGTTACGGCGCATACGTTGCGACTTGGGTCTTGTCGTACCTACCTAATAGGGGAGGACCCAAGATGCAAGGCTTGTTATGGATAGTGGTTACCACTTAACACCAGGTGGGCCGTCAGATCGTACTGCAACTGTTTCACATAAAAAAAATACGGCATGTATGCGACCTTTTTTAACACCAAGAGCAATACACTGTATCTACCTCCTTTTTCGATCAGCATCGAGGCAGGACGAGTGTTCTCATCTACATTCTCGTTCCAGGCCTGTCTCGGCAGGAGTGTATAGCCTGCACTGCTCTGAAGCATAGCAGGATAATCCATCCACCCGCAAGCCTGTTTCCTCCCTCCCTCAGAGATAATGAATCTTGATGGTTCATTCAATCATTACCCATGTTACAATTATCAGTTATAATGTACTACAGTCACTACAAGTAGTAACGCGGGTAGTATTTCAGTTAGCATTGTTATTCATTTATTTAGTACCTACGTAAACTTAATTACGTAAATGTAAAGAAAGTTATTCTGCCGTCCTTTAACTAGAAAGCCGTTAACGCTCATAAGGACAGTTTTGACTTTTTTAATAGGAAGAGATACAGTTCAAAATTCTCTTTCTGTCTAAGAAACGTTTGTAAATTACTAGTTCCGGATATAAAAAAATTGTAGGCCGTTAAGTGACGAATTTAAAAGGAATTAAAGAGTTCCCTGAACATATCTCAAAAACAACAATATGGGATTAATCGCCCTTTAGTTGAAGGACGGTAGTATTTGCGCTAAGGACATTCAGTAGGTAAAAACAAAAACTACAACTGAGTGATAAAAACGCATTTTATTTGTGGTGATATTTTACAAATGTTTCTTAATTCGCCATCTTATCATAAAACTCAACATTACTCTAACTTTCAGCGTCACATATTTTACATATATAAGACATAAAAATCTTATAGTCCTCCAGGTTAGTCCAGATAGTCCAGTGTTAGACTATCGTAAAAAATACATTCGGTGAAAAAATATGTCTATGTAACCTAATCCTTCCTGTTTCACGACGCCGACCATACATAAAATAAAGCTAAACAATTAAAAACTAGCCACATACGACCATAGAGATTGTTTTTTTTTAATCTGACAGTAACAAGTTCATTTACATGTTTAAAAGTTGCTTTAGAACTTAGTTAGTGCCCCCTCTTGTTTCACAGTATCGAACAGGACGAAAATCCACCTGTCCTTTTGCCGCGAGAATATATCTCCGTACTTAATCAACACTTGGTTTACGCCTGTCTGCGTCGCATTAGGCACCATAGACCTCACATACGAAGCTAGATAGTCTATGGTCGCTCCTAGAGGATGAGCTAAGAGGAACGCAGTGAGCATAGCGACGAGTTTGGCCTCCGGTTTCGGGGGAGCCGCGTATTTCATTTCATCGGGGGTGGGCGGCGAGGCTTTCAAGGAATCTATGGGCGGCATCGGCGGTGGCGGCGGCAACGGCGGGTACACGCCCTGTTGGCGAATAAACTTTGTTAATATAATAATAATGTGTTCAGTTCTTGTGTTGGATCTTGGTAACTGAGGTAAGCATTAAAGGACTATAAAATTCGTTTCCTCTTTCCATGTCTCCCGCAGTCAACTTCAGAGTTCTCAAAATTCTTCGAGAGAACGGTCTTAAGTGTTCCGTCAGATGGAAAAAAGGCTGGTTTACCTTGAATAAACTCCTTCCGTGTAAAAGGCATCTGGGCTGTCGGTGTCCCGGAGAACACACTGCAGCAGCCCAGACGGCCCGGAGCATGGAAGGCGCTGACCCGGACATATGTGAACCATGCTAAGCACACCGACGTAGCACGCTGCAGCAGCCCAGACGGCCCGGAGCATGGAAGGCGCTGACCCGGACATATGTGAACCATGCTAAGCACACTGACGTAGCACGCTGCAGCAGCACCAGACGGCCCGGAGCACGGAAGGCGCTGACCCGGACATATGTGAACCATGCTAAGCACACCGACGTAGCACGCTGCAGCAGCCCAGACGGCCCGGAGCATGGAAGGCGCTGACCCGGACATATGTGAACCATGCTAAGCACACTGACGTAGCACGCTGCAGCAGCACCAGACGGCCCGGAGCACGGAAGGCGCTGACCCGGACATATATGAAAACCGCTTAAGAAAGTTGCTTAGTTACCTGGTTGGATCTACCGCCGCCGTGCAAAGCCTGTTGCGCGATGAAGTGCGCTTTGAACTTCTCGAACTTCCTCTCAGCTTCGTCTTTAGCGAGGTACGCCTCGTTCCTGTAGCCCTCCAGCTCATGGATCAGCGTGTCGTTCTCCATCTGCAACGGAAATAAATATATTCATTCATTCATTCATTCGTTCGTTCGTTCATTCATTCGTTCGTTCATCCAGTCATTCAGTCAACGGAAGCTCACTGTGATGTTCCCTCTCACAAACGACTTTTCAAGTCAAAAACTATTTCCATAGAATTCATAAAGAGATGGTTTGGAAACGTCAATAATATTCAAAATATAAGGTAACGCGTACTTATCGCTAAGTTTGACACCTGTTCAAACCCTATCCGACCCTCGATGGCGAGAGAGAGACAAAGCCGTACTTTAAAAACATCAAGAACTCTTTAACACAAACATTTGTTGAAATTAACTTGAAGAATGTTATTAGAAACTGATAATTTCTCATTTGAAAACAGATGATTAATATAGGTACTAACTGAGTGTAGGGTCAACGTGAGGAATCTGACTCAAAGATTTTTTCAAGACAAAAAAAACAAAGCCCTCATTAACACAAATTAAATGTTTCTTCGTCTCCAAACGAACTTGAAGAATAACAACTTGATGAAAAACTGATCTGCTTATTATAAGTGTGTGACAAATGCCAGGAGAACTCTTTTTCAATGTGACCTCACGTAGAGCAGATGGCCCACTTGATGTTATGAGGTATTCAATACCCATGACAGTAGACACATGGCTTTGATTCTCCCATAATTAAGTACGGAAAGATCATCAGGCACTTCAGTCATTCATCTTCACATCTCAAAATTACGGGCGCAATAAGATGCAACTTGAATCTTCCCATGTATTAGGGAAGAAGCAAGTTGTATCGATTTTGTCAAAGGCAGAGGTCGCCACTTAAGATCAGCCGGGACAGTTCTGTGACTTAAAAAACTAATAAAAATTACCTTCAGTTGCTCATATTTGTCAGCAGAGACGAGTTTCTGGCCAATTTTCTCAGTGTCTTCGTCATCGAACAACATATTGAACTCTTCCTTAATGCCCCTTTTCGGCACTAGGCACTGCGTATTTTTTTATAATATTTTCTTTTTTAGTAATAAATGTTTTGTTTCTTTTTTGTAATTTGATTTGATATATTTTTTTTAAGTTTTGTAACGTATTTTTTGGCATTTTTTTTTTAATGTAGTTTTAATTTGTTTGTGTTTTTTTTTTTTTTTGCATATATATATATATATATATTATATATATATATATATATATCTTTTTCTTTGTATCTTAGTTTCTATTTTTTTTTTCTGCGCGATGTTCGTTTGTAAGTGTCATGTGCTGAATAAATGTTTTTTCTTTCTTTTCTTTCTTTCTTACAAAACCATGCTGTCGAGGGGATAAGAATGACTCTATGTGGTGATACAAAGTGTCATACACCAGTTGCCAAAACACGATAGCATACTTATGGGTCTATAATTTTCGCAGCATGATTTGTCTCCTGTTTTGTACACTGGAACAATATGGGCAGTTTTCCATGCGGATGGGAAAATCCCAGCTTGAATTGATGCGGTGTAAATTATACTGAGAGGTACACATAGCTGTTTAGCACATTTTTTTATTAAGAATGGTGGTATACCATCCGGGCCAGCGCCTTTATTTGAGTCAAGGTGAGCAATTTTTCGTAAAATTTCATTTCTAGTTATGCTCATACTATTAAGGATGTCGCAATTACGAGAAGAAACCAAGTGGCAATTAGAAGTAGAAGTATCTAGATGTTTCTCGTAAACTGAACTAAAGTAGTTGGAAAACAGTTCACAAATACCCTTGCTGTCCGAGGATATAAGATTTCCGAATTTAACAGTTTGTGGGATGTTATTTGATGACTTCTTACTATTTATGAAACGCCAGAAGCTTTTAATATTATCACCCAATGAAGACTCTACGGAAGACACAAAGTTATTATAATCTTTATCGATAAGGTTTTTGCATCTCCTACGGAACATAGAAAAGGTATCGTAATCACGAGGATTTTTAAAAATAATATGTCGGCGGTGATATTTTAATTTATCTCTAAGACAGCGTTTAAGAGCAGGTGAAAACCACCGTGGATATATGTGACCCTCGTCCTTGCTCAGAGGAGTATGTTTATAGATCAGCCTTTTGAGTTCAGTATAAAAACATTCCACCATTACATCAATGTCACACTGTGATATGACATCAAGCCAATTGACAGCTTCAAGATCTGTACATAAATCGGTGTAATTACATTTTCTATAATTTAACCGCTTCTGCTTTTTACTCTTGAATGATTTTGGATATTTGTTTACCACGTCAATGTCGGCAGCTAATGGGGGGTGGTGTTGGTCTATTCTACTCATTGGTACCGCACCGTAAACTTGAATAGATTTTATAGTTGACAAAATAAGGTCTAGGTAACGACCATTTTTGTTCGGTATATTATTATATTGAAAAAGATTGCATACTGTTAGCGAATACACGAGGAGTTCAGCTTTTTGTCCTCGAGGTTGATTAGGAATTACGCTATTGCAGTCTGAAGATGTAGACCAATTAATGTCGGGAGTGTTAAAGTCACCTAAGCAAATGAATTCTTCAGAATCTCGCGAATTAAATATAATATCCTGACAGTTAGAATAAAACCTCTCAACACATGAAATTGGTAAATCCGGGGGAAGGTAGCAAAGGCAGATGTTTATAGTTTTAATGTTTGGAGAGTTTGGCAGCACACTAATCCATAAATCCTCAACTTCACTGTTCCATGAGGCCTGTCGGATGAAGCTTATATGTTTTTTTAATGCTATTAGAACACCTCCGCCCTGCGTTTTACGGCTACAAGACTCATCTCGGTCCCGCCTCACAACATTATAACGATTATCAAAAAGTTCGCCATCATAAACACCATTGTTTAAGTTCGTTTCTGTTAGGCATATAATATCATAATCACTGTTAATAACATTTAGGTAAAAATCATTAGTTTTTGTTCTTATACGATTAACATTCTGATAGTAAATTAACATTAAAAATTAAGTTAAGAACTGAGTAAAAAATCCAAGAAGTTCAAATTAATTTAACAATGTAATTATGATAGTTTACTAATGCAGTCCATGTCTTTGATGAGGACGCATCCCGTCGTGTCATCCTTACGCATATACACTCGTCCGTACTTTACCCATACGTATTTGTATTTTTTAACCTTGGCTGCATTCCTGGCAGCTGCGTGCAAAACTAAAAAATATAATAAAAAATAAAAAATAAAAAATAAAAAAATAAAAAATAAAAAAATATAAAAAAAAATAACTAAAAAATATAATAATAATGTGTTCAGTTCTTGTGTTGGATCTTGGTAACTGAGGTAAGCATTAAAGGACTATAATATTAGTTTCCTCTTTCCATGTTTTTATTTTTTATTTATTACATTTACGGAACGAGCCGACGGCCCACCTGGTGTTAAGTGGTAACCTCGGCCCATAACAACCGATGCGACTTGGGTCCTCCCATACTAGGTATGACAAGACCCAAGTCGCATCGTATGCGCCCGTAAATGTGAGACGTGAAGGTGGAATGTCTCATGTGCCTGTAATTTCACCGGCAACCACACCTTTCAAACCAGAACACAGTAACCCGGATGCGTTACTGCTTGGCGGCAGAAAAGGGCATGGTGGCAGTACTTCCCCGGACGAACTTGGCGAGAGTTCTACAGCTCTTTAAAAATGTCTCCCGCAGTCAACTTCAGAGTTCTCAAAATTCTTCGAGAGAACGGTCTTAAGTGTTCCGTCAGATGGAAAAAAGGCTGGTTTACCTTGAATAAACTCCTTCCGTGTAAAAGGCATCTGGGCTGTCGGTGTCCCGGAGAACACACTGCAGCAGCCCAGACGGCCCGGAGCATGAAAGGCGCTGACCCGGACATATGTGAACCATGCTAAGCACACCGACGTAGCACGCAGCAGCAGTCGAGACGGCCCGGAGCACGGAAGGCGCTGACCCGGACATATGTGAACCATGCTAAGCACACCGACGTAGCACGCTGCAGCAGCCCAGACGGCCCGGAGCATGGAAGGCGCTGACCCGGACATATGTGAACCATGCTAAGCACACTGACGTAGCACGCTGCAGCAGCACCAGACGGCCCGGAGCACGGAAGGCGCTGACCCGGACATATATGAAAACCGCTTAAGAAAGTTGCTTAGTTACCTGGTTGGATCTACCGCCGCCGTGCAAAGCCTGTTGCGCGATGAAGTGCGCTTTGAACTTCTCGAACTTCCTCTCAGCTTCGTCTTTAGCGAGGTACGCCTCGTTCCTGTAGCCCTCCAGCTCATGGATCAGCGTGTCGTTCTCCATCTGCAACGGAAATAAATATATTCATTCATTCGTTCGTTCGTTCATCCAGTCATTCAGTCAACGGAAGCTCACTGTGATGTTCCCTCTCACAAACGACTTTTCAAGTCAAAAACTTTATTTCCATAGAATTCATAAAGAGATGGTTTGGAAACGTCAATAATATTCAAAACATAAGGTCACGCGTACTTATCGCTAAGTTTGACACCTGTTCAAACCCTATCCGACCCTCGATGGCGAGAGAGAGACAAAGCCGTACTTTAAAAACATCAAGAACTCTTTAACACAAACATTTGTTGAAATTAACTTGAAGAATGTTATTAGAAACTGATAATTTCTCATTTGAAAACAGATGATTAATATAGGTACTAACTGAGTGTAGGGTCAACGTGAGGAATCTGACTCAAAGATTTTTTCAAGACTAAAAGCCCTCATTAACACGAATTAAATGTTTCTTCGTCTCCAAACGAACTTGAAGAATAACAACTTGATGAAAAACTGATCTGCTTATAAGTGTGTGACAAATGCCAGGAGAACTCTTTTTCAATGTGACCTCACGTAGAGCAGATGGCCCACTTGATGTTATGAGGTATTCAATACCAATGACAGTAGACACATGGCTTTGATTCTCCCATAATTAAGTACGGAAAGATCATCAGGCACTTCAGTCATTCATCTTCACATCGTAAAATTACGGATGCAATAAGATGCAACTTGAATCTTCCCATGTATTAGGGAAGAAGCAAGTTGTATCGATTTTGTCAAAGGCAGAGGTCGCCACTTACAACCAGCTGAGACAGACTTAAAAAACTAATAAAAATTACCTTCAGTTGCTCATATTTGTCAGCAGAGACGAGTTTCTGGCCAATTTTCTCAGTGTCTTCGTCATCGAACAACATATTGAACTCTTCCTTAATGTTCTCCAAATCCTGAAATTTTTAAACATTTTAATTTCACATACCTGAAACGTATTAACATAAAATTTTAACCACACACGAAAGTGGTAAAATAAAGAGCAGTGGACAAGTATTGTCATAATTTTGTTTATTATGTTTGTTGTCAAAATCAATTTTAGTTTGATATCAATAGAATCCACGCTCTATTTCCCCATTCTTAGCCACGACAACAATCTTCGCCCAGATTGCCTCATCAATAAATTCCAGCGACAAGTGGTTGTTTCCGTACTGATCTTATAGTGACTTCAAGTGTTAAGAGCGCGTATTCGATTTAGCGTAGGTACGAAATTGCAAGAATCGCGTAGTTTTCACGCACACTACAATAATCAGTCTGTGTGCGTGAGCCCGGACCTAACAACGAACCGTTTTGATACTTTTAAATTTTTTTTTTATAATGTCACAAATTTTTGTTTAGCATTATTAGGACGGTTTGGTGAGAACTTTTGTGAATGTTGGTTAACGTATGGTGACTGTAAGTATGATGCTTTCTGTAAATCATACTACCTGAGAAACATTGCGTTACTACAGAAACTGTTAGTAAACTTTGAGAAATAATAATAATAACAAAAACTTGTATATATATATAATCTGAATCTCGGAAACGGCTTCGACGATTTTCATAAAATTTAGTATACAGGGGATTTCGGGTGCAATAAATCGATCTAGCTAGGATTCATTTTCAGAAAATCAACTTAAACATAAACTTTTTTTTTTATTGAAAGAAAATAACAAAATGATGGCGTTTATTCTGTCGGTAAGATCGAAAAATTATTCATGTTTCATCATTTTATCAGTATGTAATTCGTACTTAAATATATAATTTCTAAAAAACACAATATATCAAAAATAAAAAACCGAGCAAAGCTCGGCCATCCAGGTACTTGGTACTTATATGACAGTACGACTCTGAAGTCGCAGCCGAGAACCTATCTTCACAGCTCCGGGAACACAACTTCAATCCAAATTGACTGTTGTTACAAAATGGGGGTAGTTTCGTATTTTAACAACCGTAGAATTGCAAGTCCTGAAGCACTATTCAGTTTACCTTAAAGTATAAAGCCTCCGAAGACTGCAACACTCTCCATCAATACCCACTCGCGTTGACGATGACGCTGACGGGACGACTGCATCTTGGAGATGCAGTTGTACTGACTGGACTGCTTAGTTCGGTCTTTTGGCGCTGCTTGATATCCTCACAGGACCAAGTACTACTAGACAATGCTTGTGCATGTTGAAGGACGATTTTTCAAGTTTCCCGAGAAGACTGCAGCTGCTGAGCTGATGAGTTCTTCCGTTGTAGATATTCCTGTTCCTTGTTACACTTACCGTTGTACCTGTGTTTAGTGACGGAGGTCTTTCGCCTGATAACTCCGCCAGTCGCACGCAGATCCAAATAAGGCTGCATTTAAAGCCAACTCAGATTCTAGGAATGAACTCCGGCGACACTACAAGACACTTAAGCGTGGTGTAGGTAGCGGGAAGGTGTGTAGAAACGGTCCGGTAATGCCAAAGTAAGTCGGTCTTTTGTTCAGCATCCAGTAGAAATCCCGTGGCTGATGATTTAGGTGCTGGTGCTGATTTATCACTAGTCTCGCGGTCGTGTGGTTGCAGCAGCGTAGTCAGCAGGTTGAGTTGTATCGGGTACGAATTTTGACGATATAACTGAAGCTTACCATCAAATCCTTTAGTTCCGCGCGACCAGGAGTTTAGTTCCCACATCATCCTTATTCTTACCATTTATGGTTCCGTATATTTTATTTACGTAGTATTTGAGTTAGATTGGGAGGAGGAATAGCAAATGCACATTACTGCCGAAGATTCTCATCAACACGGTATTACTATGCATTCTTATAATGTCCATTTGATTTGCTACTTATTATTCAAGTACGTGCCATGGCACTAACATTTGAAGCGACTTAATTATAAAATCTGTGTAATGTTACTACTAATGTTACTGTCCATTATTTGTGATTCTCTTTAGCAAATTAACAAGATACTGATCCTGAGTACTGATCACTGGCTACATATTACATGAAAACACATGAACTATATCGCCTGTATAGACTTCAGAAAAAGGAGGAGGTTTGTTACCCCAGATCTTCGTCATTTATAAACAGATTAGGAAAATTATTTTTTTATTTGAGAGGGTTTTTACTTTCAGATTGATCCCATAGAAATTTCATCATAATCGGTTCAATTGTTTAGTTTTTAAATCAAACATAACTGGAAAAGAAACATCCAGGTGCGAGATAACAAAGCATTCACGTTCATTGACGAAGTCGTTTTTTTTATCGCAAAGTAATTATTAGTATAAACAAAATAGAATACTATCTCCATGTAAATGGGCCTTTATTGTACGTACCTCAGTCATTTTGAGCCACATTTCGATGTTCCGTCGTTGCTGCTTGGAGAAGTGGTCCGAAGCGCGCTTGTGTTTCGCCGCCGACAGTATTTTTGCCACCTGCTCGACTGTATTGAAAACACAATCATTCGTTTGCCAATGGGCAAGTGAAATTACTTCCTGTCCTGAATGTTGTGTTACAAGACAGAACATAATGTACAGCTGGGTAGTACCGAAGTGCAGAGCCTCTTTGAGGCGCATTTTAATCCTTTCACCACACCGGTTCGAAGAGAGCTAGTGAAACGATTAGTGTAGTAGTGAGCTGTAAAATATTATTAATAATAATCAACTAATTTGTTTGATCACCAATTCTGGTCCTTCATTGGCAGGATCGCAGGTTGTTGCTCCTAGAATATAATAATAGTAATATTGTTGGACTTTTCTAAAGTTTTCGCTTTCAGGTATCGAAAGAGTCAGTACAGGAAAAGTAGACTTGAACTCATTTATTTCCCTTTGTCCTTTTAAGTACAGGAAATTGCATACTTACCTAGTTACCACGTATCCGGTTCGAAGGACCAGCACACTAAAACCTTGACCGTTTAAAGGGATAAAACCAGATTAACTGCAGCACTACAATTTGGCACAAAGCAACGCAGCTTATAAATATATGGCAGATATAATCAACTTTGATTGTGACTGATGTCCTAAAAAACAGTTTCATAACTAAGTTCCGTTATATATACGGCCAACTTACCTTAGATTAGACTTACCTTTATCTGGTCAAATCACCTGATCTATCCGATGCATACTCCTAAAGATACTGATATGATAGATGCTGGTGAAGAATCCAGATTACGCATACCTTACCTTACTTACCTTATACTTACCTTTTCCAGTCAAAACATGTTGTTAAAAGAGATATTGCTAAGAATCCAGAACCATTTGTCAACTAACCTTATCCACTCTGGTAGCTGAGATTTTCGAATGCAAATTATAAGAAGATGCTGTCTGTCGATGTCCTGATTATAGTCCTATATCCAGCAGTTATGTGGACTAATGTGGCCACTCGTGATGAGAATGGATCACAAGACACATCAAGGCAGGCTACTTAGTTTCTTCCACTTAAACCCTACCTTAACGCTTATATTATTACGGGCACAGAAGTCATCAAGAAGAATTAAATATTCCTGAACGGTAGAGGTGGTGTAACGGTCCAGCATAGCTACCCCGTCACTTTTCTATAAACAAAATAAAGAATTATATTTAAAACATGACTCATACGTAGTTTCGGTTTCTGTCAAAGGAATGGATCGGCTTTTTCAAACAAATAGGATTCCTTTGAGGAATGCCGCCGAGCGCTTGTCGGGCGACCAAACAAAAAAATAGGCATCGTAAACCCGGGGATTTTTTAGGACTCAAGGGTATAAATACAAGGAACGGGAGCGTCACGGGGTCAGTCGGAGTCAGTCAGTCAGTCAGTGAGTCAGCGCCAGAAATTGCGGAGAGTGGAGTTCCGAAGCCAAGTTTTGTGGTATCGAGTGAGTAGAAGAGGTCTAGGAAACCTAGCGGTGTTAACAGACAGACCCTTCTTATTCTTTGGTTGGCTAAATATAATTTTAATAGTAATTATTTTCTTGTTGTGAAATTGTGTTAATTTGATGGAGATCTGGGTAAGTGGTTCATTATATAATTTAAAATAATCTGAAAAGTATCTCTGACCATGGTAATTTGTTTATGTTGTGTATTACTTTAGCGATGTTTTTGATGAACAATATAAAGGAGGAGCTAGACACTTTGCGATGTTAACATATGTGACTTTCTAGTAATTTAGCTCAAACTACATTCAGAGCTTCGGCTCATGAAAACATCTAAGAGAGACCTAGGTCAACTATAACAAAACCGTCGGGTTTGTTTATTAGTTAATTAATAACTTACGCGCACGGTAAATTTATAGGTGGAAATGCGGAAGAAAGTACGTCTTCTTGTTTATTTATATTTGTATTATGTGTATTATCTTAGATAAATAGGGTTTGAGAAGGAGCACAAAATAGAATAACTGATTCTTCGGTACGAGTTTACTTCAGGTAAGATTAACTTAATTCTTCAATTAAAATAATGGTTGCTTTCGTTGCACAAGTTTTGTTATGGGCGGGAATCGAACTCGCGATCTGCGATGCGTAAGGCAGTGTAGCTATTGTCACTGAGCTGCGGAGCTAACGGTTTGTAGAGAATTATTTAACCGCCGGCTATCTTTGTAATTGAATTATATTTTAATACTCTTTCCTATTTTATCTAAAATGTGTGCCTGCTATATAAGTTAAGTTTGAATACTGGAGTTTGTTAAATCTAAGTATTGATATTGATGAACTGGAGCGTGAATTTACTCAAATATATTTAGTCTCTAAAAGATATAGTAAGTCTGAGACCTAGGGATTATAAATCCTAGTTTGAATATACATTAAAAAGTTTGTTGAATAATTTTGCATAACATACAACTTGACATTTTAGTCATATGTACATTAAAGTATTTTAATATAATTACGTTTTACCTACTTTATCAAAAGACGTGTGTCTGATATAAGTAAGGTTAGACAGAGTTGTATTTTGTTTAACTCAATATTGGTCCTTGAAGACTGAAATGTGATCCGAATGACTGTTGCTATGTTGTAACGATTTAGAAGGTACATAAACTAAGCACTTCGTACAATCTGGGAGGTATCCCCGTGGCCTGATCTATAGCTGAAATGGTAGATGTCACTTTACATGTATTGTTCGAATTACATTATGTTGTCCATGTGAGACGTGTAAAGGCTGATCTTATAGCTGTAATGGTAAGAAAGCTGTATATAAAACTAAGTACTTCGTACAACCTGGGAGGTATCCCCGTGGCCTGATCTATAGCTGAAATGGTAGATGTCACTTTATTGTTCGAATTACGTTGTTGTCCATGTGAGACGTATTAACAGCTGATCTTATAGCTCTAAGGGTAAGAAAGCCTCTTGTGTTCTTGTACCGGAACATATTTATATTTATTAGTATGAGTAATGATTATTTAGTCATGGTGATGTCAGAAAGGACTAATATTGTCTGCTCTAAAGCCTAAGAAAGGTGTCGAAAAACGATGCGATTTCCATGGTAATTGGAGTTTGATGAGAAACGTTATATCATTAAATTTATAACAAATTTAAGGGGGAATGTATCAAGAAGTAACAAAGAATACTTCTTTGGTGGCCAGGGCTGGTCTATGGGGAAGGCGGAGGACCGGGGGGGGCCTATCTCCCTATTGTTTGTATGAGTGATGCATAGTTTTTTTGTCTGTCCTTATAAGTGAGAGAAACTTACCACGAGTGTGGCTCTAGGTCAGACTAACGGAACTAATGCGCAATTTAAAGTAACCTCTCGATACACACCCTATTACATTTGTCGCAAGAGAAATATAATAAACATGGCGTTAAAAGAACTATTTAAATATTCTAAAACAGATTTACTTCTAAGTAAAGTTGATATAACATCTTTTATTTATTCTACTTTCCTAAGTTTGTGTAAACTATACTAAATCATATCTTAGGAAATTCATAGAATCCTTTAGGTTTAACCTGGGTCTCAATGTACTATGTCTTGTTTTCAATGAAGAATTATCCATGTAACTTTTTACCACTTTTCAATGAAGAATTACCCATGTAACATTGTACCACGTTTATTGTAGTTGACTAAATAAGATAGATACCTACTTAATTAACCATCTAATTTATATTTCGCGGGTTCTCATTCCTAATTATTATAGTTATATTATAGTTATTTAGCTCGATACTAATAGTTAGGCATATTTAAAGTCAGGTAAACTTAGGTCAATCTAGTTAGGTATAGACTTCAATTCCTCAAAAGAATCTGAGTTATTACGGAAACACAATGTAGGTCCTACCTTAAACTAGCGATCAGCAAGGCCATATATTTCGTAACAAACCCAACGGAGATAGCGGAGTCGATTAGGCGCGGTAGGTTAAAAATAGGTGCGGGAAGTGGTGAGTGTGGGGTGATTAATACATTTAAGGGGGGGGTTGTTACAATTTGGTGCCGTGACCAGGATTATTATCTCACTAAACTAAATAATAATAATAAAAAAAAAAAAAAAAAAAAAAACACCATATTTCATAGTTTTATTTGTAAATTTAGGTTGAACTTTAAAACGATAACATTTAAGTCTACTTTGCTAAATCATATTTTACTATTTCATAACAATTTACTTTATCTAAAGTTTAGGTCATAACAAAATATTTCTCAGGTCACTTATTTATTTAGGTTTGTTTATAGTGTTAGTCTTTTAGGGTTAATATAAATAGTTTGGGTTTGTTATGATGTAAGACTTAGTTATAGTGTTGCGAATCCTTTCGCACAATTTGTTGACGTGAAAATGGAGAGGAATTAAGTCGAGTCGAATTTTTGCTTAGATAAAGTTTAGGTAATCTAGGTAATAAAGGTAGCGTTGGAAAATAAATAACGGATATTGTTTTCGAGGTTTTGCGTTTCCATAAACATTAACTTAACAAAAAGGTAAATATTCTATTGTCTTATTAAATGGACAAAGATTATAGGTAGAAAAGTTAAAATATTATCGGGTCAAAATATTATATGGTTGTTATCTGCATTAAAACATTATAAACATGCATTTATTGTACAAACGGTGATAATGTCTAAATATTGGGGGGTCGTAATTTCAAGTTGTAATATTTCAAAAGTAAATACCTACATAGTTTAAAATTTGCCAAAGGGACAATCTAGATAGATAACACAATTATTTATCTACCAACAAGGCATCAAGATTTATTAATAATTAAAATTCATCTAAATAGGTTCTCGTTTTTAAGATACATATTATATTATATATATCTGGTGTAAATTTATCAAAGGAAAAATTGGGTAAAATTCTTAATACATATTAGTGATACATGATTGTCGATGTTCAATAACTATCCTACGATTTAAAGTCATTTACTACGAAAGGAAAGATATTCTTGTCCCGTACGAACAACGACATCGCTTTAGTATTAGGATAGCACGCATAATAAATAGACAATAGGAAACACTAAGTCGAACAAGTAATAACAACGGTTTGAACATCTGGTGTTTACACGTAGGCAGTAGCTAATAATTCGCTACGTGGAAAAAACCAGCAAGATAAGAACAAAGGATTGAAAGGTAGGCCGCCATATTGTTTACCGCTTTCGATTTTATTACCTCGGTACGAAGCGTCCCGTACAAGTCTCTTTATTATACACAGGGGTTTTTTTTAAGAAATCATAGTAAAATTAAAATTGGGGAGTAATACAATTTTAGGTAATACAAGCAAAACAATTCTAATGAAAAGTTCACTAAATTACATACTATCTATATGTTTTAGAGATCACGAAACAGTACAAAACTAAAATCCATACAAAGAAATGAAAGAGGAGTGTCTGTTTGTGGTATTGGAGTAGCCGCTTTTTGCTGGGTGCGTGATGGAACCGAATTCCACGCGGACGAAGTTGCGGGCAACAGCTAGTATAGAATAAAACCATTAATGTAATAAATAAAATATGAAACACACGTAGGTAGAACTTATATGATAAATAAATAAATAATGGTGGGCATTTCACACGGCGCCGTCTGGCCCCAAGGTAAGCTAAGCATAGCTGTGTCATGGGAACCAGATAGCTGATGTAATACTTATGTGCTTTTCTTTTGTAAATACATACATGTGGTATATATTAGGACTCGGACACGGAACGAATGTCAATGTTGCAAATGTCACATAAATGTCTGTTCTCAGTGAGGATTGAACCCCGATCTGCGATGCGGAAGGTAGAGTTACTAACCGGCTGAGCTATGAGGCCAGTCAAAAATCTAGCGTCTTTCTATTGTGAGCCGTGATATAGTTAAGGTATCGGCAGATGGCCCACTTGGTGTTAAGTGATATCTTTGCTCTTCACAAGCAAGACAACTTAGGTCTTAGAATAAGACCTAAGTCACATCCTAGGTACTCGTAACTCGAAAAGGTATAGTGAATATCTAAATGTTATATCTGTCTCTTTCTCGTTATGTCTACATGCGTTATTGCTTCGCGTCAGAAATGGGTATGGTGGCGGCGCTTCCCCGGATGATTTGATATGTATTGTAGTACCAAGTATTGCGACCTGCGATTTAGGTTACATACATACATACATAGTGTACGATCTTTTTATCGTTAGACTTAGTTCTTTTAGTAGGTATTATTTATTTTTAGATTTACTGCACACGTCGCGATTATGTATGTATGCGGATAATTGGTTCATTAAACAAATTTGGATTTATATCAAATGTGAATTCGGTTCGTAGAAAGTATGATAAATTCGAGTCTCTATTTCAATCACATATCTTCATCAGTTAGCGATCGTTCGACTCGATCTTTAACAGTACCTATTTCAATTAGCAAAGCTCCTGCGCAAATATGACACGCAAATCGTGAAGCGTAATTCCATGACAATGAAAAAAATAATAGGGAAAACATGTCTTAAGTCGAGCTAAATATCCAAAGCAAGTTTGACGTTTGAGTAGAAACTATTCCGTTTAGAATAATAGTATTTAGGTAATTAAATTTGTATTGCTAGACTTAGCTAGGACACTCAGATTAATTTCATATTGACTAAGTACCTATGCGTGTGCGTCATTTCACTGCTTAAATAAAGTTAGTTATGCTTTCAAGTTAACTAACAGTCCTTAATATTGTAGGTATGGATGTGAGTTTGTTTGTTAAATTGTTGCTTAAGCGTTAACTACCTACTCAAATAAATCGGACATAAGATAGGGATACTTTTCATCTAGAAAAATAAGTACTGTTCCTGATGGATAGATGCTAGCATTAGTTCACAACGTAATAAAATGGGACTGAACCATGACTCTGATCTAATAGTTATATTTTACTGTATCATACGCGGACGAAGACGCGTGCAAAACTAGTGTTTTTATAAATGCATATAATTCTGTTTACTGACTTTGAGATATTACGAATGCGTATCTAGTAACTTCATAAACAATGGGATAGATATTTCAATAGGTTCGGTACAACGTCAGAAATATAAAATGAAAACATTTAATTAAGTAGTTACATAATATGTGTAGTAAGTATTTAATTTTCTGCAAGTTTTGTACAATTTCTATTACGTGGGGAAGTATAACTGATAAATAGATGGATGACTAATCATATTCATCTTTTCTACGATTAATGCAGTTAATTTCAAAATCATTACAAAATATACATTCGGGGGGTCGACAGTTCAATTATAAATATTTTAGATATATATATAGTTAGGGGTTTCTTGACTGTTCTTCTCCATAGAGGGTCGGACGAAGATCGGGTTTGAATGGGCGTCAGGCTTGTTGATGGGTGCGCGTGGCTTTGTGTTTTGAATGATGTTGGCGTTTCCGGGCGTTTCTTTATTTATATTTGACTTTGATTTTGATTTTGAATATTTCACAGATGCAGAAAAAAAAAAAAAAAAAAAAAGAAAAAAAAAAAAAAAAAAAAAAACAATTGGATTTTATTGTTGTGAGTTTCATTGTATTTATGGATGTGACCGTTATTACAGACATTAATTAATAAACTAAAATTGGTACTATTGCCAGGAAATAGATATTCAAAGAAGAATAAAATACATGATACTGTATATTATTACAGGTTTTGTATTATTAGGGATTGTAAATAAAGAAGTTATAAAATCTAACTAATTAAATGACTTGTAAGATAGAATTAGAATAGAATTTAATTCTTTAATACGCTACAAATTCCTGAGGATATATATAATTCTTCCAGTTAGAATTCTTATTCAAATCTTGTTAGAAAAAAAAAAATACTTTAGATAACTTTTCAATGTTAAATTATTGATATGTTTTCAATGTTAAACAATAATAAATATGATAATGAATACATATCAATCGAAAGAAAAAAAAAAAAAACAATGGACTTAGAAGATAGGTATACATAATGACATCACGGACAATTTTCAAATTTTTTGTGAATCTACTACTCTTCAACATATTATTTTGATATAGGTATTTTTTTATGTATAATCCAGGCGCCCGGTAGTTGAAAATTGACTCGATTAAGTACATAGCATGTTCTCAATTATACGAGAATATAATGAGATCAAAGAATTAATAACCCAAAAAAATATAATTATATATATTAATATTAACTCAAATTAATAATTAATGCAAATTCAAAACAAAAATTGTTTTAGTTGTTATATTGCAAATTCACAACAAAAATTGTTTTAGTTGTTATATAAAATAAATAAATATATTATAATAATAAAACTGACAAAATAAATAATTTAAAAAAAAAAAAAAAGGAAAAGGTTAGGTTAGGTTCCGGAAAAAAAAAAAAAAAAAAAAAAACTTAGGTTAGGTTAGGTTCGGTAAAAAAAAAAAAAAAAAAAAAAAAAAAAAAGAGGGTTAGGTTAGGTAAAAATATATATAAAATATATATTTATATTAAATCAAATTAATAATTAATGAAAATTCACAACACATAATTATGTTTTAGTTGTTATATTTATATACATAAATAAAAATAAAAATATAATAATAAAAGTGACACAATAAATATTTTAATTAAAGGTTAAAAAAAAAAAAAAAAAAAAAACTGAATTAGTAGGTTTCAAAAACATAAAGGATTGTTAAACAGTAGTGAAATCTTTTGCTCAGATTAAGTAGATGACAATTAGAAAAAAAAAAAAAAAAAAAAAAAAAAAAAAAAAAAAAAAAAAAAAAAAAAAAAAATTGCGTAGTTCTTGTAAGCTCTTCTTCGTAGTTTTAACACAAGTTATGACTGTCGGATTATATGGGTGGCGTAGAAGTACTGTAAAAGTTGGAGTATTGCGTGTGTGTTATGAAACAATTGTTAATTAACGGGTATGGAAGCGAATGAGGAAGTATTTTGTGATTGATGTATGAAAAGAGTGACTGTTGTAGTTAAAGATATAGGAGGGCCTCTATAATTCGACAATATCTTGGCGTTGAAATGATCTGCAGTATTCGATTTTGGACACACATTACACTCACAAAGAACTGCTATGATGAAGAATTTGGTGTTAGGTTACGTGTCTCATCAGGGCTGTCCTGGTTTCATAAAGGTTCATACTCTACACGACAAAGGTCCCAATTTGAAGTACACTCCACCGGCTCCAATTCGAGGACGAGTTGTTAACTGTGATTAGCCTAAGTGGGGTATTCTAATCTATGATTTTTTTATGCCAAAGTCTATAAGGTGTATCTAATCGACCGAAGGGCTGTTTCGCTTAGTAAGTAAACGGAGCGCGTGATTCCACTTTTGCCGACTAACCCATTCAGCGTTCTACTAGAGAAAGTGAGCCTCACAAACTCGCTCTTCAACCAGAAAACGATCATCTTGACGGAGGGGTAGATTAAGCATTTTTGAGTTTACTATAAAGCTTGGTTCCTGGTCCAGTTAACGATGACTCTAAGATTGGTTTAAAAACACAGTATACATCACGATGTATACACAATAGGTACACGCATTATCGCTGGAGTTGTCAACCTTTTGGATAAGAAATCTGGAGAGTGAAATAAGAAATAAAAAAAAAAAAAAAAAACTTCCACAGTGTAAGTTGTTAAAAAAAATATATATATTATAATAATATTTAAACATACTTTTAGAATTTGTATTCGTATATTGATACGAATAAGGAAGATTACAGGTTTTTTAATTCATTCGAATGAATTTCTTCATTCAATGGCCGTTCATTGAGATTCTATTCTTACTCACTGGCCGCTACAAATTCAACTTAAGGTGATGTGAGTAAATAATGATAGTAACAATTATTAAAATAATTTTCTCTCTTTTTTTAATCCTTTTTTGATAGAATCTTCAAATTCTGGCAGGGTTTACGACTCTATTAACGCACATACATTTTCAGTGTCTGAAGTAAAATATTGACATATTAGAAGATGAGTATTCCAAGTTTAAGGTTGTTATTGTCATAATTTATATTCTTATTAGAAAATATTTTTTAAAATTTTCTACGGTTGAAAAAATTCACACCTGCGTAAATTTTGGGGGTCGGCTGTAACGGTCCAGCATAGCTACCCCGTCACTTTTCTATAAACAAAATAAAGAATTATATTTAAAACATGACTCATACGTAGTTTCGGTTTCTGTCAAAGGAATGGATCGGCTTTTTCAAACAAATAGGATTCCTTTGAGGAATGCCGCCGAGCGCTTGTCGGGCGACCAAACAAAAAAATAGGCATCGTAAACCCGGGGATTTTTTAGGACTCAAGGGTATAAATACAAGGAACGGGAGCGTCTCGGGGTCAGTCGGAGTCAGTCAGTCAGTCAGTGAGTCAGCGCCAGAAATTGCGGAGAGTGGAGTTCCGAAGCCAAGTTTTGTGGTATCGAGTGAGTAGAAGAGGTCTAGGAAACCTAGCGGTGTTAACAGACAGACCCTTCTTATTCTTTGGTTGGCTAAATATAATTTTAATAGTAATTATTTTCTTGTTGTGAAATTGTGTTAATTTGATGGAGATCTGGGTAAGTGGTTCATTATATAATTTAAAATAATCTGAAAAGTATCTCTGACCATGGTAATTTGTTTATGTTGTGTATTACTTTAGCGATGTTTTTGATGAACAATATAAAGGAGGAGCTAGACACTTTGCGATGTTAACATATGTGACTTTCTAGTAATTTAGCTCAAACTACATTCAGAGCTTCGGCTCATGAAAACATCTAAGAGAGACCTAGGTCAACTATAACAAAACCGTCGGGTTTGTTTATTAGTTAATTAATAACTTACGCGCACGGTAAATTTATAGGTGGAAATGCGGAAGAAAGTACGTCTTCTTGTTTATTTATATTTGTATTATGTGTATTATCTTAGATAAATAGGGTTTGAGAAGGAGCACAAAATAGAATAACTGATTCTTCGGTACGAGTTTACTTCAGGTAAGATTAACTTAATTCTTCAATTAAAATAATGGTTGCTTTCGTTGCACAAGTTTTGTTATGGGCGGGAATCGAACTCGCGATCTGCGATGCGTAAGGCAGTGTAGCTATTGTCACTGAGCTGCGGAGCTAACGGTTTGTAGAGAATTATTTAACCGCCGGCTATCTTTGTAATTGAATTATATTTTAATACTCTTTCCTATTTTATCTAAAATGTGTGCCTGCTATATAAGTTAAGTTTGAATACTGGAGTTTGTTAAATCTAAGTATTGATATTGATGAACTGGAGCGTGAATTTACTCAAATATATTTAGTCTCTAAAAGATATAGTAAGTCTGAGACCTAGGGATTATAAATCCTAGTTTGAATATACATTAAAAAGTTTGTTGAATAATTTTGCATAACATACAACTTGACATTTTAGTCATATGTACATTAAAGTATTTTAATATAATTACGTTTTACCTACTTTATCAAAAGACGTGTGTCTGATATAAGTAAGGTTAGACAGAGTTGTATTTTGTTTAACTCAATATTGGTCCTTGAAGACTGAAATGTGATCCGAATGACTGTTGCTATGTTGTAACGATTTAGAAGGTACATAAACTAAGCACTTCGTACAATCTGGGAGGTATCCCCGTGGCCTGATCTATAGCTGAAATGGTAGATGTCACTTTACATGTATTGTTCGAATTACATTATGTTGTCCATGTGAGACGTGTAAAGGCTGATCTTATAGCTGTAATGGTAAGAAAGCTGTATATAAAACTAAGTACTTCGTACAACCTGGGAGGTATCCCCGTGGCCTGATCTATAGCTGAAATGGTAGATGTCACTTTATTGTTCGAATTACGTTGTTGTCCATGTGAGACGTATTAACAGCTGATCTTATAGCTCTAAGGGTAAGAAAGCCTCTTGTGTTCTTGTACCGGAACATATTTATATTTATTAGTATGAGTAATGATTATTTAGTCATGGTGATGTCAGAAAGGACTAATATTGTCTGCTCTAAAGCCTAAGAAAGGTGTCGAAAAACGATGCGATTTCCATGGTAATTGGAGTTTGATGAGAAACGTTATATCATTAAATTTATAACAAATTTAAGGGGGAATGTATCAAGAAGTAACAAAGAATACTTCTTTGGTGGCCAGGGCTGGTCTATGGGGAAGGCGGAGGACCGGGGGGGGCTTATCTCCCTATTGTTTGTATGAGTGATGCATAGTTTTTTTGTCTGTCCTTATAAGTGAGAGAAACTTACCACGAGTGTGGCTCTAGGTCAGACTAACGGAACTAATGCGCAATTTAAAGTAACCTCTCGATACACACCCTATTACATTTGTCGCAAGAGAAATATAATAAACATGGCGTTAAAAGAACTATTTAAATATTCTAAAACAGATTTACTTCTAAGTAAAGTTGATATAACATCTTTTATTTATTCTACTTTCCTAAGTTTGTGTAAACTATACTAAATCATATCTTAGGAAATTCATAGAATCCTTTAGGTTTAACCTGGGTCTCAATGTACTATGTCTTGTTTTCAATGAAGAATTATCCATGTAACTTTTTACCACTTTTCAATGAAGAATTACCCATGTAACATTGTACCACGTTTATTGTAGTTGACTAAATAAGATAGATACCTACTTAATTAACCATCTAATTTATATTTCGCGGGTTCTCATTCCTAATTATTATAGTTATATTATAGTTATTTAGCTCGATACTAATAGTTAGGCATATTTAAAGTCAGGTAAACTTAGGTCAATCTAGTTAGGTATAGACTTCAATTCCTCAAAAGAATCTGAGTTATTACGGAAACACAATGTAGGTCCTACCTTAAACTAGCGATCAGCAAGGCCATATATTTCGTAACAAACCCAACGGAGATAGCGGAGTCGATTAGGCGCGGTAGGTTAAAAATAGGTGCGGGAAGTGGTGAGTGTGGGGTGATTAATACATTTAAGGGGGGGGTTGTTACAGTGGGCCGATCAATTTGAGGGTCTGCCTCCAATTTATGTACATACTCCTAGTTTCTTCATCCAGTTTTTAAGAACAGTGTTTATTAAATTTATTAATTATTATGTATTTAATTGAGGAATATCATGTAGCAGATAAATAAAGTTTTGAGAGAGATGCTGCGAAAGTACTACTTATGTACTATATCTATAGTACAGAAGTAGTACTTTTGCAGCATCTAGGCAATTCAGTTAACGAGTCAAAGTTGATGATATTCCATATTTCTGCAGTTGATCTGGACAACGGCTTACTTACAATCGCAGTACCATGCAGCATCCCGCGTACTGAAGTAACTATAAATCAGCATCAGCATTCAGGTAAATCTCCATTTTGCACCCATTTTGCACAGTTCCCTAAAATCCTATTTTAGGTGACTGAGCTGACTGACTGGGGCTCCACGTTGCTCGCGTCCGTAAGTGATTACCCTTTGAATCCCTACACTTGTCCCCGGTGGTGCGAAAGGAGCAAGCCAAAGTAGCAGTAGAACTTGTGCTAAGTTCGCCCGGAGAAGTACTGCCACCACGCCTGGTAATCCTCCGCCAAGCAGTGATGCGCTCGTGTTGCTCTTGCTGGGTACCGGGAGTGGGTGCCGGTGAAATTGCGCATGAGACGTAACATCCCCGCCTCGGGGTGATGGACGCAACGCAATGCGACTTAGGTCATCTCGTACTTTGGTGGAGAGGACCTGATTCGTGTTGCTGTTGTCTATGGGTGGCAGTTACCACTTAACATCAGATGGGCCGTCAGCTCGTTCCTACAGCCGAATCACATAAAAAACCTGTAAACCCTGTACTGACCAAACGACGACTTGGTACAATCAGGATACTTGGTGGAAGACTGATGTGAACACAAGCCGGCTGATCCTTCCACCAATGTAAGTCTCGTGGAACACAGAAGATTACCATCTGGCAGTAGACAAACCAATAAAAATAAGAGAATAATGTCCGTTCACTTACATTGGAAGATGATGTGCGCGAATTTTTCTCTCATTGTGGTCTTCATGCTAAGAAACTCTTCGTCAACGCCCATCTTCTCGTTGTAGAGCCGACGCATTTGGTTATTACACGCTTGAATGAGTGAATAGAATGTGTTGGCATTTTTCTTGTTACATTCTCCTCGTTCCAACCAGCTGGCCAGAGTCTGTAAATATATAACGATAATGGAAATATGCACTGATTTGGAAAAAAATAGTTTTAGTCCAGTATTTTTTTAAATAAAAAAGAACAAATTCTCTATCATTTTATTGTACAAGGTGAGAATATTCAAAAATATTTTCACCAAGGCATTGGACATGTGTTATTTTAGTTCGTTAATAATTAAGAATAACCACTAATCCTTTTCATCACTTCAACAGATATCAATCAACCAGCTATACATGAGTAATGAATCCAAAATGAAAGTTGTAACAACCAAGTTATTATAATTATTAATGCAAACTGAGATGTTCCACAAGGATCTATATTAGGTCACATTTTATTTGATATTGTTATTTATATTGAATAACTAAGAGTTCTCGCGGTTTTGTAAGTAAAACAGTATCTGCGTGGTTTAGTAATTTATATCAATTTATTAACAAGTTATTCCTTACAACATCAGCTATCTGCCACTGAAAGTGTAGTCAAAATCAGTCCATCTGTATCAGAGATTAGCCGGAACAGCAGACAGACAATTTTTTTTTATTTTTTTTTACATATTTTTTATACTTTCATGTGCGTTTAGTAAAAAGCTGTTATTTTTACATCAGAAACAGACACTTCAATTTTTTTTTTTTGTTAAGGTAATATTGTAAACGGTTTTAGAACTTATACATTATAAAATAATACTCACAGGAGCAGATTCAGCAAACTCCGAGTCACTCTTAATTTTGTCTGTGAGAGTGTTGAGAGCGGTCGGTGTGAAAGGCTCAATGCGAGGCGGTGTGGGATCACGTTTATGTTTCTCGCTTTCACTCTGGTCATCACGGTTCTGTAATTGTTCCAATCGGTTCTAGCATATTATTTTATCAAAAAAGTGTTGATAGATTTATTATTATACAATGAGTTGAACCTGCTTACTAAGAGTTTGTAAAGATTTTTGTTACATAAGTGAACAAAGAAGGTTATGCAGCATCCAAGTGGGGCAAGATCATCAACCTCGACACAAAGAGATCTATTACTACTTGTTTGGTTTACAAGGAAAGGCTTCTAAAATCTTTGTCAGAGCATTTATTCAGACTCAGACTTCAGATTTAATCTCGTCTTCCTGTAAGTCAAGTCAAAGGAGTCCATGACACGAATAAATAAAACATTAATATACACTTACCAGAGCGTAGTCAATGAAAAGGGTGGTGGCCTCATTATCACTCTGATCAAGAGACTTGAACCTGTATCCAGATAAAGCAAAAGATGCTTCAACCATCTCTTGTTGCATGTATCTTACATGACAGACACCTTGTTTATGAATCTTTACAGTATCTATTTCTCCGAATCGTTGGAATATTTCAGTGATAGTGTCCATTCCAATTCCAGGATGTAGACCTCCAACAAAAATAGTGCGGCATCCTGTAGGACGTTCGCGTCTCACAGGCATGGATGCTCCAGGAAGCGGAGAGAGAAGGACCCCACTTGAGACAAATATTGGCTGTGTCGCCATCATTTGCATTTGCTGTTGAGCCATCATCATGCTCGGATCCATCATACCAGACATCATGTTGGGTTGGACATTCATGCCTAGCATCATGTTGGGCATGTTGGTCATATTTGGCATCTGAGCACCCATGTTTGCCATGTTCATATTCACTGGGAGCTGGCCCATCATGCCAGTGCCGTATGGCATCATTCCTGTAGAAAAAAGAAGTCTCATGTCCCTGCAACTTCACCGGCAACCACACCTTTCAAAATGCCAAGCAGTAATGCATTTGCATTGATGGTAACTAAATGGGGATTAGAAGTTATCACATGCCTTCAATTTTTTATAGGTTATGTTGGTTTCATCACACTGTCTTCTTTAATTGTTCTGACAGTGGAATGCAAACTGATTCATTGCAATGACACTCACATTACATAAGAAATCCTGTGTTATAAATTATGTACTCATAAGTTTTTACTGTAATTCTAGACTATGATTAAATACCTGGCATCATCATGGTACTTCCAAGCGCTCCAGGCACTACAGTTCCCGGTGTTCCCAAAAGAGTAGATTTCTCTCGCTGGTTGTGAGTGAATCGACTGGTGCGCTCCCGATTTTCACGGCCGCTGCGGCTCCTGTCTCTCCTCTCATTTCTGTCATGATTGTTGCGATCTGAAGACCGAGGCCGGCGGCTCCTCTCACTACCCCTACTATCTATGACAGACAAGCAGAATTATGGATAACATTTTAGGCGAATGAACTGTAACATTTTGTAGTTTGTTATTTTTTGTTCATGTTGTGTATCTGTGTTTGCACCTGCAATACTTACAGGGAATGATGGAATCAGGTATTATTACTATTTATGACTTCACAGAACTAACACTTAAGAAATGCGTTTATGTTTTACCTCTATTAGTGTCACGATCTCGATTCCTGTTCCATCTGCTCTCCCTCACATGGGAGCTGCCATGTCTGCCATGTCGACTATTTGGCGCATCATCAGAAGTCACATCATCCTTAGCCAAATCCATGTTGGTATCTTGATCCTCAGGTGGAATGGGTCCAATAAAATTGTCTCCTTGCCCGTCGCTTCCTTTTCCAGTGTTGATGCTCCAGTTGGCTTCGGTGCCGCGCATGTCTTCGGGTACTGAGGGCATGCCGCCAGCTTGCATCGCCATGTATTGTTCTTGACTCCAAGTGTTCATTTTAACAGTAATTGGAATGCAGTGCTACTCCACGCACACGATCACAATGATGGTTTAATTTGGAAAGATTTTACAGAAAAGTTATTACTATCACAAAAACTTTATTGCCTTCCGTTTTCGTTCTCTTTCTACAATAATTAAATGAATTAATCTGTGCTAACCGGCAAAGCAAAGGGAAATAGGGAATATAACGCACGATACGATAAGTTAGCCACAATATTAAAGGCAGCCAACAAGCTGAACAAGCCAGCCACGCTAGCCACAGATTACTACAACCTGTTCATTCCATGTGTAAAAAAACCTGAGTAGACGATGTTGCCAGTTAGATGGTAAATCCCTATTTAAAATAATTCTTTTTTTATGAATTCTATGGAATAAAGTTTTTGACTTTGACTCTGTTTCTGTTGCTAGCTCATGGAGGTAGTATGTACTTCGTACAACTTCGTTAGATATTATCTCTATGTGCTAGCTACTCATCTTTCTAGACTTTATTACACTATTTAATAGTCAACCCGTGACAATGTGGCTTATGAATTAATCTGGCTAAATATACAATTTGATCTATATTGTGCGATCAGCCATCGGCAAGACATGACGATATTATACAATTATACTTGATTCTCACACCACAGTAGGTAACTGACAAGTCACATCCACCTTTGGCCACGACTGGTTTACATATTAAATATATTATACCGTATGTCACGGCCACTTACCATTACCACCATAGAGTAAAGCTACATTGAGTTTGAACTTTCTTACCACTCTCATTGCCAAAACCATAGACGTAGAGGCGTTGTTTACAAGTTTGACAACACAAAGCAAGAAAATGGAATGGGAAAATCAATAACTTGTATTCGTCGAAGTTTTCTTGCGATCTAGCATTCAAAACATCTAAAATTCACATAATAAATCGTTTTATTTGTCACTGGATCTCCCGATATTCATTATGTGGTAAGTGTTGAATCCAACTGGGATTATCCCGTAATGGTTGTATCACACTTAATTTATTTCTGTAATCATGAATTTCAGTTCCGAATCGCTACCGAAAGAGTTTGAGAAGACCTCGGAGATAATACCGTTCACTAAATATGGTTTATCTTCGATGCAAGAGTTCAAAGATGCGGAGAGCGACATCCAACATTTAGAATTGTTGAAGAAAGCTGGCCTCACTTACGATGAAATAAAACTTTACCAGGAAAATGAAGCTGGCCTGTTAAATCAGCAAAAGAAAGTTGAATCCAACGCTATGAAGGAAAAGTTAGATTGTATTTACAATAAACTGAGGAAGTTTACTAAAGAAAGCAAAAGGTAACAATAACAAATACTCTCACTTTTTGACTGTGCATTTAAGAGGCTTGTACCGAAAATGACTCGAAAGGAGGTAAAATTATTATGCCATCTCCAGTGCTGCACCTGAAAACAATAGCCAATCCCTACTTCACCTAAGCTACAATTGTATACTAGTAGTGAATGTCTATGCAATCCTAGCACCTAACATCCTAGGGCTGTATTGCAAATTGTGAGTCTGATCCGAATTAAATTATCAGTGTGATACAGTTAGACACTGTCTAAGTATTTTTTTATGAGACAAAGTTACGGAATGTGGCCACCTGTTGTTAAATGGTAACCTATGCCCATAGCAAGCAATGTGACTTGGGTCTTTCCTACTTAAGTACAAGATCCAAGTCACATCATATGAGCCTGTATTTCTGAGATGTGAATGTGGAATGTTTCATGTGCCAGTAAATGTAGGAATAAAATAATGTATGCCTGATCACACACAATATGTTTGTTTTTCCAGTTCTGAAAAGGATGATGAAAAGCCTAGCACATCAAAGTCTAAAGATTCCAACAATATTTTGAACCAAAAGCAGCAAAATCCTTTGTCATTCTACCCTGAGGGACACCCAATGAACAATATCAAAGAAATGGAAGAAGATTTATTCGGTCATCTGAGGTCAGAAGATATTCTGCCTATCTCCAAGAGGAGAAAAATGCTGCGGCGCTTTGAGCGAAAAAAAGAACGCATCATAGCTCAAAAAAGCCAAATAAATATCGGAGCTGTACCAACTACAAGCAAAAGTCTGCAGCCTGGTAGTCTTTGGGATGTTAAGGAACCGCCTAAGAGAAAAGCACCCTCAGTACAAAGACAAGAGCAAGAGCAAAATGGTTCAAATAATCAAAAAAATCTCCAGATTGGCCCCGTTGGGCCCAGAAACCGACAGATGTATTCTGTAAGAGATAACAATATTGTTAGGCTTGAGCGAGTGAACAATGAAAATCCAGATGGAGAGGATGAGTACAGAGCAGTGGATATAGTAGTACCAGAGAATCCGGCCGAGGAACAACTGCTCGAAGGCACCAAGATGTCTATTGATAACATCATGAAGATTGATCGCTTTAAAGATTATGATCCTGGGGTACCATCTAAGGTAAGAAATATACATAAGAAAATACCTCACCAATATGGCACTTTTGTTAAGACATCCTTGTTGATTTGTTAAACAAACATATTGTTAAATTTTAGTATATATTACTTTGTTGTTAAGAACACAAAACATTCACGGCTTAAAAAATGGGCAGTATAAAACATTTATAATCATCATAATGTTCAGAAAAATGAAATTAAAAAGGTTATTTGAATGAACTCTCAAACCCCAGCAAGAACTGAAGGTTTTCAGATATTGGTTGATTGTGTGTGTATCTCTCTGATCATCCACTAACTAGGAAATCCTAGTGGGTCAGTTGGAGTAAAGGCGGTAGTTATGCAGTACCTGTGACCAAGTCCATGTAAAATGCACCAATATCATTTTGAGCCCTTTACGGAACATGACTCTGGCTCATACCCTGCCCAACTCCTTTTAGCTGACCTCAAAGCTCGTTTGCGCCTTCACGCTGCAGGTCGCGGGTTCCACCAATTCCACCCATGACACATTTGTGTGATGGACACAGACGCTTGTTCTGTGTCTCGGTGTTAATGTGTATGTATTTACAATATGAAAGTATTTAAGTATTATATCAGTTGTCTGGTTCCCATGATAGAAGCTATGCTTAGCTTACTTTGAGGCTAGATGGCGCTGTGGGTAATCTCCACCAATATATTTATTATTTTATAGATACTATACCTGAAGAACATAGCACCGAACGTCACGCAAGATCAAGTCTCCCTGTTGTTCAATCAGTTCGTGCTCGCGAACGGCGGCCCTATAGACGTCCGCCTGATGACGTCCGGCCGCATGAGGGGGCAGGCCTTCGTCGAGTTCCATGGTAACCATTATTTTTTTTTCTGAATATTATTTTCAGGCGAAAAGTCACTTTGCCAGGCAAAAGGAAGAACGCTTTTTTATATGGTAGGGTATTGTAACGGAACGAACAATATGATGACAGATAAACTATTGTGTACACCAAAACATAAAACGAAGAACATTACAAACGAGAACTAACGTTGGATTGTCTTCCAGGCAACCTTTGGATTGAAAATATTTAGGAAAAAAGAGATGTGTTACGCGATGTTAAGTGTAACCTTTGGCTATAACAAAACATTACTAATAACTCCTGCGTTCTGCGCTGTAGGTCGTCGGTTCGATTCCCAACCAGGGCAAACATTTTCTGTGTCTGGGTTTTAATATGTATTATGTGTATGTACATATTTACATAAATATATATGTATTCTATCAGTTGTCTAGTCCCATATAGTACATGCAGCTTAATTTGAAGCCATGGCGTAATGCAGTATCCAAAAACGTACACACAAAACAAAGAATAATAATTACAAGATATTACCACTATATTAAAATGTAATATCAATCTCAATATGTAAATATTAATATGTTTATTAGATGAAGAGCTGTGCATACAAGCACTGGAAGAGACCAATGGCACAATACTCAGCGGGCAGCCAATTATTGCACAGTTCGCGAGGAACACTAACCTTCGCCGTCCGGACGACAACAGATAAACACTGTCTAAAAATTAGGTTAACGTTCTAACTTCTCGCTTAATGTACATTTTTGTTTACCTACAGATTAATATGTCGATTTTGATGTTATGTAACCGGCAATGTATGAAAAGCCGGCATTCTATAACAATGCCTAGGCATTGTATATGATTCTATTGTATTCGAGTCACTGGTTCTCTAGAACCAGTGTGGTGAAAGGATTTTAATTGTTGGAATCGTTTGACACATGTCTTTGAATTGTTAGTTCTAGGACATGTCGGTTTCCTCACGATGTTTTCCTTCAACGTTTTGAGAACGTGGTATTGCGCACATAAATCTTTCAATCGAACTCGTAGGTGCACGTCGGGATTTGAACCGGCGACCTCCGGATTGAAACTCGGGGTCAGTACCACTAGACTACCACGCTCTCAAATTGTATATGTTGGCAATGTATGAATATGATAATTATTACATACCTTCCGAACTTAACGGCTTCTACTATATACTTTGCCGACTCCGAGTGTACCATTTACAAAGTACACTTTATTACATACTTGCCTAGGCATTTATAGAATATCGGATATATAATGCCGGTAACAGATATAATAAAACAAACATTACTTTTTATGTATTATATGAAAATAATGTATTTTTTTTAAATTGGTAAATAATTACCGCTAGTGATAAATCTACATGTAATTAATTAAATAGGCACGTATTGCCGAGCAACGAAATTTTTCACTTCACTTCTCTCACATTTTAGTGGACTTTTCGTGTGATGTTTCTCCTTTTAGTGTAATTAATTACATTGAACATGTCATTTTGTGATAAGAGATATAAGTATATATATAGAAGTATCTTGTATTTTAAAATTAGCATAGTTTTTATGGCTCTCATACACGTAACTGCATGTCATAGCGCTGTACAGTTTCAAATAATAATTGCAGATTAGGGGCCATTTGTAAATTACGTCACACATGTGATGCGCGCACGATCAGAAATTAAATGGTTTTTGTTAAATTCTGCAAATTATTCCTAATACTGGGATACGCCCAGATTATTTGCAAAAACGCGGCATGTGTACGATTTTATTATATGTATAGATTATTATATTTATAACGATTTGTAAAATCCAACTAATGTTCTAAACGTGAAAGTTTGTATGGATGTTTGTTACTCTTTCACTCTCAAACGGCTGAATGGATTTGGATGAAATTTGGTACCAAGATAGCTTATATACTGGATTAACACCTAGGCTACTTTGATCCAGGAAAAATGGAGTGTTCCCACGTGAACACTCCACTTCTTACTATCGTAAGTCGTAACTGAAACGAAATCGTAACGTCGTGCATTTACGTGTACTGCCTTTATCATTATCAGTGTTCTATGTTGTATAGTTTGAGTAAGAGGGCACCTGTGGGAATGTACCCAAACTACGTAACACATTTTTTTAAACTGTGTAAGCGATATGAGCCACAATTTTTTGCACACAATATGAATTCATGTGTATATTTAAAGTGGTCAGAATTTTAATTTTGTAAAGAGATTTTCTATTATTCAACTATGGAATTTAATTGTTCTATCAAAAACCTTTTTTCTAGTCATAGATATTGCACTGTAGAAGGTTCGCTTGGCGAATCCTTTTCTCGTCCCTATAAACATATGTACTTACATTATTCAGATAGACACATTAGTATAAATGAGCCCGGAATAGGGATAGATACACTATCATTATTGTCATGACCGTGGTTTCGTACTGACTTTTTGTTAGGGTTGGACCACATCTGATCATTCCCAGTCCATTAAATAGTTTTCAAGTGTAGCAGTGTTACTAGCTATAAGAATTTATCAGTAGTACAGTACACAACTTAGGTTGCTTACATGTAGGTCTAACTCCATGATTTTGAAAATAAAGATATTTGTTCTCAAAAAGATTTTTATTCTCGCACCAATTAATCATAAAATTTACTAGCAGATCAACTTTACATACTATGGATTTTTGTCTAGTACACATATTTTTTTGGGGGCCCAGACCCTTTGAACCCCTCTACACGTGTCCCCCCGGGTGGTGCAAAAGGAGTAACTAAAGTAGCAGTAGAACTTGTGCTAAGTTCTTCAGAGAAGTACTGCCACCACACCTGGTAATCTGCCGCCAAGCAGTGATGCGGCGTGTTGCTGGTGGAAGGGAGTGGGTGCCGGTGAAATTGCAGGCGCATGAGACGTAACATCCCCGTCTCGGGGTGATGGACGCAACGCAATGCGACTTGAGCCATCTCGTACTGATGGAGAGGACTTGAGTAGTATTGCTGTTGTCCATGGGCGGCGGTTACCACTTAACATCAGATGGGTTGTTCCGTCACTTAAACATATTATCAGTCCATATTCCACTATAGTCCACAAATCACTTGTCTCTGAGACTAAGGAGTTGATGCTACTGTGAGTTGAGTCAGACGTCTGTCTCCGCCTGCCCGGCGAGCTTGCGCCGTCGTTTGACGACGCGTTTAGGCGAAGATCATTCAGCCTCCTTTTTCACTTGCGATTCCTCCTCTGTAAAGGTAAGGGCGACGTGAGTAAGCTATCAAGTGATCCAGTCAGTACTGGAGAGTCACCGGTTCTGTCGAACCAGTGTGATGGGAGAATTTAAGTCTTAAGTCTTCTTAGATCTAGGACATGTCGGTTTCTTTCAACGTTTTGAACACCTGATCGTTGCATTTGTGCGCGAACATATATGTTTTCATATGTCTGGGTGTTAATATATATGTATTTACAAAAAAGTATATAAGTATATCAGTTGCCTGTTCTCATAACACAAGCTATGCTTAGCTTACTTTTGGGGCTAGGAATTGCATGAGTCGTAACATCACCGTCTCGGGTTGATGAACGCCACGCAACGTGAGTTGAGTCATCTCATACTTTGGTAGGCGGCGGTTACCACTTAACATCAGGTGGGCCTTCAGCTCGGTCCGTCGTCAACATCACATATCTATCTATTCGAGTCACTGGTGGTGAATGGATTGGTGCGCCTAAGAGGCTCCAATAGTAAGATGTACGTAAACAGTTAGTCTTAATCGGGTAATAAAAAGTAGAAAAGATTTGAAATTACAGGCACATGAGACATTCCACCTTCACATCTCAAGCGTTACACGGGCGCAATACAATGCGACTTGGGTCTTGTTGTACACAAGTATGGGAGGACCCAAATTGTCTTGCAATAAAAAAAAGGGCTAAGTGGTGTCGGTGTGTTCGGGTATGACACGTGACCTGGTGTCCGTACTCACGCTTGTCGTGTTGCGGCGCGTGGTAGGGGTGTGGGGGCGGGTGCGGGTGCGGGGGCGGGGGCGGGTAGTACGCGTGCGCGTGCGCGTGCGCGTACCCCGCGCCCGGGAACCCGCCCGCGTACCCGCCCGGGTAGTAGCGCCCGCCGTACGGCGCGCCGTATGCACCTACAACACACATTATACTGTTATTAATAAAAAATGTCGCTTCAAAGAAGACGTAGCTGAGAATTTGTCTGGTTGGACATGATCATCGCATCATTAGCATTAGCTTTGAGTGTGACCCTGTTTACCTGGGGGTCCACCGTGTCCCGGGGGCGGGCCGGGGGGACCGGAGGGCGCAGGGGGCCCCGGAGGCCCGGGAGGCCCCGCAGGGTGGCCGGGCGGACCGTTTGGATTCGGCGGCATCATCATTGCTGAAAACAATGCAAAATGAAGAATTAGATTTCGATAGGTAGGTAACTTTAGTAGGTATAAGTAATCTTTCAAGGATATTTTGTCGTATGCCTTGCAGTAAATGTTCAACCTCAACAAAGTTGTCTGTCTGAGAAAACTGCAAAGCGTTGCCGTGGCGCGTAAGCGTACCCATTAATATTTGTGCCTTATCAGTCTTAAAACATGTGGCTGGCAATACTTGCCCGGACGAACTTGGCATAAGTTTAGCCAACTTAGCTATGGAGCTGTGTACTTACGATGATGCGGCGGTGAAGTCATCTGTTGCGGGTGTCCCGCGGGCGGCATCGGGGCCGGGGGGCCCGGGGGCGGGGCCTGCCCGCCTGTCGCGCCGGGGGGGCCGGCTATGGGACCCTGGACGGGGGGACCAACTGCGGGGGCGGCGGCGGGCGCGGTGGGGGGGACCTCTTCTGGTTTAGGTGGCTTCTCTTCTTTTGTTTTAGCTGCAATATGAAAATCTGTTACATTATAAGTTAACTATTATTATAAGTTCTTGCAAGGATGTGGTGCGGTGCACTAAGACAACGAACGATCCATTGAATAATAATATTGGTGGACATTTCACACAGCACCATCTAGCCCCAAAGTAAGCTAAGCATAGCTTGTATCATGGGAACCAGACAACTGATACTTATATACTTCTTTGTATATTTGTTAACTATTTATAAACGAATGTGGATGAAAGCACTCACCATCTTCCAGCTGATTGATCCCATTCTCTGGCTCCTTCTCTGGTTCCTTGGTGAGGTCCGCAGTGCTGCCTGGCTCGTTCTTTACATCAGTGGTGGACACCTTGTCCACTTGTGTGGGAGGGTTGGGCCCGTTGCTCTCCAATTTAGTGGCCTGCTCTGTCTCCATTGGCTGTCAATTCAAGTTCGGTGTTGATTTGAGACAAATCATAGTTAATAAATAACCATGGCTGTATAATGAGAGTGGGGCGTGTGCAGACCAGTGTGGAGTGATACCCGCATCTCCATAATGGTTGTGTAAGTGCGGTGGGTGATACCAGCATCTCCATAATGGTTGTGTAAGTGCGGTGGGTGATACCAGCATCTCCATAATGGTTGTGTAAGTGCGGTGGGTGATATCAGCATCTACATAATGGTTGTGTAAGTGCGGTGGGTGATACCCGCATCTCCATAATGGTTGTTTAAGTGCGGTGGGTGATACCCGCATCTCCATAATGGTTGTGTAAGTGCGGTGGGTGATATCCGCATCTACATAATGGTTGTGTAAGTGCGGTGGGTGATACCCGCATCTCCATAATGGTTGTGTAAGTGGGGTGGGTGATACTAGCATCTCCATAATAATAATAATAATAATAATAATTTAATTCAGAAAAAACTTTCCATAGAACACAGTACATAGCACACAGTAGGTACAATAAAAATGAATAGAGTACAATAGAAATTTAAAATAAATTGAAATTAAAATAATGTCCTGGTGAGTGTAATGGTTGTGTAAGTGCGGTGGGTGATATCCGCATCTACATAATGGTTGTGTAAGTGCGGTGTGTACCTTCTTGTCTGCGTGCGGCGCGAGGGCGTGCGGGGTGACACCGCGTCGCATCTGTTGCAGCGCCTTTTCCACCATCGTCTGGAAGGTGTCTTCGTTGACCGCTGGCTTGCAGTGCTGCAATACATAATGATACATTACACACAGCCTGGCTAATCTTTCTTCTCTTATATGTTCTCAATATTATGCAGCAGTCATAGAATAGTCATAGAAAGAGACACCCATTTATTCGGGCCACTCCAACAAACTTCAGAGATATCGAGATCCCTACTGCCAACTGCGACACAGAACTAAAATAAATAAATGATACATTTCTTATACACTCTAACTAATTAATTAGTTAAATGGTTCTGATTGGAGTTATTTTAATTCTATGGCAGTAACCCTGCCTACAAAACGAGAAGTCTGGGTTTGAATGGAGCTAACTTTTGTGTGATGAGGATTGTTTGCTCTCAGATGTTTGTGCTGTATATATGTTGTGCAGATGACACATGCGACAAACTGATGTGAACATTAACCTTTACTGGGACTCCATTTGTAGTTTGTTTATATTATAATTATTATTTATTAGCATTCACATTCACAGAGGTCCCAAAAGGTATTCAAGAGTATTACCTTCTTCAATTCCTCTTGAAAACTTTCGCTGCTTTCAATGAACTTTCTCTTCTTGGCCTCAAACTTCTCCTCTATCTGCTGTAGTTCATCTTCTAGCTTCTTCTGGTGCATCGTCAATGATTGGACTTGCTTCTTTAAGATCTGGAATTAACCGTTACTTTTGAGTGCTAAGGTAGCTAATTCAGTCACCCGACATTCTGAGGAGTTTGAGGGTGTGTAAGCTTGCCGTGTGGTTTGAGACGAATGGGTGAGTGAGGAGCGTGTGGGTGTGTGCGCTACTAGTGTGGTTTCAGACGGATGGGTGAGTGAGGAGCGTGTGGGTGTGTGCGCTACTAGTGTGGTTTCAGACGGATGGGTGAGTGAGGAGCGTGTGGGTGTGTGCGCTACTAGTGTGGTTTCAGACGGATGGGTGAGTGAGGAGCGTGTGGGTGTGTGCGCTACTAGTGTGGTTTCAGACGGATGGGTGAGTGAGGAGCGTGTGGGTGTGTGCGCTACTAGTGTGGTTTCAGACGGATGGGTGAGTGAGGAGCGTGTGGGTGTGTGCGCTACTAGTGTGGTTTCAGACGGATGGGTGAGTGAGGAGCGTGTGGGTGTGTGCGCTACTAGTGTGGCTTCAGACGGATGGGTGAGTGAGGAGTGTGAGTGTGTGTGTGTGTGTGTGTGTGTGTGTGTGTGTGTGTGTGTGTGTGTGTGTGTGTGTGTGTGTTACCTGCATCCTGGCGGTGGTGACGACGGAGCGCACATCAGGCACGACGGTGTCCGAGAATATCTCGTTGATGAGCCGATGGTTGCGCAAGTAGCGGGCGTACGCAACGTGTTTCACGGACAGACCTTCGTCTTGGTCTGAAAAAATGGATTCATAAGTTTTATGCGTACCACAAAAATAAACAGTAGAGGCGGGTCGCTAGTATTAGATAAATCAGTACTTGTCTTTAAACAGCTGAATCCAAGAAAAAGAAGAGAATAATATACAGCTAATTAAAATTAAACTTACAGATAAACAAAATTTTTTTCGATTGACACATTAGAACATAAGATTACCTTCTTCATCCTCCGCGGGCTGAATATCGATTCTTCTGTCCTGTTGCTGCAGTTCCTTCTGCGAGCTTCCCTTCTTGCTTGATCCCTCTTCTTCTAAGTTGCCTACTGCTCACAAAACATTCGCATATATTGAGACGTTAAAAACATTGTTGTCTTTACAGTAAACAAGATTTTACTTAAATGTCGGATTGAGCATAATATCCCCCTGATGTCAAGCGTTTAGACTCCCATAACTCCAAGATGCGAAGGTGGAATGTCTCATGTGCCTGTAATTTCACCGGCAACCACACCTTTCAAACCGGAACACAGTAACGCGAATGCATTACTGCTTGGCGGCAGAAATGGGCATGGCAGGAGCGTCTAGCGGAAGTCAGGAGCGGATGAACAAGAATTGTGAAAAAGTCTTTGAGTAATCGGGGAACATACATAAGATTCTGACGAATTGAGAACCCCCTTTTCTTGAAGTCGGTTATAAGTGTTCATGGCTTTTCTTGTATTACCAAACAAGTCACAATATGAAATAATACAGGGGTATTACAAATGACTATTTCAAACCATTTCTCGGACTTGTCGGTAATTTATGTTAAAATAACTTAAAAATAAAAAGTTGGTGTAAGATTTGTCTTGGCTGTCGGGTTATTGAGGAATTAACTTCTGGTAGAAAATGTTAGCAGAGTTTGTGGAAAAAGGGCCGTATTCACCCATCATGATACTGTGACCCATGGTTAAGTGTCTCACAGCTCTGCCTACCCCCTCGGGGGTATATCGACCCACGACCGCTGACTTATCGTAAGCGACAATTTTACCCAAATAGCATTTTTCACGTTAGCAAGTTTCTTCTAAGAAACGTTTGTAAATTATAATTAGTTCCGGATGATTATAAAGTCAAAGTCAAAGTCAAAAACTTTATTTCCATAGAATTCATAAAGAAATGGCTTGGAAACGTCAATAAATATAATAATATAATTACTTCTATCTACAGGAAGACAGAGAATTTTGAACTGTATCGCTTCCTATTAAATAGTCAAAATTGACCTTTTGAGGGCTAACGGCTTTCTAGTTAAAGGAAGGCGGTATAAATATCACTTTCGACAAAAATTGCTATTTGGGTAAAATAGTCGCTTACGATAAGTCGGCGGTCAAGGGTCGATATGTATAATTATGTTGGTTACAATTATATTGTGCATAGTGGGTAGTTTTTATTTCATCTGTTTCTATATAGTGTATTACTTTTCTAATAGTAGGGACTTTTATATGGCCATCTCATTTCTATGCATTGATTTAGTTTGTAACAGTGCCGATGGTTACTCTAAAATAAATAAATGTTAGTGAATACAAAATGCATGCAATCCTTACCGACTGCCTTGTTTTTGGCGGCGACGTAAGCGAGGTACGCCGGCGAGTTGTGGTACGTTTTGAGGTTTTTCTCGTACTCCGACTATACCCGTGGGGGTTATTTACATGGCGGGTGCATGGGGACAAACGTACCGAGTCAGTGAACGGGTTAGTTACAACGCGGCAATGGACAGAGAAATTACGATTACATCCGAATGTTTTTGTTTGGGTCAAAATTTGCAACTGAATCTTAGACCAGTACCCTCCAACTGATTTTGGAAACCAATCATTTTTGGATGCATTTAACTGAAATTTGGAAGATATAATAATAATGTTTGTTTATTTATTTCTTCCCCATGGAGGATCGGATAGGGTTTTAACAGGCGTCAAACTTAGCAATAAGTACGCGTGACATTATGTTTTGAATATTATTGCGTTTTCAAGCCATTTCTTTATGAATTATACGGAAATAAAGTTTTTGAGTTTGACTTAGTAATAAAGAAACAAGAACAGAAGAACAGAAGAGAGAAGAGAAGAAGAACAGAATACAAATAGAAAAGATTAATTTATCACGAAAATCGATGGAAGCGATAAAATCAGTCTTATGCACTTTTTTAATTAATGTCTATATTAAAAATAACGAGCAGATGGCCTACTTAGGATTAATTGGTATCCCCAGCCCGTAACGACATCAATAACGACTTAATTCAATTGATACAATTTCGGTAAAACCTTATACACCAGAGAAAGTCACTTTTTCAAGTGACATAACTCATTAGTGCTCGTCAAGACTTCAACTAGCGACCTTCGGATTTAAAGTGTGGACTGAATGCGTAATTTTGCGGATGTTGCCATGTCATTTCTCTGCCCACGTCCACCGGTACAAATGATATAACCAAGTGCTCCTAGCAATACACAGCACTTCTAATGTGACTAAATGGATATGTTGCAAGCAAACACCGAAAACGGTTATTGGGCGAAAAAACTGCTCACAACGCATTTTAATAATAATAATAATATACATTTATTTCAAGTGACATGACAATTTACAATAATTTTGATAATTAATAAATAATATTTAAAGTTTTGGTCACTGTAAAATCCTACTAATATTATAAACGTGAAAGTTTGTATGTATGGATGTTTGTTACTCTTTCACGCTCAAACGGCTGAATGGATTTGGATGAACTTTAGTATCAAGATATATATCCTGGAAAACACATAGGCTACCTTGATCCCGGAAAAGTGCAGTGTTCCCGTGGGATGGCTTACTAACCGCGGGGAATACCACAGGGCGCAGCTAGTATCCATATAAATATAAAAGAGTAACTTTTGAATTTTTCGCCGAATGAACGTTTTCGGTGTTGCCCGCAACAGACACACAAAATGAATCGTCAGCACATAAAATCCAACAACATTTCGTGGTATAACCTCGTCCCTCGTTCCCCCTCCCCGTGTTAGAGGCGTGCGGTGTGTGCATGGGTATTACACTGAAGCCCGTGTGTGGTGTGCGTGGGATTCAAACCGGGTACCTCTGCTTTTGTGCGCCAACCACTGTACGTATGCGGGCGATGATTGGTACGCTTTCAACATTTCTGTGTACTGCGCCTGAGCCGAAATAAATCTTAATAAACAGTATACTTCTTTTACTTGATATAGTTACGGAACGAGCAGACGGCCCACCTGGTGTTAAGTGGTAACCGCTAACAATTATCACTAATCGGGTCGTCCCCTACTTAGACAAGACCCAAGTCGCATCGTATACGCCCGTAACCATGAGACGTGAAGGTGGAATGTCTCATGTGCCTATAATTTCACACAACACCTTACAAACTGTAATAACAATAAATTAATAAATAATCACTCATGCGGCCCGTTTAGAGAGGCGGCAAGTCATCATAGGCCTAAAATAATTCCATGAGACAGAAATGGCATGTGCTGAGTATAATTCCATGCGACTTGAGTCCTCCCCTACATTAAGTACGACAGGACCCAAGTCGCACCGTATGCGCCCGTAACTCAGAGACGTGTAGGTGGAAGGTCTCATGTAAAATGATGTTGGACGAATAATAGTAATACAATACCTTCTCAGCTTCATAGTCATCGACGAAGCCCGCCTTATCGGTCTCAGGTAGGTCCCTCCACATGCCGCCGATGATGCGCCCTATCTCCCAAAGCTTGAGGTCTGGGTGAGCCGCCTTCACGGAGTCCCACACGCGGCGCGAGTACCGCATGTACGGCATCAGCGGCTTCTCCGGCGGCTTCGGCGGCTTCGGGAGTCCAACACCCTGTGTACGTATATGTATTAATCGTCGGTTCGCCTCAAGAATTTTTATTTCATCCTGGGTTCCTCATTCATACTACTTAAATACTGCACAATAGCTGCATAACATCAAGTGTCATAATGTAATGCAGTATGTATTTAGTTCCCCACTAAGCCTAGCCTGTATCGGGGAATTGAGGGGCATTATTCTTACTAACACTGCGAGTGACCGTCGAGGCTACAAACATCAAATGATTCCGTAGAATTGAGGTTTAGTGTGGACAGGTGGTTCGATCAGGTTCCACAAGGTTTTATGAAGTGATATAGATTTACTCTATGGACGGTCCTTGAATCTGAACAAATTTGGACGTACACGAAAGAAACATGATAAACTCACCGCCGCGGACCCTTTGCCGATCTTCTGTGGCTGGAATCCGGGATGCGAGTGCACCGTGGAGAGGAACGGCGTGGTCTTGTCGTCCTTGCCTTGCTGGGGCTGCGACGCGGGCGGGGCGGGGGCGCGCCGCGCGCTCTCTGCACCGAAACGCGGCCCCGGTGAGTGGGGCCACCCGTACCCGGCGGGGCCTCCAGGGCCGCCGTACCCCGGGTGGTACTGGTAATTATGGTGCGCCGGCGGTGCATTCATACCGCCTTCAAGCCAAGCCGGGCGGCAATACAATGAAAAGAAAAAAAAGAAGCATAAGGGATAGGACGGGCGGGGCGATGCAAACTCAATAAACAACTAATGTTAGAGCATACAGCTAAGCTTATTAATCGGCAGAAACAAAATGGCTTGTGATGTGGAAACGGAGAATCTGAACTAACCCCTGAGAGGACAAATTTTGATAGTAAATATAAAGATCATTACCTTTCATCATACCGAAACTCATGGGGGGCCCCGCAATCATGTAGTCTGTTTCGACATAACAAAACATGAAACAAAACCAACATAATAGTAACAATGTAAGTTAAATGCAGCGGGACAAATTAAAATAAAAAAGAAAAAAGTCTAAATACATTGGAGATGAGAAAGCGCAGAGTTGGAACATGCTAGATCATAAGTTAGATACGGGCGCATAGTCAGCCCTGCTAAGCTCGCACAGGCATCCACTATACTTGCAGATGTTATTCAGTTAGTATCTAACAACATTCTAACACAACAAACTTTCTAATATGGGTGCAAATCAACTGCTCCAATTTCTTTGGGTATACGTGAAATCAGAACACATACTATTAATTATTTAGGGCATTTCATAACAATATGTATTGGATTTTGGATAGCACTGGATTAAAGGTTAAGTTTTATACATAAGGATTTAATATTATGTAAATGTAACATGGAACACATTAATGTCTTCTAGACTATTCTAGTCCTATAGTTACCTCAACATGACGAAGCATAGCGACAAACGTAAGAAAATGAAAGGCATCACATATTTAAATATTTTACTAATTTAATCTCAATGACCTTATTTGATTTTACAGCCTCAATTCAGTGCTATCGTACTACAGTACAGTTACAGGGTATACATATGATAGGGAAAGGTATCATCAGGTGTATAAGGAATACAAACGCGGATTGCTCTGCGGGCTTGGCATCGACATTGATGCATTTTGCTTGTAGTTCGGAGTGGCCATGGCGCCCGGAGCCGCCAGTGTGCCTGGAAACAACCACATGATATTTCAGACTCCTATACAACAATACAATTTATACCTATTTGTACAGGGAAGTGCTAGCACCAAATCTATTTCTGTTACCAAGCAATAATGCACTTGCATAATTTTGTTCCAATTTAAATGTTGCTGTTACTGGTGAAATTACAGGGTGATACATTTCGACATGTTGCAGGTGCATTATAGTGATGCTCAGTTTCTGCCCAGACTTGATTATGGGCAGAGGATAATTCTTATCAGGTGTGCTATCTTCTACATCCTTTACAAATAATGTATGGTTCCGTACACACTAGACAGTAGTTTAATGTTCAAACACGCAGGCCTCACAGCTCAGTTTGTAGTAACTCTGGCTTCTGCGTTGTAGGTCATGGGTTCAATTCCCACTCAGGACAAACATTTATGTGACAAATACAGATCCGTTCCGTGACGTCAACACTTCAACGAGGCCCTAGCAGAATACCAGCGTTGCACTGCTCGCCAGTGTAACACATGCTGAGCTAGGTGCCTATTGACTCCGGACACTAGTTATAGCTTTATATACTTTATTTTAGATTTGTTTTTATGTTTTTGTATAATTTTTTCTTTGTTTGTTTTTTGGTCTATAATTTGTAAATTTGTAAATGTATATTTTATTGTGGAGTCAATAAAAACTTTTTCTTTCTTTCTTTCTTTCTTTCTTTCTAACTCCAGATTTGCCAAACTTTATACTGAAAAGTTTAGTACATACCTAAGACTGCCGACTTTTGGAACAGATCACCACAAGTTGTTGTGATAAGAACAACAACTCTGTGCAAGCGTTGAATTAATTTGTAATCCACCATTACCTTAGAGCACGACAGACGAGACAAACTTTATTCAGGTGTTTGTTGCAACTTCGCCCGGTTTAAACATCAAAACATAAACATATAAATAACGTGAGAAATAGTTGTTACCTGTTTTAAATCAAGGGTTCCAATCAATATTATGAAAAATAGCGAGATATCGTCAGGAAGTCCAAAAAATATATAGAAATCAAATTATTGAGGACGCTTTCTTTCCTTACATAAACTCAAGCCAGCGCCATTTTGTTTAAGAACGAATGGAAGAACGATTAGGTAGGTAGGTTTTTATGACAGTAAGGACTGTTGCCAAACTAGCCAGCTATTGTCATTGTCAATAAGCCTAATAAAAAAAACTAAACTAAGTCATGATTTTTTCCCCCCCTGTTAGCTTCAAAATAATATTTTTTTATGTCCTTTTCGTAATTTACGGACCAGATCAGAAGCTAAGTTTGAAAATTATAAAAAATGTAAATAGATATGGGGTGGTCAGTTGGGTATTTTTTTGTTCAAAGGTTTTGAAAATATTTGACAATGCTGTGTAGTACATTTTCGAATACAGTTCAGTAAATTATGAGATGCCAAGGTCCGTCGGCGCTCCGCTGACGTCTCACCATGCCCGCTGGTTACTATCGTAACAAAGCGTAATGTCAAGCGGTCATGCACCTACTAACATCTCTTCGGAAAAACAAAATTTATAGGCAGATATACAGTTTAAAATCGAGATGCTAGCATTTGACGTAGCATGTTGACAGGTGACATTTTGCTGAGGCAGAAATGAGCAGCTATAATTTCTTTGTGCAGACCCTTTCTTTCAATACGTAGGTTCAAATCCAGGCCAATATCTATTCTATATTCAATAACCAAAAGGTGGATGGCAGTTGACATCTTCTTTTCATTCACTTGTCCGAGTTAGATCTTCTATTGCATAGCTTGTTTAGGATAAACTTGTGACCTTGCTGTGACCCTGTAGCCCTGTAGTCGGAATATTGGAGGCTGGTAAAGAGTTCTGACATTACTGTATAGGAAACCACACATAACCGTCTGGTGCCTGCTACTAAGTGCTTCTCATCGTGTCACAAGCTATCTCGAAAAGTGTGGTGTTTATATCAAAGTCCGCTTCATTAGGGCTCCTTACGTGTCTTGACACAGGCCTTCTAGGTTTTGGTTCTGGATGTTTTCCTCAAGATTTTTTGCTTCACCGTTTTGAGAACGTAGTAACGCGCTTAAATTATTCAATTGATAAATTGGTATCTGTTCGTTCTGGAAACTCAGGGTTTGTAACAGTAGGCCACCAAAACAGATATTGTCAAATAAATACAATCTCCCACACGCGGAAATCGAACCAGAGACCTTTGCGTTTCAGCCATCAACTCAGTCTATCACAGAGACATGATGGAAGTTTGGATAACACTCGATGAACTCATCAAATCCAATGTTAATGGTGAATCACCCACCTGATGATAGGCTTCCGTTGTCATCAAATAAACACAATACGTATGTCATATTATGTACTCGTATGTCCGTCACGTGCCTTGTCACAAATAAACAGCGGGTTCAATTCTCAACATATCGAAAGCTATTTTTCTTTCAATGTACGAAACATAAATGTTAAAACTATAACAAAAAAAATAAACATAATATACCAAAGGAAGCATCCAATTGAAGTAAAACTTAGGCGGCGATTGGATAATCGATAATTGAATTGAGCGTAAAATTTTAAGGACGTATGTGCCTACATTTCGTTTATATGAGAGAGAGAATAAATATGTATATGACGTAAAGAGATGTAGAAAGCATACTCACAGCTCAGTTGGTAGTAATTCTGCCTTCTGCCCTGTAGGTCGCTGGTTCGGCTCCTACCAAGGACAAAATCTGGGTAACGAATATAGATATTTGTTTCGTGTCTGGTTGTCCATAATTATATACCGTATGTAAGTAATAACAAGAAAAAAAAAGCATGTGTTCAAGCTTACTTAGTTTGGGGCTAGATGGCGCTAGGTATGTGAAATGTCCACCAATATAATGTTTAATACATTGTGTGTTTATTAGTTTATTAAATTCCAGAAGAATGAAAAGGAAATCGTTTATGAATTGAAAATATTCATATTGCATTTTCAAAACGCTTTATTGATCTCGTCACAGAACGAATTGTCACATGGGAGATGAGTTTAGAATAATACCCGAAGGCCCCAATTCGCAAATGTCGACGTGTGAATCATGCGGTACGTTTTGTTCCGAGCTATTTGCACTGAAGCGCTAATGTTGGCAAGTGTGTCACTGTACCGGTTATGCGGTTGAGAATACATAGTTAGGTAAGGCAAGGTATAATTGAAATAACTGGTCGTTGTTACCGTATTTCTGCAATCTTATGCCTAGTTCGTCAGGGGAAGTACTGCCACCAAGCAGTAACGCACTCGCGTTACCGTGTTCCGGTTTGAAAGATGTGATTGCCGGTGAAATTACAGGAACATTATACATAGGTACCTACCACCTTCACGTTTCAGAGTTAAGGGTCCTTACGATGCGACTTGGGTCTTGTGTTACTTAAGTAGGGGAGGACCCAAGTCATACTGCTTGTTACGAACAGAAGTTATCACTTAACATCAGTTGGGCCATCTGCTTGTTCCATAACTATTAAGTTCATGCTTTAGGATGGAGCAAAAGATCTAACGCCAAAAAGATCTCCCTAAGGTAGGTACCTAAACATAATCTTAAAGAACCATTTTCTGAAGTAATACCAAATACTTCTAAAACAATACTAATACATATACAGTACAAAGTACAGTATAAGCCCATAAAATTTTACTTAATTAATTGACCATGTAATTAAATAAAACTTGTCAAAATATCTATCTACCACAAAGGCCGGTGTAAACGTTTCTCGATCGTATTAGAAAAAATTGCGCAAACATTTTACTCAAGCCCTTTTTTTCATATTCGGTGGTCATTCACCGTGGCTGAGTCGCTCTCGTCAAAACTCAGGCACAGGGGTTGTTACCCCGAGATAAAACCCGGGCGAAGGGGTTCGTAACTCGCGGCCGGCGCAAAGTGGGTATGTCAGCTGTCAACTGTCAAACATTACTACGAATCCTACTAATATTATAAACGTGAAAGTTTGTATGGATGTTTGTTACCCTTTCACGCTCAAACGGCAGAATGGATTTGGATGAAATTTAGTATTAAGAAGCTTATATCCTGGCTTAACACACAGGCTACTTTGATCCCGGAAAAGTGCAGTGTTCCCGTGGGTTGACTTACTCACCGCGGGAAATACCGCGGGGCGCAGCTAGTATGTTATAATTTGTTTTTGCAGCATTACGAAAAAGCCAGAATTTGTCACCAATGAACGAGAATTCCTCTTTATCTCGTACTTTGATGACAATTTTTTCCAGTTACTTTGATTTTAAAACCAAAGTACTGAACCAGTTTTGATGATATTTCTGTGGAATGAATTTGAAAGTCCTATATCCTTTCACATATCATTCCAAATCGGATTATAAATGACGGACAGCTGTGAGAGTTTACTATCAATTGAACCGTGACAGTCTAGGCCAGCGTCTATGTTTTTATAATAAATTTTTGTATTATAATACTAAATACTATATTATATATATTTAAAAATGAAATAAACCACACCTATAGCGGGTATGGTGGTAAAGTCGACGATATGATAAAAATAATTAATGTTATAAAAGTAGGTACTTTAAATTATAACTACTTTGAAATATTTGACAACGTATCAGTATTTTGACGGTAGCACGGTAAAAACGCCTTTGTTTATACAAAAAAATATTATATTATGTAGTTACCTACTTACGTATAGAAGCATTCTTAAAGTATTCAAATTAAGAAAAATTAAGATTCAAATGCTAAAAATAAACAAATGATATTATCAGCTCAGAAACTAGGTCAACAAAGTGAACTAAATCCAAGTGTGCTAGAACATCCTCGATATCAGATACAATTAGGTGTATACACTAGCAGTTTGGCACGACGACTTTGTTTTCGTATGCAACCCGTCTAAATATAATTAATTAGTTTGGTATCAGAGCAATGCGTTTCGCTGTTGCGTTGCGTTAGCGTATTCGCATCGCACGCCAGCCAGTCAGCCCGCTGTCGTCGCTCTGTACGCGCGTGTTTGTTTACGCAATAGTTACGCTCCAAAATGCTAGTAAAACTCGCTTTTCCGTCGTTGGCATCCGATTTCCCGGACGTCGATATGCTGAGGTGTAAAGAATTGAACAATTTTGCGACGGAATGTGTGCTTCCTCGTCGTCCGAAAAGGTGTCTTCCTCCATTGCCGGAGGACAAAGAGTGCAGCAACACCGAGCTAAAGAAAACCGGTCAGTCGCTGCCAAGACGGAGAAAGTGCCGGAAGCAATGTCTGAAGCTGCCAGCGCTGCCGGAACACGACGAATGTTGAAGGAATAACAAATTCAAATTACGAATTTGAGTGGTCATTGTTGTTTTTCAGTGGATGGATTTTGAATCTTCGGATAATGAAGTGAAAAGAGGGAAAGCTGTGAAACGTTGAAATGGTGAATGTTATTATGGACCTATGGAAACCTATGGTCCTTTGATGTTCATAAGTTTTAGTTTGCGTAATCTTAGTCATGGGTAATTCCCAGAACAGGTTTTATTGTGATGTTAAATCATTCGTTCATCAAAATTTGTTATCTACAAGCGATAAAACAGTGAATGATTTAACAGTAACCTATGTATCAGTGACTGACCTCCCAATTTAGAAGTACCAATGATTATTCTGAATTTGTGTAAATATAAAGTTACTAGTATTAGCCAGGTAATATCTCGCCTTTTCCATTTTGGCGCTGGCCGTTGACCCGAAAGGAATTTAGAAACGAAAGGTCACGTACGAGTCGTCTCTGGGAATTATGTCTGTCTGAAATCTGAGAATGCAAAAAAAGGTATATTTTTTCTGGATATTTTGGGACCAAAACCGAAATTTAGGTATCTTGACCAGTAGTGAAACTTGTGAGGTCGTCGTTCTCAACATCGAGCGGGTTAAGCATGGCCGATGGCAGTCGTCAATTGGATAGGTGACCATTTTGTAGCATTTGAACTGAGCTCTGCTAGACTTGGTGGATATGTTTAACTGTATAGGTGAAGGCGCTGTTGTTAGCCATGATGGAGAACATTTTGGTGATATAGTTTCGAAAACAACAGGGGGTTGTTTTATTTGGTGTTACCATTTCTAGAGCAAAGCTTAATGCGCACACATGTAACGCACATTACGTAGATATAGTTAAGTATTACTTAAGTAATTGTAAAATAGGTAATTAGGGAAATAATTATAATTTGTAGTATTTCAGTTCAGTACATAATAATTATCTATTACGTTGAGTTGTGTTCCTATTTGTATAAGTTTAGATAGTATTTAATTTGAGATATGTTACTTCACTAATTTAAAATAAGTTTAAATTAATGTTTATTTATAATTCAACCTACTAGGCTTCTGTGTTATATAAGTTATATAGTTAGTTATGTAAGTAGAGAATATATTAGCATGTATAACAAAAAATATGTACATGATATACCTATAGAAACTGCAAATAAATCAGAGTTTTCAACAACCTCTAAACAGTTCAGCTGATCTGAATTACCACCTAGGATTGTACACATATCATTGGCGGGCATGCCTTCCTTGAATAGATATGCTGAATCTTTGACCTATGCAAATTTAAAACTAATCAAACGAATGCAAAATCAGATGTGAAATTGCATCGTTAGTTTTACAGTAAAGTATTGTGTATAAGATTTTTACAGATTTTTGACTATGTAACAGTGACCATATCAACTTGAAATCTTTATCTGCTAAAGTGAAAACATGGTTGAATAGAATTATATCTTAAAATAATTTTCCTAAGTTGTTTTTACTTAATGCAAATTTAATCATGCAATTTAAAAATGAAACGATTTGATTCATGATTTTTTGCACTCGAAAAGTTTGTAAGTATATAAATATTGAAAAAGAGAAACATGAATTCTTTAGCAGTTAATTTTCAGACTATTTTCATGATTTTTCGTATTCAAATGTCTAATCCATCCCTCTCTCACTGCACGCATTTACGCATGGAGTGACAGTGACCAATGCCCGTGCATACTGGTTCAGTATAGTGATTCAATGTTTAGACGTAGTTTATTTCGTTGTTCTTAGTAGGCTAATTATTTCATAGATTTTTAGGCCTAAACTTTATATGTGTTATCAGTCTGTGATAATATGTCCAAATGTTTTGATATTTAAATAAGAATACATAGTCCACTATCACCAATAGTCCTTATTTATTTATTGTTATTTGTCATTTATAGAAGATTCATATTGTCAAAAATCACATTTCCAAGTACCAAAAGTGAGAAAAATTGATTTTTTCCGCCGTTGTAACTCGATGTACCAAACTTTAATTTCAGACCTGTTCAATAAAATAGTATTTCTTCAGTTTTGGTCTGTTTTTACTTCATAACCCCTAGAATATCTATATCTTTGAAAATAGACTTGGATTCCGCTACAGACGTTATGAATATCAAGCAGTGATGCACTCGTGTTGCTGTGTTCCGGTGGAAGGGAGTGGGTGCCGGCGAAATTGCAGGCGCATGAGACGTAACATCCCCGTCTCGGAGTGATGGACACAACGCAATGTGACTGAGTGATCTCGTCCTTTGGTGGGTGGACTTGAGTGATATTGCTGTTGTCTATGGGCGGCGGTTACCACTTAACATCAGGGGCCGTCAGCTCGAACTTGAACCAACATGAAATAAAAAATAAACAAGGACGTCATTGCTATTAACTAAAGTATGGGAATACCCGAGTCGCATTTCATTCCGCCTCTTGTAATTTCACCGGTACACACAGCCTTCAAAGAGGAAAACAAACGGAAATGTCACATGTAAATATCTGACCGCCTCGAGCAATCTTTTATCTGTGTGGTTTGCCCACTACTAGTATTACTAGTATTCGAGTCACAGGCTCTTTCGAACTAGTGTGGTGGAAACGTGCGCCTCAAAGAGGCTCCTTTCGTATCCTTGCCAGATCTGTGTCAAAGGATATCCTACTACAGCGATATTAAGTATGACTTCGTATGTATTACTGATATATCTTCGGATTCCGTCATCGTAGCTAGAAAAAATAGAGGTAACAGTCTTACTGCAAGCTATTAAAAAAACTTGAGTACTTTTGAGTGGTGTTTGAGCAAACAGACATTGCAGTTTCTTCTGCTTACCAACTTAGCTTACTTACTTATATTTACTTATCTATTTACCAAATGGTAATGATAACTTTGTAATAAAAAGTACCTACCTAACAGCGAAGACTTAGTACTTGTGTATAACTTGATAAAGTTATCAATTAAGTCATAATAATTAACGTGGTCATTGGTCCGGGCACAAACATGTTTGTCTGCAGTTTTGTAACCATTCCATTAGTTTGTAATTATAATTAGATTACAAAAGTATGCGCAGTGGAATAATTGCTTGAATAGTTATACAAAGTAATAGAGGCAATTTCTTGAAGATGGGCTCAAAACTCGACGTCCTGTGTTTCGTGCACGCAGCCTCTTTGAGGCGTACTTGAATCCTTTAGACTCATATCGGGGAAGAACTGCTTAAACACCCTTTTCTGCCGCCTAGCAGTACGCTTTAATTTTGTTTTCTATGAATGTTTACCTTAAAATTTGCACGGCCTTGCAGCCGAATACAAATGGAACAAACAAACAAATAATGTGCGCAGTAACACTTTTGACTTACCTCACAGCTCAGTTGGCCCCTGCCTTCTGCACTGTAGGACGTGGATTCGATTCCCATCCAGAACAAACATTTGTGTGACGAACATAGGTGTCTGTCTGGGTGTTGATGTGTATTATATGTATGCATTTACAAAAAAGTTCAGTTGTCTGGTTCCCATGACACAAGCTATGCTTAGCTTACTTTGGGGCTAGGTGGCGCTGTGTGAAATGTCCACCAATATTCATTTATTTATTATTTATGTGTGCCTTTAATTATTATTAATTGGCTGTTAAAATGTATCTGTTGCTGTTATTAATTACCTAATCGCGAAGTCATTGATATCGATACACTATCGCTCATGATATGTAGGTAGGTACTGTTCCAAAACATATTCTACTTTATATCGTATCTACAGATACCTCCGATAATACTGCATTGATAAGTAAATAACATAAATGCATAACTACGAAAATATTAATTCTCGTTTTTTTTTATAAAAACAAGGTTTTAACCTGAATTTGTTATAACCGCTACTTTTAAGGTATTATTCCGTATTTAAGTCAGTAGCATCAAACTGAACAGCACCACGCGCGGTTCGCCTAATATGTTTATTTTTGTATTATAAATAGATAAATAAGTGTTTGTTTATCTTGTAATGGGCTTTCAAGATGTAGTTTTCTTTTTAATTGAAGGTTTAGGAGAGAGCATGCTGTCATTAATATGTCATAAGGCTTAAAACTGGCTTTATCTTTCATTTAAACCTGAATATTTTTTTCCAAGGAAGCATCATGAGTAATTTACTAGCCTGAAATCGAAAAGTGCGATCATCCGCTAATCGAATAATGATTGAGCGTGAAAAATATAAATATATATGCAAACACTTGTGTGTGACAAATATAGATGTTTGTTCTGTGTCTGGGTGTTAATTTGTATTATATGTATTTACAAAAAAGTATTTAAGTATTATATTAGTTGTCTAGTTCCCATGATACAAGCTATGCTTAGCTTACTTTGGGGCTAGGTGGCGCTGTTTGAAAATGTCTACTAATATTCATTTATTTTACACATTCGAAGAAGCTTTTGGTATGCGATGTTTGAAAGAAAAAATGTCGAATGTACCTGCGCAGAAGACTGTAGAGCCTGAATGGGCAATTCTCAGCATAACTCACCAATGCTTTATTTTTTCCCAGGAAACTAATACCATAATATCCCAAGGAAGCTTGATAGCGATAACACATCATAATCTCAAAACATACAAGTACCAACCATGTTTGCAAAACATAACCACGCACCGTTCACATGGGCTATGTTATCTTTAATACCATACCACATAACACCATCGCTACTCTACGACTTTAACTGTAAAACTTTGTAATGTGTAGAATAGAGCCAATATAACGCCATGAAGTAACCAGGTGAAAGAAAGAAAGAAAAACATTTATTTGACACGTCTACAAAGAAAAAACATTTAACAAAAATATACATAGGGGAGATGACTGAGATCGGCATAATGCTGAGGCATCCCCCCAGTTGACCGCTATAATTATGTAGGTAGGTAGGTACTTATAATTAGTTACTTTTTTATGTGATATAATAACGGAACGAGCCGACGGCCCACCTGGTGTTAAGTGGTAACCTTTGCCCATAACAACCGATGCGACTTGGATCCTCCCCTACTAGGTACGATAAGATCCAAGTAGCATCGTATGCGCCCGTAACTCTGAGACGTGTAGGAATGTCTCATATACCTATAATTTCACCGGCAACCACACCTTTCAAACCGGAACACAGTAACGCGAATGCGTCACTGCTTGGCGGCAGATATGGGCATGGTGGCAGTACTTCCCCTTACTAACTTGGCGTGAGTTCTACTGCTCTTGAAAGGATCTTCAGGTTTTCGGAGTCCGTCTAAAAAAAGGATAATAAGGAAAGAAGGAAACTGCAGGTGCATGAGACGTAACATCCCCGTCTCGGGGTGATAGACGCAACGCAATACGACTTGAGTCATTTCGTACTTTGGTGGAGAGGACTTGAGTCGTACCGCTGTTGTCTATGGGCGGCGTTTACCACTTCACATCAGGTGGGCCGTCAGCTCATTCTATACCCTACATTACATAAAAAAAACAACCATCAAATAAATTTGTATTCAGTGACTTTTAATAAGTTTATTAGTTAGTTCATAATTTATCTGGGTTACCGGCTACGTAGCTTAGCTAGATTTCTTATCAGCAGTACGACGTCACCGTTAATCAGTTTACAGCGTAACATTGTAATTTAAACGGCATTCGGCGTAATCGTTTCGGCCGTTAACCGAAACAATGTAATCCATTCGTTGACCACGTGCTGTAATATGTTGCACGAGTGGTGTGTATACATAGAAGTAAAGCTAGCCTTAACAAACTACACAATATTATTGTACCATTTAATATCTACTTGTTACGTTATGTAATTTGTATTCAATTTAATAATAATTTCTGGTTCTCATGATATAGAATAATAATAAATTAATTTATACAAAATGTACACAATACGACACAATATAAAGATGCAAGCTATGCTTAGCTTAATTTGGGGCTAGATGGCGCTGTGGAAAATGTCCACCGATATTTATTTATTTTAAAGTAACACTTCAACTTACACATACATCAATGATTTTGTGACTTTAAGCTAATCGTAGTGAAAGTAATTTTATTATTATTAATTAAACTTTGCACCCATGCATGACACCATATGCTTTACTCCTACTTGTGTAATAAATAAAGTCTCAAAGTAAATCTCTAAATGCCTCGTCAAAGTCGCTACTGTTTCTCCACTTACTTCTTCTAAACCACGCAACCGATTTTGAAACGGTTTTCACTAATAAAAAGAGTGAAAAACGAGAAAGGATTTGTATATAATTTGTAAATATTATGTACAAAACTGTCCTAGAACGAAGCTGGGCCGGGTCGCTAGTAGTACTAGTAGCTAGGCTCACGTCAGTCAACGGAGTAATGGAGCCTATTAAAAAAAATACTAATTAAACTTGAGCGGAGTTTTTTGAAGATATTAATAAAACAGCATACGCTAAAATCAAAATATATAACGTTCAAATCATTGTTATATAACACAACGGGCTGTTCAAGGTTTAAAACGTGCGTTTAAAAGGTTCATAAATAATTTTATTGGTCGTTAACTATTTTTATATGCGTATTTATCTTTATCTAATACTAAATTTATTCTTCGAATTAGTTCATGTTTGATTTGGCATTATTTAAAGCTTTAGTTTTAATGAAAACAGCAATAAAAATGATATTTTATTATAGTATTTTATTCTGTAACGTGTATTCATCAAGGGAAATATACAGCACAAGTCCTGATATCCTGCTGGATGAACTGTAGGTTCTTTCACTACAATTTTTGTACAAAATCCCATTGGAGTAAAAAACTTTCTTTCACTTAAAAAAAACTTGTAACTTGCATAAAATTGAAATAATAAATCATTATTATTATATGGGTATATATTTTGTATCTTGAGTCTAATTCCGGTCCAGTCTGGTCAGAGACATTTCTTAGCATTTTGGCTCTAGAATTAAGGCGGTTCCCTCACTATATTTTCCGATGACTTTCTGGGAACGTATTGCGAACTTTCTTCATGTGATAAACTCAGTCTCTGACGCCGGATTCTCCAAACCTCAGTCTTTCCTAAAAACGGTGAAGGAAATCATCGTGGGGAAACCTAAGAGCCCAAAATTGAAAGATCACATGTCAAGTGCACGAAATAGTGCGCCTCAAATAGGCTCCTATTTGACGCCCACTTTAATCCGTTAACCACACTGGTCTGAGAGAGCCACTGACAGGATTAGTAGTAGTAGCCGGCTTTGGACTGGAGTTTTTCACCTTTGATTCAATTTTAATCTATTTAGAACGTGTATAGGTTTTATTTAATGAGATAAACTTAAACTGCGCATTAAAAATACAGATATATACGCACTGGAAGCTTTTTTTCAACGCTGACGTGGCCGACCTTAGTACAGATCGATCTCCCAAATGCGTTCGCGCGTCAATGCTCTACAAATGGTTTCAAGGAAAACAAACTTTCATCTCCAATCACCAATACTTCCTAGTTTTGCGTGTGGCTCAAGGATTTCAGGTCAATTGCGATATTGATTTGTGTTACGTACATATTTGTTTTTTTAAATTGTTGTATGAGTGTTATCGATGACGTGGGAAAGAGTTAAACAAACAATGTTCAAATATCCTTTCACCACATTGAATTCTATTCGTCAATCAACATACCTACTTACATATTATTGAGTGGCCTCACAGCTGAGTACAGCCGGTACTCATTATGCCATGACAAACTTTTTTTTTATTATTTATTAAGTTCTGTGAAACAATGGAATTGTATGCGGTAATGAATACTTAACCAACACATTTTTTTTTTTTTTTAATTAGTTTGTTTGACGAACATAACTGTTTGTTCTGTCTGTGTTTTAATATGTATTATATGTATGGTATTAACAGAGTATTCTATCAGTTGTTTGGTTCCCATAGCTATGATTAATTTGGGGCTAGATGGCGCTGTGAAATGAAATGAAATGAAATATTTTTATTTCTGGAAATGTCTAGCAATATTTATTACGTATTTAGGTCCTCAATCATAGCATCACGCCTGACTACGTCACATTTCACCAGCTACACTATTGTGGGAACGTATTACTTGTGACAAGTGGTGAGCTAGCCTGGATTCTTTTACCACGAATAACCTATATATATATAGCTAACACTTTCTTGTAATTACAGGGTGTTGAAAAACTTTCCGGTTAAGTCTGTATTTCACTGTTGTCAATTCGTTATCAAAATCAATGCTCACATATTAGACATATCAGATAGTAATAATAAACATTGGTGGACATTTCACACAGCGCCATCTAGCCACAAAGTAAGCTAAGCATAGCCTGTATCATGGGAACCAGACAACTGATATAATACTTATTTTTTCGTTTCTTTCGTCGTACCTGGGTAGGCGAAAACTCAAGTACTATTTCCTTGTTACCTTAACACTAGGTGGTCCTTTAGCAAGATCCGCCATATTGTCTTAAAAAAATATAGGACCTCCAAAGGATTCCAGTGACACGTCAGAAGCCCATGATATGTTGGACTTGGACTTAAATAAACGTTATTATTAAACGATAAAAAAGGCAGAAAACTACGCAATCATAACAAACTGTTTAAATGATACAATATATTTTTGCACGCAGCTGCAAATAGTGATTGGTGTGACGTCTGCGATTTGTTTTTCACCTGTGTTGTAAAATTAATCTAGTTGACGTCATGAAGTGAATTGGATATACGTCGATTAGGCTTATGTACCAAGACTTCCTACGTAAATAAAAATGTACATACTTTGCTATTCTATACATAAATCTGTATAAATACGGAGATACTCAATTTAAGATCATCCTGTAGACGAGTCAATACACGACAGAGCATCGTGTCTCCATCCAGATGCGACCGGTTCTGACTCACGCGGTACATCGTATGTTAATTGCTGAATCAGATGAAGCTAGTTCCACCGGAATCATCCTGAAAAATTGTCACACATACTCATATGTTGACATCATTGTGAGGGTTCATGAATCGTTGAATCAGATCAGTACAAGATTTGTAATGTTTCGTAAATGTATCGCGTGCTTGATGTTACTGCAGAGCAAAATTCCGTATTGCATGTTTTGTTTCGACGGGCTGTTGGGACACTTTATTTTTACATTATTACTGTATTAGTAAAAAAAAGCGCGTGGTCGTCTAGTGGTACTGACCCCGAGTTTCAATCCGGAGGTCGCCGGTTCAAATCCCGACGTGCACCTATGAGTTTTCAATTGAAAGATTAATGTGCGCAATACCACGTTCTCAAAACGGTGAAGGAAAACATTGTGAGGAAACCGACATGTCCTAGAACTAACAATTCGAAGACATGTGTCAAGTGCACGAAAGGAGCCTTGAGGCGCCCTTAAAATCCTTTCATCACACCGGTTCGAGAGAACCAATGACTCGAATAGAAGTAGAAGAACCAAGTTCTCTTATTTTTAAAATATCAAAAGTATTCTAGGAATTGTCTGCCACTAATCCTGTTTTCAATTGAATAGGCAATGCGTAAAAAGTATCCAATTGTTATACAATCACAGACAGACGCATAAAAACCAAGGTTATGTGGAAAATTTAGAATCAATAAGTAAAATTTACTGCAGGTATTTAGATACGCGGCGATTCGATCATAAAATATCATTTTTACTGTCATAAAGAATGGAATCATTTTATACGCAATGGCTCTCTTAAATGAGACGTGGTGAGACGTCATTGGCCAGACCAAATGAACAATACCAATTCATATTACATGAATTAATAAGGATTCCGATGAAAACATAAACTTAGGGGAGTTTCACGGGCGGGCGATAAACCAGGTAGTTTTATAGCCTGTGGTAACCAGGCCGCCGCCACACATAAAATTCAATTCCGTTTTATACGGTGGGAAATAAAGTCGACAGAGTTATTGAAAAGTATAACACGGAGGATTTTTATAGAATAAACTTATAACATTTTTATATATTCTTTTTGGTACCAAAATTATTATTTAAAATATTCTTGTCTGGTTCCCATGATGCAAGCTATGCTTAGCTTACTTTGGGGGCTAGATGGCGCTGTGTTAAATGTCTACCAATATTGATTCATCTATAACAGCAACAGCGGTAACATACACTAACACTGATGCTGAACGATTACTAATTCAAGAGATTACATCACTTCGTTCATCATTCAACAGTAATCAAAATTACGCATGTACCTAAACTTTCACAAGTTTGTTCGAGATGCATATCGCATGATTTAACGAAAGTTTAAAGACATCGAGCAGTGGTGTAATAAATTGATCGAAAAATACGATGGAAGTCAATCATTAGCAATATGTGATACTTTAACAGGAGACAGAACTTAGTACAAATCAAAGAATTCTTATTTTAGGGTAAGTATTTAAATATGAAACGAAGTAAGCTCAAAGCATTGTAAAAAGGTAATTGTTTATTTTTATCGCAAGATGGGAAAACACACAATAATTACACCCAAAAGAACAAACAAACAAAGTACGCTATGGTGGACTGCAGACTGGTATGTTTACGTGTACTTGCCTGGGAATTTTTAAAAAGGTTGCGAAAAACACATTAGCTGAAAATTATTTCTCCATCACGTCTTCTCAGCGTGTTAGAAGATTTCAAACATGTATCTCATCACAATATACTATATATATATATATATATATATATATATATATACAGTCCGTACATTGCGTCTTGCGATTTATATTTGTTTCCTAAAATTAAACTTAGAAATATAAGGTTCATAATCCCAGAACAGGCGGAGATGACGTTCCGAAAGGCATTGCTTTTCCCATTATTATTTTTATACAAAGAATGAAAAAATATATTTTCAGGGATATTACTTCAAAACAGTAATACATATACTTAACATCAGGTGGGCCGTCAGCTTGTCCCATCACCTAAGTGATTAAATAACAAAAAATACTATATGATAATTTTGTTTATCTGTAACAGAATCCAGAAGCTTTTAAATATGGCCTAAGTATGTAACAGGGACAAATAATAAATTTAATCCATCGACGAAATTTACTGTTTGAGATGTCCGCCCTGAAAGAACGTCCGATTATACCAAGCGTGGGTGATATGTGATTGTTAATGTTACCCGGTTCCTCTCTTACGTCAATCCCTGTTTTAGTAACACGTAATACGTAACCCAGTTTGCTTTAGGGCGGCCGCACTACCGTTTTGCGAAATCGCGTTTATGTCGTAGCGTTTTGAAAACGCGCGTTATCGCTGTGACGAGCTGAAAGTCTAATCGGATTATATAACCATCAAGGGATCGTTTATAGCTTCTAGATATTGTTACTGCAAATTAAATTTATTTGCCAACCACACACAATTGCCTTACAAGTACTCCGTTGCTTAAGACTTAGTTGTCTTTTTGAGGCGTTGGAAGTTTTTATGGTACGCTCCATTATATTAGTTCACATTATATTGTCTGATCACAATCAGATAAGTATTGGTGGCTATACCTTTCCAAAAATTCTGCTAAAAAGTTACTGCCTAGAATAAACCACAGTTTGCAACCTGTAGTGTATTCTGTTACATCAAATAAATACTCATTTAAAAGTCACCCACCTTTCACTCTTCTTTTCTTTGTTAAACTTAAAATATTTTTAACCTAAATAATCTTCAATATAACTGTTGTATTAAGTAGTGATTCACTAATAGGTTATTTTTATACGTTCAGCCGCCTTGATTAGGAGAATTACTCAAATAAAATCGATATAACTGACGATAGAACGTGAGCATAGGCATTCAGTTTCCGCACGACGCTTCCAAGAATTTTTATCACTAAACATAACGCTCATCCCGAATTTTAAAGTCGGATGTGTGCCTCAACCCTTAGTATTCAAAAGTAGGTTATTGCTCCTGTTTAGCAACAAACGCTTTGTTTATGCAGTCAGTATTCGGAAATAAGTGGCTCTTCTCGGAAATCAGTCTAAAACGGTGTTCGCGGGCCACGAGTCGAAGGCAATGAATAGTTTACGGTCCAATACAAAAGAATAAACTAAAATAATTGTTGTTAAGTATCCATAATAATAATAATAATGTTGGTGGACGATTCACAAAGCGCCATCTAGCCCCAAACTAAACATAGCTTGTACTATGGGATCCAGACAACTGATAGAATACCTATATAGTTTTTTTGTCAATACATATAATACATATTGACACCCAGACACAGAACAAACATCTATATTCTTCACACACATGTTTGTCCTGGGTGGAAATTGAACCCACGACCTACAGCGCAGAAGGCAGAGTTACTAACAACTGAGCTGTGAGGCCTGTCAGACTGTAATGATGTCCATTTAATCATGTACGATTTTTCGAAACGCTTTAAAATTTGTTGTTCAGCTCAAACGAATTACGCCTTTCAATGTGTATTTACGTTAACACATTTTAGTTTATTTAAGGACGGTCACAGGGCGACCGCATCGTGCTGTTAAGAAATAATAGCATATTTTTAGCGCCTTAAGGAAGTAAACATCTGCAAATAACACGAGTAAAAGCAGAAAATAGCGCATAAAATATATCTCGCAATGTTTGTCAATGTCGTCTTCTGGACGTTTTATGTTTTTCAAGCCCAATTTAATGGGGCTTTATGTTTTTTACGTCCTTATTTTTATCCCGGTAGTACACGTTGGATTTTTGCATTAGGTTCCCCGATGCAGTTTACCCTTCTTAGTTAATGGAAGGAGCCAAGTCATATATTAACGCACTGAAATTGTGAGACGTGAAGGTGAATTTTGTCTACACAAGTGCCTCCAGCGAGCACTAATACAAATAACTTATGAGGTTATTTTTAACCGAGTTTATTTACAAGCCTCATTATCATTACACGGAGGACAAACTTTAAGGACTTCTATTTATAACTACGATAAGCCATTGTTGAATATTTGTTATCTTTGAAAATTTTAAACCTATTTATTTTTCTCGATAAATAAAGCTGCCAATTGCAATCCGAGAATTTATTGAAAAAGTAACATTACTTGTTTTCTTGTAATTGAAATAAATTTAATAATATAATATAATATTGGTGGACATTTCACACAGCGCCTAGCCCCAAAATAAGCTAAGCATAGCTCGTATCATGGGAATCAGAAAACGAATATATGTAATACTTATATACTTTGTTGTAAATACATAATAATAACAAGGAACAAACATTTATGTTCGTCACACAAAGGTTTGTCCTGGGTGGGAATCTAACCCACAACCTGCAGCACAGAAAGCAGAGTTACTACCAACTGAGCTATGAGGCCAATCAAAGAAAACGTTGTAAACGTGCTGTTTTTTTATCGTTTCTCCACCGTTACAGCCCATCTCACAATCAGTCGGGAGTTTGGCCCTCAAGTCTTCACTCCCCATGAAGGGTCTGACAGGGTTGAAGGGGGCCAAACTTAGCAATAAGCAGCCGTTACGACGCGCCGCCGCAATGACGAGCCGTGGGTGTGCGGTCCCTCTACGCGACGTCTACGAAAATATCTACGAAGGCTACGGCGCCCACGCTACGACGCCAGACATATCAAGTTTCCTTATTTATTGGGAAAGTTTCTAATGAAAATGTCATTTATATATAGTTTTCGTGGATAATCCTCTGAAGCTGAGGACGATAACCCTGCTTTCACACTCTCGTCATCCACAGGTTAATATTTATACAGTAAATCTCCTTCATTCTGGGTTTATACTGTTTGCAATATCACAGACTGGAAGAGCCGATTGGAGTTGGAAATAATAATAATAATAATAATTTTTTTTTAATAATAAAATCTTTATTGGGAACAGACAAAAGAAGACACATAAAAAATAGTGACACGATGGTAACTGCAATAGTTATAGAAAAATAAAACTGTGGCGCAGTTACCAACGCCCACCTCCTAGGACAGAGTACATTTTGTGTTCCTAATTTGAAACAATACAATTGAGTATAATAATAAGTAATCTACATTTATATAATTTACAGATTAATATGAACTATGAATATAAAAAAGAATATGAAAAAAGTTTTCATTATGGTGTGTGTGTGTGTGTGTGTGTGTGTGTGTGTGTGTGTGTGTGTTTGCGTGTGTGTTTGCGTGTGTGTGTGTGTAGAGTGTGTGCGCGAGTGCTAGTTGCGTCTATACATATGTGTTATACAATAGCTCTCATAAGTTCTTCAGTCGCCTGATATGAGAGATTTTGCAGCCAACTCGCCAATTTACCTTTACACTTTCGCAGTGTGAGAGAATAAATTGTTAACTCCTTGTTTACTCTATTATATAACATGGAGCTTATATACAAATTCTGCCGACTTGCAACTGCAGTCCTGTGCGGTAAAATATTGCAAACCCTATCAGATCCACGCTTCTCACTAAGACATGGCATATAGGTGAGTTCCGAGTGCTTGCGCAATACAGTATTAAGAATAAATAATTGTCTCACTGAAAGAACACTGCATTGCGAGTACAGGTCAGATGTGGAAAAGCGAAAAGGTTTGTGTGACATAACCTTCAAGATTGCTCTTTGAGCTCTTTCTAGTTTTAAAGTGGAGGTTTTCGTGGATCCACCCCACGCTGTTATACAGTATGTAAGAACAGATTGTGCCAGGGCGAAATATACGGTCTTAAGAGATTGAAAATCGAGTGAATTTCGGAGATTACAAAAAATGTATATCAATTTTCTAGTACGAGAAACCATATGATCAATTTGTTGACTCCAAGACATATATCTATCAACCGTAACACCGAGATATTTTATTGAATAAACGCACTCAAGCGTAATACAGTCACAGGTTGAAGAATGTTCTTGTATACCACACGTATAGGTAGATATATTTAGGAGAGATTTGGGTTGACTCGAGGAATTTGGAGAAAAAGTGATGTATTTTGTTTTAGTCAAATTCAGAGTGAGAAGGTTAGTTGATAGCCAATTTATGACAGTTTTCAACGCTACTTCTGCACAGCCAAACGTCTCAGGCCAACTTTTTCCATTAATAAGCAGTACCGTATCATCAGCATATACTATGCCGCTGTCTTATTTCTGCCACCTAACAATAATGCAGTGTTCCAGTGTGAAAGGTGTGAAAAAGAAACTACAGGCACATGAGATACCTTCACATTCCATTACAACATTATACATTTGTGTAAACACAACATGAAACCATGTTCTATATACACAAATGTATATGCACATAATCTCTATGTACACAAACTTCAGGCCAAATTGGCTGTATTAGTAGTAGTAGTAAGTACCTAAAGACGCTGTAGGTGAAATCGGAGAACATCAACATCATCTTTGATTCATCATCGTTGACTGGTCTCACAGCTCAGTTGGTAGTAACCCTACCTTCACCGCTGTAGGTCGTGGGTTCGATTCCCACCCAGGCCAACCATTTGTGTGACGAACATTGATGTTTGTTCTGTGTCTAGGTGTTAATATGTATAATGCGTATGTATTTACAAAAAAATATATATGTATTATAGTAGTCTGGTTCCCATGATACAAGCTACGCTTAGCTTACTTTAGGGCTAGATGGCGCTGTGTGAAATGCCCACCAATATTTATTTATCATCACAGAGTGTTTCCAAAACCTTTTTTATCTGATCCAACTCCATATAAAGGTCAGGATGAACGTATGCCAATACCAGACGTACAGTCGATCAAGAACTCGTGTTTATGTATTCTCTAACTCTTTGCAATATGGTTCATATTAGCTGATTTATCTACAGCAGAATATGGACGGGTGTACTATATATTACGTAGGTAGACCAGGTGATTCTATTCCTGGTTTCACGTGACTCCGTAATTTGTCAGCTGGGTGCTTTTTTAATCAATAAACTGGTTCATTGCACCGTCGTCGTCTGGCGTTCATAAATCAAAGTGCTGACTAATTTCGGAGTTAACTCCTTAAGAATCGTTTTCATTTAATGCCCCCGGTATGAAAATTGTGTGGGTGGTAAAATTGAGCGTTTAAAATGCGTTATGTTATTAAAAACGTAAAGTAATGCTCCCTAAGTAAAGAGACGCACAATCTTTTTCTTCCATGTTTGTGTAGGAGTACACACCTGATGTTAAATCTAAATCAACAAACAACATTTTTTATTTTTTATTTATAAGGGATTGTCATTCATTAGATTACTATTTAATTGTTTTGTGTTACTTTATTTTATGCTTACGTGTAAATATAATGGTTTTCTTGTTTGTTATGAACCGTTCATTCTGTATTGTGATTTTTATGTTAAATATTTATTTCCAGATACAATTTCATTGTGTCCCTGGAATATATAAATAAAATAAATAATTTTCCACACGATGTTTTCCTTCACCGGAAGCCCGAGCTCATCGTAGGTCCTGAACCTAAGTCCTACAGATCGAAAGACGACATCACTACCTAGTGAGTATTCATTGCTTCACAAATCAACTGTAGGTAGTCTTTATACCCAGCAACAAAGCCTTATCTAGATCGACGCGAACTGAATAGCGATACAAACGAAACAAAGGTGTTTTGAAAACTAGACTAGGTATTCTATGAGTCATGAACCCATAAATGTCCCATAAAAAGCTTGATACCTAGTTAAAATTCAGCACGTTATTTTGAAGAGGAAACAGTGCCTAATTATACAAATGCCTGGCTGTTTGACACTTAGTATTCTGTTTACTAGTCAAGTAGCATTTTGGTAAAAGTGTGTATGTCAGAAAATCGAGTATTTTATTGAAATAAATAAATATTGTTGGATATTTCACACAACACCATCTAGCTCCAAACTAAGTATAGCTTGTACTATGGGGACTAGATAATTGATAGAATACTTATAAACATTCTTTTTTATGTATAAAAGTGTTAAGTTAGGATTTTTGTCTGACTTTAGCTATTACTTAACTTAAGGAGCTAAATTTCACTTATTAGGATAATATTTTGTCATTCATTTTGTGTTCTTTTGAAATTGTTTAAATCCGTCATTCAAAAAAAAAACAAAATAACAATACCTCACATCCGTACGAAGCGTTTTGTGCTTTCACTTTCATAATGCGGACAGCACAAGAGTGGAACTCCTTGCCTGCGTCTGTATCCTGAGAACTATAATCTGGAGGTCTTCAAGAGGAGAGTGAATAGGTCTCGTCTGGGCAAGCATGCTACATCGTAGACCGCATCGTCACTTAACATCAGGTGAGATTGCGGTCAAATGCAAACCTATCGTAATTAAAAAAATAACAAACATAAATAGTTTGTAAATGAATAATTTTTGTTCTGACTTATTTGACAGATCTAGTTATGTTTTCATTTTATAACAGTTTTATGTGTTTTATTGTTCTCATATTTATAGTTTTACAAATAATTTTGTATAAAAAAAACTACCTTTTCATTGAGTTTTTTAATTTATTTATTAATAAATTTATGTTTTGTTGTGATCTGTGGGATCCCTTGTACATTAGGAGGTATTTACTTTCAAAACTCTACTTAGTAACCTACATACAAACAATAACAAAATTTTAATTAAACTATACTAAAACTGTCTTAATTATAACTTGTACACCAATTCGGAAAGGAGCTAGGAATAATCTCCATTAAATTGTTTATATGTTAGCTTATTAGTTGTGTAACTTTTTTCTTGATCCCTACGTGGTAGCTTCTGACACATACAGAGAAATAGGCGTCAATATTATAACTCCCCCAGTTTTTCGTAATCAATAAAAACCACCTTAGACCGCTCTAGTTCTTTGAACCAGGATTTAAAATTTCGTGACTTATCTATTTTCACTACAACCGCTTGCTTGAGGAAACTGTTTAAACAAACACACAACAAAGGCTTATCGGTGGTTAAAAATAGAAGTCCTTAAATTTTCTCGTCCGTGTATGATAATCAGGCCTGTAAATAGAATCTGTTAAAAATAGCCTCAAAAAATATTTAAATTACCCATTGTCGCGAATCGATGTGTATTTTATGATAATTGCGATGATTTTAACGAGATGGTTGGCTCGTTCCGTAACCGCAAAATAAAAATATATGTTATTTTTTTTATTATTATTAAATTATATTTTATTTATGTTAATTTGTTCTTATGTTGTACGAATGCAATTAGATGCATAGTCGAACTGATTTTGTTGTTATAGGCAAAGGACACTTAATTTCAGACGATATTCATCGTACTATTCTGTGTTTATCTAATAAAAAAAACACCAATAAAATATCACCTGATCTGATAACTTATTATATCACTTAGTGACATGCATGCCGTCATTGCTAGTTTTGTATTTCATATTAATCTTCAAAGATAATTCACAAATAATATGTTACATTATTATAATCTTAATGGATAACGGGATTAAAAGAGATAATAACCTGATAGCACATTTCTTGTTTAAATGGTGAGTAAATAAAATTGGTCAGACCATGTTTTCGAAATTGTGCAAAGAAATGCTCTCTGCACCGTGAAAGTGATATAAGTGAAACTTTTAAAAACTACAGCTCAATTGGTAGTAACCCTGCCTTCTGCGCTGCAGGTCGTGGGTTCGATACCCACCCAGGACAAACATTTCTGTGACGAACATAAATGTTTGTTGTGTGTCTATGTGATGATATGTATGTATGTATTTACAAAGAAAAAGTATATCAGTTGTCTGGTTCCCATTATACAAGCTATGCTTAGCTTACTTCGGGGCTAGATGGCGCTGTGTTAAATGTCCACCAGTATTTATTAATTATTATTATAGTATTTTTAGTACCCAGACACAGAAACAAATATTTGTCCTGAGTAGAATACTTATATGTACTATATAGTAGTATAGTATTTTAAGTAATACTAATATACTTATAAGTATTCTATCAGTCATCTGGTGCCCATATTACCTACGTAGGTACAATTATTGCTAAATTTGGAGCTAGATGGCGTTGTGTGAAATGTCCATCAATTGTTTTTTACTGCGACATTTATAAATAGGCTTTCACAATATTGTGGTGTTCTGATACCAGGAACCTTCAATAATAAGTAGGCAGGGCGACCATGTCTGTAGCCTTGAACCAGTTAGATAAATTAGTTTCCCTTACGTGTCAAGGTTCCATTACTAAAATGATACACCAAATTAGAAGATACCTTTTAAGGTTTGGATTTCGAGCATCATAAGTCAAAGTCAAAAACTTTGCCATAAAATTCATAAAGAAATGTCATGGAAACGTTAATAATAATCAAAACATAAGGTCACGCATACTTATCGCTAAGTTTGATGCCTGTTCAAACCCTATCCGATCCTCCATGGGGAAGAACGGGAAGAAACCCTTAAAGGGCTTCCTTTTTTTTCGTGAGCACGATCCTTATAATAATCTGAGTACTTAGATGTATGTTACATTTATGACTACATAAAATATTGAAATACGATATTACACGATGTTTTGTATGTCGTTGAGCAGAGCGACATCAGACCATGGGGATTTGTCATTTATATAATAATAAGAGATGCCTCACCATATTTTCCTTCATAGTTTTGAAAGAATGGTATTACGTACATACATTTTTCAAGCGAATAACTCTTTAGTTGTTGCACGTCTGGGTATGAACTCGCGACATTCGACTAGGCGACGAAACAATGAGCCACCACGCTCTCCAACGTAAATCGTGTGTTAGAAATTACATAGTGTTTTATTGTGTGTGTATTATAAGCTTTACTTATACATATAACAATTCTTAAGTAGCGAGAGAGTTTTTCACTTGTTATTCACTTAAAAATGTATGTTTTGAGAACATGCCATGTTCTCAAGAAGTTGAAGAACATGTTGAGGCAACCAGTTTGTGTTAGAACCGAATATTTTTTTGACATCTAAATGGTCCTGTTGTAGATAAAAGCTTAGTATTCATATAAGTTAAAAAACAACGAGCAAGATGCAAGCAAGAAGCACATTTGATGTTGAGCGGTAACCTCTGCTCATAATAAAACAAATAACTTTTGGTGTCCGGGAGTATTGGAATACTTAGTTGTGGGAAGATCGCGTCGCATTGTATCAGTTGCCTGTAATTTCTCCGGCAACCACAAGATATATTTTGAAAGAGTGAAAAACGCCCTCGCTATTTAAAAATAAATCGGCATGCTCTTTTTTATGTCAAGGTTTAACTAATAACTCAGTTGGATAAACGTTTTTCACCTCATAATATATATTAATTTATGATAGAATTGGTTCGCGTGCTCATTTGTTGATTCCAGATTAATATTTCTCTGAATGGCCTCACAGCTCGGTTGGTATTAACCTTGCCTTCTGCGCTGCAGGTCGTGGATTCGACTCCCATCCAGGACAAACATTTGTATGTCGAACATAGATGTTTGTTCTATGTCTGGATATTGATATGTATGTATTTACAAAAAAAGTACATACCTAAGTATTATATCAGTTGTCTGGTTACCATAATACAAGCTATGCTTAGCTTACTCTGTGGCTAGATAGCGCTGTGTGAAATGTCCATCAATATTTACTGGTTTCTTATATGTGATAAATATAAGGTGATAAACGAATTAGCTTCATGAGGCGATCGTCATGGCATAGACAAGAACTAGAAATTCCAAGGCTTTGTAATACTTAGACATCCAGTCTTAATGTGTAGGTGTGCCTTCGTTCCTTCCATGCCTCTGAAAAAATTGAGTAATCTAGGTATATACCTGTAGTTCCATCCCTAATTTGTACATATAATAAAATTGTTGGCGTGTACATTAAATATTTTTGCAAATAATAAACCTGGATACGTTAGGAATATAAAACAGAATTTAAAAAATCAATTTTAAAATTTAAGTCTGTTTTTGTGGAATACGCTCAAACGGCTGAATGGATTTGGATGAAATTTGTTACCAGGATAGCTTATATCCCCGAATAACACATAAGCTTCTTTGATCTAGGAAAAGTGCAGCGTTCCCGTGGGATGACTTGGGGCGCAGCTAGTCCATAGTACTAGTATGTGTTTTATTCTAAAGATTAAGTATTTAACTAAAGTGTAGTATTTAGCTGGTGTTTACCAGGAAATAGTAATATAAACGAACGTTCACCTTCAGCGATGTGGTGCCAAACCGCTGGATATCATAGCTTTACCGCTGAGTAAATAATGCTTAGTAACAGGGATGGATTAGTGACGACTCGTTTTAACTATATACTGTGTTTTTTCCCAAAATCCTTAGTCAAATTGTCTTTTTTTAATATAATCTTTACTGAGAGCAGTAGAACTCACGCCAAGTTTGTCCGGTACTGCCACCATGCCCATTTCTGCCGCCAAGCAGTTACGCATTCGCATTTGTGTTCGTTGCTAAGGTGTGGTTGCCGGTGAAATTACAGGCACATGACACATTCCACCTACACGTTTCAGAATTATGGGCGCATGATGCGACTTGGATCTTGTCGTATCTAGTAGGGGAGGGCCCAAGCTGCATCGGTTGTTATGGGCAGAGGTTACCACTTAGTACCAGGTGGGACGTTGGCTCGTTTCGTAACTATCACATAAAAAAACTGAATGCGTTGCTTTTGAGATACAAAAAAGTGTGAGAGAAGCCTGCAAAAAACATTGTATTGATCATGATTTAACAGTCCATCAATATATATTAAAAAAAATATGAATATGTAAAAAATGTCACAACAAATTTCTATACGACTATCGCAGTCGGAAAGCGAGATGACTAGGATATTGCGAATATTATTTCTACCATAAACTCACGTTCGTCCTGGGTGGGAATCGAACTGACGAACCACAGCGCATAAAGCAGAGTTGCCAACTGTGAGTTGTGAGGCCATTCGCATTACCCCGCAACGGAGGTCATCAAATACGTATCTGAGCTGATGGCACTACTCCAACAGTGTGTAGGTGATACTCCGATACGAATAATTACTACGAAGGGTGTGTCTGTCTGTTGTTTTGGCACGGCTCGGCTGATAATAGGTACGCCTATTGCATCATTTCTTGGTTTCCTGGTGTGAAAACTACATATGGAATATACATAAATAAATATTGGTGGACATTTCACACAGCGCCCCAAATTAAGCAAAGCTTGTACTATAGGAACTAGATGACTGATAGAATACTCACATACTTTTTTCTGTGAATACATACATGTATTTATATATAAACACCCCGACACAACAAGCGTCTATATTTGTCACACAAATGTTAGTCCTGGGTGGGAATCGAACCCACGACCTACAGCGCAGAAGTCGTAGTTTCTACCAACTGAGCCGTGAGGTCATTCAACTATCGCACATATTGAGGAAGATAGGAGGTATATTCCTTATTTTAGGTAACGTAGTGACTAAAACATTATTTCCATAACCTAAAATAATCTAACATTAAAAAAAATTCAACGGGCGTTCTTATTGTTTTAAATAAATTTCTTCCTTCTTCAGTATATATGGGATTTTATGGATTATTTTACCGCAATCATCTTACCAATATTTTGTCAATTGATAAGTATCTTTTTTTTATAATTTTTTCTATTCTTTATTCTATTGGTTTAGCTTGTGATCATCTAACTTAGAGAAATGTTTTCCGTTAACATCACCTGAGATCCGTTACTTAAATAAGTTGCATGGCGCTACAATCCGCTACACAGTCACTACACATCGGTCGTTACATAACGCAGCACTGCGCGTAAACAATAGCTGTATATTAAGATTTTGTTTTTCCTCTATTTTTAATTAGCTCGTTACTGAAACAAAGTCTGATCCACATCCAATATTTACATTGGGACTCACACAGGTCGGGTTTGCGTAAGGAGCTTCACACACGGTGCGGCGCGGGCGCGGCGGTTACCTGGGGCGCACGCCCTATTGTATATGCAGATGTCCCTAACTGCATCGCGCTACGTGTGACACCTGGAATAATATTCACAGAGCTCGATTAAATTTGAATTGCTTGTGTTTGAGAAAGATAAATAAATAAATATTGGTGGACATTTCACACAGCGCCATCTAGCCCCAAAGTATGCTAAGCAAAGCTTGTGGCATGGGAACCAGACAACTGATATAATACATTTTTTGTTGATAAATACGTACTTTAATACATATTAACACCCAGACATAGAACAAACTTCTATGTTCGTCACATAAATGTTTGTCCTGGGTGGGAATCGAACCCACGACTTACAGCGCAGAAGGTAGGGTTACTACCAACTGAGCTGCGAGGCCAGTCAAACTATGACAGGAAACAACTCTTTCCAAGTCCTTCTAACAGAGCTATATCAGATATAATAATCCACAATCTACAATATATGTAGTAGTAAGTATTGAACTTAATTTAAGAGAAGAAAATTTATTTATTATTGCACACATGTAGAACTTATTAATTAAATTAAGAAGAACATCACATGTACCCTGCAGCAAGGGTGTGCCAAACAAAATACGTTTATAACGTTAAACTTATAACTTAAAAAATATTTGGACATTAAGAAAATATAATATAATAATAACTAAAATATAGAGTTCTTAAATTTAAACAGGCTATAGTTAGTAACATGTCATTTGAGCCGCTCATTCTAACCTCGTCCCATTTCCTATAGAAATGGTACCCGTTGCCTCTCCAATAGATGTATGCTCCGTGTACGTACACCCTTACACCGAACACAACACTCCCACATTTAACGAGTTGTGTGCGTTCACGGAAAGCAGTTTAATGTTTTCCTTATTTACAAAACACATGCCTCCGACCTTCGCCTGCTTCGATCTAGGCTCATTTCCCATTACTAGGTAAGTTGATGTTTTTCTAGATTTATGGTTCAGGTGTCAATACACATCATGCAAATGCAAATACCTATACCTACATACATAACTCATTGTTGCAGTTTAAGAAAATATTGAATACTGAATCTGTACAAATTCTTAATGTTAGTTATATCAGCTAGACTCAAAGGATTTATATCTTAAGAGCAGTGGAACTCACGCCAAGTTCGTCCGAGGAATTACTGCCACCATGCCCATTTCTGCCGCCAAGCAGTAACGCATTCACGTTATTGTGTTCCGGATTGAAAGCTGTGTGTGACGCGAGCAACGTGGACCATTTGGGAACGTGGTATTTGCGCAATAATAAGTAAATTGAGTAAAACGTGATGGTAATTAAATTCATACTTAATTAGTTGATGAGCTAGCCTTGAATAATCAGCAAACAATCGCTGTCAAGTGATCTAGCCGTCTCGTGACCTAGCCGACACAATGGGTTACCTCATCGGGCCTGATATCCCCAGCGGTCCGACGCTACTTACCGGAGGCAGGTAACTATTGTGCATTCATATCGTGGGTTATTATAACGGAAGATGACTGGCACTTGCATAATTAAAATGTCTCTAATGAATAAAATATTATAAAGTTGAAAAATAATCTAATACATATATAAAATTCTCGTGCCACAGTGTTTGAAACAAAAGTCCTCCGAAACGGCTTGGCTGTTTTTTTATGTAATTTTTTGTGTATATTCGATAGATCTGAGAATAGGATGTAAACTATTTTTTATACCCCTAGGTGATAACCTCAAGGTTATCACTAACAAAAATTATTTTTTTGTAATTTTTCCAGAATGACAGAACACTGCAAATTTATAAAGAAATCGTCCTAAAAACTAAGAGATTTTTTTATCTAGTTATAATAAAATCAGGGAAGCAATCTCATCACATAATTAAACATAAATTATTAATCCCGTAACATATTTTATTCAGTTTAAAAAAAACATATATTACCCAGTTTCCCAGAATTTGGATTTCTCATAAATAACATTAATCCCGCGGGAGAGATCAAAAGATCGAGGTGGGTGTCTTGTTGTACTCCCGATCGTGTCATCGAAGATTTTATTTAATAAATACAGGGTGCCCGCGATTTGGCTGTGAATCTTTAGTAGAATGATTATGTATATTTGTATGTATTATTTCCGTACCTCAACTGGAACGCATGGACCTTCGTTGTCCGTCTGTAAAAACACTTTTTGAGGGTCGCGTGGAGGTATCAAGTTAATATCGGCGGCGGTTACCACTTAACATCAGGTAGGCCGTAAGGCCGTAAGGCGTAGGGCCGTAAGCTCGTTCCATCACCACCATAACATAACATAAAAAAAAATACTCAGTTAATATCAAATACTCAATTTAATATCAAATACTCAGGCCTGCAATCCCTTGGGCTGTGATAAAATCAAACTTACAACAAACGCCACCTGGTAATCTACCGCCAAGCAGTGACGCACTCGTATTGCTGTGTTCCGGTGGAAGGGAGTGGGTGCCGGCGAAATTGCAGCCGCATGAGACGTAACTTCCCCGTCTCGGGGTGATGGACGCAACGCAATGCGACTTGAGTTATCTCGTACCTTGGTGAAGAGGACTCAAGTCGTATTGCAGTTTTCTATGGGCGGCGGTTACCACTTAAGACCAGGTGGGCCATCAGCTCGTTCTGTTACTAATATCACATAAAAAAAAAACCCACCCTATACTATTTATCACATTTATTTTTAGTGTGTTCTTTATTTACGACCAGATTAAAGAAATAAATTGTCTGAAAATGTATAAACTGGTTGTCTCATGTCGGCTAGACTTGTTGGCTGCGAAACTTGGCTCAGTATCATTGGTTATTTAAATTTTGTTTCTTCTGAAATGAGTTTCATAAAAAGTCGTAACTTATGGGGATGAAGTCAGGGTAGGTCTACTAGTAGGTAGTCCAAATAAGAAAAGATCTGTACCATCCATGGAACCACTCCAATACGAATGATCCAAATAACCGCTTATTTGGATCATGTCCCGAGTCAACAAAACATAAAACAAAAGCAGAATTCCCTTCATGGGTTAGGCAGCTTTGTATCTTATCCCCAAGGACCTCGTAAAATCGAGATAAGATGTTTTTATGTTCGAGTTTATGGGACAAGTTTACTGCTAGTAGTTTTCTGCTCGGGTGTAAAATGGGTTCACAAGTCATACTGTAATTTTTGCAATGTGTTTTTATAATAAAACCATCAATTATTTGCGATAATTTATTGTCTTTTCTAAATAGTATAAAACAGTCGTTTCTGCCTCTGTCTGTTTCTTCGCTTACTTCTTTTAAACCATATTAAAAAAAAAAGATTTTGGTACTGTTTTCACTAATAGAAGGAGAGATAAACGAGAAAGGATTTGCTTATAATTAGTAAATATTTTTTTAGAAGAAGGCTGAACTATGACGGCTTTTAGTCCATAAACTGTTACTAAAGCTTTCTTGGTTAGCGAACCCCTCATTTTTCACAATAGCAAGAAAAGTCGAAGTTAAAGGCAAACTCAAAACATTTCCATAGAATTCATAAAGAAATGGCTTAGAAACGTCGATATATTAAAAACATAAGGTCACGCGTATTTATCGCTAAGTCTGACGCCTATTCAAACCCTATCCGACCTTTCAGGGGGAGAACCGACAAGAAACTCTTAATGGAGGGTTTCCGTAACAATCTGAGTACTTAGATGTGTTACATTTATAACTACTTAAAAAACTGAATTAAGACATTACAGATGTTGTGTGTGTCGTTGAGCAGAGCGACATCAGTACACGAGTGGATGTCCCAATTGGAAGGCATCGGAACATATCTCAGTTTATTTATATATCACATAAAACTTCTGACGACATAAAACATTCGAGACTGCGCGGCGGCCACTTGACCTTTGAAAGCTTATTTTAGTTTATCTCGACGCAGTTGCGTGTATCCCGACATATTGACGACGATAGTGGTACAGTCAAATGCACGTTAAGGTACTGCCACCCTACCCATTTTAAGCATCGAGCTGTCGTGCACTCACATTGCTGAGTTCCCGTTTGAAAGGCGTTAATGGCAATGTGATCTTCGGGTTCCATTTGGGGTTTTCATTTATTTAGTACGGGGATAACTTACTTGATTCTATTGTGCCACCTGCTACACAGGCTAGTCCTAGTACGGGACCACCAAATCAACCAGAATTGTAATATCCCTGCTGTGTGCATAAATATGTAATATGAAATATTATTATTCTTGTGCTTAACATCAGGTTTACCATCTGCTCGATTTGTTACATACATTACAAAATCTCGTTATAGATTGATAGAAAACCCTATACTGTACACCAAACAAATCCATACAAATAACAAAGGTAAAAAAAATATACCTTGTGATATAAGGCGGCCTTATTGCTTAAGTAATCTCTTCTAGGCACTTTTGAATGAATGAAATGGTAATGAAAAGAATGTTATGCGACGGTGATTTTAAATAACAGATTTTATATAACTTTGGCATCGTGTTCCGACATGTGACTCAATATAATTATATTTTTCTTGAAACGACAAATTATCTGTCCGTAACTTCCTCGTCTTTTCAGTGATTATGTTTAAATAATACGAAAGAAAGAAAAAATATAAACATGTCATCAAAATCATTTGGCTCACATCTCTCAAATACAAACGTTTATTATGACCTACCAATACCGATAATGACCTTTTTTTTTTTGAAAAATGTAGATTACTCATGTTTTTTTTTTTTGAGAATAAATTTGTGTAATCACATATCATTATCCATTATCCTTCTCTACTTTCCTTCTTCTAATATTACTAATAGTAGCACTAGAAGTCATGCCAAGTTCGTCCGAGGATGTACTGTCACCATATCCGTTTCTGCCACCAAGTATTATAACATGCCTTTGCTTTACTATGTCCCGGTTTCAGACGTATCATTGCCGGTGAAATTACAGGCACATTAGACACGATGCCACCTTCACTTTTCAGAGCTACAGGCGTATGATGCGATATAGATCTCGTTTTACATAAGTAGGGGAGGACCCAAGTCGTATTGCATAGGTTACCATTTAACACCAGCTGGGCCGTTCTGTTATTAGTAACATTAAAAATAATCTTCTGTTAATGTTTTAACTATGGTAGACAATTGTAAGTACATTATCTGTTACCTACCTACTTATGTAAAGGTTAGATCCACGTGCACACCATAAAAGTGTGAAGACGATGCTGTAATTAGAAACGTGTGCTACTCCCAGCAGTAATACGTTACTGACATGAATTTTTCCACCGCAATCTCATCACGACCTTAAAGAAAATTACTACGAGATTTTATATTGAAAACTTTCCACGTTTGTTACCTTGTGATTCGATAGGAGATAGATACTTACTTACAATTTATGTAGGCGGGTTACGCGGGGAATTTCAGTACCAAACTCACTTTTACAATTTCTTCATAAAATACCTTACGTTTTACTTCAGGTCCATTAATAATATACGCACAATTTTTGATAATAAATCGACGATTTTCTAAACATAGTTTTGAATGAATGAGACTAAATGATTGGTGGATTTGAGTGGGACCATTCCCGAATTCTGGGAATCCATAACTCGAAACGGGCGATCCAGACATTTTGGCACTGTCGACACATTTAAACATCGAGTTGATAAAATTAGGGACGTCACTGAATTTATCATTCACATCGAGTAAGAATAAAAATCTTGCCTGAATTTGGGGTATGACTTGTGGGGCAAATTCGGGGAATCATTTTAATTTTTATCTTATCCAAAACAGGGTTATTTATAGCCTGTATATATATATATATTACGCTCACGCTCAGTTATGTACGGAGGTCCATGTCAAAGTATATACAGTAGTATACATATAAAGCCAAAGTCCTATCTAAGTTAAATATTATGTACAATCAATTTTGCCATTACTGTGTATATTATAAAGCATTAAACTATGTATAATTTTGAAAATATGCGATTTAATCAATGGCCTTTCTACTAGATATTTACAATTTAAATGGTGCATATCTAGTAGAAAGGCCATTGATTAAATCGAATATTTTCAAAATTATACATAGTTTAAAGTCATTCATATAATAATCATCATAATAATGTTTATTTACTACAAATATCACTTACTACAAACATTTTTACTCTGTTGTCACTAAATGCATCAAAAACTTACCTTTAATGTAATCTAAATTTTAGATAATTAATCTATCAGCAGTTATCTGGCTATTGAAACTAACCCCCCCCCCCCCCCCCCCATATCACGCCATTTTTTCTAATCATTACTTAAGATAAAGACATGATAAAACTGTATGACAAATGTAGATTATATTATGAATAATTATCATCGAGCGATCACTATATCCCGTCACTGTATTCCCGGGACCACTCCAGGTTAATTATGTGCTTCACAGAACTTTTATTAGCGAGAAATTATGTCATTCCAAAATAATACAGAAATGATTCGGAGAAAACGTGAAAATTGTTATAAGGTCACCTTCAGGGAACGCAATATACTTCGGGATCGGGGCAACGCGGCGGGATAAAGATTTCCCCAGATAACTGATGACATAGCTGTGTACAATGTGATCCTATTTTTCCCTATCTAGTCAGTTACTAGTTCAAAAAACCCAATGCCAAATAACTTTACAAATATAAATACCTAGGTTACTCCTTGTGGGTAGTACACCGCAAAGAAAAATCATACAAAAAACCTTTAATATAATATATCATATATATTCTAAATAAAACCAATGAAAGATGAAAAAAACAATTGGTGGATATTTCACTACAGCGCCATCTAGCCCCAAAGTAAGCTGATGGAATGTCCACCAAAAAAAAAACAGTTGATTTTGTAATTTCACCCACGATTATTCTGGAATTCCGTACTGAAGTTATCTCCCCAGAGGAATTAATATACATAGGGAAATCACAAATTACCATTTAAATAACTTAGGTAATTAAAATGTAAATTTGCGGTTTCCCTAATCAGTATGACTAGCGAGTGGAAAACCCTCTTCGGTTTAATTTTCACAGATAACGCAAAACGTTATTACTGTGCACTATAACAATAAAACAAGGTAATTACAGGCACATGAGACATTCCACCTACACGTCTCTGATGCGACTTGAATCTTGTCGTACCTAGTAGGGTAGGATCCAAGTCACATCGGTTGTTATGGGCAGAGGTTACCGCCGTCGTACCATAACAGTATCACATAAAAAAATATGTAATGTAAAATAGCTATTTATATTATTTATATAGCTATTATTACGATATGTTTTAAACTTTTCCAATAAGTATGATTTGGATTTCTTGAAATAGATTACAATTAGGAAAACGCGTAAGTATTAAAAATGTGAACACTTAAAATAAAAATAAATTTAACAAAAAATTAAGTATCTAATAACACTTAATAATAATAAATCATTTATTCATACTATCGACACAGGATCATAAGTAAATTAAATCAATATATCAGATACATACAAAATGGCACAACACATACACTACACGAATCTAATTTAATGTTACATACTAACTTATCAAATTGAAAATTAAATAACTTAATTGTTATCATTTTTTTTTTTATGTAATACATTTACGGAACGAGCCGACGGCCCACCTAAATGGGGATTAATAATGATATAAAAATTAGGATTACTTCAGTTACATAAAATACGAGTTAAGACGGATCTATCTCTATGCAGATTTAAATAGAAAAATGTACAATTTTAACAAAAATAGTTAATTTAATAAAATCAGGTGTACAGGGTCCAATCTGAAATAAAGTAGGCGAATACATAACAAATGTCAAGGTGCGTGGTACATTTCCACAAGTACCTGTGCAGGTCAATAACACTATAAAGTTGCCTAAATAAATGTTTTTGGGTTAATGTAACTCAATGTACCCTCTGGAAATTTCTGCAAAATAAATTCAACTGTTTCTTTTTATTCGCGAATAGACGTCGACGAGGGCACGGGTCATTGAACCTCTGGAGAGTTAATAGATTCCATTTATCTAGGAGAAATAGCTTTCTGGTAAAAAGTAGAGCTGGAGATTGCAGACTCACGATCAAGTAATGCGCTTCACATATAATATATGCACATAGTACATTATATACACATAGTATACATATAGTATTATATACATAATATAGCCACATAGTATTATTTTACCTTAACATTGCTTTCAGTTTTTTTTCTCGTTTCACACTTGTTACTAGACTGGCCTGCCTGCCTTCTGCGCTGTAGGGCGTTGGTTCGATTCCCACCCAGGACAAACATTTGTGTGACGAACATAGATGTTTGTTCTGTATCTGGGTGATTAATATGTATTAAAAAATAAAAAAGAATTATATCAGTTGTCTGGTTCTCATGATACAAGCTATGCTTAGCTTTTACTTTGGGGCTAAATGGCGCTGTGTGAAATGTCCACCAATATTATTATTATTATTATTACACATGAGACATTCTACTTTCGGGACTCGAGAATTACGGCCGCAAACAGTGCTAGTTGGGTCTTGTCGTACCTAAGTAGGGGAGGACCCAAATCGCATCGCTTGTTATGGGCAGTGGTTACCACTTAAAACCGGGCCGTCGGCTCTTTCCGTAACTGTATAACATAAAGTGGGCCATCTGCTCGTTTCGTAATTTTACCTTATAAAAGGAGCCTCTTTGAGGCGCACTTACAATCCTTTCACCACACTGGTTCGACAGAACCGGTGACTCGAAGAAGAAGAAGAAGACCTTATAAAAAAAATATCACTTAGAAACCTTTTTCGAAAGCATTCGACAAAATCCAACATAAGCATAGTGGCCCTTAGTATTCTTAGAAGAGATGGGAAAAGTCGTATAATCATCATTGTTCCCGATAGCCAAGAGCATTACATTACAATGACCTGGCATATATATATACACGTATCAATTGTCACATGATTAAATTGTCGGTTGGATAGGTCAGCTGATGCAACACTATACTGCGAATCAATCAAATAGTGTCAATTGTATTGTTCTTAGTGTCGAGTCGGTTGCGACATCGAGAGAGAGCGTTCTAATGTCACTATGTACAGGCTGATCCGGATTTAGTGTGTTGTTTTCGGTGCAGTATCATTTTCGCTTCCTCTATTATCCATTATAGGATCATTCACTCTCTTTTCTTTCATATCATTCCTTACACAATCCATCTATTATTTTTTGTTTTCGTCTTTCTTCCTTCGCATAACGTTCGGAAAGAAAGCTACCAACCAATATTAATGGATATTAAGAACCTATTACTATACTATTTGAGTTAATAAGATACATGACTCAAGACTCCAGGTCGCAGCCACCTAAATAGGAGTGCGTTCAACCAGCTAAAGGTAAAAACTGAAATGCATCTACTAGTACAAATAATTAGCTTTATCTCTGGCTTTACGTTTGAAAAACACCTAGTTATTGCCAGCACTGTGCGTACGTAGCTTTAGAACCTATAATAAATTATGGGGAAACTGTATATAAATCATTCTACTCTTAATTTAACGAAAAGAAGAATTAAAAAAGTTGCAATCTGACCCCTTTATGGGGCAAGAAATGCAAATTTGAATCAGCTGTATAACATAGTTTTAACTAAGACTTGCTGTAGAAACTGAGGTGTGAGTACTATATTAGAAGTGATTTGATCTTGATTGACAGTTCGATATCACATTGATTTTATCGTCACGTCACACGACGTGAGGTATCGTAAAATGCAAAAGATAAGATGCGAATTTAAAATACGAATAAATAAAATAAAATACGAAAGAATCGAATGGAAGTGAAATGTAATGGAAGGCCCGTGAAGCACCCCTAGAGTAGGTGAAGTAGATTTACCCCTTGGTTGGAATATAGCTTTACTGCAGGGTTATATTCATTTTATTTCTTTAATCCTGTCTCCACATATAGTAATAAGTAGTGGTCAAAATTACCGAGCCACAAAAATAAACAAACCAAAAAACAACAACTTAATTTATACACACCTCTTTGAAGAACGAAACAACAACTTTACACGCGTGAAAATGTGATATTCTTTGGTTTTAAAAACACTATTTTCAAACAAATCGTTTTGAAATAACACGCCTACGCTCCACAATGTATGGAACATGATGCCAATACATCGCAATTTAATCACGAGACGAATTATCTGTTTACTAATCTATGCCGGGACGGTCATTTAAAACACCTACTCTGCGCATAATTATGTGCTAAATTTGTTTTCGCCACTCAAGCGCTGAAAGGCGCCCGCCACCAAACATTCAGCTACCAATATTGCTTTACAGTTACTCAACCAAAACAATAGCGGAATTTCAGCTCTATTACTTGGAAATAACGCTCAATTTGTCACTGTTGGTTGCAAACTTCTTGGGAAGTCAATTTGCCAAGATTCTGTCACAACATTTCCGAATCTTGGCCTAGTGGGGGAATTTCAGGGGATCTTACAAAATATTGCTTTAACCCTAGACGGTGTTGCTGAAAAGAAAACAGGACCATTCACTTCATTAACTACCAACTGAATAAATAGAAAATTAACGGAGTCTCTCGTCTCGTTTAGTATGAGTAACGTATTGCCAAACTGTTGCGCAGCTGAGAAAATATACGCGACTTCGCACCGTCTAGAAAGACCATCGAAGATTCGAAGTGGGCTGGTTAAGATGTGTCCGCTCCGTCGATTGGAACACAATTTTAGCAATGAGTGTGTTTTCAATCCGTTCAATGTACTTTGATTGTAATTTGTGTGTGTGAAATGGGCTTTAGAAAAAATATTTTTAGAAACTTAAAGACTTTGAAAGACGTTTATGAACGAGAAGGTTGGGAGTGCTTCCATTTTGCTATAAAGTATTTTGATTTCATTTTATTTTCATTACATCTTAGGATTCCGGTTAGTTGAAAAAAAGAGGCCCACTTTAATCCTTTCACCACACTGGTTCGAGAGATGCAGTGTGGTGAAAGTTTCTAGTGGTGACGGTCGATACATGCCGAGTTGTGGTTAATATACCTCATTATTTTGTTTTGTGTTCATTGATAGGCAACTCATTTTATATTTAGTCAACAATTAACATTTAAGCAATAGACTGGCCTTACAGTTCAGTAAATAGAGAATCTGCCTTCTGCGTAATAGGTCGTCAGTTTATTCCCACCCAGGATAAACATATTGTGAGACGGACGTAGATATTTGTTCTGTCTGGTTGTAATATGTATTACCTTGAAAATATTCATTCACCTATCTATCTAGTTCCCATAGTACAAGCTATGCTTCGTTAGGGACTAGATGGCGTATTATCTATACAAATAAATAAAATTGGAGTGTCTGTTTGTAATATTAAAATAACCGCTTTTTACTAAGTGCATTATGTATACACGGTACATATACCAAAACAACATTTTTAACAATTTATTCCACGCGGGCAACAGCTAGTAATATATATTTTTTCAATTTTTGTCTGTCTGTCTGTCGGTATGTCTGTCTGTTTGTTCCGGCTAATCTTTAAAATGGCTGGACCGATTTTGACTGGACTTTCACTGGCAGATAGCTGATGTGTGATTAAAGAACTTTATTCTCAAAAGAAATAATGTAATAAATAATAGCTGAATAGCTGATGTAACAAGGAGTAACTTAGGCTACTTTACTTACACTTACACGAGGGGTGAAATAGGGGTGCGTGATAAAACCAAATTCCACGCGGGTGAAGTCGCGGGCAACAGCTAGTATTATATTAAAAATTAACCATGCACATTCAAATTCAGAAGCACGCCATCGTCATTATGTCGTCATAATGGAGGTAAGTTAAGTTAAGTTAAGGAGTAAGTTTCCATAACTTACCGTCAACATACTTTCACTTGATAACAATGACGTCACAATCCCTCAGAAAAATCATGTAAATAATTTCCAGACTCTACGTGTCTAAACATTATAAAACACAGTCGTTATCTGCCTGTCTGTATCTCCGCTTACTTCTTCTAAACCACGCAACGGATTTTCATACGGTTTTCACTAATAGAAAAAGCGATAAAGGAAGAAGGTTTTTATATATAATTTTTAAATTAATTGCGCTAGTGCAAAGCCGCGGCGGGCCGCTAGTCAATATAATATCGTCCTGTGGCTATTTCTGCCGCCACACTGTCCGAGTCCGGAGAGGATGTCAACATTGGAATTGCAATTTATTGTGTTTATACATCCTTGACCGACTCCTTACATCTTAAACAACAAATGTTTATGACAATGTTTATGCATACTTTACGTTACTGGGGACAGGACAGGATATTTTCAGTATATAAGAAAATTTGCTGTGCTTCAATGAAAGTCTTCAAAGGGATACTGCAAAAAAGGAAAGTCATACTAAGTCATGACATTTTGCAACTGAAATGAAATAAAATAAGACCTTTAGTCGGGTGCCATTTAAGGAATCATAAATTGAAAATGCTAATGTTACCAAACGAGCAGATGGCCCACCTGTTGAGTGGTGACCTTTGCTCATAACAAGCAATGAGATTTGGGTCTTCCTATACTTAAGTACAAGACCCAAGTGGCACCCGTTACTCAGAGACCTGAAGGTGGAATGTCTCGCGCCGTTATTTCACCGGCAACCACGCCTTTCAAACCGGAACACAGTAAGCAAATGCTTTACTGCTGGGCTGGAGGAATTTTGTATGGCAGCAGTACTTTGCCGCAGGAACTTGGCATATGTACTGCCTGTAACTTTACTTCTGTCTGTACTTGTAAAGTTACGTTTTTTTATGTGATACAGTTACGGAAAGAGCCGACGGTCCACCTTGTGTTAAGTGGCAACCTCGGCCCATAACTGGCGATAGCAATGGCGCTGTTTGAATTTTCCACCATTATTTTTTATTGTTATCATGTTATTTTTGATTTGAATTGTTACAGAACATTATAAATAGAACAATAACAATTGAATGATCACCCTCTACGTCACCGTCACCGTATCCTACTGATAACGATCTGGGTAACGGATGTGACGTCAAAGGACGTCCACGCGTTATCTAAAACAAGGTACGACTGGAAAAAACTGGAGTTAAAGTTTTTCAAGCTGTAGGTACTAGGTACCTAGTGTTATAATAATAATAACAAATTTATTCAAATGAAACATAATAAAATGTGACTAATCTTAATACTTATTTAGACATACTTAGGTATATATAACACGAGAGCCTGAACTAGATAATCCTGTGTAACAGAGAAGAGCTAACATAGAAGCTAAAATAATCATCTACTTTGTACTTTCTACTTCGTTGTTTCTAACGCGAAATTACAGGCACATGGGACTCCCACCTACACGTCTCAGAGTTACGGGCGCACACTCTGTTACTTGGGTCTTGTCGTACCTAGTAGGGGAGGATCTAAGTCGCATCGCTTGTTATGGGCAGAGTTTACCACAACACCAGGTGGGCCATGGGCTCCATAACTGTTTCATTTTATTACTTTATTATATCTTTGTTTGTTATTGTTTTCATTTAGCCTAGAACTGTAAGAATTGTTGCAAATAAATGTTATTTTCTTTCTTTCTAAAGAGTACGCGATATTAAAAATCATATTTTATCCAATCAAAATTGGATCATTTACATCACAGATAGGGCTTCATTGAGCGTGCACTCGATAAAGCGAAAGCTAAACATTTTTCTCAATTGGTTACAGCGTATCTTATCCTGATGTAAAAGCATCTGGGAATATGATGACGTCAAAAGCGTGGCAGGTAGGTACTCAGCGTTATCGCGATGTGATTGTCTCGATACAAAGTACTCGTATCGCTAATGAATGACCGCGATAAAGTTCTATTGTTATTTTATGAAACAAGTAGCGGTAGATATAGTAGCGGTAGAACTTTTGTCAACTTCGTCCGGGGAAGTACTACTACTACTACTACTACTAATAAACTAAACTACTACTACTAAAACCTGAACCTTTGACCCCTGTTCATATTGTAGTCACGTTCTTGTGAACACACCGCCTGTCTACATGTCTGTCTGTATATAAAATATGTCAAAAACATAAGGTACACAGGTGTTCGTCATTCAGAGGTGACCTTCCAGTGCGCACGTGTCTCTCTCTACTGTCACTATCAGACACAGGCCGCGCTGCAAGCTAACGGTATTATCATTTTAAGTTTTTATATTTTTATAATTTTGGAAAACTCACACAGCGCCATCTAGCCCCAAACTAAGCATAGCTTGTACTATGTGACCAGACAACTGATATTATACATAATGTACTTTTTTTTTATACATAATATAATACATATTAACACCCTTCTTCCATAATACGATCTTGCTTCCATAATACGAGTATGTCCACCTTGAGTCCCAAAAAGTACCTCTCCATATCCATTCATAAAAACTTATTGTCTTTGGTAAACAGCCAAAGACAATAAATATTCACAAACGGATTCAAAAATAGCGGCTCATAAATAATCTTCAAAGAAATTACGTACATCGGTACCACGAATCACTTATTCGCCATGTCGGGTAATCGCCACGTTTTTTATGTGATAAAGTTACCGACCGTGCAGATGGCTCACCTGGTGTAACTGATAATCTCTGACTATAACAAGCAATAAGAACTGGGTCCTCCCTACTAAGGTGAGACAAGACCCAAGTCGCATCGTATGCGCCCGTAACTGTGAGACGTGTAGGTGGAATGTTGTGCCTGTAATTTCACCGGCATCCACACTTTTTGAACCAGAACACAAGTAACGCGAATGCATCACTTGGCAGAAAAAACGGGTACGGTGGCAGTACTTCCTGTACAAACTTGGCATAAGTTCTACTGTCTAAAAACAGATTAACATCAGGCGGGATTACGGCGTTTATAATGATACTTACGACCTGTCAAATAACATTAATTCAAATGACGTCGCTGACGTCACAGATATAAACGTTAATATTTTATTATCCATTCGTGACGTTCCAATTGCGCAACACGCCTAGGGTTGCCAGATCGTAAAACCGAAAAGCCGGACTGACTGGCTAGTTTAGCCGGACACTTTGGTAAAAATGTCGGACGCCTCTAATTATTTAGTCAGTATAACATGACAGTTTTTTTTTTATAAAATTTTTCGTCATAATATCAAACCATAATCATTTAACTTTTTCATCTTCTTAAATTCTAATGAAACAGCAATAAAATTGAATGAATAAGTCTTCTTTATACCTACATATAAGAAATGTAAAGAAACTGACCAAATTTAAAAAAGCCTAATAAAAGCCAATAACCAACTAATTTGGCCGGACACGCAACCAAAAAGCCTGACTATGTCCGACTTTATCCGGACGCCTGGCAACGCTGAACACGCCGACACTAACTCGATAAGTTAATCTGTTTAGGGCCGGTATTATAATACCTACGCAGTTTTTCCAAGAAGTTTAAGCGCATAAGCTGGTAATTATGTTCAGCGGACAAGTTAGAGTGCTTTGAAGTTATTTTGATAACGAATCCTAGATAGACTACAGGGAATATTATAATCTATAAAAATAAATAAAATTGGAGTGTCTATTTGTAATATTAAAATAACCGCATTTTACTGTATATGTATACACGGTACATATACCAAAACAACATTTTTTACATTTTTTCCACGCGGGCAACAGTTAGTAATATATATAGCTGTTGCCCGCGACTTCGTCCGCGTGGGATTCGGTTTTATCACGCACCCCTATTTTACCCCTCGGAATAGTAGCCTAAGTTACTCCTTGTTACATCAGCTATCTGCCAGTGAAAGTCCCGTCAAAATAGGTCCAGCCATTTCAGAGATTAGCCGGAACAAACAGACAGACAGAGAAAAATTGTAAAAAAAATGTTGTTTTGGCATATGTAGTGTATACATCCATATGCACTTAGTAAAAAGTGTTTATTTTAATCTGTAAACAATCTAAAATTTTGTTGTAACTGTATCACATAAAAAGGCAGTTAGCGCGACTTCTCTAGATCGATGGCTTCTCTAGGGCGATGCTAGTCAATGATTATACTGAATCTTCTGAATATCATTTCGCACTTAATCACTTCCTTAGAAGAAGAAAATACAGCTGGTAATGGTAACCAGGTAACATGATGTAGTTAATTACATGAAATAAGCAATTATTTTTACTCCTCAGCGATACACACCACACAAGTATTATAAAGGCGTTTGTGTGTGTGTTTATATGTTACCCCTTCACGTACAAACGGCTGAACGGATTTCGTTGAAGTTTGGTCCTAGGACGGCTAATATCCTGGATTAAACATAGGCTTTGATCCCGGAAAACTGCAGTGTTCCCGTGTGATGAATTACCGCGGGGCGCAGCTCCAGGAGTATCTCTTTGTATCTCTCTCAATGATAATATGGGCTATCTTATCGTAAATACAGATTTCCGTAGTAGTAATATATTATTCAGTTTTCAAATATTCGGCTGGCAGTCAAGTGAAAGGCTATTAGATCACTAAAAGTTAGTTAGTTTCTCTGTATTCTTGTTTTCTCAGTACCAATTTATATACTTGAACAATACTTTTTGGGATTTCCGCCATAATAGTGGATTTGCATTTCCATTTCTGTGAGAATTTGGTTCATAAGATTCCCTTAAATACATGTAAGACGCACGTAGGCCTTGCAATACCCTAATGAATCTCCTACGTCACTACTGATAATGACTATGTGCTTACGGAAAATCGGAAATCAGTCTGGTGTTTAAACTGCAAATTAAAACCGGTCCTACTTGTCTCCGTAGTCTTGGAAAAAACTCACATCCAAATTTGGTTACGTAAATCCCTACCACAACAAAGATTTAATACAAAATGTTATAATTCATTTAACTTCTGAAGTTTATTCAGAAGAGGTCGATAGTAACCAGGAATTATTGTTCATTTTATTGGTGTCAGATTTGCCCTGGATGTCGAAAAATGTTATTTTACTGGTAGAAAGTTTTAGCTGAGTTATTCATGGGAGAATGGCAGCAGTAAGCTCACAACTACTCACGTCTATTATACGTCTTTGGAACTCTAAAAGTCGAGTGTATACCGTTTATGCCAAAACCGCGAGTACCTAATTATATAAGTAGTATTATATCAGTTGTCTGGTTCCCATGCTACAAGCTATGCTTAGCTTACTTTGGGGCTAGATGGCGCTGTGTGAAATGTCTACCAATATTATTTATTTTATTTCTTTACTATAAAAAAAAACTATGAAGAAGACATTATTTGAAATAAAGTAAAAATAGTATATTATTCTACTTTCTGATATTCAATAAAAGGGCCAGCGAGTGAATATTCCTTAAACGGTAAGGTCATAGACTGTCGCATACAAACTGACATATTTGGACGTGTTTTCGCCATACTTGGAACGTGGCCAGGTTTATACTTGCTTTGTAGGATAATGGTTAAGGTCATAGAATCCTTAGTACTTGGATTGTAATATTTTATTTAATACAGTATTATTTTCTTTATTTATGTCACAGATGTCTGTATGTCATATACATGTCTGAATGTCTCTGTAGCACAAATAAATGTATTCTTTCTTTGCTTATTTTGAATATACTTTAAGTTCTTTAATACAGCCAACCAACTAACACATACAATAACTTACATATAGAAAGGATACCCGATGAAACAAGAGCAACAAAAAGCAAAAAAATTTTTGCTAAAGTTATTCTCGGTAACCTAACTTTTTTTGTATACATATTTTATATTATATTTTTTTTATTTCTTGCTTACCTATAGAGTTAGAAAGAGTATTAATTTCACCCACTCGAGGATACATTGACTATCTTAGCTGTAAGTATATAATATTTAACGAAACAGTAAACGTTCAACCATTTGCTATTCATGGCTGCAATGCTGTATGATGAAATAAAGGTTATTGTTGTTCAGAGAATACTAAAATACTGTGGGTCATTGTTCCAGTAAGTTGTCAATGATACCAATTAGTTTTTCTTTTTTTTATGTGAAGATGAACGAGCTGACGTCCCACCTGATGTTAAGTGGTAACCGCCGCCCATTTTCTCTCCCTTTGAGGGGCCAAACCATAGTGTTAAGTAAATTTATAAAACATGGCGTACCTAAAGTTCCATAGAAACTAGTTTGTTTGATAATGAACCGTCACGATTAAAATATGAGATAAAAAAGAAAAAAAGATTGTTTATTCACATAAGACATGGTTAATAACATAGATGAAATGTTAAATTAAGGATAGCTTTCCAGCAGAAACACTGGACTGGGACTTATTTTATTTTATTTTTTAAACAAAATCTACAGTTCTTACTTAAAAATACTTACTTAAAATTACTCTTACAGCCAATAACAGATTCATTTTTTTATATATCCTAGTATTACGACAAACACAACTTATATATATTATATAGGACAATATGTCAAAACACTTAAATTATACAAACACAATTTTGTGTTCTTTTTTTTTTTCTTGTCTTCTTATCTTACAGGTTTGGAACCAAGATGCGTATTTAGTTCTAAAATTCATTCTGACTTATCTTGTTATCCAATAGGAAGAGGAATTGATGCTTGAACTTAAAATAATTTTAGTTATTGTCTACGAAATCACCACAGACTGCCGTGTGCTCATAAAATTGCAAACGCGACCTCAAAGTATTAGAGATCGGATGTTTTATTCAACACGCAGCGGTTAGGCGGGCAGGGCAGCCCGCCTCGGATATTATTCATACGGCTATGGGAACCTCTTTGTTGTGAACGGTACCTGGGAACGCATTATTCTCACAAAAATAACGGCATAATGGGCCATTTTGAAAGAGAATCTGGCGCACAAAGTGAAGGTCCATTGAGAGCAAAATCTGACAATGATTTTATGCACGCGATGATTTGTACATGACATTTTGGTCCAAAAAAGTCTGTCTTCTTCGTAGAATTACCGAATTATATTTTCGGAACTTTTTATTGACTTTAATAATGTAAATGTTATGTTGCTATTTATAAAAGAAGATAATTTCCTGATAACTCATATTTCGCTGTGTTGTTTTGGCGCCTGACGTTGAGCGGTATATTCTGCACATAATAACAGTAATTATAGGTAAGTATTACAGAAATACTGAATAGTAATAGTGATAGGAAGGAATTTATTTATTAAGCTATTGCATAGCTTTTATCGCGGGCCTTGAGCGTGGAGACCGAATCCAGAAATTCCGTAACGAAAAAAACCTAACACCCCCCACTCCGACCGGCACAGCGGTGATACTTTTTAGTTTTTCCATCTATCGATAAATACCAGAACTTTTAATGACTTTTTGAAATATCACGCGCAATAGCTTTACCGCGGCAGTCTCCGAGTGCCACACGTCTTATTTATTTTAATCGATATCCATACATTTCAAAGTGAAACAGTAATATATAAATAGATATGACCACAGGTTTTGCTAAGGTGAATTTCTGAAAAATTCTTCTTTCACGGTGTTCAATTAAACAAAATGTCCACCAGAATTTATTTATTTATGTTGCCGGAGTCCATTAACTACTATTTCTAAACGTCTCATTAGATCTGCTAAACCAGTGGTAGTAAAAATATTTTTTCGCGCATCAAAGAGGCTCTTGCATTCGACACGACTTCGAATTTTTTGACATGTCGGTTTTCGCCGTTTGGAGACCGTGGTACTGCGTTTATACATTTGGCACGACAGAAAATAACGTCAAAAGCTTATTGGTGCATGTCAGTATTTGAACCAGCAACCTCCGGATTGAAAGTCGGGATCTGTACCACTAGGCCAACATACTATCTTCAGTTTCTAAGAGTTGGATGCATCTACTGTCAATAGTAGAATTTACGAGTCGTTGCCCTAAAAGTCTACTCAGAGGAAATTCCATCGGAATCCTAACGTATTTGAAAGGGCGCCAATGTTAGTCGCTCTCAGCTGATGGCGCAAAAACTGGCAAAAAAAAACATCAACAATTGCGCATCCCACGTGGCTCCACGCAGCTGCGCTAACCGTCGCGTCGCGTCGCCATGTCATCCTCTGTGAATCATCATCACGTGAGAGAACACTTTCTAAATGTTTTCTGGGCACTTCACCAGATTCAACAACAAATATTTCTCATTTTAAATGACGGTTTAAGCTTACTTTTCTTCATAATTAATTCCACATCACTAATGTAATTCTAAAATACTTTAATCATCGGTTTCTTTCTAAATAAGCTAATTATATATGTGTGTGTGTGTGTGTGTGTGAAAATGACAAGAAATGTAATTAATATTAGGCAATAAAGTTTATTATTATTATTATTAGAGTTTCTTTAGAGATTTCATTATTCCATACTTACTGCCTATAACATGCCTATACTTGGTCTAATGAGTCAAACATTTAGAAACTAAATAAGCATTTAAACCTAAGTACTTTAAAATTTCTCTCATTAAAAGTAAACAATGAAAATCTTAACAATTAGTACATAAACTCATTAATTGTAACATTTTGATATTTGTGCTTGTTTGAACTGTAACCTCTGCAAAATGTTTCTGAAAAGAGTATAACTTCAAAGGGTAAAGTTTTCGTATTGTTCGACATCAAGGGTTTCTTATTTTATAACATGTTTTACTTAGTGGTAGGTCTACAAAATTGTTGATCAAATAATCTATACAAATAAATAAAACTGAAGTGTCTGTTTGTATTGTAATATTAAAATAATCGCTTTTTACTAAGTGCATAATTATATGGATGTAGTATACACAGTACATATACCAACAAAACTAAAAAACATTTTTTTAAATTTTTGTCTGTCTGTCTGTTTGTTCCGGCTAATCTCTAAAACGGCTGGACAGATTTTGACGGGACTTTCACTGGCAGATAGCTGATGTAACAAGGAGTAACTTAGGCTACTTTTCCGAGGGGTAAAATAGGGGTGCGTGATAAAACCGAATTCCATGCGGACGAAGTCGCGGGCAACAGCTAGTAATTAAATATATTAATTCTCAAGCTTTACAATTTTATAATCTTGTTTATTTGATTGGTGATAAAAGCGGCTTCAATAACACTATGTTATATCGAGTGCTCCAGTTCCATGACCTTAAATAATAGACACCTATATACATAGTGTACCTAGATATCACATAATGATTTATAGACTATTATGTGATCTAGTGACCCCGGTGTAGGGCGTACTGACTTGCTATAGTTACACATACAACGAGAAATAGTCGAAGAACGTTCATTATTCTGTGCAATACACATACATACAATTTAATTTCACTTTATATTTTAGATCTGATTTATTTGCATGTTTGTCCCTTCACGGAGCCATCATGACAGGCCTCACAGCTCAGTTGGTGCCTTCTACGCTGTAGGTCGTGCGTTCGATTCCCACCCAGGATAAATATTTGTATGATGAATTTATGTTTGTTCTGTGTCTAGGTGTTCATATGTATTATATGCATGTATTTACAAAAACAAAGTATATAAATGTTATATTAGTTTCTGGTTTCCATAATACAAGCTTTAATTAGCTTACTTTGGGGCTAGATGGTGCTGTGTGAAATATCCACCCATATTATTATTATTATCTGAAACAAAAATAGACCCCTTTGCCCCTTCCTCTTTACCTAATGCTTAGAAAGAAAGACTTAGAAAGACTCAAACCTTGAGTCTTTCTAAGTATTTCTTTCTAAGTCCACCTGAGACTTAGAACAAAAGTTTTAACTGCAACGTAATAGTGTTAAAATCTGAATTAGACTTTTTAACTTTGAGTTTTTAATATCATGTGTCTGCGGTGTCAATGACTCACGGGTGTCGTTGACAGCGCAAGCCCTTCAATGTAAACTTTCGGTCTGGAGTCTAGACTAGACAGTGTGAAGGGTAAACACGATATCCTGCAGGACAAATACCTCGTGTACTACGGACCAGTGCGGTGAACGGATTGAAGTGCATCTCAACTAGGCTCCTTTTAGGCACTCGACACAAAGAAGAGAATATAATAATAATAATAATAATATATATAATAATAGTAGTTTTCGCCTTTTTTTTCGGGTTCTTTGATACGCCTGGGATAAAATTTCGATTGACAAATAATAATTTATTAGATATCAGTGGCACTGAGCTAGGAAGCTTTAGGACCTGAGTAATAATTCTTACATTGTATTTCTCGTCATTCTTTTCAAATTACTTCAAGTTCTAAGTTAGTGTTCCTTGAAGAAACAAGAATTTAAGGTTGAAATGTTACCTACGGTTTTTGACCTTCCTCTGAGCTTGAAACAGTCATCGCAAAAAAACTTACCAGATATTTCATTTCCAATACCGAGTATATTATATTTTACTGAGTATATTATATTCCAATACTGATTACTAGAATAGTATGCGAACGGAGATCCGTTAGGAGTTAGTAGTTACTGGTTACAACTTACTGTAGTCATAAATGTAACATAGATCTAAGTAGCCAGATTGTTACATGGATCGTGCTCGCGAAAAGAGGAAGCCCTCCTTTAGGGGTTTCTTTTTGTTCTTCTCCATGAAGGGTCGGATAGGGTTTGAACAGGCGTCAAACTTATCGATAAGTACGCGTGACCTTATGTTTTGAATGTTATTGACGTTTCCAAGCCATTTCTTTATGAATTCTATGGAAATAAAGTTTTTGACTTTGACTTACTGGGCCGGATGGTTGAGAAATGTCAACCAATATTTATTATGTATTTCGGAAGATCGCTTGCGGAGACGTGCCCGGCAACCGTTTAATAAAGCGGAAATAATATGCGCCTCATTATTATTCCTTATTATAATTCAATCACATTGATCTTTTGACTTCCTTTACGCTCTGAATTATTAATGTTTATGTACTATATAACTGTGTGCCGAATTTGACTTTTAAAACACAGGTAAAGCGCTCGTCGAGTTTTCGCGTGCTGATGCGGTCATCGAACCAGGGCACCTGAAGTTCCGTCAATTCCGTTTAGGAAATAACAGTTTACCGCACTGGCCAAATCGAACCCGACTTTACCTTCGTGTCTGAAAGTGACGGCTCAGTATGTCTTCCCACATCTAAGTAAGGGAGGTTTTTTTTTTTTTTTATGAATGGACATTAAGCTGTTGGCCGCAGATGGCCTTGACAGCGTTTACACGGGCTTTTGGTGAGAGCAGACGGCTCTCAACCGGTAAAACTTAATATTATACACAACGTCACCAAGGGCACCACTTAGGTTCGGACCTCGGCTTGGGGCGTTGCGAGTCGGGAGGAATTGGAGAAAATGCGCCCCGCGCGGGCATTTACGGAGATACTTCGACCCCGCCGGCGGGGTCGGTGCGAAGGTTGAGTGTTTTCTCTGTGGGGGGCTGACGATAGGAATAACTCCGGATAGGCGGCCGTTATCTCGTCAGGGGGGTCACCAAGTACGTGTCTTGGTCTACGGAGAGAGCGCCTAGCAGGGGGGACAACCGAGTAGTCGGGTATGGTGCAAACCAGGTGGTTCGGGTGGGACTCGACCGAATCATAATATCGCTGGGAGGCGAGTTTCATGAAGCGGGCTATAGACTCGAGACGCGCGTCTCGGTGGAGGGAGCGATTGCGTACGTACCAGGGAACGCCCGTGGCTTTCCGTAGGAAACGATTTTGAATAAGCTGTAGGGGGCGGGTTTGAGCATGAGCGAAAGCCACGGAGGCGTATGTCATGATGGGGCGTATGCAAGCTTTGTAAAGTCTCACCTTGTTGCCAAGGGACATTTTACTCTTCTTGCATACGAGGTTATTGAGGCGACCCAGTATAAAGGCCGCCCTGTTACGAACAGTTCTAATGTGTTCGTTGAAGTTAAGACGTTTGTCAAGGACGACGCCTAAGTAGCGGGCAGACTTCGCCCATGGAATGGGTTCGTCATAGAGAGTGAGGGGCTTGAGCGTTGGGCGTCGCCGGGAAAAGTACACCGCGGTACTTTTCGTCGGGTTCACCTCAATGCGCCACTTCGTAAACCATGCACCGAGTGCATTGAGTGCGGCTTGCAGCTTTATGCGCACCCTATCGGCATTCCGATCGGATGCGTATAATGCTGTGTCGTCCGCAAACAGGGCGAGCTCTGTTTGGAACGAGTGGGGGACATCGCTGGTGTACAGCGTGAACAAGAGGGGGGCTAGTACGGAGCCCTGAGGGACTCCGGCTCGGATGGGCTTGGGTTCGGACAGCTTCCCTTCCACTCGATAGCGGAAGCTACGATTGGTCAGGAAGTCTCGTATGATGAGCACGAGTCTGTCTGGCACACCAAGTTGAGAAAGCTTGTAGACCAAGCCGTTGTGCCAGACCTTGTCGAACGCCTTTGCCACGTCTAGGAAGACGGCTCCGGTATCTTTAGGCCAAATGCCTTGAGAGTTTGAAAGGACGTGTTCCGTGAAGCGGAGGACCTGCTGGGGGCACGAGTGTCTGGCTCGGAAGCCAAACTGTTCGTCCGGGAGGAGTTTAAGTTCATTGACAATGGGCCAGAGACGATTAAGGAGGAGACGCTCGTAGAGCTTCCCCATGGTCTTGAGGAGACTGATGGGACGGTAACTAGAAGGCTCCGTGGCCTTCTTGCCTGGTTTGGGGATGCCAATGACATTGGCTTCCTTCCAGGCGTCGGGGAAAGTGCAATTGGCCATTGCCGCATTGAAGATGCTTACGAGGAGATAAATGAGAGCAACAGAAAAGTGCTTGAGCACTCTGTTGCTTATGCCATCGGAACCGGGGGATTTCCTCGGATGGAGATCCTTGATGACGTGCTCCACTTCGGAAGCTCTAATAATGGGCAGAGGGGGAGAGGAGGGGACTCGCGAGCTTAGTATGTCAACTTCACTGTTCACCGTATTAAGGTGAATAGGGTCGACATAATTAAGACTGGGGGCGCATTGGGCTTCGAGGCTGGCAGCCAACGTGTCGGCTTTTTCCTCGTCGTCGAATGCGGGGGTTTGATGGTTGGGGCGGTTAAGAGGGGGCATAGTCGACAGTTGGTCTGACTTCATAGACCTTGCCAAGTTCCAATATGCTTGGTGGCTCGGCTCGATCTCCGAAAGCAGGTCATCCCATCGACTGTTGCGGAGGTCTTTAATTCGTTTTCTCACCTGACGGTGGAGGGAACGCATTGTAACGCGGTTAAATTCAGAGGGGCAAGAGCTGTAACGTCGGTTTGCGGCGTTCGACTCGGTGATCAACCGTCTCACATCGTCTGGCAGGACCCAGCGATGATCGGGCACCACCGGTACCTGTTTCGACGATCCGCCAATGGCGGTAGTGACATGGCTGGTCAACGAGTCGACTGCGACAGTAATGTCGTCCTTAGTCAAGATGTCGTCTGGGATCCTATCCAAGTCGGGTGAGTGGATAGACTTGAGAGCAATCCCAAGCTTGTGCCACTGCACCACGGTCTTGGTGGGAGGAGACGAGTCTGGGGGGGGGCCTAGTTGAAGAAGAACGGGTCTATGGTCGGAGTCGAGTTCGTACAGCGTTTCTATCGAACGCAACTGTAGGGTTACGTTCTTTAGCAACGCTATGTCCAAGACGTCTGGGCGATGATTGACATTACAAGGATAATGGGTCGGAGCTAAGGGGGAGATGAGATCAAAATTTAATTCCTGGATGAGATTGTCAAGTACGCGTCCTCTGGAGTTCGTTGCTACGCAATTCCAGAGGACATGCTTGCTGTTGAAGTCTCCAGCCAGAATGACTGAGCTTCCCAAGTTAAGAAGGGCTTCTATATCCCTTCTGAGCAAGTTTTTGTCGGGGGCAAGATAGCAAGAGGCTATTGTAATGGACGGATGACCGGTCATCCCTAACCTACACACGGAGGCTTCTAAGTTAGTGAGGGGGGGTGCGTCTATGGGGATGCAATGCAAGGACCTCTTGTGATAGATGATGGTACCACCTCCCCGTCCGTGGGCTCTATCATTGCGAACTGCTTGGTAATTGGCCATCCTGGGGGTGGCCTTGTTCGGCTTCAAGAAGGTTTCTTGCATTAGCATGATATCTATTTGATGGCGGGTCAGAAAGTCGTGGACGCGGCCACGCTGTTTGAGGAGACCGTCAGCGTTGAAGAACGCCAACGATAGGGATCGGGGCCTAAGTCTTTCTTTCGGGTGTCCTAACATATTTGTACCGTAAGGGGGATGGGCATAGTGCGCTTGAGGACTCCGATCAGCAGGGCATTGTTCTGGCACAATTTCTGCTTCTCGGCTTGGGTGGGGGCTTCGCGTATTAGCCGGGCAAGCTCGGCAGCTTCGGCGGAGGTCGAGTATGCGGCACACATTATCGTCCAGAAATCATCCTCCTTAGAGGGCTGATTGGACGGCGCGGGGCAGTGTGAGGCAGGGGCGCGGCGGGTCGGTGGGGGGACTGCGGTCATGCGGACCGCAGCTGGGGCTTTCGGGGCCTCAGTCCTGTGGACTAGGGGCTTAGTCCACGCCGAGGGGATCAGGGTAGGGGCTAGGCGAGGTGATTCGCTGTGGGGGGGGACGGCTACCTTGGAGGTAGCTTTCGGGTGTTGGGAGGGGGCCAGAGGAGCAGCTCGCTCCTGGTTCCTCCGGACCACCGCCTTGTTTGCCTTTGGGGCTCTGGGGCACCCGCGATAGTTCGCGGGGTGACCCTCGGTCCCGCAGAGCACGCAAGCCGGGGGGCCAGGGGAGTCGGGAGTCCGCTTGCACTCTGCGGTGCCGTGGACGCCCATGCACTTCACGCAGCGGGGGGTCATCAGGCACTTACGTGCCGAATGGCCGTACCGCTGACATCGGTGGCATTGGGCGGGATAGGGACTTGGGTGAGGGGGCTCGACGCGCAAACCCGAGAGACCGAGGACCACCTCCAATTTCTTGAAGATGGCCCTGCCACCCGGAGTCCGGTCGAGGTGAACCCTCACCATGTCGTAGAGGACCTGACCGTTTGCACTACGCATACGGTGGACCTCTCGGACGGGGAAGTTTTGGGAGATGAGGTCGGCCTTAATGGCCTCCTCGCCGAGCTCCTTGGGCAGGCCTCGGATGACCACGGCAAGGGGTTTCTCATCGAACCGATTGTTCGTGCAGTGAGGGAAAGGATGATAGCCCTCCGGGGGAGACTCCATCGTCTTAGTAAGACGACGGTGGTCATCCGGAGTGGGCACTATCAGACGGATAGTGTCCGAGTGGTTAGATGCGCTAAGGACAGTGATGCCCTTGCGCTTGCAGATTGAAAGAAGCGTCTGGAGACGCTCCTTCTGCTCTAGGAAAATTGGAGGAGGGCGCTTTCCTTTCGGTGCTGATACCGAAGGAGGGGTGTTGGGGCGCGAGACGGCCGTCAGAGGGACGGCCGCTTTGGCAGGGGGCTCGGAGGGAGAGGACTTGGTGTGAGGATTCTTCCTCTTACCGTACTTGACGGGAACAAAGTCCCCGTCAGAATCGTCGTCAGACGATTGCGGCATGGGGGTGAGGGGTGAGGGGAGGTCCTCCTCCATCTCTACATACTCCGGAGAGGACGTAGGCGACGGATCGGGCGACTCAGGGAAGTCGGGGATCGGCGTGGGCTGCGCGGTGGTGGCTGGTTGGCCTTTAGGGGGAGCTTGGGTTAATACCCTTTGTGCCGGAGGGGCCGCGGAGGGGACAACATTTTTAGTTATTTTTATGGCTTTAGGAGCCGGGGAGGGTGCCTGAGGGGCCGAGGCAGCAGCAGAGGGCTGGCTAGCGAACGCTTCTAAAATATGGGGGTACCTCGTGAGGAGGAATTGGAAGAGAGCTTCCGAATTCAACCCCGAGGTATCCATTCCGGGGGGACACCGGATGGTGTGTCGGGTGAGTGATCCTCCCTGTCGGGGTAGACAGGGGGGGATGTGGCCTGGGTGTCCTACCTAATTGGTGCGTCTCCTTAATCTCTCTTACGGGAAGAGGAGGTGTGTCCTACTGCTGTCTGGTGTCGACTAGGGAAGCCCCCAAGGCCGGTGGTTCCAGACCCAACCGGATTTTGCGTTCCTCAGAAGGAGGAAAGCAGGCGACTCCGGGTCCGCGCCCAATCTGGTTCGTTATCACCGTTAGGTATCCCCAGATCGACCACTAAGCGTGGATTTTTGTTTTGACGGTGAAGTCAGAGAAATTAGATCGCCCTGAAAAGGGCGTCGTCCTAGAACGGACTGGAATGCGGCACGCTAACGGAGAGAAGCTAGCTTCTCTCGGAAAGCGGCGGCTTCCGCGAACAATGGGACACTCGCGCCGCTCTAATAAGAGCAGGCGAGGCCTATTGTCCGTTGGCTTCTTGGAAGGCGGCGAACCGGTGTGGGCAGGCAGCCGGGTGGCTTCCTGGAAAGCTGCGAGCGGAGCGCACGCAGGTGCACACGGAGAGGTGTTGCCGGTCCGACGTCCAGCGAGCGAGTCTCTTAAGTAAGGGAGGACCCGAAGGGTTTTTCTTTTGTTATGGGCAGACGTTACCGCAAAATTTTGGGTAGGCCATTTATCTCATTCTGTTAACTAAATACATCGAATGGCCAGAATCGATGACCCGCCATGTTTTTGTCTGTTGTAATAAACCTTGTAATTTTCTGATAACTTCGCAATCGGTTAAGTTAAGAATACTAATGGATGAAAAAAATGAATAAATATATCAAATAATTGCTGTATGAATATAGACCAGAAATTGGTTGACTTATGAAAATAACTTTTTTTTTATGTCATTGAAGTGACGGAACGAGCTGACGGCCCACCCGATGTTAAGTGGTAACAACCGCCCATAGACAACAGCAATACCACTCAAGCCCTCTCCATAGTACGAGATGTCTCAAGTCGCATTGCGTTGCGTCCATCACCCCGAGACGGGGATGTTACGTCCCATGCGGCTGCAATTTCGAGCATTTTGCAATAAATGAGTAGGATGAGTACAGAATATTTCGTTTCTGTTTATGTAGTTGATAGTTCACCGAACTTTATTAAAACTCTTAGCCTTAGTAAGTATAAATAAGATAAGTACTAGTTATTTTATTAAAGTTCCCACACAAGTGGGTTAAATAAAATAACACTGATAACGTCCTAATAATATGAAAGACTGTTGCTAACAGCCAAATATATTTACACAAACAGTAGTTAGCAACAGTTTAATGATAGTGGGACGTGTCGACTCCAGTTTTGGTTCATAACGGAATTTAATATGTACAATATTAAGGTTAGCAGACTTAGTAAATAAGTTATTAACGTGTTGCTACCTAGTTTATTTATCATATGCTTTGTTAACTGCTTTTGAACCTAAACTATTAAAGTTAACCGGACTATTTAGGTGTCTACTGGCCTCATACCCAGTTGGTAGTACCCTGCCTTCTACGCTGCAGGTCGTGAGTTCGATTCCCACCAGGACAAATATTTGTGTCACGATATAGATGTTTGCTCTGTATCTAGGTGTTAATATGTATGTATTTAAAAAAGGTATATGTGTCCTATCATTTGTCTGGTACCCATAGTACAAGCTATGCTTAGTTGGGGCTAGATAGCGCTGTGAAATGTCCGTCAATACGTATTTATTTGTGTACAGTTTACAGAACGAAAGGTCAAGTTAAGTAATTATTAAGTATAATTAGTACAACATACAGTCTAAGTACACGACTGGATTATTTTCACAACACAATAACAAAGCACTCATGACGCGAAGGTTAGATAGATAGATAGATAGAAAATTATTTATTGCACAAGGTAAAAACAAGTACATAGGCGAATTTAATGATAAATAGCATTTTCTTCCAGCTAACCTTTGTGTAGTATGGACTGGATGTGAAAGTTACCCTGACAGTCTCGTCAAAGGCTCTCACGAACCAGTTTGGTGAGAGGATTGCAGTCCGGCAAAGTGACTCCTTTCTTGCACTTGACCTTGCTTTTGTAGTTTTGGTTCTAGGACAAACCGGTTTCCTTACCAAGTTTTTTGAAGTTTTGTGATTATATCTGAGTCCGTGGATGCAACGAACAAAATGTCCGTATAACATTTATTTTCATGTATAATGTATTATGAGTATGCATTAAAAAAATGTATATAAGTACCCTATCAGATATCTGTTGTCCATAGTAAAAGGTCTTCTTAGTTTGAGACTAGATGGCGCTGTGTGAAATACACATAATTGAAAAATTACGCCTGCTTCTCGGTGGGGTAGGCAGAGATCACTGTTTATCACCTACTATAAACCTAACATACCTCTTTTCCTTCGTCCATCTCATTCTTCATGAATGCTCGTATGTTTAGAGTACTCTTCACCTGACCTTTTTCCAAAATATCACCGATTTGGTCTAAGTACGTAAGCCGAGGTATTCCCCATCCTAGGTCCCATTCACACATACTTATCATACAATTCACAACCGCAATAACATGTTAACACATTAACGATGGCCCAAAGCACTCCACAGTCTGATGATAACTTATACATAATATAATACATAATTAATTATACCGCCGCGCCGTAGAGAATGCGTGTCAACAAGGAAAACATTAAATAATGGATACAATATGAGTCCTGTAACAGACTATTTTTTCCTACAGCAGAGTTACTAGATAAATACACCAGGCTTACTCTATAGTATAGAAGTAGTGACTGTGGCCGGCCTCACAGCTCAGTTGGTAGTAACCTTGCCTTCTGCGCCGTAGGTCGTGGGATCGATTCCCACCCGGAAAAACGTTTGTGTGACGAACATAGATGATTGTAACTGTCTATATTTATTTATTGTTCGATAATTATGAATCGATTACTTGTGATCGATTAAGTTTAATTACAATGATGAATGTCATTAGTATGATAGCAAATGAATGAAACAAATGATATTTAATTACCCCAAATATATCCTTGGCATGACGACACCATAGTTGAAAATGTAAACAAGTCTCAAAGTCATTCATACCGGTTACGAAACCGCATAGTAGCTATGATTCAACTGTTTGGTGTTTGTATATAATAGAGATATGACATTGTGGTCAGTACTTACCCATCCACCCACCAACCGTAGCACAGGCTTCGCGGCTGTTGCAATGGTCAAGGTTTCCTTAGTTTTTCATTTGTCTTAGGTAAATATAAATATTAATATTATTATGACTGGCCTCGCAGCTCAGTTGGTTAGTAACTCTGCCTTCTGCCCTGTAGGTCGTGGATTCGATTCCCACTCAGGACAAACATTTGTGTAACGAGCATTGATGTTTGTTCTGTGTCTGGGTGTTAATATGTATTATATGTATGTATTTACAAAAGAAGTATATAATGTATTCTATCAGGTGTCTGGTTCCCATAGTACAAGCTATGCTAAGCCCCAAACCAAGCATAGCTTGTACTTGTTGAATAAGATAATATATAGAACATATATTTTAAATACAAACATACACAATGCATAGAACAAACATCTATCGTCACAAAAATGTTAGTCCTGGGTGAGAATCGAACACACGACCTGCAACGCAAAAGGTAGAGTCACTACCAACCGGCATAAAAGGTCCGTTCAGTGACTTATGCTGATAAAACTGCACTGATACTGTGTCCTTGTGTTTTTTTAAGGAACCATCAAATCTGAACTAAAACATAATATATCTAGACTAAGCTTTAAAAACTAACTAACCTAACCTAACCCAGTATTTTTCCTTTTGTGCCGTTCAAAGGATAACTGTGAGCGCCGCAAAAGGAGTATCACAATGACCAACCAACGTTATATTGTGTAACGTTATGAATATTTTTATAAGCCAGCGGGTTTTCCTTTGAAGTTTCCTTATTTTGGAAGGTATATTTTACCTTGACGTACAATCTTCGTTATAAGGAAAAACAAGACTTCCATTCTGATACATATTTTATATTTTAGGGAAAATTGTAATTGGCTGATAATTAAACCAAGATAACATGTTATTTCATAACTGTTATGTATGCTGTTGGTTTTCTTAATAAGTAAAAATAAAATAACTTCTTGAAAAAACAGTTAACATCAGGACACTATTACGGGTAATACCTTCAATAAAGTTTTGTAAATTATCTCAGACAGGCCTGCTTACTCTATAATATTAAATTAAAAACGTTACATAAAATATTTTTAGTTATTAATACTTATGTAAGGGAAGAAAATGGTTTTTGACACACAGCTAACGCTAGATCGGAAATCAGGGCTTCAGGCACACTATGGTTTATATGAAATAAATATAATATTATTACTATGTATTATATTTAACATGATATTTAAATATTGTTAATTAAGAAGAGAACTAGAGAAACATTGAATAAATGTAAGGTAATTTTGAATAGTAACGTTCATGCATCACTTCCTTCATACGTTAAAGTGTTGTACATAGATATCCTTTAGTTAAATTTTGTCTCATTTATTTTGGTCGTTAAAAATAGATTGCGGCGCACTTGTAACACAATACACAAGGAAATAATAAACCCATTCACTTTGTTTATATATTTATATGCGCGTTTATTAATTTAAGTATCGCAATATTGTGCAAATTGTGTGTGCATATGTTTACATAGCACTGAGGTAGATATACCTCGCGGCGTTATCAGTTCAAGAACCTAATGTCCTCTGAACTAGTGGTACCAATACAAATAACTGACGATGTATTAACTGGAAACTCGATTGACGAGATTTTGTTATTCTTGGTTGAAGAATTAGAATATACATGTAAACTATTACGTAGGTGTTGCGTCGCTGTTATTTTATACTAGCTGCGCCCCGCGGTATTCCCCGCGGTGAGTAAGTCAACCCACGGGAACACTGCACTTTCCGGAATCAAAGTAGCCTATGTGTTAATCCAGGATAAAAGCTATCTTGATACCAAATTTCAACCAAATCCATTCAGCCGTTTGAGCGTGAAAGAGTAACAAACATCCATACATACAAACTTCCACGTTTATATGTATGGATTGCCGATGCCAATTCAGGGACAATAGGGTTATAAATATTTAATCACATCTATTTTTCCGATGTTCCGAACAGTCAACGATGGTTTTAGTGGCTGTAGAACGTATGATATGTTCATCCGGGAAGTACTGTCGCTATACACATTTCTGCCGCCAAGCAGTAATGCATTCGCGTTTCTGAGTTCTGGTTTGAAAGTTGTATGTGGTTTCAGACTTACGGCCGCATTCGATGTGACTTGGATCTTGTTCTGCCTAAGTTGGGGAGGACCCAAGTCGTATTGCTTGTTATGAGCAGACGTTCCCACATAACACCAGGCAGGTCATTTGCTCGTTCCGTAACTTTGCAACATATTAAAATAGTTATTTTTATGAGAGAGTGACGAAATCTGGGTTTTCACGGATATGTATTCTTGTACATTGCAAGTTCACTATAGAAAAGGCCATTCATTTTTTGGCGTATAAAACAATATTTCTATGAATCTTGTTGCGAAACCACATTACAAAATTTTCGCACAATTCGTTGCAACACAGTTGAGGCTTCGGAAAAATATCCAAGGTAATCTCTACACTCTATTAAATGTGTAATTGTCTGTTTACTTAAAAATCACGCAAAAACAACTGGTCTGATTTCAATGAAGCTATTCGTGTTTAAAAGCTTTTAAATTAATCTTGAACTTAAAACAGATTTATAATATGCTTAGGTAGCGAGAACCTACATATAAATTATCTATATATAAATAGACAAAGAGAAAATAGTTAAGTATTTATTTTTCGTCTGTTTGTGGATCTTCTTTTGGTAGCTATTGAAGATCTATTGAGGGTGTAATCTATAAAAAAAGGTTTGTTTTTTAGACCATATAGTTGAGGATATTTTTTTTCTTCTGTTCTATATGCTTGCCGTGTATTTTCAATCATCATTTTAGTCATTTTTTAGTAATGATTATGGGAATTCCGAGCACTTTGGCGAACTAGTAATCAAAAATATTACGTGTAAGCTAGGTACTACGTATAACAGTGGACTACAGACCGAGGGATTTAGCACTGTATAACTGTATGATGTATACTGTATGATGTTTGAGAACTTGTTTAACTAAACATGGCCATATTCATTATCCATAGTGCACACGGGTGCCAAATTACACAATGTAAGTGCAATATGGCAACAGGTACTAAAAATAAGGTGTTATTCGATATTCATGATCACCATTGTTCTGTTGCCAACCAATTGAGTCCTCCCCTGCGTGGTGCGGGGTAGATCACAGAGTGAGCGCGGGTTCAGTTCCGTAATAGGAGCACATAGTATATAGAAATGTAAATATATCATATTATTTCGTGTAATAATATAAATTAACGATATCTTGAGATGAATTTAAGGTTTTTTGGAAGATACCAAATCTTTATTAACTCATTCATAATAAAAAATTCGGAACGAATATTTACGGAAATAGGAATGGATTAAAAAATTAATTATTATATATACAAATTAATTAAATATTTCATTAATTGAATGATAATAATGAATAATTGAATCTGTGAGTTATTATTATTAGTAGCTAAATAAGATTACTATTAACATAGATAAATATAAATATATATATATATATATACTAAAATATGTACTTGTTAATGTAAATATGTACTTGTATTTAAGTTATAAAAATTTGCACATAGAAAGTGTCTATCTAAATAAAATGCCAATTAAATACTAATAAAACTTTTGTGTATTATGAAGAAAGAAGTACTAATTTCTTTAACCCCTCAAAAATGCCAAAAGGAAATATTCGACGGCAAATTACTTAATCACTTTCGCATCTATATTTTTTGCCCGCCATAGAGCGACAACATACAAGTAATGTGTAGTTTTATGTGGTATTTCGACAACCCCATTACCTTCGGGCCATTATACCATCGACCGAATGACTCTACCGGGGCGGGGGAGAGATATCCTAATCCTTTTATTTATGAGTAGGGAAGCCCTCTGGGTGACTACGGTGCCGTTGCAATACTATTTCTGTGTATGTTTGTTTGTGTATTTATATTTTATTTTATTTTATTAGTGCTACATAAATTCTAGTTCAGGGACTGGGTGACTGTGAGTGCTTTTTGTTTATTATTAATATAACTAGCTAGTGTAGAGTGTACTTGTTGAGAGTACTCCCACTATACCCATTTCTGCCTAAAGCAATAATGCATTCGTGTTACGAGTTCCGTTTGGAAAGATGTTGTTGCCGGTTAAATTACAGACACACCATCACGGTTAAGGGCGCATACAATGCGACTTGAGTCTTGTTGTATCTAAGTAGGGGAGGACCCGAGTCGTATTGCTTGTTATGGGTAGAAGTTACCACTTAATGGTGGGTCATCTGATGAATCCGTAACATTAACACAATAAAAATAACATTACAAACGCTGATTTTTTGAACTCTTATGTACGACGTACGTATTCGCTTCAGGAAACCAGTGGATTTTACAACTCTCACTCATTATCAGTGGGTTTCACAGTGGCATAGTGACATTCAAGATATTTTATATCAGTAACAGGTCAAGAAAAATTCCTGTGTTGAATCATTCGTTTGTTTTCACTGATATGAAACAAACGAGATAGTGAATTCGTCATTAAACTTATTGCCTGTATCAGTTAGAGTCGTGGTGTGTTATCAGTAAGCTAATTTGTTATTAGTTCGTCGATAAACTATGAGAAATGAGATACCTACGACTGTTCTTAGCTTAGGTTTAAGACTGAATAATTATGCATTGTATCTTATCATACATAAAAAAAAAAACTATTTAGAGTTATTGAATTATGCTTGTTTTATCAAATATAGTTCAATATTTGACACATTCGTAATATTATGTCATCATGCGAATGTTGAGATGAAGTGTTCAAATGTCTCAAGATGATCAAATATTATATCCCTAATTATATTTTATGATTTGTTTATAAAATGAATGCTAAATCTGATTTTCAAGGGCAGTTCTTGCACAATATTTGTAACGCTTAATGGCGCTCTGTAATTAATTAACGACATGAATTCTAAGTACAGATTATATACCATCATTAATAATACGATTCCAATTATTGAACACAAGTGTAAAAATAAAGGTCAGGGAAAAGTACGTACCAAAAAAAGCCAAGCAATTGATTGTACACTATTTATTATCAATTTATTATACATATTCTTAACTACGGTGACAAACTTTGGAGTAGCACCTTTTGACTTCACATCACTATAGTTCCGACACTTGAAAAATCACTGTGTCCATTTGCGTTTCGAGGTAACGATGACCCTCGGGGCCGCATCATCCACTGGTTCCTCAACATTCCAGTCAGAGACATTCACGGCTCTGGTGGACGAGCGAACAGCGTAACTTCACTCCTTTTCATGCAGCCAGCGCAGTCAAGGCTCTTCATCTTCCGAGAGGGAGGGCAGGGCGAGGGCGCGGCGCAGCCTCTGCCGCTGGGGCGACACGGACTTCTGTCTGCGGAGTCCCTCCGCGTGGAGGAGGTACGACCTCTTCTCCTCCTCGAAGATTTCTTCAGTTTCGTCTTCGACGAGCGCCGGAAGCGCGACTTGGCGCTTCTGCCGGCGCGGGCAGTCGGTCACCATGGCGTCCATATCGCGACGAGTCTTCATACCGATGCCGGGGTAAGCGTCCGCGTACAGCGCTGATACAGTTTCTAGTTTCACAACCATGATTGTATGTTTAAGTTTTGTTTGTTAAGTTTGGTAACGTGCGCTCTCAATGAGTTTTGTAAGCGAGTGCGGAGGGGCGAGGCGTTTCGGCGTATTTATAGGCTCACCGACCGCGATAATTCATTGTGGCTGTGTGTGTGTGCGCGGACGTCAGAGCTGTACGTATCTTTGAAACTGCGTCTGTGTTGAGCGGATCTTTCGATGTGTTGTTTTGTGTGTGTGTTCGTCCCTTCAGTGACGACGAAAATCGTTTTCCCCGAGAGATTCTTGGAGATAATTATATTGCTTTTTCCCAGATAAACGCTAATTCGTCGGAAATCCAAACTGGAAATGGTTACCGCGCGGGATTTGGGTCACGATATTTAACGGAGTGAAGTGGGCTGTAAGGTCATTCTTCATGCATATGGAACATCCATTATATTGGACGTTATCGTAAAAATGGGATGTATAATGTGTTTACAACAATTCATCGCAAAAGCATATAATCGCCCCATTAGACAGTACTTAAATGGTCTTCTCCTGCGGGAATTGAGAACAAATTTTAATTGAATAACCCACTTGGCGTGGTGCAGCTGTGTGATCTACATTATAATTCTATACACATTCAATCAAGAATATATATGTATCTCAAGGTAAAGTCAGTTTAGGACGTAACGGTTGATTCGTTGCGGAGATAGGACGCGGTGATTCCCCATATCAGGAAGAAAATTTTCTAAATTATATAATATATACGAAGTATATGAACAGATGTTGCTTACTTGTGTTTCAATATTATATTCGTTCGATATGTGTGTGGTTAAATATTTATTGCTTAAAAAAAACTATGATGGTATATTTTGGTCTTATTGTATATACTTTAACTTATATCATATTGACCTGTTACATGATAAATCACTTAAAGTATATAATAATATTTATAATAAAATCAGGTACCTAACTTAACAGTAATCCTTCGTGTGTTGTTTACCGTTATTGTCATCTCTTTTAGTCTTGTCCCGTCATCCAGAGACATGAGTTTATAACATGTAATTTCCCTGACACTATGCCATCATCACGGGTTTACTGCCCCAAACAAACTCACAAAACTATTCTCAGAACTAGGTTGATAAACCCTGTTAAGAGTACTTGTTAAACACTTACTGGGTGGGCCATCTGCTCGTTTCGTAACTTTATCACATAATAAAATTTACCTTGGACTCGTTGAATAAGGTGTCTCTGTAAATAGTTATGTATATGTTACAATGGCATTAGTTATAACGACCATCTCCATTGCGTGTCGGAAGGTCGCAAAGCCAACAGAGTCGTATTAATACTACATATCTGGCTTCACCGATGCAGGTCAAGCGCAGCGATGCATTATCTATGCAACCCTTGCGCTGTTTGTTTATGCAGTTCAATCATCCTACGAGAGCAGAATACATTACACACGCCTTTATCCCCGAAGGCGTAGGCAGAGCCTCAGTGGGCCACTAGTTTAAAAGATACAGCCGTTGAAATATTATAGGGTATCTTTCTATGACTGTGGATCGCTTAAATACACTTGATCAACGTCTACATTATGGAGTATGTATTACAAGGCTGGCTCAAACAGCTATGAAGCCCTTGTTACGATCACTTATGCATGCGACCCATAAAAGATGTCTCAAGACCACACAACATACTTTATCAAGGCATTTATTATAAAATCCTGGATATTTCAATGTAGAAACCATTGTAGTAGTAGAATCATATGTATGTGCAGAGTTCATCCGGGAAGTACTGTCACTGTACTCATTTTGCTTACAATTCATTTATGAATTCGGATCTCATGTCGTGGGTTCGATTCACACTTAGGACAAACATTCTGAGTGACGAATGTTGAGCAGATGTTTGTTCTGTGTCTGGGTGTTAATATGTATCAAATGTGTTTACAAAAAGAGTAGGTATATAAATATTCTATCAGTTATCTGGTTCCCAGTACAAGTTATGCTGAATTTGGGGCAGACGACCCTGTGTGAAATATCCACCAATATTTATATTAACACCCAGAAAGACGAAATTGTTATTGGAACAAACGTTTGTCCTGGATGGGGTTCGGACCCACGACCCACAGAGCAGAAGGCAGACCTCCTACCAACAGCTGAGAGGTGTCGAAATATATGTGGAATCATATTTTTTATATTATATATGTTGGTATATAACTGTCTCGTTGGTAAACACTTGAAATGTTGCATTACGAGCGCGACTCAGCGTTTACTGTAAGCTGAATCATTGTGACTTTAGAGTTTATCTGACTTAAGTCAACAGGATTGTTATATACATACATTATGTAGTAGTAGTATACTTGTGGTTGTAATTCTTTTGACATTGAATGTAAAATGAAGTTTCGATCTGTGTGACGCAGATTAGTCTTTAGTCATTTTATGATAGCAAAATGCAGGATTGGATTGTCATTTATATTATTTTGTTGAATTTATTGATGTGAAACATCTATAGCCGCACGTAAAACCGATTTCTGGCGTGGCGACGCGTCGCCACGGCATGCGTTGCATATTACTTTTACAAAATAATGTCGATGTTTCACATCTGCCAGGCGTCCCGTAACGGCTCAAATTTTTTTTATGGTTATTGTTTTCTTTTGTTGAATGTAAAATATATTTTACTATGTATAACGTCTTTATTCATTCATAGTTAAAAATTATAACTAGGTATTATATATTATTACTTTTCACTAAGCTGGCAACTAGGACAAATATGGAAATTTTAAAATACTACTATCTTGTCACTCTCTCAAACCAAGGGTGGCCCACGTTGCTCGCGTCCGTAGATGATTACCCTTTGAATCCCTACACATGTCCCACGGGTGGTGCGAAAGGAGCCACCCAAATTAGCAGTAGAACTTGTGCTAAGTTCGCCCGGAGCAGTACTGCCACCAGACCTGGTAATCTGCCGCCAAGCAGTGATGCACTCGTGTTGCTGTGTTCCGGTGGAAGGGAGTGGGTGCCGGTGAAATTGCAGGCGAATGAGACGTAACATCCCCGTCTCGAGGTGATGGACGCAACGCAATGCAACTTGAGTTATCACGTACTTTGGCGGATAGGATTTGAGTCGTATTGCTGTTGTCTATGGGCGGCGGTTACCATTTAACATCACGTGGGCCGTCAGCTCGTTCCGGTATCACATACAAAAAAGTGTGGTGAAATTAATAAAGTGCGCCTTTTTTAAACTAAAATCGATCAACAATATCTGTATGAAAATCTCAAATTAATTTCATAATTGATTACAGTCACAAACAATAACATTTATTGCTAAATTAATAGTCATATTTTGGGTAGGTACTTTGTGTTTTATCAGTCCGACGAAAAGTGAGTAAAAACGTTATCAATAATTCGCAGGGAATATTAGTGTGGAAAATTACACGGCGCCAAATATGTTTGCGTAATTCTTATCGTTACTCGTGATATTAGATATTTATGAATATAAAAATTCGTTACGCCGACTTCACATAACATTTACTAATTTTAAGTTGTGAACAAATTAAATTAATACTTTGGTGAGCACGATTATAATAAATTATGATTATGTACTTATTAAATGTAAGAAACTTTGAATAGATTTACTGTTCTAGAGTTTCATGAGCGAGTTCTTTTTAATTTATTTCTTAACAAAATTACACTATTAATATGTAAGAACTTTTTAATTTGTGTTTATTTACGACCAATAGAATTCCAAATAGCTTCTTGCATTTCTAACGTAAAACGCTACTGCTTTGCCCAGGAACACAAATAGGTAAAGTAGGTACCAATAATAGCTTAAAAAGCTGCAGTTTGCAGAAGATCTTAAGCTTGAGTAAAATATAAAAGCATGTAGGGGAACGTTACGTAGGAAATAAAAAACAAGTTTAAATATTTAACGAAATGGGGGCGACAGTAATAGTACATAACATTATCTTTTCTACCATTCGTTAAACCCAGATATCACAATCTAACTGTCTACTCCGAGATAACTGTTGTTGCAAATCATGAAATTGATTTTAAGGATTACATACAAATAATAATAATAATGGTGAACTTTTCACACAGCGCCATCTAGCCCCAAAGTAAGCTAAGCATAGCTTGTATGGGAACCAGACAACTGATATAATACTTATAACTTTTATGTAAATACATACATATAATACATATTAACACCCAGACACAGAACAAACATATATGTTCAGGAATCGAACCCACGATCTACAGCGCAGAAGGCAGGGTTACTGTCAACTGAACTGCGAGGCCAGTCGAAATATACATAGATTGACGTATGTTCCCAAGGAGTAGGCAGAGCCTCAATGGGCTACTTTTCTCCTGGTGGGTTACACCATCGTGAGAACGTAGGCGTGACAAATGGTTAGCTCATCGCCGCCATTTAATATTAATAGACACAGCCATTTATCACCATCATTCCGACCCATTCCACCCCGCGAAGTATTTCGTAGCACCTCCTACGAGGGTCCCGCTACGATTTTCGGGATGCCTCGACCATAACAAATTGCGTAGCCTCAACAAATGGCCTTAGTTTTGACAGAGACACTACGTCGTAGCAAATAATTTCTTTATTAGAAGAGCTTTTGAGAGGACTATTTGTTACGACGTTTAATACTCGTAAATAATGGTGGTGATCCTTTTTGCAACCAACTGAAACTAATTTCATGTTCACTTACCTTCTTTATTGAATGAAAAGACCAAATCCATAGACAAATAAATTAATTTTAATCCTGTTTTTTTATGCCATTAGGGTTATAGAACGAGCTGACGGCCCACCTGATGATAAGTCGTAACCGCCGCCGCCGCCCATACACAACATCAATACGACTCAAGTCCTCTCCATGGTAAGAGATGACAAAAGTTGCATTGCTTTGCGTCCATCACCCCGAGACGGGGATGTTACGTCTCATGCGCCTGCAATTTCGCCGGCACCCACTCCCTTCCACCGGAACACAGCAGCATGAGTGCATCTTTGCTTGGCGGCAGATTACCAGGTGCCGTGGCACTTCTCCGGGCGAACTTAGCACAAGTTCTACTGCTACTGCATGATGAATAATTACCACGATTTAAAATGTTCATGGCGGGAAATGTGACATTAGGCTTAGTTTGACAGTTCTATAAGTCTACTTACAGAACTGTCAAACTCTCTAATGCAGTTGATAGAGCAAATATAAATAACGAGAAAAATCAACAAAAAATATCAAAGAGGAAAATGCTTTCTCGAAACACTTTCGTGTATTTTTCCTGAAAATCCATTAAAAGCTCTGAGACGGATAACCCGCGGAGAGATGTGCGCCGTACTCCGGTTCAGGAACACTGTTTTCGGAGAAAACATTCGATTCTGTGAAGTAAGTGGTCTTACTGTGAAAGTGGCAATGCTGAAATGGGACTATTGACCTTGTTTGTATCTACTTCATACAAGACCACAATAATTAATATACCGTAGACTTGCCAAATTTTAATAAGACTTCATGCATGTTAACTCAAGAATGAAACCTTTAAGGACTTTAATGGATAAAATCATATTTTATCGTTAGAAATCCTCAAACATTTCTGTGAAAGTGTTCATTGAACATTGTGATTTCAACATATAGTCTAGTTCGAAAGTTTTATTGAAAATGGAAATGGACAGTGTGTAGGATCGCTTCTGAGTAGTTCCTCCTGTTGGCAGACACCCAACTGTATACCTGTGACGCACCTCCACCTCGGGGTCTCTGTAACATTTATTTCTGTTCTGACACAAGCTTAATTCAGTTGATGTCATGCTCTGAAAACACTTTCATTACACTTATTTTAATAAGCTCGACGTGCACTCGTACACCTAACGAAACCTTATATGATTCCCCACTACGCTTGGATTCAGTCTCCCTATCTTGTCAATGTCAGCATATGTTTCCTGTCTCCGTCTTGTCAATGCCAGCGTTATGGTATTATCACGGAAGGGACACGGCTCTACCTAGACAACTGAAAGAGAACCTTCTTGTTCCTATTCTTCACCGTTCTGAGATCGTAGTAGTAGTAGATTAGTATTAGGCTCTTACTGCGCACAAAAATTTAAAACAAATGAAAACTTCACATAGAAAATGGCGGCTAGTCAGTTGAGATGTAGTTATAAGTATGTATATTAATCATTGCCAACATAAAAAAATTAAGATGCATTCAATCAAACTATCTTGTAATTCCTTTGCTCAAAGTTGATATAGTGTCCATAGGTACAGCCGACCATCAGTACCTACAACACTTGACCATACTCTTTTTGCTCAACACAAATGTTTGCCCCGGCTGGGATTACCAGGGACTTCAGCTTGGCACGGGATAACAACTTAGCTACGAGCTGTAAGCGTCTTAAGTAAGAACGCTTAAAACTGTTAATTTGAGTAAGCAATCTCTCATTTAAATATTAAAGTCTCATTGATAAATATTGCTCAATAGATGTGTTAATTAGTGTTTTGCCAATTTAACGATTAAGTGGAATAAAAAAAAACGGCGTTAAAGTAAAAACACGTTCGAACATAGATACGTTCATGAATAAGAATGATCCTAATTTCGTTTACAACACAGACTTGACCTAGCGCGACCTACCGTACAATAAATATTGCGTAGTTCACTTATTAATTTATACCTATAATGTTCTCAAAATCATCGATTAGATAATGTAATCACACTTTTTGAATGAGGCTTACGAAAATTGATTAACAGAAAATCTTTGTTGAACCAGGTGTAAGTCTAGTTTTTATATAATATATAATTATATTAGGTTAGTTAAAGTGGCTGGCAAATATTGTAACTATTAAGGTTTAACTTTAAAATATAGCAATTACAAATTTTGATTAAGATAGGACCTAGCAATAAAAATAGTATTAAGTAAGTTTAGCATATTCATCATTATTCTGTGTTTATTGTATATACTTAGTTAATTTTTATTACAGAAAATGTGTTTACCATACGAAGGGTAACTAGAACTAACAGAGTAATTATATTATATATGTTACTATTGCTCAATCTTGAGTAGTATTAAACAAGAGATAATTATAATTGTAGTCGCACAGGTCGTTTCATTATTAATTTCAGGCGATACTTTAATCTCAAATCAGGGATTGGCTGGCCTCATAGCTTGCAGTTGGTCGTAACTCTGCCTCTACGCTGTGGGTCGTGGATTGAATTTTCACCCAGGACAAATATTTGTATGACGAATATAGATGTTTGTTCTGTGTCTGGGTGTTAATATGTATTATATGTATGTATTTATAGAAAATAAGTATTAAAGTATTATATCAGTTGTCTGGTTTTCATGATACAAGCTATGCTTAGGTTAATTTGGGGCTAGATGGCGCTGTGTGAAATTGCATCAATATTTATTTATTTATTTAAAGTAGCTAGATACTGTATCAGCCCTCAGTTATTTTATCTGTAGAAACTGTTATTATTATGTACATTCTATTTGAACCAGGTGCAAATAATCTCTTACACAAATGTACTGTGTATATCTACACAATTAACATAACTTTATGTTTCTAGATATTATTCTGTGGTTTTACGTAGGTTCAATTGTGTTTTTATGTGTTTGTGACGTGTGAAGCGGCGTCATACTCTTTGTTATTCGTTTTTCACGTACCTACCAACGATTGTAGTCAACAATGATGTAAGTTGCGATACTGATTTAACGGTTTATCTATCTATTAATGTCTAGCCATTTGTTTACTGCGTGTCTTTGAAAACGTGACGGTAAACTTCAAGCTGCACATACATGTACCTAAGTCTATTTTACGTACTTAGATGGATTTATATATAACTGTATATAATGAAAAATGAAAATAATATTATATATAGATAAATTAATAATAATAATATTGGTGGACATTCCACACACTGCCATCTAGCCCCAAAGTAAACTAAGTAAATAGCTTGTATCATGGGAACCAGACAACTAATACTAAGTATAGTTTTGTTTTGTAAATACATACACATAATACATATCAACACCCAGATACGGAACAAACATCTATATTCGTCACACAAATGTTTGTCCTGTGTGGGAATCGAACGCACGACCTACAGCGCAGAAGGCAAGGTTACTACCAACTGAGCTGTGAGGCCATCGAAATTCTTCAACAAACTTTCAGCCATCACACTGGTTCGAGAGAGTTAGAGACAGGACTATAGTATCTTATTTATGCAATGAACAAGATTGTCCACCTGGTGTGGGAAGATCCAAGTTAGTGTGTATTGCGCCCGTAATTAAGAGATGTGAAGGTGGTACGTCTCATATGCCTGTAATATCACCGGCAACCACAAATTTTAAACCGAAACACTTGGCGGCAGAAATAGTTAAATAGAAGTACTTAACCAGACTCATTTAACACAAGTTCTACTACCTGATAACTTGTCACGTCTATGTTACTACGATGAAGCGCATACATAAAAATACAGCCCGAAATTCATCAGCAGCGGTACGTATTTTTAATATATAAAAAGTATTCTAAGAATTGTCTGCCACTTATCCTGTTTTCAATTGAATAGGCAATGCGTAAAAAGTATCCAATTGTTATACAATCACAGACAGACGCGTAAAAACCAAGGTTATGTGGAAAATTTAGAATCAATCAGTAAAATTTACTGCAGGTATTTAGATACGCGGCGATTTTATCATAAATATCATTATTACTGTCATGAACAATGGAAACATTTTATATGCAATGGCTCTCTAAGTGACATGAGTAGGCGTCGTAACTTTAAAAAAAACAGTCTTGGCGTATCCACTAAAAAAAAAAAAAAGACACCAATTTATTTGACACACAGAGCAAACATATTTGTATAAAAATAAAAGAATTCAAAGATAACTAAAACATTTATGTTAACATTTATTTATACTTATAAGTATTGTGTGTAAGACGTAACGCTCGTTTCCTCTTTGTCCTATGCTTGAAGATTGAGCAGTCTGCTTATTCATTATATTAACCTAACACTTAGTTGAGCTGTTGTTGAGTCAACAGTGTTGGTCACTCAAATATATGGGATTTTGTTTTCTTATCCTTATTTGGGTCATTGGCCTCATGAAGTGGACGGAAAATCTCTCGCATCGGCCACATCGTATCTCACATGATTATCGTTAATTTATTATGCTATCGTTGTTTTAAAACTATTTAGATTATATCTTTCATTCTTTGTTAAATTTCTACAGTTGGCAACGTAAAAGGCGAATAAAGTTGGGGAAAATCTAATAATTTATATGGTGGTCTGCCGTCTACAAAACTCAAGTGAGATTAGATCGTAGACACTTATCTATCAGTCTGTGGTTGTAAATATCTTACATACTTATCAGATACTTTATAATTAGATTTATTGTCTGATAAATAATACTTCAAAACCGACATGAGTTCACCAGTTATAAACTGCGTATTCAAAACAAAAATTGTAGGTAGCTCCTTCCCTACTAAGTAACCACCTACCAGAGACCACTAACCAGAGAAGTGCACCTCAATGGTATCTTCTCGTGCATTTGATGTACGCCTTCGACTTTTTGGTTCTACGCTGTCTTCGTATTTGTACTATATTATATTCGAAAAAGGGCGGAAACCAATTGCGATAATTTAGACTAAATATGTTCGACATGAATTTGACATTACATTTTAAAACGTGTCTATATTCAGGGGCGGCCTTAGCAGTGCGAGGCTCGGGGCTTGTAGATCTTTGCGAGGCCCCGTCTGTGGAATCAGTTTGAATGATGATTGACGAGAAATGTTAAGTTATAAATAAATGTATTTCATTGGAAATTAACATAAATAAAGATAGTTAATGATTAATTATGATAAACTAAGTTCCATAAACATTAGACTATTAGTACGTAATGTTTTCTAGTTAGGTTGTTCGAGGCGCCTGCAACAGCGAGACCTTGGGCGGTTGCCCAGCTCACCATAACCAAACATCGCCCCTGTCTATATTTCGAAGGTAGAAAGTAGCCTCAGGCCAGTAGGTGGAAGGAAGAAAGTGGTGCTGGACTAACAGTTTTCACATTGATACAATTTTTTTCAAAACTGTTGGAGGAAAATGCCACAATAAAATAAGTGTTTTAATTCTGGTATTTTCCTCAAAGAAAATAGTGTTGCTACGAGAATATGATAACAATACAATGTAAATGGGTCAATTACTTGTAAAAGCACTCATATTAACCCATAATAATGTAGGTACATGTACGTGTGATAAGAAATGGCGCGATGAAATTAATTTATCTACATCAGCACTACAAGCTGGTATGAACATGTTATTGTAATTAACTTGTTATTGTATGATAAATATGATTATTTTTTTTCATTTACGCCTACTGCTCATCTTACTGCGTTTAGCATCAAATGTAGCTCGACGAAGGATGGGAATCAAGACTATTGCAGTGTAGAATTAAAATTTGAAAACTAAATCCCAGATAGAATAGAATTATAAAGAATTAACTGCGCCCTGCGGTGTTATCCGCGGTGAATAACTTATCCCACGGGAACACTGCACTTTTCCGGGATCAAAGCAGCTTATCTGTTAATCCAGGATATAAGCTAACTTGGCACCAAGTTTGATCTAAATCCATTCAGCCGTTTGAGCGTGAAAGAGTAACAAACATCCATACAAACTTTCACGTTTATAATATTAGTAGGATTAATATAACCAGGTAATACAGCATACTGAGCCCTCAAGGAATCATCTAGTATAAGTCTAGGTAATTCCTTGTAGAATTAAAATGCTGCCTATATAAATTTCTAGATGTTACGTTTGTACATAGCACTACATGTTGGAGTCACAGAGCATCTGTTTACGCAGTGAGTTCTCATGCCCTTTGGCCCAGTGCGGTCTCCCGCGAACGAAAGGCGCGTAAACAAGCTCCTATCTCACAATGCGACGTTTAATATAACCCTATAGGCCACTAGGACCAGTGACCTAACTCCTCTTGCAATAAAGGTTCATAGTTAAAACTGTTAGTAATGGTTTAGGTGATTGAACCACGGCGGCCCATTGATTTTAATATTTGTTGATTAGGCCACTCTGGTCCTCATGGCCTCAATTGTTATTAATTTTGAGCCCTGTTTGCCCCCCCAAGAGCTAATGGGGTAGCCACCATGTCTCCCCCCCAGGAGCTAATGGGGCAGCCACCATTTCTCCCGGGCGTCTCAGGGGACCGTGAGCTTGAAGGCGAAATAATGCTGACCATGTGTTGAAATTTGACTGGTCCCGTAGCTCAGTTGGTTAGTAACGCTTCTAAGCTGTAGGTCGTGGGTTCGATTCCGACCCAGGACAAACATTTATGTGACGAGCATTGAATTTTGTTGTGTCTGGGTGTTAATGTGTATTATATGTATTTATTTACAAAAAAAGTATACATGTAGGTATTCTATCAGTCCTCTGGTTCCCATAGTACAAGCTATGCTTAATTTGCGGCTAGATGGCGATGTGTGCAATGTCCACCAATATTTATTTATTTAAATTAAACTCGCATTAAAAACTCGTATAATAAAATGTATTATCAAGGCACTAGGCTCGCAACAATGTACAAAATTGGCAGTGGCGCCCTCTGGGGGCGCGCGCTTATATCAACGACGCACCGTGTACGCCGACGACTTAGCACGCTGGATCTTTTTCAGGAGAATCTGGAAAGAGTTTAACTTTAATCATTTACTTAAACTACATTTTCCTGACTCTGACTGACTTGAGATTGAGCACTGCCCATCCAGCGAAACAATGCTACCTTCTTTCTAACAAAAATAACGACCTATAGCCCTCACCTACACAGGTATGGAATGATTGTAAGACATTCGCAATGTAAGACGTGAAGGTGGAATGTCTCACATGCCTGTAATTTCACTGGCAACCATACCTCTCAAACTGGAATATTGTAATTAAGCATTAGTGCTTGGCGGCAGAAATAAGTTTAGTGGCAGTACTTCCTCGGACGAACTTAGCGCAAGTTCTACTGCCTGGTTGAAGGAGGCTGTTCTTGTTCAGAAGGAAGACCAACCTAAGAGAAGTCTACTCACCATGTTATCGTGGTCGATCTGTCTTTGCTGGTTCTTTCTGGTGACGGCTGCGGAAGGTAGCGGCCGCCTCGGGGGCTGGTCGCGCGAGGGTATGGAAGACTTCCTGCTGTTTCTGGCGCTCAGGATCTTGCTCAGCAGTATGTGATTGTGTCTCTCGATCTCCCGGAGGCGGTCGTTGGTGAATGACATATTGACCCGACGGGTTGAAGGTACTGAGACAGAACTAAAAAAATAATTACAATAGTTGCGTTTTTCAGTTCTATTATTTTTTCTTTCTATTTATATTCTAGTTAGAGAAATTTTTAAATTTTGGGGCAATTATGTAGGTACTTTTAAGATAGTAATTTAGCCAATGGACTGGGAACTAAATCTTTATATTTTACACGGGGACGTTGCATTTTCAAACGTTACTTTGTATCAATCAAAACGGGAAACCTAAAAAAAGTCAGAATCGCAAATAAGAGTGTGCCTCATTGTAAGGGTCCACCGTCAGTCACTACTTACTGAATAGATTGTTGGGACGATTTAAATTGCTCAGTAGATTCATTCAGGGGCCTGTGGTACGGGCAGGCGGTTACGCCACACCTCCACTCGGACCTTTTAACAATAGAAACTAACCCGTAATCTGTGGACCTTCCCGATCTCCCAGAAATAGACGCCGGTGGCTTGTTACTACAAACTGTTGATTGACTGTTGGACAGTTTAACTGAGGACTGGTGTGGCTGGGATTCTCTGCTATCCGTTTTCGAAGACTGCTCCTCTGTGATGGACTCTCCGTCGCTCTTATCCTCTTCAAATTCATCGGAATATGCGTCTTCTTCATGACGATCCTCGTCGTTTCCCGGCGATTTCTCAGAGTCAGACTCGTACACGCAAGTTTCCACGCATATGTTTGGGGGCCGCTTCATCGCATCCACGATGCATCCCATCTCTGATAGCTCCTTCGATAACTCATCTACCTCATTGTTGTTCACTTCCCTCTTGGGTCGCTGTTTGGATTGTTTGTTAGAATCTCCGGAAGACATGGTGTCGATGTAGTCTACTTCGCTCTCCCGACGGGACATGGCTATGGTGCAAGCGTGCTAGTGGCCAGGCGCTAAAAAATGTAAAAATAATTAACTGCCTACTTACATTTTACAAGTGGCAATCTGTCTGTGTCTTTGCTATGACCAAACGTTTACAAACAGACAAAAAATAAAGTTTGCTCGGCGCCAAAATAAACGAATTATGAAATACCTTGTGACAAAGAAGTACCTGCCTATAATTATGCTAGAATAACTACTTACGAGTAATCAGGCAATCAAGTTGCTGATGTGCCAGTTGGTATTTTGCTGTGCGTCAATTATTATTTACGAGAATAATAAGAATACTATGTGAGTTTATCTGAACTAAGGCTATAATAATAAGGCGATATATAGAATAACATCCAATAAAATATGTACAGTATCCAAGCACAAAATAACAAAACTAAATAAACAGATCTGAGAGCATAGAAAACATCACAACAACACAACAAAATACGTCAAAATATTTTGTTTTTCGAATCTTACACACGTCACTGATATCATACACAGCCAGTTTCTTTAAATTTTAAGATATTATTTGTATTTGTAGAAGTGGTAAAAAAATAATTCTTTATCTAATAAAATCGATACTACTTAGCAACACATAACCCGCCTTCCTATCCATTCGATTGGCTTGCCATGGAAAAAAATACTCTCTACCAACTAAACGTGAATACCGTGAAAACTTGGATTACAACTTTTTAAATTTTATGTTTTTGGCAGTGATATATCGAGAATGACATCGACTAGTGACTGTTATTATTTGTACCAGCTGTGAATCATTCAATCTCATTCAATCTTAAAATTTTGTATACTTCACTCACTCACTCCTCTGTTCATTTGTAAGGGAAGGCGAAAAATTCGTGTGATTATGATTTATATTACATTTTCGCTGTAAATGTTACTTTATCTGAGAAGATTTTTCCGGCAATATGGTCACGATAATAAAAAACCAGCTATTGAAGCACCTATCACGGTATGTTCCTCTCGATAACTTATTGATTTGCCAAAATTTTTGCGAGTGGAAATTATCTTCGGTTGTATTGATAATTAAAATTATTAGATAGACTTAATATTGTTTATTAAAGTCTGGTTTAATTGTAATAAAAAAATATGTTACGCGTTTATTACTTAGCAACCCTATGCTGATATTAATACTCGAATAATTATTTTCTTTGTTCCAATACGTAGTCTCATCTGAAAATAATATTGACACAAGCCATAAATAAATAAAGCCACTCATGCTTTCATAAAATTAAATTCGCATTTTTTTATAGAATATACTACTTACCATTAATTTATGCATCTTGTATGCTTTACCTATTTCTGGAACTTTTGGTCAAGGTCTTGAAACATGCTTCTTATGTAGGTTTACAAAGAACTTATCGCCGGAGCAAATCTCCCTGTCCGCACTGAGAGGCTCCGGTGAGCTCCAGGACTTGACATTGGACGAAGATCTGCTGACAGATCTCCTGGAGCTGCCAGGATGGGTGCGCCTCACGTCCGCCCATTGCAACAGAGCCACCTTCAGGATACAGTGGACCAAACTGAAAACAGTGCCTATTATGCTGGTAAGGAAACAAATTTATTGTTTTGAATTTTAAGGTTTTGGCATTTTTCTTAAGTGAACATGCCATGGAAGGAGCTGATAGCCAATTTTGAGGGGATTCCCCTTAACATTTACACTACTCCGCTTAACTAGAATCCCTTGCCCATAACTGCTGATCTTCCCCTAGAAAGACATAGTTATAATATGCTATATTCCTAGTTATAGAAAGATCTCAAGCTGCATTTAATTGCACCTGTCACATTAAAGGATTATTAATTAAGTCCTATCAATTTCTTATTGTGAATGGGTTTTCCCATAACAATACTTACTTAGAAGTGCGTCAGTATGGCATTCTTGATTTTAAATTATATGTTCTTTAATTTATTATCATGTTTAAAATTGCACATTGCATATTTTGCTTGGCTTTGATAATATATTATCATAGCCAAGCAAAATGTGACACAGGTAAGAAACAGACTTGAAAATTGATCGCTGACCTGAAAATGTTTGTTAAGAAGTAAGCTTGTGTCTAGTCATGCATATCAGATTATGCAAATATGTAATGTTGACTCCGAGGTTCTATTGTTCTATGGAGAGGCAGTGACCTTATGGTAATTGATAACTTGTTATGTTTTTTTAACTGTACTACTACTATTCTTGTTAATAGCTCTTTTGAAATGTTGTGATGAAAGTACTGGAGTGAACCTCAGAAAGGCTTATTTCGTGCACTACACACATATCAGACACAGACCGGCTTCACAGCTCAGTTGGTAGTAACCCTGCCTTCTGTGCTATAGCTCGTGGGTTTGATTCCCACCCAGAACAAACATCTGTGTGATGAATATAGATGTTTGTACTGTGTCTGGGTGTTTATACACGAAATGTACACGTCTTGAGATCTATAGGCTGCGGTGACTGCTTAACATCAGGCGGACGAGAGCCTCTTTGCCTAAACTTAACATAAAAAATACATAATGTTCTTTTGTTATTTATAGCCAAATGCATATAATATGTAATAATAACAATCCAATTAAACTTGGCTGTGTCTGCTTCAAAAAGTAACAATCGCATCGTTAGCTCCCTTTAATTTCATTTATTAAATTGATAACGTTATGAAAAAGTAACAAATATAATTTTATATTTAGAATGTTATTGAGTATTATCATTAATTAATGAAAGATAACATTTGAGGCAGTTGTCCATTGTGATTCCGTGATATTTATATACATTTATTTACATCAAACTCTTTAAATGTTCAAGGCAGTAGAACTTGTGCATAGTTCGTCCAGGGAAGTACTGCCACCATACTACTTCTGCCGCCAAGTCCGACCGGGGAAAAATTTTGCGACCCATTACTGCCGCCAAACAGTATAATGTATTCCGGTTCGAAAGGTTTCGTTCTTAGTTTATCTTGTTTTGCATAAGGGAGGACCCAAGTTGTATTGCTTTTATGGGCAGAAGTTACCACTTAACACCAGATGGGCCATTCCGTAACTTTATCACATAACTGTTTGCTTGAAATAAACGACATAACAAATATCTTAATATTAGTTATCATCTATGCATACATACAAATAAATGAACTTGGAAACATAAAAGAGACATAGTTTTAGTTATTAGCACCGTATATACTTTCATTTTCATTTATTTAAAGATTAAGACATTACAAAAGGACACTTCATTTTTATTTATTTGTATTGATGAGTTGTCATGACATACTTTTGTGGATAAGGTAATTTGAACAAGTTGCAAACCGAGATTAACTCGTGTTTTTTGTTTTTATGCAGTTGCACGATGATTTCATGTTTATTATGACGTCATTTGAAGATTGTCTGAAGGCGACGCGGCAGTGGAATATAAGCAGATGTATGTCTGTGTGTTGATGTGAGGTTATTTTTAATGTGATACTGAGATGTATGACGTATAACTCGGTAAATACACATCAGACACACCTGCGGGATGAACCGACGGCCCACCTGGTGTTAAGTGGTAACCTCGGCCCATAACAACCGATGCGCCTTGGGTCCTCCCCTACTAGGTAAGACAAAACCTAAGTCGCATCGTATGCGCCCGTAACTGTGAGACGTGTAGGTGGAATGTCTCACGTGCCTGTAATTTCACCGGCAACCACGCCTTTCAAACCGGAACACTATAACGTGAATGCGTTACTGCTTGGCGCCAGAAATGGGCATGGTGGCAGTACTTCCCCGGACGAACTTGGCTTGAGTTCTACGGCTAAAGGAGGTCTTTATTTTTTAAAGAAAATATGAATTTTTGTTATTAAGTAAATAGTAATTTAAATGTTGTTGAAAAACTTAACAACTTAAATAATTCATCATTCAATTAAGTGGTCGGGAAAATTTATATGTTAGCGACCATTGACTAACATCATAAAATATTTCAATGAGTAAATATTATTTAAAACAAGCAAAAGTGATATGCTCTTAATGAATTTGTAATGCATTTAGAGCCGAGTGAAATATCATTTTTGATGTAGAGTGAAATGAATTCCGAGTTAGTGGGACGGAACTAGAATTCCTGTCGCTTGCCTTGTAATAATAATAATAATAATAATAATAATAAATCTTTATTCATTGACTTCGTGCTAAGATTTACATAGTGAATTAGTATGTAATAAAAGGTATTAATAACACTATGCCTGAACTAGGAAATCCTGTGTCCTTATAATTCCCTTTTATTTATTAAATTAACTTCACACTGAAGAAAAAATTTAACTCCTGTTTCGACTATGCAGAATTTTTGTCAATTATATAATGAATTTATAATGTAAACCTAATTTATCGTTACCCATTTGGCTTATCGATTTGAAGTTGCACGATGTACAAATATTTGTTCCAGTTAGATATAACAGGGTAGACACTTTACGTGATTAGCAATCTGAATCTGATTCACTGACTTTTTCTAACAAGAAGTCAATCTAAAACAAGGAAAGAGATTAATAGTCGAGGCGATTTCAATATATCTATTCTAACCCTATAAAGTGTAGACAGCCGGTATGGCATTACCACTTAACACGAGGTGGGCCAGCTGCTCGCTCCACCAACCCGAATTGGGCTTCCGTAATACTAATATTCTTGTTAAGTTTTACAAAGCGTGACTAGATTACCGATAGCATGTTTATAACTGCGCTTATGTATACATATTAATTGCAGTCGCTCTACTATGACCTTCATCTTGTACACCGTATAGGTGTTAGGACATCTGTAGTATAACTATTCTGTTATTGATTTTAGCATAGTTAAATAAATAAATATTGGTGGACATTTCACACAGCTACATCTAACCCCAAAGAAAGTTAAGTAAATAGCTTGTATCATGGGAACCAGACAACTGATATAATAAATCTTTTTTTTTGTAAATACCTACATATCAACACTCAGACACTGAAAAAACGTCTATGTTCGTCACACAAATGTTTGTCCTGGTTGAGAATCGAACCCACGACCTACAAAAGGCAATCTTACTACCAACTGAGCTATGAAGCCAGTCGAGTTGTACCGTAGTTTTTAGATGAGAATGGCTAGGGGCAAATGGAAAATTTAGGACAGGCCTACGCCTAAGAGGGATTTCCGAAAAGTAGGAACTAGTCAAAAAATAAAAAAAACGAAATTTAAAAATTTCTGTTCTCTAGGTTTACAGATCCTTTTGTATGTATTATTAGGCAGTAGAAATAAAGCCTTTTTTAAGATACCGTAGTTTGCAGTACAATATATCATTTTGTCGACAAATGCGGGCGAATGTGCTTGATTCTTTTGATTCTTATAAGGCTTGGATCCTTCGATTTTTCGGATCTAAGAATTATGTAAATGATTTCTCCAAAACTGAGGCTAAAATCGCATTATTTGGTTATTTGGTCGCGCACCTGTTTTCATTTTGCCAACAATGTGCCAAACATCCTGTATATCTTCGGAAACTCACTGCTCTACATAGTTGGTTGACGTTTCTTTAGCCAGCAAAATAGTTGATTACTTCAAGTCTTAAGTCACACGTTTTAAGATTAAATAATTCTAAACTTAAGGAGAGATTTTCTTAAAATATCGATTTAATATCTTCATGACTGGCTTCACATCTCAGCTGGTAACTCTGCTTTCTGCACTGTCCGTCGTGGGTTTGATTCCCACCCAGAACAAATATGTGCTGAGCATAGATGTTCGTTCTGTGTCTGGTTGTTAATATGTATTTAAAAAGTATTCCAGCAGTTATCTAGATAGCGCTGTGAGAAATGTCCACCTATATTTCTTTATTTAATAATAGCTGTTGCCCGCGACTTCGTCCGCGTGGAATTCGGTTTTATCACGCACCCCTATTTTATCCCCTCGGAAAAGTAGCCTAAGTTACTCCTTGTTACATCAGCTATCTGCGAGTGAAAGTCCCGTCAAAATCGGTCCAACCATATCAGAGATTAGCCGGAACAAACAGACAGACAGACAAAAATTGTAAAAAATGTTGTTTTGGTATATACATCCATATGTACTTAGTAAAAAGCGGTTATTATAATATTACAAACAGACACTCCAATTTTATTTATTTGTATAGATTGACTCTAAATCCTATGTTTATGAATTTCGATTGTAGAATTTGGACGAGGTCCACATTGCCCTGGAGGTGTGCCAGGAGCCGCGGCCGATGAAGCAGGACGCGTCCGGAGCCATGCCCATACCGGGGAAATACAGCTACATACATAAGGTATCTTAAATACATAGAACTTGTTTGATTTATATCCTCTGTGCTCTGAAATCTGCCGCCCCTAGGCCTATCGACAAATCCAGGACTGAGTATCGGTCCACCCGATTGTTCGGAAGATCAGTACTAAGTTCTTAGTACATGTTCGTGCCTAGATATTGTCCTTGTTGTAATATTACGTATTGGTTTTTGTTTCAGGTGATAGACGGAATTTCAGTTGCTGTCAATCATGTTCAAATTGACTTCAATTGTGACGCATTCACTAGCAGTGTTCAGGTAAATGAGATTTATATATACTGATACATATATAACACAAGAGAAATTTCACCTTCACGTCTCAGAGTTACGGGCGCATACGTTGGGGAGGACCCAAGTTTTATTGCTTGTTGCTATAGCCATACTAGGTGGGCCATCTGCTTGTCCCGTAACATCATCATAAAAAAGACCGCGCAAAGGCAATAAGGGCTTAAACTACTAATTCTAGTCAAAAAATATTAAGAAAACTGCCGCAGTCACTCGCCTCACAATAAAGTCCGCTATAGACATGGCAGACAATATATTAGTTTTTATAGGTGTATATTTATGAATATATAAAATTACATAACCAGCTGATGGCCCACCTGGTGTTAAATGGTCTGCCCATAACAAGCAATACGACTTGGGTCCTCCCCTACTTAGGTACGACCAGACCTAAGACGTTTCGTATACGCCATTCTTTATGCATTCTATGGAAATAAAGTTTTGGACTTTGACATTCACAGATTTCGAGAGTGACCGTGGAATCCAGAACTCCCGAGGGCCGGAAAGGAGACCTAAGACTGACTAGAATCAAATCGCCTGACACCGGACAACTACTTATTTTTAAGGTAAAACTCTTTGTGGTGTTGTTTTCTATTATTATTATTATTTATTGACTTGGACTTGGGTCCTCCCCAACTAGGTACGACAAGACCCAAGTCGCATCGTATGCGCCCGTAACTCGCGCGGTGGAGTGTCTCGTGTGCCTGTAATGTCACCGGCAACCACACCTTCCGAACACAGTAACACGAATGCGTTACTGCTTGGTGGCAGAAATGGGCATGCTATTATGCCACAATTTGAACAGTCATAATATTTCACCGCAACCCAAATATGGGGAGGACTTGTGTCGTCTGCGGGCGACGGTTACCACATAACGTCACGTTATCGTTGTTATAGGAATTAGAATGGCAGAGCGCCAGGATAGAGGCGAAGGCGCACGGCGCGGCGGCGGCTAATCTGCCGCCTCTACGGCTGCTGCTCGGCAACACGCAATGTCGGATCGTCATCAAGAAAAGGCTCTCAGGTAATTACTTTGTTCTGCTGTAGGCGCAGCGCGTTACTTACCTGCCGAGTTGCAGGTGCTACTCAATTGGTGGTAACTCTGCCTTCCGCGCTGGTCGTGGTCGTGGGTCGTGGGCTCGATTCCCACCCAGGACAAACATTTGTGTCACAAATATAGGTGTTTGGCTGGGTGTTAATATGCATTACATATATGTGTTTACAAGAAAAGTGTATATGTAGTCTATCAGTTGTCTGGTTCCCATAATAAAAGCTATGCTTAGTTTGGAGCTAGATGGGAGTGTGTGAATTGTCCACCAATATTATTATTAAGTACTTAAATTGTTGCTCACGAAAACAGGGAATCATTTCTTTAGGGGGTCTATTTTTCCCCGTGAAGGGTCGGATAGAGTATTGATCAGGCGGTCAAACTTAGCGATGAGTACGCGTGATCTTATGTTTTGAATATTACTTATTTTTGTCTTATCAACATTCGGTTAACGCCTGCGGCTTCACCTGCGTTCTGTTATTCCAGATCGTCGTATACCTATATAAGCCAAGTCCTTTTAGTAGATAGATACACACTTTATTCATCGTCATGCATGAAAATTTCTTAACTTTTTATTTTATAGGCATTCGTTTGGCCGCAATCTCACCTGATGTTAAATTTATAGTTCTCAGGAAATACAGACGCAAGCAAGGAGTTAACGCTGAATAAGTTAAGCTTAGGTTAAGCAGTGGGTTGCCTTATCGCTAGTAGCCACCTCTTTCAGGCAACATTCGTAGTAACATTGTCGCAAGTGAGTATAAATATCGAACTTTTTTCTTGTGTCTCTTCTACTGGGGTCATGTCGGGTGGTTTGCATTCCAGATTGTGCAGTAATAGGGTCTCGGCTGGCTCTGTGCCCGGAGCCGGTCGCGTGGGCGCTGACTGACGGACAGCTGCGCGCCGCGCTGGCGTGCGCGCGCGCACTCGCGCTGCCCGTGCGCCGCGCTACCGCAGCCGCCACGCGCGCCAAGGCGCTCCGCAAGGTGAGACACCATATCTTATCATAGTCAATTTAGTTAATTCGGGATGCACACAAACCTACGCAATCGTCCCAACTTATCAATTAAACGAACCTCTTTAGATCATATCATATAATTGATTGAACCATTCGTTACGTATAACATTAGTGTGTCGCGTCTGCAAGTAATACAATTTCAAAATTAAATTAATTTCAGATCGAAGAACCGATTGAGAACGTCCAGAGCCGGTCGTCGTTGGGTGGCGACCGCGACATTCTGGCGCGAATGTTCGCGAAACACGACGTTCGGGAGACGTCGTACCATCTCCTCGCGCCCAGGATAGACCTGCATCTCTGCGACGATCCCGGATGTGAGTTATAGAGGCCACTATCCACGCTTTCAATCGTAACTGTGAAACGGTTAGATGGAATGTCGCATGTGTTATTTTGCCGGCATCCACACTTGGAGTATTGTGAAGCCAGTAAATTTTAGGTCATCTCATACTTTGGTGGAGAGGACTTGAGTCGTATTGTTGTTGTCTATGGGCGGCGGTTACCACTTAAGGTGGGCAGTCAGATCGTTCCCTCAACCGAAGTATATTTAAACAAATAAATGAATGATGAAGCACAAAAGCCGACGGCCCACCTGATGGTATGTCCGTCAGCAGTTGTATTGTATATCCTGTCCATCCAAAGGTTGCCTGGAAGAGATCGCTTTAAGCGATAAGGCCGCCCATTGTACCATTGTCGTCTACAACAGTATATTTGTTTATTTTCACTTAAGGTGTACATTCAAGTTATATTCTATTCTATTCTATTCTATGTGGCTACCGTCGCCTATAGAGGTAGATGCCTGTAGCACTCGAAGAATCGTCAGCGCGGTGCCTATTAGCGAATTGTGCATTACGTATTGGCAACATTGCAACAAATTCTACTGGTAATTGAGGGCTTGTTGAAGATTGATTGTTATTTCCAGTGGGCAGATCTGAGAAGCCATCGCTCAGCAGCGGCGGCGCCCTCCAGCTCACTCTGGTCAGCATGCAAGCTGATCTCTTCCCGTACCACAAGGCTTCCGACGACAGGAGGCACTGGCGAGGATATAGGTAATGTCTCTTTGTCATGCGTTTGCTTCAACCAAAAATATGTATATATAGAGATATGTCTATGTGTATGTATGGAGATAGTTCACTAATATAAGCCACTAAGCCGAAAAAAATATACCATTTATTATTTTTAATTTATTCGTTAGTTTCATATTGTGAACCAAATAAAAAATAAGTCACTAGTCGGACTGCCAAGGTAAATATAATTTGATTCGGTTTACAAGTACAACCCCAAAGTACAAGCTATGCTTAGCGCCATCTAACCCCAAGGCTAGATGGCGCTGTTTGGATTGTCCACCAATATTATATTATTATTGTTAAATTGTGAATAACTGTGTGTGTCAAATAATATCTATTCTGTTCAATTGTGCGTATCTAATGTTAAATCCGTTGTTTCAGAGAAGCCGCGACGCCGCACACCCAGTGGTTGTCGCAGTCGCTGTCTTCCTTTTGTGCGACTCTTCTAGAGTCGCTTGATCCCAGACCTGTTCCCAACAATAAGGTATTGCCATTGACTGGCTTCACAGCTCAGTTGGTAGTAACTCTAATCCACGAAAAACAGATACATAGATGTTTGTTCTGTGTCTGGGTGTTCATTTGTATTTATTTACAAAAAATGTATTCATCGGCACGAGTGCGCTATACCACCGTCCGCGAAGTTAACAAATCTCCGGATCATTAATTTTATGGAATAACGGTCTCTTATAAAGCCTGCCATAATTTAATCGCTGATTTAGTCGAGGAAATTAACTAAAAACTTATGTGATTTCGTTTTAATTGACGTTTACGTAAACAAGTTGTGATTTAAGTTAAACCATTGTTAACTAAAGTAATCCATTGTTAACAAGGCACAGTTACTTGGTATAGTTAATAACATTCAAACCAACCTAATTCTACAATGTTATTTGTTCGCTTACTCGCTGTTGTTCGCCTGCAACTTGCTATTAATACGACGGCATTCTCGTTCGTACCGTTGGACCGATCGGACGTCTAAGTAGTACTGTGCCTCGCTAAAACTATCAGTCTAGGTCTATGTAATAAACACCGAGATAATTAGTACCGTCGTTACACTGGACATCCATGGATCAACCATGCACACAGCAATGTTGAAGATACTGACGCCAAAAGTGCTGACGTCAGACTTATAAATCAACCCCAGAACTCTTCACCCGTCACATATTCATATTATATCAGTTGTCTGAGTAATGATTATGGACTAATTTTGAATACTTACGCGACCAATAGTCTTTTTAAATATTTAATTATTTAAAACTATGTATTTCAGAGGAGAGAAAGTGCGAAGTCCCCCGAGTTGGTATCGAATGGCACGGCGCACCACGCTACCGCCCCCGCGCCCGCCGCCCCACCCGGCGCCCCCGCCGCGCCTACCACACATTCCGCCACCTCGCAAGGTAACTACGCTAAAATACGCAAACAGACGTCACATCTCTAGTGATATTAACTCTACCTTCTGCGCTGTAGGTCATTGGACCCAGGACATAAGTTTGTAGGTTGTTTGTCCTGTAACTTATTCCCATAAGACTAGGATTTCTGTTTTGCAGGTGCATGCGCTCATCACACAAGACAATGTGCCTCGGCTTGATAGCAAAGACCAAATAAAGCAATTTCTCTCCTTTCAGCCACTTTGGCTATTTAACAGAGTACAGAGTACTATTGACAGGTGACCCTCGTTTAAAACTTTTTATTGTACTATGTTGTTACAAAACTACTTACGTCACTACCTCGCACAATACAAACATCCTGTATAATATCCATGTTACAGCGTCACCAACCAGGACGAGGATTCTGCAGCAACTCGGCAAGCTGATGACGACCTGCCTCGTACTTAGAATAGATGACTTCACTGTTTATAAGGTCAGTAACTTTCTGTATAAACAAGCTTTTACAACCAGTCCCTGGATACCACCGAGGGCTGTAGTACTTTTCAAGACAAATCTAACGAGCATTCTAACGACATTGCCTATTGAGAAGTTGTGTGCAGGTCTGCAGGTGGCCCTGACAGCAGCATCCACTCCAGCTCACCGTAATATTGCATTGTCTTCAAGTTTATTCATGAATACCAAATTTCAGCTTATTCGCGCTATTAGAACTGGTTCAAAATTCAGTTGCAAATTTAGACCTAAAAAAATCATACAAACATTGCAAGTTAAATAAAAGCTAGTAAAAAAGTAAGTGAAGAAAAATAATCGTAGAATGAATCACGCAACATTGGAGATTGAAATGCACGCCGCCCCTAAACTGTGTATATGCAACTGTTTTTTCTTTAAGGCTATCGTCCTTTTTAGACATATCCTGTTATTTTTGTTAATATTTAATATGTATGGATCAATGGTTCTCGCTCACTAGAATAGCTGCAAGGATTAGTGAAAAAACAGTTACTTATCAGTATGTCCGATGTACTGTTTCCCTGTATGAAGCTTAAGTACAGGATCGGATGGTCAGCAGCGCACTAAATGCAATGGAAAAGCATTCCCTGTTACAAAAGGAAACTGTATATATGTATTCTATCAGTTATCTATTTCCCATGGCTACACACAGGCAATGCTTAGTTTGAGGCAAGATGGCGCTGTGTGAAATGTCCGCCATTATATATTAATTAATTTGTTTGTAGGTATCAACAGGGTCCAAATCTCGCGAGGCTCCCAGACCCCTAGTTAGCGCTGAGAAGGCGACGCTGCCGGGGGACGCCGGGCTGCTGCACGCTGAGCTGACCTTCTTCTACTATCCAGGCGACGTCTGTTTCCCTAGTGAGTATTCAGGGCTAATATTTCGTAGGTATCAACAGGGTCCAAATCTCGCGAGGCTCCCAAACCCCTAGTTAGCGCTGAGAAGGCGACGCTGCCGGGGGACGCCGGGCTGCTGCACGCTGAGCTGACCTTCTTCTACTATCCAGGCGACGTCTGTTTCCCTAGTGAGTATTCAGGGCTAATATTTCGTAGGTATCAACAGGGTGTAGCGGCTCCAACTGTCTAACAAATCTAAGTCGCCTAACATAGCTCGGTTGATTATCTCATCTCCTTTCGACTTGTGAATGTTGTAAGAAATAAATTGTTCGTATGTCATATGTGACGATACATTTAATAGGCTATTTGATATTATTATATGACTGGCCTCACAGCTCTGTTGGTAGTAACTCTCAGCTATAGGTCGTGGGTTCGATTCCCGCCCAGGACAAACATTTGTGTTACGAACATGTTCGTTCTGTCTGTCGTCTGGGTGTTAATATGTATTTATATGTATGTATTAACAAAAAGTTATATTCTATCCGTCATGTGGTTCCTATAGTACAAGCTACGCTTAGTTTGGGACTAGATGGCAATGTGTGAAATGTCCATCAATATTGAATTATTATTTAATTTATTAATATAACATGAGGAAATTATACCATGGTATGACAAACTAGGCATTCATTTTAATGAGACAAAATCTCAGACAGACGAAGCAAAGATATATAAGATCAATAAGTAACTCAATTCACGTGTACCTTTCAGTTCCTGCGCCAAAACTTTACGTGCAACTGAGTCCAGTTCGGATATCTGTGGACGTGCCGAGCGTTGTGTGGCTCGGCGCATTCTTACCGCACGTGGCACGCGCGCTGCAGCAGCGACAGAGCAGCGAGCCCGTGCCACAACCTTACATGGACGTGAGGATGGAGGCTATCATGCCTAAAGTAAGTGTTTATCCAGGAGAATCTTAAGAGCAGTAGAACTCTCGCCAAGTTCGTCCGGGGAAGTACTGCCACCATGCCCTTTTCTGCCGCCAAGCAGTGACACATTCGCGTTACTGTGTTCCGGTTTGAAAGGTCTGGTTGCCGGTGAAATTACAGGCACATGAGACATTCCACCTTCACGTCTCACATTTACGGGCGCATACGATGCGACTTGGGTTTTGTCATACCTACTTTGGGAGGACCCAAGTCGCATCGGCTGTTATGGGCCGATGTTACCACTTAACACCAGGTGGGCCGTCGGCTCGTTCCGTAAATGTATTACACGGCTGCGCCAAATATCCTTCTTGCTGCGCCATTTGAATTCAGGGTTTAGGCTACCGTAACTTAAGTAATTTCTTTTTGAACATATTGATATGAAATGCGTCACATATCCTATCCTAGGGATAGTCCTGATTTAATTTCAATGTGAAATAACATAAATTCTATCAAATAAGCATGTACTCATTTTAACAAACACCTTTTACGCTTTTTACGCGCCTTCTAATCCTGATATCGATTTCATTATGTTGATAGTAACAACTCGTTCTAGGTAGTTTTAGAAGCGGGCACGGAGCATGTTTCCCAGCAAAGGGACAGGCCTAAGGAGCTACATATTTGTACGGCGCGTGCTACGCTTACCAACGTCAGGGAATCACCTAGATCTAGTGAGTATATGTATCCATTGCTTGTTGGTTTAAATGGAATCATTTGAAACTGTCATCCTGTCATTGTCATCTAACATGCTGAAACTTAAATTATGTCGGTTGGGCAGCCCTTCCAATATGTATCTGCTACGAAATATTAGATTCAGCTTCTGAACTCAAAGAAGCTGAATCTATCAAGTATGTGGTCCATTTTGTACAATTCACGGCGTAAAGGAAAAAAGCAAAGTTCTCCTAGTTTGTTACTATAATGATGAGACTAAAAATCTTTTAGCAACCCAGGTATGATTCACTTCTGCATATATAGTTGAGATATTCCACCGTCACCTCTCACCTAAGCAGGGGAGGACCCAGTCGTATTGCTTCTTATGAGCAGAAGTTACTCTTTAACAGATGGGTCATCTGCTCATTTCGTAACTTAATTGCGTAAAAAAATAAACTCTACGAGTTCGAGGCAAATATTTTTGTAAACGCCAGAACTAACCTACTGAAATCCTTCGAAAGAACTAAGATTATGTTTTTGTATTGTTTCCAGATACGGCCGGCACTCGAGCCGATTTAGCCTCGATCCTCGCCGCGTTGAGGAGGTCGACGCCGCCCCGGGGACAGTTCCCCTGCTCCGCTGACGATATCGACCCCATCAATGAGCAGTTCGTACTGCACGCTGACAGTAAGCACCTGACATGTTTGTCAAACCATCAGACAAAACTTGAACTCACAAACTATTATTGATCACCAATGTCATCGACTGAGGTACTGCGAGGGTATATTATTATATTTTTAGGCGACATAGATCACGGGCGGAAGATCTAGGAGAGCATTAAGAACTATAGTTTTCTCACTTTAATTTTCCGTACAAGCCCCTCTTTTAGAAATATTAGAAGCTCCTATCCAAAATTTGGATGACCTGAATGCTCACTCACTGACGTCCCACCGCTTATTTTAGATCTAGACGATATAGACCGCGGGATCAGCATGTGTAGCGAACTCCTGTGGCGTGAGAACCGTAGCGTGTGGTGCGCGCGCGTCGAACCACTGTGGTGCGACTTCGTAGGCGCCCGCGCCACCAACTACAAGCCTGCGCCACTGCTTGACGCCACGCCTGTCACCGCCTGGGTATGAACTATATACAGTCATGTAGCTCACAGCGTTGTGACGTCACTGGGTGCATGCCCGTGCCAATGCTCGATGCCACGCCTCTCACCGTCTGGGTATGAACTGTACACGTTCCCCGTATAACGCTGTGGTGCCACTTACGCCCTTCTCACCGCCTGGTTATGAATTGTATACGTAGCACAATAGAGCTTTGGTGCTACTTTGTACTAGAGTCTGAAGGTCAGCTGTTGATCCTAAAGGTGAAATGTTGTGTTGTCATTTAAGAGGACCTGTAATGGCTGTTTGTCTAATACTTTTTAGTTGAGACCCTTATTAAGAGACATTTAATAAATGTTGAATATGAATTTTGTGGTTTATTTAGTCCAGTTCCATTTCAGTGAAAAACAATATTAATGTAATGTACTCCAAAATAGCATTCATCTTATGTAAAGTTGTTTCCCTATAGATCTGCCTCGAGGAAGGTTTCTCTCGCATATTCGTGGTGGCCAGGACCTGCGGGCTGGCCGGCCTCCAGCTCAACCACTACCAAATGCTCTTCCTCATGAGGCAGCTGGAACGTGTCTCCGAGATGCTGGGCTGGTTAGCTCACGACGCCGCGAGGCAGCCTGACGCTGAGGAAGGGTGAGCTTATGTATCCGTCTGTTCTGGCCGTCTTGGCTGGTCTACTGCCACTGCTAGACGCCTCATGAGTTACAACTGTTTCCGAGATGCTGGGCTTGCTAGCACATGCAGCCTGACCCTAAGAAAAAGTGAGCTTCTACATCGGTCTATTCTGATCTTTCTTCCTAATTTGCAGCTACTGCAAGATGCTGTTCCTCATGAGCTGCAAAATGTCTCGATATTCAGACTAGGAGTCTCTACTCTGTATGCCCAAAGCCATTGAGCGTACTTTGGAAAATTTCCTGCACTGAACTTGCACATAAAAACGGCTACTTATATCTGTCTAGTCTCTCATATGAACTGTTTCCGGTTCTTCCAGATCTATCGTGGTAGGAGTTGTGGTGCCAGCAGTGGAACTGACCTTCGTGCTTCCATCCAACTGTCCCGGGCAGGAGTCCTCGCGGGATCTCGACAGCGTACCGCTCGACTCGTCCAGTCTGCAGGACATGAAAATGGGTGAGCTGAATTTGAAGCCTCTTTCTGATATCCACCTTTCGTCATGACTTGGTGCAAGATATGCAGAATAATTTCTCTTACGTCCCAGACTTTCAATCACTATACTGTTAGTAAATCACAGATAAAATTTTTATGATCGCACTAACACTCTCTCGAAAAAGTTATAAGTACTGGTTGCACTGCCTCAATTATTAGAGTGATCTGCCGTCTCAGTTTGTCATTGTTATATCCGAGATAGCTAATACCATGATTTTTTCAGTGCTCTTTTGAGTTATAAAATAGTTTCAACGTAATGATAATTGTAACGTAAGAAGTATTCTGTATTTGTTGTAGTAAGATAGCCTAACTGAGCATGACTTAGTTAGGCTATCTTACTAGATTTAGTAATAAGACCAATGCGCTACAGGTGGTCAGGTTTATATACGTTATTTGTTGTAGGCTCCGAAGCAACAATGGCGCCGTCCCTCCTAGACCGGGACAGCGGAGTGCTGGCCACCTCAGTGGACGCGTACGTGCCGCTGTCCATCCCGGAGCACCAGCACCAGCACCCGCCCAGCCCCGGTATCGGCAGCTTCGGAGGTCAGTCGTTACACCGTCATCAGCCTCTATTAGTTTTGGACGAAAGCCCAAGACCAGAAGGGCGCGTCACAGAGTTCCATGTTCAGCTTTACAAATTGAGTTTTGTTATAGAATATGCTAGCAGAACGTGGCCGACTGTTCTGCCTTTATATTAGTTATTAGTATTATTAGTAAGGATAGCAATAAAACCTTCACCATGAAAAATTTTAGATTTCTAGAAAGGTAGACCCATAGAATTTTTTCCATACTTTTTAGTGGACTTTTCACACAGCGCTACTAGCCCCAAAGTAAGCTAAACATAGCTTGTATCACGGGAACCAGATAACATATTTACATACATTTTTGTAAATACATACATATAATACATATTAAACACTCAGACAGAACAAACGTCTTTGTTCGTCACACAAATGTTTGTCCTGGGTGGGAATCGAACCCACGGCCTATGAGGAGCTATGTGGCCAGTGGAAGTAGTTGGGTTTGTGTTGGCTCGTGTTTGGCCCCGTGCGACGTGTATGTACGTCGTGTAACATGTGCAGGGTTCTCGTCGATGCGGCGCGGGTTCAACTCGCTGGTGACGTCCATAGACAGCGCGCTGACGCGGGACGAGGCGCGCAGCGACGCCGCCTCCACCGCCAGCTCGGACTCGGAGCGGTACGTGGTGGTCGGGCTGGCGGCCGAGTCGCCCGACGACGCCGACGTCGCCTTCAGGTGGGTCACACTGACACACTAGCCTCTCGCTCCTGTCCACGGATCGTGGCTGCAGTAGCGTTTGCCTCTTACGATGCCTGAGACGATGCGCACGCTATGTTTCGGCTCTCTGCAGCTGACTAGAACAAGTTAAGTGACGATGCGCCTAGAAGTTACCTATTCACTCTCCTCTTAAAGATTTCCAGATTATAGGTTTCAGGAAATACGGACGCAGGCAAGGAGTTCCACTCTTGGGCTGTCCGCATTATGAAAGTGGAAGTAAAATTAATAAAATATTTATTACCACCCTAGATTTCGATAATTGTGTGTTTGTGTGTAGAAGAGTATCAAAACTCGTTTTAGTTACTTTTTCTTTAGTGACGGCGTAGCTGTTTTATAATTTAATTTTAATCCAACGAGCCGGACAGATCTTATAACAGAACAGAATTACGAATAAATCTGGGCGATAGATATATTTATCTCTCTATGGAATATGTAGGTATTTAGCGTATAGAAATAAATAAATTTGTAGACGTTGTAGGCGTACTAATGGCACGCCTAAAGTTAATCAGACTTCATACTCGCTTAAACACAATAAATTATCCTCACATCCCTATATTCTAATTTCTTAAATTTGAAGCCAATTTTTTTCTGACAATCTTTACTGTGAACAATATGTTTGTTTGATTTATATGGAAATTCCCAAGGACATTAGTATAGAATAGAACAATCATCATTAATCACTTAGTAAAAAAGAAGAATACAAAGGAACATTGTATGGTCAGTTTTCGTAGTAAAATATATTATTTGGTTGTTTTTCAAGGGGTTTCATGCCGATGATGGCAGAGCACATTAGTGAATACCAGTCCGCGTGGCGGGCGAACAAGTGAGTCCACAAAACGTTTGCTTTGGCTCATCACGAATTGTATTCACTCCATTTTGTAATAGTATTTGCGTGACCAATCGACATTTGCCCTGAGTTATGTCCGGCGCGATGTTAAATGGATGCACATAATTAGGTATTTGCTTGTAGAGTCCAAAATGTCATTCGTAAAACGTAATTTAATTTAAGCTTTATTTTAATTGAAAATTTCCACTGGAAGCCTATTCCGGGATTAAAGAGCAGGCCTTCAACGTATCTACGATATGAGATATTTAATTCTATCGTAATTTTATTCACGTAACCAAAATGAAACTAGTTTCATCAAAGAAAACGCTAGCAACACGCTTTCGCCGCGCCACACTATCGTCACGCTTTATATGTCCGATAAACTATTTGCTAATTGATTTTGTATTATGAATTTGTATAATAACAGTTGATCTGTGATTGTGCACACTGTGAAACTGTAGGCGTCTCTTTCTGTCCCATTAGTTTCTGTCAGTGTGCCAACGAAAACTTTGCTCGAGTGCAATTCGACCCTCACTAGCGATTAGCGGTCAGTGCTTGTGTTACCCCGTAGACAGCAAATAATAGTCCAAATATCATTGTTCGACCTTCATCCCCGCAAAAACACATAGGAAACTTGATTTACAAAGAGAGATCAACCATTTGTGTCCTTATCTTCTTTAGACTGGCCTCACACCTCAGTTGGTAGTAACGCCGCCCTCTGCGCTGCAGGTCGTGAGTTCGATTCTCACCCAAGACAAACATTTGTGTGACGAACATAGTTTGTTCTGTGTCGGGGTGTTGTTATGTATATACAAAGAAAGGTATATAAGTATTATATCAGTTGTCTGGTTCCCATGACACAAGCAATGCTTAGCTTACTTTGGGGCTAGATGGCGCTGTGTGAAATGTCTACCAATATTTATTATTATTATCTTATGTTGAACAAAATGTAAAACCCATGCGTACCATACAAGACTGCGTATGTGCGGGGAACGAAAACTTATGGATTCCGTTAAATGTGTTTTCCCCAATAAGTTTGTTACTCATTTGCAGGGAGTTCGAGCACGGCAGAGCTCGGGACACGAGCGGCGTAGAGGTTGCAGCGGAGGTCGTGGAGAGATCCTCGTCCCCAAGCGACCACTCCGTCACCAGCTCGTGCAGGAGACGAGATGTGGTGAGAAACTAATCACCGTAGCGTTTTTAATGTGAAAGTAAATACATAAGAGCAGTAGAACTCACGCCAAGTTCGTCCGGGAAAGTACTGCCACCATGCCCGTTTCTGCTGCCAAGCAGTAACGCGTAAGGTGTGGTTGCCGGTGAAATTACAGGCACATGAGACATACCACCACCACGTCTCAGAGTTATGGGCGTATACGATGCCACTTGGGTCTTATCTTACCTGGTGGGTAATTGCTCATGCTGTAACTGAAAAAAAATGAGACGTGCCAATGGTCCGCAGATTTCAACGTGTACGTGGCGTCTGAACAACATTCACACGGTCCATCAGAGTGGTAGCGGCATGTCCTGCCTCCGGCTCGTGGCTGATGACCTCAAGAACGACGAATGCACCGCCATACCCTGGGACGAGTTCCAGGTACCTGCCTATCCTGTCTACTTAATCTAGAAATGTGCTAGTTAAGTGTCACAGTGCAGTACATGAAACTGCGTTTTGGATAACTTACTAGGTAGTTTAGCGGGTAGTTAATATTACTTCCGTTTCCACGACTTACTGTTGGTATAGAGCATCCGCGCTTTGATGTTTTGACTGAGCGGTTGCGTCCAGCTTTCCATGTTCAGTAACATATTTAACCAAATGTGATGTCGTTGATAAATATGGTGATAGGGAATACAGACATTAAACGTTACCATCTGCTTGTCTCAGAGTCTCAGTCTTGATATTTTTCCATACTTAAGTACGCGTGGATCCAAGTTGTATATCGGTTGTTAGGGAAATAGTATACCGATTAACATAAGGTGGCCTTATGTTACCCAAACATCTGTTTGTTCCGTCTTACTTGATAAAGGACCTCTTTGGTAGTATATACCCCTTTCACTCTCGTTCTTCGAAAATGTGTCAATGTTAAATAATATATTAGCAATAAAATTGTTTTCGACCCAATATAATATTAAGCTAAAATTTAAATTCTTTGCTGATTCCAAACATTCAACTTTGTTTGCAACCATTTTGATTTGGCCATAGTTTATACACTGCACTTATTTATTCCAATCACACATAAGATTTAAATATACACGACGGTTATATTGTTTTTCAGTTTTCACACCAGTTTTTACACTAACTTTTTTTTACTTATAACAGCATGTTATCATTTTCTCGATTACCTAAAGAACCTAAATAATTTTAACTGGTTTTATTTATCCTTATAATAATAAGGTGCTTAAATATAAGGACCCACTGGTAACCTCAGTTGTATCAATGTTAGCACACTCATCTTTTGTTACCAAAGTTTACAGGGTTTTTAAAGCTAAATGACCCGACTAATTTAAACATTTTTTTACTATACCCATGTCTAACATCATATATACATGTAAGGTAGACTACTTAAAGTACTAAAACATAAGGTACTACTTAACTCGGGTTATGTTCGGTGTGGATTACAATGGTGGCGATTCTGTGACAACCAACCAAAACTTATTTATGGTGCAGTTGTCCTTTTCTCTCTACTTAATAAATGAAGAGACAAACTATAGAGGCAAAATAATCATCTAATAAACGTGGCGTCCATGAGACAAGCGTAGACAATTTTCTCAAAAAAGTCTTGTATAAGTTAGTTAAGTAATTCTTATATTATATCTGCTGTCTTTTCGTTCACTAGGAAGAGATAAAAAGATTGGTTAATTTCACCCTAAATTAGTTTTAGTGGTTGGTATCTTAATTACGATCACTGTCCATCAATCAATAAGTGAGTGCGTTCCCGTTCCCTTTAATACTTCACTAAATTAAACTAGCTCAAGCAAAATAATAATTATCTACAAATAAAACTTGTTGCAGTATATTCTATTGATTGATCTGCTAATATTTAAGTGACAAAAAATATGACCTAAAATTTTTATTCAGTATTCGATATTGCAATGCCAACGTTTATAGGTACCCTTAAATTCCCCGGAACATGGTAGAATATCCCTCAGTCTGCATGACCACTGATCATTACATGTCATCGTACCCCGCCCCGTAACATATAAACTGCAGTAACGATATCTCTTTGAAATAAGCGCATTGACCTAACAAAATAGACTTCTGGTTGTAATATCTTTAACGAAGTTTACTTTGTCCTAAATTGCTTTTGGCGATCGTGATTGCGAATTAGTCAACTCCTTTTCAATTTGTTTATTTCTATCATTCCATTAGTATTGGCTTATGAAGTAAACAGCAAAACAGATTGTCATCAGCGTATGCGAGGACAAAATACTGTTGATCTCTTTGATAGTGATAGACTTCAACTTTCCGTGTGTGAGGAAATAAGACCAGAGTCTATTTTGTCGGTCAAACGACTGATTGCATCCATTTTATTCTCTGACTATATATGTGTCTATGTGTTTTTTCTCAACGCCAATTCCCGCCCGCTCGGCTATCGTCCAAACGAAAGAAACTGCTCAAGGTATTTTAACGATCGTTATTGATCGTGTTACGAACGTAGTGGTATCATGTTTGGTGCCGTTTAGATGTAGAAGTTGTGTCGTAGCCAAGGGGGTTTGTGTGTATGAGTGAATGAGATACAGGATGTTTCCGTCACCTTCGCGATGTTATCCTGTTTTACTGGGTTCCGTGTTCTAATTGATCCTGTTAGTCGATTTTCTTGAATCATCATCTAAGTCAAGTAAAGTCTTTAGCTTAACTTGGACGTTGCCTTTAAATTAGTCCAAAATAGCAACTAGAGTTCTAACGACGCACGTTATCAAGCGTCGACTGAACTCGGTCGGGTTATATGATATGCCGATTAATACCAGTGAACAATAAACTAGTGACGAGAAACATCTTACAACCGCTTCATTGCTACCTTTCTGTGTCAACATAATCCGCCATCTTAGCTGCACCCCGCCTTCTGATGTGTTCAGGTAAAATATTTTGTACAATCAAATCCTTTCTAAATTAATTTTGTATTAGAAATCTAAAGCATTTGTGACTAAATCAAATATTGTAGTTAATTAATATTATTTTCCTAGCTGCAAGGTTTAATGCAATAACTTAAGGGCTTTTAGTGTGGCAGTGTTTAAGACTCGCTTATTCAATCCTTGTATTGCATGGGTGTTTGCATGACTCCATCGTCATTCATCTCAACACATACACACTGTGTCGTGACCTGTATGAATGAAGTTAATAGCGTCATTAGGAACACTACTCAATTAGATACATACAAATGAAGAGTAATCAAATCTGATTAGGTAGATGGTTTGTTGTGTTTTATGTTTTTGAATATGCCTGTGTTGAAATCAAACGCTCTTCTGACCTCAAAAAGCAGCAGCAATGCGTTGGTACGAAGTATTTTGAAAGCTCACTTTCTTCAGTGATATTAACACATGAGCCTCTTTGAGGTGCACTTAAAATCCTTTCACCACACTGGTTCGAAAGAACCAGTGACTCGAATAGAAAAAAAACACATGACATACGAACTGGCTAACAGATTGACACGATTTTAATGTCTAATTTCCGTACAAAACTCATTAGCAATATAATCTACAATATTTAAGTTTGTTTAAATAATACACTGTATGACAATAAACTAAATAGAAAGTGTCAAAATAATATAAATATATTTAAAAAATATTACATCCCCAAAGTCAAAAATTGTTTTATTTTTTAAAATTTGCAAGAAAGTTTGATTGCTCTTCATCACAAAAGCTATATTAGAGCCAGCATCCCCCCTCCAGGTGACTCCTTCACTGACACAATCCCCTTTAACAGAACAAGTTCTCAATGAGAGCGAGGGCCTGGACCGAACCGGAAGTTGACGAATTTGACGACGTGCAAACTCGGGAGGCTTCTAACGTCGCCGTGAGGCTGATCAGGACAGAACTGCCGAGGCAACTGGAGGAGAAGGTAATATCAACCGTCATAGCTTTCGGGATACATCTCGTAGTTGCCGGAGAAATTACAGGCACTTGAGACATTTCACCTACACTTCTCAGAGTTACGGGCGCATACGATGCGACTTGGGTCTTGTCGTACCTAGTAGGGGAGGACCCAACAACCCCCCAAAGGATTGTTTCCTATTATATTAATTGAGCATGGTCTTGTAATTATTAAAGTTACTCATTGATGTGTTTAAGGTATGTATTTAAATGTTCATCGGATATAAAGCTTGTATCTATTGTCTAGAAGATAAGCAAATTGTACTTTGTGCAAGATCAGAAACTCAAAAACTGATTAACTCTACCGTCGTAAATAGCCGCCAAATCCAATTATGGTTACTACGCTAGGCAATCGACATTTCTATATGGGGCTGGTGCAATTACAGGGTGAGGCGTCAGGTCTGGCGCCGTTCGACGAGCTGCTGGAGGCGCGCGTCCGCGACCTGAGTCTCGCGCTCAACATGAGCACGGCGCTCGCGCTCGCCGAACTCATCGAGGACGAGGTTCTCGTACCGCCGATGCCGCTGGAGGTAACGTGTGCCACAATGACTGGCCTCACAGCATGCTGTACGTCGTGGGTTCGATTCCCACCCAGGACAAACGTTTGTGTCACGAACATAGATGATTGTGGACTGGCCTCATAGCTCATTTGGTAGTACACCTTCTGCGCTGTAGGTCGTGGGTTCGATTCCCACCCAGGATAAACATTTGTGTTACGAACATACATGAGTGGACTGGCCTCAGCTCATTTGGTAGTAATCCTGCCTTCCATGCTGTATGTCGTGGGTTCGACCCCTACCCAGGACAAACATTTGTGTGACGAATATAGATGTTTGTTCTGTGTCTGGTTGTTAATATGCCTTATATGTATGTATTTACAAAATAAAAGTAAGTATTATATCGGTTGTCTGGTTCCCATGACGCAAGTTATGCTTTAGGGCTAGATGGCGCCGTCTGAAATGTCCACCAATATTTATTTATTTTTTATTTAAAGTAAAGCACTCACTTAGACGTAAGAGTATCTGTCAGGTATCAGGTGTCAGTATCTTAACGACTCTTAGAGGCAATACTGGTCCCTTAAATTAAATAGAACAAAATGCACTGCTACTGTCGAGCTATACCTTAATTATCAGGATTTAAACACCGCGTCCAATTATAAAAAATTCAATAATTGAAGTAGAAAAACTCGATAGAAGTATATAGTTTACATAGTAGATTAACTGTTGTAAAAAGACATTTGGTTATTTGTCCACCACAATAATATACCAATTAGTAAAAAATAGTCTTAGCCTTCAATTTCAAACACTATAATGTATATGAAATCGACTTAAGCACAATTTATTTTCAGGTCCTAATAGAAAACGTGAAGCTTCATCTAATAGAAGACAGGCAGACTCACTCGATATCATCCCCTCCACCGCAACCCCTAGACATTTCCCTGAGTTCCCTGCGTCTGACGCGGGACTCCACAGGAGTCCTGAACTTCGGTCCGCCAGTGGGCACCCCCTCTACTGTGACGTCACCGGGCACGCCCCAACCAGCCCCGGAGCTGGAGGAAGCCAGGGAGAAGATCAGCAGGCTTCACGGGGAGAATGAGGAGTTGAAGAAACGCTTGCACACCTTGCAGAGGATAGCTGAAGATAATAGGGAGCTTAGAGCGTGAGTCGTTTTTTTTGCTAACGTTACAGAGAACGAGCAAATGTCACACTTGTATTTGTTTATGGTTGGCTGTAGGGTTTTGTGTTTTGTGTCTTTATGTTATGTAATATGTACGGACCAAAAAGTTGTCTTTTTAAATAAATAAATAATAATTTGACTGGTCTCACAGCTCAGTTTGTAGTAACCCTGCCTTCTGCGCTAGGTCGTAGGTTCAATTCCCACCCAGGACAAATATTTGTACGATTTGGACGAACATGGATGTTTGTTCTGTGTCTGGGTGTTTTTTTATTTTATTTTATATATGTATGTATATTTTATTATATGTATGTATTTACAAAAAGTATATAAGTACTGTATATCAGTTGGCTGGTTCCCATGATACAAGCTATGCTTAGCTTGTATCATAGTGGGCTATGGGGCTAGATGGCGCTGTGTATAATTCGCCAATATTATTATTATTACGTGGTAACCTCTGTAACCTCTGCCCATAACAATACGACTTGCGTTCTCCCCCAAACCAGAAACTAGAACACAGTAACGCGAATGCTTGCCGGCAGAAATGGGTATGGTGGTTACAGTGTTTCCCGGACGAACTTTGCATTGGTTGTGCTGCTTCTATCAGTGTTACCTTGTTTCGCAGCAAAGTGGAGGAGGCTTCAGTACTGCGTCAGTGCGCGCACGCAGCGCAGCAGGAGGCAGCTAACCTGCTGGCCGACAAGCAGCAGTTGCTGGAGACGCTGCGCATACTGCAGGTAATGTAGATGTCTTGTAGCAGTAGAACTGTGCCAAGTTCGCCCGGAGAAGTACTCCCACCACACCTGGTAATCTGCCGCCAAGCAGTGATGCACTCGTGTTGCTGTGGAAGGGAGTGGGTACCGGTGAAATTGCAGCCGCATGAGACGTAACATCCCCGTCTCGAGGTGATGGACGCAACGCAATGCGACTTTAGTCATTTCGTACTTTGGTGGAGAGGACTTGAGTCTTATTGCTGTCTATCAGTCATCTGGTTCCCATAGTACGAGCTATGCTTAGTTTGAGGCTAGAAGGTGCTGTGTGAATTCGTCATAGTCGTAGAACAAAGACGGTTTTGTTTTTTTTCAAAATTAGTTTTTATGTTGTTATCGACTTTAAATATCATAGAAAATCTTACTACAGTTATACATATCCAAATTTGAAGATGATAGGACTAGCCGTTTTCAAAATATCACATCAACTCTAATTCATAAAACTTTAAAGTGCTCTTTTACTTTAAACTGTAAAGTTACTGTATTGCAGATCCGCCTTTGTTCTACGACTACGACGAATTGTCCAACAGTATTAATGATATATTAATTTCAGGAACAAACATGTCGCGGCAAGAGATAGCGGTCGCGAGGCGGTCCGCCGCAGGGCTGCCTCGACTGCACCGCCTGTTGCGGCGACAAGTAACCACCCTGTAACCACAACCTGTATATGACGCGTTTGAGCCACGAGTGCCACTGACTGACTGTGTTGCCAGTACCAAGCTTGTGGGAGCTTGTGGCCGTTCCATGGAAGGCTTTACTAGTGACTGTGTTGCCCGCAAGTGAGAAGTTTTATTCGGGTTACCAGTGAAGGCTTGCGGTGTGGTACGTTTTGTATTTTGAAATGTTATGACCACCGTCTCTTACGGAGTTAATTTGTAATAATAACCTTGTATATACGCCTTTTTTCGATTACTAGATGTTGACAGTGACCAAACCTTCAATCGAAGTTTTTCGTAGTGGCAGTGTTGCCAGTGTGAGCTTTTAGATTTTAGGCTAAGGTTTTAATTTAAATAATCCAGTGGTTAAATTGACAATGTATGTTGTTTTATATTTTGAAATGTTATAACCATCGCGTTTTATAGTGACCTGTAAAACGAAATATCCTGTATTAATCGCCTTTCTTCCAATACTGACTGTGTTGCCAGCTCTTCGCTCGAAAGTTTACACAGTGATAACTAATTCGAGTGATCTGGTCGCCCATCTGTAAAAGTTTTCTGTTTCTAATACCAAGTGTGAGCTTTTGGTCTTTGAATAGAAATTTTGCGGATTTAAAAAGCATGTAGTATTTATCTACAAGACGTATATGTTTTGGCCTATGAAATGTCATAACTACAGCCTTTTGCAACGACAAGTAAGAACAACTAACATCCTGTATAAATCGCCCTTTCTCCCGTACTACTACAGTGTTGCCCTCTCACGCGAAGGTTTACGTTATATTATGAGTTTCCTTCCCTGAAAATGGGTAGTTTGCAAGGTGTTACAGTGAAAGGTTTTCTTAATGATATTTTTAATAGCAAGGGTTACATTTTTGGCTCTCATTTGGTGTACAGATTAAAAAGGTCCATGATTAGTTTATAAATCTGTGTTTACTATTATTATATGAGACTAACCGCTTGTTGTGGCGGCCATTTTGATATGACAATTTATTGTTTATAACGCCTTTGTTTCTGATCATTTGCAGTTTTATTCCTTACTAGCCCGACTCCATGAACAAATAATAGTGGGTAGTTCTTGTGCCATAGCCTTTAAAGGTTTTCAAAGCGTCAGTGTTGCCAGTATGAGTCAAGTTCGTGAAAGCAGTGCTCCAGATTTTCGTAATGGCAGTGTTGCCGGATCACACAGTCAAGTTTTTGAGCATATGGCTCTTCAGTAAAAGATTGAGAATTGAAAAAACAATTGAGAAGTTTCTATGTTTTGTATAAATAAATTGTACAAAAAGAGATATTTAGGAAATGAATCGGTCTTCCGCTTGCATATCAGAAAAATATCAATATTTCCCAACATACCACAAAACCGTGATTACTTATAAAAACCGATTTATATTGTCCCAATTTATTATCTTGACACCTTTAAGAGACTTAAGCTACTCGTATGGTCACAACGGGAATAAACCCATGACTTTATTTTTAATGGTCACAACTGGAATAAACCATTTCGCTGCGATCTGTATTCCATTACTAGTCGGGTCACTGGTTCTGTCGAACCGATCTGGTGAAAGGAATTTATGTGCACCTCAAAGAGGCTCCTTTCGTGCACTTGACGCATGTCTTCAAATGTTTCTTTCTAGGGCATGTCGGTTTCCTTCGCCGTTTTGAGAACGTGGTGTTGCGCATATATTTATTGAGTGAAGAAGACTGGTGCACGTCGAGATATGAACCAGTGACCACTGGATTGAAACTCGGGGTCTGTACCACGGGGCCATCGCATTTCTAAAGCAAATCTAACATTCGTTCAATTCATTATTTTATTTATTTGTCCAACAGAAATACAATGTTAGTTACCTAATAGTGTTTAAACCTATGTTAGTTTTGACTAGACACTAGATTTCAATACGTCAAGTAAAATAAAATTTTAATTTTCGAGCATAATAACGACAAGAAAGTCATAAATGTACTAATAACTACATACTAAATGAATGATGCAGTCTAAACATTTGTATCAGCAGTGGTAAAACGCGTCTAGAGAAACAAACAAACAAACCTAACACCAAACTAGATAATAAGTGATCGAGGCTATTACAATGTACGTACACAAGTTATGTCGTCGTCAAAGAAAGAAAGAAAGAAAAAACATTTATTCGGCATTGAGCATACTCCATGTATGCTGTTTTCCTCTAACTAATCGTGATATACCATCATCAAGGTACTGTTTTTTTAATATTATACTTATTGTAAACAGTGGTTTTACAATAATTATTTTTATTTTATTTATGATGTTAATATCTAATGAGAATTTGGTATCGTAATTTATCACTAAAATTACGCCAAGACTGTCAAACCCAACCGGTTAATGTCTCTTTAACCATCGTGCGCTTGGCTGACGAATTTTTGGGATGAATTGTGTTACCAGTATAAAATATTCTAGTAATGTAGATAGAGGTTGAAGAAAATATCAGTAACGCTTTCTATGTGCGTTTATTATCTATAAAAAGTACTTATTTGATATGTCAGTGCCAAAAGCGCTTAATATGTATTATATTCTATACTATAAAATCATATTTTATAAAAAAAAAAAGTATATAAGAACTTAATTTCCAGGTTATATTTTTTTAAGATTTGTATTTTTTCATTTATCTTATTTTGTTGACACATTGTTTATTATTTCTAGTTTAATTACTTAATCTTACATGAAATGAAATTTAGCTAGATTTTTTACATTTGTTTTACCATTTTTAATGTTTTAAAACCAATGAAATGAAGGCTTAATAAATCTTATTTTGGTACCAGTTATAAATATACCAGTCCTGTATTGTATATTTTGAAAGTGAATCATCTGGATACAGTTGTAGCATCTTATTCTGGGAGATAGTTTATTGACGGGCAGTATTTATAATTAAATCACAGAAATATTAAATTGGGGTTATAATCCCGTTTATTACATTATATTATAGTTCGCTTAAATCAAGATGATATTCTATTCCTATTTAACAAGTGGGTCTGCTGTGCTTTGTATAAATAATTGATTTTGTTAGGTTAAAAAGACAATTGTGCCTGTACGTAAAAAAGTGGAGTCCAGAAAATATCAAATAAATTGTGAAAGTGGTCATTGTAAAATTTTAAGGTTAGAATAATTTGGCATGAGATAGCGCGTTGTCAAACTGTATTTATTTTAATAACGCTATTCGATTGATCCTATTTTTTTCCATTAGTCCAATATAAAATTACACAATTTATTTATGACCTTATATTTCTTTGGGTTGTCTGGAAGAAATCTCTTACTAGCGATAAGACCACCCATTGTACTTTCAAAGAACTGCTAAAGAATTTTTCCATGTTTAATTATATTTGCTGTACTATAAATATTATCAATAGTCTGTGTGAGATTCCGACTCGCACTTAACTGAACGTTTTTTTGTGTTGCTGATTGAAATATTTGCTTAGGATAAACTATTTGCTGTGTCTTTTTATACTTAACTATTTAATCTATATTTATTGTATGTTATCTTATTAATCAAGTTTTCCCTGTTTAATCATTATTATTATTATGATACTGAAATTTTGTTTAAAGGAAATCCGTATGGAATCGGCCAGGACAAACTTTTAATTTCTCAGTTGGCAACACCATAAGCTTGTAAATGACGTAAACATGGAACAAAGCTGATGTATTTATAAAAAAAAACTGTGTGCCAATTCTTCCTCTATTCCGATGTTCCATTTGTTCCATTCTACTTGGAGCCAGGTTTACAGCAAAAATTGTTTGTGTAGGTCATTCTATGATGGCAGAAATGGCATCCCAGCACTCATGTTGTTTGAGAGTAGTACGCCGATATCAGGGGTGCGTTGGAGCCCATATTGGTAAAAATGGCTCTTAAAAATTTAGATATGGATCGACGTACAAGTAATAGTGGCTATAGTCTTCTAATTACGCCTAAAATATATTAACGTCAACATTTTCAGATATCAAAAAATCTATTGAAAATATTGTATCATGAACTTTAATATGATATCTAATGATAACGTACTGTTGTTGAGAATTGTTTTTAATTACAGAGGAAAATGTTAAAATAAAATCAATATTCTTTATATATAAGAGTTTTATTTTCCCCGACATACTGCATCGCAGCGATGAGGTCCCTACATATCAATGTCACGTCTATTTTCGATAGTGATGGTGTTTAATGGAAATTTTGTGTCTGCCTACCCCATCAGATATATAATGGCTAGTATCCATGTACTCATATACTATGTGAAAGTAAGTATATAATACAAAGACAGATATTACTATCAGAAATGACGAGTGTTAAACTAAACATTTCATGCTGGAACCCCACCTTAAACTTCCATCCGTTATGCCATGACCGTTATTTAAATAATCTCGAATTTAAACGAGATTTATTGCACGAAAGAAGAATGTAATTTTTCTATAACAAATGTATTTTTACGTGGCAATGTTACGGAATGAGCTGATGGCCCACCTGGAGTTCAGTGGTAACCTCTGGCCGTAACAATCCAACTCGGAACCCCTACCTAGGCAAAACAAGACTCATCAAAGTCGCATTGCATGCGACCGTGACTCAGACCTGTGAAGTGGTTTTTGAGATTATATCGAGTTAAGTATCAGCAGAGAAGTGTTAATTCAATGAATTATTTATTTGTGCAAAGAACGCTTCGCTAATAAAATATCAAGAAAAAATCCCATGCACTGCAACAACACTCCCGCGCAAATTTATAATGGTTCAGTTGGATAAATGTTCAAGAGCTTATTACTTACACTGTTCAATATTCAGGTTCGGAGTATAATAAGACAGCCAAGCAAAACTCCCTAAAACAACTGAGACATACATATGTACTGAACACCGCTTGCCAACTTATCGATTAGGGTAAGGGCTTTTTTAAGCTATTGCGTAGCTTCTATCGCGGGCCTTGAGCGTGGAGACCGAATCCAGAAATTCCGTAACGAAAAAAACCTAACACCCCCCCACTCCGACCGGCACAGCGGTGATACTTTTTAGTTCCATCTATCGATAAATACCAGAACTTTTAATGACTTTTGAAATATCACGCGCAATAGCTTTACCGCGGCAGTCTCAGAGTGCCGCACGTCTTTTTTTTTTTTTTTTTACTTTTCACACAGCGCCATCTAGCCCCAAAGTAAGCTAAGCATATCTAAGCTAAGCTATGCAATCCGACCTCTGGATCTTTAAAAATGGATTTATCTTTATTTTTGCTATCACGTGCTGTCGCCATCTCATAAAATAAAAAGTATTATTTAAAATAGATATATACTACCTATCTAGTACCGCAGCGCGCAAAGTAAGAATCTCAAATCCAAGAACGCTTGCTATCACGCGCGCGTCCGTGGTAGTCTACGTTCGTCACACCCATACCTGGTTTTAAAAAGTTCGGATACTTATTTAAATCCAGAATACTGGTTTTACAATTGTTTTTTGATCATACATTCATTGTATCCAAACGAATTTCTGACAGTTCTTGATAATGTTGCTATACTTAATGTCATTCCCGATTTATGGGTAAGTTGGCAAATAGTCTGAAGAATTTTTTAAATATGTCCACTGTGTGATATCTTTAGACTCAGGATATTATTATATCGATTGAATAGCCCTCTAGACTTTTACGGCACGAGTTATAAAAATATTGTAGAATAAATGTGTTCATGCCTTGTTGAACTTCAAATATCACCAAGTTGTTTGATTTCTCTGTACATGAATAGCAAAAATACATATATTTATATGCTCTATGACACTGATATAAAGGTTATCCAAAGTTTTAAGGTTTTACAATGGTTCTATAATACATAATAAACAGATGATATTCGAGTGTTTTCAAATTCCCAAAGTTGTAGACCAATTAAATTTGTTATAGGTTATTATAGATGCCGGCAAACAACTTGAAAAATGTCATTCGATGCGTAGAATAATTTTTTCGTACTTCGCCAACTCGTGTTCAAGTTGTTTGCCGGTAACTATAGCAGATTAAATAGTACGGTTAGTATCTTCTGCAACAACATTATTTTCTGGCTGGCAACTACTTAAGGGCTAGTCATCAGTTCACTTATTTTTTTTGCTTAACATTCTTCTTCCAGCAACATATTATAAGTTATCGAGACAGAGGCAAACAATGTGGCAAGCTACATAAACACGTGCGATAAAAAGCGACTAGTGTGACTTTTTTTATGATAAAGCTGGCAACATTGATCAGTAATGGCCGATGATTCAAGTTGGGTGGTGTGCTAACGACGTTTGTCGAATTTTTGTGCTGAAAGAAAATAAAGTTTCTCATAATTCGGTGTTTTTAAAGTGAATATTGGTCATTCCAATAGCATTTTATGTTATTTTGTAACAACAGTTGTGACTCAAATTGTGTGCTGTTCAGAAAAGAATGTTTGTTGTGCTCACTTAGTAATAAGATCAGTGGATTTTTGTTTTATTGGATTACGGTTAGCTGTTTATTCACTGTTGATTTAGAAGGTGAGTACTTTTTTATGTAATACTGAATATTGTTTATAGTAGTTTTATAGTTCTTGTGTTGATGCCACGAACGCTGTGCGTGTGATACGCTTCGTACTGGCCCTCAGATAACGGAAGATTACTACGAGATCGCTAAGATTCTGATAAGTTTTTGAACTCGCTAGAACTGAAATCACTGCCATTATTGGGTTATGACAGAATTTGATTGATTATGGTTAAATTGTCCAGTCAGTTAATCCAGATACTAAAATATTATGAAATGGTGAGAGGTATTGGTAGAGACTGGTACTGGTACTATTCCCATTGATCTATACAAGACACTCATTTATGCCCCACATACTAAACAGAATACAAATCAAATAAAAACTGCTCATATATTTTCAAATTAAGAGGAAAATATGATAATCTGTTTATTTTAGCACATTAATGTTCTAACTAGTTCGTAAATTACACTTAGGAGTTAATCTTGGATTAAAAGAACTGGGTACAACCTTGGAGCACTAATCTGGAAGATTATAACACTAATGTTATTTATTTTTATACTCTTATCTATATCCGTTCATATGTATATTTGGACATTGAGATTTGATAAAATTTTAGACTTACAAAGTTGGCAGATGTACCTTATTCGTAACAATTAAATTCATTCACATAGAAGCCTAGACATCAGACTCATCACTAATCCTAGATCTCTGTTTGTGTGACAGAGGTCGGAGTGGAGATTTGAATATATATTATCATAGTAAAAATATCATATAGTTACTTATATAAAAAATAAGTTTGAGTGTGTGTTACGTTATTTGGAGGAAAATTTTAAATTATGATCAAAATTTTTTACAAACAAACTACTTACCTTTCACATTTATAGTATTATAGTTTTAACTCATGCTTAATTGGTCCATCAAATTGTTGACACCCTATCTGGTTCTACTGCCAAATACACTTCTGTATTATCGTGTTCCAGTTTGAAATTTGTGGGCGCTGTGAAGTTAGATGAACATTAGACTTGTTATTGGTGTTAAATCACAAGTGTCTCACAATGGTCGTAAATAAAAATCTTAAATCTGTATTTATGTATGTATATTCTACTTAATGAATGTGAAATCTTTTCAAATATATTTAGTGTTGAGTTTAACACTGTCATTGTTTTTGCACTAGTTAAAGGCTCAAAAAGTTACTCAGCTAACCCCTTTCTTCCAGTAAACCATTAAAATTCCATCAGCCACATGAAATCTTCAGTTTCATAATATTTTTGTGGATTCACAATAATTTGTTATCAAAAAGTCGATACCTAATAGTGTAATATAATACCTTAACCGTGGCCTTGCAGCTTCATTAATATGCAGACATCCTCGCTCAATGTCTATAAATAAATATGCATAATTCTCAATTTATATGCACCTACTACAACAGTCCAGTGTGCACATCACAGTTAAGGCCAACTAGTTGAAGATGTCACAATATCTTATCTATATATATATAAGGGAAAGGACTGTCTGTGACTGATACTGTCTTCCTCATATTCTTGGTGACACACAACCATCTATACCTAAGTAGGCTAAAGTTATTATTAACCACACGTGGGCCATCTGCTCGTTCCATAAGTTATTCACATAAAAAAAAACAATCCTAGTAAGTACCCTCTTGAAAGGCCATGTCTTTTTCCATTGTGCAAATATAATTTACAAGATATTCATTTGCATAACAAATACATGAGTTATTTCCATACTTCTTTATTCATATTATTAGTGGATGAAAAAGGTCTGTACTGACTGTCCCTTATTGAGTGTGTTCTACATTTTACCCCAAGCATCTTACCCCGTCCGGTCCAACACCTAGGGTGCTTCATACTTATATTATTTACTTGCTGCGCCCCGCGGTGAATAAGTTATCCCACGGGAACACTGCACTTTTCCAGGATCAAAGTAGCCTATGTGTTAATCCAGGATATAAACTATCTTGGTACCAAATTTCATCCAAATCCATTCAGCCATTTGAGCGTGAAAGAGTAACAAACTTTCACTTTTATAATATTAATAGGATTTATTTATTAAAGGTTTTCAGTAAATTATACATATTTGTTACATAAAAAGAATGGGTATTTATGTACAAAATATTTTAAAATAAAATGAGTAAGTACAATTATTGTGAACAAGCCAGAATTTAAAATAACACATAAGTAGCTAGTATATCACAAAGAATTATTTTGACACAAGAACATAATATATTATTTTACATATATTGATATGGATCTTCTAAAGTACCAGGGATCCCTGTTTTGTTGGTAGCACTGCCACCATAGCCTCACTAATTCTAACTTGTTCACCACTTAATATGTTACCACTATGCCACTGAGGCAAATACATTAAGTATTCCTAATAATGTACTGACATCATGCAAAACTATTACAATGTGGTGATGCAATGGAAATGTTAATTGCATACCAATCGGATAACAATTGTTCATTTGAAGTGTGATTTATTGATGATGCTCTTGTATGGAAATATTTTATGTTACATTAATGTTGAGGTTTTAAGTGTTAATGCAAAGATCGCGGTTCAAATCCAGCACTGCATCAATTAGATTTTTGCTTTATAATTGTATGCAATTCGCGCAATACAATGTTCTCAAAACGGTGTACGAAAATATTCGCGGGGAAACCGACCTGTCTTTTATGCAAATAAGTTATGGAACGCAAGATGGCCCACCTGGTGTTAAGCGGTAACCTCTCCCCATAAGAAGTACCCTAAACCGCGAGCATTCCTGAATGTGTAGAGAGTGGATGAAGCAAAAAAGAGATGCCAGGATCGTAGCAGGAGGGAAAACGTGTCTGCCTACCCCCCCGGGAAATAGTCGTGATTTTATGTATGTATTGTCGAATGAAAACCAGTGAGACTGCCTCGCTTTTAACGGTACTCGAAATCCCCCGCACACCTGTCTTCACAATAATGCGTTAAACACCCACTTATGTTTGAACAGTTAAACAATATGAAACGCCCGTAACGTCGCGTCGATAACATCGACTGAGATGACGTTGAGCAAGTGACTGTATGGAAATCTTATGTTTTTTTGACTGATGCGGGTTTATGTCAATGTATCTAAAAACTGGATAAATTTTGAACTTATTTGCAGCATCATTGATTTCTCTTTCTTTTCCAAGGACAAATAAATATATAGTAGGTACCTAATTTCGATAACAATGTCACTTACTTAATTTCACTGTATAAAAACAACACACACACATTCTGAGAATAACATGCAATATTTTTAAATGGTTTTTTCCATTAGCTTTCGTTTTTAAGTGGGAAAAAATATGTCTTCCGTTATATGTAAAAGCTAGACTGATCAAACGTTGCATTAAAAAGTTAATTTTAAATTATAATGGAACTCTTTTGATCGTTAACAACAACCGAAAATTGTTTGAAAATGCCCCAGCGCTAAGTAGGGACCTATTTATGGGAAGACCCAATTTACTGCGGCCTTTGCTTGGAGACGTAAAAATGATATACCTCAAGTGCCTGTAATTCTACCGGCAACCATAAACAGTAATGCGTATGCGTTACTGCTTGGTGGCAGAAATAGATATCGTGGCAGTACTTCCCTGGATGAACTTGGCATAAGTTCTATTGCTACTATCTGTATATATTTACACACTTGTTAGTTTAATATTTCATCGAATTATTATGTATTTCTATCCAGTGGTATTCTAGAATCTATCTATCTACCTATAACAGTATCATGTAATTCGTATACATACCTTGTAATAGATTACTAACTATACCAAACCAATTAGGATCCGGTGGACCGCGTCTGAAATCACAATGGGCAGAAATCCTCTGGGCGTGAACCCTTTTGTTGGTCCTAGATTAAGTGTTTAAGAGGCATTAGTGGAATTGGGAAATGTGGTTTACACATAACATATAACATTTATATAACAGATAACATTTATGTTGCAAATACACACAAGGAGCTACAGTAAATTTAGTGTCGTGTTATAATTTACAAAAAGGTGCATTAGGTCTTTAAGAAATCTTGTTTTTACTACTGAGTTTGTTAGGCACTGGTAAGTCCTAGAACGTAAGTTTGAAGACATACGAAAGTGCACGAAGGAGCCTCTTTAAGGCGCACTTTACTACTTGTAGTGGAAAGACACACTGGCCAGGTGGAGCGATCATTCGGAAGGTGGCTTGCAAATAGTGGATGCTGAGAGGCCAAGATGCGGGTGTCCAGAAGTGAACTAAAATATAGGTTGGTGATGATACCGTCATGTTCCGGAACCTAAACAGTACAAATACGTGTCAGGTTCAAGAATGAGCCTCTTTAAGACGCACATTAATACCACACCGGTTCGTGAGAGACGGTGAGTGTATGTAGCAGTGTACACGTACTTGGTAGGCATGTAGAGCCCGTTTCACGAGAGAAGTCTCCTGGCTGTGGCGCTAGTTTTTGCGCAAAAGAGAAATTTCAGTTCAGCTTTACGTTAGTTCCTTTACCTGCCGCAGGACTTATTTCGTAGAGCGGACTATAGTTGCAGACACGAAAGTAACCTGCGGCTTGTCAAGGTCACCATTCGCCGGTCCCGGCTGCGCTTACATTCCTTGCTGCTGTTTCTAGGTCTAGATATAAGCCTAGGTATAAGCCATCATTCAGTACCATGTTTACGGTGGTATTTATTTACCTTCATTTTATTTTGACATTTTCCGGATGTCATGTTTACTTACTGTGTTTTTTTTTTTGTGTGGCAATGTTACGTGACAAACAGATGGCCCACCTTATGAAGTGGTAACCTCTGCTCATAACAAGCAATCCAACTTTGATCCATACTTAGTTACTTACTGCGACTGTCATTGTGAGACGTGAAAAGTGAATGTCTCATGTGCCTGTAATTTCACCGGCAACCATACCATGCTAGTAATAAAACTATGGAAATATATTGAAGAATACGGCCTTATAATTAATTTTCTCACTGACAAGCTACTCGATATTAGACGTTTTGTATTAGGGGTATCCCTTCAAATATTCCAATCTCTTATTTCCTACATTTACCTTTCTACAGAGAATCGGTTTAAGATAATGGTTTAATTTTACCGGTGTACTCTAAATTCATGGTTTCGGAACATCGAAAATATTCCTCGAGAAAGCCATCTCCATACTTCTACGCGGAGCGGAAAAAATGCACAAAGATACACGAATAAATTTTTTGCATATTATATCAAGAATACATTAGTACCTTTTTTTGATCATTACTGAAATATGATATCGCGGACAGATGCGCAATTTCACTGTTTTATTGTCATCGATAAACGATAAAACATGTAGGTATGTCTCGCACAAGGACAGAGATGCTTTAATGCGTAGTATGTTTCACTCATCGGCAAATTGTGACTGATAACATTTACTATATTTACATTTACCTATAGTGAAGAAATATTAAAAACAAGCTTTTAACATATGTAACGAGCTTAAACACTATACTGCTGTAAGCTGCTGAGGAGTTGGGTGGTCTGAAGGTGGCCCTGGCGGCATCATCAGCTCAAGCTCACCATAATTTTGATTTGTTGTTTGAACTTGATTTAGATGACTGAGCTGTCATTGGATTCGACTTGATGATCTTGGTTGCGAGTGACAACAAATACTTTTTAGATTTCTGTTGCACTAAGTACACAAATATAAAAGAAAAGAAAGAAAGAAAGAAAAATATATTTATTGACAGCAGATTACAGGAACCTCGAGATTAGACAGTGATAAGTATATAATACCGTGTATCTGCTAAAGAAGCTTAAAACTAACATTATGGTTAAATCTGTGGACTTCACACTAGGCCATGCCTGTATTATGAAAGCCAAACTAAAAACAAAGTCAACCAAAAAAGTACATTAATTTTGTGAATTGATTTTTCTTCCTATTGATCACTGACTTACTTGTTACATACCTACACTTCAAGCCGCCAAGCAGTAACGCGAATGCGTTACTGCTTGGCGGCAGAGGGCATGGTGGTAGTACTACCCCGGACGATCTTGGCGAGAGTTCTACTGATGATGTCAAAATCTCTCAGTTACGGGCGCAATCAATGCGACGCGGTCTTCCCCAAGACATGCTTTTGTTACGGGTAGAGGTAACCCCCTTAACATTAGGTGGGCAAACTTGTTCAATCCGTAACCCCTATTAAAAAAGTCCCATGTCTTCAAATATGAACTAACTATTATGACTATTATGTGATTTTTCACGTGACCGTTTTCTTTCACCGTTTTATGAACGAGGAATTGGGCACGTAAGTTTCCTGTTTTTTTGTTTGAACCAGCGACCTCCAGAATAAAACCGTTTTGCCACCACGCTCCCGTAATTATAATGTCGACGATTTGCCTTGCACTCTAAATAGACTAAATAGTTGTTCTTATAGAAAATCACGGGCCTACTAACTTGGACATGATTTGATTCCTAAATGGTCGTAAAAAAATCAGTTATGGTTTGGAACTCTGAACCGGTTGGCAATTTTGTTAATTTCCTATTGCCCTTATATAATTTTTATTTGGTTTGTCTTGAACTTGATCTTGCCGGTTTAGTGTAGGCAGTTGATAAGTGTTGGGTTAGCTGCGATTTGTCACGGAAAATACTATTAGTCTCAAACGGTCGCTGCGAAAATAATTTGAATAAAATTCGCCATTATAGGATCATAGCTTAGTCATCACTTAATCTGCGTTTATCCTGTTATAATAAAGGCTGTTTAATTCCTCATTAAATAATTTTATGTTAAGTTTCTCATTTTATTGAAATTAGATGGGTCTGGTGGTTTAATAGTGTAGCTAACTTAAAATTTTATCTTATATACTGCATTGATACAACGAACTTGATTACTTTTAGACGCCATCTTAAATAGAAGACAAGTAAAACTGTGCTTACTACGCCAGCGTTGTCAATACAATGTGACTGGCCTCATAGCTCAGTTGGTTAGTAACCCTACCTTCTGCGCTGTAGGTCGTGGGTTCGTTCCCCACTCAGGACAAACATTTGTGACATTTGTAACATTGATGTTTGTTCTGTGTCTGGGTGTTAATATATATTATATGTATGTATTTACAGAAGAAAAGTATATAAGTATTATATCAGTTGTCTGGTTCCCATGATACAAGCTATGCTTAGCTTACTTTGGGGCTAGATGGCGCTGTGTGAAATGTCCACCATTATTTATTTTATTTATTTATTTATAATGTTGATTTGATAGTGTGTTATGTGAATGTGGTTTCTCTCTAGCCTAGTGGTAGTCATATAAGGCGTATAAAAATATAGTCTAAAAAAGGCAATATTAAATCAACGCAATCATTTCCAATCCACGGGCTGATGCCTCTATTTAATTCCAAATTGGACCTCACAAATTGTCTATAAGAATTTAGATTCAATCGAGCAAACATTAAACCGTTCTCAAGTTTCAGGTTCGTAGGGCCTGCAGTAAAACGATATCTTTGGTATACGTCAATTAGTTGATACTAATCCGGGATAAACAGATTAACTTCGTCGCGTACGACCCTGTTATTCAAAGAGCCGTGTAAAAATGACGGATTATACCTTACCTATTGTTATTATATGGACTAGCCTCATAGCTCCGTTGGTAGTAACGCTGCCTTCTGCGCTGTCGTGGGTTCGATTCCCACCCAGGATAAGATAGAATAGATGTTTGTTCTGTGTCTGGGTGTATTTACAAAAAAATGTATATGTATTCAGTTGCTGATTCCCATGATACAAGCTATTTAGTTAGCTTACTTTGGGGCTATATGGCGCTGTTGAAATGTCCACTTATATTGTTATATATTATTTATTTACAAGATGTACGAGTAAATGTAGCTTTCAGAACTCTTGGTCCTTTGGCATATGTTATATCTTCAATTTACATCCACCTGACGGTATTCTTACAATCTCTGTAATAGTTACCAGCGGGCGAATCGTCGACGAGAACTCTAAAATAACACGTTATGTAGGTACAGTCAGTCGGACCGGCCGGCCGGTCCCATTAAAATACCACAAGCCCACGCAGACTCATACAGACGATCAAAAATACATTTTATTCCATAGATAATGTAGTATATTTTCATTCGGTTCGATCGGAAGGAGTAGGTTACGCGATAGACCATAACAGGTACGGATTTTGTATCGATAAAGGAAGAAACGAACGGTTTTGGAGCGTTTCGAACTGTTTTTGTTGTAGCAGAGGCCTTGTGATCATACTTCTGAAGGATAGGTTAGTGCCCGTTTCCATGTAATTGGATAGTTTTCACACAAACTTGACTTTTACAAAATAAATAAATGAACTTACTGTCAATTTGTGCATGATTTGCATTTTTATGGGAGTAGCAATGGAGATATGAAATTACGATTTTGACTAGAGATATATCATTATGTAGAAATCAAAAGCTCGGACATAGGAAGTGCAGCCAATTATCTATTACGAATAACCGAGAGTGAAAGTGTAACATGCTAATTAAGATCATTAAATCGTGTTGCAAAGAGCATAATTATAATTCATTTATTCCTTCAATTCGAGGAAATGACATATCCGAAAGGCGAAATCGAACACCGGACGATGTTTTTCAGAGAGGCTAATCTAACAAGTTCGATTTAAACTTCGGTTTCCTCCGAGATTATTTGGAATTCTGCTTCCTGATGGCCTCGCGGTGGTTGCAACATTGGAAGCGGTGGAGCGTGTTTCCACTCATTAGTGACCGCCGCCTTGCCACTGATTCGCAGTAATTTCGAAATTGCCTAATTTTAACAAGGTTGATAATGCACATAACCGGGTAACGTAACCGTATAGAAGGTTTCCATTCGGAGGTTCCATTATATTTTGACTCATGTGAGTAAATCAATAAGAATTACTATAATACTTAATTCAGTTTCAAGCATATTTGTAAATATTTTCGGTATACATAATATATTGATACGGAAGTATAGATAATGAATGTAAAATTTTGCGCCATACAACTTGGGGATGCAGATTTATATTTCGAAAGTTGCGACACAGCTATTCATTTTTATTTGTCGGTCCTTGTACTTAATTATTATATTGAATTATGTTATTATACTTTGTATTTTAAAATGTGTGTGTTGCAAATAAATATTTTCTATTCTAATTCACTAGCAGCTATTCGGCGGTCGGTCTCATCTGGTATTTGAGATTATTTCAAGACAGTTGATTCTCGAATTCCACTCCTTGAAGTCGCTCATAACCTAAGATATCTGAACTATCCAAAAATATATTAATATTAAATTTTGTCATAGATTTTGTAGAAATCCTGTTCATGCGTAAGACGGGTCTCGGCCTCCCCCGGCAATTATCCCGCAGTTTAAATCAAAGTAACTTAGCTTGAGGTCTACTAACTCCGTAATTAAGTTTGTGTTACCAACTCAGGCCATTAAGTGAATACCTTTTAATGAATTTAATGTATCAGAATTCCCCGGGCTTGTTTTATATAAATTAGTTTGTCATCATCATTACACTCACCCGACATTGGCACGAAGCAACGACATACATGAAAGTTTTAGAAAGATCGTTGAAATACCATACAAGTTTATTTTATACGCATATTCGGAGTAACGTGTCATATTAACTGAGGCAGAAGGAATTTAATTTTGGGCTTGGTTCGTATCGTCAATTTGACCACAGAGGTAAAAGTAAGCAGTTTTTCTTGGCCAAATTTCATTGTTTCCTTTCAATGTTCTGAGTAATGAGGTAACAGATCCTACTGAAAATACTGTAATAATGGTTTGATATCGAAGATCTTGATATTTTTATTGTTATGTGTGACTTCACGAGCGAGGTAGCAACGGAACACCGTCCACGTTTGCAACAATGAGCCCACATGATGGATGGTAAACGCTTCCGCACAATTACCCTCGGTTGCCGTTCCAGTGGTAATGACTGCATGACCCACTACAGCCAGCTGTTATATCATTTTTGTAGAGTCAGCAGAAACCCAGGAGCCAACCCTCTCTAAACCAGGCTCCTTCTTCTTAACGAGTCAATGGTACATAATATTTTGGCTATATATGAGGCTAGATTGTTGTAAACTAGGCTAAAACGTCTAATGTACTTTCTACGCACTTCAGCTCAGATGTAAAGTCAAAGACCGTGCATAATAATTATCGTTTTCCGATATACCTAGCCTGAGCACATAAGTTTTACGCTTTTGAATTTTTTTATTCGCCTGATTACGTTGCATATGTCATATATGTAACGACTGGCCTCACAGCTCAGTTGGTAGTAACCCTGCCTTCTGCACTGTAGGTGGTGTGTTCGATTCCCACCCGAGACAAACATTTGTGTGATGAACATAGATGTTCGTTGTGACGATCCCAACTCTGCTCACCAAAATTACCCACCAAAATTACTTCCTGGATCTTATTAAATCATAATAAATTCATCTGACTTCTGCGGACTAGAATGAATGCAAAGTTGTCAGTTTGCTTGAAGTTTACATTGACGGTTAATTGGTGTTTCTAAATTGACCATTGAAACCATTGATCCAATTTAATAACAACATGGCTTGGCACTATAATTTTACAATAAAAATGTGTTGAAAAATACTAAAATGGTTAAAGGAAACTCATGTCTGCTTCGATCGCAAATGTAGATTCTGCGATACATTCTTAAACTTAATTAAGTATATGGATTGAGTGAGTAATATTTCCTTTTGAAAGCCATTGGCCACTTCTTTATTTTAAGGGTTGCCATATCTCAGGATTTGTCCAGATATTTCGGGGTTTTAGGCTTTTCTTAAGATTGCGGCCTGATTTTGGAAATATAAGTAAAGTCAGGATTTTTAGAATATTCAATAAAATTGAATAGAATTTTGAAATCTTTTTTATTAAAAGTAATCATAAAAATCATCTCAAAAGTAAACCAACATTTACTAATGTATTAAACCTTCATCTACTACTTATTATAATTACTTTGAGAAGTTTCCTTGTTAGTTGTAAAGATAACTTTTTCAGTAAGTGTTTTCTTTAATCACTGTTGACTTCTTTCCCACAAAAATTGTAAATTACGTTTACGAGAAATATCTTTAGATTTTTCAATTAAAATTAGGCTTTTCCTCGGGACTTTTAAATTCTCCATCTGGTAACTCTACGTTAGAGAGGGAAGGCTCGAGGCTTGTGTCAAACGAGCAGGACAGGAAGAACGACGAACTTGGAAAACATTAACTGGGACGATTCAAAAGGGATTTAAAGGCAGAAAACAAATACTTACAGTTAAAATAAGTGATAGGTACTTCATACCTCATATTTTAACAACTATTAGCTGGCTTTTCGATGCCATTGCTCTATGAATTCTATAGAATGGAAATTTGGTTGCACACGTGGTAAGTAAAATGGCGGGATATCGTACGTTTCCGCCCTGCTTAACGAAGCGAAACAATCGGAATATATATAAGGAATACTGGGGTATCTGGGATCACTTTTAGCTACGGGTCAGGTAAGGGTTGTGAGACATTCAAGCTACGCCGGGTGAGTTGCACAATCTTGTTAAAATGTTAGGCTATTTTACATTACCCTTGTGCATTTTGTTGTGATTCCATTTTTAAATTTTATTGAAATTTCTTCGTATGTCCATTGCCGTGCTATATGTTGTTTTGATTGTTTTTAAGATGAAATAAGCTACGAATTGTGTAGAACCTGTGGTGACGATTATATTTGCGTGAAATGGTCGAATTAACGCAATTATGTGAAGTTATTGGTCCTGTTAAAATGTTAGGCTATTTTACATTACTTTTATGCATTTTTGTTGTGATTCCATTTTTAAATTTTATTGAAATTTCTCCGTACATCTTTTGCCGTGCTACCTGTTGTTTTGATTGTCTGTTGTTTTGGTTGTTTCTAAGCTGAAATAGGCTGCGAATTTCGTAAAACATGTGGTGACGACTATATTGGTGTGAAATAGTTTTATTAACGCAATTATGTGAAGTTATGGAAGTGCTTTTTGAAATACGCTTCTTTGAAAGTATTAACGATTCTCTTTCCTAAAAGGCATGAGAAAAATCATGTCCTTGGCTTAATTACTAAACGTGTGCTATTAACAGACAACTGTGTGCCTTTGCCTCAGAAGTCTATACGGATCCTAGGTCGGCCATCTTTTATTTTATAAGTTTACATTTACATATTTTATATGTGTACATTATTGTGGGGGCGCAAACGTGACAAGTAGTGATGGGACTGATGCGACAGCCATGTCTACCCTTATTTGATAATTTGACGTTGTGGGTAGGGCTGACACCATGGATAAACATTATTGACCTACTTATAACTTGACCTACTTACCTTTTATCTATTTACTGAGCTCAGTAAATCATTTTATTATGCATAATTATACCTACTGATTTATTTAAGTGATACGCTATAACCATTGGTTATTTTGGATTGTGTTGTGGTGGATGGGTGTTTTTACCTACTGATATATTTAAGTATTACGCTATAACCATTGGTTATTTTGGATTGTTGTGGCGGTTGGGTGTTTTTACCTGCTGATATAATTAAGTGTTACGCTATAACCATTGCTTATTTTGGATTGTGTTGTGGTGGTTGGGTGCACGATTTTAACTGATGGAAGTCGGTTCACAGATGCTAATAGCATCTACTACTATTCTTTTGTTTATTATTTAGCATACCTTTTGCCAACTTGTTGAGCACATTGATTTATTTAAACAGAATATTTAAACAATCTTTATGGTAGTACTATACTGTGTTTCGTATCGTTTTTATATTGGCCTTCCACTGAGGAGTCTTGGGCGTATCACCCATTATCGCCGTTGCCTCTGGCTAAGCCAAGCATATTACACTTTATACCTACATTATTTTGAGAAACCCAGACATCCCTTGGAACTGCTTGTTAGGTTATTCGATCTGGTCTTGAAGCCATATTGGTTGACCAGTTTCGAAATAGGTTTAGTTACATAAGTTGAAGCACAGTTAAGTCCTATCATTTATTATAATTTTTATACGTTCATGCTAGCTTTCCAATATAGGGAAAAAGGTGGGCCATCGGAGTTTTGTTTATCAAAGCCTATTGGCGCAACATACTCCTTGCGGGGCCAAATACAATCCTTTGCTAGGTTTCTTATATTGATAGGTGGGTCATCGGAGTTTTGTTTATCAAAGCCTATTGGCGCAACATACTCCTTGCGGACCAAATACAATCTTTTGGAATAGCTAGTGTGAACATTTACTGCTGTGCTCTGCATGTTTTGCATCAGGGTTACCTGTTATAAGTTTAGAATTTCTGTGAGTGCCTGATACTAAGGAACATATACATTATCACTTGTGAACTGAACTACGTCTTATTATAACATAATTTATTTAAGGTTGTTGTACTACTAACATATCGAGACTAGGGTTTATATTTTGCATATTATCCCTTCTCTCATACTCGAGCGGGCTAATCAAGCCAAGAGTGTCTCCTTGGAGATTAATAGGAACCTTTCTCTCTTTTTTATTTATTATTAAGGAGGGTTAAGTTCCGCAGGTTCGATGGGATAATACTTTATTATACCACGAATAGGGGAACTTCCTAGACGACATATCCTAGGGCAGTCAGGTGACGAAGTTCATAGCGGAGTGCGGCGGAGGAGCACTAAGCCTCAATGGTTTAAGGGTCGTGTGGCCTCTGTTGAGTTCGTGGTATAACCTAACTAAATATAGTAATGAAAACATCACAGTAATTTAACGTCTTTAGAATACATTTCAGAAGATGAGAAATTAGTATTTTAATAAGTTACATAAAATTTAGTACAACAACCTATTAACCAATGATCATATTTACTTAACAATTCTATTTCTTCAGTTCTAATATTTATTCTTAAGTTTGTTCTTCACTGCGCTACCCAATACCATATCTTATGTTTACTTCCAACATACCTCTTATTAAAAGAACCTACTACTACTTCTCGGGTTACTACAAAACACAACATACGGTCCTACCATTAAACGATCACATTATTGGCCAATACAAATATTAAAATATATTTTCGAAAATTTTTGTCGTGCGTCCTTATGCCGCCGGTGGTGTGAGGGGGTTTCGTTACATCGTTCTGTCTGGTTGTTAAAATGTGTTTTACAAAAAAATATATAATTATTATGTCATTTGTCTGGGTCCCATGATACAAGCTATGCTTAGCTTACTTTGCGGCTAGATGGCGCTGTGTGAAATGTCCACCAGTTTTTATTTATTTATATATATTTCCCCGCCAACAACCAACTCTCAACTTCATGTGATCATTGACTTTGTTGCTGTCGGTAGTGGAGACGTTGCTGGCGGGCGGCGGGCACGCGAGCTGAGAACGTATACTTTCGGACAGTCACTCCATGGTATGTGGTAGGGGCCACCAGCATTACTGGCACGTAATGTCGCGTCGATTTAACCTGTGACATTGAAACGGAACATTTTATTCTTATCGCTGTTGGAAATATTGTGCGAGGTGACAATCAGGCTTCAGTAGAAATTGAAATTTTGCCAAGTTCGTCTTGGAAAGTATTGTCACCACACCCGTCTCTACGAATTTAATGCGTCAAGTGCACGAAAGGAGCCTCCTTGAGGTGCACTTAAAATCCTTTCACCACACTGGTTTGAAAGAACCAGTGACTCGAATAGAAGAAGACCCATATCTGCTGCTAAGCGGTATTGCTTGCATTCGTGTTGTTGTAGTCCAGTTTGAAAGCTGTAACAGTTGCGGGTGAAATTACAGGCACTTTAGATGTTCCACTTTCACGTTTCAGAGTTACGGCTGCACGCGATGCAACTTGGGCCTTGTTGTGTATACCTAAGTAGGGGAGGACCCAAGTCCTAATGGGCAGAGGTTACCGTTTGACACCAAATGGTCTAAATTCTCGTTCTGTAACTGTTTCACAAAAGAAACACTATATGAAGTCTGATTTGGGAAATATTATATGACTCATGATTGTTGTGGGACGAAGATATTATGATTACGCATCCAAGTTCACTCTTCATTGTTCGTTCACATATCAAAAGTTAAGTGTTTTTAGACTTGAATTTATGAGTGGATTTGGAATTAAATGCCTGTTCAAGCTCCTAAACGAATAAAATTTTGTCTGGGAGAGCACCTTGCGCCACCTCATAATTAAGTATTATATTTTTATTATATTATTATATATTTATTATAATTTTATTATAGTGTGAACGCCAATTGACCAGCAATATTCTTACAAGTTTTGTCGACATGTTATAATATTATATACACATATTTTGATATTTATTTACAAACTTATTAAATACAATTTAACAACATTCCAACGATCTTTATTTCTTTAATTAATATCACATTGCTCTCTCATTAAGGTCCAATATTTATATTGCCCGGGCATTGTGTATATTGTCCAATTAATAACTTGCTCCATAACCAATATACACTACAAGATATTCCACTTCTTATGTTTACCGATAACACAGCTTGTGGATAATAATAATGAAATATTTAAAATAATTCACGAAGCATATCAATTTCATTTAAAACCAATGTCAATAGGAAGTTCGCCAATTCACCTTTATCATGTTATTAACTTATAATTAGAATGGTAAGCAGGTATTTTGGATGCCTCATCTCAAGGTTGATCAAGTTCTTTGGACAGATGATGTGATAGTCCGTTTTGAAATTTGCATATATGTGTTGTTTACTACTGTCGTTGTTGCAAAAAAAGGAATCCCTCCATTAGGGGTTTCTTGTCTGTTCTTCCCCATGGAGGGTCGGATAGGGTTTGAACAGGCATCAAACTTATGGATAATTACGCGTGACCTTATGTTTTGAATATTGACGTTTCCAAGCCATTTCTTTATGAATTCTATGGAAATAAAGTTTTTGACTTTGCAATCATTTGATTTGTTTTTAAGAGAATATGTTGTGTAGGATGTAGATATTTGTTCTGTGTCTGGGTGTTAATATGTATTATATGTATGTATTTACCAAAAGTAGTAATGTGTATACTATCAGTTATCTGGTTCCCATGCCACAAGTTGTGCTTAGCTTACTTTGGGGCTAGATTGCGCTGTGTGAAATGTCTACCAATATTATAAAAACTAAAATTACAAAAAAATTAACTGTGGCACTTCAAAATGTCAAAGACAAAAACTTTATTTCTATAGAATTGATTAAGAAGCTTGGAAACGTAAATAAAAATCAAAACATAAGGTAACGCGTACTTATCGATAAGCGACGCCTGTTCAAACCCTATCCGACCCTCCATGGGGAAGAACAGTCAAGAAACCAATGTAATGTTACATAGTACTGATGAGGCGGTCAAATGAATGTACTCGTTACTGTCGACAGCCCAGTATGATCTCGGTTCGTGGCCATTGTTCTCTCTGTACATCTTTAGTTTTCATTTCATTAGAACGTTATCATATAATCTCTTGTTTTATATTTTTATTGCTGTGGGATAAGTCTACAACCCAGTAATTAGTACCTTTAACTAGCTGCGTAATTTCGTTCATTCTTAACTGTGGAAATATCACTCATTTAGTATTTACTCTGGAAAATCCAAAAAGTGTTGTACGTTCTCTGAATGGCTTCAGATTTCAGAATCTGTTTTATTCTCCATTTTGGCTTCCCCACGATGTTTTCCTTCACCGTTTTGTGAACGTTGTGCATACAAATAAAGAGAAAAAACGCATTGTAGCATGCAGAGTTTGAACCAGCGACCTCAGGATTGAAACTCGGGGGTCTGTGCCACTGTGCTAGTAAGCTTTCTAGCCGATAAATTCTAGTCTTTCGGTATTTGATAATATATACATAAATAATAATATTGGAACATCGATCGACAGTCATATTTTAATACCTTGGATATTTACGTGTGACGATAAATAAGCCTCATCTCTACCACCTGAGTATTTAATCGGACCAAAAACTATAAAATATCTCAATGGAATTGAATATGACAGGTTGATAAGCATACACCGACCTTTGACTCCCATAAGCGTAAATTATAGTGTATCTTGAATTCTTGATAATAATTTCCGAGATATACTTAATCCCCTGTTTTACGTGATTTACACGCAAATAACTAATATTTGGAGCGATGACTTTTTATTATTGTTACAATTCTGCTGTCACAATAGAACTAGAATAATTGTATTGTGTTTAATTGTAAAATCAATTTGAAGATTTTAAATTTTCGGATTTACAAAATCAATTATTTGGAGATGCATTAGTATAATCAATACTCAATACATATATTGCTCTATCACATGTATATTCTCTTTAACACCACCGTCCCAAATCATTCTTTTTAATCCAGTCCATCCAAAGGTTCCCTGGAAGAGATTGCTTTAAGCAAGAAGGCTTATTTTTAACTTGTTTATTTGTATGTATTTTTGTGGTGTACAATTAAGAGTTTTCTATCTATATATATTATTGTGATCAGCCTTCATTGCAACGGTATGTGAATAATGTACTTGGATAATCTGTGGCATTATGTGCATTTCACGTTAATACAATTTAAAGGATTGCGGTCGCCGGGAATTAGTTCACCGGCCGCGGCCGCGATGTCCGTGAATCATCACTTTTATCGCTGGCCGCTGGATTCTCCGTTATTGCGAAAATGTGTATATTGCAATATCGATTGAAACGTTGCATCCGACTGTCGGGAAATAATATGTATTATGGAATGTTTGTACATTAGATGCTATTTTGAAACAACAATTTTATGTGTATAATAAAAACTTTTAATAGTTTTGTTGACAATACTAAGTTTTACTTCAGTTGAATTTGAAATTTGATGTTTTGACAACTTAAATCTGCTACTTTTTAAAATTTTGTGCTGATTTCGTGATTCTCAACTGTACAACTTAAACTCGGGTAAATATATTTAGTCCATATTACTTGTACCGACCAACATTTCTCATAATCCCACGGCTGTCCCACCGCAGAGATGATATCTTCAAACGAAGAGCCCATTCCGTTGCATTTCCCCTAATCATTAAAACTGTCTATATCATCCCAGAACGTCTTATATCTCATATTTTTCACGTCCACCTAAACCTTAATACCGTCGCTTAGAGTTCACATTTCATTGTTAGGTTTGGATAAAATGCTTTGTGGAGTACGTTGCGAAGAGGGTTGTCCAAGGACGTCCATTGTGGAGTTTCGAGGCTGCGGCCGCTATGAGCTAGGTAAAGTACTACACAGATTAACAAGTAGAACTTGAGTCGTTTAGTAGTTAGTATAGCAACGGTTTTGTTATAGGGATTATCTGGTAAGGGACAGGTTCTCGCTCGTTGGATAACAGGGCAGAGGATCGACCGCGCCCTTCGCTTTAAAGTTTGCTCAGCAGCCGCCGCATTCCCAAGTGGTTCGTAATGTTTAAAGCAATCTTGTTGGATTGGATCTCTAGTTTGTGTTTTGATTCCGCTGAGTGGGTTTCCGTTGACGGGTCATTTTGATATTGGTCACGGATTTGTGATATTTCTCGTTTGGACTAAGTCATTTGCGCCGGAGGCATTTACTAGGCATAGGCTAACGACCTGCTAGTAATTTTGCATAAATACTAGTACTATAACGGATTACTAGAGCTATATACAGCCGGATCTATTAGCGTTCTGAAGTTGAATGAGTATATTTTATTATTAAAGATATTCATGAGTACATAATAATACGCGGCATATATACTGTTTCATTTTTTATTTTGCAAATAACTAATATCTTCCGGTGTATACTGAAGAACAAGACCTACAAGAAAGCATTTTAATAATTCATGGAACAAAAAATACGTGTCTCACTCGAGGAAAATTAATTCTGGTTTGTAACCATTTTCCCTCAGGATAACGTTTATCTAGTACATGTTTTATGAGGTAACTTAGCGGTCTCGAGACAGATGGTGAGGTCTGGGAATTCAGATTAAGTAAATCTTGTATAAATTCTTTTTACAGTAACAATGAAGACTTCATTTTCTTTGATGAAAGACAAGTTCAGAATGAAAACCTAAGAGAGTGATGTGAGCGAATACTTCTGTGTCCCAACCGAGCAATTTTTTTATGTCATAATATTTTGAAACAATCGGATGACACACTTCGTGTAAAGTGGTGCCTCTACCCATGACAAGCAATAAGATATGGTTCCTCCCCTACATATGTACGACAAGACCCAAGTCGCACCGTATTCGCCCATAACGTGAACGTGGACTGTCCCGTATGCCTGAATTTCACCGGCAACCACACCTTTCAAACCGGAACACAGTAACTAAATGCATCAATGCTTTGCGGCAGAAATGGATATGGTGGCAGTACTTCCCTGTACGAAGTTGGCATAAGTTCTACTTCTACAAAACTATCTAATTGACATCTGCGTCATAGGTTCTGTAAGAAGTTAACTTATGATAAAACCTTAATGATGTTTTCCTTGTTCCCAGTATTGTGCGCTCCGCAAAGTGGAAGGTGCATCCATGAGACGCTAACTCCCTGAAGGGTACAGCATCGCCACGCTGCCCGGTTCGCATACATGTAAGTATCTTATTAAAGACTAGCCTCCCGCCCCGGACTCGCACGCGTGCAACAATTAACTTCTCCGCAAGACTACGTTCTTGCACAGACGCCGCTAACTCAACTATCTGTTTCTGTAAATTTAAACACCGTGCATGAGTTTTAACTTGACCCTGACTGATTATGTTTGGTATGTTCAAGCCGCATTATTTTGCTAATATTTCCATTGTTTTTGTCGTTACCGAATTTAGTGTGCGTGACACACTAAACCTTACATAACACTGAGATTTAACGACGAGTATGTTTTACCTAGATTTCTCACAGAAATAAGGAACAAAACTTAGTAACACACAAACTTTACGCAAGTTTGGCTCATTTCGTCTATAGTATAGTGGTAGAATTAAAATATTGATCATTTTTAAGGTTATTAGCAGTAGAACTTATGCCAAGTAAGTCCGGGGAATAAATGCCACCATACCCATTTCTGCCGCCACGAGTTTAATGTATTCGCATTACTGTTGCGGTTTGAAGGGTGTGGTGAAATTACAGGCATATGAGACATTTCACCTTCATGTCTCAAAGATCTTGGTTCTTGTTGTACCTAGGCAGGGGAGGATGCAAGTCGGATTGCTTGTTATGAGCAGAGGTTACCATTTACCACCAGGTAGGCCATCAGCTCGTTCCGTAACTTTGTCTCATGAAAAACTAATAAATTGTCGATTTTAATTATAATAATAATATTTTACACAGCGCCATCTAGCCCCAAAGTAAGCTAAGTATAGCTTGTGTCATGGGAATCAAATAACTGATATACATACTTAAATACTTTTTTGTAAATACATACATAATATATATTACCACAGAGACACAGAACAAACACATATGTTCGTCACACAAATGTTTGTATTGGGTGGGAATCGAACCCATGACCTATAGCGCAGAAGGCAGCGTTACTGCCAACTGAGCTATGAGGCCAGTCAAAAAGAATATGACAACAGAAAAAAATTGTATCCGCCGCAAATCACCACCGTCGAAGTGGTAATCAAATGACGCGGCCATATCCATTATCCGAATTAGAAAATGGTCGCAGGTCGCCGTTTGGTGAACGCGCCACAATCATCTAATAAAACAAGGTCGATGCTCCTGACCGGGCCTGGGGCTATGCGCATATGTTAATATTATAATAGTTGGCTCGTCTCGGATGGATGGAGATGCATTGAGCGACGGATATTGACTTCGGTGCTGGAGCATCATCCACGCAGGCAAATCTGTATAATATATTGGTGGACAATTCACACAGCGTCACCTAGCCCCAAAGTAAGCTAAGCCTAGCTTGTATCATGGGAACCAGACAACTGATATACATACTTATATACTTTTTGTAAATACATATCAGCACCCAGACACAACAAACATCTATGTTCGTCACACAAATGTTTGTCTTGGGTGGGAATCGAACCGACGACCTACAGCGCAGAAGGCATACTACCAATTGAGCTATGAGGCCAGTCTTTTGATCGATACGGAATACTCAAACGATGTGCCAACATAAGTCGGTGTCGATTACTTATTATGCCGGTCCACATTGTCTGCGCACGATTGTCAGTCGTGAGCGACATTTTACAATGTAATTACAGAGGTTGTTTGGTACATACATATCTGTGGCGTTCGTCCAGTTGAGATCATCTCTTTGAGGGGCGTTGTTGCTCGCGTCCGTAGATGACCCTTTGAATCCTTGCACGGTCCCCCGGGTGGTGCGAAAGGAGCAACCCAAAGTAGCACTTGAACTTGTGCCAAGTTCGCCCGGAGAAGTACTGCCACCACACCTGGTAATCTGCCGCCAAGCATTGATGCACTCGTGTTGCTGTGTTTCGGGAGTGGGTGCCGGTGAAATTTCAAGCGCATGAGACGTAACATCCCCGTCTCGGGGTGATAGACGCAACGCAATGCGACTTGAGTTATCTCGTACTTTGGTGGAGAGTACTCGAGTCGTATTGCTGTTGTCTATGGGCGGCGGTTATCACTTAACATCAGGTGGGCCGTCAGCTCGTTCTATACCCTACATTACATCAAAAAATGTAATTATAGAGGTGAGGATGTTTTGGTACATGTCTGTGGCGTTCCTCCATTTGAGATCATCTCTGATATCTCTCATCTCAGTAACTTGCTAATGTGCGGCGCCGCTTTATAGCTTTAATCTTGATTAAGCTGGTCGCTAGTTTTGCCGGCATTATGTCTGTGATACATATCACTGATATTAACACTTCAAGTTTTTAAATATAGATCTGATAGAAGTGATGGATAGCCGTAGATATAGATAATTAGCAACAGACGTGTGATACTGTTAAATGACACTAATCTTCCATGACATTGCTGGCCATCAATGGAGTATTTTTTTCAGAACATGGTTTTAGCTTGCCAGAAACGAGTCGTAAAGTTTCTAAGACATTCAGTAGTGATAGTACCGCCGTAGTTAGTACTTTTAGTAACGGCACACGAGACTTTCCACCTTCACGTCTCATGGTTATGGGCGCATACCATGTGACTTAGATCTTGTTTTACATAAGTAGAGGACCCAATTCGTATTGCATGTTATGCGTAGAGGGTACCACTTAACACCTGGTGGGCCATCTGCTCGTTTTATAACTGAATCACATAAAATATACCTTCGGTGGGAGTCGTGCGCGAGCTGTATGTCAATAAAATGCTCCATGTCACTCATATGCTGTTCAGTTGATTCATCGCTACTCCGCGCGGTCGCTCGTGCATTCACCTGTTGTTTCAACGTCACGATGTTTGCAACGATTTCCATTTACACCCTGAAATACATTCCTTTGAAATGTTCACAATGAAACGTTACTAATAGATAATAATAACACTGTTCCTTAACATCTCAACTAGTGCCATTAAGGGATATAACTTAGTTACATGTTGATGTAAAATAAAGTTTTCGGGGGGACCAAGTTGCTCGCGTCCGTATGCGATTACCCTTTGAAACCATACACGTGTCCCCCGGGTGGTGTAAAAGGAGCAACCCAAAGTAGCAGTAGAACTTGTACTAAGTTCGCCCGGAGAAGTACTGCCACCACACCTGGTAATCTGCCGCCAAGCAGTGATTCTTCCATTACTCCGACACACACACCTAAGTAACTAATACGTCTTGACGCCATGACTTCTCATTGGGATTCCCCATGTCGTGGATATCAGAATTATGAACAAATACACAGCATTTGTTTCATGTGAGAATCAAAACCCAGCAGTTTTCTTTTTAAGGACATTTCACAGAGCGCCATCTGGCCCCAAACTAAGCTGAACCAGACAACTGATAGAATACTTATATAAACTTTTTTGTAAACACATACATGCAGGCAGGCACAGAAAAATATCTATGTTCGTCACAAATTCTTGTCCTGGGTGGCAATCGAACCCACGACTTACAGCGTAGAAGACACTGCCAACTGAGATGTGAGTACAGTCAAAATTGCCTGTCCATACAGTTGACTAATAATAGTTTGAATTGCCAGAAATACTATTTGTTTCTATTGTAGAGGTTCATGCGAACATATCTATCGTGTCGTAAAAGCGTAATTGTCAATTAGTAATTACTGTGCTTCGATTTCCCTGCGTTCGCGCTCGACAATTTAATGCATTAGCACCTCTTCTAATTAGGGATTACGAACAACTACACAGAACTTCTTACACTGACCGTCTGCGTTTGACAAATGCGTTTGTCAAATCAAGCAGCTTGTCAGTTTGCTTGATTTGACGGTTTTGTAATTATCTTACTAAAGAAACGCGTCAGTAATGGTCCATTTTGTCCTAAAATTACGGTGCTAGTTTGTTCTTCCATCACCGACGCCGTTTCTCTCTGGGACTTTGTCTAAATATTGGTAATCGCATGAACATGACATGTTCATGCGACTTATGTATTGGTTTTACAACGGGATAGCTCGTTGCCAGTCTCAGCTGACAGCTGTGAGTCTATAAAATATTGGGAATCAATATTTACATATCGAACTGTTGAGAGATGTTAAAAATGTTATCCTATCATCCATTACTTGGTGACTTGTTTCACTCGTGTGTGTTTGCAAGTATTAAAGTGTGCCTCAGAGACGCTCCTTTCGTGCAGATGGCACTTTTCCATTTTATAAAATAATAGATCCACGAAGAAATAATCGCGTTTTAGCACACTAGCCGACCGTTGCTAAAAGATCACGAAGGAATTTGAGCGAAACTGAATCTAAAAGCTAATGTCATAAAGCTCATTTTCCATGTGACGCGTCTACAGGATAGTAAATATTGTAGTGTGATTATGTGCTTCGTATATGCGAGTGTGCGAGTGTTATGTTTTCATAGTTTCGTGTTGCGCGCACAGTTACGTGAACGAGTGCCATTCGCGCGCATACATTACGCGCATGCGTTGTTCACTAGTATGCAATCTCTTCGTAATATTCATGCATTTAGTCGAGTCGAGGTTGATTATGACTTTTTTTTAATGAACCATTTCGATTCAGTGTTGTTGAGAGAAAGTGAGGTTGAAAATTAATGTCAATAAAACGGTGTTGTCTTTAGGCAAATATTTCTTACTCTGATTCCTGTTTATTAGGGTTCCTTTCATGCATGTTTTACTTTCATCGATTATTAGGTATTAAAATCTGATATTTTATTTTTCACTAGAAAAATTGACTTAGAAATTTATTTACTCAAGTAGCACGCAATATATTATGACACTTTCTAACACAAAAAGAAACAGATAATGACAAAAAATACACAATGAAATAAAAAAAAGGTTTGACATTAGTCGAAATATGTATAAAGAAATTTAATATAAAACAAGACCCAAGTACATAATGTGTGCTACATCAGCAAATGGGCTCCGACTCAGCATTATGCCCACTGTTTTAGCAAATATCAAAAACTGTTTCATCTTTACAGTCATGCTTACTAGTTTGAACTGCAATTATTTCAGCTGCATAAATAAGCTCATTCTCTCAAACATCAATTCCCATTAATCGCTTTATTTTTACGCGTGTCTACAGACTACAGCCGCTATAATATCGTTAACTCAATATAATCAATCAAAATATTGCATAACCATACATCTGGAGCACAGACAGCATTCGCATCCATCAGTCAAACACTTTCATATATCCAAAAGCGCCGGTGAATAACTCATTGTGTTGAATATATCGAGACGTGGCTATGGCGGACTCCGTGTAGTGTACGTGAAGCAATGTACGGTTGTGTCTGCGGCGGATGGCCCTACGTAATCGAGGCACGCGTATGTTCAACTGTAATGGATTGATTACACCTAACGAGTACAGTGGCGAGACAGTAAAACAGCTCTAAGCCGAGAGAGTCGCCGAACCGAGTCAATGTTCACACGTATTTACTAAAGTGGCGAGTCAGTTCAGTTTTATTCACTTTTTGGTACTGCCTACGTCTGCAATGAATCGCGGAAAAAATATTAAAATAGTTTTCAACCGGCTGTTACCAGTCATTATTAACGAATTTTGGGATTTATTAGAAGAAGACGAACGAACGAGTGGCGAGTGACAAGCGAGTACGTGTTCATGCGTGCCGAGCGGGATAGCGGGTCGCTGCGGGAGCTGAAGGGAGGTTCTCGGCCTAGTAAACAAATTGTGATTCTAGTGACTGTCTCGCCTCTGTTAAAGTGTTTATACAAACCGAGCACTCGGCCGAAGACACTGTCTCGCCACTGTACTCGTTAGGTGTAATCAATCCATAAGTACGCTGATGCCGGTGCCAGTGGAATGTTCTCACTGGAACTTTATTATCATTGGGAATACTTAGTAGAGTTGTTGAGAACACTTGCATATCGTTGAGAAGATTTTACTTAAACATTTACTTGTTCTTGAGTTATTTGGGAATATATTAATGTAAATCAATTGAAATATAATATTGAAGTGTCTATTTGTAGAATAACAGCTCTTTCAATTAAATGGGTATGAAAGTATATCCGGTACTTATAACAAAGAAAGTACAAATAACAATTTCCAACATTCAAATAGTCTATAACTAATACTGAACCTTCTGTTGAAACGTTATAAAATATTGATATCTTACATAATTGCACAACTGAGATGCAAAAATTGCTGATTTAACATAGATAGTGTTAGGTGGTCAAGCAGTAACTTGACTGTTACCTTATCTTAGTTCATTTACATTGCCATGGTTTGTTTACCATTTATTTACATTTAAAAAGAAAAAATATGTTTGGAGAACATTGATTCATCACATTGCGAAGCTAATAATAATATTTTACCGTGCACGAAAGGAGCCTCTTGGAGGCGCACTTTAATCCTTTGACACGATTAGAAGTAGTAGCCAATTATTAAAATTAATATGATTTATAACAATCAATGTTATATTTAATAATAGTTACTATTAATTATTTTGGCACTCTCGCCTTGATAGTATTGATATGTTTACCACTTATTTATATAAAGAATTCATTACTTCAAATATTTAATGACATAGATGACGCAATACATAATGGTATTTGTAATAACCGTTTTATGATTGCAGAAACACTTAAGAATCTGTTTGTTAGTTGACTGTCAGTGTATTCCACTCATACTAGAGTATGAGAGTGATTATCAATATAGATTACTAATATATTGATACATCATGTTCATAAATTTGACGTTGGAAGTCATAATTCATTTAATTTTCAACCCACTTCATAAAAAAGAGTTCTCATTTCGGTTGTACTCTTTATTTGTTACCTCAGATCTCCGTCATGCCCGTAAGGAGCCTCTTTGAGGCGCACTTAAAATCCTTTCATCACACTGGTTCGAGAGAAACAGTGACTCGAATAGAATAGATTTATATACCGATTTAGTTTTTTTTTTCTCATAGATATTATTTCAGATTGGTCCCATACAAACATCAATATCAGTTCAATAGTTTGATTTTTAAATCAAAATATCTCAAAAAAAAGATCATCCAATTACGAGATAAGGAGGAATCATTCTCGTTCATTGTCTATGAAGTAGGTTTTTTCGTTTTGCTGAATCAATTTACCTTACATATTTGTATACTAAGTATAGTCGAGTGCTTGACCGCTTTCTTACATGAAGGTAAATGATCGTCTGGTTTTAAATGGAGCAGGCTGGCAAATAAACATTGTTAAGAAATACGGTTTGTCTGGCCTCACAGCTCAGTTGGAAATTATTCTGTTCGTTAATGTGTTAATATCTTTATATATGTGTATTTAAAAAATTATATAACTATTATAGCAGTTATCTAATTCCCATAGTACAAGGTATGCTTGGCATGGGGCTAGATGGCGCTATGTTAAAAAAAATACAATGAACCTTGACCATTTAATGATTTTAAAAGAACCATTGAATGGAGCCATGGCTAGGAAACGCCCTTGGCAGTTCGATGGCCCGTGACAACGAACAGTGAGAATAACAATGTCCGGGGAATATTGAGGTTTACAATTAGAATCCCAAATTTGGGCGCAAACCTTCTTTAGAAACCCTTTACAGCCTGAATTCTTGCTTTGTTTTTATATTTCACGTCTCCTTTATCTAGCTTAGCGTAAGACTTACAAGTAAGGATGTCTTCTTATGTGACATTGTTACGGAACGAGCTGATGCCCCCCCCCCTCCTCCCCCCCTCCCCCCTCCCCCCTACACCGGATGGGCCAAGCGATAACCCAATCCGACTTGGGTCCTTCCCTACCTGGGTACGAAAAACCCAAGTCGCATCGTATGCGCCCGTAACTCTGACACTTAAACGTGGAATGTCTCATTTGCCTGTAATTTCACCGGCAATGTGCTTGCCCACACCTTTCAACACAGTAACGCGATTGTTTGGCGGCAGAAATGGGTATGGTGGCAGTACTTCCCCAGACAAATTGCCATAAATTCTACTGCTACTCGAGAAGTAAGGATGTGTCTTCTGTAATTGCGACCAATTAAACTGAAAAAAAAACAAGGATCATATTTATGACCCTTTTTGCCCACTCAACACTTTCCTTTTACGTTGTCAGTTGTGTCAAATGATATTTTGTTTTTAGTTTTTAATGTGTTTAAGTATATATACATTTGTATTGTGTTGTTTATGGCAAAATAAACTCTTTCTTTCTTCTTCTTTCTTATGATTCGATCATTATCGCTGTACGAAATAATCGACCATCCGCCGTAAATAACCGAAAAAAGAAAATTGGTGTTGCGTCAGTAACATATTGTTACTGTTGGTGGTAGTTGTGTGTGTGATGTATTGGGATTCCAGGGAATAAGCAGAAGAAACTCCAGCTGTAGATATGTAATAGTTTGTATTTCAGACCCGCTCCAGACAGCTCCACGCGGGACACACCCGCCACGTTCCGCCACCCTGACAGTGACATTTGACAACCACAGACTATATACTACATTCCTCCACACTTATTTTATAGAATACATTTCCTTAGGTACTAATAAAGCCTTAATAAAGTTTAGTTTTATAACAATAAAATTTCTATAATTTCCACACCTTTTTAACACTTAGGAACTTTCCACTAACCGATATTACATTTTATAATTTGGCTTGGTCAGTCTACATTGGCGTACGGGCCGCGATTCCCGTGTTAGTTCTGTAGAAGGCTCACAGGGTTGGGAACTCGCTGGACGGAGCGGGGACGAATCGTCCCCCCGCTCAGAGGCCCTTGAATAGTCGGACGTGTCCTCACCACTAGTAGTCGTAGGATTATGAACTAATTCAACTGCCCCTGGTTGAAGAGCCCTGTCACCCTGAGGCTCTGGGTACACCAAGGAACTTCTAGTCCGCCGCTTTAACTGGTCAATGTGACGATGTGTTTGGTCTCCCTGCTTCCCTACCACTTTGAAGTTAGAGGGACCTACTTGATGATCCACCCTACCTGGCAACCACTTTTCCCCTTTTAGGAACTGACGGTACCAAACATCTTCTCCCGGTCCAACCCCCCGGTGCGCACCCCCTGCGTATTCTACTTGCTGGCGTTGCACTTGGCTCATCCGCGACTCTAAATCTGGCTTTAACCCATCTAACTTAGTACGTAGTTGCCTCCCTAACATCAACATAGCGGGGCTCTGACCTGTCGACGCATGTTCGGTATTCCGATAGTATAGTAAAAATGTATGTAACGCTTTCATTACATCCACCCTTTCGAAATTGGCTTTTTTAATTACTCTTTTTAGTGTTTTTACCGCATTTTCGGCGGCCCCGTTCGACGCAGGATGGTATGGAGCAGAAAATATGTGTTCCACTGCATCACTCTTGAGGAAGGATGCAAATTCTGTACTCGTAAAAGGAGGACCGTTGTCTGTAACAATCTGTTTTGGTATGCCCCACCTACTCCACAACTCCCGCAACCTGTCAATAGTACTGGTGGCTGCAGTGCTAGGCACGTAAAAAATTTCCATCCACTTGGATGTAGCGTCTATTACCACTAAGTAGGTCTTGCCAAATATAGGACCCAAAAAATCTAGATGAAGTCTGGACCATGCCTTTCTAGGCCACGGCCACGGGCGCGGCGCCTGCCGCGGCGGCGCGTCGGCGTGCGCCGCGCACGTAGCACACCCACGACACATGCCTTCTATGGCCTCGTCGATGCCAGCCCACCATACATAACTCCGCGCTAACGCTTTAGACTTAACAATACCCATATGGGGTTCATGCAAGATGTTTAGAACTTTTTCTCGGCACTTATCAGGAATAACTATTCTGTGTCCCCACATTATGCAACCGAGCTCCTCATAAAGTTCAGTTCTCCTGTTATAATATGGCTGTAAACCAGTAATTTCACATTCAATAGGCCACCCTTCTCGAACAAATCTTAATACCCTACTTAAAATTTGGTCTCGAGCAGTGCAACCCTTTATCTCATTATAATCTAACAATAATGCGTCTTGAGCGTGATGCAAATGAGTTTGTTCTGGGATTACCTCTGTAACTGGCTGTACAGTTGACACAGGTAATCTGGATAGTCCATCTGCACTATTATTGTGTGTTCGCACGTACTGAATATCATATGTATAAGCTGATAAAATGATCGCCCATCTTTGCATCCTGCTAGCCGTCATGGTCGGAATGCCAGTATTTGGGCCGAAAATAGACACTAATGGTTTGTGATCAGTCCTTAAAGTAAACCGCCTACCGTAAATATACTGGTGAAACTTTTTCATGCAAAAAACTATAGCTAATGCTTCTCTGTGGATCTGAGAGTAATTTTTCTCCGCGCTGGTAAGCGTGCGGGACACGAATGCTACCGGCCGCTCCGCGCCATCCTTGCTTGGCTGTGACAGGACGCCACCTATGCCAGCAGCGCTTGCGTCGCACGTGACAATCAGCGGCTTATTTGGATCATAGTGCGCTAATATGTGTGAACCGACTAAATAATTTTTAATCCCCGTAAAGACTTCCTCACACTCTTTAGTCCAATTCCAATCCACATCCTTTCTCAGAAGATTATACAGTGGAACCAATTTTTGACTATAGTTGTTTACAAACTTAGCAAAGAAATTTGCCATACCTAAAAAGGACCGCAATTCGGGAACGTTCTGTGGTCTAGGTAATTTGACTACTGCCTCAATTTTCAAGGGATCCGCCCTTATGCCCTCCCTAGACAAAATATAACCCAAATAGGACACTTCTTCTACTAAAAAAACGCATTTGGATTTTTTTAGTCTGAGCCCGCTTTCCAACAATCGCTTGAAAACCATTTGCAAAGCTTCTAAATGTTCTTTTTTTGATTGGCCTCCTATGATTACATCGTCGATGAAAACAGCAACATTAGGTATACCTTTAAGGAGAGTTGTCATTATTCTTTGGAATATACCTGGGCTAGAGGATAACCCATAAACTAAGCGATTATACTGATACAGGCCTCTATGACAATTAATTACTGTATACTTTTTAGATTCATCCAATTCAATCTGGTTATAAGATTGAGATAAATCAATTTTACTAAAAAAATTTGCTCCATTTAGTGCTACCATTACATCATCAATCCTAGGAAGAGGGAGCGAATGGAAGCGGCCGCGCACGATGGAATACCGGCGCCGCGCTCTCACGCACCCGCAGCGTAGCCCTGCCCCCTGTGAACCTTCCCAGAGTCCCATCGAATAGCTGCTTATACCTGTCCAATAACAAACATATTTCACTATTTATTTGCATACTTTGACTAGCACAGTCATTTATTTTATTTATATTGTAACACCTTATTGATGGAATGACTATTTCCAGTTCTGTTAACCATTGTCGGCCCAATAAGGATGTGGTCCCTCCTTCAATGACAAATAGTTCAAGCTCCTTTGTTTTGCCCTTACATTCCACAGATACCATGATAAAACCTAAAGGTTTTATTTTTGACCCATCATAAAATTTTAAACACAAATTATGTGGTACTATTTCCTTACTTACAAAATATTTGTCATAAGTTACTTTACTAATACATGATATTGGTGTTCCTGTATCTATCTCCATAGTGATCACTACGCCATCAATAGTCATGGGTAAACTCACCGGCTTATAGTCTCTCAAGCACACCTGATGCAGATCAAGGTCCTCCTGCTCTTCATTCTCCGCAGACTCATAGCCCGCCTCCGCTTGGCCATAGTGGAACCCTCTGTTGTCTGAGGGGGAAGGTCCCACCACACATACTCTCCGGAGGTGACCTATCTTCTTGCACTGACTGCAGATGTAGTCCCGGAATCTGCAATCCTCCTGCTTGTGATTTGTCGCACCGCAGCTCTTACAGTTGCTAAGTGCCGAAGTGGTCCAACGCTGCGCTGAGCCCGAATGCTCGCGCTTCTGCACGGCGCCACGGGAGCCGCCCCTCCCGGTGACACCGCGGGTGCTGCGGCCCCGGCCCGCACGCCCTCCACCCGCCTGCATTGCATGCAACTTGACGCCCTCCGCGACCTCCGATACGCTCCGTACCTCTACTGCCGCAGCGTCCCGTTCCGCCGTCTCCAGAGATTGAGCTAGCTTCACTGCCTTCGCAAAATCTAAACTCGATTCATCTTCGGCGAATAGTCGTTGCCTAATTAGATCGCTGCGCAACCCGCACACAAACTGATCCCTTAGATTTTGGTTCAATCCTTCACCGAATTTGCAATGTCGTGACATCTTCTTCAGCTCGGCAACATAGTCGCCTATGTTTTCGTCAGCTTTTTGCCTTCTCTGCCGGAACCGAAACCTCTCCGCTAGTACAGAAGGGGCCGGCTGCAAATGATTTTGCATAACCTCCACGACCTTAGCGAGCGTTAGATCTGCCGGCTTTGTGGGGCTCACTAGATTTTCCAACAGTTCATAAGCCTCGTCTCCCATACTGGCAATAAGGATTGGAAGTTGCATTTCCTCCGCGATTTTGTTCACTTTAAAATACATGTTCAAGCGATCCACGTATGACGACCATGTGCCGCCTCTGACATCAAACTCAGATACTTTTCCGATCGACATGTTGTTCTTGATTGTTTACACTCGTCGCCACTGTGATGTATTGGGATTCCAGGGAATAAGCAGAAGAAACTCCAGCTGTAGATATGTAATAGTTTGTATTTCAGACCCGCTCCAGACAGCTCCACGCGGGACACACCCGCCACGTTCCGCCACCCTGACAGTGACATTTGACAACCACAGACTATATACTACAGTGTGGTAACAGTAACATATTGTTACCAACACGGTAACACGTATATCTGATGAGAAGCAGGGCCGTTGTGATAACAAGGCGATGCGAGCTGAAAGCCTCAGAGAAAGGTAATCTCGTTAAGGGCTGACGGTAATTCTTTTAGCGGCGTTGCTGTTTTGTCGACCTCACTGCGATTGATGATGGGACGAGGCGTAAACTTACTGCGGTACGATAATTACCAATATTTATTTATTTCTTTAATATATTTAAAAATTTGTACATATTAACACACAGCGCTCTATTGCCCCAAAGTAAGCTAAGCACATCTTGTATCATGGGAATCAGACAACTGTTATAAAACTTATTCTTGTTGTAAATAACACATATAACATATAGTAACACCCAGATACAATAATCTATGTTAGTCACATATGTTTGTCCTTGGTAGAAATCGAGCCCACGACCTACAGCGCAGAAGGCAGAGTTACTACAAAGTTAGCTGTAAGGCCAGTCATATAATTGCCTGAAAACCGTCTGATGACAATGGATTAGAAATCTAAAGCCGAAGCCCGAGTGTCCAAGAAAGCCAAAAGAATTATTATTAATTAAAAAAACTGGTTTTCCACCTTGAATAGATACTGGCACGAGAGACGTTTGATCTTGATGTGTCCAGGTCACAGGTGTGATGTGATGTGATGATGAAGTGCACGAAAGGAGCCTATTTGAGGCGCACTTAAAATCCTTTCACCACACTGGTTCGAGAGAACCAGTGACTCGAATAGATAGACAGATGTGATGAGGGACTTCTAACAAGAATAACTTATGTATATTTTGCTTTTATTAATTACTACAATTATTTTGAATAATTTTGGTCTGTGTCGTCACGTTCCACTGGTTCCTATTTGTGGTAATATATGAAATTAACTAATAGATAGCTGTGTAAAACTTGTTGGCTGTCTGTGAAATAATTGTAACCGCTACATCCTCTCACCGGCGCGCGGCGCTAATGCCTCAGCACCGACTAGCGCAAACAATACGAGTACCCGGTGTAGTGCGCACGCGTTCGATGCGTTCTCTCACATGGTCGCACACAACTAAATGTGTTGACACTAATATAGTTTAAACGCGCGTAATTTAGTGCCACAAATGGTCTTATGTGACCACATGATCGATGGACATATGTGCTGTGAATTTGTGAATGTGAAATGAGTTTTGAGTTTTAACTGATATTGTTTTTGTTAATATGCCCGCGTATACCATACCTCGGGTTCCGGTCCGACAGTGCATTTCTTCTGTCGTCGAGAATGGGTACGTGATAATAAACTAATTATTGCTTTGATTCAGATTCGTTTTAAAGTAAAAAAAATAAAATTATTTATAACTAAAACTGAGACGTACAATTGAAATTAAACAAGAGATTTAAATAACCTAAGTATAAGTACGCTCTAGGCTACAGCTAGAATTTTATAGCTCAGATGAGCTACGTATTTTATTTGAAGAATCATCTGTTTTTTTTTTCTCAAACGACGCTAATCTTATTCATCGTAGAATTAAATTAAAAGACTAAATTGTAATATTTTCCACCTTTTATAATTTATATGCGTCTTCCGCGTCTTCAAACAGCCATCAATTGTACAAACCAGTATGAGGAAGGTGTCCTGCTGGGAGCGAGCGGCCACATAAACCCATAAGTAGTGTTTAATACATAAATAAGTAGCTCTTAGCTCGCTGCTCTAACATATAACTTAGGACCGCTTGCGTCGCTTCTCCTAGCCATTTACGCATTCCAAGCCGAGATTGATTTAATATAAACAATACTAAGTAAAGTACTTATATAGATAGAGTATTCAAAAATACAGGTTTTTCGAAAATGTATCTACGAAAAGCAATTGAAACATCTGCGTATACTAAAATCATATCTTTATCTTATATATCTATCTTGTTTTTTACTTTTAAGTAGTGTTTTTTTTATGACAGATTATAATAGCTATGCACAAGTCATCAGCTAGGTTGAGCTAACGCTGCGTCCTTCAAGTGTTATGTTCTGGATGTAGTGGGTTCTTATTTCAATTTGCGTGACTTAAATTTAGTGATGTAGTAGTACTATATACTAACTAACTTCTAATCGAGTCACTGGCTCTCTCGAACAAGTGTGGAACGAGTAAAGTGCTCCCCAAAGAGGCTCCTTTCCTGCCTGTTTACAATATTAAGCAACTTTATCATTTCACTACTAGTTGTTTCAATACAATATTCTGGTAGTGTGACTAAGTTTCATCCATTAATGGTAAACATAAATCGTTTTCCTGCGTCATAAATGGCAACATAAAAACTTAACAACTTAGGCACATCCGACATTATAACAATTTACTTCGGTTTCCAAATAATGAATTGTTACATTGGCGTGTTTGAGATTTCGTAACTGATTTACTTAATTCGTAATGTAAGCAGGTCTTGTATGATTTTAATTGAAATGTTCGGTACTAGTTTGTTTAAGTCACTTATTAAGGTTGATGTGTTAATTCGTTACTTATTTAAAGTATTTAACTATATGAACTATGTTATTGAGTGCGTACTTAAGTAAACATGATTCTTTTTGCTTAATTTGATATAATTTTACTATTATTTACTTTCACGGGTGTTTCCTTTTCTTTGTCTGAGATCTTATCTGGTTGTGAAACTTCCAAAACATTTAATTTGCCTCCTGTTTAATAGAGATGATGTTATTTCGAATGTAAGATGATAACACTTTTCGATTGTATTCCTAACTGCCCATCGAAGATTTTATAATTCCACCTTTCGTTATCGCTTTGAAGTGTTTTTTAAGTCTGAAAAATATGTCGAAATATTCAGCTAAAGTAATATTTTGGAAATGAGTGTTTATGATTGTCAATCTTTTAAATATCTTTGAACCATATGTGAGGGAAAATTGGATCTCTTTTTTTTTGAGTATGGTGGACATTTCGCGCAACGCCATCTAGCCCCAAAGTAAGCTATGCATAGCTTGTATCATGGGAACCAGACAACTGATATAATACTTATATACTTTATTATCTATCATCGGAAAAAAGAAATGGTTTTAAGTAAATAATCTGACCCGTATTCTATCAGTTGTTACAGACGTGTGTATTTTTGTATTAGTTAAACTGTGTCTGTGTTATGTATCGGATGCGGCGCGGCATTTCCGCGGGGAAATCGAATTATCGCGACCACAGCCGGAACCGTTACGATCTCTAGTTTCTATCTGTTGAACCCTAACCTTGAGTTTGTTATGAGGATGCTTTGGGTGGCTGTTTATAAACACCTAACTTTGTTAATACAAGAGTTTTTCGATTTATTAAAACAGAATTTGATCCTCGAATAGATACATACATAAGAATACATTAGAAGCTGCTTTCACTTAATTCACCGTGGTCATCTTAAATTATAATAATAAAACCATATTCTTACGTTATATTAAGTGTAAAGATGGTATTTATTAATAATAAATAAATATTGGTGGACATTTCACAAAACACCAAAATTAAGCATAGCTTGTACTATGGGTACCGTATGACTGATAAAGTGTTATTTACTTTTATCAATATATATACGTAATACACATTTAAATACATATTAATACCAAGACAGAGAACAGACATCCATGTTTGTCACACACAAATATTTGTCCTGGGTCGGACTCGAACCTAATACTAACAGCGCAGACAGGCATGTTTACTACTAAATGAGCTGTGAGGCTAGTCAAAATATTTCCTAATATGTTTAAAATTATCAGTAGCAAGTCACAATGTAACTTCTTAGACTGTCAAGTGCATCGGTCGGGACAAATCATACGGGAAACGAGTAACACCTACACAACACATTTCCTGTTTTCTCAAACGTCGAGGGGTATTGTTTAAAAGTATTCAAAACATTGTTTATGTTTGGAAACAATTACCGTTTACCTTTACAGCCAGGGCCGCCAAACCCGTGAACTGAGCATGTGGTCAGTGTGTTCGCCCGCCCGCGCCGATTAGAAAACATTTCTGCATCCTGCTAAAATACCCGTTGCCACCCCAGACGCGGGAGCAATAACATGTGGCTATATCCCACCGAAACACATTATCCGCACTATTTTATAAAATATCTCTAGTCTTTCGACATTAGTGACCTTTTTTGCCAGCGAAATTAAGGACAATTATTCAGTTAAAAACTTTTGGCTGTGCTTAACACCAAGACACAAAACAGACATCCATGTTCGTCACACAAATATTTGTTCTGGTTGGGACTCGAACCCAAGACCTACCTACCAGACAGCAGATTTACTACTAACTGAGCTACTATCTTTGTCAGGCAAGTCAAAATTTCAGTATGTTCTTGGTAAGCTTAGTTTCGCAAATGAAATATTTATTAAGATTACACTGTTAGTAATGCGCAAAGCTGAATTTAACATACGCAACTGAATGAGTACGCTCAGTAATGTAGTATTTGCTCACCTGTATCACGGTTCATACTTGAAACTCCCATATTGTTTATTGTTACTCGTAAGTTGACTGCACTGGTCTATTGCACTCCATTGTATTTTTATCGCGCATCTATTTTTGCAAGAAAGTCTTATGTCAACTATGTAACAGCGGATCGTAACGTGACTCGAGGTAATATTGAGTGAGTTAATTCTCATTGATATTCTGAAGTAAACGAACATGTAACTTTCGTTTTGTTGCGTTGTGTTTACATATTAGCATGGTATTATTTGTTTTGCAGTGGTTACTCAATAAATTGGAGTTATCTTAAAAAATTGTAAAGGCGAAAGAAAGTTGTTAAAAAAAAAAATTTTGGGCATTTTACACAGTACCATCTAGCCCCAAAGTAAGCTAAGCGTAGGCATAGGTGTCTAGGGAACCAGACAACTGCAGCGCAGAAGGCATGGATACTACCAACTGAGCAGTGAGGCCAGTCAAAATGGTGTTTGGATTAATGGTTGTGTGTAAAACGGAGTATGTTCTCGGTTCTTGAATGTTTCTGTTCTGTTTCTGTCCGTGCCATTTGTTACTTGTGTATGGATCCTCGTGCGGATGTGCTGTTAGTTCTGTGACAAGTGTGTTTGTGTGTTCCATTGTTGACTGGCCTCACAGCTCAATTGGTAGTCACTCTGCCTTCTGCGCTGTAGGCCGCGGGTTCGATTTCCACCCGGGACAAACATTTGTGTGACGAATATTGATGTTTGTACTGTCTGGGTGTTTGTATGTATTTACAAAAAAAGTATATACATATATTCTCTCAGTCATCTGGTTCCCATAGTACAAGCTATGCTTAGTTTGGGGCTAGATGGCGATGTGTGAATTGTCCACCAATATTATTATTATTGTTGCATTCGACAATGTCAGTTCTGTTTCTGCCCTCGGATTTATTGCTCTACGTCCGATCTGCATTTTCAGCCACTGAGCTGGTACTTAGTCACATTATATGTTTGAATGCGGGCTAACTACTGTGTTATTTGATCTGATAAGATCTTACTTGGCTCCAACAATGTCTTAGAGGAATCTGGATAGTGTAATTGTGTTAAAGATAATTTCGCCATCGTATTGAAAATTCTTGGAAATTTTGGTTTGATGGGTTTGTAGCCAAATGGGCCGCGACTTTGTCTTATAAGTGACGATTCCAGGGTTCGATACGTTTTCTTAGGGAACAGATTTATAGTATGTACAATTGTGTGGTCTGTTTTTTCTGTATGATTTATATGCTTATTATTGGCAATAACCTTGTTAAAAGATCTGTTCGCTGTTGGATTACCACATACCAAGTATGTAATGTATGTAATGATTTACTGGAACAAACTGTTACCTCAGTTATTAGTGGGAAAACAATTGCGGTCTAAGTTCACCAATTGTCACGTCTACATTTCTATGATAGTGTAACTCATAAGTTAAAATGTCGTCTACTGAGACGTCGCGTCGCCTACACTCTCGAGGAAAAAGGTCTATCTATGTATATTAAATAAATAATGGTGGACATTTCACACAGCGCCATCTAGCCCCAAAGTAAGCTAAGCATAGCTTGTATCATGGGAACCAGATATATATACTTTTCTTTTGTAAATACATACATATAATACATATTAACACCCAGACACAGAACAAACATCAATGTTACAAATGTCACATAAATGTTTGTCCTGAGTGGGGATCGAACCCACGACCTACAGCGCAGAAGGTAGGGTTACTAACCAACTGAGCTATAAGGCCAGTCTTATTATATATACATATATGCGTATAAACAATTTAAGTGAATTTTGTAATTGCTTTATTCATATAGTGTTGCCAGTGTTCCAGTATAACTGTTCATGAGCCATTTGCGAATGACAGATTTCGGAATGATTTATGTACAGACGTCTAACTCGTGTGATTTGTCTATGTTCGCTTGTGACTGCTACTGTCGGTGAAGTCTGAAGTGGCCTGGCTGCTCTGAGGCTAGATATTACAGAAGCGTTTATAAAGCCAGCTATAGACAACAGGAAAAATATTATTACCATTGACTTCAAAGAAATTGTCAATAATATTACTTAGCTTTATGATATATTGTTGAATTACCAGATAGTCTTTCTACTTGGTAAGTGCGTACATTATTAAAAACTCGATTTAAAGTGAAATTCCGTTATATTTGCTCCTTTCAGTAGCGGTCGTAATGTTTTCATTCTATTTTTTTCGCACATTTTGAGTAAGTTTAATATATATAAAGTTAATAAAGTGTAACTTTTACAAACACAAGTACTCAATGGTTGTACTTGTGTCTGTAGTTAATGAAATCTTCTTCCTTTGGTCCATTAAAAATGACGTTATCCCAACAAATTATAAAAACGGACAGTGTAATTTGCCTATTTTACATAAATCATTAAATAATTGTATTAAATTGATATAGAGTCCAAAAATAAGGGAAATAAGAAGTAGGAAGGAGCGATAATGTGTCTTAAGAGTTCCTTTACCGTATGTTTTGCGTACTAATTCTGTTGAAAATTTGGTCTAAATGATGTTTTATAATAACTAGGAATGAAAACGTATGACTTGAAATAAAATTATCCAAATTGATTTTAATAAAGCCTGCAGCTTCGATTACGCCCTGCACGACGAAGCTGTACTAATTTACTGTATTTGTAGTGAAACTCAAATGCGAGACAGTGTCCAGTTAAACAGGCGTCCTTGTTTCTTTTCCAACGGTCTTATCACCGTTACAAATGCGACCACAAATATTTTGTCTCGGTCTTTTATTCTCATTTTATCTCTCGCTTTATTACTTATCATGTTATTTCTGTCTGTATTGTGTGTGTATATCTAATGTCTTTAACTTCGCGTTTAAATCACCATTAGGGTACATTCTTCATTTGGGGTATACATTCCACACCCGGCTATATAGCCCCAAGCTAAGCATAGCTTGTTCTTTCTAACTCTGGGAACTATACAACTGATATAATACTTTTTGTAAATACTTACATATAAAATATATTAACACTCATACGCTGAACAAACATCGTAACAGAATAAACATGTTCAGCAAACAAATGTTTGTCATGATTGGAATCGAACCCACGAGCTACAGAGCAGAAGGCAGAGTTACTACCAACTGTGAGTGCGTTACATTCTCTGTGTCTAAGTGCATATTTACAACAATTAATTGTCTTGTATATAACTTGCGGCGTGCGAACCGATACGCTCAACGTTGAATGAATCAGCCCCACGTGTTACAAGGTCGTCTCCGCCACAAACATACGTTTACCACCGAAACAACCAAAATTCCTCTTATTACTCACCGTGCAGAGTTCAAAGTTGACTACATTTGTACTATCAGCTGCTCGATCGACTGGTTTCCGTATAATATTCTAGACTTTGGTTACCATTCGTTATCTGTGTGTCGCCCGATCAGGTTTCCACTGTCGAAATTAAAAGTGTGCATTGTGTTCATTTTGAAACTTTGGAGAGTGCTTTATCGTTATTAGCAATTTGTTTTCGGAATTATTTACCATTCGTTTTAAATGTTATTGCTGTTTAAGTCAAATTAATTTAAATAAGTTATATTACATTGACGTAAGACTTGAGATTGTTTTTATTCATGCTAATATCAAGTTTGTCTCACACAGTTTCCCAACAACTTCACCTTGAAGATACAGTTTGATCTTGACATTTTTTTTTGTCATATTGTCATCAGTTTTTAATACGAATCGACTATTGTGTACTCTGTCTTGTGCTTATTATACGATTTGATAAAATCTGTGAATTTTAAAATTATTGTTCTCTCGGAAATTACGACGTTATATTTAATACACTGGCATTAATAAACGAAATGTCGTAATCTCTTTGGCCTGATGATGGAAACAGGTGATACTTCTTCCCGTCTGTATGATTCATCTTGAGTTACTTGAACTTAAGATTTACTCATTAATCATATCATTTACTTTTGTTAAAATGACTTTGACAGCCGACTGAAATTAGCTAAAATGACGGATAGGACATCCCATTTTGAACACCAGCAGCCGAGATCTAAAACTTTATTTTAACTCTGTTTCCACCGGTTTCTAACGACTCATCGTTAGATCGTGTTTTGACTATAATCGTTTAATTATTTTTTACTTTGAAATTCAAAGAACATATGTATGTATTTGTTGAGACCCAGATAGTAGGTAATGAATTATCGATTTAAGTTTTGTGGAATGAAATAGTAAACTCTTTTTATAGTACTTGTTGTATCTGAAGAAAACCGGAGTCGTATTGCTTTGTTGTGGGCAGAGGTTACCACCTTAAATCAGGTAGGCCATCTGCCCGTTCCGTAACCGTCTTACATTAAAATAAAAATTTACAAAGCACCATCAAAGTGTATTGCTTTTTTTGTAGTTTCGTTTCATATGTTGCACATTTTAATGGCGTGTGCTAGTCCTGTACACTACATCAATAAGTAGCTCTCTTTGATCGCTATTAAAAGAATCGTATTTACCACTTGTTATCTGTAAGCGTCCTTGCGCGAAAGCCGTCTCATGACCGGCGACTCTGACACATACCGGCGGAACTTGTGGAGATGACCCACGTGAGAAATAGACGCTGTAAGGGCAGAGGCCATCACTTTCTATAATACTTCAAGTAAGTTATCAATAAGGGTTTGCTGACTTACGACAGTTGAGTTGTTGTTAATATCTTAAAGTTATTTCTCTATTTCTGTATTGCTATGCTATGCTATTATTAACACTTCTTCGAGATATGTTGTAATTAGATGTGTTTATATTCTATTCGAGTCACTGGTAATCTCGAACCAGTGTGGTTAAAGGATTTTAAGTACGCTTCAAATAGGCTCCTTTCGTGCACTCGAAACGTGTTTTCGAATTTTTTGTTCTAGGACGTGTCACTTTTTGAGAATGTGGTATTGCGCACATAAGTCTTTCAACTCATAGGTGCACGTCGGGATTTGAACCAAAAACCTCCGGATTGGGGATTCGAAGAACTCGGGGTCAGTACCACTAGGCCACCACTCTCTCATAGATGTTTGTAAAAGACGATATGTGAGCCCTTCGGAGATTGTTTTATTCTTCAGTCACGAATATAGATTTGAAAGGATAAGCCTGAATCTGTATTGAGAGCAGATCTCTTATGGTTAGCGAACAATCGTGCATCAAGATATTATACCACATTTTATTTTACAGTTATTTTTTTTTCAAAGAGAATAATTGATACTTTAGGGTACAGCCGTTCAAAGTTTCAAATATGAATAAAGTTAACTGAACACATACCACTTTTTCCACTTAGAAAAACAGAGATGGTTGATTTTAGAAATGTAATAATTTTCGGGGGGCATTTATAGTTTTATTCTAAGGCCTTTGATGCAAAAAATTAAATACGCAAAAATGTACATCCGACAATGTTATAATTGCTACAGTCGAAATGTGAACATCTATTTAAAATACAGTGAAACCATTTGAGCTTGAATACCATTTCCACCCATATATTTAGATAGCTCAATTTATTATTAATTTACTTAACTTACATAGATCCAATGAATTGTTGAATGAATTTGATAATGTTTTTTTTTATGTAAAAAGTGTGTTTCGCTTGAATTATTTGACTAAGGAAGAATTTGATACTGCGTCTGAAGTATATATTGTAAATGAATTATTGTACTAATTACCTTGCCATGCCCTTCAGCGGCTGTTAGACATAGTCATCAACCCATATGAATCTTAATTATATGTATTTTATTATGTTATCCGACATATTCTCCATATGAAGTAACGATATAATCACGATGATGACGCAACCGAAGATCTCGGCATCCCGGGTGACGTGATGTTGTATGCCTCTAATACATCTGCGCGTACGCATAATTAGCGTGTCTTTGTGTCATTGGTACGAGGCCGTAGGCTGTACGCGGACAGATCTTTGCTTTACCTGCTAGGTAAACAAGAAATGACAGCACAGTACGAGACTTTATGAGATAAGAGTTTAGCATTAAGAGATTTGGGCTTGTTGATACTAGGCTAGAAAACTTTCGTCAATTCTTATCTTTCCTTTTATAGTTTTAACTAGAGGTGCCAAGAATATGCGGTACTCGGCCTATTCGGCAACTTGTTTCAATATTCGGTATTTGGACGAATATTGCGAGCTGTTCGATCAAACTAATATTTGTCTTAAAATTATGTTCAGTTTAATTAGTTATTGATACAAATTAGGGTCATAGGGGTTGACTGCCCTTATAGCTCAGTTGGTTAGTAACCCTACCTTCTGCGCTGTAGGTCGTGGGTTCGATCTCCACTCAGGACAAACTTTTATGTGACATTTGTAACGTTGATGTTTGTTCTGTGTCTGGGTGTTAATATGTATTATATGTATGTATTTACAAAAGAAAAGTATATAAGTATTATATCAGTTGTGTGGTTCCTATGATACAAGCTATGCTTAGCTTACTTTGGGGCTAGATGGCGCTGTGTGAATTGTCCACCATTATTTATTTATTTATATTACGTTAAGTTTATAAGAAGTTCATTGACCTAGCGTTCCGAGACGTTTAACCTCTCATAGGTCCTCTTAAACTTTTACGACGAGAGCGTGACGTAATTTATTACATATGTTTGTACGCTTGGATGGTACACGAAGACTGAAAAGGCCAAGATGGCCTTTAGTCTTCTGATTTCTCGTCTAGGAGTCCCAAGTTTGTGATAGATAAGTTATCTACAAAGTAGTTTTACATATAGGACGACGGTTGATATGGGGTGCTTAGGATCATACATTGGCGACACCCTAGACGGCGCTGAACGGCGCTGAATTAGAATCACATTTTTGCATCCGTAGCTTTTGAATTGGATTCTTCAGTTTCTTTAAGGTGTTGTAGCGACAGATGCGTCTGGCATTTAATATACAAGAGCAGTAGCCACAGCTAGCAATATTTTTGTTTTTTATTGGAACAGTTTATAAAAAGTAAAAACTAAAAAACTTAATACGAAAGGAAGCCTATTACAGGATACCAGTTGGACGATATAACCTGGCAAATTGTAAGTAGGGTAGGATCCAAGTCGTATTGCTTGTTATTGGCAGGGGTTACAACTTAACACCGGTGGGCCATCTGCTCGTTTCGTAAATTAATAACATGAAACACTTCTCGAACAGGCTTCATAACTCTATATATGCGGATGAACCGCAGGTAATGTTTCGTGATTTCTCCTCGTTGCAAAAACAAATATTCCTTCCAATTGAACACAGCTTGCTATTCCGGCTACGTCAAGTTGCAATGTATGACTTGCCGTGCCAGTGGCTAGTAAATACAAACTGTAATCATTACTAATATTGGTATTGGTACCCACGGAGGCCACAAGTTCAAGCCCGCACCTAAATAGAAAGTCTCAGTGTCGGTGCGGAGTTGCTTTTGAACTTGGTCATACCACCGCGGGTACTAAGCAGGTGTCGCTTGCCGTATTTATATGTTTAATGGTATTTAAACTATGGATTTCAGTTCGTGTTATGTTTAAGGTTTTATTTAATGTGTTCTTATCGCGATGTTGTATGGGTCAGGACTGGTATAATTGTTCATTGTTGTTATAGTAAGTAATCTGTCATGCCGATCACTAATGGCATGATGATACTAATGGCTGGTACTGGTATTTATAATTTTAAATCTTAAGTAAATATATAACTTAACTTAAAAACATATAACTTAAGTAAATATAGTTTACGCCCATTTTTCAGGTTGTTACGTAGGAAAATTAAAACTGTTCAAACCCTGTCCGACCCTCCATGGAAATAACAGTCAGGAAACCCCTTAAGGAGGGATTCAATTTTTTCGCGAGCACACATTACCTCCTACCTCCTGTCATAAGAAATGTGTCTGTGTGAACATTTCTACAATCCTTATGTGTCGATTTCGTTTAATTAGCCCAATTTCTGCAAGTCTAGCACGAACATAGATGTTTGTTCTGTGTCTGGGTGTTGATATGTATGTATTTACAAAAAAGTATAAGTATTGTATCAGTTGTCTGGTTCCCATGATACAAGCTATGCTTAGCTTACTTTGGGGCTAGATGGCGCCGTGTGAAATGTCCACCAATATTTATTTATTTATGCTTTCTATTGTCTGTAAATAAAAAACATAAACGTACCCCAAACCATGCGTCGTGAGATATAATCAGGGACATTCACAATAATGTCTCACGACGCACGACCTCGTACAAACGACGTGTCTGGGACTCGAGACAGTCTGGGGGCTTTTGTGATGTCCTTTGAAGTCTTTCTGCGCGGAAAGTTGGAACAAACGTCAATGAGATATACATTTTTGCCGCATTCGTATCTTCAACGTCGAGACTTCTGTACTGAATAATGTTTCCGGGATTTTTCATTACATACAATTATATCCAAGATATGCACTGTATGTTTACGGGAACTTGCTTAGTATATAAGTTTCAAAAGAGCTCGCTGATTTGTGATATTTACTATAAATAAATATATGAATAGTTTGAATATCAGGGATATATTATGAAACAATACAGATTTCGAAGAAAACTTGCTTTGTTTTAAGTATTTAAACAGACATATCTGTTACACGAACTATCTATTCTAAACAAAATCATTGCTAAAATACATTCTGAGGAAACCCGCAAGTGTTAGGACCAACAATTTTATGACATGTGTTAACTGCACGAAAGGAGCCTCTTCGAGGCGCTCTTTTTTCACTGCACTCGTTCAAGAGAGCCAGTGACTCCCGCCTCACTGGCTCTCTCTATTACTAGTAGCGGTAGATCTAAAAATCCGAGCAACGGAAGTACTTGCTGATCATTCATAGCCACTCTTATCTACCGGCAATCGAGTCATTGCGTGGTGCCTCCATCGACTACATACCCACCCAGGTGGTAAGTAGTCAAACGCATTTCGTAACAGGCCTCACAGCTCAGTTGGTAGTTACTCTGCCTTCTGCGCTGTAGGTTATGGGTTCGATTTCCACCTAAGACAAACCTTTATGTGACGAACATAGATGTTTGTTCTGTGTCTGGGTGTTAATATGTAAGTATTTACAAAAAAAAAAAAGTATTCTATCAGTTGTCTGGTTCCCATAGTACAAGCTATGCTTAGCTTGGGGCGAGATGACGATGTGTGAACTATCCAAAAAAAAAAAATCGTCACTTACTTACTTCCAGATAGATTTAAATTTTTGAAGCAACAAGATTGGATGTTTCATTCCATCTCTCAGATAACATACCCTTAGAAAATTTCCCTAGAGTCGCCGCCAAGATTTAACTCGGATTGTGTGTATAGGTGACCTTTTCTCGGTATATTGTTTGAATTAAACATTCTGTTTAATATTGTATTGTGTCCGGTTTCTTGAAAAAAAATTGCTACAATTTTATTACTTAGTGTCCAGAAGGAACTATGTTGAAAAGTTAGGAGGTGGGTATTTGGTGGTTTATTAGTAGCGATGTAATTGTATCGTATTTTCTAAATATTAAGTTTCTAGTCCTTCCGCTCTTTCGATTAAACATTTAACGCGCCGTACTATGCACGGGAAAATTAGTGGCATATATATTTTCATCACAACCCGAATGAAAGTCGAACCTTGATACTAATCCATTGCTGCTTCGTATGAATTGATTTACACTACGCTTCACGTTCAAGTAGCTATGGATGATATAAGAATAACTAATTTGAATTACTACTAATTGGAAACTGGAACCAGTGATACAAATAGAATGAAATTTCTTAAATGGTTTAACTGTGAAAAAGCCTAAAACAGTGGATGGATTATTCACTCCATGGAACTATAACTAAGAAACCATTTAACTTGTACTTTCTCTAGTCCAGTTCTGAAACTACAGTTGTGACGTATTTACCCGTAAAATACGGTTTGACTTTGCACTAAATAACAGACTTTTTCGTACGCTACTGTTATTTTTATGGGGACATTAAATTTCGTCGTGTTTTATGTCTGGGTAGCTCTGAGAGCCGTTAACTCCGTGAAGAGCATCTTGTTATTATGTGAATATGTTTTGGGCTTCGACCTTTCATTACCGCTCAATACTAGATATTCTCGAACGATGACGAAAAAGTTAGTGTTGGCTGTTTGAACGAATAAACATTGGTGGATATATCAGACAGCTCCAATTTGAGCATAGCTTGTACTATAGAAACTAGATAACAGAACCAAATCGAACCCACGACCTATAGCGCAGAAGGCAGAGTTACTCCCCATTGAGCTATAAATGGGTCGAACTGTTGCTGAATGCTGGAATCTCATCACGTTCCAGAAGTTTCCAAATGAAAATGCAAAATTATTTATTTACAAATAATTTTTTTTATAAGTTTCCAAATGTAACCGTGTATTGTCTGTTGTCCGTCAGAGGGGCGGTGTGTGAGTGTCGCACCGCCACCATGTCGCACCACAGCGACGAGCAGAACATGCTCACCACGACCTCGGACTCGTTCTGGGAGCCGGGGAATTACAAGCGGACCACGAGGCGGGTCGACGACGGACACCGGCTGTGCGGCGAGCTGCAGACGCTAGTGCAGGAGCGTGCCGACATCGAGAAGACTTACGCGAAGAGTTTGCGCGGCTGGGCCAAGAAGTGGAACGATCTCATCGAGAAGGGTGAGTCGTGCTGTGCTTACGTGCCGTGTCTATATCACTCGCAACGCGACATCTTAATTCATCATCAAACAGTGAAATTGCAGGCGCATGAGACGTAACATCCTCGTCTCGGGGTGATGGACGCAACGCAATGCTACTTGAGTCATCTCGTACTTTGGTGGTGAGGACTTGAGTCGTATTGCTGTTGTCTATGGGCGGCGGTTACCAATTAACATCAGATGGGCCGTCACCTCGTGCTAAACACAACATAACATAAATAAAAACTTTTAGTAATATACATTGCAGGGAGATGATAAATACGGAGATTTTATTAAATCTCTAAGATAAATTACATTGAATTGATCAAATTACTTTCTTTAGTTAGGGAAACCATCCCACCGTGTCGTAATTTTAACATCTTCCGTGAACTGATCATCATTTACCTCAGGGATTTGATCATGTCTCCGTTTTCATCATTTCCCAGCGACATATATAGTTTGCTTGTCCCAAAAATCAACGTCAAGCCCAAAAGAGGATAGACCTGGATTTTGTTTAGTTGTAACTGTAAAAGAACATTGCAATTTTATTTCTAGTAACTGTCATCACATGTCCTATCATCTGTATCCAGCATGCCGTAGTAATCTATGACATTTGTGCAAACAAATTGCTAAATTTTGATTGCTGAAAGAATTAAGTACCTAAAACATATCTGTAAATTAAAAGTAATACCGAGCTAACTGTGTTTTACGGATTTCCTCACATCATTATCAACATTGGTTAGGGAAACTATACGATGATATATATTAGTATGCAATGTTATGTATAGATTACTGGGAAACTGTTACGTTAATCAGTTAGTACTTTATATGGTTACTGAGGAAATATTATGTCAATTGGATAACTAGTCTATTCACCCCCACAATGATAATTTTATTTGACGTAGGTAACTCCAGGACACGTGTCATTCGCGCTTGTTTTTCTATTTATAAAAAAACTGAAAAGAACTGAAGTGAAATCGAAAAATCATTCAATTTTCTTATCCCGTCATTATCACAAATAAAACGGACTAATGTGAGAACATAATACAACTCGCCTCGCGAACTTATGAGACATCAAAGCATATGTTTTATTCGCAGTAAAAAGTATCAACTATCTTTGAATGATTTGTGCATAAAATTGGAATTCCACTCGAATGCATAGAATAATGATTGTCATTCTACACAATGGGACGTGGGAATGTGGATCCATGAGATTCCTAGAACTGTGAACGCCTGGCTCCTCGGTTATTGCATTCTGCGCGTCATAAAAACGCATTATCTAAAGGAAACTAACGTTTAGGACAGTGTTTAATCTAGTATAGAGTTACATTTGATGAATGTGCATAGTTATTAAATAAAAATGAATATTCACACTATATCTAAAATCAGAATAGTATTTTGTTCACGAATGAATTCGTAGGTATTAGGAATTAGGAATTTCCATAATTTTCCTACATTTGATACAAAATCAATTTATTTTAATGGTTAAACTTATTTTTGCCCCCGTGTTGCAGCGACCTTTGAATCAAAAGTCGTTCTATACCACACGTAACATAAAAGATTGCCAGGATCTTAAAAAAAAACTAGCTGATGTAGTTAAAATTTCATATTCAACCAAAGCGAACTCTGATATCCAATAATGCTCATCTTTAATCTTTGTGTATTAAACGCACCCCGATTGACTGATCATTTAGATATTCATATCTTCATTCACCTTTCAGCGACGATTAAGACTTAATAATGTCCATCAAATGAACATTTGATACTGATTTCTCAAGTGATTTTAAATTTGTATTTAGATCATCAGGTTGCATTCGTGGTGGTTGAGCAAATATCGAATGTTCTTAATAGTACTGAAGATCAGTGGCCTGTAACTAATCAATTTGCAATAACCTAAGTACGTGAATTAATAAGAAATCTTCTAGAATAACTAGCGAATAATAAGAGATTTTGTAATCCGTTGAAAGGAGAATTTACAAGCAGCGCAGTATGATTAATGTGACGATTGCAAAACCACATGGGAATGTAATAGATAATCTAGAATGGTTACTTATTGTGTAAACTACATACCTATTACATACCTATACCAGTGTTCATACAGTACGCTGAATATATAAAAGCCATCGTTCACTCTACATAAATAGTATAGTGTAGCATAAAAATTTTGTATTAAGCGATGAAGAATTCAAACGTAATATATTGTGAATTCGTAAGTTTTTACATAGGTTTCCCGTTGTCGTAGCAACCATTATTCTGTAATATCGGGAACTGTATATGATTCCCTAACATTATCACAAATAAATAAAATTGGAGTGTCTGTTTGTAATATTAAAATAACCGCTTTTTACTAAGTGCATATGGAATACACGGTACATATACCAAAACAACATTTTTTACAATATTTGTCTGTCTGTCTGTTTGTTCCGGCTAATCTCTGAAACGGCTAGACTGATTTTGACGGGACTGTCACTGGCAGATAGCTGATGTAACAAGGAGTAACTTAGGCTACTTTTAAAGGGGTTAAAATAGGGGTGCGTGATAAAACCGAATTCCACGCGTACGAAGTCGCGGGCAACAGCTAGTCTTGAATAAATTCTATTTTCAACAACCCACCTCACTCCAAGTTTACTTAAATATCGTATCTCAATATAACTTTCATAACCATTATAGACGCAATGGTTTATTTGTGTAACTTTTCCTTTTAAACTGTACACACACATGTAGTTAGAGCGTGGAGCATGGAATTCCTTTCATCGGAGACGCTTTTACCTATAAACTGGTCTTCGATACCAGTTCAATACCAGGAAACGTGGATAGTTTGTTTGCCCCGGGCTAGGGTTGTCTGTGCACGGAGTCACTGCAATTTGTTTTGCATTTGCTTTTGTATTGTTGTTCGATATTACTTTGAAATGTATGTGTATGCGATCTTTGAAGTTTGCCCCGGTTTAGTTTCCTGTTTACATCTTTGATTTGGGAAGAGATTTCGCCGCGTCACTTAGTTGAATGTCAGTTGCAATTGAACAGTTACTTAGTCATATTTTGGAATTACAAACATAAAACCAATTTTGTCGAAAGTGTAATCGTTATATTTATTTAAAGTATTAGATAGATAGATAAAAGTCTTTATTGCACCAGAAACACAATTACATAGGCGATTTTAATGCTAATTAGCATTTTCTTCCACCTAACCTTTATGTAGTATGGAGTGGATGTGGTAGTGCATTTATGTCAAAAATATTAACAAACGCTATATAAAAATTACATAAATTAACTTGTTATACATACATATATCGACTAAATAACTCAAAATTGATTTTCATTGGTAACCTTAGCTTGGATTCGGCTGCATTCACACATGTGACGCAGAGAAACAAGATATGAGTATATAAATTGGTATATACTATATAGAAGTGCTACATAGAGAACATCAATATTGCAAAAATGTAAATTTATATAAATACAGAAACCATTGTAAAATTCTTTCACTAATAAAGAAGAAATTTATCCCTGAGTAATTTAGACTGTATTCACTTATTGTGACGATTGGATATATTACTTGGTATTTTTTGCAAATTATGTATATAAAAAAACAGAGGTGATGTAAAGGTAAAAAAAAATGATAAAGGCTAAATGCCGAATGTTTTCTGGCGTAATATTAATTTCCAATGATATCTAATTGTAATGTATATGTGTATATTTGTAGTGGTTGATTGAGCTAATGTTAATCGGTCCAATTTCTTATTTTGCATGATTTTTCCGCAGTACTAATTTCGTTTTATAATCGTATTTAGAAATCAACCTCGATCTAATTCACTTATCTCTTAAAAATAAAATGTATTGATGAAAATAATGATAAGCACACTTTTAATACTTGGAATGTATCATGCCCGGAGGCGTATCAGAAGCCTTAATCGTTATAACATTTCATCAACAGACATTCATCGCAGTACACTTATCTTGGTTTATATTGATCGTTTATTTTATTGGAACTAATCATTTCCTACGAGAAATCTGCAATTAAATTTCGCATTTTCACAACACCGTTAGCAGCAGCGATCGAAAATACAAGCAAGAATGCAAGCGACAAAATAATAATATTGGTGGACATTTCACACAGCGCCATCTAGCCCCCAAAGTAAGCTAAGCATAGCTTGTATCATGGGAACCAGACAACTGATATACATACTTGAATACCTTTATTTTTTGTAAATACATACATATATCAACACCCAGACACAGAACAAACACCTATGTTCGTCACACAATGTTTGTCCTAGGTGAGAATCGAACCCACTACCTACAGCGCAGAAGGCAGCGTTACTACCAACTGAGATATGAGGCCAGTTGATCAAAAAAAAAAAAACGAAAGTCCATCGAGAATTCCAGGGATCGAATACGATTCGATAATCGACTCTGGTATTCCGAACACGAAACCCATTCTATCTTGACGCGCTGTGATCTCACATGCGCACTGCAACTCGTTTTGTTTGCTAACGTGCGCCCGCGCATTACATATCGGCACATTATTGGCGCGTTTAAAATGGAAAGTGTCGCGATTGGCGCGCGTTGAATTTGGATCGGGTGTGTCGAATCGGTTGCACCTCATTACGTCACTGCGCGCTTGTAACAAGTGAATTTAATTCGTATTGCGAAACGTGCACTTGCAAAATGAACGGCCTTTGGCGGTCTTCATGAGACTGGTTTGTGTATTGCTCGGGCGTTGCAGCATGATAATGATTATTCAGTCTGCTCTATTCTATACGAGTCACCGGTTCTCTCGTACCAGTGTGGTGAAAGGATTTTAAGTGCGCCTCAAAGAGGCTCCTTTCGTGCACTCGACACCTAATCGCATTTTTAGTTCTAGGACATGTCGCTTTCCTTCACCGTTTTGAGAACGTGGTATTGCGCACATAAATCTTTCAATCGAAAAACTCATAGGTGCACGTCGGGATTTGAGCCGGCGACCTCCGGATTAGCTGTCATCAGTCTGCTAAAAATGTTTATTGTAACGGTTGGCAGGCATCTTGTATATTCATACTGTTGTATCCAATTGAAACTCGCAAGAGAAACCGATGTGCAAAACATGGATTGGATTCAATATTCTGGTATTGACAGTTCGGCTTAGATATACCGGTAAAATAATCCGCCAATGTCAACAGATAAATCATATTCACGCAACAAAAGGCCACTGCGATAAGCGCTTACAATTCAGTTCGGCTCGTACGACCAGTAAATATGTGAAACATTTAACGCACAATTTCTCCCCGTATAAAATCGCAACTTAAATTTTAATCAACCCTGAATTGAATGCGATGTTTAATTCATATACGGTCGTTATTCAAAAGTGGGAAAACCTGATTGTGGATGTGAGTAGCGCGACTGGTGCTGCAACTCAAGATGACAATCCAGTACTTTTTCTTATTATTGTTTAGTCTTCTTTTTACATAGACTCACTTCCCAAAACACTATTTTGAGCTAGCATCGCGATATCTAGGTGGATATATTTCCTCTACGTTTGTTTTCGTCGGATCACCTGGATAGGCCGTCGTTAATAAGAAGAAGTCAATTGGGGATTTTTGGTCCAAATCCCCATATAAACGTCTCATTTGCAGTTTTACGCCACAAAGTTACGGAAGGAGCTAGGGGGCCCACCTGATATTAAGCTGTAACCTCTGCCTATAATAAAGAAACGTCTTGGTTCTTCCCCTACTTAGGTATGGGAAGATCCAAGTTAAATTGTGTTGCGCCCGCAACTTTGAGATGTAGGCGAAATGTCTCAAGTGCTGTATAATGTTACCGGCAACCACACCTTTCAAACCGGAATACTGTAACGCGAATATATAAAATATATCGTACTAATCTTCAAGATACAGACTACTAGGCCCCAGTTAATAACCATTTACCATTGAGCCACCATAATTTCACAGCGGCGATGATTTAAACACGAATTTGCCTCCATGATGTATTCAGTTGCAACTAGCAATGTCGTTCCACGCCTGACGAGCAAGCGTGTGGAACGCTGTGAATGTGAGCGAATCAAGTGTGGACGGTGTAGCACGAGCGAAGGCGAGGCAGCTCGCACTTTTATGTGATAAAGTGACGGAACGAGCCGATGGCCCACCAAGTGTTATGTTGTAACCTGCTTAAAACGAGCAATACTACTTGGAACCTCTACCTACTTAGGTACGACAAGACCCAACTCGTATCGTATGCTCTGAGAGGTGAAGGAGAAATGTCTCAAATGCCTGTAATTTCACCGGCAAACCCACCTTTAAACCCGGTAACACGCTTGGCTGCAGAAATGTGTATGGGGTCAGTTCTTCCCCAGTCGAACTTGGATTTGACAGAACTTATGCTGCTGCTACTGAAAGCACTGATCTTTTTCCTGCGAGCACAAAAACCAACGTTCCCCAAGTGTGGACCCAGTAGAGATTGTATACGGCGACGTTCATACTATATATCTTTATAACCTGTCTCTAGCCGTGGATATGTATCTAAGTTTATGACACCGGGTTTTTGATGAAGGGCTTGAAACGTTGAAGGAACCTGTGAGTCGTTGTATATTTCTTATTCCATTTTCGTGTAACTTGTCGTTATTGTGTGTTACTTCAGCGAAGTATTGTGTTGCTACACTTAAAAACTTTGAGAGCGTGGTGGTCTAGCGGTACTTACCCCCGAGATTCAATCCGGAGGTCGCCGGTTCAAATCCCGACGTGCACCTATGAGTTTTTCGATTGAAAAATGTATGTGCGCAATACCACGTTCTCAAAACGGTGAAGGAAAACATCGTGAGGACATGTCCTAGAACCTAGAACTAAAAATTCGAAGACATGTGTCGAGTGCACGAAAGGAGCCTCTTTGAGGCGCACTTACAATCCTTTCACCACACTGGTTCGACAGAACCGGTGACTCGAAGAAGAAGACACTTAAAAATATTCGGTAGTTAAATAATTTTAGATCTAAGGTTCCCAAATCGGAAAGTGTACCCCTCCAGTAGAGTCTTTCTGTAATAAACTTTTCCTTTACTCATGTCTTGTACGTTAAATCATAATATAACTTGTTTTAAAATAAATTTAAATTTAATCCTTTCCCCACACCCCGGTTCGAGAGAGAGCGACTAACACGATTAGTAGTAGTATTATCATGTCCATATCGAGAGGCTAACTACAACTACACTTAATCCTACATTTAAACTTATAAGTGTTTATAATGTATTTTTTTTTGCTATTATAAGTTCAAACTCCTATAAAAAGCAGGAATAATAGTAACCATACTCGACCAGATCATTTTACGATCAGTAAAAGTAAAAGACTAAAACTAATTTGGTTTAGATCGTTTACCCTTATTAAACACTTATAATTTGCTGTTTTGGCGAGTGATCATTTCGTGCTTGAGTTTTATCCGAGCTATAATACTGACTGAACTTTTGTTGGCATGGTTTCAAAATGCTATATTGCAATAATTACTGATACATTTTCATCGTCGCTTCACCCAGTCGGAAGGAGACCAGGAGTTTCCAATTATAAAGATGTTCGTTTGCGATATCTCAGCGTGAAACGCACTGTCTAACACCCCTAAACACCTCTAAAATATTCCTGCCTGTCCCTTATATGGAACAAACTGCACATATATAAAATGTCCTCGTCTTTGCAGGTCCCGAATATGGCACAATGGAAGCTGCCTGGAAAGGCGGCATGGTGGAAGCTGAACGTCTCTCCGACCTGCATTTGAGCGTGCGGGATAGACTCGTCAACGACGTCATGGCACAAATCAAGAACTGGCAGAAAGATACCTACCACAAGGTAAGATATAGCTAGAGACGATGAAGAAAAAGATAGTCATCTATTACTTCTATATTATGGAACCTGTAGATACAAATGCCTTCAAACAGCACATTTTTTAAGACGGGGATACATATATTCGGAACGATAATAAGTTAAAGGTGAGAAAGTTGGAAATCCATTAAAGTAAAACTTTTTTTTTTTTTTTTTTTTTTTTTATGTAATACATTTACGGAACGAGCCGACGGCCCACCTGGTGTTAAGTGGTAACCTCGGCCCATAACAGCCGATGCGACTTGGGTCCTCCCAAAGTAGGTATGACAAAACCCAAGTCGCATCGTATGCGCCCGTAAATGTGAGACGTGAAGGTGGAATGTCTCATGTTACTGTAATTTCACCGGCAACCACACCTTTCAAACCGGAACACAGTAACGCGAATGCGTCACTGCTTGGCGGCAGAAAAGGGCATGGACTTGTGTTAATAGACTTATTTGAACTAAATTCGAACCATTTCAAACCATTCCTGGTTTGAAAAGAGTTCTACTTATTCATTTTTTTGAGTTTATATGTGTTATTTATTGTTATTATCCAGTTTTTGTATTATTTAAACATTATGAAATTTAAATGTTAATTTTATTTAGTTTTTTTTCATTATGCTAATATATATTCAGACGATTATAATTCTATACATATATTACGCGTGCACCTCCATCCTTTGTGCACTTATGAATATTTTTACATTCCAATGATGGACCTTGCTTATTATCATTGAATGATAACTTTGCGCCAAATCAACATCAAATTTGTGGCAGTGGCATATGATGCTATTTGGCATCTATCCCAGTTGCGTGCTCATCGTATATCGATACTATATCGTACTCATCAGTCATTTGCTCTTATGATCTCTCTGATGTGTATTTAGTATTACCTTCTTTTCCGTCTTCACTCGTTTCTTCATCAGTGTACTAAATGTTTGCTCCAGCAGAATGTGTTTGCAATATTGATAAGAAAAAGCTACTCAGGGGCATATTGCTTAATAACCTGGTATAAGTGCTTCTGAACTATAACATCGACGTTATATATGCTTTTATTATTTAGAATTGATTCGTCATTATCTGTACGGAGAACGTCAGTATGTTATTGATTGTGATATTATTTGACTATCCGTTTCACTATCCGTTTCACTATCCGTTTATCAGTTTATCTTACCCAACTCAGTTCAGGTACAGACCAGAATTATGTAAAGGATACTTCTCTACTGTGGAAGTCAGTTGGCGATGATCCAAGCTGTACCTGATACTGGCAACCGATGTTGATAGTCAATATTTGCATGCCTTTGCCGGTTAAAATCTGGGTTATTCACTTCTTACTTACTACTTCTGCTAAGTTATATATGGTTGATGAAATCATATTGTTGTTACTTTTGTTCATCTTCTTCATTTTTAATGAAACATGAGTTGTTGAGTTCCGTTGTTTTATTTATATTTTTCTAATCCTGTGTTAGATGTGTCTTTTTGATCCTTTTTCGGTAATAGTTATGGCGATTAATTTATTTCGCTTGTGATTAAGTGTCACTCAGGTAGAATTGGAGTAAAAATAGTAGAATGAAATAGGTGATAGTAAAATTATTGTTATAACTGGTATACGACACATACATTAGTTATAGAAATTCGCAGAATTTATTTCCTGTACTTAATTCATAGTATTTTTACTCTATTTGTGCTTAGTAAATAGATATGATTCAGCAAGATCCTGTTCATTTGATAAGATGCCGTTCTATAATTATGATAAAGTTTGTCTTTTGTGTAGTTAGTGAAATAACAATAATTGGATGCCTTTATGACAATGCAGCCTGGATTAACACCGCGACGGTTAACGGTATGTTCGTATGGACCTTTCCAAAATATGCACGTTCCCTTAAAATTGGTTGCATGCTGTCCATAATGTTTATTTGAATCAAAAATATGCTTTGATTTTGTATAATTGTTATGTACCGTTTTTTTAATTCATAAGTATTGTGCGTAAAACGAGCTTTTTGTTAATGTTCGTATGTATTAACTTTTCAAAAAATTTTAGTACCGGGGCCAGGAGCTTTAAGTGAAATAGACTCTTCAAGAGTAAACTCTAAAAACAGAAATGTGTGTATTGATGAAAGTATTCCTTCAAAATGTTCATTTAGTACGCGAATCACATTGATAAGTCTTAAGTCTCTAAATGTTGCGTAAGTATCATTTTTACTTTCAAAAGTAAATAATGTAAATATACGCACTCATTTGAATTGTAACTCTTCTTACTCATACTGAGAATACTAAATGAATAGAAAATCACTAAAAAGTATTTACATATCTGAATGCTTTACGTATGACTCTCTCATTTGTATTACGTTTTGTCTTGTTTAGTTCACGTAACTGTATTTAGATCACTTTTTTATTCCGGTGCTTTTGTCGTTGATTATAGTTTCGAGCTTAGTCAGACAGCTTCATCATTTTCGCTTGAATCTGTCTTGTTTTGACTATTAGGTATATCAAATACGATTATATAGGTGCGTGCAAAATAATATAAAATATTAGTATGATTTTTATCTGCCAAAAATACTTAGCGCTTCCCGTGCGACGCCGGGGCGGGCCGGTAGTCCTTACTTAAATAAAGCTATAATATCTTGTATCTCGCGGACGAATAAACGGACGTAACAAACTTTTCGCACGTACCAAGGACTAGTATTATTAAGTTTAGTTGGAGATATATGGGTGGCAGTGAGGCACACGCCACGTAGCTCTTCGCTCCGAGAATACCTAATAGGTATTACGGGGCGTTCATGTTTTATACAACACACGATCCGCTGCCTACTCCTTTAAAGGAGACCCGATGGACGGAAGCGGGCTGACTGCGAGACGGTGATGTTCCCCTAACTTATGTCTACGTGCCGCCGCATATAGGGGTCGGCTGAAATAGTGCGCAGCTGTCTAATAGGTATCGCATTAAACAGTAGTAGGATAGATTCTTGTACGTTTATTTATGACTTTGGTATTCGGTATTTATTTTATACTTGTTGCGCCCCGCGGGTGAGTAAGTCAAACTCAGGAACACTGCTCTTTTCCGGGATCAAAGTAGCCTTTGTGTTAAGCCAGGGTATAGGCTATCTTGATACCAAATGTCCAAATCCATTCAGCCGTTTGAGCGTGAAAGAGTAACATCCATACATACAAACTTTCACGTTTATAATATTAGTAGGATATATTTACTGACAATAGACGATAGAAGAAAACTTTATTTCCATTGAAATGTTAAATAAATCTTGGATTCGTAAATCGGTCTCAATTTGTTAGAAGTTACATGATCACTCTTACTTATGCTAGCTGAGTTTGGCGCCTGGTCAAACCTTATCCGACCCTCCATGGGGAACAAGACACTACCTTAAAGAGGGAAAGATGTCTTTTCACGAGTAAGATCCTTTCTACAAGCTTGAAAGAAGGCAGTAGAACTTGTGCCAAGTTAGACAGGGGAAGCACTGCCACATATCTATTTCCGCCGCTAAGCAGTGACGCATTCCTGTTACGGTGTTCTGGTTTAAAGTTATGGTTTCCAGTGAACGCGAAAATGCATTACTGCTTTGAGGCAGAAATGGGTGTGGTGGCAGTACATCCACTGAGGAACTTGGCGTGTCGGTACCTACTCAGCAGTGGTTGCTACCGACTGATAGATAGAACGATATATGTCCGTACCAACGGCGACACAGGAAATCCTAGCGCGGAGGGTGTGATGTAAAGTTTTCACAATCTTAATGTTGTCTGTAAACGTGTTAATGTTATTAAAAAGTCAGATGTTAATTGCGAGGCCAAGTATGTACGTAATAAACATTACAGTCGACGTTGCAAAGGTGATCATAATAAACGTTTCAAATAAATGCAATTTGTATACAATCGAATTAGTATTTTGCAATATGGACGTACTTTTTACGAAATTGCTGATCTTAGTACTGTTCAGAACACTGCTTTGAAACTGTGGAGAATCAGGCTACTGGGAAATCGCTGTACCAGTAGCCTAATTAATAAGTCTTCAATTATCTATATCATAACTTTTCGTAGACGATTTTTTTTTATTTAACTATTAGTTAAGAACTAGAAGATGGCAATTGTACATGTATAGTTCGTCCGGGAATACAGTGCACCTTACTGATCTCTGCCGCCAAATTTAAATATCATTATGTGTTCCGGTGAAATTACTGAACACCCTTCGATATGGGGTTGTTTGCGCTGAGCATTTTAATCTATCTTTTGTAAGGCACATTTAAATAATTGTCACACTACCCGGCCGCTATACAAACCAAATAAATACGATTTTTTTGTAAATTCACAAAACCAGCTGCTAAAATTTAAAAATAGCTTTACATTACATCATTTAAAGTCCCATTTACTAGTCTAACTGATACTCTATTTTTTGGTTCTTACAATATAATATAAATACAATAACAATAATTGATTAGCAGTTAAGATGGAAAACATTCGCTATGGGTTGGCTGTAGGAAGCAAGATTCCTGCGATCAACACAGCAGAAGCTTTCGGAAGCTGTGTCATCTGTACATCCGATACACTTTATATAATTGTGTCACATTATCCGTCTGCGATGCAAAGCTCTTGACCGTAGTAGGACGCGGTCAGGGCAACAAACGACCTTCAGTATGCGACGGGGGCGGTCGGATCCTGCGGTCGATGTTTGGGAGCGGTCGATTTATGGCGCGTACCAAAATGCGTAATGCTCTTTTGCGCGTAGCGCTGCCTTGTATTTTTGATTGGAATATAAGTAAATAAATATTGGTGGATATTTCACACAGCGCCATCTAGCCCCAAACTAAGCATAGCTTGTTTGTGGGAGCCAGGCAACAAGTAGGATACTTATAACTGGTTAGAAGCTTTCTGACTACATCTCGATTTCACTAGATAATAAAATAATAATAATATTAGTGGACAATCCACACAGTGCCATCTAAGCCCAAACTTAGCATAGCTTTTACTATGGGAACCAGACAACTGATAGAATACATATATACTATGCTTACCTGCTATGTAGTGAAATCGAGATGTAGTCAGAAAGCTTCTAACCTCTTATAACGCAGGACACTCTAGCTACCTTATTAATATTTGTATCTTCGTATGTTCCTCATATTATTCAGCTATTATTAGGAACATGTTCAACTTTCTTGTTCCTTCTCAAACTTAATTAAAACTTGGTTGCATTTAATGCACATTATATAAATAAATAAATATTGGTGGAAATTTCACACAGCGCCATCTAGCCTCAAAGTAAGCTAAGCATAGCTTGTATCATGGGATCCAGACAACTGATATATAAATACACAGACATAAATATCTATATTCGTCACACAAATATTTGTCCTGTGTGGGAATCAAACCCACGACATGCATATAAGGCAGGGCAGGCCGGTCAAATGGTTATATGGTTGAGTGTGCGCTACACACCACACGTAAAATGATTCACGGTCGCTTATTGTTTGCTAAACAATCGTTCGCTACTGTGCATGCCTGCCTTATGTGCTGAGGTATTGAGTATAATGATGTAATGGGTAAAAATTACAATGATTGCTGTCTGTTCGGTTTGCCGGTTGATAATTGCGCAAACGTAATCGTGCAAGCTTAGTCGCTCGTTTGACAATGATCAATTGCCTTGTTGAAACAATTTTATGCTCCTCCTAACTGTGATTTCTTGAATCCAGAATGTATACATGATTTTCTTTCTATCGGGGAAATTCTGCTCGGTCATAGAGAAAATCGCAGAAAGACGCTTTGTACTCAGTTTTAATGTAAATAAAAGTGATATTTGTAATAAGAATAATATTGGTGGACATTTTACACAGCGCTATCTAGCCCCAAAGTAAGCTAAGCATAGCTTGTTTCGTTGGAACCAGACAACTGATATATCATACTTATATATTTTTTAAATACATATTAACACCCAGATACAGAACAAACATCTATGTTCGTCACAAATGTTTGTCCTGGGTGAGAATCGAACACACAACCTACAGCGCAGAAGGTTGAGTTACTACCAACTGAGCTGTGAGGCCATGCACAGAGGATGGCGTACAAAAAAAAATTGAGCTAAATTGAATTCGGGTACAAATCCTCCCCATTGTAACCAATGTATTTGGCGGATGTATTTCACCCCTGAACAAACGTGAAGTTTCCTTGGGCGCAACCTTTGAAACGATGCTATGCTGTAAATATATACATAATTGTTCATACCGACGTCTGCTTACAATTTGTTGGTCATGGTTTGGTATCCTACAGTAGATTTGAACATCATAGCATAGAAATAAAGTAATGTATAAGGTCAAACGCAACCCTTATTAAAAATGTTATATATCGGGGTCAACCTTAGCCGGACTGTTTTCATAGTGTCAGATTAATTTTTAACGACAACCCTTGCCCTCGAGTCTGTTACGACTTAACGAGGTAGTCACGAAAATAAATTAATTCAATATAAAAACTTTTCTATTTTTTATGCAACACGTCCTAAAATCAATCAATCATTTTTGTAATTGTTTACGATTAGTTACGCATTGTTTTCCAAATTAACGCTAAATCGATTATGCCCGAAGGGTAAATACTGATTTATAACCTCCGCCGAATATAACTAATATATATTTAATCGACAACTAAATAGCTTGTTTAAACCACTCCACTCATAATCCATCATTTGACTGGCCTCATAGCTCAGTTGGTTAGTAACCCTACCTTCTGCGCTGTAGGTCGTGGGTTCGATCCCCACTCAGGACAAACATTTATGTGAAATTTGTAACATTGATGTTTGTTCTGTGTCTGGGTGTTAATATGTAGTATATGTATGTATTTACAAAAGAAAAGTATATAAGTATTATATCAGTTGTCTGGTTCCCATGATACAAGCTATGCTTAGCTTACTTTGGAGCTAGATGGCGCTGTGTGAAATGTCCACCATTATTATTATTATAATTATAATCATCTCAGTACTAATGAATCAAAAATAAATAAATCTTATAATTACAAGGAATATGGACTTTATAATCTTAATAGTTTGTGTTTTTATCTCATGCTCTTGGAATGTGGCCAAATGTTTACACGGCGAGGTAAACAAAGTTTGGATCATAGCACTTTTCGACCGTCGAGCCGGAAATCGGTTAAGAATCAGTGTATGTATCAATAACATTAAAAGTTATACCATAAAGATTGGAAAACATGTGTGAATTGCACGAAAAGAGCCACTTTTAAGCGCACTTTAATCCCTTTAATCGCACTTTAATTATGTTTTGAATATTATTGATGTTCCCAAGCTATTTCTTTATGAATTTTATGGAAATAAAGTTTTTGACTTTAATCTAAAAATAACGATTGAAATTTTGAAATAATAGCTATTACATTTTTCCTCTCCAAGAATTAGTTTATCTAGAACACTGCGTCTGTCCGTTATCTTACTAATGTTGTCTAATTGTTATGTGGTTACGTTAATTGTTTTAGATTAATTATATTGAAATAGTTTTTATCTTAATTGGCCTCAGATACGGACATTCATTAGTGGGGTTCTATATTTTTCTACGATAGTACTGTCGAATTGATGCTGTATCGAATTTTATTTATAATCAGATATACTTGTCTCATCTTGGTTTGGTTAAATGTTTTAGGAGCCTCTATGAGGCGCAGTTTAATCCTTTGATCACACTGGTTAGAGAGAGCCAGTGACACCAAGTAGTAGAATACCCCTGACTCCTATTTAGATACTGTGTAACTTTACCGTCTTAGATGCTTCTATAAATTCTATACGTATACGAAGACACCTCGACTGTAGCAATTTTAGTAGAACTCTCGCCAAGTTCGTCCGGGGAAGTGCTGCCACCATGCCCATTTCTGCTGCCAAGCAGTAACGCGTAAGGTGTGGTTGCCGGTGAAATTACAGGCACAAGAGACATTCCACCTACACGTCTCAGAGTTACGGGCGCATACGATGCGACTTGGGTCTTGTCGTACCTAGTAAGGGAGGACCCAAGTCGCATCGGTCGTTATGGGCAGAGGTTACCACTTGACACCAGGTGGGCCGTCGGCTCTTTCCGTAACTGTATCACATAAAAAAAAACATAGTCGTATGTGAAAAGTCTATACTTTAGGGTACAGTCGTTCAAAGTTTCAAATATGATTAAAGTGAACTGAACACATACCACTTTTTCCACTTAGAAAAACAAAGATGGTTGATTTTAGAGATTTAATAATTTACGGAGGCATTTATATTTATATTTTTATTCTAAGGTCTTTTATGCAATAAAATGAAAATCGCAAAAATGTACATCCGACAATGTTAATTGCTACAGTCGACCTGTTTATTCACTTTCATTTGTTAGTAAATGTAACTTAACTACATTTCCACTTTTAATTGCAAAACTCATCAAAGCGGACTCCATACATTTCCGTCGGGATGTCGATTTCATTATTGCAAAAGTAGTTTTCAATAACGATGTCTCGGAACCTGTTCAAATAGTTTGCCAATATAGACCTTGATAATTAATGATCTTTTTATTAATAACCTTATTTAAATAAAAAATGATAATTTATAAATGCGTAGTAGTTATAACTGTTAGTAGTTTGGATCTCCAACGAACTATGTCGGATTATAATACGATACAAGAACCACATGCCGAATGCGTAACTGCTGTTGCCCGCGACTTCTCCGCGTGGAATTCGGTTTTATCACGCACCCCTGTTTTACCCCTCGGAAAAGTAACCTAAGTTACTCCTTGTTACATCAGCTATCTGCCACTGAAAGTCCCGTCAAAATCGGTTCAGCCATTTCAGAGATTAGCCGGAACAGAGAGAAAGACAAATATTTAAAAAAAAAATGTTTTGGTATATACCGTGTATACATCGATATGCACTTAGTAAAAAGCGATTATTTTAATATTACAAACATACACTCCAATTTTATTTATTTGTATAGATGATATTAAGGAATCATATACAGTTCCCGATATTACAGAATAATGGTTGCTAATGAAGTACTCATTAGGTAATTAACTAATTCAGTTTGTTCTTCGGTTCCCTCTTTGTATAGCTTTCTTCGTCCATTGAATTAATTATACGATTAACGCCTCTCTTATTACTGGAAGCGGGCGTGGTCTTGTTAACTGTGTGCGTTCGAATTACTGATGATGAGTAGGTGCCGGTGAAATTGCAGGCGCATGAGACGTAACATCCCCGTCTCGGGGTGGAAGCAACGCAATGCGACTTGAGTCATCTCGTACTTTAGTGGAGAGGACTTGAATCGTATTTTTGTCTATGGGCGGTGGTTAACATCAGGTGGGCCGTCAGCTCGATCCGCCACCAGAATAGCATAAAACAATAACTGTTAATTAAGAAATATCGAGAAATAAATTTTGAGTGGCAGTTCTGTTAAATTAGCTCGCGTCAAGAAATGCATTACATATAGGTACTAGTTATTGCAGATAAGCAGACGACTGCCAGTATTGTTGTACATGCTATTTTTGTAAACCAGGTCAAACAGTTTTTATATGTACTCTCTATCTGGCTAGAGAACTGTGAGTATCCGTTCATATCGTCGGCCGGATTACCAAAACATTTTCACAATCACGTGTTATATTGTGTTACTTACTTTTTTGTTAATACATACATAATAATATGATACATATTTCCAAGTCCTAGGTGGGAATCGAACCCACGACCAACAGCATAGAAGGCAGGGTTACTACGAACTCAGCTGTGAGGCCAGTCAATTATTATTTATTTAATAATTATTAAATAATGAACACGTGTGAAAAAAACACATGTGTGAAATTTAATAATGAGCCTGAGGTATCCCACTGCAGGGCAAACTGGTTCTCAAGGGTCTCCCCTCTCAACTTTTTCCCATTTGAGAAAAGGGGTTTGGACAGTATAACCCACCGCGCTTGTCTAATACGAGTTTGTACTTTTCACGGGTAATTAGTCCCCAGGGCCTACTTTGGCTCTTGATACTACTTTTGGCTGACTTAGAATGTAAATAAAAACGTAATGTAAAATACCGCGCAAAATATATAATAAATAAGTATTCCATCAGTTATCTAGTTAGTGTGAGCTAGACGGCGATGTGCGAAATGTCCACCAATATTTATTTATGCTATTGATTTTGTTATACAAGTATATTAATAAATATATTATATTACATGTATTAAATAGTGTTATAAACGGGCAATTTTTGCAGTGCTGGGTGTAGTCGGCATTATTGTTCTGGGCTATGTAGGTATATTTCGAACATAGCTAGCCCAGATTGCAAAATGAAATTTTCGTTCAGAAAAGGCATAAAACTCATCTAATAGGATAAGTGGACGGTTATCTGTTTATATTATCGAGATTTAATTTTATTTGTTCTTGCATCACATATTACAACGCCCGCTCGCCCTAGTGTAGCGCTAAGTTCGTGTGTTCTGGCAAGATGCCAGATATTTTCTAGGGAAAGAGTGAAAATAACAGCGGTGACCTTTACCGGCCTCACCTTTGCAGTCCAGATGGAAACGGGCTGCCGAAAATCTCAGGTCAGCAGTGCGGGAGCCCTATTTAAAAACCTAATTCATACTCGATCGATACATTACATTACTCGTTTATTCAACTGTTTAAACAGTTCGAAAATGAAATCAATAAATAGATGGTTCCAATAAACTTAGTTCTTTTTATCAATATTTATACTATTTTTATTAGAAAGTCACTATCATTTAACAGTAGTTGAATTAAACATAATTGAAATAAAGTAGATAAGCTGATAGTCGCTAATAAGTCCTAATTACTTTATAACCTATTATGTATATTTTTTAAATAATGCTTTGGTACCTATATAGTAGCATATTAAGGTCTGGGTCAATTTAACTACCTATGGACGAAATAAAGACTTGTTAATAAAATAATAAACCCAAATAAACTAACACCTACTGTCATGGTCAAAATTATGAAACGAACAATTCTGAAAGTGCATTCTTTCGAAGATGGTGAAACGCACAAAATTACTATAATATTTCTGGATTGCGTGCAAATACTCTTACAAAATATGCGCCGACCGAGATCATTAGAATGTATAACACTCATTAAAATTGCGTAAATTTATGATAACGAAGCGCAAATATGCGGAAAAGTATACACCTCTTATGAGACAAAACTAATCTCTGTAGATATAACTATTTTGTTACGGAGATATACTACCATATACCAAATGAGTTTCAGCTAAATGTTAATGTTTTAGCTGTCATACATTCATTAATTCCAGACAACCCTACGTACTGAGAGAGTTTCTCAATATTAAATGGCTGTAAAAAAATTCGCTTTATCAAACAATATATACTTTTTGGGTAATCAGAAACGCCCCAATACATATCAGATATTATCTTTGTAATCATATCAGTATCGACACTTACGAGTGGCAGATGTTATCAATCACTCGATAACGACCCTTTATTTTCATATCAACATACACCCGAAATTAGCATGAAATAACTAGAGAAATCGACTATTGACCTACCATTTAAATAATAGGCAAGATTTTAAAACTTAATGTAAGTAAGCTAGCTCTATCTGTTGGTCAGCGCCAAAACCAAAAGACCCATTTTGATAACGCTATATCGCGTGATGTGTCTTTATGTCCCGCGTGACAATATTAATTATTTTTAAAATGCTACCCAATAATAATGTAATAAAAGTGTAACATTATCACATAATTTAATCTTGATTACTGGTTTAATTAATTACATTGTTTGTAAACCTGTAGTTTTAAAGATACATAAAAAGTATTGAACGGAAACTTTCAGAATTTAATGTTTAAAAATAAGAGCGGAGTCAGGATCAAAGAGCTACTGGATCAGAGAGACGAAACTAAAGAAAATATGGATATACTGTGTGAGGAATGATATGAAAAAAAATAGAGTGAATGATGCGGTAGCTATCAGTTTTAGTGCGTATCAGGCTGTACGTAATCTGTTCTTTGTATGAATAGCGGCATAATCGCTGATAAAGGTTATCTCTCATCCGGATTATGACATTGAATTGGTATTCCGAAATTCCTTTTCATTTATGTCAGAATTCTGAAATTTCTGAACAATTATGTCATTTAAGGTTGAATTTTTCGATTCCCAAATAAAATATGTAATAGCTATAACCTTTCAAATAAATAATAGGTGCCACAGATACACACAAAAACCTCTCTTTTTTCATAGGTGGTTACAAAGAAGACGTATATAGATACTATTTCTTGGTCAACTCTGCTATTTATAGAATTTTATAGATTGAAAAATCGGTCCCTAAATATGTATTTTACTAATAATATAAGGGGTAATTACTTAAATCGTTTATTAGAACAGCTGATTACACCAAATTAAATGTTCCAATTAACAAGAGTATCGGTCGTGCAATATGTACATTTGATAATACTTTGATAATAATGTGTTTTCTTACTAGGTACTTACTACTGCCACAAGGTTCAATTCTTGGCCCATTTTTGTTTTTAGTTTATATCCATGTTTACTTAGACTTTTTTGCGGACGACACGTCTCTTATGTTCCAAGTTGACAGGTTTAAAGATAATTACGGTTACGTAAATGATAAAGGTTATCTAAAGTTAGTATCATAACTTTTAGATTGGTTCTTTGATTGATTGATTGATTGGTTGGCACCATCATTTTCTTCGTCTTTTCCTTTAGATTTTTCGATTTCGCTAATAAGGACTGAGATGGCCCACCACCTCTTGTAAGTGGTAGCCTCTGCTCATAACAAGCAATGCAACTTGGGTCGTCTCCTATTCAGTTACAACAAGACCCCCAAGACACAGTAATGCGAATGCATTATTGCTTGATGGCAGAAATAGGTATGGTTAGCATTGCGTACTTCCCTGGACGAACTTAGAAGTCATGTTTTGCCCTTATCATATTTGCCTATAAGATGATCACATTTGACAGTCAAATATCTGTCTATAACTTTTGAAAATAAAGTTTTCTAACCGAATTATGACACAGCTTTCCCTTAGTTAAAATGACGCCGAATCATTTTTCCTTAATTTTAAATAGTCTCTTAAATTGTTGTGTTTTAACCCAATGAACATAACATTAAAATATCCTTAGTGATAGAATTATTTATCCTTCATGTTTATTATTTATGCTCGCAAGTATTGCGCACGTAGCTCAAATTTCATAATGTGTTGGTAAATGGTTGTGTAAATAATGTACGTGAGGAAACGTGTATAATATTTCATTATGTTACAAGGCCGCGTTCCCTACCTTGACATTGATGGCGGTGATAAAATCATCACTTGTCACGTCTACTTTCACAGTATAGTGTGACCTATTAGGCTTCCTTAGACCGTGCCTAGCGATTCGGGGGTAAAGGCGTGATTTTAGGCTATGTTATGATGGGAATGATTTCTACCTCGCTTATACATTTATCGGTGATAAATATTTTGATATAAAAGTTATTTGTAGGATATTATTGATATTATGAATTCAGAGGTTCTCCTAAGTATTTGCTAATTATGCACTACGCACTACTACTAATACTCTATAATGCCAACCAAACTCTGCTAATGCCACTGGTGCTTTCCAGAAGGAACCATTGTGGTGAAATATACATACGCACATGCAAGCTATGCTTAGTTTGGGGTTAGACAGTGGGCAGAAGTTAACATTTAACAACAGGTGGGCCATCTGCTCGTACAGACATCTCATCATTTAAAAAAAAAAACTAGTTCCTTGTAACCTGTTACTATACTTTTAATTTGTGTTACCTTATGTATTGGTGGCCTTATAGTATATTCCTTTTTATTTTCTTATATCTTGTTGCAAATAAATTCTATGCTATTCTATTCTAAATCAAAAAAATATGTGATTCGGTGACTGATGTCCGCGAAAAATTGATCCCTATAATTCTCATTGAGTATGACATGACATGACATCGCATGGATCGAGCCATCAACTCGCCATCGCCTGAGTGCTGGTCGGTAATAAAGTCCACGCGAGCCTATTACACGCGAACTGTACAATGTCTGTTCAGACATCATTCACATTTAGTGAATCTATCCGCTAAAATAATGTACCCATACCGCCTGCTGATATGTAACGTAGTAATGCAGTATCTAATGACAGCCGATATAAAAAGCGAGGAATTTCTTTTAATATTTGACGGCACGTCTGTAGGGCTAGTTTTAAAAGGGCGCAACTATTTTAGAGCGTGTACTTTCGTAGTGTAGGAAGCGTGTCTTATCGTTCTAATAGATCCGTTACATTAACGATATATTTATGCGGTGATTATCCTGTCGCTTTTGCAACTTAGTACATCTGTACTTTAATTGTTATTTCTGAAATTTCCACGGATGTTTATTAATTCGTTCGAACTTGTTGGTAATTTCGGTGGTAAAAGAATTGCCTTGGCAATCAGATTATTAGAGTTTGTTTCACTGGTAAAATCTTTTAGCAGAGTGTGAGCATGGTAAAACAATGACTGCGATGAGCTCATCACGTATCGCGTCTGTGTTCCCACAATAAAGTTTAAAGAAAAGTAAAGGAAATCAGAGTAATTGGGGACCTTGCCTATCCCTTCGGGGAAATGGATTAAAGCTAGTATGTAAAGATAGCTCACTCGATTAGACCCATTTAGATTCTGCCCGCGGCTTCGCTGGCACGGGATCTAGATTAAAAGTAACCAAATAAATATCTTAATTTCATAAAATAAACACAAATTTCATCAAAACAAACATCCACACAGATATACTTTCGCATATATAATTTAGTCAAGGTTATTCCTTGCTTGCTTTTTTAATAAACCCATAAATATTTAGGAATTTCTACTTTGATCTAGAAGTATTTAAAAAACATATAATTTCGTAATACATATTGCACGTACGATGGAAAATGATTAAATTATGTAAGTACTATTTTGATTACAATATATTTGTAAAGGAAACCGTCTTAATAGCTCCAACAATAAAAACATCGACAAAATCAATCAGGAAGTTCTGAAAATTGAGCTGCCCCGTACACTTTGTTTCCTCAAAGTTCCCAGCTAACGTTAACGAGTCGGAGTTTCTTCAGAACCGTTTAAAACTCTGTCAAACGGCCGTAAACTTGGTCGTTTGTTAAACGTTTCTTCAACGCATACTTGCCTAAATGTTGTATGTTGGCCATGATATAAATATTGTTGAACATTTCACTCAACTCAACGCCACTGGATAACTGATATAATTTATACTTCTATATTTTTTTTAACTTATAAACACCCTGACACAGAATATACTTTTTCGTCATACAAATGTTTGTCCTGGGTGGAAATCGAACTTACAGAAAGCAGAGATACAACCAACTAATCTGTGAAGCATGTCATTCACGGAAACTGGTCACGTTCGGTTGTTATGGGCAGAGGTTACCACTTAACACAGATGGCCATCGGCTCGTTCTGTAACATTATGACATAAAAAATAAATTGTTGGCAGTACAAGCAAGGAAACTAAGTAAACTGGCTAATATTTATATTAGCCCAAACGAGGTTTAAACACTTAGACACTTCGAGCACCCTTCGCGTCGGTTATGGCACAAATTCATTAAGTTAACCGATAAGATGCGAACGTGCGCCCGCATCTCAGGTTGTGTGCGCACCTAATGGAATTAGTAGAAAGTTATTGACATCACGTACTGCGTTACTAAGGACGCTTCAAGTCACTTCCTTATGTGATACTTTATACTACATAATTAATGTAATTTTGATCGATGTAGTACCTTGTCGGCTTATGTTTGCATGTGTGGCATTCTCTTGAAGTATATTTGTTCTTTATTCTTCTTCTTATTATTCTTATTATAAGTATATTTGTTTATTTTTGTTTTTAAACATTAGCGTCAACGTATTGGTTATCGTGTTCTTGGATCTCATCTTCATCATGATTCTGTTGGCTGAACTTATTTTGGGTTAGGACCGAAACAGACAGAATTTTCGAACTGACATACTTGATTCAATGATTTGTCCTAGGTTTCCGTCATATTTTAATCGTGATGGTTTTCTATCACTTTAGAAATTGACTATTGTTGCCTCTCGGACGCCATGCTTATCAGATTTCTAGTTTGATTTTGCGGTTTATCTGTTTACATTTCCTTTGGAGAGAAAAAGACTGACAAATTATGTTTGGTTGTTTAAACCATCATATTTTTTGTCAAATTTGATTTTATCTTATATTACAAAGTATTGGTACCTACGAGAGGCCTTCACAAATCCGTTCCGGCGTAATTATATTTGCCTCAATTGTGTTTAATTTGGTCGTATAATTGTTTTGTAGACACTTGGTCGACCGTATTGACCTTCCATTGTTGTCCGCAGTCAATGATCCAGCTAAAAGAGCGGAAGGAAATGGACGAGGCATTCAAAAAAGCGCAGAAGCCCTGGGCGAAGCTCCTGCAGAAAGTGGAACGTACGAGACTAGAATACCACACGGCTTGCAAACAGGAAAGGACGGCGCAGAACCAGGAACGAAACGCGGGCGGCGACAGCTCGCTCAGTCCAGACCAGGTTAGTGGCATCTGTACCAAAATTACCACGACTGGCCTCACAGCTCAGTTGGTAGTAACCCTTCTGCGCTGTAGGTCGTGGGTTCGATTCCCACCCAGGGCAAACACTTGTGTGACATTTGTAACTTTGATGTTTGTTCTGTGTCTGGGTGTTAAAAGAGGTATGTATGAGCTTAAAAAAAATATATAAAGTATTCTATCAGTTGTCTGGTTCCCATAGTACAAGCTATGCTTAGTTTCGGGCTAGGTAGTGCTGTGTGAATTTTTCACCAATATTATACCATCACATTTAAAGGTACGTAATATGTTGCCTTCGATATCGGGAGATATGTCTTACATAAAATAGTGCACCAAGTATTTGCTTATCGTCCGGCACCTATCGCTTGATTGACTTATCTCTGAAGTCGACGCAAATAATCCCGAGATATATCTTAACCATGTTTCATATTCAGATACTGAAATGATACGAGTGTAGACGGAACACGATATGTTGATGGCAAAAATGTTACGAGGCAGATTTTTAGTACATAATATCGGTGGGGATGCCAACAATAAAAGGGAGTTAAAATATAAAGTAAAATATTAAGTAATAGGCACCGCGCTGGCAATTCCTCGAGTGTAGCACGCGTCTGTAAGCAAGGGTAGCCACTTAATATCAGGTGGGTCATCAGCTTGTGCTCTTCATCATACATAAAAGAAACCTATACTAAATTCGATTTTCAACGCAATTCTTCATGTATAAGGGAGAGCCCTAGTGAATGAAAAGAGACGATGAATCTTGGAACTGTTAAAGTAACAATGATTTGTTGTGTTTCCGTCGTATTTAATTTGAATATAATAATAATAATAATAATATTAAATTAATTTAATATAATATTTAATTAAAATTATATTAAATTAATTTAATATAATATTTAATTAAAATTCACTGTGGATGCATCACGGAAGCCATTTTTATCAGACTTTCAGTTGCCCCAGCTTTTTGTCTCTCTTAATTCATTATGAAGAGAAAGAGATGTAAGACAAAATAATTGGCACTGCGTGAATAATTGAATGAATTTCGGAGCAGTAAACGCAGGTTGCTTAATCATTACTAGAAAACAGCCTTTGGCTTGTTTGTTCTTAATTTTTACCTGCATTTACAGATTTAGGCAAGAATTTCGGTTGAATTGGAACAAATGTTTGTTTTAGTAGTATATATAAACTCATACTCATCGCAAACGTAATCATGACTCTCTTCCGTCCGAAACGAGGTTATACATTTCCGCGTATTCGAAACTCGGCTTTGTGATTCATCCCTTTCACAGCCGCCGTGAATTTATTAGCGAAATCGAATTTATGATTTGGATTTTATACTAAAATGGGTTATGATATCATTTGATAAACATGATTTCTGATAAGTAAAGATAAGATATTTCTGATAATAATTTATCAAATTAAACATATATATGTATTGCGGATTTCTATAAGACAACCACTCTGATATTCCACTGTTAAAAATGTATTTTAAAGCAATCGACATAGCATTCGCTACTGAATTTCTTATGATCTTATAGTCTTTCGTGATATTGATCGGTGTTATCGACGACCCCTGAGTTCTTTGACCACTTGCCCTGCTTTTTACCTCAGACTGTAAATCTATTTCAACTTTATTAATTTGATGTAACGTCTCAATTTAAGTGTATCATGTATGGATGAGATATACTTATCTCTGTTAGCTTTTTGTGTTGTTAATTCATTATTCTGCCAAATTACTCTATTTCATAAGGCAAAACTAGTAGGAAATGCATTTTCGCAATTACATTTTCATTAAAACTGTTTTTTTTATTTACTTATTTGAAATTGGCACCTTCATTACCTTCACCTTAAGATCGTCGCTAGTATACAGGATGTAATAAGATTGAAAATAAAAGGTTTAGTCAAACATACTGGCCTCATAGCTCAGTTGGTAGTAACGTAAGTAATGTTAGTAGTATAATAAAACATAGAATTCCTTAAATGCGATTTTTAGATCGAGGTTACTTTACCACTTTAATCATACGTTCAGATATCGAAAACACATTTAGAATTCAACATTCACACAAAATATTCTCTTTAACGGACTTCGCGTATCTTGATATCTTTATCTAACTGCACCACTTAAGTTGGCTCGTATCTATCCGCAGCAGTATCTTAAGTGCGATTTACATGGTTATTGGCGTAGATACGAATTAAATTCTTGGGTACATATTTATAGACCTAAGAAATGGCAAGCAAATGCTGACTAAAATGTAGAAGGTTCTTAGTCCCTCGCCCAGTTTGTATGTTAATATGGCGATTTGGATCATTTTTTTGGATCAATTGTTTTTTTATACGGAAATGTTACGAAACGAGCCGACGGCCCACCTGTTCTTAAGCTGTAATCTCTGCCCATAACAAGCAATCTGGCTTAGGTCCTCCCCTACCTAGGTACAACAAGACTCAAGTCGTATCGTATGCACCCGTAATTCGGAAACGTGAAGGTGGACGAATAACTGAGCTAAAATATAATCCCAGTAATATTAATAAATATATAATAATAATATTAATAATATATAAATATTAAATAATTATTCCTTATATTCTGAAAGCCAGCTCAAATCTTAACCAGCGAAAGAAGCAACGAGTCAAGGCAGTGATGTAATATTTCGGCGAATATTTATTATATTATCGGATAATAAGAGGACATTACGTCAATGTGTATTGCAGTGGCTGATAAAGGTACTTGTAACACAAACTTATAGCAAGATTTAGTTTTTTTCAGTTTAAAACATTCAGTTTAAAGCAGTAGAACTCACGCGTCCAGTTCGTCCAGGGAAGTACTGCCACCGTGCCCATTTCTGCCGCCAAGCAGTAATGCATTGCGTTACTGTGTTCTGATTTGGAAAGTGTAATTACAGGCACATGAGACATTCCACCTACACGTCTCAGAGTTACGGGCGCATACGATGCGACTTGGGTCTTGTCGTACCTAGTAGGGGAGGAGCCAAGTCGTATCATTTGTTATGGGCAGAGATTACCACTTAACACCAGGTGGGCCGTCAGGTTATTTCGTAACAGCATCGCATTAAAAAAACCTAATTGTAATAAGTTGCGTGCTGTTGTTTCAACTCAAATGTTTCTCACCAAAAGCGGGATGTTATAATATTTTATGGCATTTCGCACTGCTAACTCTGTAGTTTCTCACCATATGATTTCAGTTGTTATTTTATCACATACAGTAGCAAAAAAACTAAAATAAGCTTAAAAAATGGCAATGGTACCTTTACAAAAAGCGTATGTATCTAATCATCTTTTTACCCGGACACCTTTGCTATTAAAAATGAGCACAAATTGCTTTATTCATTATTGTACACAAAAAAATATATAAATAAATTATCATATAAAAAATATGTACAAAGGCGAGCTTAACCCTAAAAAGAGTTTACTTCCAGCAAACCTTTGAGGGTAGAAAACGTTTGTTAACTAAAGGTGGATATGACGACTTACACGAAATTACAAATATATTGTATAAAAGCACAAATTGCTTGTATAATAGATATATATATTGCTAGTATAAATAAAACTTCAATTGAATACATAATGAATACATTATATGTTCAATTGATGGTAATGTAGACCCTATCACAGGCACAATGGTACGACCTACTGAGGTTGACACAAGACGTCTTTGTTGGTTGTTACAAGTAGCCATTGCGATGCCTGTCTCACTCGTACTTTGATATGAAAATAGAAATGGAGCTTATTGTGTTACCTGTAGATTCATAATGGAACGTTTTCATTGAAAATCCAATGAGATTTGTCGCGGTAATTTAGTTCAAAACTAACAGTCCATCATAAGCTTATCGTAGTCTGATTGTAATCGCCAATGCAGAGGAAATTGTATAGAAGAGCAATTGTTTTTGAGATTGACAAATATTTTTATGTATTATGTGGTAGAGATATGAATTAATCAAGTGAGCCTTTGATTCAATAGAATTGAGTTTTGATTCAAACTATTGTATTATTTTCACAAACTGTGTCATCACGCCGTGACATCTCGATATGTCTGTCTGTTTGTTCCGGCTAATCTCTGAAATGGCTGGACCGATTTTGACGGGACTTTCACTGGCAGATAGCTTTTTTTTATTTTATGTAATACAGTTACAGAACGAGCTGACGGCCCTCCTGGTGTTAAGTGGTAACCTCAGCCCATAACAAGCGACGCGGCTTGGGTCCTCCCCTACTAGGTACGACAAGACCCAAGTCGCAACGTATGCGCCTGTAACTGTGAGACGTGTAGGTGAAATGTCTCGTGTGCCTGTAATTTCACCGGCAACCACACCTTTCAAACCGGAACACAGTAACACGAAAGCGTTACTGCTTGGCGGCAGAAAAGGGCATGGTGGCAGTACTTCCCCGGACGAACTTGGCTAGAGTTCTACTGCTCTTAAAGCAAGCTGATGTAACAAGGAGTAACTTAGGCTACTTTTCCGAAGGGTAAAATAGGGGTGCGTGATAAAACCGAATTCCACGCGGACGAAGTCGTGGACAACAGCTAGTACGCAAATAAAACGACGAGAGTTTCCAACGTACACGACGTGTGGCGCCACAATCGATGACGTACGTCACTTCACTTTAAAATTAAACATGCATTAACGTCAAATATAAAAATGACTGAATCTTATAAATACACTTTCAGCTGTTACGCCACTTTCATCCGCCCACACATATATAAAGCATAGTAGCGGGTGCCCGCGACTTCGTCCGCTTGGTATTCGGTTTTATCGCGCACCCCTATTTTATCCCTTGGAAAAGTAGTCTAAGTTACTCCTTATAACATCAGCTATCTTCCAGTGAAAGTCCCGTCAAAATCGATCCAGCCGTTTCGGAGATTAGCCGGAACAAACAGACAGACAGAAAAAATTAAAAAAATGTTTTTTTGGTATATGTACCGTGTATACATCCATATGCACTTAGTAAAAAGCGGTTATTTTAATATTACAAACAGACACTCCAATTTTATTTATTTGTATAGATAACTCTTTAAATTTAGTTTGCAACGTTACTCCGTTTCAATAAACGTTGAATATATTCTTGCGTCTGTTCGAGTCTCTGAATACACCACTCTCCACCATATCTACACCAGATTCCGTTGAAAGATAGTTATGTAGGGGCACACAAATCGATTCATATTAGACTGGCTTAGTTAGTAGTAACACTGCCTTCTGCGCGATAGGTCGTGGGTTCGATTGCCACCCAGGACAAACCTTTGTGTGACGAACATTGAATCAGATGGACGTTCTGTCTGGATGTTGATATGTATTATATGTAAAAAAAAACAGTACTATACCAGTTGCCTAGTTCCCATGATAAAAGTTATGCTTAGCTTACTCAGGGGCTAGATAGCGCTGTGTGAAATGTCCATATTTTTTTATATATTTGTTTCACATTAAACGACCTTTGGATACCATTATCTAGCCTACGGGTTTGTGGACGTCCATTTTACCTTGGGAAGTATGCGCGCTGCAGTGCGTATAAGCTTGTTAGTCTAATGAAGATGCATTGAATTAGTAGCTACTAGCCAACCCACCCGCGATGTTGTCTACATGGATTTGCTTTACATTTATCTGCGACACTTTATTACTTCTGCAGACATCGTTTCTCAGTTATATTATTCCAATATTTTGATATTTCATATTGAATAACGTAATCCCGATGCAAGGCGCCGGTGAAATACGCTATAGACGTGGGATTTTCCAAAACCCTTCCTTATCGAGAGTCTGTCCTGAAAAGAGATTCCCAAACATAATTTTAGATTCGCAGATCTTGTTAATTTCAGAGATTTCGCGATGAGTCAATAAGTGATAAAATCTCTTTTTTTCACGCCTCGATAGAATTATTATGTATAATATATTATGTATAACAGAATGAAATTACGTGTATCGCGAGTTACATAAAACAAATCTAACAAGCAATCACGATACGACAACCCTGGCACTATTATGACATACTCTGAATCAATCGTCAAAATTAATTCACTACTGACCATTTTCGTTTGGCAATCGTTTCAGTCGTCGCTCGACGTGTTTGTCTATCATCGTTAAATCTGCCGCGGGATTTCAGTCATTATGTTTCCACAATGGTTCGCGTGCCATAACAACCATGACATACAAGTTGTGTTGTGACTGGCGACCGCAATGAGGGGTAACACTAACGGTTTACCTGGGCCTGTATTCTAAGATATATCTCGCCTGCGGATGTCGGACGAGCTATGGGAATAGAATGTCGGGCTGGTAACTCTTGGCTTCCACCTGATAGATAGCAGATGAATTGATGATGATGAGCTAACTGATTATATATGAATCAGATCGGTTCACGCAGCGGCGGTCAGGAAAAAAGGCTAACTTTGGATTTCGGCATGTGTTCTGTCCTGTCCTCTCTACCTACTGTCTCACTGCAAGGCCTAGTATAAGATGTAAATAAATAGCGACTTGTGTATAATATAATTATTATATTTATATCAGGACGAGTATCAAATTGTTAATTTAGGTCCGTTTAAAACAAAGAGAAAAGTACTGAGTCACACGCTTACTCATCACGAAATCTTTGAATCATCAAGTCCACAACTATGAGAGTCTCAGTTAGGTCCCTCTACAGGGCGTAAATGCTTAGTTGAGGTTTAAGGGCATTCTCCCTAAAGGGGTAAACCAAATTCCGCGCCAAAAAATCACGGGTGAGTTGGTGTAGTCATTAATATAGGAAATTGACTACAACAGAAATATGCGTTGACAAAACATTTCGATGAAGAATTATTCTCGTGAATCGCGTCTACAGACTTGCGCTTGCGCAACAGTAGGCTGTCAAAATTAGTGTACTCAGCGTGATTGCTTCTGTAATGCGTTGGACGTTTTAACGATGTGTGTCTGAGCTATAAAATGGCTACATAAGCAGCGAGAGAATGTACGATTAATAGATTAAATTTCAACAACATTATTGAATAACGTATTATATGATTAGACAATAGGTGATTTGATCGCAATTGACACGCCACCTTCACCTTATACATGTTATAGGGCCCTCGGCGATTGACTTTAGACGCTATGTACTTGCTGTATCCCGTTTAACGACATTGACAGATACAGAAAATGTCGGCGCAATTGTAATAGCGTTCAAAGCATGAAGTAATTGAAGAAACAGTCTGATCTATCGACCCAATTTGATCAAGTACATCATGACGTCAAAACAATTTTTTTTTTGTATGAAAGTTTTTCGGATGACTTATTCAACGCGGGTAACACCGCGGGGCGCAGCTAGTTGTTTATAACACTGAATTCAACATCCACTAAAACAAATATCAACATTGAAATCTAATTTATCACCGAGCTCAGCTGCTAGTATTAAACAACATTGGAATTAAATTTCAATAAAATGATCAGGGGTTTTTCGTTTCGTAATCTAAAAACGAACACTCCGGTATATTTCTGTGAAAATGATCAAAGTTCTAATTAGAAAGGTTAACGAGTTGTCGAGACTTTTTTGTGTGAGTAATTGCCGCGATATTCATTCACTACAGGCTGGATACTATATAATAAGGGAATCGATCCTACCTTACGACATCAGACCTTCAAGAGTAGGGAAGTTTTTAAAGAGCCATAGCAATTTTTTTTCTCATTTCACTTTTGTCATCTCGAAGGCATAGGATGTGTGGCCAAGGATCGTAAACGCACTCCACGTGAAATGCGATGGGGAGAAAAACCGTGCTATCTGCCTACCCCATCTGGAAACAGGCGTGATTTTACTTATAATTTTTGTATTGCGGTAATGTATAACATGTAGAATCTCGATTTATTTTGCGTGTGTGAAACGTGAATCTGTTATTCCGCTGGGCGTTCGGTTCAAAGCAAAATGACGGCGGGCGGATTTGTGGTCCTGTCTGTTGGTACGTGTGCCTCCATCAGTTCATTAACTAATTACGCAGTGCACACGAGGGGTGTGCCAAAGGGATGTGTTTTAGTACCTTTTAAATCTAACCCCTTTGTTAAAGTATGTCTGTTTTCTATGACTGGCCTCACATCTCAGTTAGTAACCCAGAACTAACATTGTGTGACTAACATAGATGTTTGTTCTGTGTCTGGGTGTTTATATGTATTATGTATTTACAAAAAAGTATATAAGTATCAGTAAAACAATAAAGATAATTATTATTATTATTTAATTATTTCTCCACCAAAATCTTCAATGAAAATATCCATACGAGTATTTGTAAATGGTATCGTTCCATGGCTGTGTAATTACATGTATAATGGTTGAGATAACGCAGGTGCCTCGAAGTAGGACGTCCTCAATACCGCGTTGCGTAACATTGTGTCGCGTCGCGTGGCGTGGCGTGGTGTAGCTCCATTGAGCTCGTGTGCTACCAGGTGGACTGTCACAAACCGGTTGGAACTTTGCCGCTTTGAGTGACATTATACTGCTGGTCAAATCTCAGTAGTGTTTTCGTTAGGGTAAGGTCTTTGCCCTCTGCAAGAAATACACATACATACAACAAAAAAATGTTATGTCTGCATCCGACTTGACCTCTGGGTTCAATCGGAAATCTTAACATTTAGAAGTACATCCTACCTGTATAAAATCGCCTCTCTCTAGCCTCAAAGGTTTGCTGGAAGAGAACTCTTTGTAGGGTTAAGCTCGCCTTTGTACATGTATCTCTTATGACTTTTTTGTATATATTATTCTCTGTGTACAATAAAGAATAAAGAAGAAAGAATAAAGAAGTATTTCGATCAGCGGCCGTGACCCAGCGACACTAATAAGCGGATAATTCTTAGACATTTTAGTTTTCATGAAGCGTTTGGAACAGATTTTATGGAACACACAAATAAATACTACACAGGTAGTTTGTAGAATGTTCTAGAGGCAGACATGTAGAAGAAATTATTGTTTTTAACTTCAGATTACGTCACTTTCACTCTCGCTTGGAAAGAATGCGCGTGCAGGCTACGAGGTAAAGGAAAGATTTTGTGTCTTGATACATTCCATGATGCCTTATCGAGCGATAACATGATAAGATTGTGTCATTCGTGATTCATTGACACGCTTTATCGTTTTATATCGAGAGACGAATTTATTTATTTGAGTTATTACGAAAGTTACAACTTTGTTTCTGAATGATATCTAGTTAGACACTCATATAAGTAATGAGTATTTACAAATCATTTCCGAATTTTTAAAAAAGAGAAACAAATCGTCTTAATTTAAAAAATATTATATATAAAAGAAATGTACAAAGGCGAGCTTAACCCTAAAAAGAGTATTCTTCCAGCAAACCTTTGAAGCTAGAAACAAATCGCCGTATTTTTTTTTAATTAATCTTATTTTATTTATTGACCTAATAATAAGTATTTTTTCTTCATGTATTTTTTCTGCATGAATTAAATAAACAGTTATTTAATAAAATAAACTGCTACCAATAATACATACTTTAGTATTTGTCGAAATTGAGATGCGATTAATAATTGCTTATATTATGTTGTAGCTACGTGTTTTTCTTTTAAACAGTACTTGTATAAACTAGTTCTCAGTATAACAAATAGCTTGTTCAGAATGGAACGAATCTCAATCACCGGCTTGGGTGTGCCTTGGTATCAAGCTATTAGCATTTTGGACAAACGGCCCGCCTTCGCTTCGGCCCGTTTGCTCAGACTCCGACAGATGAATGCGGTAGAAAGTACCCGTTCGGCTAGCTACGGGAATCTGTGTTATCGGTACAATGCCATGGGAAAACTGTTCGGTGAAATTGCACATAAACACCGCGAGCATTCACATAAATGTACTCTGCTCATCGGGAGGAATAATGGAGGCGATCATTCAACATACCTGTAACATTGAGCGTTGCAGGAATGTCGAGTGAGTGGATGAAAATATTTTGTGCAGTTTTATTGAGTGAACTGGCTTTGAAAATGCATACAGGCGCCAGACTTAGCTATATACAGGGTGTGGCGTAATGAGTGGATAATAGGGTACCTGCGGGTAGGGGCCATTGAGGCGGTTCAGAAAAATATTTGTTATGCTCAGTAAAAGTGCCTCGGTTTTCGAGATATTCGACATTTTCGAAATTTAAGAAATATTTCACCCTTCGTCACTATTTTTGGCGCCCAGACTGCAAATGTTTTTTTTTTTCTATCTGTTTTTTGGATAGTATTCTTGGATAGATGTGCTATCGAATGGAAACTATTATTTTTATAACACAAGCACAGTTATGTTTTTAAAATAAGATTTCACTAAAATTTTACTTGCTTTCGAATTTCGAAAATGTCGAATATCTCGAAAACCGAGGCACTTTTACTGAGCATAACAAATATTTTTCTGAACCGCCACAATGGCCCCTACCCGCAGGTACCCTATTATCCACTCATTACGCCACACCCTGTATACGCGAGACCTTATTTTTTTTAATTTACCCACTGACCCCGTCTTTTACTTACATAACTTTGATGTATCCCGATGTGCCGAGACTTTTCAATATCTATTTTACTTCTATTTATCGCTGAAGGAATAGATACCATTTTCTTATTCAACCTGTGTAGCATTTCAAGCATAGCTTATGGAGTAGGTACATCAAAGTTATCAATTAAATGAACTTAGATTACATTTACAATTGGGCCCTTTAGTGCTTTGGAGGACGCGTGACAAAATCTCGACTACTGCAGTCGATTTACCAGACACGCTAGGTGACTGCCCGCTTTTAACATTCCTTAAACACCAGTTTATTACCGCCCAGCCGGAGCCCACTATCGAGTATCGTATTGATCGTAATTTGCAGAAAACGTGAGAGAAGCGTATTACAAAAATGTACTGACGTAAAACTGATTGAGGTAACTGGATGTAATGGTTTTCGATCTACGCTACGGTTCTGTCGACACAAAATGCAGCTTCAATACCGGTAGGATGATTATCAGCTCAACGAGACTACAGTACTCTACTTTGTAATGAGAGTAACAAACATTGATAAGTAATGCTAGCTTGCCCGTTTACTAGGATCACTGTGTCACTGGTGGCATACACACCATTTCTGCCGCCAAGAAGTAATGCACACGCGTTACTGTGTTCCGGTTTGAAAGGTGTGATTGCCGGTAATATTACAGGCAAATGAGACATTCCACCTTGACGTCTCAGAGTTATGGGCGCATACGATGTGACTTGGGTCTTGTCGTACCTTAGTGGGGACCCAAAACGTATTGCGTGTTGCTTGAAAAAGATGGAATAACTCACTGACTAATCACGAAATCTCGTATGTCAAACTGTTTTTTTCCCTTTCAGGATAAACACCTTTCGTTGTCAACCGTTTTCTAGCCTCAAAGGTTTGCTGGAAGAAAATTATTTTTAGGGTTTAGTTCGCCTTTGTACGAGTACATGTCTTATTTTTTTTTTGTGTACAATAAAGAAAGAACACGCTCGCTCAGATGAGATTTTGGGAATTTCCACGCGGTCTACCACTAACTATCCTACTAAATGTATGCTAATTAGCAATTTGCTCACAGTACTCAGCGGATTACCAAAGTAGTTTTGCAAAGCTAAAGCAAAACCCACATAAGTGGGCGCCGCAAATAGAAATCTTGTTGGCTTATCTGAACTTATTCGCATGATATTTGCATAGGGCCACAGGACTCCCTGTCGGGGGGACAGGGGTGTTTGCTGATCGCCTGTGCAAACACGGCTCTGTTTTTCGCAACCCGTTTCAAATGAAATTTTGATTGGAATCGATTTGATTTGATGTCGATACGTGACTACTTGAAACTTGGAGTTGCTTTAATGGATTCATTATTATTATTCGTTATTATTATTATTATTAAGAATAAGAATAAGAATAAGAATAAGAAACGTTTATTGTGAAACTGTGTACAAAAAGATCTTAATTTAATATAAAGTATCAACAGTTTGTCCTCTCGGACATACAATAATATCAGTAAGGTACAAATTGAGAACATAGAGCAAATACCAAACGACAAAATTATTACAACTAAAGAAAAAATATTAATTATTATTATTATTAGGTACCTATGGACGTCTTTGCTTTGGATACTTTTTTTTTTACATGGTTACCAGTGTTAGAATAAAGATGGCGGTTAGTCAGTAATGGCAATTATAATGATTACTTTACGCATTAAAACGGAAAAATCGATATCATCGTTAATAAACGAGAATGATTCATCATTATCTCGCACTTGGATGACATATTTATTCAAGTTATTTTGATTTCAAAATCTAACTACTGAATCGATCTTGATTACTTTTTTATGAGATCAATCTGAATGTCTGTATATCGGAAATTACAGGCACGTGAGACATTCCACCTACGCGTCTCAGTGTTAAGGGCGCATACGATGCGACTTGGGTCTTGTCGTACCTAGTAGAGGACCCAAGTCGCATCGGTTATTACGGGCAGAGGTTCCAGGTGGGCCGTTGGCTCGTCCCGTAACTGTACCACATAAAAAAAGTATTATTAAAATATGTTTATAAATGACAGAGATCTGTTCGTTTATTCGCTATCATGTCCGTTTGGTTAGTTTTGCAGGGCAAAGTAATTGTTGTGTGTGTGTTTGTGATTGGTGTGTCAGATTTAGTGAGGCAATCTGTCGCCGTAGCCGCAATCCGCCGCACGTTTGCCGGCGCCGGCCGCCACACTAATCCAATGGCGTTTTAATTGGCCGAATCACTCGTCCCCTTTCGTGGACACATTTAATACATCACTTGTATATAATTTGTTGACGAGTTTTTGACTGGTTAACATGGCTCTTGAATAATTAATTTATTGGTTGTTTCGTGTGTTTGGACTCATTTAATTCTATTAACATGTGATAGTATTTATTAGGTTATTTATTGTTATGTCTTTTTGCGTTAAATTACCATATATACGGATTATACTATCGTTGAAACATAGACGCAACTCCTTTTGAGCTAATCGTCGCAGTAAAAAGAATTTTACTAATATTGTTTTCATTTGTTGGCACAAAACCAATATCATAATAACACAAATAATTTAGTTTAGGGTTAATTAAGTAGTTAATAAAAAAAGGTTTAAAGTGCCGTAACATTGTAGTTTAATTCCTCCAATCGGAAACTTCACGAGTGCGACGTGCGATATTAATATTCTTAAAAGTTAAGTCAGTCATAAGTCAATCAGTTTCAAAATTTCATGCATATTTACAGCTAAGTCTAGCGCCTATTCAAACTCTATGCGATCGATATTCTACATTACGCATACCAGGAAGATGGATAGTAAAATTACCTGAACTGTTGGTTTTATCAATCAGTCGGTGAATTCGGCGCAGACGAAATTCTTACTATTCGGTATCGAGAATGGCACCGCACTGACCTACAATTGTGCGTCACTGCCAGGAAATTGAATGTCGTCCGGTCGCAGACCTATTCTTGTTATAATGCCATTTTTACTGTGTTCTATTTGTATAGTTATATTATTAAGTAGGCCAAGTTTCACGTGCTTCTAGTGTCACTAAAATTAGTTTAGGACCGGACTTCGTTACGTCCACTCGCCGTTGTTTAGCGGTCGTTATAACTGGGTATTTCAGTATTTTTCTATCCTGCATCCTGATAAACGCTAATTATGAATTTTGTACAATAGATGATAATTCTTAAATCTCTTTTTAGATATGATATCACTGTTTACCATTCGTTGATGAATCATGACTAATGACTTAGGTTGTCGCCCGGGACAAATAATAATAATAATAATAATAATACATTTAATGTCTCACAAAAAAGGAAACAAATATAAAATTACAACAAATGTTTAAATGTTCTGAAAATATTAATTTCGTGTCTGATAATCCTTGTGTGTGGCAATGTAACAGCATGTAAAACTACTACTCGGAAATGATATTAGTCAATTTATAATAATAGGTAATTAATATATATGTTGTATATGCAATAACAGCAGCAAAGTGTATTACGACAACACCGAAAAAACTTTGTTAACGTTTACTTGATGTTACCCAATTTAAATTTGCAACAAAAACGTCCCAACCGTTCGTGAGGTCACACGGGCCGGGCGGGGCGGGGCGCGGTCGCTTTTCAGTATCTGTCATGGACAGTTACTACAGGGGAAAAAAACAAAATAAAAATATTCGCTTCGGATCAAAAATCTTGAAATGGATTTTTTTTAAACGAGGCTATTGAGTTATCGCCGGAGCGTTGAAGTGTACGTGACTTATCGAAGTCGGCGGAAACTGAATTTATATATAATGATAATAGGAAAGCAGTGTAAGACTATATTATTGACAGGTATTTATTTATACCTGTATTTTATTAGCAATTTTAGGAATATCCCAAAAAGTACCTGTTGATGACTTCTAAAAATGAGAATCTCTTATCTCTTCCTCGTGTGGTAGAGTCGCAGTACTACCGGATACTCTAAATGAAATTACTCAACCCAAGCAAACCATAAAGGGACTTACAAGAAAGGCTGCGTTTTGTCTTATTGAAATTGAATAAAAGGTATCTCTTGGGGCAAGGATGATATGTGTAGGTATATACACAAAAAACTAGGAACATTTCCCACCACACAAAAAAGAATTCACCATTTCATTGGTAAGCGTAATTTATCGCAACGTAAAAGTGGAACGATTTAAGAAAAAGCTATATTTTTAATCGTCGTAGAACATTATTAGTCACCCTAGAAATATCGAATACATAATAATGTTCCGATTGAGCTTCCCAAACAACGATTCAGTTACCAAACAGCTTCTTGTATCTTCTTGGGAAACAATTCTTTGTCACAGTCACAATCGCAGAGTACGCTAATAATAAGGTTAACTTTAGACGCGTGTCAGATTCGGATGTGAACCTGCACACCTCTAATTGAAGCGGTCGCCAACTCCGGCAATTCGGTGAGGGCGCGCGTAATGAAGTGGAGAGGCCTATGGCGGGCTCGGAAGCCGCATTTTTGTCGCGCGATTGAATTCGTGCCGAGTGCTCGCGAGGGGTTGGATAGGGCTGTCGCACTTTCATCTGAAGGTTACACGATCGATGATCGTCCGTGACTGAGCCACTAACATTTATTAGTAAATTTTCTTGGTACGCACGAGGAATATCATTCTTATGTGTCAGGCTAAGTTATATGTTGGGTTTTATTCAATTAAGAAGACCCTCGTTTATCAATTCTGACGTCTACAAAACGACAGTTAGTCAAATAAATCTTACATATGCAAATGTTTAATATATACGTGATCTATAACACCGTTGACGACAACCCATTGAATGTGCCTTCTGATGTAGTTCAGAGATAAACGAAAGCCTCACATTTTTTTATATAAATGTACAAACTGCTTAATAGTAACAAAGTTGCAAAGAACAGCATTTCGCACATCTTATGGATTCCTTCTCACACACGGCAGCCCTACAAATTTTTGCTGAGCCAGCAATATTGATGAATGGCACTTCAAATAGGACCCCTTGTAAAGGTGTTGGATTATTCTGACTAGCACCGTAACCCAATTGAGTCTCTACAGATGATATTGTTGATATTTTATAATGTGATTTTGTTCTAATGCTTTCAAGAGAGTGTTGCTGGTAAGAATATGTTGGTTTGAATTGTGAAGTCTTTAGTTGTGTTCGTTGTCCCTATGTTTAGGCTAAATTTTCCCTTTTAAGTTGTCTGAAGCCATTATGACGTTGTGTCCTAGTATTTAATGTATTTTTTTATTGTTTTGGGAAACAGTTTTCATCACCTCGTCCCCTAATAGGCCTAATAAAACCATAATTTTTATCTTCAACTTGAAACCAAATTACGAAAACGAAAGACGAAATATCGTGTCACTGGCTCTTTAGAACCAGTGTGGTGAAAGGATCAATAGGCGCCTCAAACTGGCTCCTTGCTTGCACTACACGTCACAACAATGAAATTTAAACTATGTGCATACGAATACAAATTAAAAAACGAGTTAAACAGCTCTTTTTTTAATAACAAATATGACTTCTTGTCTCGAGTGATGGTAAAAATCAACGTTTCGCTCAGCCCTATCGAATCGACAGATTTACATTTAAACCTTTTACATGGAATTTGTGATCGAATGACTAGTCTAGCAGCATTCCCAATGTAACCATGACATTAAACTCGCCTGTCCTGTCACCTATCAGCTCTGATCTGGTAGTTGATAACCTCATTAACGCACTCATTATCTTATACTGTGCATTTACGAGTAACCTTATAGAAGGCCTGTAGAATCTCCTCAATACAATTACTTGTCATGTATGGAACTTCTACTTTCTACATTCAGACTGTAGAAAATTTTGGACTCCATACTTGCTGTTACTGTTCAGAATTTGCGGGTATTTTGGGAATAACGGTGATTTCGAGACCTTCTTTCTCTAGTATGATACATCACATTTCAGTTAGAATCAGAATCAATATATTTGCATAAAGTCTATGTAAAAGATGTTGTGTCATCCCTAAAATCCGTTGACATCCAGATCTCAAAGCTGGATTCCTTTTTTTAAAGTGCGATTCTGAGGCGTTTGAAAGCTGAGCATTTTGGCAATTTTATCAATCTTTCATCCAGTATCCATTATCTCTTAGAACATCTGAGATGTTGAAGTCATACCTATAACTCACTACTCATAGTAACATCCTGATCTCATATCATGAATACTTTGAAGTTGAATAGTTTCTAAGTTGGTTCCATTAAATATGGCAGATGTTCCCCTTTTAATTGCATTATGGAAATTGATCCCGGCCCTCTCTGTTACATCAATAATTCAGAATGGAACTCGTCGCTTCAATTAACCGTTTGGATCGGCAATCACATCTTGTTTAACTCTGTGGTATATCGATCAATTCACTGTTGATGTTAAATATATTATGTACGGACCGAGCAGATGGCCCACCTGGTGTTAAGTAGTAACCTGTACCCATAGCAAGCAATGTGACAATGGTCCTCCCCTACCTAGGTACGTCAAGACCAAAGCCGCAACGTTGCGCCCGCAACTCTGAGATGTGTAGGTGGAATGTCTCATGTGCCTGTAATTTCACCGGTAACCAAAACTTTCAAACCGGAACACAGTAACGCGAATACGTCACTGCTTGGCGGCAGAAAAGGGCATGGTGGCAGTACTTCCCCGGACGAACTTGGCGAGAGTTCTACTGCTTTTAATAAAAAAATAAAAAATATCAAAAAAAATATGTTATTTCATGTAATAAAATTAATAGCTTCTAAAATTGAAGAATATACATCAGCATTCATCTCTAGAAGGGATCTAACAGTGATTCAACATTAGTTATAAATTCAAGTCTCGAGAAAAACTACAATTTCCTCCAGAACTGAAATCTTTATTCTGCTCGTTATACATAAATAGTAAAGTTGCGTTCACATAGACAGTTGGTCGCCGGGCGGCGCGGCGGGCGGGCGCGGGCGGACGAGCCAATTTGCGAGACTCCCCCTTGCCTCCACTCCACTCTACCCGCCGCCGCCCGCCGGTAACAGTTTTATGGCACGGAGCGCGGATAAAGGTTTCCACAACCTCGCTTGATAAAAATAACAGTCACATAGTTTCACGATAGGCGCAGTATGTCGCTATATCTAGTCGATTTACATACTCGGTGACTGTGAAATCACAAACAATGACACGGTCACTAATAGCCAAGCGGTAACACAGTTCGCGTTACTGTTTGAAAGGTGTGGTTGCCGGTGAAATTACAGGCACATGAGACATTCCACCTACACGTCTCAGAGTTACGGGCGCATACAATGCGACTTGGGTCTTGTCGTGCCTAGTAGTGACCCAAGTCGCATCGGTTGTTATGGGCCGAGGTTACCACTTAACCATCGGTGGGGCGTCGGCTCGTTCCGTAATTTTCTCACATAAAAAAAAGTCATTTCGTTCCTAGTTGTTATCCATTATAGGTTAAATTAACGTAGCGTCTACATTTTTTATTACACTTATTTGTTCCGTTTTGCCCCTCTTCTGGTTTCAGATATCCTCAACATATTAAATTAATTTTGGGGTTATTTATCTTTCTGTCGATGCGTTTCTGGATTGTAATATAAAATTTATCTATCTAATTATAATAATTCAATCAAACATCGTCTCAAAAACGAACGTTGCAACGAAAAAATGTGCATCAAGGAGTTCCTAAAACACCGTTCAAATTTTACAAATATTTTCATGACAATCTTATTACATTTGGCACAAAGATACGTTCTATTTATTGTTTTCAAGTGATAGGAAACGCCGCGGCTGCCGACCCCTTTCTAGCTCTACCTTCGTTTTATATTTTATTAGTTTGTGCGGTCGATGCGCTCGGCAAACGTTTGCGACGCGACGCCGCGCCGCCCGCGCTAGGAGAGCTTGTGGATTTTTATGATAATCCAATAATGGCAACCTAGTTGGCCACCCCGCCACCACACCAGAGAATGAACAAACCAGTTACTTCACAGTCAGATAGTAGTTATAGTTTAGAGTTTCATTCCGAATATCGTTGGTTGAAATCCTGTCAGGCCACGTATTAACAACGGTGAAGGAAAACATCGTGTGGAAACCGATCCCTTTAGCACACTGATTCGAGATTCAGATACTATTTATTTATTTATTTTGATACAACGATGAGATTGCCTCAATCTGTTATCGCGAATAACGTAGGCCACGTTGTAGGTGATTACCGTTTGAATCCGTGTCCCCCGGGTGGTGCGAAAGGAGCAACCCAAAATATTGTATTTGTATTGCTGTGTTCCGGTGGGAGGGAGTGGATGCTGGTGAAATTGCAGGCGACGGAGACGTAACATCCCCGTCTCGGGGTAACGTACGCAATGTACTGTGACTTGAGTGATCTCGTACTTTGGTGGAGAGGACTTGAGTCGTATTGCTGTTGTCTATGGACGGAGGTTACCACTTAACATCAGGTTTGCCTTCAGTTCGTTCCTTCGCGTGAAGCACATAAAAAATATGTGTATGTATCTACATATTATTTAGAACAAAAAATATGTCTCCTTTCAGTCATCTAGTTCCGATAGCATAGCATTATACCAGCTGGGACTAGATGGCGCTGTGCGAAATGCCCACCCATATTAATCATTCACTCTCCATTTCCAGGTGAAAAAGATGGCGGAACGCGTAGCGAAGTGTCGCGAGGACGTCGCCAGGAACAGGGAGAAGTACCAGGCGGCGCTGGCGGAGATCGCGGCGTACAACCCGCGCTACATGGAGGACATGCAAACTGTGTTCGAGCGCTGCCAGCAGATGGAGGCGCAGCGGCTCACATTCTTCAAGGACGTCCTGTTCAGCTTCCACAAGTGCCTCAACATCAGCCAGGAGCCTTCGTGAGTTACACATCCGGTGTTCCTACTGCTACTTCCACTGGCCTCGCAGCTCAGTTGGTTAGTACCTCTGCCTTCTGAGCTGAAGGTCGTGGGTTCGATCACCACCCAGTACAAACATTTGTGTTACAAATATAGATGTTTGTTCTGTGTCTGGGTGTTGATATTTATGTACTTACTATGAGTATTATATAAGTTGTCTGGTTCCCATGATACAAGCTATTTACTTAGCTTACTTTGTGGCTAGACTTTGGAGCTAGAAATATCCATCAATATTTATTGTTTTATTATTATTTACATAACAAACGATTGTGCGATTACTGCGCGATCACTTGGCAATGGTTGCTGATTGCTTTATATTACATAATAAGGCCGCCGATCGATCTTGGTTAATGATTTTTTGTCCAAAAATTTCAGATTACCACAAATATACGAAGAATTCCACCACACGATAAACAACGCTGATCACCAGAAGGACTTGAAGTGGTGGGCCAACAATCACGGGGTCAACATGGCGATGGCGTGGCCGCAGTTCGAGGTAACCCACCCTATTGACGCAGACTTGCACACTACACGGACGAACCAACGCTTTGACTAATGGACCGCTCAACTAATCTTAAGGCGAATCTCGATTATGTTCCCTAGTAGCCTGATCTATCTCGCTTGTCGGGAATAGCGCCCATGCGATGTCTCATCAAACCTGTTATTGATCCTTGAACCATATTTAATTTGATGTCAAGTGCTGTGTAATTATTTTGAGGTTCATTGTTTGACATCTATAGTTTAGAATTTTATTACTTTCTGACTTTTGAACGATCATGAATATTCGAGTCTTTCTTTGTTGTTTTAACTAGAACCAGTTATTTGAAAACGTTACGATGGAAACCGAACTTTAATTTTCGAAAGCAATTAAGCTATAAGATTAGTACCACAATTGATTTTTTATATTTTAATTAACGTGGGGTACTGCAGGCAGTACTACATTTTTCCTGAATCAAAAAAGCGCGCTCCATCGAGCGCAGTCCTAGCGTTGGCTCGTCCACATGCCCTACAGACTACGCTATCCATCACTCCTCAAACAATACTCCGTTATTAACCGAATGCTTAGTAGTAGGTTGCGTCTCCTTGCGCCCGCATCCTGCGCAATTGTCTTTATTCACGGATCCAAGTTCCGCGGAGCAGAACATAAATTTTTGCCGCATTTGTTTGTCGATGATTTTTTTGCAACGATAAATATCAGACATCTTTATCGTTCGTCCTTGATAATGGATGATCCTTGATAATGGGAGCTGGCTTTTGAAACATGAAGCTGTGAAGTTTCTACTACACAGCACGACTGCAATGGCAAAATCAATATATGTATTTAAGAAAAAGACGCATAATTTTGTATTATTTTAGAATTTAACATATTTTCCTTTTTTCTTTTATTATGGTGCATTTTTATTTTGATGGGTTATACGTAGAAAGCTTCTTCAATGCTAATCGCATCTAAAGGGAAATAAAATGTTTATAAAAATAACTGATTCTATTTAAGTTCATAATTCCCTCATTCACATGTGGTTAGTATTTTTTTTCCCATAATTTGCATCGCCATAAAAGCTAAATTATACCAGATACCAGAAAATTCCGTGAATGGACAGCGCAGATGCGGGCGAATTATATTGCCAACTATTTAGAACTTCCGACTTCCCAGCATGTCTCGTCTATGTTTAGACATCAGTGATCTATTCTATGCTATGGTAATTAGTAGGTAACTTTAGAAATTCCATATTTCGAGGTAGAAAAATGTATTTTAGGCTTTAGAATTGTTCAGTTTAGTTTACGCAGATAAGGCTATAGTTATAGATGACTTTTGCATGTACTACTTACTGTAGAAATAATAGGTAAACCAGAAATCTTACAATTACTCCAACTAAAATCGTTTAGTACAAGGTTATCAGCTGAAAGTCACGCTGTGTCTGAAAGTCAATATTTACTATGTAACGTTACACAAGATAGGGCTAGACTAACAATCGCTCTACAAATAAGAATTTACAGTTTTATAAAAGGAGGTAAAATTGGTACAAACCCAAACAGATTAAAAAAACATTTTTAACAAAGAGAAAACCCAGTTGCTCTCAGTATCTACATTTACTCAACATTTTCGAATGATTTGTCCGAGAACTCCACTCAAACTGCCACAAACACAAATTGAACCAAAAAATAGCAGTTGATTGAATCGTCCGTGACAAGGAACCCCCGGAGGAACAAATAGTCCGATACAAATATCTGCCGGAGGCGGCGTCCGTGGCGGTGACGCGCGTGCTCGCGACCGCGCGACGCTCGCCCGCCGCCGCCGCGCTCGCGTGCTCGCGCGCGCTCACCCGGCTACGCTCGCTGCTGCCGACCGCTTGCTTCGGCGCTGAGGTCGCCCCGTCCGAAGCCAGTAGCTACTACGGAACCAGTCGATTCTATAGCAACCCGCACACGGTACGCCCCACGTCCGGCCGTCATCCGACCGAGTAGAATGGACGCTTTTGATGGCAACACCACGATACCAGACCACGGTGTGGACCACGCAACTTTTCGTCGGGACGGATCGGGCACGATACACATGGCACTGGCACTTTTAATCAGTACGTCACGTGTTGAATTCTGCGTATGAGTGGCAAGCACTGGCGTAGTGCACTTGGAATACGTCACGAATTGCCGATGATATGTAAAACCGTAACATTGTCTACAGTTTATATACATTTATATTATACTCATACATACATTTTGTAAGACTGTTACATCTGGAAATATGGGGTACTGATTCCAAAAGCTTAGTTTTCCTGCAACAAAGAATTTATACTGTGCGTATGAATTGATTAATGAAATATTTAATGATTGAATGTGGGAACGTTTTATTCCTTCGAAGACTCATTATGTGCTACTGTCCATAGAATTGCAGAGCTATTCTCTATGCAATTCAAACACGATTAAAAAAATACTAACATTCCATATAAATAAAGTCAACTTACAATAAATTTAATTTGTAATTGACGATCAGGCACGATGCTCACTCATGATGGCCCAATAAAGAGTGCACTTGTTAGCCAAACTACTGGGTTCAATGGTGTCACAGGAAACTACACCACTGATGGTTGGTATAAGGAGCATCAGCAGGAGCATTGATTATCATTACATCATGGCAAGACCTCATGAGATGCACACTCAGTCTCACCCACCCATCCGCACCGAAGCAGGTAGAGGGAGCAAATGCAAAGCGACGGTTTCTAAGCACCACCTAAATATGGAAACATATAAGCTGGTTTATGGAAATTAAGTGCTATTTTTGTCACACAAATTACGCAATAATCGTAATTATTGAATTGAGAATCTAAAATGATTAAAACACTAAGATGCTGAATAAATTTAGAAAACAGTGATAGAGACAAAAACCGTACATTATCTTTTTAATTAAGTAAGATTGTGCTATTCAAATTTTATTTCAATATTTTAGTTTAAATATCTGATGCTAGTAAAACGTAGGTCGAACGTATTTTAGGTTCATATCTAAACAAAAATGACAAATTATTATCCATTTACCTCCTAAAACCAATTGTCCTACGCTTAATCGCATGATATTAGATCCTTGTTAGTTTTCTCTTTCCTTCGATAGTTAGATGTAGTGGCATCTTGCTTTACGTTGCCAATAACGTTCACCTGCTTCGAATGGACGTACAGTGTTATTGTTGTCTAATGATTTAATACTTTTATTTTTTAACTTTGAGTTTGCATAACCGGCGACACATTGGAACTGTCTAGTGTTATCTAAAGGCCAATAACTTGAACCGAATCAGAGTGTATGGTAAGTTCCAATATGTCGCCGGATGTCGCCGTGACCGCTTGTGACTGGTCTGTCGGTGGCCCCAGGAGTACACTGAGGAGTTCCGGGACATCGCCAAGGGAAAGTCCAAGGAGAGCCTCCCCACCGGCCCTATCACGCTGCTGAACCAGCGGCCAGTCAGCGAGGACGTACGTTCCACTTGCATAATATGTGATGCCTGTGTGTGTGTGTGTGTGGCGACATTACGAAGTGCACATTCTTTCAATGTTAAATGTATCGAAAGTGCTTAAAATACGTCTTAAGTGTCTTAAATACGCCACGTATTGGCACATTGACGTAGTTAATTTTCGCGGAGAATGAACAGCATACTTTTACTTACAATATGGAACGTATAGTACTACGTCACGAACTGCTAGTACGCTTTTTATCGCCTTATAAGTTGCGTATTACATAGTACGTACGGCGTGATTCTGTACGTCACATATTGAGTTTGAACATTGCAATTTCGTGATGTTGTCACCGCATCACTTCACACGTCATACAACAAAGAAGACAACAGAGCTTACACACATTCTGAAAGGGCAGAGCAAGGGTTGCTTGATTTCGTAATGTTTAATATGATTATTACACATTTCCATATGAATATCCTTTAGCAAAATGTTTCTAAGCTCTTCAGGATTCAAATGAGAATGAAAAATCGCGGCGATCCTCCGGTACAGGTGAATTGGCTTTAATCCGCATGAATCCGGGCGAAATGTAAGTTAGCTCTCTAGACCTAGAATTGGTGATGTGGACATTCTCATTTCAATCTATTATTATGATAAGAAAGCTTTTTATTCAGTTTATTTCCCCAGCCCCCCCCCCCCCTTACTGATGTTTTGATGTATCGATGTTGCATGATGGATGTCGCGTCGCTTCCACGAGTATGCACTATGGCATGATATTAATAGTTTACTTACTAAAATAATCTTAAATTCCTCTTATATATTTATTATATTCAATATTTACGTAAAATTGTTAAATTATCCAGTGATATAAGTATTTTATTATGTATTAAATCACGAAATAAATCAATAACATATTATTTGTCAATTCCAAATTATCTTTTCCAATATTCTATCTACAGATTGGAATTCGTTGTCTAGTTTTTCATTACGAATGTTTTGATATTACAAAGTTTATTAGCAATGTTTCTTGGATCTATTCAATTGTTAATTTCAAAAACACGCAGTCCAATGTGTGGATAGAATATTCAGAATGTACGAGAGGCACACTTCAACACTTTATTTTATAACACAGGAGCTACCGCCGATAACTGCGAACAACAAGTCGAGCGGTAAAGCAGCGAACACGAACAACCACACGGAACCAGCGCCTGCGCAGGCGCCGGCGCCGCCCGCCCTCGCCAACAACACATCCAACAATACCATCGACAAGAAGACCATCAGTGCACCCATCACTGTCACGTTAGTATAATACATATTGGTGGACATTCCACATAGCGCCGCCTAGCCCCAAACTTTACATAAAAGCTTGACAGAACAAACATCAATGTCCGTCACACAAATGTTTGTCCTTGGTGGGAATCGAACCCACGACCGCGCAGACGGCAGAGTTACTACCGACTGAGCTGTGGGGCCAGTCGAACATATGTATAGTCACGTAAGTATAACAATACTATTTGGATAAATGATCGCTTTCCTCGTTCCCATCCTTAGTTCCTCTCCTATCCCGTGCAGTATAGAACGTGTTGAGATATACGCGGGTGCGGGTGCGGGTGCGGGTGCGGGCGCGTGCGCGTGCGCGGGCGTGGGTGCGCGCGGGCCCGCGTCGTGTGAGGACGCGCTCGGCGTGCGTCTCCTGCGGCTAGCGATGCGGTCCCACGCGGACAGCGCTCGCATCACCGTACACGATGTCGCCGGCGAACTTGACGGAGAATCGTTAGTTTGTCACATATTCAGTGATCAACACAGTACGATGTATTTTTTTATGTGATGCAGTTACGGAACGGGTCTACGGCCCACCTGGTGTTAAGTGGTAATCTCTGCCCATAACAACGATGCCAATTGAGTCCACCCCTACTAGGTACGACAAGATCCAAGTCGCATCGTATGCGCCCGTAACTCTGAGACGTGAAGGTGGAATGTCTCATGTGTTGGTACACTTCATTTACTTTACAACAAAATATATTTGATAACCTTAAAGAAAGTTAAGTAACGGTCATATATTTTCGTTGTGGGTCCCAAAAGTATCCCACCAAAATCAAGGGTAACAATAAAATGTGCTCATTAAACGTTATAATTTCAGAAACGGTACAGCATCAGCGCCGAAGTCCAACAAGCCCTCCCCCACCAAAGAGAGCCAGAGCCAGAGCCAGAGCCAGGGCAAGGGCCAGGAGAACCCGTTCGAGGAGGACGACTGGGACGAGGAGTCCGGCGGACCCCTCACCGACACCGGGGAGCCGGGCGTGCCTGTGCGCGCGCTCTACGACTATACCGGCGCAGAGAGCGACGAACTGAGCTTCCGACAAGGTAACGTTATATACGGGACGAGGAGTCCATCGTCTCAAATACAAAATAATCCCTCGGGCGAATAGTAAACACCGAGCTTTTGGAATGAATGGTTTTTGTTTTGTTTCCAGGTGACTTATTCGAGAAATTGGAAGACGAGGACGAGCAGGGGTGGTGCAAGGGGCGCAAGGACGGCCGCGTGGGGCTCTACCCCGCCAACTACGTGGAGCCCGTCGGACATTAGCCAAGTGGGGCTAGTCCCGATTTGATATCTTGGCGTTTGAATTAACAATCAACTTTGCCTTTCATCGGGGATGATGATATGATCATTATAAACACACAGAATGCTTACTTCGCTGGCGTAGTGGTTTCAATGACGGACAAATGGTTCGTAACATTTGTTTCGGATATGGGGAGGAACTATTTGAATGTAATTTATTTCATCTTGAACTTTTTTACTGTTTCAAAAGAAGTCATCGTGAGGCAAAGTTTATTGATTTTTTCAACGTTATTATGAAAACCCGATAACGTATTTTTTCGGCTAAATTTAGTTTTACGTCCTCCAGGACATCAAGCGAACGCGCGTTCTAACAGATGAGTCGATTCAGTGTAAATTACAAAGAAGTTGCTGCGATGGCATATTCTTTATGAAGGTATAATTTTCCAAAGACCGTGAAAAAGTGCGACGGGGAAATAACATTTTACAAAGTATGTGGTGCTGTGTGTCGGGGACTCGACGGAGACGCACGGTTCGCAAGTTCGATTCCCGTGCAGAGACTACTAACGTGCTAGTGTCGCGTCGCGTCGCCAATGTAGATACAGGAGTCACGAGTAGTCATTATGGTGTAAAACTTTACCTCGAATCGCTCTAAAACATATTATTCGCTCCGCTTCGCATCCGCGTGCCTAAAGTTTATTCACTGCGATTCGCGGTAAAGACTAGTGATTTATATGTACAGAAATAATGCATGTAGATTGCCGGAAACTGAAATTTCACTAGAAACCTTTGCATTCTGTGACGCACTTCCTCGCGACTTCACCGAAACATCGAACTACCTTCGAAGTGTCGCATCGAAAACATGTATCTTTCCATTTTTCGATATATTTATTGTCCCAAGTTTTGTAAGTTTCTATTATTAGTAATCCTCGCTTGCGACTACAAGTGAGAGATTGGGAATTTGCGACATTTTTATATTTTTCGAGATAAAATTGTGTGCATGCACGACACGAAACCAAAAAAAGTTTAACTTTTAGTGACGTTTACGTATATCCGTGAGAAATGTTTTTCAGTTGAGCACTTTTCAAAATGTATCTTAAATTTGGTTAGTTATTTTTTTATCGCAATCAATAGCGAATACTTTAATTGAACTAGTGACCGGGACTCTGGGCGGCCTGATTGTCTAATTCAGTCTCGCATCGTCGCCGCGAAAGGATTTCGTTGTGATCGAGAATGCGAGTAAATAGATAAGGTTGTCCCGTCATCCGGGTCTTAGAGATTAGAACAACTGTTAGCTAAGCCAAAAAGTGTGCGCCAATATTATTTTAATAGTCAAACCAAACGATTAGGCAATGGGATATTATATTTGTTGTGATATACGAGCCGGTGCCGGTGGCTGTCTGCTGCACGTAGACGTTGTGTGTATATTTATACACGAACTTTGTATTGTCGTGAGTAGCGTATTTATTTCCCATTGTACATATATATAATGTATAATTCGTTTATGTGTTAGGATAAAGGAGGGGGCTCTCGTACCGGGACTGATGACGGCCTAATTTACATAATAGAGGCGTTAGAATACCTTCCACCTTCAGCTCGGATCCGCTCCGCTGAGCTCAGGAGGTGCCGACTCCCCCTCGCGGTTACGATAGTTAATTGTAATAATATATTATGGAAATGTTTTAACTTTTTCTTTTCCGTTTTATACCTCGTTTTAACGTTGTGGTATGTGATTTGATTAAGAGAGTCATTACATTAGTCGGAGGCTGAGTTTTAACGTTGACTTGTATCGGTGATGAGTTCACATTTAGTTAGTTGTATCTCCTTGTTTTCATTGTTATGGGTTCAGACCTCTTGTGAAAATTATTTGTAATATATTATTATTATCTGAGAGGGTGGTTATGGACCACACATGTGTTAATATATTATTGATATTGGTAAAATAAAATTGTTACATATGAATAAGTTATTTTTATTTCAACCTTTATTCCTTAGAAAATAAGATAGCCAAAAAAAAGCATTTAGCAATTTAGAGAGATCAACAGTTGCATATTCGAGGGTTAGTAGTATTAACTGTATATTCGATGTTTCATTAATATTATTCCATAAAAATTTTGTTATTCGATAATATTGTAATTTTTTCCCTGTAATATTTTGTTTTTAATTCTAGCAGACTAAGAAGGAAGATATAAAAAAAACCTGAAATCTTTTAAAATCTTCTTTATTGATGATGATACATACGCAGTGCACGTCACAGAGTCGGGCCCTCACGCAAACCAAAAACACACTCACCAGACGTTCCAAGTGCACAGAACATTTGGTAATGCGGTCAGCAATCCTGATCGATTTTACTTTACGTGAGAGCCCTCACAAATTGCCTATAGCTGCCCAAAAATCCAACAGTTTGGTTTCTAGCGGTTAATTTATATGTTGGTTGAGCAGCAACTTGCTTCCACCGAGATAAAAGCCATGAATACTACGTAGGAAAAGGCCTCTAATGAAATTTTTGAGCATAGTTACCCAGGTACTGAGTATACTGACAAGTTAAACGAGTGACTTACGAATAGGATGAATAATAAAGGTACAGGGCACTATGCACATCACATCGAGTGAGTTTAAAGACTTGAAGATGATTCACAGTTTCAATCAAGCTCTGGATGCTGGACTGGATTGAATAATGTTTAATTTGGTCGAATATCGAAGCAGCAAAGCTAGATTGAAACGCTGGATCAATGCAATTTGACTAACATTAATTTGGACCGTGTTGTGGGGAAAACAGCCATGTGGGGAAAAGTAGAAACGGAGTTATAAGCATTTTTCTGTCGATGTTTACTTCGGTTATGTATTCATATATCATATTGGCTCATAATCTCCGTTAAAAATAGAGATATCAACATGGCTCTCTTTGCAAAAAAATCCGTCATGTCGAAATTAGTATGGCCGCGTTTATATCTCATTTTTGGAAAAAATGCCACATGGTTGCTTTCTGCATAACTAGGCCCATTTCATCAACTTCTAATGCTGGCTTTTATAGATACGATATAAAATATCTGCATGTTTTGTGAGCAATGGTTATGCGCACTCGGTGCATATTTGGCACACGCGACCCCGGCTGCTCAACACACGACACAAACACGAAGGCGACACCGATTAAATGCAATAAGAGTAAAAATAACATATATTCACAATAACATAATGTACGTACACAATAGATAAATAATGTAGAATTATATCAACGAGGCACACACCGGACACGACGATTGATATGTCAAACTAAAATGTACTTATTTACACGTCAAATGAGTATGTAACAATAGAATTTGGGATCTTTAAAGTAAACGAGATTCCCGTTAAATAATAACATATAAGGCTACAGCTCCGGGCGCGACGGCAGACAGCTTACATCGGGACTGCATCGACTGTCTTGTAACTGTCGACAGTTGCAGTCAGTAGCGCACCCAACAGCTGCACAAATGTTTAGGAGTTGTTGCAGACTGGGTGCAGATGAATGTTTGGACATTTGCTTCAAGAATATTTACGTCTTTGTTATTTTATAGAAGTTTCTGATTACTCAATGAAGAATGTGTTGTTAATTTTTTTATGTGAAGTATGACGGAACAGTAAGGTGGCCCACTTTTTTTTTTTTTTTTTTTTTTTTTTTTTTTTAGGTGATACAGTTACGGAACGAGCCGACGGCCCACCTGGTGTTAAGTGGTAACCTCTGCCCATAACAACCGATGCGACTTGGGTCCTCCCTTACTAGGTAAGGGAGGACTTTTTTTTTTTTTTTTTTTTTCCACTTTTTGTTAAGCGACATCCCCTGCCCATAAATGACGAGATATGAAGTAACAAAAAAATAAAACCGAATGGATAACCTCTTTTTTCTGAATTCTGTAAAATTAACGATATTTCTCAAAATTGATTCTCCTTTACAGAAAATGGCCAAACAGCTGATATTAAACTTAGGCACTTCGTTTTTACTAATGAAATGAATAGTATAACGAAAAATTTTAGGCTGTGTTGATACGCGAATTATTCTAGCAATGGACCGCATCTCCCTCACTACGTAACGCAGCCGTCCAAACACCGAACACTACTGACAGCAACGCTGACATGGTCTTACTTATAAAATTTCATAAAATAAACACTACACGATAATAAAGGGACGAAGTCTATACACAACAATAAAGATAAATTATTTACAAACATCCGACGTAACAAATATGTATTTATATATATAATTTACTACGCTACGTTTAACTATGTGTTTGCACTGCAAATTGGGTGCATCTGTGCAATTCGAGATCCAGGCATCGAAGGGTCGGATTGTGAAAGTAGGCCTCGGGTTGGCTTTACAGCATTTCTTAAAGAAATATTTGTTTACACTTTTGTCAGGCAAACTTAAGGCATAATACAATTGTACGTTCTTTTTCGAAGTAACAACTCGGACCTTCGTGCCAATTTATGTTTTTTCCTTTTTACAAATCATGACAATTATGTATATTTTTGTCTTGAATGTGCTGAGTGATAATTTCGTTTCCAGACGTTTAATAGAACACATAAAACATCTCAAACAATTTATGAAACAAATACAAAATATTAAGAATAAATTGTTTATAAAAATCACAATGAAATGCGTACAGCATGCACTCAGAACACGTAAACAGTGTGAGGTCGCTAACTAACCTAACGAGCGCCACACACCGCGTGTCACGATACAATTATCCATAACAATTGTTATTCTATTGTTGTAACACTCTGGACCGACAATTTGAAATGTTCACAAGTTTATCACCAACGTCAAAGCAGTTTTGTCGCAAAAGCTGTCAGCGAACTAAAATATTCGCGAACATAATTATTCAAATAGTCTATAACAATGTTCGTGTGCGCTCACTTCCCGTGCGCACGCGCACGCCGTTCGCTGCAGTGAGCAGAGAGAGGTTGTGCGCGCGTTGTGTGACGTCACGCTCACTGCAGACACGCCTGCAGCTTTTCGGTCCACTCCTGCGCGGCGGTCGCGTCGCTCGCGCAGAAATTATACGTGCGCCGACTCGTGCGCAACTGCACCAACACACATAGATTATGTCTTTATTGTACACCATTATAAAATGAAGTAAATAGAATCACATTTTACAAGTGGGCGGCCTTATCGCTAAGAGTTATCTCTTGCAGGCAACCTTTGGATGGACAGAATCGGTGTGGACAAGTGAGGATAGGGCATTACTCAAGAAAAAATTACCTAGTTACACACTCAGAACCCTGCATTAGGATTCCCTGTCTGTGCAAGTGGCTTAAACACAACACAAACATTCTATACTTCCTATATCTTTGTTAAAGTCAGGCTATTCTTGCAGTTAAAACATGAAATGCAAGCGATTATACTTACGTCAAAGAATGATCTGTCGTCACATTTCTTGGGCGGGCCCGGGGCGGGCGGCGCCTGTGTCACAGTTATCACTTCCGCCAAATCTGTAATAGAAATAAACGTAACTCTTGCAGAAATATAATGAAAACACAAAATATGGATACAACATAAATTTGAAATATACATACCGATGAATCCTTTACAATGGGAATCTTCCATAGCGTCGTAGTATCGTAGCTGATGCTTTATGGAATCCAACACAAACCATCTGCAATGGAAAACATATATTCATTTCCACTTTTTGGAAAAATCACAACGCGAACCGATTTCTGGCGTGGCGACGCGTCGCCAAGCCAGAAATCGGTTTTATGTGCGGCTATAGATGTTTCACATTAAAAGTTGAGTATATATTTAGTGACGATAAAGAAAATACAATAACATGTACATTTACTATTGATGGTGAAATATAAGGGAATATATATTTGTAACATCTAAAATGTTACAATATTTATAAATTTCACAGGTTTATGCAGAATTGGTCCGAGGAAATACTGCATAATACCGCTTTCCACCGGCAACCAGCAGTGAGCTCGCATAGCTGCATTCCGGTTTGTTACGTGAAATTATACTTACAAACTTGTGTTTGTTTTGAGAAGTTTGAGTCTTACCTTTGTTTCCATCCTTTAAGAAGCGCGCCTCGTTTGTAGAGATGCCCCTCATGGGTTCGATTCTCGGCTACGTTAGACGAGAACTGTTCGTAGTACTGCTGCGATGACGACTGGAGCGTGCCTACACCTGAATATGGAAAATAATAAAACTTTACTAAACGATTATACGCAAAATATGAACGAATCTGGGTTATTGCCGAAATACCCATCATGTTCTCAGATGTCTATTTTAGTCTAGTCCTTATTATAACCACAAAGATCATGCTTGGTCCTCATCACCTCTGCTATGGAAATATTTTCAACTACGTAGGAGTTTCTTTTTAAAGCACTTGATCATTGCTCAGTAATTGCATTTATATCGATTTGAAGTTGTACTATATCAGTTTGTGTTTGGATAACCCTATAAATCATAAGATCATCAGCGAACACCTGATACCGAGATATATTGGCATATCAGTCGCTGACGAACACTAAGAAGAATAGTGGGCCAGGATGCGTCCCCTGAAGTACGCCTGATGGTACCAGTTTAATATCAGATGATTTAGAGCCACGAACCCTATCAATCTGGCAGCTGTTACAGAGGTGATTCGTACCACTGAAGCAGGGAGACACAAATTCCAGCGTAGCCAATAATTAATAATAATAATAAAAAGAACAATAAGTATTCCAATGCTTTGGAAAAATTAAACTTTAAGTTCAAATGTCATGAGAAAACTGACGTATCATAACCAAACACTTCCGTGGATGAAGGCAGTAACTCCCGAGACAAGTTCCGGGTTTGATTCCCGGAAAGGGGGTGTCCAAATATGTGTGGCTATAGAACTGTGGACTTTTCTCATGTTTTGGTAGCTTGTGTTGCGTATCTGTGTGCCCATCACGTTCGTCCGGTGCCCTGTACTCACTGTTGTTGAGCGTGGCTCGCTCGCGGTCCACCGGCGCCTTGTACTTGGTGCAGGGCGGCGCGAACACCTCCGCGCAGCGCTCGTGGCACGCCGCGCCACAGTCCACGCATCGCACGCCCGTCTGGAAACAAAGTAACAGAACAGCATTACAAACTACTTCCAAAATGGTTTCCATGACTAATAAATATTCTTAAATAACTTCAACGGTCGACTGAGAGTGACATATTATCATATTACATGCGCGTTTATATGTACATATATACGCGAACCAAACTTTGACCACGTTAAATGTAAATATCTGAAGAGAACAGCCGCCTGCGCCTCCGCGCCGACACCTCCAGTACCTTGAGCGGTCCCCAGAGCAATTCCTGGCAGTGGTCGCAGCGCGCGGGCGCGGGCGGCGCGAGCGGCGCCCAGCGGTGGCGCGGGGCGGGCGGGGCGGGCGGCGCGGGGGGCGCTCCCGCCCCGCCCGCGTGCGGCACGGCCGCTGCCGCGCGCCCCCGCGCCAGCACTTCCAGCGTGCCGCGCTTGTGCCACGCGAGCGACGCGCGCCGAACCACGCCCGACGACATTGACGAGTTGCGCTGGAATTATATTGACGCTGTTAAAAAACATTATACGAATATAATACTATCATACCTCTCCGGCTAAAGTTTAAGACCAACTTGCAACTCCAGCGTGTTAGGTAGTTCGAGCTGGTCCCAGCGCACGCGCCACTTCTGCGGGAGGTGTCCCAGCTCTAATTCCAGTTGTCGTATCCTCTCCAGCAGTCCACTGAACGCGTCGGGCATGCTTCTTGATACGCTGTCGTACCTGAAAATAAATGCAGAACATTATATTAAATAGTTGATGAATCTGTAGGCAATGCTTGGTCGTGAGGGTCTCCAAGACGTACGGCGCGCCGTGAGACAGCTCCTCGCTCGTGTAGTACTGCCACACTTCCAGCGAACATATCGACGACACTGGACGGAGATGTGACATTGTACTGACCCAGCATTGAGCAGCCTGCGCGGCCCCTTGTCCATGTCGTGCGGCGGCGCGAGGGTCTCCAGATCGTACGGCGCGCCGTGAGACAGCTCCTCGCTCGTGTAGTACTGCCACACTTCCAGCGAACATATCGACGACACTGGACGGAGAACCTGTAAAAAATATACCTTACTAGTACTTGACTTGCATGAGCGAAGCTGATCATACGCACTTCAGTGCGATAATTTGAGTAACATGGTGAAGAATATATAAACTGACCGGGTTGTCGAGATCGGGCGTGTACAGGAAGTTGTAGAAGATGGGCGCCTTCTGGTGCTGCTTGTCGATGTAGTCGAACAGCGAGTGTCCGACGGGCGGCGCGCGCGACAACGAGCCGTACGACATCGCGCCGCCGCCGCCCGCCTCCTCCTCCGAGCCCAGGCCCGTCTCCACGCCCTGAGGAACAGGGGGTCACTGCTCATATACACCGATTATTCGACGAGCATACGAACAAATAAACGGAGTTCAAGTAGATCACACACGCACCCACGAACGTACGCTTACATGCGCGCACGCACGCACGCACGCACGCGCACGCACTAGTCAAAACAGCGATCCTCTATCTCTCTATATACAACTTTCTACTTAGAGCGAGGAAGGACCATCAAAGTGAACTCCGATACTTTAAAAAAATTGTAACATTACTAATATATTTTTTCTGTATCGGATATATAGTAAGTGTTTGCTCACCAGTCGGTTAGTGTCGGCGCGCTTGTCGTCAGCGGCGGTGATGCCGAGCTCGGCGCGCTGCGACTCGCTGTCCAGCAGGAACGTGCGGAACCGGCACGAGACCGCGTGATACGCCACGAACCGCAGGTAATAATCGTTGAACTCGAACGCCAGCGGAAACTGTTTCAGCAGCTGCAACAAACGATTTACAACTTACAGGAGCTATCACGCAAATATAAATGCTATTATCTGCCCCGTGCCCACTTCGCTAGGTGTCAATAATTTTTAATTGTATAAAAAAAATACTAATACAAGCTATCTCAGGAATAATGTAGCTTATTACTGGTGAAAGAATTTTCAAAATCGGTTCAGTATTTCCAGAGATTACCTACAAACAAACAAACAAACAAACTTAGACAGTAGAGTTAAAAAGCATTTGCTACGTCTTAAGGACATAGCGCATTTGCATTGAATATGGAGTCGTGATCTGAAGATCACTTTGCGACGACTGAGTTGCTAGTGGGCGGAAATCTCGCTTCGCCTTGTCACTGCAGCTGGTTTCACAAGTTAAGTGCCGGTCGGGACATACCTGGTGCACACAGTCCAGAAACATGAGAAAGGTGGGGGTATACCCCTGCTGCGGAGTGGCACCGATGTTGGACCGCTGTGCAAACTTGTGGCCGAGCGCCAGCCACTCCTTCTCCACCAGGATCCGGAAACCCTCGAGCGTTCTGTAGTACGGCTCGAGGCATATTTGCGCTAACGAGCTGATCTGAAATGAGACGTACGCTTCGGATATATGATACTATTAAACGCTATGGTGACGATTTTTGTTGTTGACGGACTAACTTATAGAACAGAAAACTAAGAAGGTGTGGGTAAAATATTTATGTAAAATTACTGATTTGAGCCGAAAAATTCTTGGTGTTCAGTTCTCTAGATGTAACGCTTTTTGATTAACGGTGTGCGTCAACTAGACACAGCTGAAAACAGTGTCTGTGTTTGTGCAAATAATAGCCGATTTCTATCAATTTTGTGTAAACCAAATATTCACTGCATACATCAACATAATACCACATAAAGTTCTCACCTGAGCGGTGACATCCCATCCATCTTCCAAGGACAGTAAAACTGAGGATCCTTGTAAGTCCAGTAGGTCTACTACTGCTCCGGAAAGCTGGAACAGCTGCCGTAGCTGCCATAACCAGCCCGACTCCTCTACCAATCTGGAAGTGACAACAAATCATGATGGCAGGTAAACGAGGGAAAAGTTAATGGAAACTGGATGAAGTTATAAAATGTAGGACTACTACAAAATGTGGCCAGCATCATGGGGTTTTCTTCGAACCAAGGAACGAGTGAATTAAATAAAAATTTCAAGAAAACTCGAATTTTAGAACCAGGCCTCTCGAAGGCGTGGCGTACGGTACCTGAGGAAGCCGGGCTGGTCGGGCGCGGCGGGCGCGGAGGGCACGGCGCCGCGCATGAGTTTCTTGAAGGCGTGTCTCGCGGCGCGCGGCTCCGGGTACTCGACGGGCAGGCACTCGCAGCCCGGGGGCACCGCGCCACTCGACCCCTTGTCGCACACTATGTACAAGCTCGCGCGCCGCGACCCGCCGCTCTCGCCGCACGCTGCAATCATATAATTTTGTACTGTGCTAGCAAAACAGGTTTGCAATCTAACAAAAACTCTTCTCGTTTAGAGTTATTTGAAAGATATAGCTTTTACGATAATTTATTTATTTAATGGAGACCCAACAGCTTTGTTACAATGTAATAACAATGGATTAGCTACGGGAGCGCCAATTAAAGGTTCTATATATATTATTTGAGTGAAGAAAGAGGTGAGAAAGATATATGAACTTAAAATTAGTAGGCAACACTATCGACAAACTTGTACCGATATCTGTAAACTGACTTACCTGTTAACTTGCATGTAAGAAGTAAATAACGGTACGGTACCTGAGTCGAGATCGGCATTCCCTGAGCTGTTCCTCGGCTGGTAGAGCTCCAGGTGCGAGGGTTGCCGCTGACGGTCCTTCAGCGAGCCCCAGCGGCCGAAGTGCCGCGCGCTGGATGACGTCACACCGCCCGCGACCGCGCCGCCCGCCCCACCCCCCACCCCACCGCCGTTGTTTCTGCCCAGCACGCTGCGAAAACGGTCAAGCGTAAACATACTATACTCGCCTGATAAAACAACCTATGCCCATCGCGTTATTATGTATATAAGCAAAATAATAAATATCTTGAGTAAGATTTGATATTTTGGGACGATAGTGTAATAAGCACTACAGCGAAATATCACGTGCATAGATCAGTAGTAGTAAGTTAGTATCATCGGTACGCTTATAGTTTTTTCATGTGACATACATACGGATCGGGCTGATGGCCCGCCTGGTATTATGTGGAACCTCTGCCCATAACAAGCAATGCGACTAGAGTCCTCTTCTTACTTTGGTACGGACAAGACCCAAGTCGCATCGCATACACCAGTAACTCTGAGACTAGAAGGTGGAATGTCTCACGTGCCTGTAATTTCACCGGCCACCTGGTTCAGTTCAGTTACATTTGCAAATAAAGAGTATAAGGTAGAAAAACTATGTATCTCACCCGAGCGTGCCTGCGGCTTTGGTGAGTAGCGGCGTGTGATGGTGCTGGTCGTCGCAGCACAGCAGCAAAGAGTCCAGACTGAGGCTGGAGTCCTCCAGCTCGCCGCGGCTCGCTCTACTCGGGGTGCACGCCACTAGGGCTGCAAGCATTCTCTCCTGAGGGAAAAGTTTCAATTTTCTATATAATGTATTTATTTTAAATACAAAATAGTTTAAACGAAACAATGATACATTAACAATAAAGAACGATGACTACTGCAAAAGTTAGATTTAACTGTGTAGCAGAGTCAGCGCCCAAGTCCTTAACCAGTAAGCAGTGGTTCCATAGTAATAATAAAAAAATAATCAAAAAAATATATAGTTTAAATTCAGTGGGTTCTTCCACTTGAAAGATTTGTGTGCGCAATAAAATATCCTGAAAACGGCGAAAGAAAACATCTCGAAACCGGCATGTCCTAAAACCAATTCTAAAAACTCGAAGAGGCCAAAAAATTTTTGATCAAAGACGAGCCTCTTTGAGGAGCACTTCAATCCTTTCACCACACCGGTTGGAGGGTGCTAGTGGCTCGACTAGTAGCTGGAGCATTAATGTCAAGTGTTGGGTACCTGTTCCAAGCTGGATGTGGTCTCGGTGCCGCCCTGCGCGGCGGCGGGCGCGGGGTGAGTGCCTTTCAGCATGCCCATCACTCCCTTGTGGTGCGACGCCGCCGACCTGCCGCCACACAACGCACAACACATCACTACCGCGAGGGAAACACGGGGTATACGGCTAGTCGACGGAAGACGCGAGGTCAAGCGACCTGTGCATGATAACTGATGACCGGCCTCACAGCTCACTTGGTAGTAACCCAGCCTTCCGCGCTGTAGGTCGTGGGTTCGATTCCCAACCAGGAAATATATTAGTGTGACGAACATAGGCGTTTGTTCTGTGTCTGGGTGTTGAGATGTATTATATATATGTATTACGTATATATATAAGTTGTCTGGTTTCCATGATACAAGCTATGCTTAGCTTACTTGGGGCTAGATGACGCTGTGTGAAATGTCTACCAATATTTATTATTATTATTACTATTTTTGATCGTTTTTCAAAGTGAACGGTAAAGGAAGACACCAAATGTATTAACAAGATGTCGAACAATTATGGTCAGCCTTTTGTTCACAGAACATGCAAAGTCTTTCGGGCGATCAAGTGATGGTTATATTGTCTACGGAGCTCGCTTGTAATGTAATACACGGGCCGGGGAAAATGTTGTGTAGACCATTTTTATACTCTTGAATGTTCTGAAAGAGGGGAAAATTAAAGATGCGCCAAAAATTCAGTGATTAGCACACCTGTTATCAGATAATATGATTAGTGGTAACTATAATTTGTACAAGTAAACCTGCGAATGTACCGTGTGATTGTGAAAGGTTTGACTGGTGTGCATTTATTTATTTATTTTATTTATTTATTTATTTGAGGAAGACCTACAGCACATAAAAACATAATAAACAAAACTTAATGAGAAACATAAGGCTAATAACAGGTCTTCACGTCTTCAGGTCTTACAACTTGTTTTTCATCTCACCTGACTAGTAGCGCGTGCGTCCTCGGGTGTCTCCACGTTACAACTGGTAATCTCCCCTGCAAATTAATGTCACCATGAGCATTCTAGAAACTACAATCAAATTTCATAGCAATATCATGATTTCCGTCTTTTCTACTACAAGGAAATGGATAGAAATGTATCTCGTTTAGTTTAATTTGATTTTGGTTTACCATCGATATAACTGGCAGATTTGTGTACTTACTTGACGGTAGCATCGCGATATCCGTCGTAACGACTCATCGCCTATGCTTTCAGGTACTGGTATCACTGCCGGATAGCTGAAAACAGATATACATATAAGGATATTATTTAAGTCACGTTTTTGGGAACATAATAATAAAAGGAGGCCTAGCCGCGCCCAGTCGCGCGGGTATATCCGCTGTCTCACTCGTTCCAACGTGCGCGCTGCCGGCGGCTCGCTCGCACCTACTGCACTGTACGGTTACCTGCGGCACAGCGTGTAGAGCGCGTTCGCGTGCGCGAGGCGCAGGGGGGAGGAGGCGAGGCCTAGCCGCGCCCAATCGCGCGCGTATATCCGCTCTCTCACTCGCTCCAACGTGCGCGCCGCCGGCGGCTCGCTCGTCTCACTCCCACCGAGATCTAAGTCTTCTACTGAAAGTAAACACATACTTAAGTTAGAATCACCAATCTCACAAATGAACTTCGTTGAATCGATGGTTATCGATTATTACTATTAAACAACTTCAAATCATTTTCATGACAGTATTGAATAGCTAGCACGCACACTGCACTGGCTGAAATTTATCATTTTATAAAATTGCATACAAATCAGAGTAATTAATCAAGAAATGAACTACATGTGAGAACATTTCAATGATTTATTTTGAGCCATAAGTTTTTGTAAAACGGTAACCCTTGCCCAGTTGTACTGCTACAGAAATCTGGATACATCTATAGATACGAAGAATATGATCCGGTAACGTTGGAATACTTACGTGACAACGTGTCAGCCGACAGTGAGGACATGAGAGGCGGCGAGGTGAGCGACCTCGCATCGGCCGAGGGCAGCACGTACTTCTGTCGTTTGGACGGTTTCGGCTTGAGCCCGGCTTTTCTGGCAGTCTTTAGTAGCGTCTTCTTAGCGAAGCCCCTGTGTGATACAAAACTGTTTTTAAACCTTTTAACTTATACAATTAGAATTAATTTATCCTAAAACTAATTCTTGTAACACATTGTATTTCTTGTGAAAAGGTTAGGGAAAGAGCAAATCGCCGACCTGGTGTTAAATAGTAGTCTCTGCCCATGACAATGACATTCAAATGAATACTGATCGGCATATAATTCATCTCTCTGGTCCCTTTATTTGTGGATAAAAATATATACGCCAACTTTAATTAAACTTTAAAGTTATAAAACAAATATTATTAAGAATGTCTCGCAAGAAAGACTAATCTATAAAATGTGGAAGTTGAGTAATGAAGCACCGAATGTACTGTACTGACTTGAGCGTGTGGTGCTTAGTGTGGTGCATGGGCGGTGGGGGCAGCGCGCGCGGCGCCAGCGCGAAGTGCAGCAGCGGGTGCTCCGGATGGCGCAGCCGCGCCACCTGCTTGCGGAACGTCTCTATGCACTCGCTGTTCACCTCCTCATCCAGTGCCACCTGCGACACATACATACACACCATGTAGCTGCCTCCATCTGCACCACGTTCTCACAGCTGAGTAGCCTCGTCGATTGTATCATGCTCTTACAGTGACAAGAACCGACAAGAGATGGCGCTGTAACACAGTTACTGCCAAACATTATTAAACAGACATGACGAAGTTTCATTCTGAATTAAAGAGGATAACATAGAGGCAAGGTATTATAAAAACTTTTATCTGCCAGTGCTGCTATGCCTGCACAGGCTATTAATGCAGCGTTCAGGCTTCAAGTTGGCATAATTGTTAAGTCCACACTATCACGCGATGCGAAAGATCATGAACAAGACATTTCGATGTCCGTTCACAAAGACCACTTTGGAAAACGGGATTTCTGGATATTAGTTATTTCAAAACGAGTTTTAGAACGTTGGTATAAGAATTATTTTTGGGCAGCTTCACAATAGTACACCATAAAATAGATATATAAATACTTTTTATTGTTAACACCGTATAAACCAATTAATTTATAGTTTTTATCCTGATTGCACAGTGAAGCGTGACCGGATATAGTTAGTAATGTACCTACTAAAGTGAAATGGTATTGTCGAGTGGTACGTGTACGTACACGTACGTAGGTACGCACGTACCTTGATGAGTTGGAAGGTGGCGGAGCGCAGCTGCAGCCCCTCGTGCGGCGAGTGCTCGAGGTGCGGCAGGTAGTGCGTGCGCACCGCCTTCTCGCGCGTCAGCGAGCTCAGCGGGAACGAGCGCACCACAATCTGCTCGCACGCTGACCACACAACCACACACGACACGTATATATATATATATATATACTAGCTGTTGCCCGCGACTTCGTCCGCGTGGAATTCGGTTAAATTACTCCTTATTACATCAACTATCTGCCAGTGAAAGTCCCGTCAAAATAGGTCCATCCATTCCAGAGATTAGCCGGAACAAACAGACAGACAGACAGACAGACAGACAGAAGAAAATTCTTACGGATCCCTAATTTTTTGAAAATAAATTATAGCCTATGTTACTCCTCGATAATGTAGCTTTCTATTGGTGAAAGAATTTTTGAAATCGGTTCAGTAGTTTCTGAGTTTACTTCGGACATACATACAACATACATACACCTTACCAACATTATCTCTTTATAATATTAGTATAGATGTAGTCGGCAACTACACAAACTATAATGTGCACGCTATTATTGAGTACTTACTATAGTTTTCGTTTGAATCGATGATAGTGTTACGAAAATTATAGCGTTTGAATTTAAAACACATTTCAAAAAATAACAAAACGCACCAAAAATTGTATAAAAATGAAGGCAACGCCCAAAACTGAAGGTGAATTGTCGAATACAAGTATATATGTTACCGTATGGATCAGTGGGCGTCCCCTTGAAGATGAGCCTGTAGTTGGTGAGGAAGAGGGCGCCCTCCGCCGGCAGCAGCGGCGTCGCCCTGCCGTCGGTGACGAGGTAGGCCCGCAGCGCCGGCGCAGACACCGACTCGCCCCACACCAGCGACGGCGTCACTATTCTAGGCTGCACGCAACAACAACACCAATTCAAAAAAAAAAAAAAAAATATATGTATTAAATTAATTATGTGATAAAGTTACGGAAAGACCATCTTGCCGCAAAGTAAGTTAAGCATAACTTGTATCATAGAAACCAGACAACTATAACGATAATAATAAACTTTAATGAATACATACATTTTAACACGCAGACACAGAACAATTGTGTTCGTCACACAAATGCTTGCTGGGTGAGAATCGAACCCACGACCTACATCGCAGAAGGCATAGTTACTAGGTGTGAGGCCTAAATGATTTGATTTCATGTCGTTCAAAGTGGCCAACAAAATGTAGTGCGCAGCGAGTTAACATAATATAGGCGTGTGTAAGTGTTACCTTCTGTAGGGGCGGCAGGCGCCTGCTCTCCCTGGCGACCGCGTCCAGCGTCTCCAGGTGCATGTGCACCACGCCCGGGATCATCTGGTGCAAACAGCGCACCTGCTCCGCGGTCACGCCGCCCTCCGTGCACACCTGCACCACACAAACACACCCACACACACCAAACATATATAAACAACATACAAACCGAGCTCACCCCAGTGTGTCACACACGGAACGTCACCGGATCAATCCTGACGTGACTGATGAGCATTGATACTTGAAATGAATGTGCTTAATACCATTTTCTAAAAATAGTGAAGAAATACATTGTGATGAAACTGCCATACAACATGTCCTAAGAAAAAATTTAAGGCATGTGTCAAATGCACCAAAAGAGCCTGCTTGAGTCGCACTTTAATCCTTTCACCACACTGGTTCGACAGTGACATGATAAATATTAGTACTAACTCATTTAATATTTATTAAAACGAATATTCACTAATAGTTCAGGCAGATGTTAACGCTGGAAAATTGGCTGATAGTCGTTTCCCAGATAGCAATGTCATTAACTTCTTGGGGTTCGTAGCGGTACTGCTACAATAAATTGATGATTAAATCTACCCTCAATTTGGTGATCCATGCTTATTATAAGATAGCTCACCTTATCCACGAATCTTGAGACCATTTTGATGACATTGTTGCCTGCCTCGCCGGGGTCAGCCTCTTCGAAACCCGACTCTGCATCAACACTATCCGATTCAGCCACACTGTAACCACAGACGTAGATATAATCACACTTTTACTCTCTAAAAGGTAGGCTCGTATCTGTAATGTCGCTGTGAAGTAGGATTGTCCAAACACTATTTTTTTTGGCAGCCTGAATCTTGTGACTTTTAACACTTTATACCAGACGAATGACATCTGTTTGGCACAGCTGTCTGTTAAATCGGACATAAGTAATTTATACATTTCAATTATTAGATATCAGTTCTCGAAAGAGAAACAGCTTGTTGCTTCAATAAAATAATTCTATTTGATTGGCGCAGCCTGTAGGATGGAAAGTCCTACCTACCAATGAAAAAAATATGCTAAGTAACCAGTAAAGTCATAAAAGTATAAAAATACATAAATAATATTTTAATTTAACTATAAACTGCATTGTATACGAAATGCTTGTCGTATATAGAGACAGTTTTTTCTATCAGCGATCATCGCCAGGGAGGTGTTAAGAGTTGGCTCGCGTCTATCATATGTGTGCGTGATTCGTTTCCATTATAATACTAAACCAAACTGGACGATACAATGTGATATTTGAATTGCAAACCTGTTGGTGATGCTATTGCTAGCTCTGTCGGCGTCGTCCCCTCTCGCTTCGGCGCGCCTGCCGGCGCCATCTAGCGGCAGTAACAGGTAAACCATTCTATTTGCGTAATGGATTGCCTGACTGTATAGCGTAGATTGTTCCCGTGCTATCATCTCGCGTTGCTTATCTGAAAATACTATTCAACTTGACAATATGTTCTTGAGATGGGAACTCAAGTGTTTGCTATCCCCTGATTTTCGGGTGTACCGGGTTAAGACGAGTAGCGGGAGTAAACTGAAGGGCATTAAAAAGGAACTCATAGCAGGAAGGCAGGATGTGGACTGCATTTTTATGAAGCACTGGACAAAAATGCATACTGTGCTGTGCACTCATGAAGTTCATTTTTAGGCATATTTTTTGTATTTTTGTGTGTATTTGAATATAATTTTTTATTTTTTGTTAATTTTAATTTATATGGCTGTAATACTATATTGATGTGTGAAAGCTGAAATAAAGTTTATTGTATTGTATTAAGATATTTCTGAAATAAATATTTGCACAAATTTAAAAACGAACCAATAGTCGACAGTTTTATTTGACCTTTAGAAGCGTTCAAAGATTCACACCAAACGGATTAATGAAAACTACTTTGGTGTTTTGTTGTCAAGGTGATGAAGGACTGAAAGAAAAAGCTACGTACTAAAAAATAAGATTATTTTACTCACCCTGTGGTAAACTAGGCCACAGTCTCATCTGTTCAGCTGCTATTTCTAACGCGCTGGGTTCTTGAGCTTTCAGCAACGATATGTATTCTTCATCATCTCTAGAACGAAATATTTATAATTAAAATTACTTTCAAACTATCCGACTATTCATATATACATCTAAATAAATAAAATAGCCAGTATTTGTTATTTTACATGAAAGTACAAGCGACTATTATTGTAACTTTAACAAGAGAAATAGTATATAGTTACTCATTTTTGTTATTTGTTCTCATTGTTTGACAATTGTATATATGTGAAAAAGGCCACTATTAAATAAAAGATAGACGAAGGGGTAGAATACATTAGTTTTTTTTATATTTGAAAGAAGAATGAAAGAAAATAACATTTATTTGCAACAACTTATTACAATTCAAGGCTATACACAGTAATACATAAAAAAGTAATAAAAAGTATAATAATATTTCTTGTTTTGTAAGTTGGTAACACGATACCTAGGAGTTGGAACTCTTTGGTGTGTGGGACTGGGAAGGTACAGAGCCTTGATGTCCCGCTGGACGTCTTGGTAGAACGCCGCCTCCCAGAATTGCTGGCTCGTCCACACTTGATGCTCCTGTATAATACACAAAATATATGATATAGTTATTTTTCAATTCCTTCCTTCGCTATTAAACCAGCGGACGACAGAATCCTGAAAGCCTTAACTACATTAACGACAAGCATTAAACAAGTGCCGTTATACGGCAAACGTTTCAGGACAAAGGAAAACTTCGTAAGCACATCCGTTAATCCAAAGTTCAGCATAGCTTATAATACACATGGTCGAAAGTGGGCTGTTGTCAAAGTACGTAATTTTTTACAAGCTTTTATTCAATTTGACATTCACCTATGAATTTTTTGCTTGAAAGATGTATGTGCGCAATACTACGTTCTCGAAACGGTGAGGGAAAACATCGTTTGAAAACTGACATGTCCACACGAAAGGAGCCTCTTTGAGGCGCACTTAAAATCCTTTCACCACACTGGTTCAAGAGAACCAGTTACTCGAATGAAATGGAATAGGGGTTTTTTCATGGAAATCTCTCGCTCGTAGAGAACCTAGAGAGTTGTTCATACAAAAACCCGTATATAGTTACCTGTATGCACATGTAAGCGTACTGTATCACTCCCGTGCACAGCTTCCGGCAGTAGGCGGTGGCGAGAGGAAGCATGGCCGCCGCTATCGAGTGCTCGTCTATCGCCGTGGCCGACTGGAGGGCGCAGTTCATCAGTCTACAAGGAACACATCGGCTTAAAGAATATTTATTTTCTCAAAGAAATTTACATTTAACTTAAAGAGAAAGTGAAGTTTTAAAAAAATCTTCACTTACACATCGTGTATAAACAGAATGTGTTTAATATAATATGTTTTATTTATATCATAATCAAGGTAATTTTCTGGACGTATCACGCAGCGCCAACTAGCCCCAACGTAAGCATAGCTTGTGGTATGGGAAGAAACAACTGATCGAATTATACTTTATTTTTCAAGATAAATACATAACATACTTTTTAACAACTCGACACAATAAACTTGTACGTTCATCACACAATAGTTTGTTCTGGGTGGGAATCGATCCCACGGCCAAACTACATTAGGGTTAAATCTAGTCAGTCACACGTTTAAGAGTTCGTATTAGCTGAAATTTGCTCTAAAGAACTATATAGAACTAAAATATCTAATTCAGTTAGAAATCTAATGTTTATAGATCAATTTTAAGATTTGTGCTACGGTACTTCAATTGTAAAATCAAGATTAGTGTAAACAAAATGGATAAAAATGATGAAAAAGAGACTTAATGAAAAGAAAATCCTTTGTTTTTTGGTTTCGGTAATCCTGTCGTACCTATTTCAAGATGTATTTGCTTTCTTATGAATCTGATAAATATCTATTTGGTTCCATTATCTAGTTTTAAAATGACTGAAAAATAACATAATTATTTAATTTGTGGTTTCGACAAATATTTTGGTCTAGCGTTTCTCAAGTTTCTTTCCCGCTCAAACGCCCTTGGTATCCATTGGACGTTATCCCTGTCTGCTGTCCTGCTAGCGGGGAAGGGAAGCTCGAAATCTGTCTAGTAGCGATGGTATGGCACACTTAAGACATCAAGGATTCCATCAAGCAATAGATATTGATAGCAAGAGCGCTTGCGTAGCATTACCACTGTCATGGGCACCATTCAGCAGCGGATGTTAGGCCATATCTCACAATTGCATCGCACGACGATATGATCTTTATGATATTTAACACGACATACTTTATTCGATAAGTTATTTAAGCGCTACGCGGTGATATTCACCCACTGATGTGGAGTGTTCCAACATGTTTCAGTTTGTAACAGTTGCTGCCTTTCTGTTTTATAATGTTGTGTTCGTGTACGGTGAGAGTATGATTGTAAGTTTATGTAAATTCTATAAAATGCTGATTTCATCCATAAACTTATCGAGCCTATTCTGAAACCCATAATATTATTATTGGTTTAGAATATTATAGTGAAATTCTTTTTTTTTTATGTTTGTTTATGTGAGTCGGGTTGTGGAACGAGCTGACGGCTCACCTGATGTTATGTGGTAACCGCTACCCATAGACAACAACAATACCACTCAAGTCCTCTCCACCAAAGTATGAAATGACCTAAGTCGCATTGCGTTGCGTCCATCACCCCGAGACGGGGATGTTACGTCTCATGAGCTTAAAATAAAATTCTAAAATATAGCTCTCTTAAAATATTTCGTCTTGTCGTTAACTTCACAACAATATTAGACTGCGGTGATATAATAAAGGTTTACCGTCTCATGCAGTATTCATGAGATAAATAAAGACTGGAAAATATAACTAATGTCTTTTTTATATATTAATGTCAGAACATTTATATTTTAATTGTGTTTTGTTACATTTCAGGGACCGGGAGAATGGAAAATCTACCACATATCCTTCTCGGAGGGGACCATCAATGACATAGTGATAGATTTGAAGCAGAACAGAATAGACAGATCGCATTACGGCTACAGCGGTGAACTCAGGCTGATCGAACCATTGGACGAGTCGTTAGGCGTAAGCGACTAACGGTTTTATTATCTATGCAAATAAATAAAATTGGAGCGTCTGTTTGTAATATTAAAATAACAGCTTTTTAAGTGCATATGGATGTTTACACGGTACATATACCAATACAACATTTTTTACAATTTTTGTCTGTCTGTCTGTTTGTTCCGGTTAATCTTCGAAACAGCTGGACCGATTTTGACGGGACTTTCACTGGCAGATAGCTGATGTAACAAGGAGTAACTTAGGCTACTTTTCCGTGGGGCAAAATAGGGGTGCGTGATAAAACCGAATTCCACGCGGACGAAGTCGCGGGCAACAGCTAGGTATTATTGTTAATAAAAAACTATGAATTAAAATTGCGAGGCTCTCATGTGACAAATAGTGACAATGTGCCCGGAAGACACATAGCATGAACGGAACAAGAACATATATGTGAATACCGCCCAAGGGTTCCTTACGATTTGGTATTTCAGCTACGGAACCCAAAGATTTCTTGATATTAATAAATAAATTTCTTTTGCTAGATAAAAATGGACATTTGCAAGTATGTGGACGGAGGCTGCAAGCAGTACCAACTGATATCAGACGATTCATTCGTGGCTTTCGTCAATAAGTTTGCTGAGGAGAATGTAGAAAAGTGCTTTGAAATGATGGGTATCGACCCTCCGAAATTACCTCTGTCAAAGGTATGAAACAGCGCACACGTAGACTCCTTCATGTAGATTTCTTCCGGGGAAGCGCTGCCATCATAAGTTGCACGAAATGAGCGTCTACGAGGCGCACTACATTGATTACATAGCGAGAGAACCGGTCCTGAGTTATTCGTAGTAGTAGGTACCTTCTGCTGCTAAGCAGTGATGACACACCCGCAGGAAAATTATAAATATACACATTGGCTTACAAAAAAAACATGATGCAGCTCATCTTTTTTGTCTGTCGCATTTGAATATGCTTCAAGCGGCAATTCTGACCGTCTCACATTTCACCATTATTTAAACGCATTAAAAATGTAATTACTTGCATCAGATGTAAATGGATCAGATATAGTTTTATGTGATGCAATTACGGATCGAGCTGACGGCCCACCTGGCGTTAAGTGATCACCTCTGCCCAAAACAACCTATGCGACTTGGGTCCCCCCTACTAGGTATGACAAGACCCAGTCGCCTCTTATGCGCCCATAACTCTAATACGTGTAGGTGGAATGTCTCATATGCCTGTAATTTCACCGGTATCCACACCTTTCAAACATGACATGTGGCATGGTGGCAGTATACTTCCCCGGACGAACTTGACGTGAGTTGTACTGCTCATAAAAGTTACAGTAAAGAAACAATGCTTAACAGCAACATGGTGCTTAAAAACAATTACAATTACAGGGTGAATTCGAAGTGAAGAACTTTGTGTTCGACAGCAGTTCACTCCCGGGTGAGTTCACATACGGACACTTCATAGCGGAGTGCTGCGCGATGCGCGGCACCATGGCCATCGGATGCATCAGCGCCGAAGTTGAGTTTTTCGAAAAAGAGGACGGAGACGATGATTCTTCTGAAGAATAGAGTATTGCGTGTTCGGGAACATAAAGGGAACAGAAATTCTGTTGAGAACCGGTTACAGGAGTGTTGAAAAGCTAAAGTTTAATAATCTAAACAATATCAGTTTCAATTAAGAAAATCAGTCTACTGTTCAAGTGGATAAGTTCCCTTTTGTTCTATAGTTTATGGGTTCTTTAAGTGAATAAGTTCCCTTTTGTTCTATAGTTTATGGGTTCTTTAGATAAGTATTTCAAGCATAATACGCCACTTTGATTTAGCTCCGTGAATCAGTACGTATCTTACGGGATGTACTGACCTATACCAATTCCATCCTACTAATATTGGAAATGCGACATTTTATTCGGTCATTTGTAACTCTTTCCTTGCATCGATTTAAATTAAATTTTGTATATGAATAGATCTTAACTTGAAATTAACATATAGGCTGTTGCTGCCATGACCCAGGCAGTCCCTAACTCAATTGGTATACTACTCAAGCTAGTATTAAAATCATTTTGTGCCATAGGTTCAATCGATAGGCATCAACCAGGAAATCAACAAGCAAAATTGGAAGTCTAAGACAATAAATAATATAAATCTAATGAATGGATTGTTTCCAGCTGGGTAGGGTTCCCTTAAGCAATGGCTCAGTTTTGGTTGACAAATTTAACAAATATTTTATAATTAATAACATAACACCCTTTCAATATATAATTTAAACTTCGCTCTTTCCATAACAATGCTATTGGATGATAAGGTCGCTTAGCCCCTTCTTTGCTGGATATCATTATATATATATAAGCGGTGGCGTTTATTTTGCTTTATTTAAGCGGATAATTAATTAGTTATCAATTAGTATTAATAAAAATATGTGCCACATTAAACACCAACCAGTTGAATATTTCTGTGTTTCACTTCTCCCTGTCATCTACATTTTAAATTATTTTTCAATTTCAATATTGCTTACATTTAAAATAATATTAATACTTAGACTTCACTTACGCTAATACTACTTTATATAATATTTTTCAAGAATATTTTTCATGTTAAATTTAAAACATTACCCTTTTAAGACAACTTTAAGATGCCATATCAGTATATTTTACTCCTGAGTGAAACATAACACATGTATCTATTATTTTTACCAAAGATCTTAATGTTTTAAATTTTGGATGGTGATGAAAAAACATGCCGTATAAAATCTTTATTCTCCTATACATACTGCCAGTAAAGGTATCCCTAAATATATAAATATCTATAGGATAGCATTAGAGATACAGGCCGTAATATTCGTATGTGTTATAGAACCTATTTATGGTTTTCTCTTAAATGGAATAAAGCATACGGCCCACCTAATGAAAACTGTTCACCGTAGCTAATGGACGCTTGTAATACTAGAAGTATCTTAGCACGATGCCCACAGCTTTAATACGTCATGTTAATACCTTTTTGAATAACCGTACCCCCGTGTAGTTGTGATAAAACGTTAGCAGTGAGATTACTCCACTTCCGTGTACATCGAGTGTTCGTGGAACGAAATTATTTATTCTATGATAAAAAGGAGCAGTATGCATCGTACAAAACAATTCCTACGAACACCCGTAATACAAAGCGCTGGGACAACTCAGACTAAAGGGCTCAATACCGCTCATAATAATAATAATAATAACAATGGTGGAAATTTCACATAACGCCATCTAGCCCTAAAGTAAGCTAAGCATAGCTTGTATCATGGGAACCAGACAACTGATATAAGACTTATATACTCTTTGTAAATATTTACATATAATACATATTAACACCCAGACGAAGAATAAACATCTATGTTCATCACACAAATGTTTGATCAGGGTGGGAATCGAACCCACTGTCTACAGCGCAGAAGGCAGCTTTCCTACCAACTAATTAACCTATTAGTGTTTACTATCAAAATGTACGAGGCCTTCGCACCAAAACGTCTTGCTTTTACCGTAATATATGTTTGTGTTCATACGATGTGATTTGCCTGACCGAAACGTGGCTTACAGAAAGTGTTAAAGACAGTGAATTGTTTGACGACCGATACATTGTTTGGAGACGGGATAGGGATTATCGTGAAACAAACCAATCACTAGGAGGCGGGGTTTTAATAGCAGTGCGTCGTGAAATCTCAGCCGAGGTACGGCTCGAGTGGTGTTCCTCAGCAGAGGATCTTTGGGTGACTGTATCGATTCATAATCGTAAACCAAGATCTACTTACAAAATGCATATCTGTGTTGTTTATGTATGTAACCAAAATCTGGGGAACTCGATGGCTTCGCAGTTATGTAATTTCGTTGAAAACTTAAATAATATTGTATTACTAAACCCACTAGACAAAGTGCTCGTACTGGGCGACTTCAACCTGCCTAATATTTTGTGGTCACCGGGTGACGACGGTTCTTCAATGTCTCCGGATAATATTCAAGGTAATCAAGTTGATTTTTTCGATACCATAAACACCTGCAATTTACTACAATTTAATTCATTTACAAATGTAAATAATCGTATGTTAGATCTATCATTTTGTAACGACTTCATTACAGTTAATTTAAGCGAACTACCTTTAGTTGCGGAAGACCCCCATCATAAATGTATCACTATCACAGCTCAGTTTGTGGAACTGCATTCACTTAAACCTGTTTCGTACACAAAGTATCTTTATCAAAGTGGTGATTACGATTCCATTTGTTCTAATCTCAGCAATATTAATTGGAATTTGGAGTTATTTAATAAAACTATTGAAGAAGCGACATCGTACTTTTACAATGTTATCTATACTTTGCGTAATACTTATATACCTTCCAAAACTATATCACCGTCGCGTAAGTACCCGCTATGGTATAAACAGCCATTAATAAAAATTCTTAAAGAAAAATATAATTTTCATAAAAAATACAAAATTTACGGTAATGAATACGACCGCCTATCGTTTTTAACATTGAGAGAGAGAGCTAAGACTTTAGAAGCCGAATTGTATAACCAGTATATATCTAATGTTGAGAACTGTATTAAGGATAACCCGCGAGCTTTTTGGTCGTACATAAAAACTAAAAACAAATCAAATACCTACCCATCAGTATTTAAATACGGTAGCCGTTCTTCCGATCAGGGAGACGAGATTTGTAACATGTTTGGGGAGTACTTCAATTCGACATTTTTGCATGATGACACACAGACTGAAACACAGTCCGTGACGGAAGGTCATCATAGTTATACCTCAGCGTCGGATCTTAGTATGGTGGAGGTGCTAGACAATGAAGTACTTAAGTTATTAAAATCACTTGATTTAAATAAGTCGGCGGGTCCGGATAATGTTCCTGCCATTTTCATTGTAAAATGTGCTTGTAGTATATCGTTACCCATCTCTCTCTTATACCAAAGATCATTAAATGAAGGCATTGTCCCTAATATCTGGAAGACGGCATTTATTACCCCAATACACAAAAACGGCTCTAAAGGCTTAGTAGAAAATTATAGACCGATTTCTAAATTGTGCATATTTTCTAAGGTGTTGGAAAAAATTGTATACGGTCAATTATACTCCTCACTTAAACAGCACCTTGCCCCGCAACAGCACGGTTTCTTAAAGGGAAGATCTACCACTTCCAACCTTATCCTATGTAGTGAATTTATCTCACGCAACATGTCTGAGCCCTCACAGGTTGACGTCATATACAGTGACTACAGCAAATGTTTCGATAGAATCGATCATTCCATCCTTTTACAAAAGCTACAGCGTATAGGCATTAGGGGCAATTTGTACAGATGGTTCTCCTCTTATGTTCGCAACCGGTGTCAAACAGTTGTACTCAATGGTTATTCTTCCTCACCTTTGTTTATTCCTTCTGGCGTTCCGCAGGGCTCCCTTCTGGGGCCCTTACTTTTTATAATTTTTGTTGACGATATCGCGTCGTGCTTTATACACTCAAAAATTTTTCTATACGCGGATGACATGAAAATTCTACATCCTATCAAATGTTCTCAAGACTCATACCACCTACAGGACGATTTAGATAGATTTCAACAATATTGCATCTTAAACAAATTACAACTAAATATCTCCAAGTGTTATGTTTGCACATTTACCCGTAAACCTAATGCTTTGAAATTTAACTACAAGCTCAGTAATACAAATTTAACTAGAGTAAATACAATCAGAGACTTAGGTGTCCATTTCGATAACAAACTCTTATTTGATGACCATATTGACGTCATAGTCAAAAAGGCATCTAAGGCACTCGGTTTTATAATGAGGATGTCTTCTGAATTTTCGAACATGAAGACGTTCAAAATCTTATATTGCACATACGTACGTAGTCACCTTGAATACGCCTCCCAGGTATGGAATCCGCGCTACGATACGTACGTCTTACGCCTAGAACGCATTCAAAAACGGTTTATGAGATATGTTCAGTTTCGTGCTAAATTATTCTTACCGGACTACAATGCACGATGTCGTAAGTTTCATCTCCTACCTCTCCAAAAAAGGAGAGAAATAGCCGATCTCTCATTCTTATTAAAAATAGCGAACGGTGCGGTGGACTGCCCGGAGCTTCTTGAGCAATTAGGACTGCAAGCAAATAAAATATCTAGTAGAAAGCCGAAAATCCTTCATGTTCCGTTGGTAAAGACTAATTATAGGCAGAACTCTTTTATCTCAAGGGCAAGCAGATGTTTTAATAACTTAACCAGAATAGCAGATATTGACTTATTGAATACTACTACAATTCAACTCAAACGTCAAGTTAGCAACCAATTTTTCTCGTTCTGAATTATTATACTATTTATCACTTCATTTAATTTAATATAACTTATCTTTGTATCTACAACTTTAACTTAAATATTTTTTCTTATATACTTATCTGTGGAATCTTTTAATTAGCCATTAGTCTTTAATTTATTAACCTATTTATATTAGTTAGCTGTAAGATTTCCTAAAATTGTAAAAATAAAATAAAATAAATAAAATAAGCTACGAGGCCAGTCATAACCCATGTACGTCAATTGAACGTAATCGACAAAATCTACGGTTCTGGGTTATTCGCCACACAAGAAAAGATTACCCGACTAAATAAATATGTGACTTAATTGTCAGACAGACAGTCAGAGATGACAGAGATCGATATTGAAGTAAGTTGTCATTTTAATTTGGAGGCGTACTCAGTAGTCGCAATGGTTCGTAAAGGTGCTAAGGTTTTTTTGATGTCGTCTAGGTGATAAAACGAGCCGACGGCCCACCTGATGTTAAGCGGTAACCGCCGCCCATAGACAACGACAATACCACTCAAGTCCTCTCCACCAAAGTATGAGATGACTAAAGTCGCATTGCGTTGCGTCCACCAACCCGAGACGGGGATGTTACGTTTCATGCGCCTGCAATTTCACCGGCAACGCTTCCGCCGGAACACAGTAACACGAGTACATCACTGCTTGCCGGCAGATTACCAGGTGTGGTGGCAGTACCTACTTCTCCGGGCGAACTTGGCACAAGTTCTACTGTTACTTTGGGTTGCTCCTTTCGCACCACCCGGGGGACACGTGTAGGGATTCAAAGGGTAATCACTTACGGACGCGAGCAACTTTGGCCCCCTAAATGTGGGGTGGGTGAGATAATTGCGATGACATGCGGTCTCAGGTATTTAAGGGATGTTTTCGGGGGAGTGGGGTTAAGTGAGGGTTGTGAGGGACTAACATGTGGCAGGAGATAATGGTTTAGTTACGGGGTATCAACGGGGTAAAAAATATATTAATAACGATCGAATAAAGCTGAAAAAGCTTTGGCTTAGCATAGCTTTTTTTTTAGTGAAAGAATTTTCAAAATAAGTGCAGTAGTTCCGGAGATTACTTCCTACAAACAAACAAAGACATTTGCTACTAACTGAACTGAGGTCAGTGGTAATGAAAGAATATTTAAGTAACCTACCAACAGGTCCTCTACGGGACTGAACGGTGTAATTACACAATCACACAATCAAAACACAGCATAGAGAAAAATGATTCCAGCAATGGTATCTAACTTCGTTGTCGCATGTCCGATAGCTATCGGCAATGACTCCACAACACGATATATTACATTTAAAATGGCGCCTATAAATAACAACAGGAAATGTAATTACATGGCACAATGTGGTATGCGCTTGCGGCTCTGTCGTGTGGTTTGCTGGTGGCAGCTCAGGAGAAAATGGTGGTAAGTCCATTTATAATTAGTAGCAGTTCGTACGGGGTATCTACTGTCAAGCAGCGATACATTCACTTACTGTGACTAAGTTTTTATCTATGTCATTGAAGTGACAGAACGAGCTGACGGCCCACCTGATGTTAAGCGGTAACCGCCGCCCATAGACAACAGCAATACCACTCAAGTCCTCTCCACCAAAGTATGAGATGACTCAAGTAGCACTGCGTTGCGTCCATCACCTCGAGACGGGAATGCTACGTCTCAGGCGCTTGTAATTTCTCCGGCACCCACTCCCTTTAGACACTTTGCAAATGGGAACTCAGTAACCCGAATACATTACTGCTCGGCAGCAGAAACGGGTACAGTGATCTTACTTCCCCAGACAAGCTTGGCACAAGTTGTGCTGCCTGTAAAGGCTGTTTTTTGGGGGCATAGTGAGGTATTTCGTGTCGTTTGTGTGACAGGACAAAGGGCGTTGGTTCGTAGAGAACATAAACATATGCCCCGAGCCGGAGCAGTACCCGCTGAAGTTCCGTCTGAAGCGGCACAAGATGAACCGAACACACGACGCATTCAGCGGACACGCGACACTGCCGGAGGAAATCACAGAAACTAACTATGGGGTGAGCGTCTCCATGATTAAATTCCTGTTTAATTTAATAAAATTGCTTTATTAAAAAAAAACTAGCTCACCTTAAATACGGTTAACACAGCTGACTGGCCTCCTAGCTAAGTTGGTAATAACCCTGCCTTCTGCGCTGTAGGTCGTCAGTTGAAGCTGTAGGGTTCGATTCCCACCCAGAACAAACATTTGTGTAACGAACATAGGTGTTTGTTCGGTGTCTGGGTGTATACGTATGTATATGTATTTACAAAAAAAAAAAAAAACAGTTGTCAATGATACAAGTTATGCCTAGCTTACTTTGGGGCTAGATGGCGCTGTGTGAAATGTCCACCTTGCTTGTGCTTTCAGGTGCACATAGACGTATGCAGAAAAGTAGACGGCGGCTGCAAACCGCAGTATACCTTCCATGACTCGAGCATGTGTAAATTCATAAAACAATACGCCGAGGACAACTTCAGGGCGATACTCGTGAAGGGAGGCCTCGAGGTATCCGACTGCCCTATACCGAAGGTGTGTTTTTAATATTCTCATTACTACTACTAGTCGAGTAAAGGATTTAAGTGCGCCTCAAAGAGGATCCTTTTACTGCACAAATAAACATTTTAAATATTTTCCCCAACGTCAAAATATAGGAGTATTATAAGTGTTATGGTCTGTGTGCATACGTGCGTAATAAATTATGGTAAAAATCATATCACTTAATGTTTGAGACACAGGATTTCCTAGTTCAGGCATAGTGAATTTATTACTTTTTATTAAATACTATGTTAATCGTAGCACGAAGTCAATGAATGAAGATTTATTTATTTATTTTCAAGCGAACTCAGGACTGCATTTTAGGAAACTCATTAGGATGCCTCCGGAGAGATGTACCAAATATCTATGATTTCCATTTCCATAAGCATGTAGTCGAGCAGAACTCTGTCTCATCTGAATTGTTCGTAATTAAATTTCAGGGAGAATTTGACGTCTCGGACTACATAATCGACTACGAGGATCTACCAGAAAAAGGTATGATTGGCCGATTCGAAGCCACGGCATTTATTACGAAGGGTACCGAGCGGAGCGCCTGTTTCATAGTCGACATGGAATTCACCCCGCTCGACAAGGAAGACGATGAAGATACGAAATAGTTCATTTAAATATATTATATTATATCCGCATATGATGATGCCGAGTAGTTTTAAATAAACTGCATGAAATTGTACGTTGTTTCTATTACTCTTCTATAACTCGGGTGTTTGTCAACGCTTTATGGGATCTTTTGGGATCTGTCGCATACCACACAAGTAATCTGCCGGATATAATACCTCCAGAGGTTTTCCCATCAAGGGTTACAACTTTAAGACGTCTAATGTGTCAACAATTTTCCCGATGACTACAGGAAAAGAGTATCTTTGAGCGTATGTATGTATATCTCCTCTTAAAAACTCATAAATCCAAATAGCAGGAGGTCAATTTAGTAAAATGTCTTTGAAATTGGAATTTATAACGTGATCTTTGATGGAAACTCAATAGATAACAGACTAACTGTTGCTAGTAAATGGTAGGAATTAGAAAACAAAATGATGACTTATTTTAACGATAAAACAAATAAAATGCTTCCTTTTTTCTTTTCCTCCGGCTGCGCCAATTCCCCAGAAACTGGCGCAGCAGAAGATCACCGAAAGTTTTGTTGTACACAACACTTTAGTTTCAACACATACCTGACAACCAACTCGAACTGGTGATGATGCAGGAGATGCTTGTTGGTGGGCAGCCGCCTCTGCAGATCGCGTACGAGCGCGAGCCGCGCGGCCGGGGCACGCAGCGCGCGCAGCACCGCCGGGAACGACTTGCGTGCGTCCGCGTAACGACACTCGAATATCGCCGCTATGCACGCTCGGAGGACCTGAAGCAGATGAAAGTGAAATTTATAATAAAAAAAACTAGAACATTTTTAACTAACTATAAATGACAGCCAAGTGTAAAACAAATGATTATAACTGTAATAACTTAAACAAGGGTAAGCAGAACATTTCCTGTCCGTCCCAGAATCATCATAACAGCTAATTTGATTTTAAATGTGTATTCAATGCTGGTTCAAATGAGACCCCACCCTACCCACGCTACCCGTCGGGTGTGCATATTTTGCTCCCCGACCCCTCGCTTCGCAGGCAAGGTTACTATCAGCTATCCCTAGCTCCCTAGACGTCTAATACAAAGATGAATATGAAATTCTTTATTACGCAAAAAGAAACGAGTAAGTAGGCGAATTTAATGCAAATTTAGCATTTTCCTACAGCTTGCAGAATAGAAACCTTTGCAGAGTATGAGTGTTAGTGTATATATCAAATAATGAAGAGTTCTTTACATATATATAATATCTGGGGCAATGAGATGAGTTTGCCTCATACCTCTAATCTCCGCGCGGAGTTAGTGAGCAACAGTTGTTCGTACTCTGCGGCGCCGGTGGGCGGCGCGCCGGGCGGAATTATCCGCGGCTGGGGCGGCCTTAACGCTGTTAATCTGCAACAAGAAATTATACATTTTAAAATAACAATATATAATGAAACACATTAATAGCGGTGGACAATACATTATCTATACTAACGCATACGTCTCCAGTGGGCCAAAATGGTGCCTGTCTCAGCATAGTGCTGAATAAACAGACTTGATTTTACTGACTGATAAGAAGGTAGTTTCATAATTAAAAATTTGAAAAAATGAATAACATAAAAATATTTTTAAAAACAAGCTTTCAAAAAATGCTTTTCACGACGAATACAATGGATCTAAACGCGCTATAGATAAGTGGGTGGTCTGCAGTTGGTGCTGGCAGCAGCGTCAGCTCTAGCTCCCCATAATATTGCAGCAACATCAAGTACAATGCATGAATACAGAATTTCAGCCTATTCGACCTACGAGAACTGGTTTAAAATTCAGCTAAAAACATACATACAAACATTGCAAGTTAAATAAAAGCTTGTAATAATAATAATAATGTTTAGCGGCAGAAATATACACAGTGGCTGTAATTACCCCGACGACCACTGCACGTTGTACCGCTACTTACTTAGGGTTGTTCGCACTCCTGGCGGTGACTTCCGCTATGAGGTCCGCTACTCGCGCGGCGTCTAACGACGGCAGCGGCGGCTGGTGTATCCGCGAGGAGGCGCCCTCTGGCGGACGGAGTATCCGTTGCTGGAATGGCTGCGAATAACAACATAACATGTATCTACTTTCACATAGGCCACCGCACTGATATATTGAATATTTGCGACCCTATAGGCTTCCGCTATCAGATCGGAACCACTCTATTACTGGCCTTATGGCTCAGTTGGTAGTAACCCTGCCTTCTACGCTGTAGGTCGTGGGTTCGATTCCCACCCAGGACAAACTATTATATGACATTTGTAACATTGATGTTTGTTGTGTCTGGGTGTTAATATGTATCATATGTATGTATTTACGAAAGAAAAGTATATAAGTATGTACATCAGTTGTCTGGTTCCAATGAAACAAGCTATGCTCAGCTTACTTTGGGGCTAGATGGCGCTGTGTGAAATGTCCACCAATATTTTTTTATTATTAATAATAATACTTGTGGACACTACACACAGCGCCATCTAGCCCCAAACTAAGCATAGCTTGTACTGCGGGAACTTGACAACTGATACTTATATACTGTATACCGGTACAAAGATAGTACAGCAGTGACACAGGGTACTTTATTTTATTTTATTTTTTCAACAGAATCTACAGCTCTAGGTATCTATTCACTGAAAATTACTCTTAAAGCCAATAACAGATTCAATTTTTTTATATATACTAGTATTACGACAAAACAACTTATAAAATTAAGGACAATATGTCAAAACACTAACTTATACGAACACAATTTTGTTAAATTTTTGTTAATTTTGTTTTAAAGTTGTTCACTGGGTGGCACACTCACGCGGACCGTGAATGTACTGTGTACCTGCGGGTTGGGGTTCTCGTTGAGATGCAGCTGCATCGCCAGGTCTTGGATGTGGGTCAGCTGCACATCGGGGCTCAGCGACTCCACGCGGACCTGCTCCGGTAGGTTTCTGGAGATTATCAATCATAATCAATAATTATTTTCAGGATATAAGAACACCATCACCGACACACAACATAATGGTCAAAGTAAATTGCAATGCACCAATCATCATCATCATATCAGCGGGTAAAAGTCCACTGCTGAACATAGGCCTCCCCCAAAGATTTCCATTTTGAACGGTCTTGAGCCACCAGCATCCACCGATTTCCTGCGATCCTGACTATGTCATCAGTCCATCGGCCAATGCACCAATGCACTTTTGTTTTTTATCAAGTTCATCAGCAACATAAAATACAAAACTTTCAATCGCATCTACTGTAGATAACTTTTCACGGAATCCATATTGATTAATTGATATCAGATTGTTATTTTCAAGGTAATTAACAAGCCGACAGTTAATGACCTTCTCCAGGATCTTAGCCAAAGTGGATAAAAGTGATATAGGACGATAATTTGTGATTTTGTCTCTGTCCCGTGTAACGAAACCCCCTCACCACCAGCGGCATAAGGACGCACGACAAAATTTTTCGAAAATATATCTTATATTTGTATTGGCCAATAATGTGATCGTTTAATGGTAGGACCGTATGTTGTGTTTTGTAGTAACCCGAGAAGTAGTAGTAGTAGGTTCTTTTAATAAGAGGTATGTTGGAAGTAGACATAAGATATGGTATTGGGTAGCGCAGTGAAGAACAAACTTAAGAATAAATATTAGAACTGAAGAAATATAATTGTTAGGTAAATATGATCATTGGTTAATAGGTTGTTGTACTAATTTTATGTAACTTATTAAAATAATATAAAACTAATTTCTCATCTTCTGAAATGTATTCTAAAGACGTTAAATTACTGTGATGTTTTCATTACTATATTTAGTTAGGTTATACCACGAACTCAACAGAGGCCACACGACCCTTAAACCATTGAGGCTTAGTGCTCCTCCGCCGCACTCCGCTATGAACTTCGTCACCTGACTGCCCTAGGATATGTCGTCTAGGAAGTCCCCCTATTCGTGGTATAATAAAGTATTATCCCATCGAACCTGCGGAACTTAACCCTCCTTAATAATAAATAAAAAAGAGAGAAAGGTTCCTATTAATCTCCAAGGAGACACTCTTGGCTTGATTAGCCCGCTCGAGTATGAGAGAAGGGATAAGATGCAAAATATAAACCCTAGTCTCGATATGTTAGTAGTACAACAACCTTAAATAAATTATGTTATAATAAGACGTAGTTCAGTTCACAAGTGATAATGTATATGTTCCATAGTATCAGGCACTCACAGAAATTCTAAACTTATAACAGGTAACCCTGATGCAAAACATGCAGAGCACAGCAGTAAATGTTCACACTAGCTATTCCAAAAGATTGTATTTGGTCCGCAAGGAGTATGTTGCGCCAATAGGCTTTGATAAACAAAACTCCGATGACCCACCTATCAATATAAGAAACCTCGCAAAGAATTGTATTTGGCCCCGCAAGGAGTATGTTGCGCCAATAGGCTTTGATAAACAAAACTCCGATGGCCCACCTTTTTCCCTATATTGGAAAGCTAGTATGAACGTATAAAAATTATAATAAATGATAGGACGTAACTGTGCTTCAACTTATATAACTAAACCTATTTCGAAACTGGTCAACCAATATGGCTTCAAGACCAGATCGAATAACCTAACAAGCAGTTCCAAGGGATGTCTGGGTTTCTCAAAATAATGTAGGTATAAAGTATAATATGCTTGGCTTAGCCAGAGGCAACGGCGATAATGGGTGATACGCCCAAGACTCCTCAGTGGAAGGCCAATATAAAAACGATACGAAACACAGTATAGTACTACCATAAAGATTGTTTAAATATTCTGTTTAAATAAAGGAATGTGCTCAGCAAGTTGGCAAAAGGTATGCTAAATAATAAACAAAAGAATAGTAGTAGATGCTATTAGCATCTGTGAACCGACTTTCATTAGTTAAAATCATGCACCCAACCACCACAACAATCCAAAATAACCAATGGTTATAGCGTAACACTTAATTATATCAGCAGGTAAAAACACCATCCACCACAACACAATCCAAAATAACCAATGGTTATAGCGTAATACTTAAATATATCAGTAGGTAAAAACACCATCCACCACAACACAATCCAAAATAACCAATGGTTATAGCGTAACATTTAAATAAATCAGTAGGTATAATTATGCATAATAAAATGATTTACTGAGCTCAGTAAATAGATAAAAGGTAAGTAGGTCAAGTTATAAGTAGGTCAATAATGTTTATCCATGATGTCAGCCCTACCCACAACGTCAAATTATCAAATAAGGGTAGACATGGCTGTCGCATCAGTCCAATCACTATTTGTCACGTCTGCGCCCCCACAATAATGTACACATATAAAATATGTAAAGGTAATATGTAAACTTATAAAATAAAAGATGGCTGACCTAGGATCCGTAGAGACTTCTGAGGCAAAGGCACACAGTTGTCTGTCAATAGCACACGTTTAGTAATTAAGCCAAGGACATGATTTTTCTCATGCCTTTTAGGAAAGAGAATCGTTAATACCTTCAAAGAACCGTATTTCAAAAAGCACTTCCATAACTTCACATAATTGCGTTAATAAAACTATTTCACACCAATATAGTCGTCACCACATGTTTTACGAAATTCGCAGCCTATTTCAGCTTAGAAACAACCAAAACAACAGACAATCAAAACAACAGGTAGCACGGCAAAAGATGTACGGAGAAATTTCAATAAAATTTAAAAATGGAATCACAACAAAAACGCATAACAGTAATGTAAAAATAACCAACATTTTAACAGGACCAATAACTTCACATAATTGCGTTAATTCGACCATTTCACGCAAATATAATCGTCACCACAGGTTCTACACAATACGCAGTTTATTTCATCTTAAAAACAATCAAAACAACATATAGCACGGCAATGGACATACAAAGAAATTTCAATAAAATTTAAAAATGGAATCAAAACAAAATGCACAAAGGTAATGTAAAATAGCCTAACATTTAAACAAGATCTTGTGCAACTCACCCGGCGTAGCTTGAACCTAACAACCCTTACCTGACCCGTAGCTAAAAGTGATCCCAGTTACCCCAGTATTCCTTATATATATTCCGATTGTTTCGCTTCGTTAAGCAGGGCGGAAACGTACGATATCCCGCCATTTTACTTACCACGTGTGCAACCAAATTTCCATTCTATAGAATTCATAGAGCAATGGCATCGAAAAGCCAGCTAATAGTTGTTAAAATATGAGGTATGAAGTACCTATCTCTTATTTTGACTGTAAGTATTTGTTTTCTGCCTTTAAATCCCTTTTGAATCGTCTCAGTTAATGTTTTTCAAGTTCGTCGTTCTTCCTGTCCTGCTCGTTTGACACAAGCCTCGAGCCTTCCCTCTCTAACGTAGGGTTACCAGATGGAGAATTTAAAAGTCCCGAGGAAAAGCCTAATTTTAATTGAAAAATCTAAAGATATTTCTCGTAAACGTAATTTACAATTTTTGTGGGAAAGAAGTCAACAGTGATTAAAGAAAACACTTACTGAAAAAGTTATCTTTACAACTAACAAGGAAACTTCTCAAAGTAATTATAATAAGTAGTAGATGAAGGTTTAATACATTAGTAAATGTTGGTTTACTTTTGAGATGATTTTTATGATTACTTTTAATAAAAAAGATTTCAAAATTCTATTCAATTTTATTGAATATTCTAAAAATCCTGACTTTACTTATATTTCCAAAATCAGGCCGCAATCTTAAGAAAAGCCTAAAACCCCGAAATATCTGGACAAATCCTGAGATATGGCAACCCTTAAAATAAAGAAATGGCCAATGGCTTTCAAAAGGAAATATTACTCACTCAATCCATATACTTAATTAAGTTTAAGAATGTATCGCAGAATCTACATTTACGATCGAAGCAGACATGAGTTTCCTTTAACCATTTTAGTATTTTTCAACGCATTTTTATTGTAAAATTATAGTGCCAAGCCATGTTGTTATTAAATTGGATCAATGGTTTCAATGGTCAATTTAGAAACACCAATTAACCGTCAATGTAAACTTCAAGCAAACTGACAACTTTGCATTCATTCTAGTCCGCAGAAGTCAGATGAATTTATTATGATTTAATAAGATCCAGGAAGTAATTTTGGTGGGTAATTTTGGTGAGCAGAGTTGGGATCGTCACACCCGTGACTTAAAAACTTATAACATAAAAAAAAATTAACACCCAGACAGAACAAACATCAATATTCAACGCACAAATATTTGTATGGGTGAGAATCGAACCCACGACCTACAGCGCAGAGGGCAGGGTTCCTGTAACCTGTGTCCTGTGTGGGGTGTGTGGTGTGTGGTGTTTCACTCACTGCACAAGCTCGTCCCATATGTCTGTGGCGCGCCACGGCGGGCCGCGCTCCGCCACCAGTCCGTTGAAGAACATGGAGTCGAGCAGCCGCACCGTAAACTGGCACTGCGAGAGCCCCCTCAGCCCGAGGAACCCCATCTTGTGGAACGTGAGCACCGGACACGGGTGGATGCGGATTATAGTCAGGCAGTGTCTGCAACACATACAATATATACTAAAAAAAAAAAATGTTGGACATTTCAGACAGCGCCATCTAGCCCCAAACCTTAGTTTGGGGAGCATACATACATAGCTTATGCTATGGGAACCAGATGACTGATAAAATACATAAAAAAAACATACTTTTTTTTTTTGTAAATAAATACATTATATTAACACCCAGACACAGAACAAACTTCTATGTTCGTCACACAAAATGTTTGTACTGGGTGGGAATAGAACCCACGACCTACAGCGCAGTAGGCAGAGCTAATAAATATCATTTGAGCTGTGAGACCAGCAGTTCTGATTCTCTAACTTGTTACCTAAACGATGTAACCAGTCAAAACTGAAAAGTTTCCAAGTCAAAATCACCTGTAACCCTGGAGTAGTTTCGCCAGCGTCCTCATGAATACGGCTCTGATCTCCTTATCCAGCATATGAGGCGGGGAGGCGGAAGGCGGTGGGGGGGCGAAGGCCGAGTCCGCAGACCGGAGCTCCGGCTGGAGCACCAGCGCCAGCGCCTCCTGGAGGGAAGCCAGGAGTTTGCCCTCGGGTTGAGGAATGTTTACCCCCGCTGGTATGTGGAGGGAACCGACGTCTAGGTCTGCCACTATAACGTCCAGCTGGAAAAGTGTAAATTGAAATTATTGTCATTCATAAGATAGAAATGGGTAAAGGTTTTGCGTTCTTGACAGCAATTAACCTCAAATGGCATAGAAACACGAATACATGACAAATAGCCCAGGATCCCGCTACTTGACATGGCCGAGATCGGATGTAGGCATTCCTCGTCCAAGATAGGTTTGCAGTCTTGCATCATTCAAGGAAAACTTGACATTAGAAACGTCCGAAACATGTACGCGAATCTGAACGAAAACATAGTTCATAATTCATAGTTTTATTAATAATGATAATTACAGGTCAATATAAATGGCAACATAACGGCCACACAACAGTCATTTTCCATCAGCTGTCAAACTTGAGCCTTACTAACTTATTTGACTGGCCTCACAGCTCAGTTGGTACTAACCCTGCCTTCTGCGCTGTAGCTCGTTGATTCGATTCCCACCCAGGACAAACATACGAATATAGATGTTTGTTCTGTGTCTGGGTGTTAATATGTATTCACAAAAAAGTGTGTATTATATTTATTCTGTCAGTTGTATGGTTCCCATAGTACAAGCTATGCTTAGTTTGGGGTTAGATGGCGCTGTTATAAAAAAAACTGTATGCACGGTCACCAAAGGTAAAGAGCATGAGAGCGTGATGGTCTAGCGGTACTGACCCCCGAGTTTCAATCCGGAGTTCGCCGGTTCAAATCCCGACGTGCACCTATGAGTTATTCGATTGAAAGATTTATGTGCGCAATACCACGTTCTCAAAACGGTGAAGGAAAACATCGTGAGGAAAACGACATGTTCTAGAACTAAAAATTCGAAGACATGTATCGAGTGCACGAAAGGAGCCTCTTTGAGGCGCACTTACAATCCTTTCACCACACTGGTTCGACAGAACCGGTGACTCGAAGAATTGAACCAAAGGTAAAAGGTAGCTCACCAATTCAGAAACCTCCTCCTTCAAAGTGGAATGTACGCCGATGAGGAAGGGCGTGGGTGTGGCGAGCACCTCCACCAGCCCGGACGGCAGCAAGGGTATGTACACGTGCGCGTATCTGAAGGGGAACATGAGGGCGGCGAGCGCGCGGCACGCGGCGGCCAGCCGCGCCGCACCCAGCGACACCACCAGCACCTTGTGCTCGCTCATCACCGCGCACCACAGCGTCACCGAGTTGTGGATACCTGCCACGAACAAGGTCACACACTATATACGGTAAGCGTACGTTATGGCGACGAATCGAGGCAACTCTGAACTTAGCTGTTTAAGGTAAATTTTTTCTGCAAGCAACATGAGAGCCCGCCTTGTTTGCGTCCGTAAGAAGTTACCCTTTGAATGACACCTGTCCCCGGTTGGTGAGAAAGGAGCAACCCAAAGTAGCAGTAGAAATTGTGGCAAGTTCGCCCGTAGAAGTACTGCCATCATACCTGGTAATATTCCGCCAAACAGTGATTACTCGTATTGCTGTGTTCCGGTGGAAGGGGGTGGGTGCCGGTGAAATTGCAGGCGCATGAGACGTAACATCCCCGTCTCGGGATGATGTACGCAACGCAATGCGACTTGAGTCATCTCGTACTTTGGTGGAGAGGACTTGAGTCGTCTACTCACCCAGTAGCCTGAGCAGCATGTGTACTGATGTGTGGGTGAGGGGTAGGGGCGGCGCCGCCGGCGGCTGGAGCGCCTGCCGGTCCCCGGCGCCGATGCTGAAGCGCACCATGGGCCCGCCGGGGGGTGGCACCAGCACGCCGCCCACCAGGTTACCCACCAGCGTCTCCAGGGGCACGCCCAGGTTCTCCACCCATACTGTGTAGATGATGCCCAGGCAGTTCTGAAATCATTGGTGAAAAATGGAAAAACGTGTAAATCTATTAGTACTAAATTCCAGAACATAAGCAGATATAAAATGGGGTTCCTGATTAACAACTGCCCCCTTCAGCTCCTGTAGGAATATCACACTTTAGGTTCGCGTTTGTCGGGTAGGATGCAATTTTAAAACCAGACGAACTGATGAAAACTGACTGTAATCTGATATGTATCTGTGTGCATGCGATGCGCTTTCAGACTTTCACTGCCGCATTGAATGCGCAAGAACAATTAAACAAATACATTTTTGCACATAAATTCTGTGTGACACCTTTCAAATTGATGTTTGAAATGGTTTTAATAACTCACTCTGAAGGTATCGATGTAGTCTTGCCTCGAGACTATGACTAAACACTTTGGCGCGTACATGATGCTGTGGTGGGTGATGTTGGGAACGGGCCTCGTCGACTCCAGGGACTCCTCGTCCTGAAACCAAAAGAAAATATTCATTAATATGAATATAATGATCTTATGTATCTCAAAAAGGTAACACTTATGTTATATTTGAGTATTTACAAAAAAGTACATATACATATGTAACCTGTCTGGTTCCCATGACAAATGCTAGGTTTACTTTGGGGCTTTATGGCGCTGCATGAAATGTCCACCAATATTTATTGTTATTATACACATCCAATCAACAATCATAGATATAAAGACTAGTATCAGATAGTACTGTATATATTATGTGTAGTTTTTTTTTTTATGTAATACATTTACGGAACGAGCCGACGGCCCACCTGGTGTTAAGTGGTAACCTCGGCCCATAACAGCCGATGTGACTTGGGTCCTCCCATACTAGGTATGACAAGACCAAAGTCGCATCGTATGCGCCCGTAACTGTGAGACGTGAAGGTGGAATGTCTCATGTGCCTGTAATTTCACCGGCAACCACACCTTTCAAACCGGAACACAGTAACGCGAATGCGTTACTGCTTGGCGGCAGAAAAGGGCATGGTGGCAGTACTTCCCCGGACGAACTTGGCGAGAGTTCTACTGCTCTTGTAGTTCTGATACTAATGTGAAACTCTTCTCGGGTTTGACTACCGTGGCCTGGATTCATAACAAGCAGTCGAGTCAGTTACGTAAATAAATAAATAATGGTGGTCATTTCACACAGCGTCATCTAGTCCCAAAGTAGCTAAGCATAGCTTGCATCATGGAAACCAGACAACTGATATACATAGTTATATACACTTTTTGTAAATACATACATATAATACATATTAACACCCAGACACAGAACAAACATCTATGTTCGTCACACAAATGTTTGTCCTGGGTGTGAATCAAACCCTCGACCTACAGCGCAGACGGCAGAGTTACTACCAACTGAGCTGCGAGGCCAGCCAAAATAAACGGTAGTGTTTTTAAAACCATTGGTGATCGCATAAAGTGTTCACAATTGTTTATTAAATAACTTCACGGCCACTCTATGATTTGTACAATTGGCTGAATGCATGCGTTTAGTGTGCTCTAAACGATATATTCCGATGTCCTAGTTAGAAGTCTACATATAGCCTTTGTTGGAGACGATGGCCAATATAATTGTGGTATCAGATATTCCAATAACAAATAAGATGTTCCACACATGGAACGCGATTTGAGGCAGCGAGAGAGATACCACATCAGGGCATGTATACAAAATTCGGCAGCTGATGAAGTCATCGGTCAACTCGCACCGGATGCGGTTTGCTCAGCTCATAATACAATTAATATTATAATATATAATTATATTATATATTTTTATTATATTATTTAAAGCCGCCCATTGTACTTCACATTTAACTGTTATTTCTTGTAACATTGTGTATCTTGTGGTGTACAATAAAGAGTTTTCAATTATAATCTGCCCCCGGACTTAGTGGTAAGTATGTATGAGATTTGTCCTGGTCGTCGGATTATATTGGAAACTAGCTGTACCTGGCATGCATTGCAATGCCATGTTAACATAGAAGTTTCATTAAAAAGTTAAAAAACAAAAAAGATTTTTTTTTTGTGCCAGTAACCGTCGCGGGCGTCCCCAGAACACTATCAAAGTTATTTTTATTTATACTTATAGTAACAAGAGCAGTAGAACTCTCGCAGACATCACTCTGAGGTGTACACAGATAGCTTATCCGCGTTCGATCTCTTTTGTTGACTGATTGGACTGAACTTGACTAATGCAGTACATAAACAATATCAGAGCTTCCTGTTGCCGCCAGGCTTGCAAAAATCATTTATTCAAGCCGTTTCAAACTGCACTATATCTAGGCGCTTAGTCCGTCTGAATCTATATGCCGCGTCCGAGGTGTTTCCGCCGGAGACGCGGAAGTGAGGCAATTGCAATGATGAGCTTTGGATTACAATGTGCACCGTGCAGGCTATGTAACTTACTGCTATGAGATATAGCTTAATTTTGAATGTAACTGGCAGATATATTTTTTAAGTTATGATTATTGTACTTCTTTTCTCAAAAAAAGAAACATTAACTACGATAACTTAAGTAGGTTGTAGTAGCTAATTATAATTTCAGTTTTAGTTTTCGTTTAGAATACATATATACTTTATTTGTACAATACATACATTTAACACATATTAATACACACAGAACAAACACCTAAATTCGTCAGATAAATGCTTGTCCTGGGTGGGAATCGAACTCACAACCTACAGCGCAGAAGGTAGCATTAAACCAACTGAGCTATGAGGCCAGTCAAATAGAATTGTAATAAATAAGTAATATAGTTAAACAGGAATGTAAGTAACTCATGTAAGTTGCCACTGAATAGATTTCCGGGATAGCTTTTGTGCTATCCCGGAAATCAGAAACGTGAATTTTATTACACATAATTATAGTTAAATATTTGCATAATACACCGTAACGAAATAAGGAACTAAATCACTAAGTTCCTTTAAAAATCTATAAATACTTTAACAATTGCCCGCAGCAGTTTTTGCTTTTCAAAGATGAAAAATATTCATAGATCTCAACCTAGTAGACAGAAAACAATTTAACCTCTCAACAGCGGGAGCTTGGGAAATCTCATTTCCTCCCTAAAGTATGTGAGGGAAGGTCGCGACAGGGGTTCACTGGATCCGGGACAAAGGGACCCTATTCAATGGGAGGCTGCCTCGCTATTATTTATTCTGAGCGCCGAGATCCATTCAGCGAGGCACGAGTGGTAGGAAATGTGTACGCACACTTAGGTGCTGAAGAAAATTTCAAAACGGAAAATATTTTAATGTGGTTACTCTTAGCATACCTATGACGGCAAATGACTGTCATCTATTTGACTGAAAACTAAGTAACAATAACTACTAATAAAATAAAATAAAATAACTACTACTTTGTGTAAAAAGAAGTCTAACTTTGGGGTATTCGTTTTTTTTATACAGTTCCGGAACAAGCCGACGGCCCACCTGGTGTTAAGTGGTAACCTTGGCCCATAACTTGGGACTTGGGTCCTCCCCTACTAGGTACAACAAGATCCCAATCGCATCGTATGCGCCTGTAACCCTGAGACGCGCAGGTGGAATGTCTCATGTGCCTGTAATTTCATCGGCAACAACACCTTCAAAACCGGAAGTAACGCGAATGCGTGACTGCTTGGCGGCAGAAATGGACATGGTGGCAGTACTTCCCCGGACGAACTTGGATTGAATAAATATTAAATAAAATAAATAAATAAATACCGTTTTAACAGTTACATGCTCATGTCCAAACTACATGGTCATCTATGAAAAAAGGTATCGAAGAATCGTGGTTTCATTTCTAAAACTCGTTCAAATAAGGCATTAACAGCCATTCTCCTAACAAATAATGTTGAATGCAACGTGAAATAGTCGTTTCCTGCTGGTTGCATTGCAACACGCCCGCTAAATAATTCAACGTTGGTATACTGTTATATATTGGTTAAACTATTTTATTTGAACTGCACACCTACTTATCAATGCATAATCCTATCTATCTATGTAGTTCGAAAATGAATTTTAGGGATAAGTGAATGACACAAAATAACACTCAATATTACTATTTCGTATTGAAAATTGGCAACAGAAGAACAAAATTAAGGAAATTTTTCAAAACTCTACCTACAATACATTTTAAGTTTGTAAGCTTGCATTATGAAGCAGTCAGTAAGCCCCGTATATTATGTAGGTTTCTATATTTATTATTATTTAATAATTGTTTCTAAAAAGCCACACATAAATTTCTACCACTCCATCCTGCAACAAGCAATCTAAACTGAATCTCAAAAACCCGCTAAACTTGTGGGTAATACCTATGTTACATAAAATATTCAAAGCTTCCGCAACCGAGGGGCGAAAGGTTATCAGCACGGGCAGGCTGTTGTAACAAGGAACGTAACACTATACCGATACATTCACACATTTCATTCAAGAAACCAATTTCAGGTCGAGTTACTACACACTGCCCTACTTTAGTCATTAATGGGGTACTTGAATTACAATTTGTACCTTGTTACAACAGGATATGACACATTTCGGATTGTATGTACTCTTAACGTAACTCTTAAAGTATTTAGCACTCTAAAGCTAAAATAAATAAGGATACAGATAATCTGTGAAAGAGATGAAACAAAACGGCGGGCCACATCCCGCGATCAAAGATCCGAATCCGATGTTTACAAACAAGCAGACTACATTTTTGATCACGGGGTCGACGATTTATAAATGGCAGTTTTGTTTTAAGCACCCTTTTCCTCTTTGTTTTCAATGGCAATATATAACAGACTGATTGCAACGTTTGAATGTTTTTCCGATTGTGCAAACTGAAGGAAATCGAGAACGAAAAGTCTTACCTTTTCATACCTTTCATAGTGCAATGTGTTAACTTGTTTACTGAGGCACACTTACTAAAAACAATCAATATTTTCGGTATAAATTACTTTAAAGATGGCCTTCCAACATATGAAGACATAAGAACCAACTCCTCTATATGCAATAATAAGCTTTATGGTTTAAAGTTACTGGTAATTATATAAACTGGTTGAATGAAACAATGACCTGAATGTTATTTTACAATGTCGTTGATAGGCCACTCTGGTTTTTACGGCCTTATATGTGTACGCAGCATATATACTGATGCATACAAATTTCTTAACATATTTATAATAATATATAATTAAGTAAGACATGACAAACTAATATTTACTAGTCAAAAATAGAAAAATATACATCAAACAGTGATAACACTATTTATAAAAAGCAAGAATTACCTAATCTTTATGAGGTAACGTCACTAGAGGACAATATTGTTACGAAAACAACAATGTTATCTGTAACAGCCCACTTGATAACATTGTGACTATCTCGAATATAAATAATTGATTGATAATGACTGACTTATTTACATTTCAGATAGACCCCGAACAAATATAAAAGACCATTAGGCAGCTTTCAGTTAAGAGCAGTAGAACTCACGCCAAGTTCGTCCGGGAAGTACTGCCACCATGCCCGCTTCTGCCCGCCAAGCAGTGACGCATTCGCGTTACTGTGTTACGGTTTGGAAGGTGTGGTAACCATCACCTACACGTCTCAGAGTACGGGCACATACGATGCGACTTGAGTCTTGTCGTACCTAGTAGGGGAGGACCCAAGGCGCATCGGTTGTTATGGGCAGAGGTTACCACTTAACACCAGGTGGGCCGTCGGCTCGTTCCGTAACTGTATGAAATAAAAAAAACCTTTTCAGGCATCGGAACTGCTCCGAGTTCGTCAGGGGAAGTAAAGCAGATTGAAAGCGTGGTCGCCGGTGAATTACAGGCACATGAGACATTCCACCTTCGCGTCTAAGTGTTACGGTGTATTCACAAAACGACTGTAAATTACCAACCGCTCTATATAAAGGTACCAAATTAAACATGACTAAGACTTTGAAATAGTAATAAAATGAGCGTATAAATTACATGAATGGCGCCTAATTGCTTTCGGAAACCACAAGTTGTGTGTAGTTACTTTGAAAGTGGCATCAAAATAGTGTTCCTGTTACATATTTTGGGCCCTGTGGTCATTTAACCAGACTTAGCTATAAACTACGCGGTTTTTAAGTTTTTAAGCTGACTTATTGACTTTTTGTAAAAAGCCATAAATAAATATTGATACATATTCCACACACCGCCATCTAACCATAGCCCGTACTATGAGAACTAGACAACTGCTAAATACTATATTTAGGGTAAATAAATCTATATTAAGGCAATATATTAACAGCGGTTAGTTTGTTATTCACGTCACGCTCACGGTCTGCAAGTCGTGCGTTCGAATCCTATAATCTACGATCTACGATCTCGAGCTTCCGGTAAATGAGAACATCGCGGGCAAACTATAGAGCGGCGGTAGAGGCTAGCTGCTACCCTCAAGTTACTATCAACAAGAAACTAACGGTGTTCCGGTAAGTCAAAATCAAAGTTAAAAACTTAATTTCCATAGAATTCATAAAGAAATGTCAATAATATTCAAAACATAAGGTCACGCGTACTTATCGCTAAGCTTGACGTCTGTTCAAACCCTATCCAACCCCCCATGGGGAAGATGGGGTTGCCTCAGTCGAGAGCCAGTTTCCAATCCAGGTGGTCCCATGGCGTTAACATCAGGTGAAATGCAAACCGAAGAGCATAAAATGTTGAAAAATTAGTAATTAAATAATTAATTGTACTACCTAAACTGAGTCTGTTGCCCAGACGAATTCAAAATACTTGTGTTAGCGTGCATATAGATAGATAGATAGATATACTCTTTATTGTGCATAATTAACACCCTAACTAAACAATTACAATTTAACCTAAATCTAACAAAAAAATATATAAATAAATGCACAATTAATACTAAATATTAACTATATATTTAGTTATAACATAAAACCAGTTATTCGGTAACGACGGACGGTAATATATCTGGCAAACAAGACAGACTCTCTTCTTCATACAACTAATCTATCAGCATGTTGAATTAAGTGGCCAATGCTCTTACACACCCATCAAATAAACTGGGCCTCACTGAGAGTGGATTAATTAAATCTATGACCAAAAACCGACGACTGCGAGCGACTGAAGATAATGGGTATGGATATGGCAAATTTATCCTTAAGGATTTCTGATCGTTATTTATTTTATGAATGTGTAACGTATTATAAAGATACGATATTGAAATATGTTTTTTTTTTATTAATTTGTGTAAGTAAATAAGTACTCTTGTAGACTTTAATTTTAATTTAAACTAAATAACTGTGGAACCACTGCTTACTGGTTAAGGAGGTGGGCGCTGACTCTACTACACAGTTAAATCTAACTTCTGCAGTAGTCATCTTCCTTATTGTTTTATGTATCATTCGTTCCAAATAAACTATTTGTATTTTAATTTCATTTCAGGCAATATTGTGCAGCCTTATCGTGCTGCACCTGAACGAGGAAGTAATGCCACCAAACCCATTTCTGCCGCATAACGCAATCGCGTTACTGTGTTCCGGTTTGAAAGATGTGGTTTCCGGTGAAATTACAGGCACACGAGACATTCCAACGTTCACGCGTAAAAGTTACGGGTGCATACGATGCGACTTTGGTCTTTGCGTACTTAAGTAGTGGAAGACCCAAGTTGTATTGCTTGTTATATATACTTATATTATTCATACTTTTTTTTCTTAATATATTATGTTTTTATTATTAATTGGACATTAGGTACCTAATTTATTTGTATTTTGCTGTGATGATTATTATGATTAATTAGTTATTACTATTAGTATATTTATATATAAATTTTATTATTATTATGACTATTATTATAGGAATGATGCTTATATTTCAGCATCTGGGCACTTCTATGTAAACTGTAAACCTATTATGTGATGTGGTATAAACAAATAAGTAAATAAATAAATAAATTCAATCTTGATCAATTTTGGTGGGCATAGAAGGGCGTCGACCCGGGACCAAACAGCACGCTAGTCGCCGCAACAGATGTTTAGACACATTGAATGTTTTGTCTATATCTGCTATAATTTACTGTTTGACGGACACGTGGGAATTGGAGCCGGATGCTATATCTAAAATAGCTACCACTCCTTCAATATTGGGTGCATTACAGTTTATATCACTGGACGATTATGTGGAGAATAATTTCTAAAATTGCGAAACAATTACACATAACTTTAACATGACGACTAATATTTATAGTTTGTTGCTGGCGGCTTTACACCGCCGGAAATATTCTCCAAGTGATTTATTTATTTTATACAAAACATTAAATTGGGCTTACAGATAAATCCAGCAAGGACTAATTCTTACAAACATTATTAAAAGACAAACAATCACAAACATTTAAATTAATAGATACACATAAATATAAAAAAAGAGAAAATAAATAGTGACACGAGATAAGCAACTGTGTGTCGGCAGTTATTGCTATAGAATCATGTCGGCGTTCGACATGATTCTATCAAATAAAGGTATTTTCGAATGTCGGCGGATCGGCGGGGTGCGGTGTATAGACGGTTTTACAATTACACACATCTACAAAGACATCATTAACGTCTCATGATCGTTTTTCTTAGATCGAGATAGTGATTTCAATATAAAAAAAGACAATTTCTCTACTGTGCATTATCAATAGTTCTTTAAATAGATCTATGTAATCAAAGTATATCTTTAAAACGCAAAACAAACATGTATTGCTCCTACTATAACTACGAAACATGATGTGGACATTCGAGTACACGTAAAACATCAGAAAAAAACATTTCAACGGTGAAATGCTTACAAAAACACGAGAGTCACTCATTGTAACATACGGTTTGTATAATTGAAGTATTCGCCGACGTCATGCGACGTTTGGTATTCCGTCAGCGTGCTGTTTGAGACGCAATCACCACTTCTATTGGTGTTAATTCAATGGTGCCTGATCATTGTTGAAAATGTGTTAGGTTTTAAGTCAAAAGTCAAAGTCAAAAACTTTATTTCCATAGAATTCATAAAGAAATGGTTTGGAACGTCAATAATTTTTGGGACCGCAAGTATAATTATTTTATTTTATTTTTTCAACAGAATCTACAGCTCTTAAAATTACTTAGGTACTTACTTAAAATTACTCTTACAGCCAAATTATATAATAATATTGGTGGACATACATACATATAATAAATATTAACACCCAGACACAACGAACACCAATGTTCGTCACACAAATGTTTGTCCTGGGTGGGAATCGTACCCACGAACTACCTACCTAAGTATCATAAAATATTTGAATTTTGCGTCCAAAAATGCTTTTCGTGACATTCGAACTTAAAATGGCGTTTAAAATGCAGTTACTTTAGCAAATGCGTTGAAGGGAATACTAATCAAACAATGGTATGCACATATGTATAGCATCATACACATTCTCTATATTTCTCGTCTGCAGCCAACCGGAGACACGGTCCGTTCGTTGCTGGTGAATCGTCCAACATTCAGGTCATTTGCAAAACTTGTCTTTATGATACGCCACAGACAGTAATTTCAATTCTATTGTGGTGTTGTCAGATAGACGCATTTAAGTGGGAGTCTAATCTAAAAGTGCGCTTAACAAGAAAGCTGTTACTTAATGTAACAATTTTTGTGAAAAAACATGGCCCTAATTTAACTGCTTAGTAAAAAAAAATATTTACAAATTACACACAAAAACCATCCTCTTTTATCGCTCTTTCTATTAGTGAAAACGTATGAAAATCCGTCGCACGGTTAAGATGAAGTAAGGAGAAACAGATGGAGACAGATAGAGACTTAGTTTTATATTATTTAAAGATTAGAGTGCAGTGCAGTGTGCATTCTTAATTCCAAATCTAAGTCTACGCGGCAAAATTTACATCATTTCACACAGTTCTTTATTAATACATATTACAAACGCGAAATTTTGTTTGGCTGTATTTGGATATGTCAATCCTTCGCGCTATAACTGCCGAACAGTTAAGCCGAAATTTTGATAACAGATAGGCTACTGTTTATGCGTATTTCACGCGGGTAAAACCGCAGATAGAAGCCAGTAATTCTAAACAAATTCCTTCCGTACTTCCATTCCCGTCGATCATAATCTCGTCGATGGCCCACTATCCGGAGCACCCTTGCGTTTAATTCAATGTGAGTTATTAACGGTCACGCATGCCTCGCTCGTAGCCGGGGGGAGTTATGGAGTGCATTTTTTACTCCGCGTGAAGGGCGGAAGGGAATAATCAGATCTAGCAGGTGCATACAGTTGAAGTGATTATGGGTGAAGTTTTTCAATTCTTACGAGACATGCCTCGGTTTTAGGCGTCGTCGTCTCTACCCCATGGAGGGTCGGATAGGGTTTGAACAGGCATCAAACTTATCGATAAGTACGCGTGACCTTATGTTTTGAATATTGACGTTTCCAAGCCATTTCTTTATGAATTCTATGGAAATAAAGTTTTTGACTTTGACTCTGACTTATAACGTCTATATCGCAGATAGGAATCTTTTGTTAATGGCAAGTATTTATGTATTTTTTTATATATGCTAGCAAACGAGCTGACGGTCCACCTGATGGAAAGTGGTCACCATCGCCCATGGACATCTGCAATACCAGGGGGAATGCTGATGCGCTGCCGGCCATTATTAATGTGGTTTATCCGCCTTTTGAAGCTCAATTGCCTATTTTTTTATTAAAGTTAGATTATAATTTAATACCAATATTCTTGAACCTTCTTTCTCGTAAAGTCTTGCTGCACTAAGTTATTTAAAAAATTATTAAAATAATATCATTTTCTTTTGTAATTATCGTTTACCAAATATGTATAATCATAATATTACCAACTGCACTTAACTGGAGTTTACATACAAACGAGATGATAATTAAAAAACTTAAATAGGTACATAACTTGAACAGCTAAAGAGGATATGCAATATGAAGTGAAAAAATAGCGACACCTTATACACCTTGGCATCATCTATAGGTTTTTGACATCGCATTAGGGTGCGCGATAAATGCAACTATCCAAATACGAATGGCATAAGGCCAACCGGTTGCCTACAACAGCGAGAAAAAAATATCTGATGTCATCAGCGGAGCTTTGATACTGTTTCTATGACATCATAAGCGGTTGAAGCAGGAGAACTGTGTGTACAGTTTGAAGAAGTCCTAATATTTTGGCTACAAAGCAGTAAAGCACTCCAGTCCAATGTTTCAAGTTCTCTGATCTGATCTGGCACATGAGACGTTCAGTCAGATCAAATTTCACGTCGCAGTGTGACGGGCGTAAAGCTATGAGACTTCGGTCTTCCATATTTGCACGATGCATTCACGTGAATGAGGCAACTTGATTTATTTTTTCCAGTCTTGTCACAAGCCCGTAGACTTATCTTGCTTCGTGACAGGCGACCGGCAAGCGAGAAGCGAGTTCAACCTTTTCTGAGTAAATGCAGGTAGTTTTAGATTATTTGCTTAGAATTGTGGTCGTATGATTTCTTATCGTGTTATTTATTGTGTGATTGACTGGATGTGGGTGTATTGTATTGTATTGTGTTCGATGGTATTTATGTATTAGGTTTTAACTAATGTTATCATATTGATCATTACGCATCCTTACATCCATTTATATTTTCTTTACTTACCTACCCTACATATTAAAAACTGATTGAAATTAGGAAGGAACTAATGCCTATGATACAGGCCCGGCCTAGTTTAGGCATTAGAGATTTTTTATGTGTATACTTTCTCGTGTAAATTAATTTAACAAATACACCTTGATAATGATTAAAATTAAGTGTACCAATGTCGCTAAATTTAAGATGATTTACAAATAAATGATGATGATGATGATGATGACTTATGGCAAGTTTATCCGGGGAAGTACTACCACTATTCCCATTTCTGCATCCAAGCAGTAACGTATTCGCGTTACTGTGTTCCCGTTGAAAGGTGTGGTTGCCGGTGAAATTACAGGCACATGAGACATTCCACCTACACGTCTGAAAGTTACGGGCGCATACGTTGCGACTTGTGTCTTGTCATACCTAGTCGGGAAGAACCCAAGTCGCATCGTTGTTATGGGCAGAGGTTACCACTTAACACCAGGTGGGCCTTCGGCTCGTTTCGTAACAGTAACATAAAAAAAATGCATGTGCGTGTCCCATACTCTTAATATTTGATCATCATTGATCTTATCCCTTAAAATGTGTCCATATATAATACCTGACCGTAAAATGTTTCCGCAGGGTGGGTATCGCGTACCGCGGTACCTACTGTGTATTATTTATAAAGATTTTTACGATCCCAGGACGGACGTGGCTTCCAACGGTTCGGGGAACATCGGCGTATTGTCTAAAATTGGACGAGACGATAAATATATTGGCGAGTGTTTATGAATGGAGTATGCTGCAATGTTAAAGATTGCAAGCCCCAATATGGTTTATTTCATGAAATATGGCCATATTTTATGAGTTAGGAGACGACGGCGAATGATGAAGAAGATGATATATATTCTTTATTGATGAAGAAATGTTGAAGTCAGTCTTCAATGATGAAGAACATATATATCTTCTTCATTGATGAAGAAATGTTTAAGTCAGTCTTCAGTGATGAAGAAGATATACCTACAGCTAAAATAATAAGATAATAATCTTCTTCATCATTCTCCATCATCTCCTCTTTTCATATGAAAAGAGACTACAAGTAATATTTTCATAACTTGTCCAATTCATCCTGAATCCGCATTAAATATAATTGGCTAGTACCAATTTATTCAAATCATATCATTGTTGACACGAAGCAGTTCTAACCTTGCACAATCTTCCGGGCAACGACAGCCATTATGTTTTTGCGCACAATTCACAATTTCAAGTATTATTTGTAAAATAATAAAGAACCAGCGACCGTGCATCCAACTAATATCATAAACGTGAAAGTTTGTATGGATGTTTGTTACTCTTTCACGCTCAAACGGCTGAATGGATTTGGATGAAATTTGGTATCAAGATCTTATATCCTGGATTAACACATAGGTTACTACCCGGAAAAGTGGAGTGTTTCCCGCGGGATTACTTGGTCACCGCGGGGCGCAGCTAGTAGTAAATAAAGGCAGCCAAGTCATAGGATGTGAGTCATGTCGTCACTGGCCGTAGGATTGCGCACTAATGAGAATGGGAATCGGACTTGGTGATACAACATTAACACCACAATAATAAACTTTATATCGAAGGTGACAAGGGCGATTTTGCGGCGATGAAATGGTAAACTAATTAGGGACGCAGACAAGACATAAAACGACTACGTTTGTCTTCAAATTGCTTTGTGATTACTTTTGCTGAAATGAGTAGATTGTTATCTCGTCACACAGCGTGCAGTGTTGCAGCCAGGAGAAACACAAGTCAAATTCCAGACTCGCCTCGTAGCTCAGTTGGTAGTAACTCTGCCTTGTAGCTGTAGGCCGCTGGTTCGCGTCCCACCAGGACAAACATTTTGTGACAAACATAGATGTTTGTTCTGTGTCTGGGTGTTAATGTGTATTATATGTATTTACAAAAAAGTATATATGTATATAAGTATTATTTCAGTTGTCTGGTTCCCATGATACAAGCTATGCTTAGCTTACTTTGGGGCTAGATGGCGCTGTGTGAAACGTCCACCAGCATTATTATTATTATAAAGTAACATAAAAACCATTCAATTCATATAGAAATGGCTTGGAAAGGTCAATAAGTAATATTCAAAACATAACGTCGCGCGTACTTATCGCTAAGTTTGACGCCTTTTCAAACCCGGGAACAGAGAAGAAACCCCTAAAGAATGGATTCCGTTTTTTCTTTACCGCCATCCTTGCTCTAAACCGATCCAATACATAGAAAACGATGAACTAGTAATTTTTCTGTATACATATATATTTTATGTGATACAGTTACGGAACGAGCCGACGGCCCACCTGGTATTAAGTGGTAACATCTGCCCATAACAACCGATGCAACTTGGGTCCCCCCTACTAGGTACGACAAGACCCAAGTCGCATCGTATGCGCCCGTAACTCTGAGACGTGTAGGTAAATCTCATGTGCCTGCAATTTCACCGGCAACCACAACTTTCAAACCGGAACTCAGTAACACAGGTAATTGACAAGTATCCTGCCGTAAATACTTAGTGCTACCTGTGCGAAGTCAGGACTCACCGCTAAGTTAACTATAAAACGTATTCAAGGCAAATAAATTAAAATAATCAATATTAATATAGGCTACATAATTCCTACGACACATCTACACTGGTACCTATCACACAGGTTTTTGCCTAGTTTAGAGGCAGTATGATACACTAAAAATTATGTTTAGCAGCATTGTTAAATTATTAATATTGTTTTTGTCTTGTTATGTATTGTTATGAAATAAACGCTTATTATTATTATAATAATAGCCGGTAAAGCGGAACAGTAACCCAATGCGTTATCTCGTAACAGAAGACTAGTCTAGTACATACGTAGAACAGTCTAGTAACCGCAAGTATCAGTTAACCCCACCCCGTATTATGTGACCACCTGACCACACACCACCACTATAGTACGGCAACGGGTCGTTAGCGAGCGTTACGTGAGGTGGTGCAAACTGTTTATCTATACACCTAAATATAACTGAAGTCTGTTTGTAATCCTACTAATATTATAAACGTGAAAGTTTGTACGGATGTTTGTTACTCTTTCACGCTCAAACGGCTGAATGGATTTGGATGAAATTTGGTACCAACATAGCTTATATCTTGGATTAACACATAGGCTACTTTGATTCCGGAAAAGTGCAGTGTTCCCGTGGGATTACTTTGTCTGTCTGTTTGTTCCGGTTAATCTCGGAAACAGCTGGACTGATTTTGACCGAACTTTCACAGGCAGATAGCTGATGTTATGATGACTAACATAGGCTACTTTTATTAAGGTTAATTCGAAATTGATAAAAATGACTAAACCATGTAGCTTTTACTCACAAACTGAATTCAAAGCAGGCGAAGCCGCGGTCAGAGCTAGTGGTATCTATGATCATAAAACCGTTTTGATTATGGCAACATTACTGGCAGCGTGATCGATCAATGTTACTATGTATTCGTTTACCGTAGCCTGTAAAAAGCACATTTTCCTGTAGATGCAAGTTTTTTCCAATCGCAAATGTGTCTATACCTCGTCACAAAACCCGTAGTGTTTTGCGATATCACGTCAAATATGATCTACTAGCTGCGCCCCGCGGTGTTACCCGCGGTGAATAAGTAATCCCACGGGAACACTGCGCTTTTCCGGGATCAAAGTAGCCTATGTGTTAATCCAGGATATAAGCTATCTTGGTACCAAATTTCATCCAAATCCATTAAGCCGTTTGAGCGTGAAAGAGTAACAAACATCCATACAAACTTTCACGTTTATTAGTAGGATTAACTCTCCAGTAGTTATTTTTCGAGCAGTTTGCCGAAATAGCTTAGCCGACTGCTCAGTCATTACCAAATTCCAAACCACATTGGGATGGCTGAGACCGCAACTCACTTAAATTTGTTACCAAAAGTTACCGAATCGCACTTAGCCCTACAGCTAACCGGGTTCTCAATGCTAATTAGTTACTTCATTATGTTTATTTTGTGTGTAAACAATCCATAGAAGATCGGTGTTGATCTGAAATTATATTTTATTTTATATAGTACACAAAATCCAGCAAAAAGCAAATGGCAGTACTTCTCCGGTAATTACAGAGGTTAACCAAACTACGCGAGTGTATGCCAAAGTGTTGGATGTGACGTCCGGTGTAATTACTTCTTCTTCATCACAACTTAATGAACAAACACCGGAACTAACCATAACAATAAACAGAGCATTCATTGAAAGCAAGCCATAAAAAGGCCGATGTATTCCCATCAGCGCATTGTAGTGGTCAATCAGTAACTGTGCATGCGGGCGCCAATATGAAGGAATCGACCATTCGATCCTGTTATTATTTATTTATTTAATACTAGCTGTTGCCCGCGACTTCGTCAACGTGGAATTCGGTTTTATCACGCACCTCTATTTTACCCCTCGGGAAAGTAGCCTAAGTTACTCCTTGTTACATCAGCTATCTGCCAGTGAAAGTCCCGTCAAAATCGGTCCAGCCATTATTTTTTTCTCACCTTTTAAACCTTCCCTAGACCTCCACGTTTATTTCAAGACCAAGATAAGATAAATCCGTGCAGCCGTTCTCGAGTTTTAGCGAGACTAACGAACAGCAATTGATTTTTATATTTATAGATTAGTGGAAATTCATACAGCGCCATGTAGCCCCAAACTAAGCTAAGCATAGCTTGTATCGTTGGTACCAGACAACTGATTTAATAGTATTTTTTTAAATACATATTAAACACCCAGACACAGAACAAACATCTATATGCGTCACACAAACGTATGTCCTGGGTGGGAATGGAACTCACGACCTACAGCGCAGTAGGCAGGGTTACTACCAACTGAGCTGTGAGGCCAGTCGAAACCCTAGTGCCTTTTTGTTTTGTTGATACACATATCGACTTAAATAGTGTGATCAAAACTAAAATATTAGCGGAATGTTGTACAATTTTATCGTAAGCGATCGGGAAAAAGAACTTGTATAAGCGATTAGGAAGAAGAATAAGGCGCTTCTTCGTGTATGGCACTATCTATAGATACATGAATCAACGTGAAAACGTGCTGCGATTCGATCATCATTCATCAGCGTATTGGACATACATGGAAATGTAATAGATTGCGTAGTCGCAGTGCACTGCGTTCGGACGGTATGCGAACATTGCAGTAATGTATAACTTGTTTAAGCAATAATTTATCACTTCCATCTACAAATCACGTAATATCAATCCTATTACATTTGTTTTTACTATTTCTTAACACACTAATCAAAGTATTTTGATAAACTAATGTAAGAAGAAATACATCCAGAGAGAATTACTTTCGCATTTATTGCATACATTACTAAGTGTAATTTCTCACGATTTACAATGAAGGCGTCATAAAGCACGCCCCCATATGCATATACCGTTTATATGACAGTTATAAACTCTTAAGACGTAATGACGCGATTTGAGATGAGATCAGAGACATTATTACCTTCACCACTGGTGTTTGAAGGACCCCGCATCACACTCTTCATGCATGCTCGATTTAGGGCACTCTTGACCTGACCTTTTTCCAAAACGTCACCGATTTGGTCTAAGTATGTACGCCGAGGTCTAACCCTTCCACTGTTTTCATTCACACTCGCCTTATGTACTTGTTTCGTCATTCTTCTTTCATTCATCCTCTCTACATGTCCAAACCATCTGAGCATACCCATCTCAATCCTCGTCACTACGTCTTCATTCCCTCCACCAAATGACGTTCGTGCTTAATTTTTAAGGATTCAACTAGATTTAAGATATTCTTTTATGAAATCAGTTGAGCCCTTATCCGACTACTTAGAAGGCTTTATACCGTGCCCTTTGACACGCAGTTTTAAAAACCATCGGTCCTAAGTTCCAAGTTCATCGACTAGCGCAAGGCCTTGGAAATCCTCACATTGGCCCACTTCAGGCCGAGTAACGCCAACGCGCGGGTAACATCCGTCGAGATAATAAAGTAATGTCATCAGGACGGGTGTCATCAAGGCCATTTGAATGTGTCTACACTGTAACCATTTCTTATCATTATCGCATTCATTAAAACAGAAAGTAACTACATAGTCAGGTAAAAACTGGTAGTTTTTTTTTTTTTTAATTGTTACAATTACGGAACGAGCCGACGACCCCACCAGGTGTTAATTGGTAACCTCGGCCCATAACAATCGATGCTACTTGGGTCCTCATATTACACACATATTAATACCGAGACACAAGAAGAAACATCTATATTCCTCCCACAAATGCTTGTCCTGGGTATTATTAACTTCTTTTGTCTCATAAAAAAGCTACAGACAGGATTACCATTAGGAAAAAGCAGTGACGACTGCACAGCAGCCCGAGCACGCGGCACATACCTCGTCTGCGGGCTTGGTGGGTGTGATGGCTACTGTCTCGTTGAAGCAGAGACACGCGCAGTAGTGTTTGTTCGCGTCCACGTCTGTCAGCACCGAGACGTAGAACCGAGGCTCCGAGCGCTCCGTCGACAGCGCCCATCCTTGCGGCTGGCAAAACTGAAAACAATTAATATTTAGGGGCATCATCATCGTGGTCTTTTAACTGAACTTTTTGGGGGGGCCACGTTGCGTGATAACCCTCTGAATCCCTACACGTGTCCCCCCGGGTGGTGCGAAAGGAGCAACCCCAAAGTAGCAGTAGAACTTGTACTAAGTACGCCCGGAGAAGCACTGACACCACACCTGGTAATCTGCCGGCAAGCAGTGATGCACTCGTGTTGCTGTGTTCCGGTGGAAGGGAGTGGGTGCCGGTGAAATTACAGGCGCATGAGACGTAACACCCCGGGGATGATGGATGCAACGCAATGCGACTTAGGTCATCTCGTACTTTGGTGGAGAGGACTTGAGTCGTATTACTGTTGTCCATGGGCGGCGGTTACCACTTAACATCAGGTGGGCCGTCAACTCGTTCTATCATCTATATGCAATAAAAAAAAAATAGGGGTATCATCATCACCGTCTTTAACCAGAAAAATTATATGTAAATGCAATTAAAATTGATTATGACAGTACCAAGCATTAGGACATACAAATATTTAACTGCAATAACAAAGATATGTGTGTGACCTTAAATTAAATGATACACAGAGACAATAGGACATGGTACTCAGTACGATTCGTATGACATAACTCATTACAACCATCTATAGCCCAAGAGCCCACGACTGCCAGACCTTCGTCATTTTATAAAAGCTGAAAGTTTTTCTGTGCACGCCCCCTGTACAGGTAAAAACGACCAGCGACTATGGAGTTTCGGCTATGGTTACTTTGGCAGATAACTGGTAGTAAAGTTGGTAAAAATAGTACCTAAGTTTCGTTAAAGTATAAAGCTCAATTTTTTTATATTTTCTTCGGGATAACTTTAGAAATCTCGTCATCCATTGCCGGACACTTATGACGGTTGCTACCCCTGCCAGACACCCCTAAACTTTGAAAAATTATAATTATACTTTCGTTATAGTATAAAAGCTGAATTTTATACATGTTACTTGGGGACCTATAAAAAAATGTTACCCCAATAGTCGGACAGTTTTGATGGTTTTTATGGTAGCCATACACGTAACGATATAATTGCGCAAGTTTAGACTTGTACAAGTAAACGTTATTCCCGAGTGAACACAGACGGCTCAAGTATGATTGAGCGATGTCATTTCTATGAAAGTGACCGGAGCATACGGGTGTGTCGATGGATGACGCTTTGGCAATAGTTGGCTTAATATTTGCTACAAAAAAACTAAAAAGACATGGCATTTGGTTCTATTTTTTTATATTGTTCGATTAATTTATTATAAGCAGCTGTTTTTTTATTCCTATTGTGATAATCTTTGTTTTTTATTTGCCAAAAACAGACTTCATTTCTGTAAATATTTATAAATTCCTCCAAATGGTCTTTAACTCCACCATGTCTCTCACTCGTCATTTTAGCGCGTTTGAGGCGACCACAGGACGTGCGTACAAGCAGACGGTTAGTATACTACTGAGGCATGCCTTGGGCATTCCACACACGTTCAAGTAAACTTGCGCAAACGGAAATTTGCACACTTTTGGAATCGAAAATTGAAACTTTTTTAAACTGGTACAAGTCTAGTAATTTGCGCAATAATTTTCCAACACACGTTACTGCATACTTGTACAAGTCTAAACTTGCGCAATTATATCGTTACGTGTATGGCTACCATTACATCTTGCCAGACACATTGAAAGTCCACTGTAGGTGCGCGCAATGTCTCAATGACGAAGGTCTGGCAGTCGTGGGCTCTTACTGTACTACTGGTTCTATTTTTGGCCAGAACAAAGACCTTGATTTTTGCCATGTTTTTTCAACACACGGAACGCCTGATCTGATAAGTCGAGTTCAATTCTAACAACAGTCACATATGTCACATGTATTGTTATTTATTTCTAACTTGTTTATGAATGTATTTTTGTGTGGTGAAATAAAAAGAGTTTTCCATGTACATATCTATGTAACTGAAGTTTTATACGTTATTGAAACACTAGGCCCTAACTGTGAAAGTTAAAGTGAAATTTTACCGTTGCAAACTGAGATAATAAACTGACTATAAACATTGATTGCACTGTTTTCTAAGCGTAATTTGATTCAAAAAGAGTAGTACTCAGAATTAAATATATATACATTTAATACGAAACTGTAACGTAACTATGTCGTTATAACAAATTATAAAATAATATTTAAATTGATGCTTCGAAAGTCGAAAGATGCTACGCAACGTCCGTTTTGAGAGCTGGCTCATTTGACACAATAAATAAATAAATATTAGTGGAAATTTCACACAGCTCCATCTAGCCCCAAAGTAAGCTAAGCATAGCTTGTATCATGGGAACCACACAACTGATACAATACTTAATTAAAATCTTTTTTGTAAATACATACATATAAGACATATCATCCCATAACCAGACACAGAACAAACACCTATGTTCGTCACACAAATGCTTGTCTTGGGTGGAAATCGAACCCACAACCGACAGCGCAGAAGGCAGGGTCACTCCCAACTGCGCTGTGAGGCCAGTCAAGCTGTTCCTAACAAAGACGTTTCGTGGCGTGGTATTCCTACACCGGAATATGAAGCTGATTGCAGGATTCGGACCCACCGACCAACCTTGACGTCACTATAAAACGAGGTAACTTTTTCGAAATCGCTTCACTGCAAAATCACACAGGAAACTAGCTCTACCTACACCGTTGGAGATAAAGGCATATGTATATAAGTGTGTTCGTATGTTATCGCAGTCGACCGACAAGTGTGTAGGAGGAATTGAGGACCTTAGACAGCCGGGAATACGCCTTATCAAAAGGGTCACGACTCACAAGGGTCAGCGGTAGACTATTGCTTTCCTCCTTTCACAAGTTGACTGTTCTATCCAAACATTTCTAAGTTATTTAACATTTACAGTTGTTTAGCGCGACCGTAGACCAAGCAGTACTTAAGTAATTTTTTTTTATTCAATCTTCCTAAATTCATTTCACAGGCCTCATAGCTCAGTTGGTAGTAACCCTGCCTTCCATGCTGTAGGTCGTTCGATTCCGACCCAGGACAAATATTTGTATGACGAATTGTTAGTTCTGTGTCCGGGTGTCGATATGTATTATATGTATGTATATATAAAAAAGTATAAAAGTATTATATCAGTTGTCTGGTTCCCATGATACAAGCTATGCTCAGCTTACTTTGGGGCTAGATGGCGTTGTGTGAAATGTCCGCCAATTTTTTTTTATTTACCTAATCCATCTACCGTTTATATTACTAACGAGGTATTTTATTCATGATGATAATTTTTAAACAGGTGTGGGCGCCATTATGCATTATGAGTCTTGCCAATATATTTAAAAATAGTATCGCTGTCCCCTATTCTATCACAATTCACTTTCATTTGACACCAAATGTGTCAAAGTCCCACCCAGCTTTTCAATGACATGACATATTTATCTATAGATGTTAGACGCGAGCTTGTACGGCGAAAATATATATAAGCGATGTCCTCAGTTTTTCATGAGGTCGGCTTGCGATCTGTGTCGTAGTGGGTGCAATTCCGCAATGATCTCGAACTTCCAGTGAATAAAAACATCGTGAGGAAATCATTTTTAAGATTGTATACCTGTTTCTAGATAAAACACAGTGGACATAAACCTTGCTACTACCTGTGTTTCACAATAAATAATTTGTAAGTAATGAGGCAGGTAACTCACCCATCCTATACCTTCGTGGAATGGCGTGTCGTCCCAGTTTATCTCGGGAAATCTCTGAAGTACAACGCCGCTGTTTAGACCGCCTCCTGGAACCAATGGGACCACTGAGTAACTGTGGACATTGAAATAGTACCATCTACAATAATGGCTTATTTCAACGTCATATTATGTTTCTCAAGCGTGACATATTTTTGTCTACATTATTATTATTTGTCTTTATTTATTTAAATAAGGCATCACAGTAGTAATAATATAGATACAGGACCTATAGAAATATATATATATATATATATATATAACATACCTCTTAAACTACACAAGGTTATATTTTATATTATAACAATGTTGCGATTTGGATCCTCCCCTATAGGTACAAGACCCAAGTCGCATCGTATGCGCTCGTAACTGAGACGTATAGGTGGAATGTCTCATGTGCCCGTAATTTCACCGGCAACCGCTTTTCAAACCGGAACACAGTAACGCGAATGCGTTAATGCTTGGCGGCACAAATGGACATGGTGGCAGTACTTCCCCGGATGAACTAGGCGTGAGTTCTACTGCTCTTAAAATTTAGAAATTAATTTAGCTTCATTATGTTATGTCATTTGAATATTAAGAAGTTGATATATATTTATCAAAGTCAGGCAGCTTTCATGGGTTGCAAATTAGCTAAGCTTTCCTTTCTAGATACTCGATTCCAATAAAATACTGATATGGAAGGTGGTTGGAGACAAGTTGCACGACTAGTAAACCTATATTTAGTTTAGAAACTCGATTCTTACTCGAATATTACTTAAAAATAACAGCCGTTAATTATAATATAGTGGGCACATAGTATAAGGGAGGTGTTCTGTAGGTTAGTACTATTTATGAAAGCGTGGTAGCCCTGTTTTACAGACCTCCGAATTCGGCGGTCGCTGGTTAAAATCCCGCCATGCACCAATTAGTTATTACACTAGAAAAGTTTATGTACGCAATACTAGGTTCTAAAAACGGCGAATAAAACACACGACCAACTAAGCTAGGTCACACTGGTCGAGAGAGCCAGTGACACGATCATAGTACAAATCGAGAGCGTGGTGGTCTACTGACCCCGAGTTTCAATCCGGAGGTTGCCGGTTCAAATCCCGACGTGCACCTGTGAGTTTTTTCAATTGAAAGATTTATGTGCGCAATACGACGTTCTCAAAACGGTGAAGAAAAACATCCGTGTCCTAAAACTGAAAATTCGAAGACATGTGTCAAGTGCACGAAAGGAGCCTCTTTGAGGCGCACCTAAAATCCTTTCACCACACTGGTTCGAGAGAACAAGTGACTCGAATAGATAGTACAAATACTATTTGTAACTGTGTAGTATCGCGCTCCAGATTAACGGGAATGGAGTCGACCTCGACTCGTCGTCCGTACAGGTGGACACACTCAAATTACTTTTGTTACACACCTTGTGATGGAAATTTGGCGATTAACGCCGTTACACCTTTAATGTAGTTATTTCGTTTTTAACGAAACATTTTTATTCGAGAGTTCTTTTTATAAATACAGGCAATATCAGCAGCTATTTCAGTACTTAAAGTAATCGAAAAATCAATACTTAATTAGATAGATAATACTTTATTGACCACCATACATGGAAATTTTGTGAATTAAGTACTTAATCGTATATTTTTTTATATTTTTAATGTATTACATTGAACTCATTACATCTTGTTGTAACAGATTAAATATAATGTATTCAAGATTATTGTCCGCGAAACAAGAAAAAAGCAATCCTATAAAAATGGTAGCGTGTGGTGTGGTTATATGAATGCGGAACGCCTATTCTAGCATATGCAAATGAGAAGTAAAAGTTGTGAAGATGTCAACACCGCTGTGATCAGACACCGGAACTGAGACATTATTTTTGAGACATTATGAGACAACATTTATAAGATCGTCAATAGCAGGCTCATTGACATATGATATTTCGTTAGAAAGAGAAACATTTCTGGCACCGCCTGCACTCTGTGACTCTATATCTAACTATAAATAAATAAATAAATATTGGTGGATATTTCACACAACTTTTGACCGCAATCTCACGTGATGTTAAGTGACGATGCAGTCTACGATGTAGCATGTGCGCCAAGAAGATACCTATTCACTGTCCTCTTGAAGACCTCAACGTTCTCGGGAAATACAGACGCAGGCAAAGATTTCCACTCTTGGGCTGTCCGCATTATGAAAGTGGAAAACAAAACGCTTCGTACGGATGTGAGGTAATTGGACCAAGAAAGGATGACGTGATGGACTTCTGGATGTAAAGTGGTAGAACCACTCAGGACTGTTCAGTCAATATTTTCATCAGTACATAACAGTTCGATGGAACGGCGCGGCGGGGGCGGCCCTATTATGCATTCATCAGATATGGAAGTTGGAGTACGGCATGCATATTCGCGGCGGTCACGTCTTCCAACGGATTTCCAATTATTTAGCCGGCACGAGGGAATTTCATATTTTTCGTTTGGGGACTGAATTAGGTGCATTTGCATAGATTAGTCGACCTTGTGGTAGGAATTCATACCGCTATAGATTATTTAATTTTCAATAAGATCGTCTATTGAACGGTTTTATTGTAGGTACAATTTTATGATTAGAGCTTGTTCTTCAAACTTATCTAGTCTTATTCTATGGCAGTTTTTGAAAAACTCAGCTTTGAGACATTGATGATTTTTAATTCTAGTGCATAATTATAAGTACTTAAATATATTTGTAAATGTAACATTTACTCCATGTCAAAAAGCCCAAGATATATAAAATCGAAAAGTCACCGATGAATCCAATTTTTTTTTACTAGGAAACTAAAAGCTACTTAACTAATAGAACTATGTATCACAAGACTGTTCTGCGCGTGACCAAATTAACCCAAATCGCCAATAAATCACTAGATATCACCTTACACCCTAGAAAGCAACAACCTTGATATCCATTTGTTAGAGTGGTCAGCAAACCGCCCGAGCAAAATGATGATTTGATCGGGATTTTATGATTCATATTTCCCTACTTATCGCCTTGTTGCTGTAATAAAGAAGCAACAAGTTGGTACAAGATCACGTTTCGTTGCATAAGAAGGCGAGCGGGTTCGTATCAAGTTAAAGGCCACTCAGTGTTACAATCGCTGTTTCTATATCGTGAACTTCTAAACGATGTCCTTGACGATCTTGAAAGGCAGAATACTTTTATCCTTGAAACGAACCGAGGATTTCGCGTAATGAAATTCTCCGAGCCCAAAATTTCAGTAGCCTTGGAATACAGATATCATCTCTGTCGTTTCAGCTACTTGAATCCATGACACAGATCAAAATATATTTTTTGATCGTGTCTTATACAGAACAAGATGAATAAGTTGATATATTTTCAGTTGCATCGCATAAAGAAGAGTATAATAATATGCATCGTATATAGAAAGGCATAATAATATGCATCGTATATAGAAGGGCATAATAATATTCGTCATCTAAAGAAGGGCATAATAATATGCATCGTATAAAGAAGGGTATAATAATATATTTTCCCTCGTGTATCGACGAGGGAAGTTCCTTCCTCGAATGATTTGTCTCAGTTGTCAGATTATATTGATACCAGCCTATACAAATGTTCATTGATTAGGCGTGAAGCTTTAACAAACAGACATGCAAACTCACTTTTATAAAATTCGTAGGGATTGAGTAGACTCAAGGTTATTTACAAGATTTAGACGGTAATGCTTTTTAAATAACTTAAATTTGTTGTACTGTTTTGTTGAGGCAAAAAAGAAACATTACAAAACTGATAGGAAAGATCCGCCTGTAGGCCAAATGATCACATTTTTTTGCGCACTCCGAGGCGCAGACTTCAAGCTGACTAACAAACAATGACCGCCGATGATGTGTGAATGACGATTACCACTACGTACTTTGTGACTCATTATTTTGATGCTGAATTTAGCTAACATGTGTAGTGACTCTAGCGACCCTGTTGTGACTTTCCAAGACTGGGACAAGAGATCATTCATGATTCAGACTGAGAGATATTTTTAAGAGGTTACATACTTGGTTAAAAATAAATAATTAACTGTCAACAAATCATAAACAAAATTAACGTTTATCATAATTATCTTACTGCACTAAAATTATTGCACTAATCGCTTAGTTTATTACCTAATTTTTTTTTTTTTATGTGATACAGTTACGGAACGAGCCGACGGCCCACCTGGTGTTAAATGGTATCCTCTGCCCATAACAACCGATGCGACTTGGGTCCTCCCCTACTAGGTACGACAAGACCCAAGTCGCATCGTATGCGCCCGTAACTCTGAGATGTGTAGGTGGAATGTCTCATGTGCCTGTAATTTCACCGGCAACCACACCTTTCAAACCGGAACACAGTAACGCGAACGCGTTACTGCTTGGCGGCAGAAATGGGCATGGTGGCAGTACTTCCCCGGACGAACTTGGCGAGAGTTCTACTACTCTTAAAACATGAACTCTTAAAACTTGTAACATGAACACCGAATAATTCCCTGAAAAAAATATGCTTTCAATGTAGGTACAATAATAATTAAAACAAATAGCCATCTAGAACCAGTATTTCTGTGCCCTAACAGGGTTTATGTTTGGGGTACTATTATATACCCTTCAGAAATATTTATCTTTATATATATAGATCTTTGTAAAAAAAAAAAACAATTTCCACGCGATCCTGGCTTCACTACCAAACCACGATATAATTAGGGCGTTGGTCAGTATGATTTCACGCAGACAAAATGGTTCTCCAGTTTCGTACCGAACTAGGGGGATCCATACTTAGCCACTGGTATTGAGGCGCCACGTTCTAAATAGGTCAATCACATCAATTACTGTCCCCTAACTATTAGTATACTGTGGCAACTCATTACCGTTTAAGCAGGTTTATACTGAGCCGTAGAGACAGTGTTTAATTCCTTACGTCAATCCAATTATATTCACCTTCATCTCAGATTTATACGCGAGTTACCAAGACATTTTATTTCTTCATAATTCTCCGTGAAGCAGAAGGCTTTTATTCGCAAAATACACAATTACACAAATAAATTGCTCATCAAAAATACACTTAAGTAATTTTGGTATTTCGTTTCTCCATTTCTAATTCGTTACTTTGTATATGTATCTCTATATGATGATAGTTACGGAAAAGCAGATGGCCCACCCGATGTTAATTGGTAACCTCTACCCAAAATAAGCAATACGTATTGGGTGATCCGCTATGGTATGGTAAATAAATGTGGAATATCTCATGTGCCTGCAATTTCATAGCCATCCAAACCTTTCAAACTGGAACATAGTAACGCGAATGCATTACTGCTTGGCGGTAGAAATGTGTATGGTAGCATTACTTCCCCGGAACTTGAACTTGACAAGTTCTACTGCTACTAATTTGAGTACAGTGTGCTAAACACCGAATAAATGTTAACAAATTACTTCATAATTGTGTTATTAATTTATCATATGATATTTATGTTCAGCTGCCGCCAGCAGCTAAGCCATGTCGGAGGCGCTGACGATGTGAATACCTCAAAACCAGTGTAGCCAGTACGAACGTGCTCCTGTTGTTTATTATAGAGTCTACTATTCGGTAGAGTTTCTAAGCGCTCTTGACTGAGGGAAGTCTATTGCCTATTAACGTCATGCCGATGTTCCGTTCTGTTTTACTAACGAAAAGATTTACGGTTGGGTATTTGAAACTTGTTTTGTACATAGAATATATTTCTTACGATAGAATGAGCGAGGCAAATTGCTTGATATCCGAAATTGTTGAATTGTAAAGATACGCGTCCACCACGAGTTGGAATGCGGATACAATTTTGGAGGGCCCACGTTGCTCGCGTGCGTAGATTTTAACCCTCTGAATCCCTACACGTGTCCCCCGGGTGGTGCGAAAGGAGCAACCCAAAGTAGCAGTAGAACTTGTGCTAAATTCACCCGGAGAAGTACTGCCACCACATCTGGTAATCTGCCGCCAAGCAGTGATGCACTCGTGTTGCTGTGTTCCGGTGGAAGGGAGAGGGTGCCGGTGTAATTGCAGGCGCATGAGACGTAACATCCCCGTCTCGGAGTGATGGACGCAACGCAATGCAACTTGAGTTATCTCGTTGCTTTGGTGAAGAGGACCTGAGTCGTGCTGTTATCTTTGTGCGGCGGTTACCACTTAACACCAGGTGGGCCGTCAGCTCGTTCTGATACAATAATGACATAAAAAAAATTGGCTGATAATCACAATCATTGTTATTATAAAACAAAGTTCCCCCACTGCGTCTGTCTGCCTGTCTGTACGCGATAAACACTACTGAACGGATAGCATACGGTTTTCACCAACAGAGTGATTCATAGGAAGGTTTATTGTGTATAATTAATAATATTTTGTGTAAATTGACTGAAATATGACTATAATTATTGATCTCTGAAAAAATGATGCATACAGGAAGCTTTACCGGCGGGCGTGCGCCGCGTAAATCTATCCGTATTGTCCTTGTTTTGTGGACGCTTACCTTTAGACCAGGCAGGCTAAGATCGCGCAAAACAGGATGTTACTCCAATTTGTGGGTAATTCGGTATCTAATTCCAATTTGAATTCCCCAGGGTCGTAGGAGAAATACCTCGGGAGGATAGGATACAATTCGCAGAGAAAATCAGTTTTCTTTGGATGGCTTGGTTGATGTTAATAGTTATCTGTGGGTCATGGGTTCGAATCCTGCAATGGTCTGAGCTTTTAGTACAGGCTAACATTATGAGGAAATCGTAGCATGGTGGTAGAGTTGAGTATACATGCTCCCAGTATTTGAAGATTGATAATTTTGATCTTTTACATTTGCAAAAACTTAAATTTTAATAATATGATTGAGAATAATTTGCATAATATGAGAAAGGTCTGTACAGTTGGAATGAAATCAAATAGAAGATTTTTGCATCTTTTGTATGATTGGTGTTGCAATGGAACAATCTATTAGGTAGTTACATATTTAGCACTGATTGTGGTTTCAAGGTCGGAATAATTTACAGAGACGCAGACCACTTGTTCTGAACGTTATGCAGATATAAACACTAAAATAATTTATATGTTACAATGCGCCCGTAAGCCTCAGATGTGAAGATGGAATGTCTCATGTGCCTGTAACTTCATCTGTAACCTTTCAGACCGGAACACAGTAATGAGAATATATAATAAATGGTTGCAGTAGAAATGGGTGTGGTGACAGAACTCCCCGGACAAACTAAATTCTACTGCTATTGCCACTCAGTAATATTTAGTCATTTGTCCCCCATAGCTAATCCTACTTCAGCCAGCCCAACTCCAATGCATCGGAGTAAGAATCCGGGTTGTTGGCAGCACTACCACAATATCTGCTGTGGAAATTCAGAACTGATCAGCTTTTGTTGGTAAGTCTGTCTATATGAAGTACCTTTAAGTGTGTCCGTCTACCTGTCAGCCTTTCATTTAATAATAATATTGGTGGATAATTCACACAGCGCCAGCTAGCCCCAAACTAAGCATAGCTGGTACTATGGGAACCAGACAACTGAAAGAATACATATATAATTTTTTTATAAATACATTCATATAATACATATTATAACACCCAGACACAGAATAAACATTTATATTGGTCACAAAAATTTTGTCCTGCTGGGAATCGAACCCAAAACTTACAGCTATTTGTGGCTGCACAATGATTTATTAATCACAGAGTCATTCTACTTATCGAAAAATTGAAATGACTTATCTTGACTGATAGACATCAGTTTTATATCAATCAAGATACTTCATTATTATTTCAATAATGGCCCTAAACACAGTGGCAATAAATAGAAGAGAATTACAGAAGGTCCAATGATGGATAATTAATACTAGGGTGTTTGATTGGTATTCATCAAACTTATAGTATATTTGAGTGGCCTCCCAGCTCAGTTGGTAGTGGCCATGTCTACTGTGTGTTGTGGGTTCGATTCCCAGACAAAACATTTGTGTGATGAACATAGATGTTTATTCCGTGTCTGGGTGATAAAATATTTACAATAAGTATATGTATTATATAAGTTGCCTTTAAGTAAGCTATGCTTAATTTAGGGCTGGGTGTAGCTGTGTGAAATGTCTACAATATTAACTTATTATTTAAATAGACTTTGAATGTGTATTTTTGTTTGCTCCCTAAGTGAATTCTAGTTTTGAAAACTTGTTATTGACCTTAAGTCTATTATTAAGTTTGGATAAAAATATTTTTGGATAAGTAAGCACTTAAATATGTGATGTGGAAATGTCTGCATCTCCTATTTGCAAAAATTGTAATGTATCCTAAAATACACACAAACAAGAATAACTAGCCAGCACGGACATATCCTTACAAGCTAAATTATTTAAATTAAGCTTCAAAAAATTCATGTGTAGTAGCTACATGTAAGTAGTAACTAATGTATTTGACAGATAAACTCATCAAACACATAAAAATATAGCTGAATTACAGCAAATCAAGTATTTTTTTGCTGTGTTAGATCCGAATGAACCTTGTTTATTGACACAGTAAGGGCAGATTCTCCAGCAAATACTCACTTTCCTTCTCGTGGTCGAATCCCACTATGACGAAATAGTCCACTAGTCTGGACATGGCAATCCTAGGGCCGCATTCGATAACAAACACCACAAAAACACTTGGTAATCAAATTATGTGCATTCACACACATTTTACACGAATTTTACACATTTTCGTACACACGCACCGGCTACACATATATTAACTTGTGAAACAGGCTTGATTCGCACACTTCGCTCTCCGGTATGTAAACAGCACTTTCATTAGCCGCGATCCGAGAATTTTAGCTTCACGAGAATAAAAGATTGACGATATGAGGTTAGGAGTAAACGAAAATTTCATAAAAACTGTCAAGAATGATAAAAGAACGAAAATTTAAAATAACAGCACTGCAATCGATGGCTTTATCATTAGAAATGAATTAATGGAAATATAACGATTTTAATATTTTTTATAATTTTATGCAAGATCGTAGCAATCCAACAGCCGACCCGACATTTGTAAATCAAACTACTATTTTGTACCATGATGTCATTAAAGTTCCCAACACCACCTATAATGTTGCTAGGAAAGTGTAAAACATAAGGGATTCACAGCCAGGTCTTAAAACCTGACATCAACACCCAATTTAACGAAATAATTCGATGTATCGTGTGAGACGTTTGGTATTTTAAAAGGTCACTTTTCAAAGTTCATTTGTTAAATATACTCAGGTCATAAAAAAAATATAAAAACTACACCAGTTATAGAGCTCCGTTCCTACTTTACAGTAATTATATTTCGTAAGCTAATAATGACCTAGTGGTTAAGAACATCCCTGTTTTACACATCCATATAGATTAATCACGCTTCTTTCACGGAGGGGTAGGCAGGACACTGTGTACCACCTGCTAAGACGGCTTATTTTTCAAAGAAGCATCGATTTGGTCGACCGACTACAATGAGGTCTTCCCCTTCTAAGAGACCCATTCACGCTAAACTTATATACTTGATTCGTCATTCTTCTTTCATTCATCCTCTCTACAATTCCAAACCGGCCAAGCGGTACGCTAATCAAAGTTACCAAACACACAGCATTCATTAGTTAGGTAATTTAATACTTCTGCTATCACCTATAAACTACAATACATTTCTTATTTTATTAAGTGAAAACTACATACCTCCTCAGATACTTAACTTGAACCCTAATTCACCTTTATTTTTCAATAATGGCTGTATCATCAAATAAAAAAATTAGACAACGTTCTCAAAAAAAGGTCGTTGACCTCAAATTCAGCCTAGTAGTTCAGTCAGTGGTAGTTTTTGGCATAAACTTACATGGCAACATTTTTAACTAAAGTATAAATTTTACTACCACCAATTTGATGAGTCTTTCTGCTCATTATTTTGATCTCTTTCTCTTTCATGTTCAAACAAACTAGTATACTGTAGCTATAGCTTGCTCTTTTCAAAAAAATATAACAAATCTTTCTACGCAACCTCAAAGTAAACGTCAAAAATGTCAACAACAAAATGTGTATGAATAGAAAATATTGATATTTATTGTGATATCATCACATACATTTTACTGCATTATTATCAATATCCGCCCCTCATACCAAATAATGTCTGAGAATAATCAACAAATTCCGGGATTAGTGCAGAAAAAGGTGTTCAAAATTATTGTTTTGGGTGATTCAGGTGTAGGAAAAACTTGCCTTACATACCGGTTCTGTGAGAATCAGTTTTTGGATAAATCGGAGGCCACTATCGGCGTGGACTTCAGAGAGCGGACTGTTAAAATAAGGAATGAAGATATAAAGGTAAAGCATGTTACACCCTGGAGCTGATGAGTTAGATTTGATTTGATATTAAAATGCAACATAGTTCCTTCATACAACATAAAAGCAATAGTAGTAAAATATGTAATAAATTATTTTTTACATCCCAGTTTTTTTTAGTAATCTAGAAACCAAAAAATATAAAAAAAATCGTGGTATGAAAATGTGGTATACCAAATTGATATCCAACTGCTATTTATCAGGAACTTCAAAGTCTATGTTTAGGAATATTATAATTTAATTCCTAGGTCTATCATATCATTAAGTATAATGTGTGATTGTTGAAGAAAAAGAAAGTGATCTCATTTATCATACAAGTGCCTGGTTTTGAGACACCACCTCTCCTTCTTTCCTTCTTTTAAATCTTGTCCATCCAAAGGTTGCTTGGAAGAGATCATGGTTATAAGGCCACCCATCATTCCACCATTATTTTTATTTATGCTTTGCAATGTTTTTCGTTTTATGTTTTAGTTTATACAATAGAGATTTTTATCTATCCAATAGAGTGTAAAACCATGGAATAACTTTAAATGTTTGATTCTACATATTCCGACATTACAATAAATTGAAAGTATTAGATATATTTCATCTGCAAGATACTTACCTGTTGTCATGTCATATGCCCGTATGTAGCTAGAGCTAGAGGCTACAGTTTGACATGCTCTCCAAAGCACAAAAGTGCTTATTGCAAATCTTACCATCAGTATAATGACCATTCATAAACTATACCCAGTTTGAACTCTTTCATTAAAAACTAAATAAACTGGATTTGATGAATAACTAGGTATGATAGCTAAAAACATGTCATACAATTTAAGTTACTCACCATTATAGCAGACAACACTAAACAAATACATTTGTTTTTAATCTAGAACATTGGCCGCTGCCCTAAATGAATTTTGATGTATAAATATGTGCATAAGGAGCCTCTTTCAGGGGCACTTTAATCACTTCGCCCCACTGATACATGATAGCCCATGGATAAGAAGTAGTAGTACACCCTCCTCGCCCTATAAAGTGGTATTAAATGATATGTGAGTAATAAAATTCTGAGTAATAAAATTCCCTGTATTGTGGATATCAGGAACTTACTTTAAAGACCAGAAACTTCATAAGAATTAACTTAATGTTATGAGTATTATGCCTACCCCTTTAGGAAAGTAGGCATTATGTATGACAACTGTATAAATAGGTATATGTATCTAGACACTTTATTTTTTTTCTATGTTACAGATAAACCTAATCTCTGTACTATTATAGATTTTTAATATTTCTTTGTAATATTTAATTGGTACATAAGACGGCACACTTATACCTACTTATAACTTTTATACACCTAACATAAAAGAAATATAAACATAAGTAATATATTTAAAATAATATTTAAAAATAGGACAAAAAGTCATTTGACCCCGACGTGATTTGAACACGCAACCTTCTGATCTGGAGTCAGACGCGCTACCGTTGCGCCACGGAGTCGATGTAAGAGCGTTCGAAATTACGAAAGTATTACCATACATCCGGTTTTTTTATCTACCAATGAATCATTGTTTGTATCCGTTATCACAGCGATTTGCAAACGTATAGGTATTTAGCGAGGCGATTTGTGGGGTTTTTGAAATGGTAAATGAGGGTCAGCGCGGATGGACGGAGTGAAAAGAAACTATTTTGGAAGAAGTTAAATTCAACTTCGACATACTGTAATATATCGCTGTACCGAATAAAGTTATTTTAAAATTGTTACTAAATTAATCGCTTCGCAACACCTTCTTCCGTCTACACTTACCTTTACCATTCTCTATGAAGCAACCTTTACATTGCGCCAACTGCCAGAAATAGTTTCAAAATAATGGTAGGCCTTCCCATACCTAAGTAGGACAGACCCAAGTCTTATTGGCTGTCATATAAGCTAGTTCCGTTACTCTGAAATTGCAGGCGCATAAGACGTAACAACGTCTCGGGGTTATGGACGGAACGCAACGCGACTTAGGTCACTCATTTTGGTGGAAAGGACTTGAGTGGTATTGCTGTGGTCCTAGGGCGGTTACCACTTTTTTTTTTTATTAGCTATATGCAAGCATTTGACCGCAATCTCACCTGATGTTAAGTGACGATGCGGTCTACGATGCAACATGCTTGCCTAGAAGGAACCTATTCAATCTCCTCTTGAGACTTCCATATTGTAGGTTTAATATGAGGTGGGCCGTCAGCTCGTTTTACCTACTGTAATGTTGGTGCAGCTGCAGTTATGGGACACCGCCGGCCAGGAGAGGTTCCGCAAGTCGATGGTGCAGCACTACTACCGTAACGTTCACGCCGTGGTCATCGTGTATGACATCACCAAGCCGGACACGTTCCTCGTAAGATATACACCGCACCTGCCTACCCCTTAGTATATACTACCCCATGGAGGGTCGGATAGGGTCTGAACAGGCATCAAACTTAGCGATAAGTACGCGTGACCGTATGTTTCGAATATTATTGACGTTTCCAAGCAATTTCTTTATGAATTCTATGGTAATAAAATTTTTGACTAAACATGAGCGTCCAGTGTGATTATATTTCGCTGTACCAAATAAAGTTATTTAAAAATTGTATTTTAAAACAGACAAGAAACGCCTAAAGGTCATTCTTTTTTTTCAATCAACGGTTCAACGGTGCTGTGTTATAGCGAGTTGTGTTGTGCAGTCGATAGCGAGCTGGATGTGCGAGGTGGAGTCCCACGGGCTGGGGGCTGCGCCCCGCGTGCTCGTCGGGAACAAGTGCGACCGCGGCACGGCGGAGTCCCGGCGCGCCACTGCGCACGCGCAGCGCCTCGCCGACAAATACGGGATGCCGGTACAATAACCATATTGTAATAATATATTGATGGACATTTCACACAGTGCCATCTAGCCCCAAGTAAGCTCAGCATAGCTTGTATCATGGGAAACAGACAACTGATGTAATACCTACTTATATACTTTTTTTGTTTGTTAATAAATACATATAAATACCCAGACACAAAACAAACATCTATGTTAATCACACAAATGTTTGTCCTGGGTGGGAATCGAACCTACAACCTATAGTGCAGAAGGCAGAGTTACTACCAACTGAGCTGTGATGAGTCACAATATTACCCAAATAGCAATTTTTTTGAAAACTGTATTCGTTCATTTCGTATTGGGCAATTGACTCGAGAATTTTTATAATACACATAATACAATTTTTATATCTTTTTTTTATCTAAATGGTTGTCATTTAGATAAAAAATGATATAAAAATTGATTAATAAAAATAATAAAAATACACATAAATAAAATAATGTTGGTAAATGTTTCAGTTATTCGAAACGTCGGCGCTACTAGACTCGGAATGCGATAACGTGGAGGCTATATTCATGACGCTAGCGCACAAACTGTACTCGAAGCAACCCCTCAGGGTGGCTGCCGTTATGGTAAGTACCGCGCCTACTCTCGGCAAGATAGATGGATAATACTGACCACCATACATGGAAATTTCATAAAGGAAAGCTACAGGCTAGGGGAAGCTACAGTGGAAGGGTTTCATTTACCCCCCCCCCTTAATTAATGACACTTAATTATACGCAAAACTATTTATCATATCTTTAAAAACATTGATTTGGCAACATGGCCGAATGGCAACATATGTATTTCAGGAAAAGGAGCAAATAAAACAATGGTGGTAAAAAAGTGTGGTGTCTAAACACCCCGGGGAAGTACTGCTACCGTACGCATTTATGCCGGCAGTCTCTCTGTCTGTTTGTTCCGGCTAACCTCTGAAATGGCTGGACCGATTTTGACGGGACTCTCACTGGCAGATAGCTGATGTAACAAGGAGTAAATTAGGCTTTTCAGAGGGGTAAAATGGGGGTGCGTGATAAAACCGAATTCCACGCGGACGAAGTCGCGGGCAACAGCTAGTATTTAATGAATCGAGATACCTTTTAACATCAGGTAGATCATCAGCTCATCTCCCGCCATAAAACAAGTTTTTGTTATTATTAGAAACATATTTCTTCCTAAACCAACTTTTACAATCAGTCCGTATATACCACCGAATAGTTCTTGTCAAGACAATTGTAACTACGAGAAATAGTTCAAAATTTAATTGCAAATTTTGATTTAAACAAACATACATACAAACATTGAAACTTAAAAACTGTTTTGTTCCAGGGTGACAACTCTCACGGCGTAGTGACGCTGCCGCGGCACAGGAAACCGGGTCAGTCCGAACGGTGCAGTTGCGGGTAGATTCTACCCTACACGGCACCATGCTACAGGGTCAAAAATGTATTACTGGTTTAGGGTAGGACTCCTGTCGTCACTGAGAATCGAACCTGTGGACACCGAATACGGTTCCGGGGTCCGGAGATATATCTTATGGATAAAACACAAAATACAGACACAATACATGTGCTACCAAGTATGGCGAGAGCGCGGTGGCTCAGTGGTAACCCTGGGTTTAAATCCGGAGGTCGCTGGTTCAAATCCCGACGTGCATCAATGTTTTTGAGTACCATGGCCTAGTTTATTCTACTTATACCATGTACATATGAAATCCAAAGCTGTAAGAGGTCATAGCTCTCCTCGCTAGCAGCTTGTGAATAATGTCACATCTGTCGGTCCCGTTTTTCAGGTCAGGGGGTTTATTCTAAATTATCTCGAAGGTTTAACTTCAATTATTTTTCTATCAAAAAAACTTTTTACATATTTTAATTGGTAAAATAATTATCTAATTATGCACAATATAATTGAACAACTGTTTAGTTAGTATTCAAATTCTAAGATGACCTCCAAGACCTAAACATCAGATATATTAGTTTATGTACATCACAGGCCTCAGTACGGGTATGTAGGTCGTGGGTTCTATTCCCGCCCAGGGCAAACTCGTGTAACAATACGTGTAAAGATATTTGTTCTGTGTCTAGTTGTTAAATAATGTATGTATTTACAAAAAAGTATACAAGATATCTCTTGTCTGGTTCCCATGATACAAGCTATGTTTGATTTAGGGATAGGTGGCGCTGTGTGAAATGTTCCAGTGTTTATTTATTTCAATGTATTTATTTCGATACACTTTTCAATATGATCTCTATTCATCGCAGCTTTATAAGTTAATATTAGTTAACGCTAGGATATTAGCTGTTTCGTGAGCTCGCTAGCTACCTTTCAATAGTTTCTTTATAATTTGCCCAAATTGTCTTCCTATTTTGGTGGAAAACAAAGCCTTCTCTAAGGTTTCCCATTCGTCCACTCAGGCATAGTTTTTCAGCCATTTCTGTTATATCGTCATCCCATTTTCTTAGATATTATTATATTCTTAAATCTTAGTATCTAACTGAGAACGTGGTGGTCTAGTGGTACTGACCCTGAGTTCCTATCCGGAGGTCGCCGGTTCAAATCCCGACATGCACCTATGAGTTTTTCGATAGAAAGACTTGTGTGCGCAATACCACGTTCTCGAAACGGGGAAGGAAAACATCGTGAGGAAACCGACATGTCCTAGAACTAAAAATTCGAAGACATGTGTCAAGTGCACGAAAGGAGCCTCTTTGAGGCCTTTCACCACAGTGGTTTGAGAGAACCAGTGACTCAAATAGAATAGTATCCAGTTTAAAAAAATATACTAAGTTTTAAAACCTAAACCTAAAGGGAGACCGCTCGAGTTTAATGTAATGTGACATGGGGTCGAGAATAAGACCCCAGATGAAGCCCACGAAAGTAATGACCATATTGCCAATAAACTCTCTATTTTGAAGGGGAAACCGGATCCAACCTGCATATAGTTGGATCCGGTCAAAACCATATTCAATAAATAATTATTTATTTATATTTTTTATAATAATGTTAGTATTATGAAACCTTATTTGTAAGTTTTATGTGATAAGCTAAATAATAATAATAAATAAAAATCTATGTTTTTAATTGGCTTTTAATTGTGCCCGAAAACGTTATAATAGCGATAATTTAGTTTAGTGGTTCCTATAGGGGTATACTAGTATTTTCTGCAAGCTACGTGTATAAATCTAGCTGTTAATTACACCTCATAATTAGAATAGGTCTTCAGTCTGATTATATAAGTATCGGCTGCTACAGTAATGCATCGGGATAAGTAATGTGGTCTATGTCATATTCCACCATATTCAGATAAGAAACATTTATCTGAGAATATCTTCTACTATGCGCAGTGCCAATGTAGATATATCCCTAGAATCCCTGAGGATTTCAGGTGTAACCTAAAAAATTATCTAAATGATGGTTGTAATGGATAATGTTCAATTCCTGGATCAGTACTGAAGTTTCAGTATGTGCAAGATCCATAAGCAGAACTATTACATTTTTTATTACATTACATATTACATACAATTATTTTATTTTTATTACATATTTTAGCTGCTAAATGCTATATTTTCTTTTCTCGTGGCGTCTTCTCAATAATACACACCGAGACAGCCAACTTACGTAGACATTAGCTAGTACTAAATGTAGTTCCGATTTTATAACTAGATGGCGCTAGCGGCGGCCACACGATCCTGCATCGCGCTGACGAAAACTCGCGGCGTTTCATCAGGTCCCCTCAATGGCGTAGTGAAATCATACTTACCTGGCACAGGGGACACCGTGATCAAGAAGGCGGTTCCCCCAGAGCGAGGCCTGTCCATTGCACTGCGGTCGGGTTGACCTCTGCGATTATCCCTAATGTGGATAACTCGGGTGCGTTATTTTTGGTAGTGGGGACTGCGTACGCGCTGTCCCCCTCATAAAAACAACTGATATTTATTACCAACAAATATAGAATTGGTGTGTCTCATGTTTATACTATTAAAATAACCGCGTTATACTAAGTGCTACACGGTATGGTACATATACCAAACCATTTTTTAGTTTTTGTCTGTCTGTTTGTTCCGGCTAATCTCTGAAATGGCTGGACAGATTTTGACGGGACTTTCACTGGCAGATAGCTGATGTAACTTAGGCTACTTTCCCGAGTGGTAATATAGCGTGATAAAACCGAATTCCACGCGGACGAAGTCGCGGGAAACAAATAATATTTTATTTTATATATACATAAAATGGAGAAGCGAATAATAATAATATGATCTCAGGCAGCGACAAACTAGAAATGATTGTATATTGATTGAAATATTATTTTATTGGGAAAATGCAAAGAAATAAAAGATTATATTTGCAGGTAAGGACTTTGGCAAATTCTTTTATTAGCGAACAAAATATATAAACTTTTGACAAAACATTATTCATTAATTCGATCCAAACATTATTAACACAGAAACTGATTTAATACTAGTATGATTTCCATTAACTGAAAATATCTGTAAACGAGCTGCAGCTGTTTTATTTATTACTAAACATTAATTAAATTAACAATAACATACATGTTAAAGGCGCGGCGTTATTAACGAGGAGTTTATAAGAAAGTATCTTAACTCGGCTTATAAAGGAACCAATCGTTCTTCGATAAATAAAATTTGACCACGCCACTACGGTGAACAGATGAGGATATTTTTAAAGCAAATACTTTGAAATTTCACTATTTTGGGATGCATCATTTATTCTAGTTCTATTTTGGCGCTAAGTTATAATGCGCCATCTAGCGGGAGAAATGTACCGTAACTTTTAAAAACTACTTAAGTGAAAATATTATATGAAACATTAATTGAACGTCTACATCAGGATCAAATCAGAATTTAGTCCAGATTCTCGAATTATTGGCTTATTCTGTCTGAATGTGTAGATTCATTAGAGATTAAGTATTAATAAAAAAGATATCCTTTGTAATTGGTATAAATACATTAATTCGACGGCTCGATTCAAAATTGAAATGAAACATCTTTAAATTATTTTACAAAATAATGGTGTGAATTCTCCTGGCGTCAAACTAAACTAAAACTGATTGATAACACTAAATTATTTTCGTCTCTAACACTACACGAAGGCGAACAAGATAATGCATAGTTTAATTCGATCAGGCATCAACAGAATCTTATTAAATATATACAATTGAAAAGAAAAACAAAACGTAAATATTAATTATTATTAATACATCTACAGATAAACAATATTAGTAATTTCAAATTGAGACGTATTATTCACGAATTCCTATAAAATCACACAATAAACAAAATTATGATTAAACTAAATTTAAATAGTAATTTTGGAACATTACCGACAAGCATTTTGTAGACGGCGGTAAATATTTACAATATATTCTCGTACACGGACCAACGGACCTTGTTTCAGCTCTCACTCTAACACACTATCAGCGGATGGAGCTACGAATAGTCCACATGTCTAACTAAACATCCGGGTCTGAATATTGGAACCACATCGAACAACTTGTGCGATGAACATAATAAGTGTAGGGTTGTAACGGGCGCGTGCGCGTGCGCACTCCCAGAGGTGCTAGGTGTGGACGCGACGCCACTGGAGGCCCCGTCTCATCATCACAGTACCTGCAAACATATATCATTGTCAACAATGTACAATTCTGGAAAGGACTCACATATCTGTGCTCAAGGTAACGTTCCCTTCAGATTCCCCAGTTTCCCTCCACTTGGTAACGCAAACCTTATCCAGTGCGGCAAATTTACCTCTTGAATCACATCCTTTCATAAAACATTTATAGGTCAATCTCAATTCGAATCAATAACAGAAAAAAACGAGTGATAATAAATGTCCCCTGTAAATTTACTTCATTTGCCAAACGTTTTAGAACATTTTCGTTTCCATTTATGTATGGACGGGCTTTGAAAGAGTGTGATTATGATCTTAACTGTTCCTTACACGGCGTTAAACAAAAGATTCGGAAGTGGCTGATCACTCTTTACTACAGTGGCACCGAAAGGCTTCTGAAAGTTCAGATTAGAAATTATATATTAATTTCTTTTAGCCCCATCCCCTTCCCTCCCACACGCACGCACGCACGCACGCAGGCACGCACGCACGCAGGCACGCACTCCGCGCGCTGCGCACGACACACGTGTGACAGGTGGATGGCACGTACCGCGGCGCGTGCGCACACGCGATCACATGTTCTGCCAGGCGGTGGTGGCGAGCAGATGCGTGTCTACCGTGCGCGCGATGCGCTCCTGCACGCTGTGACTCAGCCACACCATGCGGAGGCTCTCGTACCGGGCGTGACACAGGTGCAGTGGGTTGCCGCGGCGGAGACCCTGCCAATTATAACAATAAATAATTAAACATTGAATCAAACACCAATATAATTATTTTGTCCTGCCATGGTGTCATTGTATCCATCCAATTTGTGTGGAGTAGATTTATCTAATTTCAAGTTCTAATCCTTTAAAGTTGTCTGCCATTTTGGATTTACAATTCAAAAGACAAAAATGGCCAGTTTCTTGCGCTTTGCTGATAACTATTACAATACAAAGCATTATAAACTTTTATACTGAGAAATACTGCAACGTAGTGCACTCTTTCGAGCGTAGGTATGTGTGTGTCTGTGGGGGGGGGGGGGGATGTGTGAGGCTATCGTCTATGATCGATATGGAACGTTTACGTTTTCGGATCACATCAATGGCTAGAATACAGCATTGTTGTGTGTAAGTAGTAGTGAAGTAAGGGTACAGCGGCGTCACCTGGTCGGTCTCGCCGTACGAGTCGAGGTAGGGCGCGGGCAGCTTGGCGCCGCGCGCGGGCGGGCACAGCAGCAGCAGCTCGCAGTCGCGCACGCGCAGGAACACGCCCGCGCCGCCGCCGCACACCAGCGAGTGCGCCATCGCCGCGCCCACGTGCTCCGTGCCGCTGCTCCCACCGTACTGCACACACACAAACAAACAAACAACCAGTCAGTCACTCAACACACTCACTCTCGACGAGGTTATGGGATGACGCGACATTTGGCCATTGTATAACTAATTTCTGCGATGAATGCCTTCAAAAAACCCATGGTTTATCACCATCCATTCGATTTTAGATAGGTCAAAATTGGCAAAAATACCTAAAATAGTCACCATTACGCTATGGGAACGCGTTGACAAAAACTCAACTGCTAATGACTATTGAGCTAAACGAACGCAGTTGACATTGCTTTTATAAAAGTAATCGGTCAATTTGGGGTCGGAAGTATTTATAAACAAAATACATTTTGAACGTATCGTTAATTTGATAACCTGTTCTTATATATAAAAATCACGAGAAATAAAAAAATACCGTATAGGCTGTGAAATAAAATAATTACCTTAGAAATCTCCGCTTGGCAGCAATAACTCTGGCTGCAAACAATCTGGCCACATATCAGGCACATCGTAGGATTCTTGCTGTCCTCCCTCTCCGAATTCGGACACGAGAACTCCGAAACTATATTCATCAGCTCGGAAAAGTCTTCCGGCAGGGGGATGAGCTTGGGCGGGCCGGCCGGCTCCAACACCAGGTTGGGGGCGATCCACCCGCAGAACCAATCGTCAGACAGCGAACACCACTCCAAAACCTTTTTCTTGGCCAAAGGATTGTCGACCAGCTCCTTGAACGTCGTCGGGAGATCCAAGTACCCGCACATCGTCTCCCAGGTGTCCCCGCCGGCGACCGTCAGCTCGGTCGGCGGGTTGATGTCGCTCAGGAAATGGTAGAACAGGCAACAGCATCTCAGGAACGTGCGGCACTGTTTCTTGACGTAATCCCACACCGCGCCGGCGTTCATCCCCTGGACGTCGTAGCCGCGTCTCGCTTCGCTGAGTATCTGAAGGAAATTCTCCAAATCCGGGTCAGGTTTGGATTCGTCATCGTCTATATTATCAGTTCGGAAGCGGTCGAAGTCGTTGATGATGAGTTGCCTGGTGATGAAAGCTCGGAAGCACTGGAGGGTGATGATTCTGGCCAGGTGATCTGGGCGGGCGGGTCCGGCGGAGCGGCAGAAGAGGGAGGGGACGGTGAGCACGAGGGGGATGAGAATGCCGAAGGGCTCGTGCATGACGGGGGAGGAGCGCTCGAGCACGGAGAGCGAGCGCAGCGCGTGGTCCGCCAGGTAGCGCGGGGAGCTCCAGCAGGAGGGCATGGCGGCCGCCAGCCGGATGAGCGCGTGCAGCGTGTCGCGCAGCCGCGCCGGCACCTCGCCCAGCAGCGGCCTGCCCTCCGCCTCGAGCACCGCGTTCGACACTAGGATCGTGTACGTCGTCGAACGGAAGAACGCGGCGCTCGTCGCGTCCTTGTACCCGTACAGCGGCAGTATCTGCGCACAACATTATGCATATATTTCATTGGTTATAATATAAATGCGTATAAAAAAAATACTATATTTGCATTGTTATATCATATGATACCAATCATAAACAGTGTTTCAATCAATAATCAAAAATGTGAACATTTCCGTAATTTATCTCGTGTTGGAGTGGCGTGGCGGCAGAGCGGACAGTGCGGACAGTGCGGACAGTGACTCACCCCGGCGAAGTGGTCTATGAGTGTCTTGGTGAGCGGGTTGTACGGCGGCACTTCAGTTTGGAAGTGCGCGAGGAAGGCGGGAGGGAGCGCCGCCTCCGCGTGCGTAGACATGTACGTTTCTGTTTCTGGCTTTGGCTCGGCCGGCAGGTACGTCGGAGCGGCACCCACGCTTGACGCTCGCGCCTGCAACATTTCATAAAATACGTTGCCTTATCGTTTAGTTTTACTATATTGTGACGTACCCTACACCCCTACACCCTACAGAGAAAGAAGTCCGAGTGGATATAAAGAGTTTTTAATCAGCAGCGACTAATTGAACTTTTTTGTAATAAGAAAATATAAATATGGCTGATATACCGCCGGATATCATGCATATGCATATTTTCACGTGCAGTATCGCAAACACGGTTAACGTGATAATCAGAACTTGGTAGTATATTTAAAACACCGCTACTGGCAATCATCATTTGTGTAATAATCATATTCACTTAAAAATGGGAGGAATATTTTGTTGGATGCATTATGATAAAATATATAAATACCAACCTGGCAGTGCATCTCTTCACACTTCTCCGTGCATTCATGTAGCGGCTCCGAACTGACCTGAAATAATGGATAACGAAATATATATACATCAATTACGCGACAACTTTTTATTTCGTATATTAGACAGTCGCGTTTGAGAGTTAATAGTCTTAAAAATAAATAAACGAATCATCTAAATAAAAATGTATGTACATTTCTTATCAGTTTTTATTTACTTCAAAATAAACTATCACTGGAGAGTAGAGTTGGGCCGAACATCTGGCTAGACGAGCTGATGGAAGATGGAGTAAGGTTTTAATCGAGTAGTGGCCCAGATCAGACCAAAGGAATCAAGGTCGACCAAAAGCACGTTGGGTCGACGACATCGTAAAATATGCTGGAAAAACCTGAACGAGAGTGGCGCAGAACAGATTGGGCTGGCAAAAGACAAGGGAGGCGTATACCCAACAGTGGGCGATTACAGGCTAAGATGATGATGATGATGATGACTGGAGAGTAAAAGCCGATTTTAATTTATATGTCAGATTGAAAACTAGATCAAACAAACTCAAAAAATTTCGAATGTAACTCAAAACATTGCAGCTTCTAATCCAATAAGTTGGAAAGAATATGTATTTAATTTTATATAAACACAAACATATAAAGCATATTGATACCCAGACACAGAACAAACGTTTATGTTTACCATATTTATCCGTGGAGAGACGGAGAAAGAATACTTTTATCTCTCTCGCCGCCAGGCAGCGTGTCGTAAAAGGCGACTAACCTGGTCAATCGCGGTGGTAGAACTTCGGTTCGTCTGGCTAGCGACCACCCTCTCACTAGAATGTTCCGCTAAACACGATGCCACGAGTATCGGCGTGTTCCGAAACTATTGTGAGAGTTCCAGTCCCCTCCATGCAGGAAGCATTCCATTTAAATAAGAGGACCGTCAGCTCATTATTTTTGGGGATTCTCTTGGGTTATTTTGGAGGGTTGGCACAGTGTCCAGGGAGACCCGGTGAAACGGCTGTCCGCTGGCCGCCCGTGAGTCAGTAGGGGACCCGAACCTAAGGATCACTTTTAAACTCCGCCTTAGGAGGCTGTCCCGCCAATTCACGAAAAAAGCCCTATAGGTGATTGCCGTGCCGGATTAGGAGACCGGAGTGGATCCCGGCATTTACTTACGGGTCGGATCGGGGGCCCTTCCGTACACTGTACCAGCCATCCATACCGATATCCTATTGAAACCCTTTTTTTGAGCTATCTTTGTCCTCATTCCATATTTTTGGAATGCTTCATGTGTTTATACCTCCTTAACTTTTTCCAACACATTATGTCAAATACAACCAAGAGCAAGCATTTATTGTCAGCGGATACAAACTCCACATTTAAAGTTGACCTTTGCAACATTCGGGGGCTGCATTCTAACTTAAACGCTGTACACCACCACCTTGAGACAGCAAAGCCTGCCCTGCTCTTTCTGACTGAGACCCAGATATCCTGTCCTGCTGACCCCTCCTATCTTCACTATCCTGGCTACACACTTGAATTTTCCTTTCTGCCAAAAGCAGGAGTGTGTGTATATATCAGGGAGGATATTTGCTATCGTCGCCTCAACGGTCTAGAAACCAGGGATTTTTCTTACCTCTGGATACGTGTGGACTGTGGTGGTAAAACCCGCATATTTGCCTGCTTGTACAGGTCTCACTGCAGAGATGCTGACACCTCACACCTGTTCGAACATATCGCTGAAGGGATCGACTGGACGTTGGGGCAGTACCCCAATGCTGAGTTAGTCGTTCTTGGGGACTTTAACGGCCACCATACCGAGTGGTTAGGTTCTCAAAGAACTGATTGTGCTGGGCGTGCTGCCCTTGACCTTTCATTAACATATGGTCTGACTCAGTTGGTTTCGAGCCCAACTAGAATCCCTGATATAGCAGATCATCTACCATCCTTGCTTGATCTCGTGCTGGCTTCACACCCGACTGGTTATCGGGTCACTGTTGGAGCTCCTCTTGGCGGATCCGACCATTGCCTGATCTCTACGTTGATGCCTTCGGTTCGTCCAGTTTCCTATACTCAACCGAGAAAACGTAAGGTCTGGCATTTCGGTTCAGCAGATTGGGATGGGTTGCGAGAATTTTACGCTTCATACCCATGGAACCAGCTTTGCTTTTCGTCCAATGATCCTAGCACCTGCGCCGACTCCGTCACCGACGTGATCCTTCAAGGTATGGAATGTTTTATTCCTGGCTCGGTGGTTCGCGTTGGCGGTCGGAGCCGTCCGTGGTTTGATAAGTCATGTGCTGAATTTATCAGTGAAAAACTGACTGCTTACAAGGCCTGGACTAATGCGCATCAGTGCAAAGATCCCTCAGCTTCCGAACTGAAGAAAAAACTCAATGCCGCTTCGAGATCTTGTAAGAAGGCTATGGCGGCAGCTAGGAGAAAGCACATCAGTAAAATTGGTGACAGACTGGCTGGTTACCCGTCAGGAAGTCGAGCCTTCTGGTCTCTTGCCAAGGCTGCCCAGGGCAACTTCTGCCAGTCGTCTTTTCCACCTCTTCTGAAGCTGGATGGCTCAATGGCTCATAGTCCTAAAGAGAAAGCCGATTTGCTAGGATCTCTTTTTGCCTCAAACTCGACTTTGTTGGAGGGGAATGCCTCTCCTCCTGTTATCCCACGGTGCTCTAGTTCCATGCCAGATGTACGTTTTGATAACAAAACGGTTCGGAAGAAACTAACATCTCTTGATACAAAAAAGTCGAGTGGGCCTGACGGCATTCCAGCTTTAGTTCTCAAAATGTGTGCTCCTGAGCTGTGCTCTGTATTGTGTCGCCTGTTCAAATTATCATACACTACTGGTTTAGTGCCGTCCGCTTGGAAAGAGGCCCATGTCCACCCTATCCCTAAAAAAGGGGATCGAAGCAATCCTTCCAATTACAGGCCTATTGCCATCACATCTCTACTCTGCAAGGTGATGGAACGTGTATTAAACACTCGTCTTCTCGGGTATCTAGAGGAGCACCAGCTGATCAGTGACCGCCAATATGGTTTCCGTCACAGTAGATCAGCTGGTGACCTTCTAGTTTATCTAACTCACCGTTGGGCAGAAGCCATTGAGAGTAGAGGTGAGGCCCTTGCCGTAAGTTTGGACGTGGCAAAGGCGTTCGATCGGGTTTGGCACAGGGGGCTACTTTCCAAGCTTCCATCTTTCGGCCTTCCTGAGAGACTGTGCAATTGGGTGGCCAGTTTCCTATCCGGGCGAAGCATTAAAGCTGTCGTTGATGGCTCATGCTCAGAATCTATGCCCATTAATGCTGGTGTGCCCCAAGGTTCGGTGTTGTCACCCACACTATTCATCATGCACGTCAATGATATGCTCCAGAGTAGTGGTCTTCATTGTTACGCGGATGATAGTACGGGTGACACTTCTTACACTGGCACTGGCGGTGTCTCTCATAGTGCTGTGGTAACAAATAGATCCAGGCTTGTGTCTGAGGTTGAGAACTTTTTAGAGCATGTCACAGATTGGGGAAACCTTAATCTTGTAACTTTCAATCCAACCAAGACACAGGCCTGTGCATTTACCACAAAAAAGGTACCATTTTCGGTCGCTCCTCGATTTCAAGGCATTCCTCTCTCGATCTCGCCAAGTTTAGGGATCTTAGGTGTGGATGTTTCTAGCGAGGTCCAGTTTGGGAGTCATCTTGAAGCTAAAGCTGTATTGACCTCAAAAAACTTGGAGTGCTAAACCGTTCCAAGCAATATTTCACCTCAATCCAGCGGCTATTGCTTTATAAAGCACAAGTCCGGCCGCACATGGAATACTGCTCACATCTTTGGAACGGTGCACCCAAATACCAGCTGCTTCGCTTTGACTCCTTACAGCGAAGAGCCGTTAGAATCGTCAACGATCCCAAACTTACCGATCCTTTGGAGTCACTGAGTCAGCGGAGAGACGTTGGCTCACTCAGTGTGTTCTATCGGATCTATAACGGGGAATGCTCTGAGGAGCTTTTCGATCTAATTCCTGCATCGAGATTCTACCACCACACCTCTCGACACAGAAAAAAAGCTCATCCACACATTGTTGACAAGTGGGCCTGCCGTACAACTCGCTATGGCCGCACCTTCCTGCCCAACACTTGTCAACTTTGGAATGAGCTTCCTCCTGAGGTTTTTCCGCCGAGGTACAATATGGGCAACTTCAAAAAAAATGTAAAGAGGTATCTACAGGGTAGGCAAAGCATTGGCATCCCCGGGGACGCAAATGTCTATAGGCGACGGTAACCACTTAACATCAGGTGGGCCGTCTGCTTGTTTGCCTTCAATTACATAAAAAAAAAAACCATGGTAGCAGAGTGACTACCAACTGAGACTGTATGCAAGACAAGTCAGTCCTGTATTCCTGGGTATTCATATCTCAATTGTGAAAGGTCATGTATTTAATCGCTGAGAGACAAGTAGGAACACCCTATACCAATACCTGATGCTTCATCTGCAGTATAATGTCGACGGAGTGCGCGTACGTCTCGTAGGAGAGGGGCGGGGGTGCGGAGGCGGGGCACGCGGGGGAGGGCAGCAGGGGGATGGCCGTGTTGCACAGCCGCTCGCACAGCGGACACAGGTATTCTTTCTTGTTGACGTCGAACGCGGCCGGCTGACGGACGCGGTATGGCCTGCAACAATACATTACATCTGTTTTACACAACTTCTTCCTACCCTTAATCCAATTTTGATTTTTTCTGTGTTGTAATTTTATAGAATGAGTAAGTAAATGGCCTACCTGGTGTTAAACGTAAAACCTCTGCCTATAACAAGCAATACGGCTTGGGTCCTTCCCCTACTTAGGTACGACACCCAAGTCGCAAGCTTACCAGTCGAGTCTGCGCAGTAAAACTGTGTATATTTTTAATAAAGAACTGATTGGTTATCCTGGTTTCTATTCAGTTTTGTTACTACAGGGTGTGTGGGTATATGTGTTGTGAGTCTGACCGCTTGTTCTCCTTGTCGTGCACGTTGTCGAGGTATCGTGTCCAGCAGCGCGCGTGCAGCACGTGCCCGCACGAGGAGACGTGCGCGTGCGCACCCACGCCGAGCGGCAGGTAGGGCTCGCGCCACACGGTCCCGCCCCAAGTGTCGCGCCGCACCAGCACCGTGGACTTCTGCGCGTACGCGACCAGCACGGGCGGCTCGCTTCTAGTGTCTACTCGCGCCTGCAATACAATATACAGTATGCGGTATGCTTACACTTCACGCAACGGATGTTCGTATGGTATCTATGAATGGCTGTCTTTTACCATGCCGGTGGCAACAGTATTAATACTTAAGTTGTATTGTAAGTGTTGTTATCGATCTGACCAGGGCATAATTTTTTTACAGCAGGCTGGGGACAATACAGTTCATTTTTGAGTGATCTCTTGATGTTAATGAAAACATAACTCCGCAACGAGTCACGCACTCGACCTGAGGCGGGGGGGCTGGTTCCGTCCCAGGTGAGGGGAGGGGTTATACGTCAAATCGAACACGGGCCAGTTCCCAACCCAGACGTTGCGTGGCACCTATGGCTACAAAGTCACTTAATATCAGGTGATATATAACAAAATGCAACTCTATAAGTAGCAAAAAGAAAAAACAAGGCAGCCGAGATCCATGTCCAATGTCTCGTCGAAAACGGATTCCTCTCTATTGCGGTGAGGAATAAAGTGTGCACACGGGCACAACAGACAGCAAACAACAGACACAGCAGGCACGAGAGACAGTTACCTCCTCCTGGCACATGATGCAGGTCCGGGGGGGTGAGGGCACGCCGCCCCCCCACACGCCGAGCGCCGCGCCGCAGTACAGCACGCGGATATCCGCCTCCTCCTCCGCCGCTGTCACCTGACATAAACGAAACTAATGTAAACCCATTTCCGTAATCTTATGGATAAGGTTTGTAACTTCTTCCATAAGTGACGTCACAGCAAGAAACTGTTTATCACGCCAAATCGACGCGTGATGCAATAGCATTGCGGCACGGCTACGGTGCAAACAACACTACACCCTACTTCCCCAAGCTACTCTAAAAAAAAAGCCTTTATTAACGAAATGTATTATGACAATGCTTCCCCGGACAATATCATTGTGCTTCATAGCGAAAAAAAAATTCTGTTAACCATTTCCGCTTTTCAGTAATTTTTTATTATCACGTATAAGTTTGCGGACAATTAGGCAGTGTACAGGCACATGAGACATTCCACCCACAAGTCTCAGAGTTACAGGCGCATACGATGCGACTTGGGTCTTGTCGTACCTAATAAGGGAAGACCCCAGTCGCACCGTATGCGCCCGTACATTTAACAACAGATGGGCCGTAGGCTGTTAAGTGGTAACCTCGGCCCATAACAATCGATGCGACTCGGGTCCTCCCCTACTTGGCATGACAAGACTCAAGTCGCATCGTATGCACCCGTAACTCTGAGACGTGTAGGTGGAATGTCTCATGTGCCTGTAATTTCACCGGAAACTACACCTTTCAAACCGGAACATGCTTGTCGGCAGAAATGGGCATGGTGGCAGTACTTACCCGGACGAACATGGCGTGAGTTGTACTGTTCTTGGCAGTGTACGTACCTCAGTATCAGTCGCCTCGAAGAGCGTCGCGTGATTGGTAATGAAGTTGTTCATCTGCGTCTTCATCTGCGCCATGAGCGCGGCGCGTCGCTCGGCGGCGAGGTGCGCGCGGCGCCGCTTCTCCGCGGCGGCCGCCTCCTCAGACGCCGGCGTCTGTTCCTCCTCCGTCTCCATCATGCTCTCGCTGCACCTCTCCTCAGTCTGACCGACCAGTTGCCTGACACCAATACACGTACATTATTGGATATATGCGTTGACGTGTTGCCATCACTTACTACTGATCAATCAGCCGTGACTTATGGATTTATGACGTTTGTTTCATTACATAACATAAATTCTCGCTGTGATGTCGTCAGAATATAATTTTAAATAATAAAACACTGCAAACATGGGTGCAAAGCAACGTTTGTACTATTCTATTTTTTTAGCTTAATTTACCAACAAACCATGTATCCGATACAAATTGTAGTTTATCAGAATGAAAAGTAATTTTGTTTGTAAAGCCAAAATTATACACTACTCCAGACGTCTCTTCAAGATGTTAAGGAAAAAGGAGAAATAAAATATTCCTTAGAACCCCCCACAATGAATTTCCCAAAATGTATCTATTCGGAGCAAATCGCAGAAGCAAGCGGGGTGTGTTTAGCTCTTTCTTTGAATGACATATTCAATGAAGTAACTTAGTTGTTACAATTTGTACTAAGTGAGCTAGAGTGTGGGGGGGGGGGGGGGGGGGGGGGGTAACGTGCAGTGGAGTGGAGTGTTTGTATAAGGTAACAGAAGTGATTACTGACTTGATCTTGTTGAGCGCCCACTTGGCGAGGGAGCGGTGCGCGTCGACGCGCGGGCTGGTGGCGAGTTTGTGCAGCAGGTCGAGCAGGCCGGCGCGCGAGGCGCTCTCCGCGAACGCGAGGAACTCGTAGTGGCCGCTCTCCTCGTCGCGGAGCCCGTACCCGATCAGGTGCAGCGCCTGACCAAGTGCGACAGTTCAACGACATCAATAAAAAATGGAAATTGTACAAAATATAATAATGTACTATATTATTTTTGTAATAATACGAAAGGAGCCGTGTACCTTGTGCACTTGCGCCTCCGAGAAGGACCTGGCGCGCAGGTCGAGCGCGCGCTCGAGCACGCAGCGCAGTACGTGCAGCGCCGCGTCGCTCTGCAGCAAGTTCGCGAGCAGCCGGAACGGGGGAGACAACTTGGGCAAGGGGGGAGGGGGGCAGCACTCCGGCAGACCTGCACACGTGACACAACAGTTTGATTAACTGGCCTTAGCTGATCACAGCTCAGTTGGTAGTAACTGCCTTCTGCGCTGTCGGTCTGGGGTTCAATTACCACCCAGGACAAAACATTTGTGTGACGAATATAGATGCTTGTTCTGTGTCTGGGAGAAATATGTATTTATTTACAATAAAATGTACATAAGTACAAATATCAGTTATCTAGCTCCCATAGTAGCAGCTACTATGCACAGTTTGGAGCAGAATGGCGCTGTAGAATTGACCATCAATATTTAAGAAATATTTAAATTTAATCAATGCAGCTTAAGCTTGTAAACACAACTTAAGTTGGTACCAACTATTTTGGACAATGTTTTCAGAGTTCCTTACCGGCAGCTTTCCGTCTCTTCCGCTGTTCCTCCTCACTCCTGGAGAGTTCCTCCCTGGTGTAGTGGTAGTAGAACGTGTCATATTCGTCGTACAGGTGCGGCTTCAGCTTGTACACGCCGCGCACGTTACTGCCGGTGGGTTTTACGAAGTCAGCCACGTCGTGGATCACGGCTTCGAGTCCCGTCTCGTGCAGCTGGTCTTCTGGGAGGGATCTACAAATACAAATTAGAATTTTCCTGTTTTATAAATGAATTAAACAATTTATCTATACTAATATTATAAAGAGATAATGTTGGTAAGGTGTATGTATGTTGTATGTATGTCCGAAGTAAACTCAGAAACTACTGAACCGATTTCAAAAATTCTTTCACCAATAGAAAGCTACATTATCGAGGAGTAACATAGGCTATAATTTATTTTCAAAAAATTAGGGATCCGTAAGAATTTTTATAATTTTATAATTTTTGTCTGTCTGTCTGTTTGTTCCGGCCAATCTCTGGAATGGATGGACCTATTTTGACGGGACTTTCACTGGCAGATAGCTGATGTAATAAGGAGTAATTTAAGCTACTTTTCCGAGGGGTAAAATAGGTGTGCGTGATAAAACCGAATTCCACGCGGACGAAGTCGCGGGCAACAGCTAGTTCATATATAAAATTCTAGGACATGATATTCTCACTATGTTTGCCTTCAAAGTTTTGAGAACGTGCCATTGCAAAAATGTTTTTAAGTAAAAAAACTAATTGATGCACATTGGGATTTGAACCAGCCACCGCATTCTACTAAAATAAACCACATATAATTTAAGATTGCAGTACTACTCCTACACAACTTCTACTACCTAGTAGTATAGTACTTTTAGCCTGTAATGTCCCAGTGTTTTTCAAAGTCCTCCCCAATTACATAGTTAAATTAAATCCCCCAAACACGATAAACACATCAAATTTGCAAAAATATTCAAAAAATAAGTAGTACATAATAAGGCAAAATTGTTATGTACCATATTATAAATCTTATTTTTTAATTTTCGTTTAGTAGGTACGGACGAAAAGACATTTTGGAAACAGTATTTAAAAGCAACAGCTAAATAAAATTTCCTCTTTTATTTGTGAACGTTTTCCTAAAATTTTCAATAATGATTATAGTCTAATTCCGTCAATTAGGGCGAACACTAGTCATAAAATAAGAGATACCTGTTGAGCTCCGAGTGCGGCATCGGCTTGACGCACAGCATCTGTATGATCTCCTTCTTCGTCCTGTCTTCGTTGGTCACCTCACCCACGCCCGGCACGTGGCGCGACCCCACGACTGAAACATAACTTACTTGAGGGAACCCGAATACAGAACCCAAATACACACCCAAGTACGTGTTCATTTTTCAATTCAAACAAGAGCCATTCAGAACTGTTTATTTAAGTCTTAATTTTTATTATATATTTATATCTTAAATTTTAAGATGTAGGTCAATAACAATGACAGTTTTTGGGCACAGTGGCAATTTTATTTAAGTCCATCGGCTGAAATAGCAGGACTCTTTGAAAACAACCGCAAAGCATGAAGAAGCACACACGGTCACACACGCACGCACACACGCATGCACGCACGCAGGCACGCACGCACAACTCAGTTGGTAGTAGCCCCTGTAAGTCGAGGGTTCGTTTCCCACCTAAGACAATTATTTGTGTAACGAAAATAAATGTTTTTTCTGCGTCTGGGTGTTAATATGTGTGTATACAAAACAAATATGTAAGTATTACATCAGTTGCCTGGTTCCCACGGTTAAAAGCCATACCTTATTTGGAGCTAGATGGCACTGTGTGAAATGTCCACCAATATATATTTTAGTATATAGGTTTTAAACACTATTATTTAGAAAAATAATTGTATTTTTGTAGGATAAAAAAAAAAAAAAAAAAAACAGTCATACTCGCGATGAGCACGGAGAGGAACTCTTCGAGCATGCTGATGGTGTGCCGCAGCGTGTCGTCCTCGATGGCGCGCGACTCGAAATCCGCGTGCGCCCACTCCAACAGCTTGAACTTGTTTAGCACGTGAATTATGAACTCGTTGCTCTCGATGAGAGACGCGCCGATCTGGAAACAATATCATGACACACAAAAGAATATAATGTACTGTGCAATGTAGCCTGATGTTAAGTGGTAACCGCCGCTCATAGACAACAGAAATCCTACTCAGGTCCTCTCCACCAAAGTACGAGATGACTCAAGTCGCATTGCGTTGCGTCCATCACTTCGAAACGGGGATGTTACGTCTCATGCGCCTACAACTTCACCGGCACTCACTCCCTTCCACATCAACACGAGTGCATCACCGCAAGGCCGAGAAGCGGGTTGTTGTAAAAGTCACAACCAATAACGCAGCAAATCCTGATGTTTTTGATGTGAAACATCTATAGCCGCACGTAAAACCGATTTCTGGCTTGGCGACGCGTCGCCACGGCATGAGCGCTGATTGGTCCGTTCAAGGTTACGACAAATCATAAACATTATTAGTGATGGGGTACTTAGTTTCTTACAAAATAATGTCGATATTTCACATCTGCCAGGCGTCCCGTGACGGCTCACATTTTTTTTTATTATGTATCTATATATATATAGTCAGTGCAACGCAACACACCTGCAACATGACAATGTCCCGATCCAACATCTCGGAGCGGCACTTGACGTTGCGGTAGAAATAGAGCTGGTTGAGCAGCGCGAACCCGTTGCGCCGCCACATGCCCGAGTGTACCTGCGCTATCATCGCCATCGTCTGCAGCACCGGCTCTGTGACACGACACAAACACTAGTACACGAGCAGCAATGGGATGCAAACATATTATCACAGCAGTATAACTCACGTCAAGTTCGTCCGGCGAAGTACTCCCACAATGCCCATTCCGTGTTCCGGTTTGGAAAGGTGTGGTTGCCGGTGAAATTACAGGCACAAAAGACATTCCATCTTCACGTCTCAGAGTTACGGGCGCATAAGATGCGTTTTGGGTTTTGTCGTACCTAGTAAGGGAGGACTCAAGTCGCGTCGGTTGTTATGGGCAGAGGTTACCTATTAGCACCAGGTGGGCCGTAGGATCGTTCCGTGCGGTATTGTAGTACTGGCTTTCGGGCGACAAATAGACCTGTTCTATGCTGACGATTGAATGTTGTCTTTTACTAGGCACAAGACAGGGAAATTGGCAACAATGCATTTGCAATGCCCCTTGCAGTTCACATCTTATTGAAGTTGCTGAGGTGTACTGTCTGAAATTGAGGTTTGGATTTTAGATGATATGAGTCAAATTCAAAATCAACAACTTTATTTCCATAGAATTCATAGAGTTGGCTTGGAAACGTCAATAATATTCAAAACATAAGGTCACGCGTACTTATCTCGAAGTTTGACGCCTGTTCAAACCATATTCGACCCTCCATGGGGCAGAACAAACAAGAAACACCTAAAGGAGGGCTTCCTTTTTTTTTTTTGATAAAATGTTTTTGGTCCCTCACCGATGAGCTCCTCTGGCGTGGGTTTGGGCTTGTCCGGGCGGTCGAACTCGCGGCTGTGGTAGGAGAGGCCGTGCCGGTGCAGCTCGAGGTGCAGCCCGGCTATGAACCGGGACAGCGGCCGGTGGATGGACACCGGCTGCGTCGACACGTCGTACGGTATCACCGACGCGCTTTGGTTGCCCAGTTCTGCATACAAAAACATGTGTTAGCTGCTATTTTTTATGTGATACAGTTACGGAACGAGCCGTCGGCCCACCTGGTGTTAAATGGTAACCTCTGCCCATAACAACCGATAATTACTAATATCAACTATTACGTGATTAAAATGCAGATATATTCCATTCAACTACGAAGCTCGAGGACGGGGTAGGTCCCTGTACATTCTAGCGCGTATATATATATGAAAGAGCGCCCCTTGGGTTCAGTATCGGTACCTTAAGAGCAGTAGAACTCTCGCCAAGTTCGTCCGGGGAAGTACTGCCACCATGCCCTTTTCTGCCGCCAAGCAGTAACGCATCCGCGTTACTGTGTTCCGGTTTGAAAGGTGTGGTTGCCGGTGAAATTACAGGCACATGAGACATTCCACCTACACGTCTCACATTTACGGGCGCATACGATGCGACTTGGGTCTTGTCATACCTAGTATGGGAGGACCCAAGTCGCATCGGCTGTTATGGGCAGAGGTTACCACTTAACACCAGGTGGGCCGTCGGCTCGTTCCGTAAATGTATTACATAAAAAAAAAAAAGTATCGGTACCTTTGAGTAGTGTCTCCGGCGGCGTGTAGGTCTCCTTGTGCCGCTTGAGCGCCATCCAGTACGCGGCGGCGGCGAGCGCCTTCTCCGCTGCGCACCACTCCAGCGAGAGCGTGATGCTGTGCGCCAGCTTCACGTGCAGGTTGAACGCGGACTCCCACTCCGGCTCGTACTCCATGTGCTGACCCACCTGCGACCACGACACGACAATACACTACACTACACTACACTACACTACACTACACTACACTACAGTACAGTATGTTACAAGGAATGTACCAAATAATAATACATAAATATTGCCCCATTATTAATTAAGCCCCATATAAAACCTAGTATTTATCCATCCAATGTCTGTAAGAGATAGCTATAAAGCTATAAGACCGCCCATTGTTTCACTCTTTTGTATATTGTTACTGGTTGTTATTTTGATTTGATGAGCAATAAAGTGTCATCTATCTATCTACAACATTACACAATTTTATATAAATTGAGCATATATAAAGTGTCAAATTTAATAAGATTTACTAGAATCAAGTAACATACCTGTCTGACAACCGAGTCCATTCCCTGCATCATGACGAGCAGGTTCAGCATAAGCGACAGCCCGTGCAGGAAACCCTTACGGAGGTCGTCGTCGTAAGAAGTGGGCACAGACCCCAGTAGATATTTCACGTCGTACAATATGAACTGCGCGCGTTTGAACGCGGTCACAACCTGGTTCCTATCGAACACCAGGAGACCCTGTGGAACAAATTATGGTGTAATATGTTTACGCATTATTACAGACAAAATGTATTAAAATTTAAATGAAAAATAGAATATCTACAGAGCTATTAAACAGTGTTGATATAAAAAGTAACTAAAGTACAATATGTACAACGGTACATAGAAAAAATTGTAGTTGACAAGTTCAAACTACTTGTATTAACACTTTGTGATGGTAATTTGGGCAATAACTGCATTATACCTTTGGTGTCAACGTGTCATGGTCATTGCGGATGAAATGGCCTATTGTATATGCACAGTATTGATTTTTGTGTTAAATTTATGGAACGAGCTGATAGCCCAATTGGAGTTAAGCGGTAACCGCTGCCCATAACAAGCAATACAAATTGGGTCCTCACCTAACAGGTACGATAAGACCCAAGTCGCATCGCAAGCGCCCATAAGAGTCTTGAAGGTGAAATGTCCCACCGACACCATACCTTTTAAACTGGAACACAGTGAAGCGACTGCTTGTCGACAGAAACGGGTATGGTGGCCAGTAAGGTTTAGTGGTACTTGTATACATGTACGTGTGTACGTGTACATGTGTACGTGTACGTTGCAACATGTACTTGTATACGTGTACGTGTGTACGTTGCAACGTGTACTTGTATACGTGTACGTGTGTACGTTGCAACGTGTACGTGTGTACGTGTACGTACATTTTCGCACCGCCTCTTGCACTCGCTGAGGAACGTGTTCATGACGACGAACAGCGCGTCGTGCTTCGCGACGAGATGGTGCGCGAGCGTCGGCGTCGTGTACAGCTGCACCGACAGCGACGATATAGAGAACGAGTGGTCGTGATCGTCGCGAACAAAGTCTTTCAGGATTGACGCTGGAATAAAACAATTTATTCATTATATTTATTAATTCAACAAAAATTGAGTCAAGAGTAATATAAATATTGGTGGACATGTCACACAGCGCCATCTGGCCCCAAAAGTAAGCTAAGCATTGCTTGTACTATGGGAAATAGACGACAGATATAGTACTTTTTTGTAAATACATACAAATATAATACATATTAACACCGAGACACACAACAAACAGCTATATTCGTCACAAAAATGTTTGTCCTGGGTGGGAATCGACCCCCACGACCTACAGCGCAGAAGGCAGTGTTACAACCAACTGAGATGTGGTCCCTGTCATTTATTAATTTGACAAAAATTTCCTGACTGAGTTGGAGTAATCTTTATTGCATAACTGTTCTCTAAAATGGTATATGTAAGATACAGATTAACAGTCATTCCATTTCGGAAATGCAAAATATTTTAATTAACTAAATTCTTTAGGAATTGTGAGTATTGGTTTAAAGTTTGCATGATCTAGCAATCTGCCGGCCAGGTCCACATTATTCCCTAAGATGTTGATGAACTGTCAGTGTGTAATATATAAGATCAACTGACAGGCTTCTAATAATAATAATTTATTTGAGACAATCCTACTAATATTATAAACGTGAAAGTTTGTATGGATGTTTGTTACTCTTCCACGCTCAAACGGCGAATGGATTTGGATGAAATTTGGTACCAATATATCTTACATCCTGAACACAAAGGCTACTTTGATCCCGGAAAAATAGAATGTACCCGTCGAATTACTTATTCACCGCGGGTAACACCGGGGGAGCAGCTAGCCATATACATAAAAAATCTAGTTGCTTATTTAATCATAATTTATTTTACTATAATACATTAAAATATCAAACGGTTTCAAATAATAATAATAATAGCTTTATTTACATCTTACATACAAGACACTTAACTGTTAACTTATTCTATATTATACATAATTAACATTTTATAAGTATTGGTAATTAATAGTTATATTTTTTTTCTCTATGTAACCGCCTTAGAGGTAAAAACCTCCTCCAGCTCGTTCCACCTCTCTCTGTCTCTAGCAGCTGTACTCCATTTCAACGGTTTCAATTAGATAACAATAAAGAATGAAATGAATATGTAGTAATAATGGCTCACCATAGTTCTTGGTGAACAGCACTGCCATCTCCTTCTTAGTGGTGTAGTCCATGAGAGTGGTGGCTATCAGCAGACGGTGCCATGCGGTGCGGGCCGCCTTCCACATACGCGAGTCATTCTGCATCACTGCGACCACTACGCCGGTAGCGCCGGTAGCACCCCCCGACCCGACCACCTCCCGACCTAGCGCCACCTGACTCACGCCCAACCGGAGGGCGGGCTCCTGCGCCACGAAGTGCCTCAACCTGATGATGTCAAAGTCAAAGTCAAAGGAGCCTCTTTGAGGTGCACTTACAATCCTTTCACCACACTGGTTCGACAGAGCCGGTGACTCGAAGAAGATTTGTCAGTTGTGGTTGCCGGTGAAATTACAGGCACATGTAATATTCCTTCACGTGTCGGAAAGTCAAGTCAAAGTCAAAAACTTTATTTCCATAGAATTCATAAAGAAATGTCTCGGCAACGTCAATTCAAAACATAAGGTCGCGCGTACTTATCGATAAGTTTGATGCATGTTCAAACCCTATCCGACCCTCCATGGATGATGTTTGTAAATAAGAAATAGAATTAAAACCTTAAAAAAAAAAACTGTTTTTTTATGTTATACTAGCCGTTGCCCGCGACTTCGTCCGCGTGGAATTAGGTTTTATCACGCACCCCTATTTTACCACTCGGAAAAGTAGCCTAAGTTACTCCTTGTTACATCAGCTATCAGCCAGTGAAGGTCCCGTCAAAATCGGTCCCGCCGTTTCAAAGATTAGCCGGAACAAACAAAAGCATTATAAAGCATGCTTCATCGTAGACCACATTGTCAATTAACATCAGATGAGATTGCAGTCAATAGCTTAAAAAAACTTGGTGTTGCATGTATTAAAGCAAATAGCATCAACTGCAAGAACATTACATATTCAAAAAAAAAATGGTGGACATTTCATACAGCGCCATCTAGCCCCAAAGTAAGCTAACAATAGCTTGTATCATGGGAAAGAGACAACTGATATACTTTTTCTGTTAATACATATTAACACTCAGACAACAGAACAAACATCTATGTTCGTCACACAAATATTTGTCCTGGGTGGGAATCGAACCCACGACCTACAGCGCAGTAGGCAGGGTTACTACCGACTGAGCTGTGAGAGCAGTCTGTTGTCAATATATAAATATTATCCGTGCGTGCGCGTGTGCGCGTCCGTCAGTGCGCGTGTGTGTACGTTGTGTGCATCTCACCAGTTGAGCAGCTTCATGGCGAACATCTGGTGCGCGATAACGTGCGCGTGCATCACGAGTACCTTCAGGCTGGGCCCGTGCCTCGACGTGTACCTTTCAAACATCGCCAGCTCGCTGAATACAATATAACCATTTTCACCCACTAAGCATGCAACGTACGGAGAGGAAGGGCGACAATTTATCATGCTTACATATAATAATTTATTAATTGCAATTATAAAAATCAAGCCTTATAAATAGAGTTATACATGCATTCTGTTCTCACACACAACATTTTATTGTACACATAGCTACGAAATAGACGATCTATATATATGTGCATATTAGATCGTGGATTCGAATTGTACAATTAACTCGAGATTCCGATGAAGGAAAACATCGTGAGAAAACCAAAGCATGGTGTGTGGTCTAAATATTATATATGTCTATGAATTAATAAATAAACAGCACTTCACACGGTTAGTATTTGGTAAAGATGGAATAAACTCATTAGTAAAGTAAGACAAATATTAAAATATATCAAATGTAAATTATAGTCTATGGGAAATAAAAAGAAATAAAGACTACGGACTGAATGTCCGGATAGCAATCAATCATCAAAAAGGCTTATATAATAGTGTTTTAAAAGTAATCGCACATGATGGACTAGGGCCATGTAGTAAAGTTGTAATGACTTCAAACCGAAGAGTCGTGTTTGATCCCCGACCGGGACAAACATATATTATATATACATCGTTAACGCAAATCATGTGTCAAAAATTATTATGTAAATATTAGTATTTAGTAGCAGTAGAACTTGTGCTAAGTTCGCCCGGAGAAGTACTGCCACCACACCTGGTAATCTGCCGCCAAGCAGTGATGCACTCGTGTTGCTGTGTTCCGGTGGAAGGGAGTGGGTGCCGGTGAAATTGCAGGCGCATGAGACGTAACATTCCCGTCGCGAGACTTGATTCATCTCATACTATGGAGAGGACTTTAGTGGTATTGCTGGTGTCTATGGGCGGCGGTTACCACTTAACGTCAGGTGGGCCGTCAGCTCGTTCCGTCACTTGACATAAATAATGATATAGTATAGTTACTTACATCTCGATGTCAGTCTTGAGCTTCTCGCAAACTTCGAACAGGTTGCACCTGACTAGAGCTCTGCCCTCGCGGTCTATCAGACTCACCAGTTCCACAGCGTCGCGGTGGTTAGTCTTCATCACTCGAGTCAGGGTGCCTATCACCTGGGCAAAAAAATTTTTGTTTAAAAGTGTGTCTACCCACATTTGGTATTCTTTTAATATTATTGTGACAGACATACGAATATTATTAATATAATATCTATAACATGTAAGTTTAAAAAAAGTCGTTATTTGTCTCCGTTTCTCCGCTTACAACTTCTAAACCACGTGACGGATTGATACGGTTTTCACTAATAGACATACAGATAAACTTGGAAGGTTTGTCTGTATAATTTGTAAAAAAAACTTTGTTGCTGAGCTCACTCCTCATTTTCTTTATGTGTAAATTGAACCCGTGTGAAGCCGGGGCAAGTGACTAGTCACTAATATATAAATAAATATTGGTAAATATATGACACAGCGCCATCTAGCCCCAAACTATGCATGGCTTGTATATGGGAACAAAAAACTGATAGTATACTTATATTTTATTTATTTATTTATAAAACTAGGGTACGTCACAGCGTAATTACTTAAAAATGATGTACTGTCAAATGATATTTGTTCTTATGCCAATTCGAACCCTCATTTTGTATCTTGAGGTTGTGTGAAAAACAGAGTAAACAAGTAAATAATATTATGCAATATATTATGCAATATATTATATAATATATTATATTAAAAAAATCGGTACATACATTTAGATACATTATCAAGTGAGTGTTAATATGGAACTGTAACTACATATAGCTGTGTCTCGACACAGAAAAAACATCTATATTCATCATACACAAGTTTTTCCTGGATGGGAATCGAACCCACGACCAATAGCGCCGAAGGCAGAGTACCCCAACTGAGGTTTAAGTTCAGCCGTACCTGTACAACATATAAATATACATATTGTTATTTACTTATTTATTGTATGCATATTGCAGGAGAAATAACATCATTCGTCAGTATTAATGCGAGTCGTACATTATCGAAGTTGACAGTAAAGAATTGTAGGTGTTACCTGCTCAAACGTGTGAGTTTCGTCGTTGTACAGAACAGTGCAGTAGCAGTCCGGCTGATCCAATATCTGTTGAAGATCCCGCTCCGTATCTTTGAGTCTGAAAAGATTTTTTTCAATCAGTGACACCATAAATTAGCTTTCGACTGCCTACGCCAGTTGGCGCAGCCGTTGGGATATCTTAATGGCATTATTTCCAAGTCCCAGGTTTACTCTCAAAAATTTAACGCAATATGAGACTTTTTTTGGAATTATTCAAAACTAGCCTCTGCTCGCGGCTTCGCCCAATCAAAGTGTTCAAAGTTTTACCCTATCAGTTAAGTAGTATAGGCGTGAAAGAGTAGCAAATATAGATACAAACCAAAACAATCAATTACCACCAAAAGGGCTTTGGCATTTATAATATTAGCGGGATGAGATAAATTACTGATTCAAGTTTAGTGTCCACAGTTTGGCAATACCTGAGGTCATTAGGTAACCCTGGTGCGTGATCGTGGGTCAAAAGACGTAAGCAGTAGGAGAGAACCACTGACGCGACTATTTTCATCCTCTGTACGACGTCGGGGCTCACTTCTGCCTCCGGATTGTCATCTATCGCCTGGAACAACGAACAAACATCAAATGCTGTAAATTTCTTACTTACATACATTTTAAAACTCATTTTATGAAAATCAATACCGCTCGTCTGATAAACTGGCGGTGGGGAGGGGCGCACCTTTGGCCCGCTCCTTTCTAATGTGTATTTTATTTATTATGTATTATTATTTATTTCTATCACACACATAAGGGCTATTACCAATAGTATCACTAATTATATGGCTGTCCACGATAGGGATAGCGAACCAATGGCACAACACCGATCGAAACGCTTCGAATTTTAGTTCAAAGTAACAAAGTTCACTTAACTATTTATTTTATACCTAGTATTATATATATATATATAATACTAGTAAATGTGACTGATTCAAAACTTTAATGTAAAACATTGTTCAGGATATGTTATATGTACTGACGGCGTGCATGTTGCAGAAGGGGTCCCGCTTCCAGGCCTCCGTGTCGCCGCAGTCGCAGCACCCGCCGCCGCCCGACTGACCCATCTTGTACTTGTGATGGCGGTGGGCGGACACTTTGAAGCACTCCACGCACAACACACATGTGTTGTCCATGCCTATAAATTAAAAAAAAACCAGGTCTTTAACATAATATTCCAACAAAATGCAGTAAGGAAATATAAAAATATGGTATACTATACATGTCATATGTATTAAAAACATCAATGATTAGCAAAAGCATGTTTGAACTTTCAATTAAGATTTCAGTTCCTAGTCAAAAACTTTATTTCCTCAGAAAAATGAATATTCATCCAATCATTCATCCATAATATATCCAAGCCATTTGTTGCCATAATATTCAAAACAAAGGTCACGCGTACTTATCGCTAAGTTTGACGCCTGTACAAACCCTATATTCAACCTAGTGCGATTTTCAGAAAATATCTTGTAAACTAGATATAACATGTCAAGTAGAGGAAAATTGCTTCAACAATTCCCCTCTTTTAAGCGTAATGCATTAAGCTCAGTCCTTTTGATTCGTTAGTCTACGACCTTCACCCGAGGTCGCACTAATATTTTGCAAGGTTAGCAGTTTTTATAAGGTTTTATTACGTCTACATAATATAAAACGAATAAATTTAAGAGCACAAACGACGCTACCTGCTTTTGTGTTTACGTTTCCAATAAAAGTTTATTCGTACTACCGTCTATCGCAAACTCGACACCGAATCTATTGCTTGCGGTCTTTTATGGGCCATCTTTTTAAAATTCTTATTATGTTTTTAAGTCGGCAACGTGAATATCTTCCTCAGAGGTCATGTTTCCGTAAGAAATTGTCTACAAAAACTTTAACAATATATATTTAAAAAGAAATACTGTATTTCTCGGTTCTGAAAATAGACAATTTGAACTGCGCTTGCAATAACTTTGGTACAGGCCATGCGACAGTGTCGTTAACCCACGATTAGCCTTGTTTACTTAATGATTTGTGGAATTTCGTTAAATTACCTACTAAGATAGATAGATGACACTTTATTGCTCACAAAATCAAAATAACAACAAACAGTAACAATATACAAAAGCGTGAAACGATGGGCGGTTTTATCGCTATAAAGTGATCTTTTACAGAAAACCTAAGGTCCTCCTAAGGTACTCTCTAAGTCTCTCTCAGAGCCTCACAGCTGAGTAGTAACTCTGCCTTTTACGCAGTAGGTCGTGGGTTCGATTCCCACCCACGACAAACATTTGTGTGACGAACATAGGTGTTTGTTCTATGACTGGGTTTTAATATGTATTTACAAAAAAGCATATAAGTGTTCTATGAGATGTCTGGTCTCCCATAGTACAAGCTATACTAAGCTAGATGGCGCTGTGTGTCCAACAAAAAAAAAGTCAAAATAGTATTACCGCACTCTCGGCAGCTGTACGCCGGCTCGCCTTGCTTGAACACGCGGCCGCACAGCCTCGAGCGGCGGTTGGTCACCAGCGGCTGTCCCGACACCGTCCCCAGCACGAACTGCTCCAGCGGCTGGATCAGCAGCTTCGCACCCAACTGCTCGTCGAACGACCAGTCTGGAATATATCGGAGATAGTTAAGTTAAATGTCCGTCGATTTGCAACCGAAAGGTACACTGTTATATCATCATATTATATTTTTTTTTTTATGTCATCAATTAACTTCAAAGTTCCAGGAATAGAAGGCTTCAGGGCGTCTGGAAGGCACCCGTATCACAGATTGAAAAATTCGAATCAAATGTGGGTAGTTATGCATTTTTCAGCTGTGCCTAATAGTATAACACAGAGCAGAGCACTTATGGACCAAACAATTTCCACCGTGGAAAATTATTCGTGTGACGAACATAGACGTTTGGTCCTATATGTATTATAGTTATATATTACAAAAGTCATAACCAATCACTAGCCTCATAACTCACTTGGTAGTAACCCTGCCTTCAGCGCTGTAGGTCGTGGGTTCGATTCTCCACCCAGGACAAACATTTGTGTGACAGACATAGGTGTACTGTCTGGGTGTTAATATGTATTATATTTATGTATTTACAAAAAAGTATTTAAGTATTATATCAGTTGTGTGGCTCCCATGATACAAGCTATTTACTTAGCCTACTTTGGGGCTAGATGGCGCTGTGTGAAATGTCCACCAATATTTATTATTATTCATTGTCATTTATGTAGATCGCATAGTACAAAGCTTTGCTTAGTTGACGCTAGATGTAACTGTGTGAAATGTCCATAGATATTTTTTCTAGTTAACATCAGACCTGGTATGTGCTCACCTAGACACGTTCTGTTCGGCTGCGGCGAGTATATCCTGGGTACGACGACCCGCCAATGGTCCTGGAAGTGCGCCGCGGTCAGCGCACCCTCCTCCATCATCTTGCGCCATAGCTCCACCACTTCGTCAGCGCGCGACGGCAATGTATACCTAGAAACAAGGAATGTTTATTATTCTAGACATTTATTCCAGAAGTTTCCCCCATGGAAGCTCTGATAGGATATTTTTTAAGGTTTGGGAACGAGTGGACTGCCCACCTAGTGTTAAGTGGTAACCTTTGCGCATAACAATTAATCCGGCATGGGTCCTCTCCTATCTAGGTACAAAAAGACCCAAGGCGTATCATATGTACTTATATACTTACATAGTTACTTATATACCTAGGTATGGGAAGACCGCATTGTATTACGCCCGTAACTTTAAAAAAAATACAATTACAGTTAAAATACAGTTTATAAAACACAAAATTAATAAAAAAAAACTACAGATCCACATTGATTAAATGTCAGGTTTTCATGTATGTAAATGTATTTTTTTCATCCCTCAAATTGGCAGTGAATATGTATAACATAACCAGTTCAATACAGGTCACGAATATTTAATTTCTATATAATATGAATATTTAATTAACTGAAATAAGATGATCTCATAATATGAAATCAACAGGTTAACGATGCTCAAAAGACTGAAAAACATTTGAATAATTACATAAAATATAATAAAACATTGCTACCACAGTTTGAATCGACGCACCTTATATATAGAGAAGAAAAATTGAATAATCACTTTATAAATGGCCTTAAAGATAAATTGGCAAAGACAACTGCAATTTAATAGTGCACGTAACACATCTAAACAACAATAATAATAATAATAGCCCAAAACCAGATAATTTAGTTTTCAACCGCAATAGCCCAATATACCTCAGGCAGGCCTCAGAGCTCAGTCGGTAGTAACTCTGCCTTCTGCGCTGTAGGTCGTGGTTTCGATTCCCACCGAGGACAAACATTTGTGTGACGAATACAGATGTTTGTTCTGTGTCTGGGTGTTAATGTGTATTATATTTGTATGTATTAACAAGGCGGCGTTTTAATTTTTAAGTATTTTTTGCATCGAATCACTTTAGTAAGAAACAAGCTCGATTTGTCACAGGTAAAAAACTAGCCCCAACCGGTAACTTGTTCGACGATATGAGTAAATACATTGAAACACCGATGCTATATAATATGGAGTTGTTTCGAAATAAAATTTATTGGCGAAGGTAGGTGGGCCCCAGGTGGGCCGTCTGCTTGTTGACTAATTTCCTAACATTAAAAAAAGGATAAAAAAAACTTTCCTTTTTCCTGAAAGATCAATCATTGTGACTTATATCGGCACTATTTTATTTAACACGGGTCGATATTTTAGGTTTAGGGAACTATGTACGATAAGAAAGTGTTAATTGTCAAAGTCATTTCTTTATGAATTCTATGGATTTAAAGTTTGACTTTTACTTATTAAAGGGAAAAAAATAGCGACGCTGAGCTCACCACCTCGCATGTCTATGTACCCACGATAGTTTAAACCACAATGGAACGCGGCCTATTGCTGATGTTTCTTCCTTTGGGGAAAAAGCGTTTAGAATTTACCTTCCTAACTACTGCTGCAATCCATGTATAAAATATATGAACTTTGAAAATTTGACTGTCCGGAAGATTGGCTAAATTTAAATTACTCATAAAAATATAAAGACAAAATGAATGAGGTCAAAACGAACATAATACCAAATCATGGATTCAATATAACTTTTGACTAACACTGACTAGGTTAAAACATTTATATTTATGTGTTCACAGACTTTATACGGTTTATACATACCACTTAACCATCAGGTGGGCCATCTGCTAGCTTTATCACATTAACTTTAATACATTATAATCCAGTATTATTAGCCTGTCTTCTCCGAGCACTCAGTCAGCCAACTCATTCTCAACAAGCGAGAGTGCTTTAATCTACTAACGGATTTACAAACAAAAAGAGATTTGTTCCCATGCGTTGTACCGTAGGAGTGCGAGGTTCTCATGAATCTCTACTCAGATGGGTGACCACTATAATACGTATAACACGTGTTACGCAGACGAAACCGTGCCCAATAGCTAGTGTATTTATACATTTTCGCGTAGGTAGATGATACATATAATATATATATTTTTTTTACTTTATTTATATTCCTTTTTATCAACTTCCACTGAAAACAGATTGTGTAAACGCCTAAATTTAAAAAACGATGACGTGTAATCTAACGTAGCATTAATTCAAAAATAGGCAGACCTTCAACGGGTTTAAATACAGTTTCAGCACAGGTATTGATTCATGATCATCATTTGTCTGGTTTCCACGATCAAGCTATGCTTAGCTTATTTTTGGGGCTAGATGGCGCTGTACGAAATGTCAAAAAACTACCCTAAACTTTGGTATCACGTATAACACTTAACAGCATATTTTAAACTTAACGATACTTAATCGCAGTACTGCCAACTCTGTGCTTATCGATAGTACTACTGGTGAAGTCCGTTAAAACTACGACAGAATCACTTCCAAAATGGCCAAACATTCACACACGCACACTTCATTGGACTCACTCTTCTTTGTCTATCATTTCACATGATCCAGCACTCCGAGTCACGACATCCCCGGGCGAAGGTAAACACTGAACTGAGGTTTTGGCAACAGGCCATCCCACGACACGACTATTGATAACTCTTTTGTCTTTCGGCCAGACAAATTGGTCGAGTTTCAGTTTTTTTTAGGGTTCCACGTAGTCAGACCTTGCAATGAAATCCCAATTTTGTTAATAGGTATATTCTGGCTTGAAACGTGTGGTTTTCGGTGAAATTACAGTCACATAAGAACCATTACCATCACGAGTTACGTAAAAAACAATAAGTATTTTTATTCAGTTAACACAGATGCCATGCCAGAAGCCCATGCTTGTTTTTTTTATGAAACTATTTTAAGTTAACAGGTATTTTACCCGGCCTCATATCTAATATTTAATTTATCTATTTATTAAGGGTTTACAATAAATTATACATATTTCTCACATAACTATCATCGTAAATGTAGACTTCCTGTGTTCACTTCCTTAAGGTAACCACAGCATACACAGGCAGAATTCGTTAGAAATATTACATTTCATTAAAATCATTACACACATTACAGTTCCACCTGAGAAATAGTATTGATTTTTATATAAATCAATGAACAAACATAAGGTCAATTGTGTCATCAATAAATTTCGGTGACAAAGAAAGACGACGAAACTGGATTATAACTGGAAATATATTGAAAATGAATCTCATGCTATTACAAGCGGAAGATCAAAAGTGATAAAAATCAGGAACATAAAAAATACATTGACCTTGTTAATAAATTTAAATTTAAAAACATGTTTATGACTACTGTGTTTGCACTGGTATGTGGTAATCTTACGGAACGTGCTATGGCCTACCTGGTATTAAGTGGCCACCTCTGCCCATAAAAAGCAATGCGACTTGGGTCATCCCCTACCTAGGTACAACAAGACCCAAGGCGCATTGTATGCGTCGGTAACTTCAAGGTGGGATGTCTCACGTGCCTGTAATTTCACCGGCAACCAAATCCTTCAAAATGGAAGACAGAAAGCCGAATTCATTAGTGCTTAGCGGCAGAAATGGGTACTTCTCCTGACAAACTTGGCATAAGTTCTACTGCTACTGCTAGCTGCTAGCTTCATCTATTTCCGTCAGTAGGAAACCTGCTTGCAAAACGAGGGGCTCCGGTTCATTACCCGGCCGCGGCAAACATTATTCTTTATTCTTGGATGTGTATACACACAGGTTATTATAATAGAGGGTTATGATTCGTTACTATATAGATGTATAAGAACAAACTTAACTCTTGAATATATAAAACCAAAAAGAAAATAATGCTTTGATTCTCTATTTATTGACTGAACTGTCAAATAAGAGTACGGAACCCTCCTGTGTAACAACTGACTCGGTGTTGCTTGACTAAAGTTTTTTCATCAATCAACTGATCTGTGCAGAAGGTCAGCAATATAACTGGATATGATAATTAATGATTTTCCTTTTTAGGAACTTCGTGTAAGGTAATTATTTTCATATCCTCATCGACTAGTTTCATTATGTTGCTATAAGATTTGCACTGTCTGCAGATTGACTGGCCTCATAGCTCAGTTGGTAGTAGCCTTACGCGCTGTAGGTTGTGGGTTCGATTCCCATCCAGGACAAACATTTGTGTAACGAACATAGGTGTTTGTTCTGTGTCTGGGTGTTGATATATGTATTAAGTACATAATGTAAGTAGTTAAAAAAAAAAATATATATCAGTTGTCTGGTTCCCATGATACAAACAATTTACTTAGCTTACTTTGGGGCTAGATGTCGCTGTGAGAAATGCCACCAATCTTTATTTATTTATTCATTATTTCAAAAAAGTGATGTGTGTATAATCAGTTACCTGGTTGCCATAGTACAAGTTATTCTTAGTTTGGGGCTAGATGGCGCTGTGTGAAATGACCACCAATATTTATTTATTGAGTTCGGATTTATTTAATGGAAGAAATGTTAAGCCGAGTTTACAAACGCATATTCGACAATCAGTTGATCATTAGTGACGTGATGTCACATTGTTGCTTTGCCCTAACAAGATGTAAACACGACATATCATTATCAAATCAAAAAAGGACCTAATTCACAAATAATTTGAAGTTTTTTCTGAATAAAATTAAACCCTCTATAACCTCTATGTTAAAGATAAGGTTGAGGTTAATGTTTTATTTATATTATTTGTTTAGGATATTTTATGATGGCTATATATAATAACAACAAATTATTTTGGTCCTCCCTTGTTTACTAAACTATATATGAAGACTGCATCGTATTCCGCTCTTCGAGATATACCCGCAGACAGACAATCTATAGCTTGTAATTTCACCGGCAAAACCACCACCCCTCAATGGTACCTCAGGTACTGTACTGAGGGTGGGCGATAGTTCCTAAATTACAAGATAATTAAATGTCTTAGTTTAGGTTCTAGTGTTTTCACTAAAATTGTTAATATAACTACCTTAAGCATCATTATTTTATGTTTCTAAGTTTTTATGTTAAATATATAAGGTGCAAATAAATTATTATTATTATTATTATTATAAGACGAGCGAGCCAATAAAGATCTTCTTCAGTACTATCCTAGTCACAGCATCGCTGTGGCGGCAGAAATGAGTTGGTGGCAGTATTTCCGTGGTGAAGTACTCGTAAACTTGGTTGCACTGCTACCGAATAAATGAATTACTTGAAAAATTTAAAAACATTTTCATGTTTCATTGCCTTTACTAATTATACAGCTGATTCACACTTAAAATGTTTATAGAACAGAAAGTTATTTTCAAAAAAGATAATGTTAGATTCTAAATAGTGAGTCGGATCAAAACGCTAGCACGGAAGTAATGTTTGGTATAATATTATTGTAAAACAAAGAAAACCATCTCAAAAAGACTAATTTAGACACAGTATCTAGATCTAGCAAATAGGACGTTTACAATATCTAATAGCGATTTTTAAACAAAATTTTCTAAATATTTGTATATTGGCAGGACGTTTTAGGCCGCGCAGTTCAATGAACTCGTAATTTTCATTGCAAAGCGCTGATAAAATCGTAATAAAAATAAGTTTCGCCTTCGCACCGTAATCTATTTCGACTGGATTCAAAATAATGTAGCGTCATTGACCTAATTGTCGCAAATAATCTGGAAGTGAAAAATATTCTGTACACTTGTTCATTACAAATATAAGGCGGCTGTAAGTACCAATATACTATGTTAGGTATAAGTTTTTTTTTAATGTAATGTTGGGGATAGAACGAGCTGACGGCCCACCTGATGTTAAATGGTAACCGCTGCCCATAGACAACAACAATACGACTCAAGTCCACACAAGAAAAAGCACCCAAGAATGTTTTTCTATTGTATTCCATTTTACGACGTGTATTTTTCATTCACCGCTACGCATGCAATCTCGTCGAATTTAATGACGCAGGTTTTACGCATCCGTTTTTGCTATTGAATGAAAACACAATTATAACATCCATTATTATTTTCGTGAAAGAAACTCCATTCTTTACAACTACCAACCCAATGACTAAAACCAATCAAAAGCAAGAATTAAAATTCAACCTTATCCCCTGGTCAGAAAGACGCATCGGGAAGAATCTAGCATCAGTCCTCTACCAACATATATCTCAGTACTAGCGCGCCCCGCGGTGAATAAGTAATCCCACGGGAACACTGCACTTTTCAAGTAGCCTATGTGTTAATCCAGGATATAAGCTATCTTGGTACCAAATTTCATCCAAATCCATTCGGGCGTTTGAGTTTGAAAGCGTAACAAACATCCGTACAAACTTTCACGTTTATAATAGTAGGATTGCAGTCTAATCAGTCCCTTGGTCACTGGCGTAGGGCCAGGTGACGTCACTACCTGAATGCAACGCCGCCCTTGGCCATGACATTGAACTGAATCCACGCCGCCGGACGCCGCAATCTGACCGGTATGCCGCCGGACTGCGGATGCACTAGCGACATGCAATTTTTACTCCCAATCCGTATAAGATTTGATTCGATTATAAATCTTGCATCACTGATTGAAAATGACGTTTTTAACATGTGTTAAAGTGCGTGGTGGCCTAGTGGTAATGACCCCGAGATTCAATCCAGAGGTCGTTGGTTCAAAGCCCGACGTGCAACTATGAGTTTATCGCTTGAAATATTTATGTGCGCAAAATACGTTCTCAAATCGGTAAAGGAAAACATCGTGAGGAGACCGACATGTCTTAGAACTATAGATTTAAAGACTTGACACATGCCTTTTCGACTGATTATGAGGATCAGATGGGAATGTCGGTCAGTGGGTTCAGATCCTTGGGATCGGATCGAATGGGAATGGGGTGTACCATTATTTCGACGTGCCGTTTGGCATTTGTTCCACTCTGTCAGACCACACCACATCATTAATCCCTTTTTTCACAACACCCCTTACATAAATCTATCCCTTACGTATTTAAGTTTCTTTTTCGTCTTCCCTACCTATATATCTGCTTCTTAAGATATAATATAAATAAAGTTCTTGTACTAACTTTTATATTATGTGCTATTGCATGAAAAAAACCTTACTTTACGGATATAAATACGAGGGAAATACGAACAATACACATTGTATTCTTAAAATATAAACGCCACTACTGATATCCGATAAGATTGCCTTGACAAGTAGTATTATTCATTAATAACATGTCAATGACATTATATCAATTTTGTATCACGAACTTTGGATAGGACTAATCAAAATAGTAATATTGCAATCCTAGGTCACATCTTGCGTTCCAATACACGCCGAACTAGCTGTGTCCCGCGAATTGGCATCGCAACTGATGTGAAAATCTCAACAAGCAACACGACTTAGATCCTCCTTGCCTAACGACCAGCCCTAAGTCGCCCGTAGCTCTGGCGTCAAACTTAGCGATAAGTACGCGTGACCTTATGTTTTGAATATTATTGACGTTTCCAAGCAATTTCTTTATAAATTCTATAGAAATAAAGTTTTTGACTTTGACTTGACTTTCCGACACGTGAAGGAATATTACATGTGCCTGTAATTTCACCGGCAACCACAACTGACAAACCTTCTTCGAGTCACCGGTTCTGTCGAACCAGTGTGGTGAAAGGATTGTAAGTGCACCTCAAAGAGGATCCTTTTGTGCACTCGACACATGTCTTCAAATTTTTTGTTCTAGGACATGTCGGTTTCCTCACGATGTTTTCCTTCACCGTTTTGGGAACGAGGTATTGTACTGTCAAACCGGAACGCAGTAACGCGAATGCATGTTGTTACGGATCGCCTTTTGTTGTATTACGAAGTAACAGTGTTGCAACTGTCCGGGGACTACAAATAAAATAAAATAAAAGACAAGGCATACATAGTGATATTTTACACATCTATCACTCACAGGCATATGGAGTCTGCCCGTAAAAGGAAAGCGAGGCAAACGCGCACATACGCGATGCATTATGTTTCCGGGTACAGTTCGCTTTATATTCCTTAGAATGCAGTTTCGATATAGATGTTTAATATAGGTATTGAGTGCACTAAAGTTTGATACTAAATCATAAAATCAGGCACAAGCACGGAAGAGCATATTTGGGTCACAGAAATTGAAAAACTTGGATGTAACATTTTTATCTACCGAATGAAAATATTACAATTATTTTTTAATTTCCTAGTTGTAATATGTTTCCATCAATTAATATGTTAAATGATTTTGTTTGAATCTGATTTTACATGAAATAGCCCCAATAATAATAATAAAGAAAATAATAAAAAAAAAACTATTTATGCATGTGTGAACACGTGTCTGTAAGCTTCAAGGAAGGACGAAAGTAAAAATAAGGAAAGCTTGTTGGAGCTTGTTGGGACGTCTAATATCAAGGAGCTATTTTTCTTTGAATTTTCATTTATGAATATTTATAAAATATGAATTTTATACATTTCTATTCCGGCTGTCAAAAGTTTGTTTCCAATTATCAACCATCTTTCCACTATTTCATTATTGATTAGGCTCATCAGCATGGCATGGTGGCATTGACGTTTCCAAGCCATTTCTTTATGAATTCAATGGAAATAAAGACTTTGACTTTGGTTACGAAGTAACTAGTCTACTTACACGGAACATCTCAACGGAGACAATTTGATGGGTATCACATTCTCATTGCGCTCAGTTCGCTCACAGCAGAACAACTCTCTCAGCAACTCTTTCATCAACATTTTCAGTTCCACCTGCGACGAGTTCGGCTCACAGCGATATTGTTAACACACTCGATCATTTGGTACACACACTTCTCAGTCAGTTAAAATCGACAAAACCTATTGGTACACACTACACAGAGATCAACCTCAAAACTGTATTCAAAAATGGTTCGAAACGTCAACGGCTCTGAATTAACATACATTTTTAAATCTATTCCAGCGTCATTTTGCAATAGAATCACGTATATGAATTAATCTACTTGCTTGTGAAACTATTCAGTCACTACACATCGATTTAGTATGGACTAAGTAACTACGCACTGAATCGTCCGAACCTTTGTGTAAACTGAAAAAAATATTATTGTTTACATGAAAGATAAGCCGTATCCAAGTACATTAATCTAAGATGATTCAAATATTGATATGAGTAGAGTTCAGGTGGCAATATAGACCGGGTATCCCTTTGTATATCTGTGTATATTTATTCGAAGATATCCGCCCGAATTAGATTAATTAAGTGATTAACTACGGGGCCCTTAACTATCCGGGGGGGATACCCAAAAGCGGAGTTTTCATAGCAGTTTATCGGCTAAACCATAAAGTAGTTATTATTTTTTCCAAACAAGCTTTTAGAATCAGACCCAAACACAAAGGGCTGTAATACTATTCAAGACAAATCTAACTAACCTAAACATGATATGACTGCGGAAATAATTAATCAAACAAAGCAGCTTGCTAGTGGTCGATATCTATGTAATACTAGCCGTTGCCCGCGACTTCGTCCGCGTGAAATTCAGTTTTATCACGCACCCCTATTTTAACCCTCAGAAAAGTAGCCTAAGTTACTCCTTGTTACATCAGCTATCTGCTAGTGAAAGTCCCGTCAAAATCGGTCCAGCCATTACAGAGATTAGCCAGAACAAACAGACAGACAAACAGACAAACATTGTAAAAAATGTTGTTTTGGGTATATGTACCGTGTATACATATGCACTTAGTAAAAAGCGGTTATTTTAATATTACAAACAGACACTCCAATTTTATTTATTTGTATAGATGTATAGATAAGCGGACTGCATCAGAATCCAGGAAGGAAAATGGGGAATACGTTTCAATGGAGAAAACGATGCCTGCTTTCGAATAGAGATTGAGTCTAAAAATCTACAAATCTATTAGACATGAAGATAAAATAAAATTAGATACCATATCAAAGTTACAGCCTTCAGATAATTTGTTTCCAAGACTTTATAGACGAGGTAGGTGACCTTACAGAATGAATCTACAATAACAAAAACAGGAGTGATGACCTCGCCGGCGCAGTGGACGAATAACCGGATCGGGTGCAAGGGCCGCAGTGACGATTACCGCATCGGGACAAAACGACCCAACTAATCAAGGTCTAGAACTAATACATACCTATCATAAGGCTGGTTTAGATAAGGAGTTTCTAGAATACGAAAAGCGGAGTAAAAGATGTTAAAGACATGGATATTAAGGATATTATTTATTATTCTGCGCTGTAGGTCATGGGTTCGATTTCCGTGTGACGAATACTGATGTTTGTTCTGTATTTGGGTGTAAATATGTATGTATTTAAAAAAAATGTATTCTATCCATTGTCTGGTTCCCATAGTACAAGCTATGCTCAGTTTGGGGCTAAATGGTGCTGTGTGAATTGTCCACCAATATTATTAATATTAAGGAGAAGATATTATTGTCTTCGTGCGGAATTAAAAATATATAATATAAAAATATACTTAACTAATTTTTAATACGTAGTTTTGGTACTTAGTTTAGCGAGATATGGCAAGGGATATGCGAAATCAAATGGTTGTGTTTTTAGCTATGACCTACAGTAGCCCGCCTGTATCAGGTTATGTGAGATACCCTTGAATCTGTGACGGCAGTGTTATGCAAGTAAAAATGTGAGACTTACCGGTCTGAAGGATTCATCTCCGTGGAGTCTTCTTCCATTGGCTCATCGGCCACGTCCACCTCCAGTTGTACTGATGGAGGAGAGCTCATCTCCCACCCTACAACAATAGTATGCCTGATAGTCTAATATATGACTTAAACTAATAAACATAATTACTTAATACATGACTTATTATTATTACCTATTATTAGATATTTAAATAAATTCAAATAATAATAGATTTCAACTTCTATCCCTCAGGAATCATGTCTCTCTCTCTCTAGTCTAGCATTTTGCAACAAAGAAGCCATGTTCTCTCTCTAGTACATAAACCATAAACTAACCTTATGCAAAATACCACTATATTTTGTATTTCAGTTTCTGCACATTTGATTTTGACTGACCTCAATGCTCAGTTGGTAGTAACACTGCCTTTTGTGCTATATCATGGTCATGGGTTCGATTCCCACCGAGGACAAACATTTGTGTGACGAACATAGGTGTTAGTTCTGTGTCTGGGTGTTGATATGTATGTATGTATTTACAAAAAGTATTTAATTGCTATATCAGTTGTCTGGTACCTATGACACAAGCTATTGAATTAGCTTACTTTGGGGCTAGATTGGCGCTGTGTGAAATGTGATTCTTATTTAGCTTTTATGATAAAAGCTAGAGGAGCTGATGAGTCACCTGGTGGAAAGTGGTCACCGTAGCCCATCATCATAGCACTATACCCAACCTGAGTGGTCATAATCATGCTATCTTTATATCATTACATTTGTTAAGGTAGGTTACAGGTTACAATTTGTTAGGTACAACATGACTCAAGTCGCACTGTATGTGCCCATAACTCTGTGAAGTGAAGCTGGAATGTGCCTGTGCGCTTAAATTTCACTTGTTATTTTGTGCTTTTTGTTTCAACCACACACCTCAAACCATGTCCATAGACTATATACTAATGCAGAAGTAAATTATTTGTTTAATGACACGTTTACTACATAATGACTACTTAATAGTAACAAAGTAGATAGAAGCTATGACATCATACACAAAAATGTTATAGGTACCTAATGACAGAGTTACAATTTACAAGTCAAGATGTAAATTATACTATCACATTTAGGTAGTAAAACAGTGTTTGTATATTTTTATATTTAGATGTAAAAATAATTGGATTTTTATTGATATAGCATTATTAAATTCTAGCTGATAAAATTTTAAATTGTGAGCTAACAAAAGATAACTGCTATTAGCTGCGTGAAATTCATTTGAAATACTAATCCATAAGGTAAATGACCAAACAAAATTTCTGATCACACAAATGGAAAATCAGTAGAAAGAAGTTTTTACACTATATACATGTGTTTATACAAAAACCAAGCATTACTTCTGCGCCTCTGTTATCAAGAGTGAAAACAAAAGGCAGTCGTAAAAATTATTATAAAAGTGAAACGGACAATCTCGTGATTACCACGCGCGACGGATATAACGCAATAATAACAAAAGAAATCCTCACCTTTCGTCGACAGGGTAGGGTCAGATCATACACTAAAAAACTGGATCGCTCACGCACTTATACCTCCACGAATCACTGCAACGACTTTTGTTCGAAGAAAACAAATTGCGTACTCATCACAAAACTTTTCACTCTAGAAAAATTCTTTGCTCATTGGCACGACTCCACGAAAATTTTGACATTTCATCACAATGGAAACTGATGAATGAATCTGCAGAACTGTTCTACCGGAAAAAAACAATATTTAGATTAAACTTTAGGACATGAATTCTTGTCTTATTTATTGCTCTTGGCAGTTTTTGTAAATATTACGAAAATTCATACAAATTCGGGTTCTCATATAAGAACGTATGGTATGAACGAATGAAAGAACATATTTTGACAGCCGAGTTTCCATTGACATTTTCTTCTAGGTATGGACCGCAAGCGTCAGTTTAGCAGCGGGAAATATTGATTAATTTAACATTCTCCCAGAATATAACTAAATTATACAATGACATCAATTTAGCTCTTACGAGGATAGATCTAGCCCTTTTTCGGATAATTCAGCCCCTTAAATAATGATGGGAAAAATCTGACCAGTCGTGGACTATGAGAACATAACCATAGACATCCTAAAATCGATGACTACCTTTTATTCGATTGTTTTGTGATTAATATATATCGTTTTACATCCAATTTTATTAGTATACTTCTAGTAGATACAATTATATTAAAAAACAACAATCTGGACAGCCCGTGGCTCAGTTGATCGTAACTCTGATTGCAAAATTTGGGGTCACGGGTTCGATCCCCCACATAAAGCACAAATCAGTGTTTGGCGAGCGTGGTGAGCAAAACGTTTGTTTTCGAGTTATTGCTTGTTTATGTCCACCCACCTGAGACTGAATCTTTTTTGCAGGGGTTGGTATATACTAGATTTTTAATTGCATTATTTAGTGACATAGTACAGTTTGAATTATTTAGCGATGAATTGAATAGAATTTATCCTGTGACTAGTGATCCTGTTATTTATATCAGATTCGAGAGAGCAGTAGGTAGTACGAGTACAATTAGTAGTAGTAGTAGTAGTAGGAGTAGTAGTAGTAGTAGTAGTAGTAGTAGTAGTAGTAGTAGTAGTAGTAGTAGTAGTAGTAGTAGTAGTAGTAGTAGTAGTAGTAGGAGTAGTAGTAGTAGTAGTAGTAGTAGTAGTAGTAATCAGAAGACACATAATAAAACAATGAATTGTTTCCAGTAACTTTTCGAAGGTATTATTTTGATAAATCTTATAACTTCAATTAAAAATACTAAAACTATGATTTCGGAGTAGAAAACCCAAGGGGCGGATACTTTTCCAAGATGGACGCCATGCACGACGGATAAAATGCCATGAATTTAAATCTCTCCCCCATTTTCTTAGGATCTACGAGCATATTATATGCAGCTTGAACTTTTTCTTTCTGTTCTTCTGTTTTTGCAATGTCTAATAAAACCTGAAAAAAATTAAGTTTAAGCTTGAAATAGAAGCAACATGAATAAAGTTATTTGTGAATATTAGAGGTTTTTTTTACTCTATAATCAAAGTGTATGTCATAATTATTGATGAACTTTTGTGTGTTGCTCTGATTGGATGATTGATTCTGAGATCTCTTATGTAAAACAAAACTCTCCATGTAAATCTTTGCTTAAATTTTGTTTGTGCTTGTCATTTATTAGCTACCTAAATAAAAATGGCTAACCATAAAGAAATATAACTATAATGCTTGCTTACTATTTTGAAATCAATGGTGTACTGAGATTTTCAATTTGGTGGTTTTGTACCTGTAATCTGACTTCAGCTTGTGACCGCTCCAAGAAATCTTTCTGTTTGACTGGACCTAACACTAATGCATAGCTTTCTTCGCCTGGTGTCTTGGATGCTGCTATCCTCAGTTGAGAGAAGTCCACATCAGCCGTGAGATCGCAGCTGCCGGGCTTCTCTAGAGGATCTACCACCTGATGTTTGTGGAATGCCTAGAAAAATATGTATTACAAAATAAACATAAGACCTAAGTATAATTTTGTAAAGGTTAAGAAGGAGCACATCTTCATGAGAGTAAGATGAATAGTGAGGATAATTTCATACCCCCTTCAAAGAATAAAAACTTAATTTGTAAAAAGCAGGTTGTGGGTCCAAAGCAGTACCTAATACCATAAGCTAGCTGTAAGATTTCCTAAAATTGTAAAAATAAAATAATTCAAATTTTGGTAGCTTAAAACTGAAAAAAAAAACATTAAAACAATTCTGATGATCAGATAATATAAATCAATTACCCTAAATGTATCCCCTTTCTCGCCTTCATGTCCATAATCAGCAATAAGTGCTATTCCACCATGTTCATCCACTCTCTGTGCCAACTGCCTCGCCACCCCCAAACTCCTAGCACTGATCTCCAACTCAGTCCTGTCTCCAGCATCAAGCGGAGGCCTGATCAGCATTTTAACTGATGATGTTTCGTCGCCTGATATTCTGTAGTATAATTTTCCACTTTCATCTAAGTCAATTAGAAGTTCTCGCCAGCCTTTTTCTGTTTTCTGGAAATGTGAAAAAAACTGCATTATACTAATTTTAAAAACTGGTTATGACATTTCTAATTATTGTGCTATGTCTATTTACTCACTTCAAACTTGTGGATAGGCAGAACATCAAAGAACTCATGGGCAATATACCATGAGAAGTGGTTTGGCACTTTTTTGAGATCATTGTACCAGTAAACTTTGATCCCGCTGACTGTTTCACCCTGAAATTACATTTTAAAATGTAGCGATGATTCCCCACAGAACTCTCTTAGGCTACTGAGGCAGTGCTGACGACAACCAAGAGTTTTTACCCATATTTTACAACATATCCCAATGCATATAAGTGCAGATCTTTTGTCACACCCACTACAAACCAGTATTATGTATAATGATAATTGCCAGAAGTATCCTACGGTAACAGATATTCAAGCCTTCTTAAGGAATTTCAATATTTATATCAATATGCATTTCATATCTTTACCTCATAATTATGAGGCATATCAATGTCCACTGCTCTATGGGATACACAAAGCCTGTTTGCTTGGACATTCTGCATTGTGTCTGATATTTCTACCAGGTGCAAGCTGACATCTTTTCCTTTGTATCCCAGACGATTGAGTACCTGAAATGTAAATGCATTTTCAGGGTAGTAGTGGATTGGTAAGGAGTATTCATTCCAAGATATTTGGTTTGTTTCCAGAGGTCCATTGCATTTTTAATAGTTACTTTACCCTTAGTATGTCCACTAATAAGGTTCCTTTCCCTGGGCCAAGCTCAACTATCTGTAGGGGCTTTCCAGTGCTCATTTTTTGAGTCTCAGCATAGAACCATATTCCTAATATTTCACCAAACAACTGACTGATTTCAGGCGAGGTTATAAAGTCTCCTGCTTCGCCAATCACATCTTTCTTCATGTAATAACCTTCTGTCGGGTTCGTAGTAACGATGTGCATGTATTCCGCTACTGTAAGTGGTCCGTTAAGTCGTATCTTCTCTTTTATTATGTCCATCAAACTAGGTGCCGAGCCCGGTGTAGGCATCTTTAATGATTTTGGGTCGGGGCGCTTTATCACCTTATAACCGTAACTTCTAGAGATTACTGGAGCTAATAATCGTCTGTTGCACATCTTTAGTACAAAATTAGAATTCATTTTTAGTTAATTTGAGACAAATATAAATCTCGATCGATTTGTCAAAAACATTGAACAGCTGCTTTTGATTTTTGACAATCAGCTGAGCTGACTGACTGATCTGACTTTCCACTAAATACTATAAATAAATTTTCTACTAACGGATAGGCTTTTCTTTTAGCAGTTTTTCCTTTTTTAGTTATATTTTTGTGTACCGTTTATTTCATTCATCTAGAGCTGAATCTAATATTAACTTTATTTCATACATTGGGGATACGTTCATATTTTTCTGTATAATGTATTTATAAATTAAATTAAATTAAATCATTTATTTCAGGCAACAATGGACCCATACACACACATACTTATTCTAAATAAACAATGCCACAATATATTAATAAAAATTAAAATAAAATCACAAAATAAAATTAAAAAATACACAATGTCAATTGAAATAATAAAAAATAAAATCATAAAAATACACGACAAAAAAAACAATTAATTAATAAGGTGCAATTTACAAGAATGATTTATAAATTGACAATCCAGTCGATCAGCAATTGCGGAAAGGATGCTAGTGGAGCCTGCCCGCACCCGCCGCACCAAGGAAGCGCCTCTCTTACGCATGGTTGCATAAAAACAGTCCACACGGGCTTCAGCGAACATTCCCGAGGCGCTGCAGTAGCGGGGAAGCCCCACCAACATCCTGATGGCGTTGTTGTATTGAACTCTGAGAGTGGAATACCGTCGCTGAGTGTAGTCTGCCCACAGGCTGCATGTGTAGAATGATGTACAGAATGCTCTAAACAGAGTGATTTTTACATTTAGTGAACATCGTGCAAACCTGCGGACTAACATGTTAGCTCTCACCGACAGTGATCTCCTCTCTCGTTCTATGTCAGCGTCGTCTTTCAGGCTAGCCGTGACCACGTGACCTAGGTATTTGAATTGTTCTACTCTTTCTAAAGCAGAACTATTAAGTACACGATTGGAGGCATTTCCGTAATACGTCTTGAACCAGCCTGAAAGACCATACACTGGCTCTTTTTTACGTTATAGAGCAAGCCGTGACTTACTGCATACCGCTCACAAATGCTCAGTAGCCGCCTCATTCCACAATGGCCTTATTTATCATAGGTTTCCGTGCGTTCCGGTTCACGCTTACAGTACTCACTCAGTCCACACTGTTCCATTCAACGCGCTGAAAGCGTGATTCGGAACGCGATCATTTTAATTTAATTTGCATATTGCAATGAAAATAGTAATGTGGATGATCGTAATTTAATTTTCAGTTTATTGAATAATGTATTGCAAAATTTTCTTATTTAGTACCACCACTTTGTATATAAACCAACTAAAAACACTACTAAATCTAGTACTGTGATTAAACTTAAACATGAAAAAGTGAGGTTATGTTGTGATAGTATCGTACGTCTTTACCACGTGAATTAAAAATATTCTGTTAAAATGACCCAGATCGATGACGAGAACTCCAGATACAGGGATGGGGTGAACAAAAATGCGAGGTTGATGGTCAGAAATATATCTTTCAAAGCAACCGAAGAAGCCTTGAAGGAGCACTTCTCAAAGTACGGTACTGTTGAAGAGGTGAAGTTGCTGAAGAAACCTGATGGGAGACTCGTGGGATGTGGGTTTGTGCACTACACCCATGTTGACATGGCGAACAAGGCCTTAGCTGCCACAAACAAGAAGCCATTCCTTGGTAAGTGATTCCAAAGCTATTGCAAATCCCCTGAGTGGTAGTTCGTCCCTAACATAGCGACTGTTCCGCCTCTATTCTATTAATAATAATAATAAAATCTTTATTGGGAATAGACAAAAGAAGACACATAAAAAATAGTGACACGATGGTAACTGCAATAGTTATAGAAAAATAAAACTGTGGCGCAGTTACCAAAAATATTTTATATTTATATTTTTTATATTATATAATATTGCTATGATTATGAACTTTATTTCATGTAGTGTCGATTCTAAATTGATCATACTTCTTATAGAGCGCCCAATAAATGTGACATGGGCAATACCAAAACACAAGTATGCTGAGAAGCTGAATGAAAAACGACAAGGTGATGGACATCTAAGAAAGGAAAATGAGCAGCATAGAAATGAGGCAAAGGAGTCGGGAGAGAGTCTTTTTGATGATGATGATGGTGATGACGTTGAAACTTCTATAAAGAGTAAGTGTTATTGGAAATTATTATCTTGAGCTGTAACACACAATGTGCTGAAATAATCCAGCAGAAGTACAGCTCCATACCCATTCCTGCCATTATGCAGTAATTCGTTTGCATGATTGTGTGTCAGGTGAGTTTACAGGCATTTGAAAAATTCAATTCTCAAAGTTGTAGACCAAATACGAAGCTGTCTTCCTAAACCTAAGTAGGGGATGAGCTAAGTAACATCTGACTGAGTGTTAATATGCCTGTTGCTTTAAAAAATAAAATGTTAGAATTTGTTTTCTAATACATATATATTGTTTAAAAACGTTATTTATCATTTATATAATTTTTCTAAATTATTAATACCTCTTTACTCATTCACATTGTAATAATATAATAATAATTTACTAAATATTCAATAAATAACACTATTATGGTCAAAACCAAACATCCCCATTGATGAGTTTCCTAGTGAAACCCTGACAACACATTTGCATTGTATCAAGTATTGCTCTGAATTTGATCATATTCACTGTTTGCCTCTTCTCTTTAGTTGTCAGATTGAAGTGAATCCTGAAATAATAATAGTGAAACATTTGTGTGATGAACATAGACGTTAGTTCTGTTTCTGAGTGTTAATATGTTATTTACAGAATTCTATCAGTAGTCTGGTTCCCATAGTACAAGCTGTGCTTAATTTGGCATGTCAAATGTCCACCAATATTTATAATGTGCTCATGAATTGTATAAATATTATTTCTTATCATCTTCTACAGAAGAAAAACAGACAGTGGAGGAAAAGAAGAATGCTCGAGTGAACCGAAACGCACGTCTCATCATCCGCAATGTGTCATTCAAAGCCACCGAGGAATCACTCATGGCACATTTTGAACCTTATGGCACCGTGTTAGAGGTCAAACTGCTGAAGAAGCCAGATGGAAAGCTGGTTGGGTGCGCTTTTGTGCATTTCAAAAATGTGCCAATGGCGAAAAAAGCTCTACTGAACACAAATATGAAGCCCTATTTAGGTAAGGTCCAAGCCAAGTTCGTCCGGGTAAGAACTGCCACAATACAATTTCGGCGGCCTAGCAGTAATAAAATTAAAACTTGAAGGGAGATGTAAGTTAATTATGAAAGAGCTAATTGTAGCGAGTACTTCTATAACTTTATTCCAGGTGTGTGGATGAGGGTAACTAAATGACTAGGGTGCCATGCAATACAGCTACATGTATATGCTTAATTTGTTCAATCAAATTCAATAAAATGTTTGTATCTATCTATCTATCTATCTATTATATTTATTATCTTTCAAAAAATGCATGCTCTCCATCCAGTGTGGTAAAAGGATTGAATTGCCTTAAAGGGGCTTGTTTCGAACCCCTTTTTGGAACTTTTGACTCTATGACATGTTGTTTTCCTTGTGATGTATTCTCCCACTATTTTGAGAATGTTGAAATGCACACACAAATTGTATTTAAGATGCAAACTTATCAGTGCACATTGGGATCTGAACCAGTGACCACCATATTAAAACTCTTGGTCTAGACCACTATGCTGTGTATACAATGGACTGAAGTCATATAAAAGGTGATGTATAAATATTATATGTTGTTCTTTCAGGTCGTCCAATATCCGTGGACTGGGCGGTGGCTAAAGACAAGTATATGCAGCACATTGTGAACCAACAGCTTGAGATGCAGGAGGTTGTGAAGGAAGAGAACTCGGACAGTGATGATGAGGGTCCCGGGAACACCAGCAATGAGTCACTCAAGGAGGAAATAAAGAGTGAGACGATCAATTTGTTACTTCTTGTACAAACCATTTGACTGAACTCAGTTGGTAGTAACTCAGCTTTCTCCACTGTAGGTTCGATTCCCACCCAGGACAAGCACTTAGTCTAGATGTTAGGTCTGTGGCTGAGTGTTAATATGTATTTTTATGTATGTATTTACATTATAAGTCTTTATAAATATTGTATAATTTATCTAGTTTCATTGTACAAGCTACACTTAGGGGCTAGATGACGCTGAATGAAACGACAACCAATATTCATTTGTTATCTGTGAAACTGTAGTCTGTACAATAGAGAAAATTCCATAACTTAGAATTTAAGTTTGGAGCAATTTGCCAAGACCAAAGTTGTATTTGCTGTTATGGACAGGGTGATAGCTTACATAAAGTGGGACAGCTTATGTGTAATGACTTTAAAATAGAACCTCAATTATGCGGAGATATTGGTAACATTACCACATTTCTAGTACCAGTTACACAACTCATAGTTTTCTAGGTGAATCTGATGATTCCGAATCCGAAAATGAAAACAGTGATGCGGTGAGTGAAGCGCAATCTCAGTCCGATGGTGATGATGAAAGTAAGGCCAGTGATGAGAGCGATGAAGAGGAGTCAGATGATGAGGAAGAAGACCAGGATATGGAGACGGAGAGTCAAATCGATGTACAAGAAAAACAGAGGTTAGTCTGAGACCACCAGTAAGACACCTTAAGTGAGAGGTAGTAGAGCAGAAATAGGTATTTTAGCATCCTAAAACGAACAAGTTCTACACAAACAAACTACTAAACATATATTTATTATATTCATATTTGAATGACTTGTTTCAGGATAAAATTGAACGATGCTGAAGACGGTTGTACAGTGTTCCTAACAAACATACCGTTCAGTGTGAACAATGATATGCTGCACGACTTCGCAGAGAAGCACGGCCCGTTGAAGTACGCACTCATCTGCATGGACAAGTTGACTGAACACTCGAAGGGATCCGGATTTGTTAAGTTTCAAGTAAGTTCTTCACTGAGTGATGAGCGCTCAAGTTTATTTAGTCAGTCCTTCAACAGGGAACAGTCAGTTTTGGCTACAGTTCGAGAGGTTCCAACAACAATCCTGTGTCTTGGAGGGATTAATTTGAAACCATATGCCTTACTCCAGTCTTGAATACGGTTCCATCCATTGTTCTTGATATTCACTGCATCATTCAAGGACTCAACTGAGGCAAGTGCCACAAAGAGGTTTCATTCATTCAATTTATACATGCCTTCGAATTTTTGGTTCTAAGAGTTGTCGGTTTTCTTTCTATGTTTTCGATTGCTTTGAAGACTTTTAGGGTATCCCGGGCCCTTATTGTGTCTCTCAGTGCATCTGACTGCCTCCACTGATTGAGGGCTCGATGAAAAACACTTTGTATACAAAAATATATATTTCCAGAACAAAGAGGACGCAGCCAAATTCCTGTCGCTGTCAGCTGAGCAGCTGAAGCTGGAGGGGCAGGTGCTGCAAGCCAAGCCGGCGCTCAAGCGGGACAGCCTGCAGGGGGGGAGGAAGACCGAGCCCAAGGACAACAGGAACCTGTACCTAGTCAAGGAAGGAGGTAAACTCAAAGTCAAAAACTTTGTTTCCATAGAATTCATAAAGAAATTGCTTGGAAACGTCAATAATATTCAAAACGTAAGGTCACGCGTACTTATCGCTAAGTTTGACACCTGTTCAAACCCTATCCGACCCTCCATGGGGAAGAACAGCCAAGAAACCCCTAAAGGAGGGCTTCCTTTTTTTCGCGGTAGGCATGCATACACCTCGGAGCGTGGCACTAGTGTAAATACCGAGAATATGTTTTCAAATAACCTTTTTCTTTTATGTAATAAAGTTATGGAATAAGCAAATGGCACACCTCGTGTTAAGTTGTACCTTTGCCCATAAAAGCGATACGACTTGGGTCCTCCTTTACTTGGATACAACAAGATCCAAGTCGCATCCTGTGCGCCCGCAACTTTCAAACGGGTGGAATGTCTTGTGTAGCTGTAATTTCATCGTCAACCACACCTTTCAAACCAGAACGCAGTAACGCGAATGCGTTGGTGCATGGTGACAGAATATGGTGTGATGGTAGTCCAGACCCTGGAACCCCAGACGAACTTGGCATAAGTTCTGCTGCTACTAAAACTTTGTATATGACGGCTACTGGTATGGTTTCCACATGATGTTTTTCTTCACCAGACTGTGTTGGTAACGTTGCTTGTGTCCGCAGTGGTGGTGGCCGGCACGAAGGCAGCGGAAGGAGTGTCCTCATCCGACATGGCAAAGCGACTGGCCCTCGAACGGAGTAAAACACAAATGCTTAAAAACTTGAACAGGTAAACATTTCCTTATTCAAAGTCAAAAACTTTATTTCCATAGAATTCATAAAGAAATTGCTTGGAAACGTCAATAATATTCAAAACATAAGGTCACGCGTACTTATCGCTAAGTTTGACGCCTGTTCAAACCCTATCCGACCCTCCACGGGGAAGAACAGACAACTTTGTAATAAACTTTTTTAAATTGAGTTTGGCCGCTTATGGTAGTTTGTAAGTTATCCATGTCACAGTTTACCAGTTATTCAATATTTTTTTGTATCCTACTAGTGCAGCTTTTGCAGCTGAAGAAGTCAGCTGTCGTTGGCAAAGCGGAGATCCGTCAACCGCCGCTCGGCTGAGACATTTTTTGTTTTTTTAATTTAGGTGACGGATCGAGCTGATGGCCCACCTGATGTTAAGTGGTAACCGCCTCCCAACAACAACAATACGACTCAAGTCCTCTCTCCTTACTACTCCATTTGTAGATTCGTGTCGCGGTACCGCATCGTGGTGTCGAACCTGCCCCCGCAGTACGAGGACGCGCAGCTGCGTGCGCTGTGCACGCGCGCGTGCGCGGGCGCACGAGACGCGCACGTCACCGAGTGCCGGGTGATGCGCGACCTGCGCGCCGCGCCCGCCTCGCACGGCAAGTACCCGTGAGTACAGAAGCGGTACTATACTAGCTCTATTCACAGTTAGACTCTTCTCGGTAATGCTCGGTTCTGTACGGGCGACCGCCCTCCACCCACTTCCTCGGCCCACCTTTGTTATACGGCCGGCAATTTCTGCCCGTAACAGTGTGTACGCGACTCGGGTCATCCCCTACGTAGTTTATGTAATGTTTGTTTATGTCGTTTGTGTAATTGTATGTCGGTAAAAGGAAACCGCACGTTCGAGTATCGATAGTAATAATAATACTTTATTGTACACCAGAGAACATTATAAATAACAATCAAAAACTTAGAAATTAGAGGTACAATGCGCGGTCTTATGAAGCGATCTCTTCCATACGTCGATTATAGTATTCAATGGTTTGTTTTCCAGTTCAAAGGGGTACGGTTTCGTGATGTTCACGCGGCACGAGGACGCGCTGCACTGCCTTCGCAAACTGAACAACAATCCAGATGTATTCGACAAAAACAATGTGAGTACTCCATTCACATTAGACCGGCCTCACTCGCAGCTCACTTGTTACTAGCTCAACTCGGCACTGTAGCTCGTATTATAGATCATAAACATATGAATTTCGATATTTGTTCAGTCTGGGTGCTAATAATAGGGTTTTCCAAAAATAGTACATATTTAAGTATTCTATCAGTTGTTTAGTTCCCATAGTAAAATCTAGAATTCGTTTCATGAAAGAAGTCCCGCGGCGGTTGAAGGAACTAACCTGTAGCGAAGTCTAAGTTTTGCCTTTGCGTAGAAACTAGCGCCACAGCGTAGGTACTCCTTTCGTGGAATGGACTTTACGTTTAGTTTGGAACTAGCAAGTTAGAGGCACAGCAGTTAGAGACATTGACAGTCGCGTTATAAAGGGAGGTGTAGTAACCGTTTAAACTAAACTCATCAAACCTGTTCTTTTTCTCCAGAGACCCATCGTATCGTTCTCAATCGAAGACCGAACAGCGCTGAACGCCAGAAAGAAACGTCTAGAGAAATCCATCGCGAACAACCCTCTCGCGCAGCAGACCACAGACAACAAGAAGCGGAACCGGAAACGGAAGCACGCGGCGCCCCCTGACGAGAGCTACGTCAAGAAGGGACGGTTTGATAACAAAAATCAAAACAGCAACCAGAAATGGGGCCAAAAACAAAACGGCAACCAGGAATGGGGCCAAAAACAAAACGGCAACCAGGAATGGGGCCAAAAACGAAGCGATAACCAGGATCGTAGCCAAAACGAAGCCGGCAACCAGAATCGCAATCAGAATCGCAACCGAAACCGTAACCAGAATAACGAAGGAGGAAAGTTTGTGAGGAACCCACAAAATCATGAATACGAAGAGTACACCGGCTTGACCGCTAAAGAGGGCGCGCAGCACAAAATGCGAAGCAACCAGAAACTGAGGGCCCAAGCCGACATCCACAGACAAACTGTCAAGAACGAAAAGAAGAACAGCGGGCGCGCGTGGCGGCTCAAAATGGCGGCGAAAGAACGAGTGAAGCAGCCCAAACAGAAGATAAACAAGGATAAAGCTGCGCCGTCTAGAAGGAATAAGAAGTTTAATAAGCGAATGTAAATAGTTTAAATAAATTGTATTTATTTACCACATGTTTGTGTCATTCTCATATTTTGTTAAAATCATCTAAATAAATAAAATTAAGGTATCTGTAAGGTATCTGTGCTAACATAGTCTTAGAAATATTATTATTACTAACAAAAATGGATGTCAATCTGATAAATAAATAATAATTAAATTAATATGTAACGGAAAAATAAAACTTTAGCTAAATTTAGTATTAGGTACTTAAAAGGAAAATATCATTATTTTTTTAATTTTCGTCTGTTGCTGGCAACAGCTATAGTATCCAATATTTGTCTAAATCCTAAATTATTAAATACAATCCAATTATAACCATACCGAGACCGTACAATCCGGCACAATACCTATTACATAGTGCTTTCGTGGAAAAACCTTTATCAATTGACCAGGGACTTATTTGGAGCTGGTCTATCGACTTAGTGTTGTTCCAACTCTGCACAAAGTGTCTATCGATTAAGTGTTGTTCCAACTCTGCACAAAGTGTCTATCGATTAAGTGCTGTTCCAACTCTGCACAAAGTGTCTATCGATTAAGTGCTGTTCCAACTCTGCACAAAGTGTCTATCGACATAGTGTTGTTCCAACTCTGCACAAAGTGTCTATCGATTAAGTGCTGTTCCAACTCTGTGCAAAGTGTCTATCGACAGTGTTGTTCCAACTCTGCACAAAGTGTCTATCGTCTTAGTGTTGTTCCAACTCTGCACAAAGTGTCTATCGACATAGTGTTGTTCCAACTCTGCACAAAGTGTCTATAGACTTAGTGCTGTAACTGTCCCCGAGCAGCAGTCCGCAGTCCGCACTCTTCCAGGTGTGAGTACAAGGCGCGCAGGTACTGGTCGCGATGCCAGGTGTAGTGCCGCACGTGCGGTGAATCCTCCCAGCACTGCCAGTTGCACTGACAATGAAACAACGTTGAGAGAGAAATGAGGGTACTCTTCTATTACAGGTTTCTTTAAACTTAACAGAAGAGTTCCCAATTCATCATAGCAACAACATTGTATATTAACTAAAAAATGGTTGTCTGTAAAGTCGGTTTACTGACGATAGTTGAACGTGTCAACGTCTTAAGAAAATACTGATGGAATGGTAGCATTTTTCAAAAGAAAATTTTAATTTCATTTGTTTAATAGATTTTTATGTATATATGCACTTGATACTCGATCAAAACATGTAAATGTAAGTATTAGCAGCTGTCCACGCAGACGCATCGCTCACTCAAGTAGGAGAGAGACGGATGTCGAACGCTGCCGAACGCAAAGGCCGATTGTGCTTCTTTGTCGCTCGTTCCGCGCTCTCGCTTGCACTTGCACAAGCCTTACATGGAACGCCTCAGAGCGAGGTAACGCCGCATGAGTCATGTTTTTTCGTGCGTGCAGCCGGCTCTATCGAATTATAAGACGTTGACACGTCAATAACTCTTGTTTGTTTTTTTGAACATTGTATAAGCTTGTTCCCGACATTTGACTGGCCTCACAGCTCGGTTGTAACACCCTGCCTCCTGTGCTGTAGGTCGTGGGTTCGATTCTCACCCAATACAAACATTTGTATGACGAAAATAGATGTTTGTTCTGTGTCTGGGTGTCAATATGTATCTGTGTATTTACAAAAAAATACATAAGTATTATATCAGTTGTCTGATTCCAATGATACAAGTTATGCTTAGCTACTCTGGGACTAGATGGCGCTGTGTGAAACGTCCACCAATATTTATTTTAAAATAGTTAACTATTCTAATTCGAAGACGAGGGATGGAACATAATATAGCGAGCGACGGTACCCACAATCAGGTGGGCCGTCAGCTTGCGTGCGTCACATAATACCTTGATCCCGATTGCGGTCATGCAACCGCGCGCCCGGCGACTCCTGGCCGCGGCGCCCACCGGGTCCGCCTCCGACACGAGGAAGAGAGCGGGCGCGCGGCACGGCGGCGCGTGGTACGCCTCAGTCGCCGCCTGGTAATGCACAGTCGCCACACGGTACAACAACCACATGTGACATCTGTGAACGAACTCCTGTTTTATTTATTTATTTAAGCACACAAAAATTATTTTTGTTTTTGTTTTGACAGGCCTCGAATCAAACCCACGACCTACAGCGCAGGCGGCAGGTTTACCAACTGAGCTGTGAGGCTGTCATTACCTGGCGTAGAGGGAGAGAGCCTTCTGCATGAGCTTGTTGTTAGGGAAGAGCGCGAGCGGCAGCCCCACCGGTAGCTCATACACGTCCGCGGGGGAGTCCCATACCTGGGCGGACACGCGGTCCAACACACGCTGGTAACTGAAGTCAATGTACAATAAAAATTAGTGAACTTGACTTTAAGAGCAGTAGAACTCTCGCCAAGTTCGTCCGGGGAAGTACTGCCACCATGCCCATTTCTGCCGCCAAGCAGTAACGCGTTCGCGTTACTGTGTTCCGGTTTGAAAGGTGTGGTTGTCGGTGAAATTACAGGCACAAGAGACATTCCACCTACACGTCTCACAGTTACGGGCGCATACGATGCGACTTGGGTCTTGTCGTACCCAAGACCCAAGGATGACCCAAGAGGAGGAGTGAGGACCCAAGTCGCATCGGTTGTTATGGGCCGAGGTTACCACTTAACACCAGGTGGGCCGTCGGCTCGTTCCGTAACTACATCACAAAAAAAAAATAAAAAAAATATTTGTTTTAAATATTTGTGTTGATCTCTGATTATTATGTATAGTAATTTTAATTTGTTTTGTATTAACTTCTTTTTCATTTTTATCAATTTAAAAAATTTTATAGTAATAAATAATAATAATAATATATATAAAATAATTGTTATAATTTTTTTATTTTTTTAAGTAACAAAATGTATAATATGACTTGTCTTGTTCTAGCATCCACTGTTATTTGACCAAAAAATAAAAATCTGAAATTCTAAATGGTTTACTTAACATCAGGTGGGCCGTCAGCTCGTAACGCCACACAAATCACATAAAAAATGTATGACCCTGTTCTACTGAAAATACCTCAACTTTTATTTGAGCCGCCAAGCAGTTAACACACGCATGGCTTCGTTCCGGTTTGAAGGTGTGGCTGTCGGTTAAATTACAGGCACATGAAACATTTCACGGGCAATACATTACACCACACCGTCTTCCCACAACTAAGTTGGGATGGACTCCAAGACGTATTGTTTTTCTCCTGACTTTCTGTCATCTCTCTGCCCGTCGCGATGTTGGCGGCGCTGATTGTCGAGTTACTGCTTGGCGGCAGAAATAATAATAATAATAATAAACTTTATTTATTTGGAATAATAACAATGTACACTTTAGATACAGACACGATGATGCTTGCAGGAGTATAGAACTGTGTCGCAAGCATCAACGGTAACATCAAATAGGTATAGTTAAGTACTTCCTCGGATAGAAGGAGGTTAGCTCACAGACCGTTCTAGATCCTTCAGTGCGTGCACAAGCAGCTCCGCCCACACGTAAGCGCCGACAGAGAACCCGTGTACGACCAGCGGCCGGTGACAGTTACACTCCAGATACTTCAATAGATTCGCAGCCACCATCTAAGAAACGATGTTTGCACCAGACTATCACAGTAGGAGGTTTCATTAGGGTATTTACTACATAATATTATGTACTTAGTATTACTATGAAATCTGAAATTGTGAAGGGAGTAAATGAATATCTATACAAATAAATAAAATTGGAGTGACTGTTTGTAATATTAAAATAACCGCTTTTTACTAAATGCATACGGGTGTATATTGTATATACGGTACATATACCAAAACATATTTTTTTTCAATTTTTGTCTATCTGTTTGTTCCGGCTAATCTCCGAAACGGCTGGTCCAATTTTGACGGGACTGTCACTGGCAGATAGCTGATGTAACAAGGAGTAACTTAGGCTACTTTACCGACGGGTAAAATAGGGGTGCGTGATAAAACTGAATTCCACGCGGACGAAGTCGCGGGCAACAGAAAGAAAGAAGAAAGAAAGAAAAATATTTTATTCGTGGCACTAAGCTTACACAGGACATAAAAACAAAAGACACAATAAGTTGAATAAAGCCTAATTGCTACAAAAAGGCTAGTATACATACATATAAATTTAGAAATATTATGGCAGTGAGATCATTTTTGAGAATTGGACTACTCATATGTCTACTGACGTATATTACATACTTGTGATCCTGTAACGGGCCACATAAGCTGCCAGGGTGTGATGGTGACCGTGATCACATCGAACCCCATGTTCAGGTAGATATCTGCGTACTTCATCAGGTGCTTCTGGTTGGAAGCCATCCAGCTCAGCACTACGCAGAGTGGTCTCTGTGCTGGCGTCTGCAACCTTGAAGAAAGTAACGTTTCAAAGTAGCTGTACAACTTACTGTATGGGCAATGTTTGTAGGGAAGTAGTGTCAACGTATCCATTTCTGTGGTCAATCAGGTTCCGACTTCAATTTTATCTTAGGGACTTTCAAGTCATAAGTGTAAAAAGATCTTCACACAATAATTTATAAAGAAATAACTTAGAAACGTCTATTCTATTCGAGTCTCTGGTTCTCTCGAACCAGTGTGGTGAAAGGATTTCAAGTGCGCCTCAAAGAGGCTTCTTTCGTGCTTTTGACACATGTCTTCGAAAAAGCTGTTTAAAAAAGTCTACTAAAAATTCTTTGAGCTCACTTCAAAGACTTCATGTCCGTCCTGAGGTCCAGTCTGTCTTTGCTGATGTAACGCATGTTATTTGTGATGGAGTGAGTGTGGAGTGCGCGGAGTGCCACAAGTGCTGGAGGGAACAGCTTCCTCGAGAGAACCTTGTATGTGGCTACCTGGTAATCAACAGTTAGTACACAAGAATGACAAACTTACAGTGGGATAGTATTTTGGAACGAAGTTCCTCATCGCGCGTTGTGAAAGGGGGCTAAACGGAAAAAATTCTTACGAAAAGTTGTCACGACACTTTTTGCTATAGTAAGCTATTGTAAGCTGTGCGGCGTGCGCATGTTTCTCTGTCTGTCACTCTCTCTCTCTCTCTCTCTCTCTTATTACATAATATTTTTTAATAATAAAAAAAGAAATTATAACATAAAAAAAAAAATTACAATTCCTTCACTAATTAATCGAAAGGAACTTCGTTCCATCCGGGTGTCCCTTGACACCTCTCAAGTTTTTTTAAATGGAAATATGTTACGGAACGAGCTTATGGCCCACCTGGTTTTAAGCTGTAACCTCAGCCCACAACAAAAGCAAAACGTATAGCAACTTCTCGCAACTTTATAAAATAAAAAACTATGTATCTTACAATTTTTTTTCGATAGTTTTAGTAAATATTCAGCTGTCGAAAGTATCTAATAGATGATATAATAAATAAATACTCTGTTATTAAGTTATTAGTAAATTTAGTAATATTAATTATGGGTTATTATAAAATTAATGCCTGTCTATCTTAGTCTATGTCTATCTTTAGACTCTATTTTCAGATAAACGTTATTAGGTAGGACCATCGAGCATTAATTAACGTAATCTTAAATAATAAAATAAAATATTAACATTAAAAGTACTCCACAATTAATTTTAATTTAGTATAAGTTGGCTGTTGGAATATTCAAGAATGATTGTCTAAGAGAAAGTATTAGCTGAGTTATTCGTCGGGAACTGTGGTGACGCTCACCACTCCAAAGTTTCTACGATAGACTTCGCGTAAGATATGAATCTGCTCGACAATTATGTTGATAAATAAATATACATATGTAAAGTAGGTACTCACATGACCAAAATGCCTCGATCCTATTTTTAAAACGAATACAGCCTTCATAATACCACCGGCACTCATTTTCACTCCAAAATTGTCAAGTGTTGAAATTCCAAAATATTTCGAATGCGATCTTTTCAACCACTTCAATTGTAAGTTCTCACGTCGTTAGATACTAGATTGGTTAGCTGGAAGAAAATGCTTATTACCATTAAGTTCGCCTATGTATTCACCTTGTGCAACAAAGAATTTTCTATCTATCTAGATTGTGTCGAACGCACACAGACACTGAAAAACAATAACCCAATTCGGCGAGCCTTAAACGAGGGTTTCCCCCGGGATTTGCGAAAGTTATATAAAAACTTCTCAAGTTATCTTTCAGGACATTATTTAGGAAATGTATTCAAACTAAAGACAAAATAAACACAGAATTGCAAAAATTCGGCAATGCTATAATGCTTGCATACTGTTTACTCCGCGGTGTCTGCGACGTGATAACCAACGCTAATTATCTGAACACTTATCTATGACTAGTGCACGCACCCGGCTCCACTGGATTAATAAATTAGATTTTATTTATTGGTACTGATTATTTTTTTATTTGTCGATGTATAAATGTGTATATAAATAACATTTCTGATGATTTGGCGTACACAATTTCAGTTTAAATTCTGCCGTCTTCCCACCAGGTAAAGCCTATATCTTCAAGAGATGACTTTGAATTAAGTTTACGTACGTACATACATACATATATACCTACCCGGGTAAACATTTTCGCGACCAGACATTCAGTTTAACAAGGACAAAAAAACTATCTGATTTTAAAGATAGATAAGTAATAAGGCAATGTTTACTAAAGTATAAAACGTTATAATTTGTCATGTGTCGCATTCCTTAACTTTACCACATAAAAGTATATGTATATATCTATACATCTATACAAATTAATAAAATTGGAATGTCTGTTTGTAATATTAAAATAGCCGCTTTTTACTAAGTGCATATGGATGTACACGGTACATATTACATATACCAAAACAACATTTTTTACAATTTTTGTCTGTCTGTTTGTTCCGGCTAATCTCTGAAATGGCTGAACCGATTTTGACGGAACTTTCACTGGCAGATAGCTGATGTAACAAGGAGTAACTTAGGCTACTTTTCCGAGGGACGAAGTCGCGGGCAACAGCTAGTATTCATATAAAATTAATTTGTTTACGATTAATCTGGTAATTTCGCACCTTCCTGCCCAACACTTGTCCACTTTGGAATGAGCTTCCTCCTGAGGTTTTCCGCCTGATACGATATGGGCTACTTCAATAGAAATGTGAAGAGTACCTACAGGGTAGGCAACGCATTGGCATCCCCGAGGATGCAAATGTCAATAGGCGACGGTAACCACTTAACATCAGGTGGGCCGTCTGCTTGTTCGCCTAACAATAACATAAAAAAAAAAAACTTTTGCTTGTTTCTCTGTATGTATCATTTAAGTTTATGACTAGGTAAGTGCTAGGTCTTTATTACAAGATTGCCAATTATCAAACCGGAATATTGTAAGTTCCATCAGAAAATTAAATTGTTTGTTAGCTCACAGCTTGCCTGGTAATTAATCGTAATAGGTAATAGGTAATCGAGGCGCGAATGACGACAAACTTGGACTATTGAATATTTAACCTTTACATCAACTAAAATATAAAAATAACAGCTACATAACGAAATGTTCATACCAGTCATTACCCTAGCAACGAGTAATTTAACCTTTGTTTTTAATGCCTCACTGATAAAGATATTTTTAATTACAAATAAAATTTTAAACGTGACTGATATGATTTTTGCATTATTGTATTCTCGAATGCATAAATAATTACGTAGTGCCTCACAGCTCAGTTGATTTTAACCCTGCCTTCTGCGCTGTAGGTCGTGGGTTCGATTCCCACTCAGGACAAACATTTGTGTGACGATGTTTGTTCTGTGTCTGTGTCTGGGTGTTAATATGTATGTATTTACAAATAAAGTATCTATCGGTTGTCTGGTTCCCATGATACAAGCTATGCTTAGCTTACTTTTGGGGCTAGATGGCGCTGTGTGAAATGTCCACCAATATTTATTAGTATCCGATTATTTTGTGCTACTTACCAATAAGCGAAATCTATTTTTTTGCCTAATATATATGTGTACGTTGTAAGGTACGGTCTAAATCCACTAACTACTTTGCTAAATATAACAAAAATTAAGAAGTATTTATTTAACAAAGACTGAAGAAAAAACCTTATCAAAGTAATTGCAAGAAAATTCATTTTAAATGTAATCAGCATCAAAAAATTACCTCTAAATATATATTCACGTCTCTCATTAATGATAATAAATGTATATAATAAACTATTATATTCTTACTTACCTGTCAAATGCAAATCCTGTGAAACGTTTAACTATGCGAAAATTGAAACCGTTTGTAATCTGAAAGTGAAATGCGCGTTGATTCGTCGAGTCTAGATTCAAAATTGCCTAATTACTCAGTGACTTTATAAAGATGTGTCTAGGTAGTCTAGCCGATGAGATCACCCAGCGGCTAACGTGCCGAACTGAATTGACCCCTATCAACCCCAGCAGTAAGAATTAATATCGCTTGCTTGCTATGCACCAAAATACACGTTAAGGCGCCATTGTTTCTGCGCTTCAAATGAAAAATGATAAATATCTATACAAATAAATAAAATTGGCGTGTCTGTTTAAAATAACCGCTTTTTACTAAGTGCATATGGATGTATACACGGTACATATAGAGTCACGGGCGCATACGTTGCGACTTGGGTCTTGTCGTACCTAGTTGGGGAGGACGCAAGTCGCATCGGTTGTTATGGACCGAGGTTACCACTTAACATCAGGTGGGGCGTCAGCTCGTTCTGTAACTGTATAACATAAAAAAATATATATGTATATACCAAAACAACATTTTTTACAATTTTTGTCTGTCTTGCCCGCGACTTCATCCGCGTGGAATTCAGTTTTATCACGCAACCCTATATTACCCCTCGGAAAAGTAGCCTAAGTTACTCCTTGTTACGTCAGCTATCTGCCAGTGAAAGTCCCGTCAAAATCGATTCAGCCATTTCAGAGATTAGCAGAAACAAACAGACAGACACAAAAATTGTAAAAATATTGTTTTGGTATATGTACCGTGTATACATCCGTATGCACTTAGTAAGAAGCAGTTATTTTAATATTACAAACAGACACTACAATTTTATTTAATTGTATAGATCATCACAAGTCAATTGCATGTGTGTAATTGTGTATGTGGTAGGGTAATCGGCAGCATAAATTTTGCCCAAGTGGAAGTAAATATGTCCCGGAAACCGCTACTACACTTGGTTTAAGACTCGCCGCTTCCACTTTTTGCATTTCAGCCTGTTTAATTAAATTAAAGGGAATAATACGCTAAAAACCAATCTGGCACCCTTGCGCACGTGACCTTCCCCACCCCAGGGTGCGAGGGCTCTACGCTACGTCTCCTTACTCGAGAACTAATCTATACAAATAAATAAAATTGGTGTGTCTGTTTGTAATATTAAAATAACCACTAAGTGCATATGGATGTATGTACAAGGTACATATACCGAAACTACATTTTTTAAAATTTTTGTATGTAGAATAGAATAGAATAGAATAAATTTTATTTAACACACACAGTTTACATACAACATTAACAATAACAAAAAAAGAAAGATAAGAAGACAATTACACAATACAACATTAGATGAATAAATGTTCTAACCTAAAATATTGCCCTCTTGTTACACTGCGTGGTCAAATATGGACCTGTCTCAGCTTGGAGCTGATCCCAGGCATGAACATAGCATTCACACCGGGGACAGCGCTGGTTTTCAGACAGGGCCTGTGACGAGGGTGACATCTCGGACGGAAACTTAATATATTGTATGTCTGTTTGTTCAGTCTAATCTCCGAAACGGCTAGACCAATTTTGACGGGACTTTCACTGGCAGATAGCTGATGTAACAAGGTGTAACTTAGGTTACTTTTCTGAGGGGTAAAATAGGGGTGCGTGATGAATGATAATGATAAATAATAATAACTACCCTAATAATTATATAATGATATTCCGTGGTTTTTCTAGTATAAAGGCTGTCTGACTTCATTACCACCTGAAGAGTCAGATGGTACTACTTTGACTTTCACTTTGATAGGCTTTATCCTTGAGCCATCTGGACCCATTCTGAGCTCCGGAGGCCTACATAATAGTTAAAAGTAGCAGACCATGCTGCGAAATAACATATGGCCTGATTCAGCATGTGGATATCATACACAGGGAATTCTAGTGTTGGGGCTAGAATAATCCTCAGGGTGGCTATGAGAGGTAAAGTTATGAACAAAAAGAAAGGTATCAAAAACAGTACGTTTTTATTGATTTAACTACAGTGTTTACTTTCTTAATCTAATCTATAACAAAAGATAAAAAAAACTTAATATAATAAAATCGAGTAGAATAAATATTATAACTTCATGCCAATCTTTGATTTAATATCACAAAGTAGTAATATTGATCCCATATTATATTAAACAGTCGACAATTTTAATAATTAACTTAATTAAGAAATCCTACAATGGAAACAGAAAACAATGCAAGAACATTTTTGGAAACTAGATTTATGTATGAGGACAAAACATGAATATTTATAATCTTTATAATTAATTGCATTATATGTATAAAATTTTTACATTCATCAAATGAATATGAAATTAAAATGTTATATAAAAAAAGTCATATAAGAAACACATAATTATACTAATTTTTGCTTATTGCGGGAAAATTCCATGATTGGTTTTGACCTAACGCCCTTTTCCGGGAAACGGGACAGTATTCATTCTGAACTTGTATACCATTTTCCTCTACCAGTCTGCGAGAACAGCTCTGAAACATTGCAAAGGTCGAAATAATTCTTCATATCCAATAACAGACTCCTTCGAACCCAATTCTAGATAAAGGAGCTTACATACTGACCTTTCTGGGAGTTATTTCCATCTCAGTAGATATTATTAGGATAAGAAATCTCCTAAACTATTAAATCCACTGGAATTAGCAGTTTGGGAAACTCCTTATCTAACTAGAGACCAGTCCATTACATGTTAACGGCTAATTTTCAAGTAACAACACAACAGTAAGGACATAACTATCCTTATTTTAAGTTGAAGGAACATTGGCTTAATGAGTGTGTATAAAACCCGACACGTTCTGAGACCAATCGGTATACATTGTGTGAGTTATTATGAAAGGGGGCTTACAATAACCTAAGCTTGTTGTGTGGGGGGGGGGGGGCGAGGGGGGGGGTTGGGGGGGGGGGGGGTTGGGGGGTATTAGAGACGCATCCTCATCTTGTCGGGCTGCGAGACGAGTCCGTTAGCGTCGAGGTGTCCGTACAGCGCGGCGAGGTATTCCTTCGGGTGGTGGGTGTAGTGTTGTACGTGGGGGGACTTCTCCCAGCATTTCCACGTACACTGCAACATTATATATCATTATAATATATATATATATCATGCCCTTTTCTGCCGCCAAGCAGTAACGCATTCGCGTTACTGTGTTCCGGTTTGAAAGGTATGGTGGCCGGTGAAATTACAGGCACGTGAGACATTCCACCTTCACGTCTCACATTTACGGGCGCATACGATGCGACTTGGGTCTTGTCATAACTAGTATGGGAGGACCAAAGTCGCATCGGCTGTTATGGGCCGAGGTTACCACTTAACACCAGGTGGGCCGTCGGCTCGTTCCGTAAATGTAATACATAAAAAAAAAAAAAATGTATAATAATGACAGCCTTGCCCGGACTTGTTGAGCGTTTCGCTGGTATACTTTGTGGTGGCTGCCGGATATTAAGGAAATAATTAAATAAATAAATAATGGTGGACATTTCACACAGCGCCATCTAGCCCAAAGTAAGCTAAGCACAGCTTGTATCATGGGAACCAGACAACTGATATAATACTTATATACTTTTTTTTTGTAAATACATACATATAGTACATATTAACAACCGGACACAGAAGAACATCAATGTTACAAATGTCACATAAATGTTTGTCCTGAGTGGGGATCGAACCCACGACCTACAGTGCAGAAGGTAGGGCTACTAACCAACTGAGCTATAAAGCCAGTCAAAAAAGTAAAAAAAAGAATTACAGGAAGTATCGACCGAGATGTCAGTGAGAATACCTAAGTAAATATTGGTGAATATTTCAAACAGCGCCATCTAGCCCCAAAGCAAGCTAATCATAGCTTGTATGGTTAGCTTACTTTGAGTCTTCTTCTTCGAGTCACCGGTTCTGTCGAACCAGTGTGGTGAAAGGATTGTAAGTGCGCCTCAAAGAGGCTCCTTTCGTGCACTCGACACATGTCTTCGAATTTTTAGTTCTAGGACATGTCGGTTACCTCACGATGTTTTCCTTCACCGTTGGGTACACTTACATATATACACTTTGGGTGTGTAATGTACCTTGATGCCCATCTGCGCCCAGGAGTCGTGCACGCTGCGGTTGCTGCGCTCGGCGCCGACGGGGTCGCTGCGCGAGAGCAGGAACAGCGCGGGCGCGCGGCAGAGGTTCGTGTGGAATACCTGTGAGGATCTGATGTAGTGGATGGTCGCTGCCGTGTGGAACGTCTTCATGTGGTACCTGATAACGGATATACATGATAATATATTGCTTTTTGTGTGCTTAACAGCGTCTGCCCGCGACTTCGGTACCGGAATCAAAAAGCTTCCTATTATTTTGACTGGCCTTATAGCTCAGTTGGTTAGTAACCTTCTGCGCTGTAGGTCGTGGGTTCGATCCCCACTGACATTTGTAACATTAATGTTTGTTCTGTGTCTGGGTGTTAATATGTATTATATGTATGTATTTACAAAAGAAAAGTATATAAGTATTATATCAGTTGTCTGGTTCCCATGATACAAGATATGCTTAGCTTACTTTGGGGCTAGATGGCGCTGTGTGAAATGTCCACCATTATTTATTTATTATTATTTCAGCTACATCGGTGGGGTAGTTTTAGAGTTGAAGGAGGGTAGTTTTAATTTTATTGTGAAGGGAATTAACGAGCAGTTAATCCGTTGCTATTCATGTTTACGTAGTATTACTTGTTGCATGTTTGTTCCGGGAAGTGTTGCCTACCTATTTCTTTTTTTGCTATAAACTTTTTACTAGAAATACTTTGTCCTTAACTTTTTCCTTTGCCTAATTTGACTGCAATTATTAAGTTTTTAAAGGTCTAATGTCACTTTTTCAAAAGGTCGGTTCTTGGCTGATCTGACTGACTTCAGGGGTAGACCAGGTTACCACGATCAGCTGATACCATATTCATTCCATATAAGCATCCTCATTAAGATTCTTGATACATCAGGATCCTAGGTCATTCATGTAGATGGCCCACACGTGGTGACCACAGCCGATACCACACTCACTCCATGTACGCCCGTAGAGTCTTCTGCATGATCTGGTTCTTGGGGAAGACGGCTGCCGGCACGCCGATGGTGATCTCACTGATGTCGGCTGCCGAGTCCCATACCTGGGCGACCACGCGATCCATTACGGGCTGGTATCTGGAATGTTGCGGAGAAACCGTTAACAAGTACAGCAATGTACAACAATGTGGCTTAGAAGGACACTATTGTTTATACATATATTTTTTGTTATAAAGTTACGGAACGAGCAGATGGCCCGCCTGATGTTAAGTGGGAACCTCTACTCATAATAAGCAGCCTTGGGTCCTCCCTAGTTAGGTATGAGACCCAAGTAACTCTGACATGAAAGGTGGAATATTTCACGTGCTTGTAATTTCACCAGCAACCACACATTTCAAAGCAGAACACGGTAACACGAATGCATTACTACTTGATGGCAAATATGTGAATGTTGCTACCGCCCGAGATGAAACTAGCATTGACTACACAAATTTAGTACATAGTAATAATTACTCAAATTTTTAACCGACTTCAGAATAAGGAGGAGGTTCTTAATTAGTTTTTTTTAGTTTGTCACACCGGATCTCTGTTATCATACCTACTACCTACCTACAGCGCAGAAGGCAGGGTTACTACCAACTGAACTGTGGGGCTGTCAAATTTATCAAATAATAATAATAATAGAATTCATAATAATAATAATAATATATATAATAATTTACTTATGTTTGTCCTCCATGACGTGTACGCAGAGCTCCCCCCACATGTAGCCGGCGACTGAGAACCCGTGCACCACTACAGGGTGCTCGCTTTCATTCGAGTGCATGAACTTCAGCAGGTCCAATGCCACCAACTGGAAACCGACAATATTATCGTTTAGTTCCCTATACATTGCGCGGACAGACTTTCTCGTAAAAAGTATGTCCTGGATAAAGGTGGGAATGGTTATCAAAATGCAGGACGTCAAGTTACAGGCACACGACACGTTAGATATTCAAGCCTCAGTGATGAGAGCGATGCGATAAGGTCTTTTGTATTGCTGTTATGGACATACCGCTTCATATTAGGGCCATCAGCTCGTTAAAGCTAATACTTTAAAACAAACCCACAATCAGGGATTTCGTCTTTAAAAATACCGAGTTCTATTTTCGTAAATTCGTCCCACAAACATTATTCGAGACAGTTACCTTGTAAGAAGCAAAATTAGAGATGGAGGTGCAATAAGTTATTAATAAAAAAAAAAAAAAACTTGACTGTTCTTCCCTATGGAGGGTCGGATAGGGTTTGAACAGGTATCAAATTTATCGATAAGTACGCGTGACCTTATGTTTTGAATATTGACGTTTCCAAGCCATTTCTTTATGAATTCTAAGGTAATAAAAGTTTTGACTTTGAAAAAATCTGAATGCAGTAATAAACTTCCGCCAACAATTAGAAATCATTGCCAGTATTGGGTCGCAGTTGCAATTATATAGTTTGAATGTATAACAGGCCCCCACGGCCAGAAACTGGCAACTCCTTGAGCTACTTGACAGAGCGTTGGCACGCTGAGACCAGGCTGTAGGTTCAGTTCCCGTCCAAACTCTTGGAGGGAAAGAAAACTAAGTAGGAGTGCAGGTCCGGCACTGACCTGGCAACCCTTCACGGGCCACATGAGCTGCCACGGCGTGCAGGAGACGCTCAACACGTCGAACCCCTGCTCGAGGTACAGCGTCGCGTACTTCATTACGTGCTTCTGCCGCGCCAGCAGCCAGTTCATCATCACGCAAATGGGACGCTCCACTGGACTCTCCAGTCTGCGAATGCAGATCAAACCATTTATTGTATTGTAGGAGAAAGAAAGAAAAACATTTATAATAAAAATAATAAGTTTATTCAAATAAAACATTGTTAAATGTAACAAATGGTAAAACTTATTTAGACATAGGTATATACAGGGTGTCCGGTAGTGAATGGATAACCTTGAAATGGGTCTTAGTAGAAAAAAAAATATCAAATAAAAAAAGACCAAGTAGTATCAAAGAAATGTATTTTTTTAAAATATCGATGTATTGATTTTTTTTTATACCACTTGGTTTCTTTTTATATGATATTTTTTTCCGAATGCCCAATAGTTCTACTAAGACCCATTTCAAGGTTATCCATTCATTACCGGACACCCTGTATAACACTAGAGCCTGAACTAGGTAATCCTGTGTTTCAGGCGAGAAGAGCTAACATCTGAAATATCTAAAATAATCATCTACTTTGTTAGTATTTAACAAAGCACTTAAAACATACATAGGTACTGTTGTAATAATAACAGCTACATAAAACAAGTAATTATATGTAACTATTTACCTATTTCGTAATAGCGGTCGAATGGGTCAATGCCTCAGCATTATGCCGATCTCAGTTGCGACTGAGACCGGCGCTGGTTTTCAGACACGACCTCAGAGTGATATCACGGACCTACTTACAATAACTTGCGTAGCAGTAGAACTTATGCCAAGTGCACATGGGGAAGTACTTCCACGATACCCATATCTGCAGTGACGCATTCGCGTTACTGTATTCCGGTTTAAATGTTGTGGTTGCCGGTGAAATTACAGGCACATGAGCCATTCCAGCTACACGTCTCAGAGTTATGGGTGCATACGATGCGACTTGGGTCTTGTGTACCTAGTAGGGGAGGACCCAAGTCGCATCGCTTGTTATGGACAGAGGTTACCGTTTAACACCAGGTGGGCCGTCGGCTCGTTCCGTAACGGTATCACATATAAAAAAAGGCTATTAATTGTCACCAGCCTTTTAAATGTTCCTACTACAAGGTTAAAGCAAGCCAGACTCAAATGTATGAAATCTGGATTGATAGATGTATCAGTAGATGGAGGATGACGAATATTTAAAAAGAACTTCGGTACTGTAATGCGTTTCATTGATATTTTTTTTACTGGGCTCGCAGCTCAGTTGCTTTGTTACTTGTAGGTCGTGGGTTCGATTTCCACCTAGTACATTTAGTAACAAGCATTGATGTTTGTTCTATGTCTGGGTGTTATATATGTATGTATTTACAAAAAAAAGCATATAATTATGTATTCTATCAGTCATCTGGTTCCATAGTACAAGCTATGCTTAATTTGGGCTAGATGGCGATTATGAAATGAAAAAATAAAATGATGTAGATAATTATAGGTCGCGTAATTTTTGGTGTACGTAATAACACTGGACGAAGTGTACGGTGAAGCGGATGGATTAATATAGGACCTAACCGCGCGCCCACATTGTGACAAATGGATCTGTGATTAAGCAGTTCATCTCGTCAGCGCGGTAGCATCGTAGACCACAGTAAAACTGGGTCCTGCCCTAGGAGGTACAAGACCCAAGGCGCATCGTATGCGCCCGTAACTCTGAGACGCGTGGGTGGGACGTCTCATGTGCCTGTAACTTCACCGGCAACCACACCTTTCAAACCGGAACACAATAACGCGAATGCTTTACTGTTTTCTGCAGAAATTGGTACAAAATTGGACGAACTTGGCGTGAGTTCTACTGCTCTAAAACTTCATACTCCTAAACTCGTACAATGCAATTAGAAAGGAGTCATTCCTGAGCCATTCACGGCAACGAGCTTCAAGTAAGACATATTATATTTACAGCAGTCTCCTGATCTTAATTATGAGCCGAGTCGCATATCTCAATATTATGTTTTCCTTAACGGCATTCATAGTTCAGGCTTGCGGAGACGTAAAATTAACCACAACATTTACCGCGAACTCATTTCCTAGTGGCTACAATTAAGGTTATTCACTGGTTCGATTCGATTAACACTTCCTGGGACTGTTCCAAAGATTAATAAATTCTGACTGAAACATTGACCACAAGCCTCTTCCGGTGGTTCGAAAATTTTCCTACCCGGTTACGATGCCCAGTTACGTACGCGGCCGAAAGGGTTTCCCCCAGTAGGTAACCGGTTCGATTCGATAACCAGTTTCCGGGGTAAATATTCCAATGATAGTACCATATAGGGACATACTTTGACTTTGAAACCTTGAACTGATAGTATTATGACGATTCAGGGACTTGTATACTATTGACTGGTCGCACAACTCAGTTGGGAGTTACTCTGCCTTCTGCCCTGTAGGTCGTGGGTTCGATTCCCACCCAAGACAAACATTTGTGTTAAGAACACAGATGTTTGTTCTGCATCTAGCGTTAACATGAATACAAAAAAAAAACTATAAGTATTATTTCAATTGTCTGGTATCTACAGCACAGGCTATGCTTAGCTTGCAGCTAGATGGCGCTGTGTGATATATCCACCAATATTATTGTACTATTATAATTAATTATAAGTAATACGTCTCCTACAACTATAAAAACGTAAACTATCGAGTCTCATGCCACGGAAGGTCTTAAACTTCTCCACAAAATTACTAATCTTTTCAGTCAGTATGCCTTGTTCAGGTAATGTTCCCATAACAACCGACCACTTACTTCATGGTGACGGGGTCAGCCTTCAGCTTGACTTTATCATTGCTGATGTACTGGATGTTCTTGGTGATGTCCTGGGTGTGCGCGCTGCGGTCGAGCCCCACCATAGCGACGGGCGCGCACGACAGGAGAGGACGGAACGACTGGAAATATATTACAGTTGCAATTTAGAATCAATGAAGTCAGATCCTACTAATATGTTAAAGTTTGCATGTATGGATGTTTGTTACTCTTTCACTCTCTGGTTGAATGGATTTGGATGAAATTTGGAATCAAGATAGCTTATATCCTGACTTAACACGTAGGCTACTTTGATCTCGGAAAAGTGCAGTGTTCCCGTGGGTTGACTTACTCACCGCGGGGCGCAGCTAGTAAATAAATAAATATTGGTGGACATTTCAAACAGCGCCATCTAGCCCCAAAGTAAATATACTTAGCATGGAATATATTAACATGTAATAAATTAAATAAATAAAAAAAAATATGGAAAAACTCCTAGCTGTTACTCAGAATGAATGGTAAAATAATTAAAGTTTAAGTAGCAAAAACGAATACAAAGTCTGGTACCAAATAAAGAACTGTGTGTATATTACAGTTTTCCTCAAACTCCGCGCAGTTGGCTATGTCGATAGTTAACCTAACCTAACCTTTTAAGAACAGTAGAACTCTCGCCAAGTTCGTCCGGGGAAGTACTGCCACCATGCCCATTTCTGCCGACAAGCAGTAACGCGTTCGCGTTACTGTGTTCCGGTTGGAAAGGTGTGGTTGCCGGCGAAATTACAGGCACATGAGACATTCCACCTACACGTCTCAGAGTTACGGGCGTATACGATGCGACTTGGGTCTTGTCGTACTTAGTAGGGGAGGACCCAAGCCGCATCGGTTGTTATTGGCTGAGGTTACCACTTAACACAAGGTGGCCGTCAGCCCGTTCCGTAACTGTATCAAAAATAAATGTAAAAACCTGCCTGCAACACGATGGGTTCCAGGTTCAATTTTGGTCGGGGCAAATTTTGTGTGGCAAGCATAACGTATAGTAATATATATTATTAAAATGTCTATTTACTTATTAAGTACACATACATTAAACAATTAACCAAAAACAAAATAACAAAGTGCTGTTCTTATATAGAACGCTGTCTTCTGCGCTGTAGATCGTATGTTCGATTCCCACCCAGGAAAAATATTTGTGTGATGAATATAGACCTTTGTTCTGCGTCTGGGTGTTAATTGTATGTATTAACAAAAAAAGTATATATGCATTCCTATCAGTTGTCTAGTTTCCATAGTACAAGCTATGCTTAGTTTGGAACTAGATGGCGATGTGTGAATTGTCCACCAATATTATATTATACTACTTTTTATTTACATTACACTTGCCTTTCCCTACCCAATTTCAGCTTCCTTGACACACATACCAAGTATCCTGTCTAAACAGTGGAAGGAATGCTAAAGGCTAGCACGGATGGTAACAGGTCTCGTGCAAAAACTAGTGTTACCACAGCGCGTACCGGACGCTCCGTCTAATAGAGTAGCTGATTGCATCAGCTGTGTGTCGTTACCTACTCTCATGTATGCTAGTGGTACCAGCACCCGATAAATGGGTATGGCCTTCGACTGTGCCATTAATAACTATTAATGGGCCAAGGGTAATTTTCCACACTGTTACCTAACACCATTATTATTATTATTAAACCGACTTCAGAAAAAGGAGGATATTCTCAATTCGTTTTTTTTTGTTACTTCAGTTATCCGTCATTTATGAACCCATTTCGAAAATTCTTTTTTTATTTGATAGGGTATTCTTTCAATTGGTCCCATACAAATGTCATCAAAATCGGTTCAGAAGTTTGGTTTTAAAATCAAAATAACTGGAAAAATATGTCATCCCTTTACTCATTTTCGTTCATTGGCGATGAAGTCAGTTATATCGTTATGCTGGGCAAAGTAGTTTTTTCTATTGTTTTATTTTGGGTTATTATGTCGTACTGACCATGGATATTTTGTCGTAGTTCGGTTGAAGGCTAAGTGAGATGACCAAGAGCAGACAGGAAAGACTAACAAAATATTTGGAAAGTATTAACTGGCATGCTGAATGTGGCTGGAGTGAGAAATATTCAATCATAGCTAAGAGGTACTTCGTAATGAGAGGATTGGAGGTAATATATAAGTAAGGAAAGTTAAAAAGGCATCACGTCCAGGATTGATTTGCCACAAAGAGAGAAAAGAGCGCAAGAAGCTCAGACGGTGCAAGTAATTTTTTTTGTGGATACTTCACATAGGCCCCCATCTAGCCCCAAAGTAAACTAATCATAGCTTGTATTATGGGAACCAGACAACTAATATAATACTTATAGAATTTTTAATACATACATACATATAATACTAAAAACACCCAGACCTAGAACAAACAGATATGTTCGTCACACAAATGTATGTCCTGGGTGGGAATCGAACCTACGACAGAAGGCAGGGTTACTACCAACTGAGCTACAAAGCCAGTCATAAAATTATTTTTTTCACCCAATATCTGTAGAATGACACTAAGAGGGACCATTGAGATTAAAGTGATCAATAAGTTCAAATGTAGATTCGCCAAGAGTACTGTAATAATATATATAACACGTACATAAAAGGACTGAATATGAGCCCTCAAGGTCATTTATCAGACCATATTAATTGTGCCGGCAACCAATATTGGCACGCGCTGTCATACATCACTTACTTTACTCACAGCTCAATTTAATTTGGTCACACGGAGAATATACATTGTCCATTTTACTATGACAATTCTTCTTTTACTCCACTATTAATGGACTGCGTCATGGGAAACATCATGGGAACTCGCGGACACATTCGAAGACGCTCATCGGGCAAAACGACTCACCACGAGGCTCCATTACTTAGTTTTTTATATTTAGTTTAAGATACGGATAAGTAATAAACACTCGACACGGCTAATAAAAAACCAAGTTCAATGTCATATCGAGAATCGAGTCAACGATCGCCCGACAACAGCCATGATATAATAATACCTTAGAGCGCGTTCCCACTATGTCGTGACGACAGATAATCAGGTAGTTTTAAGTGTCGTTGCTTATATATTTAAATGGAGGTATTCACAGGACGACACGATTAACTGTCGTCTACGATTTTTTTTACGGAGATTATCATGACAGTGGGAACGGCTAGGACGACATTCGTACAACGATAACAAAATCGTCACTACTGATGGCAAATCATGTGTCGTTGCTGCGACTATCTATCGTGGCCACGATAAAAATATTGTCTCGTCGTTTATACGTGTTTTTCTTTCCCCTCGCGCAAATAAAGAGTAATACATTATTAAAATTTCATATTCGTCCATTGTACTCAGGAGCATAAAGGCACTACTGATCTCCAAGAGAACGTATAGGCGACTATATATACTGGACAGCAAATAAACCGGGCCACCCGATACTTTGGAACTCTGATTCGATTTTCTCTAAAAGTATAATACTTACAACTATCTAAGTTACACCTACAGAAAGTGTGTTTCATGATGATTAAAATGACTATACATTTATTCTAAAGTACCATCAACTCACATTGTAATCAAGCAACAAACACAATGCTAACGATTTTCTCTGTTTTGACTTGAGTTCGCGATAAGCGTTATTTTTTTCTGCAATGAGGTTAGTTGGATATTTGCTATCAATTCTTTAGTTTTGCCCATCGTTTGCTCAGACGCGTGTATTTTTGCGACTTTTTTTGTCAATAATGGATACAACACCTGAGAAAACAGCTCAGGCTGTAGCACTACTTCAAGCAGGCTTTGCGCACCGTGAGGTCGCTCGAAGACTTCGAATTAGCAGATCTTCGGTGCAACGAGTTTAAAGACGGTACCTAGAGACTGGAGCATTCGATCGCCGTCCAGGTACGGGCAGACCTAGGGCTACATCAGCAGCAGATGATCGTTATATCAATCTTACTGTTCTGCGAAATCGCCGCCTTAACGCAGTTCAAGTCCAACAAAGTCTGCGTTACGAGCGCCATGTGGTTATAAGTTCAGATACCGTCAGAAGAAGACTTGCTGAACGGAACCTGACTCCAAAGAGAGCCGCAACAGGTCCAGCATTAACGGTAGCCCACCGTCTAGCACGACTTGAATTTACTCGAGAGCATACGGATTGGACGGTCGAGCAGTGGGGTAATGTACTCTTCACTGATGAGACCAGGATAAGTCTACATGGAAGTGATTGACTTCAGAGAGTATATCGTCGCCCTGGAGAACGTTATTCTCAGTGTTGCATCGAGCAAACTGTTGCTTATGTAGGAGGATCTGTAATGGTCTGGGGCGGCATCTCCTTAACCGCACATACAGCGTTAGTTTTCATCGAATCGACGGGCTGCACACGTGGACTGACTTCTCAGCGCTACATTACTGAAATCCTCGAAGACCATGTGGTACCTTACGCAGGATATATCGGGCAGGATATGCAGTTGATGCATGATAATGCACGGCCTCATATTGCTCATGTGGTGACCCAGTATCTACGCGACATCGGCATTCGTACGATGGACTGGCCAGCTCGAATCCCGGACTTGAATCCGATAGAACACTTATGGGGTGAGCTTAAACGTCGGTTTCGAGCCCGGGTACCAGCTCCATCAAGGCTTCCAGAGCTGCGAATCGCAATTGAAGAGGAGTGGAATGCAACTCTTCAAGATTTTATCGTCAGGCTCGTGAAGTCGATGAATTCGAGGATGCTGGTAGTTATCCGAGCAAGGGGAGGGAATACAAAATAATGATGAAAAACTCTTTTTTTTATTTTTGGCTTCAATATTTATTTTTAATTTATGATTACTAACGATTTCACCACTGAAAAACGACTCTGTTTTGTAAAATCTTTGATAATCACCTATTTAATTGATAATATAATGCCAATGATATTTCATTTTAATCATCATGAAATGCAGTTTCTGTAGGTGTAACTTAGATAGTTGTAAGTTTTATACTTTTTGAGAAAATGGAATCAGAGTTCCAAAGTAGCGAGTGGCCCGGTTTATTTGCTGTCCAGTGTAGTTGTAGCTAGCTACTGATGTGCAAACGATAAAGCGACTGTCGTGAAACGATAAAATGTCGTCGCGATCCAATGGGAGCAGCTAGAGACGATAGTCGTCCGACGATAGATTAACCGTTACGACATAGTGGGAACGCGCCCTTACGTTTATCTACCTAGTACCAGCGGGCGAAGTGCAAAAGTCCAGACTATGATATCGTCATGTCTGACATACATAGATATACTTTTTACTCAGTAGAGGCCTCGCAGCTCAGTTGGTTATTACCTCCGCCTTCTGAGCTGTAGCTCGTGGGTTCGATTCCCACTCAGGACAAACATTTGTGTGAGGAGCATTGATGTTTGTTCTGTGTCTGGGTGGTATGTATTTACAAAATAAGTTGTATATGTATTCTCTCAGTCATCTGGTTGCCATAATACAAGCTATGCTTAGTTTAGGGCTAGATGGCGATGTGTGAAATGTCCAACAATATTCATTATAAATAATTACACACATCACGGACATTTCACACATCGCCATTTATTATTGTGTCAAACAATTGACTGGCCTCATAGCTCAGTTGGTTAGTAACCCTACCTTCTGCGCTGTAGGTCGTGGGTTCGATCCCCACTCAGGACAAACATTTATGTGACATTTGTAACGTTGATGTTTGTTCTGTGTCTGGGTGCTAATATGTATTATATGTATCTATTTACAAAAGAAAAGTATATAAGTATTATATTAGTTGTCTGTTTCCCATGATACAAGCTATGCTTAGCTTACTTTGGGGCTAGATGGCGCTGTGTGAAATGTCCACCATTTTTATTTAATTGTTAGTTAGTAAGTGCTATAATAATATTAATGACTTTTTAGTTGACGACATGAAACTTTTGACTATTTAGTTATTATTTTTTGATCAATAAACGTAATATACTTAAATATAGCTTTAAATATTTGCCTAATTTTAAAGTAGGACATAATTGATATATATATACAGGGTTACAGGAAAAGTCGTGCTAGATCCGTTAAGGGCGTGGAGTACCCATCATTTCTGACTTATTTCACTATGAAACACCCTACCCTAAACTTAACCCTTTTCGAGATATTCGACTTTTAATTTTTTATTGAATAATGCCGATTTTTAGGCTACGAAATTTATTTTTGTTTATTTTGTGTATCTTATTATTATTATTATTGCATTTTTACATGTGTAATAAGATGCTTTAGGACATCAATCATTAAAATAGTGCATAAGTTAATTGAATAGACCGTAGTAGACAAGTGAAAGTAAAAAAATAAAAAATATATTAGCAAGCTTATTTTTCTCTAAGGGATATCTAAAAAAAATATTATGACACTTGTTCGGCAGATATTTTTTAAAATATCTACGTTTCATCAGCTATCTAACGAGGTATAATAATCTAGGGTTTTATTCAAATGCATTGGAAAAAAATTAGTTTCATAGGCGACAGTGGAGAAGAAAATTTATACTTAGCCCTAAAAAGTAAAATAAAACATTAGGTATGCATGAAATGTCATTTATTAAAGGTTTTCACACAACTTTTTCTTATTCTACAGTTCATGTTCAACATGGCCGCCTCTATTTCTGAAACATTGTCGCATCCTTCTACGGAGACCAGTCTTCACTACTCCAGTGGTCAACGTGGTCCTCATTTTATTTGCTGCATCCACAATCCTTTCTCTTAAGTCTTCCACAGACAAAACTGGATTCGGCTCGCTGTACACAAGACTTTTCATGCACCCCCATACATGAAAATCCATGGGAGTTAGGTCCGGACTTCTTGCTGGCCATGGCAACGGCCCACCTCGTCCTATCCATTTGTTTGGATAATTTGTGTCCAGCCAGTCTCTGACACTTCTCCTGAAATGGGCAGGGCAGCCATCGTGTTGGAACCACATGTCCCTGATCAGGTTGAGTGGCAGATCATCCAGCAAATCACTCAAGTCTGCTCTCAGGAAATTTTCGTAGCTTTCCCCATTTAGATTATCCGGGAGAAAGTAAGGTCCAATCAAATGATTAGAGATAATGCCCATCCACACATTCACGCTGAATCTTCGTTGGGACCCTTTCACTCTTTTCTTATTGGGATTCCTTAGTTCTTTTGGGGCCCAGTAATGGACGTTGTGATAGTTGGTTATGCCATCTTTATCAAATTTGGACTCATCCGTCCACAAGATATTTCTTAGAAAATCTGGGTCTTTCTCTACTTTTTTCCACGAAATGTAATACAAACCCTAGATTGTTAGACCTCGTTAGATAGCTGATGAAACGTAGATATTTTAAAAAATATCTGCCGAACAAGTGTCATAATATTTTTTTTAGATATCCCTTAGAGAAAAATAAGCTTGCTAATATATTTTTTATTTTTTTACTTTCACTTGTCTACTACGGTCTATTCAATTAACTTATGCACTATTTTAATGATTGATGTCCTAAAGCATCTTATTACACATGTAAAAATGCAATAATAATAATAATAAGATACACAAAATAAACAAAAATAAATTTCGTAGCCTAAAAATCGGCATTATTCAATAAAAAATTAAAAGTCGAATATCTCGAAAAGGGTTAAGTTTAGGGTAGGGTGTTTCATAGTGAAATAAGTCAGAAATGATGGGTACTCCACGCCCTTAACGGATCTAGCACGACTTTTCCTGTAACCCTGTATATATATTTAAGATCTACTGTAACCTATATTATTGACGCAAATAAATTAATCTTTATCTTTATCTTTAATCTCTTTATCTAACGAACACCGTAACTACACAATTACATCATTAATCTAAAATAATTCAGTTCTAAATAACAATAACAAATTAATATTGCAGACAACTTACAGTCTATCTTAATTATAAAAGTCTCGAACCAATGGTGCAGAATAAAAACAGATATACACAATTACAAATTACTAATTAAAACGTCTATTTCACATTATGTTGCTGCACCGGCATCTGTCCAAACAGAGTAATTTAAATTGATCTGACCGTTTGTCTGTCGTATCCCGAGAACAGCAGGATCAACTCACCACCAGCCATCTTAGGACCAGTCTCCGAAACACTCGTGAAATTAAATCGAAAATTTTATTTATTGTTGTACTGATAATCCTGCCACCATGCCCATTTCTGCCGCCAAGCAGTAACGCGTTCGCGTTACTGTGTTCCGGTTTGAAAGGTGTGGTTGCCGGTAAAATTACAGGCACAAGAGACATTCCACCTACACGTCTCAGAGTTACGGGCGCATACGATGCGACTTGGATCTTGTCGTACCTAGTAAGGGAGGACCCAAGCCGCATCGCTTGTTATGGGCTGAGGTTACCACTTAACACCAGGTGGGCCGTCGGCTCGTTCCGTAACTATATCACATAAAAAATAAAATAAAAAAAAGCTTAGGGACAGTCTCCGAAACACTCGTGAAATTAAAGGTACTGTACTGTAATGTACTGACAATCTGGCAAGCTACGGTCGAGTTTTCATAGAAAGGGAAGAGAAAGCTAGAGATCATCCATTTTTAAAGACAATCTACTTTTACATTAAAGGACAGATTGTCAAATACCAAGGGCTGCTACCCTGCATCAGCTAGCGTGGAAAACATCCAGAGGAAATCGTCATTCGTCAACTGGTCTCGCAGCCAAGTTGGTTAGTAACTTTACCTTCTGAGCCGAGTAGGTCTAGGGTCCGATTCCCACTCAGGACAAACATTTGTGTGAGGAGCATTCATGTTTGTTCTGTCTGGGTGTTAATATGTATTTACAAAAATAAAGTATATATGTATTCTATCAGCCACCTGGCTCCCATAACTATGCTTAGTTTGGGGCTAGATGGCGATGTGTGAAATGTCCACCAATATTTATTTATTCTAGAGGCAAAAATTCGAAGGCATGGAACAGTTTAGCCAAGCCAATCTACGCTTGCTGATCGCGAGCATGCCTGTATCCCTGTACGGGTAAATACTTGAAGAGATGAACTTTTGGCCCGTGCGGTAAACTAACCTCGATGATTGTCTCGCTGGTCAAATCACTATGTCATCATAATCAGGTATATTATGTGAAAGGATGTAATTGTCCAAGGACACGTTGGAAATCAGATGTCTGTGATAAGTATTACTACATAGTATAAAACAAAGTCGCTTCCCGCTGTCTGTCTGTCCCTATGTATGCTTAGATCTTTAAAACAACGCAACGGATTTTGATGCGGTATTTTTTTATAGATAGAGTGATTCAAGAGGAAGGTTTATATGTATAATACATGCATAATATAGTAGAGAAACACTGATTTTAGAGGTTTCTAATGTGATGTCATAAATAAACACTTTGCGCTTACATTGCAAGCGCTGGCTGAACCCTACGAGATAGATCAAAATAATTTACTACAGTAGTACACCTTAAAAAGGTCTACAAAAAAGTCCTGGATGGTATAAGTCTATCTCTTAGGGATAACCCATAATAAACATTTTTTATCCTTTATTTTTTACGAGAAATAATGGCTTATTAAGAAGCGTTTTTAAGCAATACAGCATCAGCATTGCACCCGTGCGAAGCCGGGGCGGGTCGCTAGTGATATATATTCTGGTCATCACAGTGTGATGCATCAGATTAGATGGTATCACAAAATGATACACAGACAACAGCATTCATATCATAATAAGATAATTCGATAGATAGATAGGTAATGCTTTGACTGGCCTCACAGCTTAGTTGGTAGTAACCCTGCCTTCTGCGCTGTAGGTCGTGGGTTCGATTCCCACCCAGTGCAAACATTTTTTTAACACGATGAACATAGATTATTGTTCTGGGTGTTGCTACATATTATAATGTGTTTTAAAAAAAGTATATAAGATTTATATCAGTTGTCTGATTTCCATGACATAAGCTATGCTTAGCTTACTTTGGACCTAGATGGCTGATGGCGCTGAGTGAAATGTCCACTCTTCTTCTTCTTCGAGTCACTGGTTCTCTCGAACCAGTGTGGTGAAAGGATTGTAAGTGCACCTCAAAGAGGCTCCACTAATGTCCACTAAATGTCCACTAATATTTACTTATTCATTGTACACTAAATATAATTAAATATTATGGATTATTCTTGAATACGCGGTTACAATAGCTAGTCTTAAGTAGTCGCTAGTAAGCGATTTCATCTGTGAAAATGATAGAGGGTATTAAGATGGATCAGTAAATAAATAAACAATGATTAATTGTTCATTCGGTATTAAAGTATTCAGGAAAAGGTACCTAGCGCTTAGTAAAATCTAATCCATTCCCGTTATACATGATAATACATTTATAATTTAATCTGAAGAAATGTAACGATTAATTGTTTTGTCACAGGGTCAATCAATAGGGTCATCAATAGGGTCCTTATGTTTCATCGATATATACTTCCCACAAAAAGAGTATTAGACAAAAGTTGTATTGCAATAAGTCCCGTACATAATATAGTTGAGACTCTAATGTTTTTTTTTTTATGTTATGTAGTTACGGAACGAGCCGACGGCCCACCTGGTGGTAATCGACCGATGCGACTTGGGTCCTCCCCTACTAGGTACGACAATACCCAAGTCGCACCGTATGCGCCCAAAACTATGAGACGTGTAGGTGGAATGTCTCATGTGCCTGTAATTTCACCGGCAACCACACCTTTCAAACGGGAACACAGTAACGTGAACGCGTTACTGCTTGGCAGCAGAAATGGACATGGTGGCAGTACTTCCCCGGACGAACTTGGCGAGTTCTACTGCTCTTGATGTTTTACGCATTTGTATTTAATTCGTCATTTAAATGTAATTCATAATTAATTAGTATAAACTGTTTAGAATACTCATATGTTGCATTGCACGTACCTAGGATTAGTAACAATGTAGCTGTAGGTAATATGTAAGGTGTTAGACGATATGAGTAGTCATTATATCTATACAAATAAATAAAATTGGAGTGTCTGTTTGTAATATTAAAATAACCGCTTTTTACTAAGTGCATATGGATGTATACACGGTACATATACCAAAACAACATTTTTTTCAATTTTTGTCTGTCTGTTTGTTCCAGTTAATCTATGAAATGGCTGGACCGATTGTGACGGGACTTTCACTGGCAGATAGCTGATGTAACAAGGAGTAACTTAGGCTACTTTTCCGAGGGGTAAAATAGGGGTGCGAGATAAAACTGAATTTCACGCGGACGAAGTCGCGGGCAATCGACCGACAACCGGAATTTTTATTAATATTTAATTTATTATTTCTTTATGTTTATTATTGTTTGCGTATAGTCTAGAATTGTAATAAGTTATTGCAAATAAATGTTATTTTCTTCTTTTCTAAATTTCACATTGACGCGAGCGAAGCCGCGGGCAAAAGGTAGCTGCTAATTAGTGAGGAAGCTTTAGATAAGCCGATATATTTCTGTACATCGATGACCTTCATTTGACAGCAAAAGTTATCACACACATATTTATAAGTGGTCTTTTGCGAAACGGTAACCTAATGGTATCATAATAAAACCAACTGAGTATTATGCAAGGATCAATGAAGATATGCTGATAAAGTATACATTCGCACTTTATGCATTCATAGATCAGTAATAGTACGGCTAATGTGGTGTGCTGGTTTGGAAGATATGGTTGCCGGTGAAATTATTCCACCTTAACATCTTAAGAGTTACCGATGCGACTTAGGTCTTGTTCTACCCAAGTCATACTGCTGTCATGGGCAGAGGTAGCCGCTTAACACAAGGTGGGCCGTCAGCTCGTTCAGTAACTTCATGTGAAAGTGGTTTCCATGCAATGTAAAGTGGCTCAGGTCCTATAAATGCAAAATATATCTTTGTAATAAATGTATTTCTAAACGTAAGTAAACTGCGACGGAATGACAACATTGACTATCGCTGTAGAGACGACGGTCTCTATAGAGACAGCGGCTGTGATTACTGCCGGGCAATTTACAGGCTTCATTCTATTGGCCTGAATCCAGGATTGTCTGTAGGCGTCTCCTATATATAAATGCTTGAATGAATAACTGAGATGCAATTTTTTTTTATGTGATAGTTTTACGGGCTTTTTTATAATATCAACTAACTTTGACTCTTTATTAAAAACATATTGTACTACCCTAGTCAGGTAACATCGAAAGATGGCTCATTTAGTTTAAGATTTCAAAATGGTACAACACTTTACTGTCCATAGCAATTATTGCCAATATTTTTTGCAAAAAAAAACATCATATTATGACCTTATAAATATTACGTCTTCAATACCTGTCTTCGCTTACAGATTAGGAGAAATTGTTATATTTGTATTAATGTTTTTCCCGAAACTGGTATGACCCCCCTCTCGCCCCGTGCCCGCTTGACGTTGAGTTTTGGGACACCATGTATTATATCATTTATTACATAATATACGTTTCTTAGGACTTACGTATTTGCCTGTGCTCCTCATGCCAGCCTTTCCCTGGTTAGCCAGCGACAGCACATTTCGAAACACACCCATTTTCGTAAATTACCTGAAAAAAATGTACTCAGTTCAGTAAATTCATTACCTGTTATTAACTACTTTTTTCAGCGCGCGGGGAAGTTTTTGATGTGATAAAGTTATGGAACGAGCAGATGGCCCACCTGGTGTTAAGAGGTAACCTCTACCCATAAAAAGCGATACGAATCGGGTCCTCCCCTACATAGGAAGGACAAGACTCAAGTCGCATCGTATGCGCCCGTAACCCTGATACGTGAAGGACTGTCTCATGTGCCTGTAATTTCACCTGCAACCTTTCAAACCGGAACCAACAACCAACAGTACCAACAGTAACGCGAATGCATCACTGCTTGGCGGTAGAAATGGGTATGGTGGCAGTATTTTGCCGGACGAAGGCATAAGTTGTAGTTCTACTGAAGTCTGTGTACTCAATTATCTGTGTCAGGTAGTTTTACAGACGACAAAACCAAGAATGACCTATATGCACGTTTCATAGATAAATTGTTTTGAAGTTTATTCACCTCAAAAAGCAAGAGGTATATAAACTCACAGTATGTAAATTTTAATTTCTAATTCTTTGTTTACTAATGAGTGTAAATACGTCGCTTTGGTGTAAGTTCTGACATTATGAACTCTGATCCAATTAGAGAATGAATGCAATCTAATTTCATCAATATTTTAAGTAATGGATGGTCCATTACTTAAAATATTGATATGGGAGTGGATACTTATAATAAGGGAGTGGATTTTCCTATTTTTTGTAATAAATTAGTCAAACACTACCGGTGGCGAATCTTTTGTGTATTATCATAAGATGATGAAAATATTAATCACTCGGAAGAAGCTAGAATAATTAAGTATTATGCCTAGTTCCTATACGTAGATTCATATCTGGATCTCAAGCTAAACTTGTTATAAGCTTGTGTTTTGAGATTCAGTGCGAATTTTACTCAGAAGAAGCTGTTTATCATGACATCCTTGTTTGATCCCACAAATGTAAACCCGACATGACAACGAGATTTAATCAAAGTTTTTAAAACAGGGCTGTAAGTGCACAGGACTGAATCCACTAAGCCGTTGGTGGATCTGTGCAGGGTTCAAGGTTCAATGTTATAAATTCTTAACAATATATTACGATGAACATGTGACATGACAAGAGATACAAGATTTGAATGCCGTGGATGATGGAAAAACAAGCTAAAATTATTGAAGTTCAAAATTAAGCTAAAACCTAGCACATAACAAATTACACTAATATTATGAATAGGAAAGTTTGTTATGTTTGTTGGTCTTTTAAGGAAAAACTTCTAAACCGTTTAAAAATAGGTAAAGAAAGAAAGAAAGCTACTTTTTGTCCTGATGTCAAGCTGCAAGCAGTAGCTGTAAATGAATATAAACTTTTTGTCCACTATAATTTGCACTCAGCTGGTCAAATTTGAAAATAATTTTAATTATATTATTGAATTAATTAGTAGCAAGTAATGGTAGTTATAACTTTTGCATGACGGTCACCATCATGTTAACTATCAATAGTTGTGTTCAACTTATTACTTAAATGACTAATAACTTAAATATAGAAAATATTGACCTCAAACCAACAGGGAAATTATCTAACATGATTAACATCCTGCCAAACTGTGTGTCTTTCTTATTTGTACACTTTACTACTGTGTTTGTACAAGACTATTTAAAATGTAACATTACAATTCTGTATGGAATTTCTCACTCTGAGTGAAATAATTATTGTTATATTGAACTATGTAAATTATATTTATTCCATAAATCACTGTGGTAATTAAGACTCAACTGAATATTACAATCAGTCAGTGGCAGTAAATATTACATTTGTAATAACTTCACAATGAAATTAGTTAATTTTTTAAGAGATATTTAAGTACTCCAAACAATTGAATTTTATTTGCATTTTTACCAAACTTATAATATAGAACATAGTCAATGTTAATTTTTTCTATTTTATTTTTGGTGGAAACTAGAAATTCATGAAATTCAAAATGAAAGAAAAATTTGAATAAATAATTACTTAATTATTATAAATAAATACTGGTGGCTGTTGGCACAAAACTTGTGAAAAATAGAAGGATGTTCCACTTTAAAAACCTAATTAAGTAGGTACTTAGTACTTACCACACTTAAATCGCCCTGCAGAATTAGGTAGGAACCTATTTAGTTCACGAAATCATTCATGTACAATAAAGTATATATTTATAGAGCAGTGTGCAAAATTAAATACTAAGAGAAATTACGTGGAAAGAGTTAAGGGAAAAATGTACAACCCAAAGGTTGTCTGATTAATTAAATATTCATAAACTGTGCGGTACTAAGTGCACCGCTTCGCCACATTCATGCGCTAATAGGGAACCGACTCCGCGGAGATTTTCTAATAATGCTAAGCATGAATATTTTTATTCTGCTAATAAATACATTACAGACTTACCGGTAAATTCTCTTAGTGATCACAAGGCTGTTGTGAGCAACTATAATACATACACGCACTATACAAAAACTAAAGATAGGTAAAACTGACAACGGAAACCAAAATATTAACCGAAGAGAAGACACCACGAACCAGCCGCGTGATAACTATACTAGGCTATTCGTTCAAAAACCAAACTGCACAAAATCGGAGATTAAACTTAATGTTTTGAATTCTTGAATCTGCCGATGGAGAACGTTAAGTGTATGGGTTTTCCAATTTCGGGAAATATTATGGAATATCGGATTGATTAATAATGATTTTCTGTTAATTTTGGAACGAAACTCATCTAATCAACGTCGCGCTGGATCAGCTGTGACTGTCGTCACGTCTTACGTCTTTCACTGTCAGTTACAGCTGTCACAATGTCACATACCTTACGTTATAAACAATACATGTGTGATTTTAAGGTTATTTTGTTTATTTTTTGTTTTGTACAATAATCCAGTATCTTATAGTTTACATATAGTTAATCACAGCACGGACTATGGATGAGAATGAAGGAAAGGAATTCCAGGAATTAGGAGTCAAAACATGGCTAATCAAACAACTATTTACACTTGGTTGGTATAGTTTTATTCCTCACTTTAATGGATTGCCACTTATCCTTGTATTAAATATTAAAATATGTTATGCAATGCATTAAGACATTTAGCAGGTGGAATTATTGTAAATAATTAATTCATAGTTTCTTCAGCTCCAACTTCAGACAAACCAACCACTAAGGACAGTTATGATTTTTACAGGCATTAGAAAGCCTACACCCATTCAGAAAGGCTGTATAGGCTGTATCTTAGCTGGGGAGGACTGTATTGGCGCAGCGAAGACTGGTTCGGGCAAAACATTTGCATTTGCATTGCCTATACTGCAACACTTGGCTGAGGATCCCTATGGCATTTTTGCTTTAGTTCTTACACCTACACATGAACTGGCTTATCAGGTAAATAATGTATTTCACATACATACAATCAAGCCTGTTTCCTTGAGGCATATGCTAGGGTACCTACTTGGACCTGGTCTTTATCAAAAACATTACTGATTCAGTCCTCCTTTTTACATACCTACTCCTTATAACAAATAGGATAGTTTATCTTATTGCATACTGTGACACCCTCTAATTGTGGGTTTAGTCTATTAGAAAAATTCTAGTATTGTTTTCATAATACATTGCTAATATAATGGACTTCGATGTGATAAAAGAATATTCAACAAAAATTCCTGCGGATTGTTTATTTCAGATAGCAGACCAGTTCAGCATTCTTGGACAGCCCCTTAAGCTCAGAGTGTGCATTGTTACTGGGGGCTCCGACCAGCTGGAGGAGTCACTGAAGCTGGCAAAAAGACCTCACATTGTGGTTGCCATGCCGGGCCGGCTCGCCGACCATATCACTGGCTGTGACACATTCACCTTGAAGAAGATAAAATATCTTGTGTTAGATGAAGCTGACAGGTACAACAAATAATCTCAATATGTAAATAATAATATGATATAATATATAATATGAGTTCTTTTTTCTGCTGTATGCTGCTATTATTGTATTGCTTGTACTGTGGGAACCAGATGACTGATAGAATACTTATATACTTTTGTGTAATTACATAAAATATATATTAACACCCAGATACAGAACAGACATCCTAGTCTTTGTCTTGGGTGGGAATAGAACCCGCCACCTAAGACAGGGTTACCAACTGAGCTGTGAGGTCAAATAAAAATATTGTGCAACAGCACAAAGATACAAGACCCGGCTAAGATTTCTCATTTAATTGTTATCTACTGAAATGACAAGCTAATAGTTCTTGCGCAACTATTATTTTTCAGGTTATTTAGTGAATCATTCCAAGGTGATCTGGAGACAATATTCAACGCCCTGCCTGCCAGCCGACAGAACTTACTGTTCTCAGCCACAATCACAGATGACGTCAAAGAGTCTAAGCTTATCCCATTGAATAAAGATGTAAGTGCTCTCTTAAGAAATCCAAATTTTTATTGGTCAATGACAGTGCTGAATGCAAACAACTCATTAGCTGAATATAAGTTAAATATAATTAAGTAATTTATGCGCATCAGCGTCTGTACCACTGCACCAACAGGTTCTATTGTCTAAAGTAATTCAACCACTGTTCACGCAGAAACTGAAAGTGTGGACAGAGACCGACTCGCAGCTGACAGTGTCCACCCTGGAGCAGCATTATGCGGTGTGTCCGGCGTACGCCCGCGACGTGTACCTCGTGCAGGCTCTGAGGAAGTACAGGGAGACCAAGCCCAGCTCGCATGTCATCGTCTTCACCGACACCAAGAAGTAAGATTTTTGTAATATATAAACATTTTTTTTAACATAAGCATAAAGCATAAAGTACACCTTAAAGAGGCTACTTTCTTGCACTAAATGTAATATAGATTTATTTCAATTGTTAAAAGGATCACACTCGCGAAAAAAAAAGGAGTCCCTCCTTTAGGGGTTTCGTCAGTTCTTAAGCATGGAGGGTTGGATAACATTTGATCAAGTATAAAACTTAGCGACGCGTGACCTTATATTTGAATATTACTTATTTCATTTTCTAGTTAACATCCCCGTCTCGGGACGCAACGCAGTGCGACTTGAGTCATCTCGTTCTATGGTGGAGAGGGCTTGAGTCGTATTGATGTTGTCCGTGAGCGGTTACCACTTAACATCAGGTGGGACGTCGGCTCGTTCAGCCACCCAAAGTACATGTAAAGTGTGTGTGTGTGTACAGGGAGTGTCAAGTGATATCGATGTTGCTGAACGCTATCAGCATGGAGAACGTGTGCCTGCACGGGTACATGCGTCAGCGCGAGCGCGCCGCCGCCCTCGCGCTGTTCCGCTCCAACGTACGGTGCACGCTGGTCGCGACGGACGTAGCGGCGCGCGGACTCGACATACCCACCGTCGATCTGATAGTCAACCACCGTCTGCCGCGAGACCCCACCGAGTATATACACAGGCGAGTGCACCACACCACAGATAACCAAAGCTGTGTATACACCGAGCCCACAGCACGTACAATAATATTGGCGGACAATTCACACAGCGCCATCTAGCCCAATACTAAGCATAGTTTGTAATATGGGAACTAGACAACTGATAGAATACACATATACTACTTTTTGTTGTGATTATATACATATTAACACCCAGGCACAGAACAAACACATTAACCGGTTGAGAGCCGTCCGTGCCCGTGTAAACGCTGTCAAGGCCATCTGCGGCCAACAGCAATATAGTCCAGTCATAAAAAAATAAACACATGTTTGTCCTGGGTGGGGATCGAACCCACGACATACAGCACCGAAGGCAGAGTTACTACCAACTGAACTGTGAGGCCTGTGAGGATGTATGAAAAAATATTATCACATTGCCTAAACGTTTTGGGCATTCTACAGATAACCTGATTACACGGAATGCCTAACATTTATATATATTACAAAAAATAACCGTTGTTTGTATGTCAGGGTGGGAAGGACGGCGCGAGCTGGCCGCAGCGGGATGGCGCTGTCCCTCATCACGCCGTACGACATCCTTAGGCTGGGGGAGATAGAAGACAAGATCGGCACCAAGCTCACAGAGTACAAAATTGATGGTAAGCTTCTGTACGAGCCCATAGCCCGTACAATAGAGAAATTAATAATAATAATCTTTATTGTTTTACTGTCAATGTCAAATTTAAAATCAATGTCAAATGTCAAATTTACAATCAATTGTTTTGAAGCCTTTGGCTCCCGAACTAGTTAATTAATTAAAATATATTAAAATTAATAATTAAATTATTTCGGAAGCCATCATCCAAAGTAGATTTCAGATTTAATCTATTTACATCTACAATCTATTTTGATACTTAAAAATTTTACAACATAAAAGTGCGTGCAGCATCGTACACGTATACGTCCCTCTCGTGCTCCACTTTCATTGCGTCGGAATATAAAGCTCTCTTTCTGTTACTCTGTACGTCATATCTTTCGTCTCTGTCATGTAACGAAATGTGCCTAAACCTGACGCGTCCTTAAAATGTTACCGTCAATTCTCATTCATTTATCGATTATCGAATCACCGCTGAGGAAGTTTCACTTTCAAAATAATAACTTAAACTACCCATAAACAGTTTCAATACCAATTCATTATCTGATTAAATCAAAATTAAAAGAGATAAACAAAAGTCAATAATAAATGGAAATTGAACCAAAAATATACTCGTCCCGTCACTTATTCACATAAGACTAGGAAGGTTTCAATTATTCGGCTGAACTAAGTAATTCGTATATACATACATAGTTGTTCTGGTTTCTCTCAGACGACGAAGCGGTGAAAGTGTTCACGACTGTGAGCGTGACGCGGCGGGAACAGGAGGCCCAGCTCGACAACGAAGAGTTCGACCAGCGGAAGAAGAACTACCGCGTCAAGAGGTGGCTGCAAGCCGGAGTCGACCCTGACCTCATGGAGGAAGGGTCAGTATCACATGACACGACCACTATTACCTAGTTTCGCAGCGCCATCTAGCCCCAACTTAAGCATACTATGGGTATCAAATGACTGATAGAATACTTGTACTTTTTTTTATACAGCGCCATCTAGCCCCAACTTAAGCATACTATGGGTACCATATGACTGATAGAATACTTGTACTTTTTTTCATACAGCGCCATCTAGCCCCAACTTAAGCATACTATGGGTACCATATGACTGATAGAATACTTGTACTTTTTTTCATACAGCGCCATCTAGCCCCAACTTAAGCATACTATGGGTACCAGATGACTGATAGAATACTTGTACTTTTTTCACACAGCGCCATCTAGCCCCAACTTAAGCATACTATGGGTATCAGATGACTGATAGAATACTTGTACTTTTTTTATACAGCGCCATCTAGCCCCAACTTAAGCATACTATGGGTATCAGATGACTGATAGAATACTTGTACTTTTTTTATACAGCGCCATCTAGCCCCAACTTAAGCATACTATGGGTATCAGATGACTGATAGAATACTTGTACTTTTTTCACACAGCGCCATCTAGCCCCAACTTAAGCATACTATGGGTACCAGATGACGGATAGAATACTTAGACTTTCTTAAATACACATTAACACCCAGACACAAAACAAACATCTATGTTAGTCACACTAATGTTTGTCCTGGGTGGGAATCGAATCCACGACGTACAGAAGGCAGAGTTACTACCAACTGAGCTGTAGCTAGTCAATAGTATAGGTCCCTTCGGGCTTGGTAGCTCAGCCTCGGTACTGCGGAATATGCAAAGGTAAGTTCCACCGACCAGTGCCGCCCGCCAATTTTTTTTTTTTTTTTCCATAGACATAATAGTTGAGTACAATTTTCTCTTTTGCTCAAAGTTTCAATAATAACTACTTGTTAGTTGTAGAGCGAGCTGGTTTCCGCAACGGGGCCACTAGTGGACGGACCCTTTTTGCGAATACTATTATTAAAAAAATTGTCGAGTTCCATCGATTAAATTAACTTTATAACTTCCAGCTTCGAAGAAATGCGCCGGAAGCGGATAAAAGCGGCTAAAAAGGCGAAACTTGCCAAAATCAAGGAGATACAAGCGCAGATCAAGAAGGACGAACCCCAAGAGCGGCTGCAAGAAGATAAGGACATCGACGCCTCCATCAAGAACAACCTGAGGAAGGTCAACAAGAGTCTCATGAAAAAGGATGACCGGTTTAAGAATTTCATCGGAAAAATTTCCACAATTAAAAGGAAGGCGGACAGTGCTAAAGTTAGAGAAGGAAAGGCAAAGGATAATATAAAAAAGAAAAAGAAAATAGTGAAGAGTTCGTAATACATTCTTAAGTTTACTTTGTTTTGATTCGCTTTAAGAGGAAAGTCTGTTTGTGATAACGAAGAAGAAGAAAAGAAGAAAAATTGTTTATTTTCTACAAACTGTACACAACATCGATTACATACTTATATAACTAGGAGAAATTAAATAACTACGCGGACCGCTGCCGTGCACATTGGTTGCAAAAAAAGCTCAGTGCTCAGCATATGCTGAGGACACAAGATCCACAGCGCTGATTTTCAGCACAGGCTTAAGTGAAATCACGGCAATTGAAGAGGTAATATAATTAAGGATGTAAGGAATATAACGAACATAAACTTATATGTCGACGTACCGAGATTCCGATATCAGACCATAACATTAGGATGTCCCTAATATTAACAGCAGTGAGGACAGAGACTGCGATACATTTGGAACTGTTTAAGTTAACGTTTGGTTAATTTTCAGTTATTTATTATTTGAACAAAACTACAAATGTGTAATCATAATAATTCATTTAATACATTGTAAAATTACAAATAAATACAACAATATTACAAGCAAACAGCGATGGCAAATCATTTGGCACCGACACCAGCCCAATAAGCCGAGGAATGCTTCATCTCTCCAATACATACTTAACATAATTCATTGTAAAATAACAATAAACACATTATTTTATTGCGGGATGAATAATAACAGTTTTGAAATGAGATATTCCATACGAGAGAGTGAGAAAATGCACTTTTTTCTAATAGTCTTAGAAATGTGATATTGTCAGTGAAATATTTTTATTATTAAAATATACTAAATGGATTTACCTAATGTAGTCACATTAAAGGTGCACCCAATCCGTAATTAAAATTTAATATTTTTTACACTAGTAGCAATAGCGGAGATAATAGATAGCAATTTGTGATTTACTCAGCGCCAAGTGATGCGGAATTAGTATGCACACATCGAAAAAAATATTCTAATTCCACGTATGTAGTATTTAAATTATGAATATTTCTATTACTATAATAAACAATAAAAATATATATATTGAAATAACTTTAAGTTACTGTACATATAACTGCTACAGTTAACTTACGATAAAAAATACATAAGAGTTTTTAATTGCGAGTGAAGTTTTTTTTTGTTTAGCTAAATATAAAAAATCAGTTATGGAAAAGAAACATGTAGATCCTCTTTTCGTGTGAACATACTCATTCCGAAACACACAGTATAAATAAATCATAATTTATTGTGTGTCGCATTCACTAAATCTAAGCTAAATATTCATACTATTATCTTGTTTGACTTGACTGTCTTGTACACTTTAACTGAATCAGGGGCAAAAGTGGCTATTCTTTTGGCAACACTAAAACAGGGCAGTTCGTTCACAGGCAGCAGTACTTGTGCCAAGTTCATCCGGGAGCTAATTTTGCCGCCAAGTAGTATACGCATTACTGTTTCCAATTTGAAAGGTGGTTGCCGGTGAGATTACAGGCACGTGAGACAGACATACCACCTAAGTTACGGGCGCATTACCATACGACGCAGTCTTCCCATACCTAAGTAGGGGAGGACCCAAGAAGTCGTTTTGGTTATGGTCATTGGTACAGTTTAATATCAGGGCCATCATGAGCATTGCGTAATTCATCAGTGACTGTCCATCATAACTGAAAATCAAGATAAATCAAAAAAATATATGGTAAGTGTATATATACGAACTCATCTCATTCACCAAGAAGAGAAAAATGGAAAAATGAGAACCAAAAATATGGTTTACTGGTTGCTGGACTAAATTGGAACGAAGCAGCACAGTTTACAATATGTTGCCATATGAAATAAATTTGAGCAAAAAATAAAAGTAAATAATAGTAATTTTGTGAACAAAAATTTAAGCACCGTTTGTTATAATTCAAAATAAGATTAATGATTTGTGATTATTGAGAAGTACAGATAAACTACACAATTTTACATATAATTATTCTATGTGATATTGATTACATATAATCGAATAAAATATTTAATAAATATGAAAACACATTGTAATGATGTGATAATTAATATTAAATGTATATAATGCTATACATGTATGTATGTATTTGTATGATTGTCTCATCCATACATTGGAAGATCACTATAGCAACTTTATTGTCACAAAATCCAAACATTTTTTGTTAAATAAAGGTGCTTTAGTATCCTAAGTAATACGGGATTCAAACAATCGTTCGTATTGGAACCCAGCAGTAAATACATAATTTTGTATAATAATACATAATGACCATTTTTAATTAACTTATTTCACATTAACTTAGACAAATCTCATAAAATCAAGGGATCCTATCATTGGACCCTTAAGGAAAACTGGTTCCAAACGAAATAAACCCAAAATAACTTCCAATCCAACAGCGAAAACTGCTTTAAATTTGTCAACTAAATGAGCGCTAATACTTCGTTGCACAAACGAGTTAATTTAATAGTAATTAGCAAAATGAATCGCGCGATACTTTTGAAATATATACAATCACTTATTTAGACATTATTGATGATATATTATATTATTTGATATATATATTAAGAAAATTGAAGTCTTAGAATAATATTTCATACAAATTTGCGTTAAAACCTAAAGAGTCTAGTAGAATACAAGCTTAGGCTTTCTCGTAAGCTTAATGGTAACCCATTCATTATACGTTACCTTGAGTGTACTAAATTTACTCTACTGCTACCGATCGCCACTCGCTCTCTCCGACCAGACTGGTCAGACTGGTGGTGGAAGGATTATAGTGAGTCTCAAAGAGGCTCCTTTCTAGCGCTAGATGCTAGTCTTTGAATTTTTTGATTCTAGGACATGTTTTCATCACGATGTTTTCGTTCACCGTTTTGGGAACGTGGTGTTGCACAAGTAAAGTTTTCAAGTGAAGAAACTCATTGGTGCGGGCTAGGATTTGAACCAACGACCTCCAAGAACCAACGATTAAAACTCAGAGTTTGTACCACTGCCCCATAACGGTCTACAAATTTACCGTTTAATACATTCTCAGATAGTAGAATTTGAGAAAAATTCGTGGAAGCAACTGCCGCCAAGCAGTAACGCGTACGAATCACTTTGTACCGGTGAAATTACAGGCACTAGAGACATTCTTTCAAGTCAGATACAAGAAGCGATTATGTCAAAATTTACGTAAACTTTACTATCACTTCACGTTTTCGTATAATGAGTGGGATTGCAAAAAGCAATGTATCATCCGACATTCCCGTATAAGTGTCACTTAAGGCTGAAACAGAGGCAAACTGCCTCTCAAGTGTCACATACGTATGTGCGGGAGTGTTGGTGATATAAACGCAAGGTGTTGACATTACTCTGACATTTGCAGCAGCGAGTTGATGGTCGCATCTTTGTTGCCCCGATTCGCCTCCACCACAGACCTTATCACCTCTTTGTCCATGCTCGGGAACATCTCTTCAATCTGAAACATAATAATATTGGTGGACAGGTCACACAGCGCCATCTAGCCCCAAACTAAGCATAGCTTGTACTATGGGAATCAGATGACTGATAAAATACCTGTATACTTTTTGTAAATACATATTAACACTCAGAAACAATAAATACATTCGTCACACAAACGTTTGTCCTGGGTGGGGAATCGAACCCAAGACCTACAGCTCCGAAGGCAGAGTTGCTAACCAACTGAGCTGTGAGGCCAGTAAATGCGGTCAAGATGCGTGTTAACTTACTTGGTGCAGCTGTTCCGGCGTGATGGGCTGGTGCTGGGGCGGGGGCGGCTGGGCGGGCTGGGCGGGCGGCGCCGCGTACATGGGCATCGCCGCGTACCCCATACCCGTGCTCGGCACCACCATCATAGGGGGGAACGGAGAAACGTTCGCCGGACCCACCTGAACGATATATGCGACAGGCTAACGTTTGACCGATAAGTGGAGCAAAATCATCATTAGCCGTAGAGCAGTTTTAAGCAGTACAACTCTCGCCAAGTTCGTCCGGGGAATTACTGCCACCATGCCCATTTCTGCCGGCAAGCAGTAACGCGTTCGCGTTACTGTGTTCCGGTTTGAAAGGTGTGGTTGCCGGTGAAATTACAGGCACATGAGACATTCCACCTACACGTCTCAGAGTTACGGGCGTATACGATGCGACTTGGGTCTTGTCGTACCTAGTAAGGGAGGACCCAAGTCGCATCGGTTGTTATGGGCCGAGGTTACCACTTAACACCAGGTGGGCCGTCGGCTCGTTCCGTAACTGTATCACATAAAAAAAAAAAAAAACCTGTTACCCATATATATAAAAAGAAAGGGTGGAAGACAAGATCCGAAGATGGGAGGATGAAATTAAACCTGTAGCAGGACACACGTGTAGAAAAGCGAGATCAAGAAAACAGTTGGAGAGAGGCCATTGCCAAATACAGACAAACAGATAAAGCTGTTCACAGTAAACTGTGTATGTATATTATGTTAAAATCTATCTGAATAAAGGCTATTATTAGGGGTACACAGGTATGTAAAAATATTACATACTAGCTGTGCCCGCGACTTCGTTCGCGTGGAATAGTGACTTTTCGGGCAGCATATTTTGAATAACTGAATCCTTATGGCAGCGCAGCGGCCGGCGCGGCTCTCAGCGCGCTTTATATAGCCACGGACGTTCAGGCGCGAGGCGTGTAGTACGTACTCTGTACGTTAAAAATGTTCGCCGTGATTCTTTAAATTGACATAACTTTTTTATTTATGAACCGATTGACATGAAATAAACACTAAATGTTAAGTGAAGCTTACTACAATATATTAGTGAAAACCGTATCTAAATCGAATAAGCCGTTTCTGATATTAGCGTGCACAAACACACAGACAAACAGACAAACAGACAAAAAAAAAAATTAATTACAATTTCGGGTTCGGCATCGATATAATAACAACCCCTGCTACTTTTTTTTTATATATTTCCATTGTACAGACACCACTTTTCTACAATTTTATTATATGTATAGATATATTTAATCATAGGTGACCGTAATTGTACTTACGGAATAGCTGAGAACAAGGTTGATCATCCCCTCCACACCGTCCCCTTGCTTCCCATTCAGCGGGTACCAATCTTCATGTGTCTCTCCCTGAAACAGTACAGTTTAGGCTAGGTCACTAAATACATATACACCTGGTGGGCCATCTCCTACTCCGGAACCTTATCACAAAATATAAGTACTTTTGCAGAATTTTGATTATTTATCCAGTTAAAATATGATGCCTAAGTTACACCTTGTTACATCAGCTATCTGCCAGTGAAAGTCTCGTCAAAATCGGTCCAGCCATTTCAGAGATTAGCCGGAACAAACAGACAGACAGACAAAAATTGAAAATAATGTTGTTTTGGTATATGTGCCGTGTATACATCCATATGCACTTAGTAAAAAGCGGTTATTTTAATATTACAAACAGACACTACAATTTTATTTATTTGTACAGATTACAATAATTGACAATAAATATATATATAATAATTACAATAATAATGTATTGCCACCGAGTGTGTATCGTATCACACTCACATCACAGATACGCGATACGATGCAACTTGGGTCCTCCCCTACTGGGCACGACAAGACCCAAGTCGCATCGTATGCGCCCGTAACTCTCAAACGTGTAGGTGGAATGTCTCATGTGCCTGTAATTTCACCGGCGACCACACCGATACTCACATTAAGGACCGCCTGCGGTATAGTGATGTTAGTCCACGCGATCAGCTCGTCCATTGTGAACGAACACTCGTCGAATATTTCCAAATACACTGAATTCACGCCGGGCGGCAGCAGGCTGCAACGAATACAACGTTTTAATGCAACACCCTGCCTCCAGTTCACTTGGTATTAGCTCTGCCTTCTGCGCTGTACGTCGTGGGTTCGATTACCACAAAGGACAAACATTGGCGTGACGAATACATACATTTCTTCTGTGGCAGCTGTCTGATACCCACAGCTGTGGTTAGTTTTGGGGTTAGATGGCGCTGTGTGCAATTTCCACCAACATTTATTTATGTAATTCAATAATCGTCACACAATACTATAATGATGCAATGAGTCTGTCTGTGTGTTAGTGCAACATGTAATAAGTGATGGCCCAGTGGGTACAGAACCCGAGTTTCAACCCGGAGACCGCCGGTTCAAATACCGCCGAGCACTTATGAGTAATTCTTAAAAAATTGACAAGTGCAATGCCAAGTTCTCAAAAAAATGTGAAGGAGGTAACCGAAATGTCCTAAAACCAAAACATGTGCCAAGTTAAAGTTGTGACCTATCGGTGCACGAAACAAGCCTATTTGAGGCGCACTTTAATTCCTTCACCTCACTGGTTCGAGAGAGCGCGTGACGAGATGATAGTAAGTCCAAGGTTTTTAGGGCAAGAAACATTTAAAAAGTTGCCCTGGGAAAAGCTTTAAATACTTTTTTCTGGTGTTTTGGAAATGTCTGTTGACAATTTTTTTTTTAGGTTGATAATACAATTGCATATGTTTACTATTTTGGGTGTCTACAATACGCAAGTGTCCTTACCAATGGATGACCTTGTTCCACCTGGGGGTCTTGCCTCCGCTAGGGTCGGTGTGGGTCTCGTAGATGCAGTGACCCACGCGCAGCCTCACATATGGGTCCATACGAGTTAACCCTGGAAATATATAGACGTTTATAGATATCTAAGTAATTTCGAAAAGGTCTTACCTATTATACTGTACGGAAAACTAAATTAATTTTAAACTGATGCTTTCCTGGCATTCCTGATTAAATTACTTATAACTAAATAAACTAAAAAAAAACAAAAATAACTAAAAAAACTAAATAAATTACTTAACTTATTTATAGAAAATTTTGCCTCTTTGAGGCGCACTTAAAATCCTTTCACCACACTAGTTCGAGAGAACCAGTAACTCGAATAGAAGTATAGAAAATTAATAGTCATAACGAAAAATTCGTAACAGACACCAACCAAGTCTTCATAACTTCAGTATATATCAGTCAACAAATTCGAAGGCATTTTTCAAGACATTTGCATTCGCAAATTTTTAGAACATGAAAAGGACCTGGATTTCTTTATACTGTGCTCCTTTTAGTTCTGTAAATGAGATAAATAAACACAGAATTGGCATTTTCCCCCATTTTTTAAGTAGGAAGAGCCGCATTTTGCCGAGTATGTTTTTATGTGAAAAGCTAGAAGAAAAGCTGACAGGCCACAGGAGTGGTCACCGTCGCCCGGACGCGAGCCTCTGCAGTGTGAAGCATCGGGGAAACATGACAAGTGTTGAGCTCAACAAAGCTTACCGTAGTTTTTGACAAGTTTAGCTTGTACTATAGTAATGCTCAGTCTCGCTGTGAGTGGGGGGCCAGCAGCGGGCACCTGGAACATATAATATTCATTCATTATAAAACTAACCATAGCTTATACTATGGAAACGCTTATTTTTTTGTAAAAAATAGCCATTTTGTGGGCCCAAGATATCGCGTCCGTAGGTGTTTACCCTTCGAATCCCTAGGGTGGTGTGAAAGGAGCAACCCAAAGTAGCTAATTTCACCCGGAGAAGTACTGCCACCGCACCTGGTAATCTGCCGGTCTACAGCGCAGAAGGCATGGTTACTACCCACCTGAGCTGTGGGGCCAGTCTAGTCCAACTATTTTTGAATTTGAATTGAAATGAATTTTATTTAGAAAAAATGTTTATCTTTCAAGGTGTCGATGTCAGCAGTATCATGTCACTTACTGTTGCACCACAAAGTTGCTGTTGCAGAGCCAACGCGGCTTGATAATCCGCATCCAGCGGATCTGGGGCTCCATCCGTGCGAAGAAAACCAGCCGGAAGCGGCCCAAGTAGGACCTGAAAACAAAATTACATTTTTAGTTAGCCCACATGATATAAGTTTTTAAAAGTATTATAACTATGTTATCAGAACACCCGAAGAATAAATATTCATAAAACATGCAAGAACATTTCATACTAAATAAATAAATATTGGTTGACATTTCACACAACACCATCTTACCCCAAATAAAGCATAGCTTTTACTATGGGTACCAGATGACTGATAGAATAGTCATATGATATTTGTTAATACAAACAGTGTTCGGCACACAAATATTTGTCCTGGATGGGAGTTGAACCCGTAACCTACCGCGCAGAAGGCAGTTACTACTAAATGAGCTGTGAGGCCCGTCACTGAGGTTAACTATCTATATAATCAGTTAGTGAAACCTACTGGCCTCTTCACTAGATGGATGTCTGATTCACTGTTAAGAGCAATCAATATAAATAAAAAAATATAACTATCATTACCAAGGTTTCCATTGGTTTTTAAGTAATTAAGCAACCTTAATGTGTAGAGCGATATCTAGTCTACAACAGCAGAACAACGTATTCAGTTCAGTTTAAGTCAATGTATCTCTCTAATTATGTATAAGTGTTTGTTCAATAAACATTAACGTTATTATTTAAGTGGAATACCAATGGATTTTTCTCTACTGGTTTGTGCTATAAATACATATGACAGCAGTACTTCCCCCACAACTCTGCATATATGTTATACTGGTTACAACAATGTTTTTATTTTACCATGAAGTTGGATTTAATGTCTTTAAGTCATGATATTAGCTAATTGATCCAAGGTGAGTGGATGAGCGTAACGAAAACAAAGGTTTTTGTTGTAGGAATCCATACAATCTTCCTAAACTAATTACTAGTCTCTATAAATAAATAAAATTGAAGTGTATGTTTGTAATGTCAAAATAACAGCTAGTCGGCCCAGCATTTGCCTTAACGGAACCACACTATGGTTTCCTCACAATATTTTCCTACAGTGTGAGCTCAATGTAGCACTGATTTATTCATTTACTTTATTTTAGCATTAGAACTTGTGCTAAGTTCACTTGGAGAAGTACTGCCACCACATCTGGTAATCTGCCGCCAAGCAGTGATGCACTCATGTTACTGTGTTCCGGCGGAAGGCATGCTGGTGAAATTGCAGGCACATGAGACGTAAAATCCCCGTCTCGGGGTGATGGACACAACACAATGTGAATTGAGCCATCTCATATTTTGGTGGAGAGGGCTTGAGTCGTATTGCTGTTGTCTATGGGCAGCAGTTACCACTTAACATCAGGTGGGCCCTCAGCTCATTCAGTCACCTAAATAGCACAAAAAAATTATATAGTATTCCACAAAAGTGAATTTTGTATAGTGCCTAAAATTTACAATCACCTTTCAAGATCTATGAAAAGAGTACCTTCAATAACATATTTAGTTGTAGTGTATTACTTAAAAGTATAGTTACAAAGAGTATACTATAGTGTTGATGTTTGAAACTTTAATGGTGTACTGATTTTAATGTATGATATTATGATTGTTTATTTGTATTGATTTGTTTTTTATCTAATTAAGACATATAAATAATGATCTTATTTTTTTCTAATTTAAAGCTACAATTGTTTATACCTACTTGAAATGTTGCATACTGAAAAACGGACTATGGAGGAACCAAGTGCTTATCATTAGCTAAATGTATAACCATTTTTTTCAATCTGATTATGGATCTGAAGCCACAACTAAGATCACACGCCGACATCACTACTGACTAAGCTATCACATTGCTTCAAAGGTAACTTATGTGCAGAACACTACAGACACAACAAGAAATGAGGCAATGTTTATATCATGGCATAGTAATGCACATACTCTCTTAAATAAGTTATTTCCCAGACAAACTATGAAAATTAAATTCCTGGAAAAGCATGTATTGTTTTAGCAAATGATTTTAAATAAAGAATAAACTGCTTTGTTTCAATATAAAACCTCTATGCAGGTTAAAGTTTAATAATTGTTTAAACGCAGAAAACTGAGTTACAAATTGGTTCTGATCATCAAATAGACATTAAGAGCAATTTAGTAACAGTTTAACATTTACTATCGTGCACAAAAGAAACGGTCATCGACCTCTTCTTTGTAGTTTTCTAAAAGAACTGCGAAGTCTAGAAAATTCCTTGTTTTCTAGCTAATCAATAATAAGTCGTCTAGAGGACGTTAAACAGGAGTGTTTGTTTTTTGTGAGATGAATACCGGTCAAATAACCTGTTCCCCATTTCTTATGTAGGCGAATTAGCATAATATTATTGTCGCATTAAAATAAACGCAAAAACAGTATGAATCATTGCACGAACTTGCGAATATTTATGCCGAATTGCGTACCTATTTAGAACTTAACTCACCCTGCGACGTCGCTCCTCATTTCTATCAGCTGGCATTGTTGAAGCCATGATAATCACACAGCACTCCTATTAGATTTCAAAATGATAACGAATTTAAATAAATATTTTTCGTTTCTTTGAGACACAATCGCTATCACAAGCTAGATTATTGAAACTGATCGACTTTGACTAAACTGTTTTTTACGTTTTACAACGAATGACGTGCGACGTAAGCGACGTCGATCAGTAATTTTGACATTAAGCAGATTATCAATGTCAGAACAAAATAAAGTTGTTATTGTCAAATTCATTGTTACCAGTGTTGCTATTGCGTCCAATTTACATAATTTTCGGGAAAAAAAAAGGAAAGTAAACCCTATTTCTGGTCCGCCGCCATGCGCCAGGTAGAGTCAAGGAGTCATTGAAAGTAATTAGTAATCATTGGATGATAATTGATTAAATATATGTAATATTTTTTATAAATATCTTAACTACAATATGTATAAAGAACTAAAATTTCAAAAAAGAAAATTATCAATTTTTGGTTACGTTCGGAAGTTTAGATTCTGACAACCGGTAACACTGATACCATCTGTTTTTTGTTGAACAGTGCTATTATTTTTATATTGAATTTTGAAATAATCTATATTACTTGTTGAATTGAATTTTATCTCAGAGAGTAATTTGGTTTTGCGTTACTTTGTCTAGTGTCTGTGATCATTCCTAGTTTTACGATTAGGTTTTATGCCATTTGTGACCATATGCCGATTTGAAAAGTATATCGATCATCACTGCTATGGACATCATCAAAACTCCGAAGGTAAGCACAAACACTATTTATAAAAGGAATTGTCGTCTGTTGTCTACAGCGTCTCCAAGGAAAGTTGAATGACCGATCAAATTATTATGAGTCAAATATGTTGATAAGCACTCTTATCGCGTGGTAAACAAATCAGTCTAGAGCTATAACTAATAAAAAATTCTTTAAGTGCAATTCATAATCTCTGCGCTATAGCCGAGCGATTTCACATGATTGGATGGCCATTCGTGCTGTCGAAGTGCAGGCCACTAAAGACTAGGTCCTGTGGTGCTTACTGAGAGAGACCTATGCAGTAGATGAATTCCCTGATGAAGTGCAAATTAGACAGAAATACATACAGTAAATGTTCACTTCTAACCTTGTCCTTGTACTATTTCAAGAACAAATTAGTGGAGTTTTGGTAATAAGTGTATTTTCATTACCATTTCAGTCATAATTACTAGCTATGAAAAACATATATTGATAATAATTTATAACCAGGGGTCCCATGTTTGATGTTTGGCTGGGGCAAACATTTGTGTGGTAAGCATTAAGTTCTCGTCTGAAATGAATGGGTTGTCTATTTTTATGTGTTTCATGTGAAGGAATGAGCTGACTGCCCACCTGATCTTTAGTGGTATTGTGTGTTCTCATGTCAATGCCACCTGGGACAAGGAATCCTAATTCTGGTGTGTGTTTGTTTTGTGTGTGTGTTTGTGTGTGAGTAAGACGACACCATGTTTAAAAGGTTGCCTATTTTAAATATGGTGGTATATGGTCTTACAGTTATGATAAAAATATGCTTAGCTATATACATTAAATAATTAAAACTTACACACAATTTTAATAACTACTGAAAAACACTCTGCTCATTCTGTTTGATGTGAAAAACAATATTTTAATTAATTAAATATCTATTGCTTATATACATATAATATAAATGGATTTGGACTACTTGAAAAATGAAACCAAAATGTATTAGAAGTGAGCTGTTTCAAATGACACACAAGATATGTTCACGCAGGTATGATATTTTTAAAATATGTATACACGTAATGGTGATTCTAGTAAAATAATGCTTTATTTGTTTCACCACTGAGTTTGGGCAATGGGTATTTGGGTAATAACCTTTGGGTAATAAAGGGATGCCTTAATTTTACATATATTCTAACTATGTAGCAATGTCTCCCTAAAATAATAATATATCTTTATTCATTAGCTTTGTGACTAAGTATCAAATATAAGGTAACAATTATAGTGAAATAACAAAATCAGTTGTCTTCAGGCGAAAAATCAAACAATTGAACAATAAAGTACAATCACTACTTAATTACCTAACAATCTATGTACCCAATTGATGATGTTATTTAGGGCTATCTATTTTATAATAGCTATCCTATATTAAACTATCATGATATATGAGATTGTTATGTCTCATGTCCCATTTATTTCACTGGCTCCCTACGGATACCGACTAACAAACAGCTTCTCAAACTTGAAGGCACGCAGTAAGCAGTAAAACTAATGTAGAGTTGAAATTGCAGTGCATTTCCCTGCGCCCCATCCCCTAATCTACATCCTCTTACGTCACTGAATATTACGACTTCACATGTGCTTCCAAATAAATGAAAGCGAATTGAGAAAACTGTGCCATCTCCCTCCCGTTTACGTTCAACCTATTCCATCATCCCTTTTCCGCGCGCATGCTCCCATGAACCTTTAGTTTATTCGAGACATACCATAGTGTGACCTAACACAACGCAATAGAGTGCTATTCTGTGCTCCCTACGAGTTCATGAATATGAAAATTTAGGGATTGCCGATTGCCGTGATTCGCGATTGTTATCACTCGCTTGCACACCGCCGCGGAGGAAAGACGTGTTTTCGTGACGTGCGCGGGAAAGTAACTAATAATATTCTGAATTAATTACAAAACCTTCACCACCCGCGATTATCTTAGACTAAAACTTTTACCAAACATTTTAAGCGGAGACGCTTTCTAACTTTTACCGCGTCATAAAATAAAAATGTGAACAAATAAAAGAAGTTTAATTTAAAGTTATCTCCATTGAAACAATCTGGTATATCGCCTTTAAGTTCTTGATTTGGAAGTTTTTTGACAATGGCGCTAAGTTCTCTGTCACCGTCTAACATGCTGGGCGAGCTAGGCCGCCTCGCTAACTGGTTGAAAGGAGACTGCGTTTCTTCCGAAGAGTATGCCGGCTTGGCTGTCACAGAGAAGGTGAGACTTTTAATATTAAGTAGATTATAAAAGGTATTTACTGACTTAACAATTCCCACACACAACACTTAACGCAAACTTTAGATATTTATCGTCTTAGCTACTACACAAATGTGGACCCTGTTGTTACTTTTTAAACATTATGTTCCTGCAAATGAATACATTTGATTATTTCTATTTACATTACAATTAGTGGAGGCTGTTATTGACCCCGCGATGGGTGTTTAGTGAACTTTTATGCAGTCATAAAAAAAAAAAACAATATTCTACTACAAAATGCGATTAGATAATTAATGTATATCTGCAGAAGTGTGGCCCGTCCCATACATAATCATTGTAATCGAACCTGTTTTTTCGGGGTATAATAAACATATTATTGTATGTGTGTATTTAAATTTGTATGTTTTGTTTTGTACTAAAATCTCTAATGCATGCTATGACTACCTGTAAGTGAAATTGTGTTATCAAAAACTTTAAACTTACTATTGGTTCGTATATACATGTAATTATGTTGGTAATCTTAAATAAATAAATAAATAAAAGAAAAAAATCTATTACATATATCATTTGTCTGGTTCCCGTATACAAGCTACTGTGGGGTTAGATCATTAGATGGCGCTGTCTGAATTGTCTACCAATATTAATATTAATTAATTTATATTTATATTATATTTGCTTAATGGCAAAGTTGCAGAAACACATACTTCCAGCCACGAATTTCCCAGAAAGCACAGCCCGTCTACGTTACTGCATCAGAGAATTACCAGTCTATCTATAAACGAGTCTGCCGACAGATGAATGCAATCGCACAAACGAATGTCACTCTCAATTAACGTAAATAGCTGAACGATAACCAGTCCATAAATACATTTTGTCGTGATTCAAGTGGCAGATATAGCAACATCGATATTATGCAAACGTGTGTTTGATCAGAACCCGATATCAATGACTGTATAACCATTTCATTTATTTATTCCTTTTTGATACATTTATGGTACACTCGGAAACGAAAAGGAAAATTTAAGCAATTTTCTTCCATCAAATAACTACACTAAATTCGTCAGCAAGTGCTTCGTCAATATCATAAGACTTAAACAGTAATAATTTTCTGACCTTAAGACTAAATTCCCTAAAACCGGTCTTATGTGGTGATTATTATGTTGACAACTAAAACTTAATATAATGAAACAGAGAACACCATAATTACTTTGCGCAGCAAAACGAAAAAACTTACTTCATCGCCAACGTACGAGAATGATTAATCGTTATCCCAATGACAGATTTTGTCCAGTTATTTTGATTTAAAAACTTAATTAAATAACCGATTTTAATGAAATTTGTATGGGGATAATCTGAAAGTACATCCTTTCTAATAAAAATAAAACCAAATCGATTTAGAAATAACGGAGATCTGAGGTAATCAACATAAAAAATACAACTGAATTGATAAATTCCTCCTTTTTTAAGTCGTTTAATAAAATAGCACTAAATCCAATTAAGTTTCCACTGTTCCATTATCCATATACGAAGATTTAGTTGACTTCAGACAATTAAAAACGAAAAAGGTTAATTTAATTTAAAAACCATTACAAATCGACAGCACAGTGAAAGTTTGCCTTTCTTCTCTTCTTTAGAATATGCAATATTTTGGAATAACGTTAATGTTAAATACCTTTTGTATATGCAGTATGTTTGTTTCACAACGCTGAAGTTGGCATTGCTCCAGTCGAAATCGGTGTTCATGGCAACTGAAAAAAGAACCCAGCCATTTATCCGAAACACTTAATTCCTTAGTTAGCTATTACACGCCTCACTGGAAGACTGAAAAAATCTGCCCTTGATTATGTAATATGGTCCGGGTATCCCTTTGTCAACAGCAGCAAACTTGTCTCTTGTAAATAACAGCAAAGTTCCAGAACTTCATGATCTATCTTGAAGTTCTGCGTAATGAAAAAAATCCTTTTTATGTCCTAGAGCGCCGAACGACAACGTGCAAAATTAGATTCGTGAGTTGAATTATTTATTTATATTTAATATGCCATCCCAGCCCACAAGTTTTCAGAACTATGGCTGATATGCCGTCGAGACAGCTTTATTCACGTTGCGATGTCACAGCGTTTTGTTTGGAGAGCGTGGTGGTCTAGTGGTACTGACCCCATGTTTCAATCCGTAGGTCGCCGGTTCAAATCCCGATGTGAACTACGAACCCACGTTAAAACGTCAAAACGCTTAAGGAACAAACAAAAACAAAAAATTCGAATACATGTGTCGAGTGCATGAAAGCAGCCTCTTTGAGGCGCACTTAAAATCCTTTCACCACACTGGTTCGAGAGAACCGAGAGTGACTCGAAAAAGAAAATAAGCATTTTGTTCCTAACCTCTGGCGGATTTAAAAATAAGTACATAATTTTTTGACAATGGCGTCTCTCTTCCGCTTGAAGGAGAGGAAGAGTGGGCGCTACCAGCAAAGACCCGAATACTGAACAAAATATGACGAAAATTAGTTCGTCTGTACTTCTGCAGCATGGACAGGATGATGGTGCAAACGCACATCGGGCTTGACGAAAGGCTGATCAGTAATTCCGCTATCGCGAATGAACGAAAGTTCGTCTGGTCTGGACCCAGCATAAGTTATGGCAAATAGTTGGGTAAAAGGCACTTGTTCAACCCATTTATTGTTGCTTTAGGGCCATTTGTTTTGTACGGCGCGGCGCGGCGGTTTGTTTGATGTCTAGTTCTCCCCTCGTGAGCAAAGCCCTCTTTTTTGCTGTTACAAGCCACATTTTCTTTTATTTGTACCTAATTTTATTTCTCATGTAACACAAAATAAATATTTTTCTTTCTTTCTTTCTTGTGTAGGACTATAAACACTTACTGTCGTATCACAAAGCCATATGAAAAGACGCGTGGCGCTCGCTGTCATGTTTTGCCACAGTTGAATTACTTTTGGATGCATTTGTTAATTAATAAATAAATATTGGTGGACATTACACTCAGCGCCATCTAGCCCCAAAGCATAGCTTGTATGATGGGAACCAGACAACTGTTATGATAATTTATACTTTTTTGTAAATGCATACATATAACACGTATTAACACCCAGACACAGAACAAACGTCTATATTCGTCACACAAATGTTTGTCCTGGGTGGGAATTGAACCCCTGACCTACGGAGCAGAAGGCAGGGTTACTACCAACTGAACTGTGAGGCCAGTCAAATCAATGTCATTGACTAATGCGCGGTCAGTTCAGTTTGTAACCGCGCCACGTCTGAATTGTGATTCTGGTTGGCACATTGAATTCTAAAAATTGGACATATTATGTGCTGTTTTGCTTTAAAACACACATTGGAAATGCGAATCCATCGTCCATCCATTAGGAAGTGGGTTCGGTGCGGTGCTTCCAGCAAAAACTACGGCTTTCGCTGAGAAACAGCCACACGAGCGATCTGTCTTCGTCGATACCATACAGTATGATAAATCGTTCATCACTCGTGGCCGTCGCTAATGGCACAGTGTGCGGCAGCACTTACACTTTATATAACGTCACATAGCCAAAACTGCGGAAGCTAACGACTTTGTACAGATATCTCTATTTAAGAAAATAATACTTCAAGATGGTGGTTGACAGATATTCACCCTCCAGATATTTGAATCATGATATACATAGACAGATATTCCTAATACCCATAACGATACGAACGAATAAAATAACTTGAAGTTGATCCGCCACAAATTGGAACGCTTGGGGCGAATCAAAGTTTACTTGATTTATCTGGAGATGTTTTAATGAAGGTTGAATTACACACGAAATCGACCGACACTTTCCGGATAGATTTGTACTTGTATTAAGTTGAATAAATCATTACCATCTGAAAGCTAAAATAGTAATCTTTATTGTTATTAAATTAATGTACAATCCATTGTTTTAAAGCCTTTGGCTCCTGAACTAGTTAACTACTGTATTCCGGAAGCCATCATCTTCCAAGAGTGCGTATCACAACATATATCCAATAAGTTTAATCCTAAAAATAGATATCACTATTGATGCTATATAATCTTTCTTGCATTAAACTTAATTTACCAAAATAAATTGGAAGAAATGGTGGTTGCAAACTTGGTTTAAAATCGTCATAAACCCCCGTTTCTGAACCGCAAAAGACACTAGAGTAAGCTATTTAATAGTCAAGTAATATGACAACCATTGAAAAAAAAATGCGAGATTGAGATTTGTTGAAAAGTTAATAGTTCTTTCTATACTACAGGACAGTCATTACTACTAATCTGACGAGTTGAAACTGATGTAAAATATTTTTATTCACAACTAGCTGTTGTCCGCGACTTCGTCCGCGAGGAATTCGGTTTTATCACGCACCCCCTATTTTACCCCTTGGAAAAGTAGCCTAAGTTACTCCTTGTTACATCAGCTATCTGCCAGTGAAAGTCCCGTCAAAATCGGTCCAGCCGTTTCGGAGATAAGCCGGAACAAACAGACAGACAGATAGACAAAATATATGTACCGTGTATACATCCATATGCACTTAGTAAAAAGCAGTTATTTTAATATTACAAACAGACACTCCAATTTTATTTATTTGTATAGATTTCTATTCTATGTTGGACAATGACGGCTTAAGGTAAATGATTTTTTGAGTCTTAGCAACTCCTTGATAAGGTGTCAACTAATGATAATGGAGGGTGTATTGAACCAGAATGAACACACGACAGTATGATGTGAGGCAACAGGCTGGAAATATGCTTAACATAAATTAACTCAAGCAATTCTGTACTGAATAAGTGAACTGGAAACAAAATCACTAGGTGTTTTCAATACTCAATACATCTATGCAGTTAATTATTGAAGTGTCTGTTTGTAATCTTCAAAATAATAGCTTCTTATTAAATGCATGTGAAAGTACATACTTAAAAACACTTATAAAACACAGCATCATTTTTGATTGTCTGTTTGTTCCGGCTAATCTCTGAAAAGGGTGGACTGATTTTGACAGGACTTTCACTGAAAGTCAGCCGATGTTCTAAGGAGCAACTTAGATACTTTAATTAAGGTCATTTCAAAAATGGATAATAATTACTAAACCACGTAACTACTCTTTTAGTCATAAATTGAATTTAACGCGGCCAAGTGCGAGTTGGATTCGCACATCAAGGCATCCATACAATTCATTTGTGTTATCCTATCAAACAGTTTTCTTTCATTCAGTTCGGGATCCTTAACACAATCCTGACTCTAGTCTGACTGGTTTTGTATTTTTTTTGCTAACCAGTATTAATAAGTTCAAATATTCCTCCTTGAATCGAGTTTTCCACGCTTTTCAAATACATATTTCAAAGTAAATATTTCCCTCAAATAACTCCTCTCTCAACTCTCAAAAGCTTTGAAGATTCTTAAGAATAAATCTTACAATGGATGATGGTTACATTTATTTTCATGATTATTCATCGTTAAATATTCATACGAATATCAGTTATTCAAAAACTGAAATGCCTAGGATTTAGGAAAGGCAATAGGAATATTGTCGACTAACATAGTTTTATGTGCTCTGAAACCAAGATATCATTAGCATCTTTAACCTGATAAAAAGTATAAATGTATAGGTAATTTACATCCAGTTACCTGTACATAGTTTTTAAATCAACACACCTGCTTTTTTAACTAAGTTCACATAAGTTAAAATGATAGATGATGATAGCATTAATTTAACAAAGATAAATAATACATTTTATATCCCCACAAGTTTCTGCGCTAACACTTTCTTCTGTGTCGATTATAACAGATACTCCTTGAGTCAATTGTATCTCTTCTTGGTTTCTCTTATTAAAGACATAAAACTTCATGACTCAAGAAGATAGTAACCTTGGCTTAATGAGTTTGTAGTTCTTGAAACTGCTAGCTAACCCTGACCCATCGTTATTGGAAGCTACGGAACTTTACCCTCTTGAGCTATTAATTTACTTTAAGAGTGCAGTGTTTACTACTGAACTGAAGTCTGTTTCAAATTGTGTTCAGTGGATTTGTATTTCGATTTAGATAATTACTTGCTTAAAATTACCTTTGTGCTTAAGATCTAGCACCGGCAGGTACCAGGTTACGATAATATGACATGGACATCTAAAAATGAATCTAAGAACGTACGAGTGTATTCCTCGTATAAATCTAGGGAAGATAATGTATGGAACCTTTTCGTGAAGTCGGATAAGTTTAGTTAAATTTCAAGTTTTGACAAGACGAAATAAATCATTTTGCAACTTGAAACCACGCGAAGCGCTTTTGGCAGAAATCCTTGCAAAACTTAAATGAGAATAAAAATAGTTAATAGGCAATTCAATTATTTTCTATTTCTGGCTAGGAAACTATTTCTACAGATACTTATAGTTTTAGTTATAGTGTATTCCCATATTTTCAAAGATATACCAACCAAAAATCTGTTAGATGTATACAGCAAGAAATGACTCGCTTTTCAGGGAGATGAGAAAAAATGGCATGGACTTTGCAACTTTACTGTTAATGCCAGTTTGCGGAGCTTATCATTACCCTTCTCATCCCTCCCATAGATTACGTTGAGATATCACCTTGATAAATGTATTAAGTAACTACTAACGAAGATTGATCACGCGGCTGAAAGCTTCCCAAAATAGCCGCAATAATGATTACTTAATTGTTTCTTATCACTTGCTTCGAGATTGGTTGGTTGAATTTTGTGCCTACTTTTTGATTCTATCAATTGCAGTTTAATAATAAAATTTCATCGTAAGTTCATTATTGTGTTCCTCATATTCTCAGCCGTAGCCAACAATGCGTATTAAGATGGGTATATAGTGTTACCCGCGGGAACCCGGAGAAATTGACATCCAAATTGCATATTATCTTTATCTCCTGTGTAGCGAGTTGGCGACACATGAGCGGCATGTTATTTTACCGAAGCCAATTTCATTTTCATCGTGTAATGAAAGTGCGCCTTTTATATGAAATTTTACCTTGAAACTGGCTGAAAAAAGACGAAGGAAGAAAGATAAAGGAAAGAAAAAAGAATACATTACTTAAAATTATGTTCTTGATCAAAAAATATAAAATATATAAAGTGGCAGCATATTAATACAAAAACTTACTTAACATACCCATGTAGCTCCAAACATTGATTATGAGACAGTTCTATTCCCATTATAGCTCTATAACAAAGTAGATACTATCTCCTGTGTTTCCTAGGAAATCGAAACGAAGTCCCCCCAAGCATCTAGCTCGGATTACCACTCACTAAAGTGAAACAGGAATCAATAATTGAAGAAGCACAGTAATGTGACGCTAATGCTTTCTAATACGCCGAAATCATTTACTTTGACCTAATTACTACTAATTACTGAGCTGTTAGTCTCTGCGCTACTGTATGTAGGTCGTCAGTTCGATTCCCACACAGGACAAACTGTGTGACGGAACATAGATGTATGGGTGTTGATCTAGTTCCCATAGTACAAGGTATGCGTAGTTTGGGGCTAGATGGCGCTGTGTGAAATGTCACCAATAGTAAGTGCATTCTACGAAATTTCTGCCATATTACAATCAATTATTTTATTTTATTTAAGACTTAGGGAAACTAACAGCTAGTAGGAAAAATTCACAAATATAAATACAGAGGGCCAATTAGAAGTTTCCACGAATAGTATGAGGGTGATAAACGCAGTTTAGAAGTTTCCATATGTTTAGAAGATTAAAAACGGCATAAATAATATAATAAATAAATATTGGTGGACTTAATATAGCTTGCATCGTGCGATGTAGACAACTGAAATCATAATTATGTACTTTATTTTTTGTAAATACATACATATACTAATTGACACCCAGACACAAAACAATCATCTATATACGTCATACAAATATTTGTCCTGGGTGGGAATCGAACCCACGTCGTCACTAGGTATGGGACGTCACTAGGACGATGCTACTTCCATCGTAAGCTTCGATTTAGATAGACCGTGTGGGGTTAGATTTAACATGCGGCTAAGACGGATTAGTGGATATGAACTCTGTCCCCATTCAACGACGATCTAATTCCTTTTTTTACATGATAATTAATATAAAAACTCATTTTGTTCACGGAACTTCAAATTGTCACTTGATTGAAACAAAATTCCATTGCATTTGACTGATGTTTAGGTACATTGAAATCCAAAAAGCTTGCATGGAAAGGGTTTCCCAATGGACACGGCCGTTTTTCGTTTTAATGATGCAACTCTAAGCCCGTACAAAATGTTTCATCCCTTCGAATTAATATATTTATGTATTTATAATGAAGCGGGTCCCTACTTTGCTTCATATTTATGCTGTGAACATCAAAGGCAGCACTCACAGTAATTCATACGTGAATCTAAACTTACCCTCATAATTTTTAATTAAGATAAGAATTCATAAATAAATATATTAAGATAATAATTCATAAATAAATATATAATTTTCTCTATACATTTCAGAGATCCTAAGTAAACGGTTACCTATTTTGCGAAGGTCAACCGATCACCCTTAGGGCAAAGAAAATAAGTTATGTATATCGTTCTCAGGGTAAAGTAATAATTCTGTTTTTCCAATACATAATTCAGAGTGTTCGAGGCTGAGATCTGAGCCAATGAGGGATGTAATACAGAGTGTGGCAATCTCAAGGAATAATTGTGTTTGAAATGAGCCAAATCCAACATAAAAGGACGAGGAATTAACCTTTTATATGTAAAGTTGGGAACGAGCAAGATGGCACACCTATGTTATGCGGTAATTTCTGCCTATAAAGCTTGTATGTCCGTCCTACCCATGGAGGGTCGGATAGGGTTTGAACAGGCGTCAAACTTACTGATAATTGCGCGTGACCTTATGTTTTGAATACTGTTGACGTTTCCAAGCCATTTCTTTATGAATTCATCTGATTAATGGCTCTATATTAGACGTCATGAATGGATATTATACAATGCAATGAAATAAAACATTAAACTGCAAACAAATCTATAAAGTGAATTCTATGGAAATAAAGTTTTTGACTTTGACATAACGTCTTTGGTTCTAAGAAGTTATGAGAACTTAAAGTCAAAGTGAAGGTGGAACACAGCGTACCCGTTACTGCTTGGCCGAAGAAGTTGGTGTGGTGGCAGTACTTCCCCTTTAGAACTTGGCACATGTTCTGCTGCCTTTAAAAAAACATCTACGGTTTGTTAACTAATTGTGCCAGGAATACGCCGAGCAAATAAGGATTGTTCTGACCTACAAGTCAAGTTATCCGACAACTATATTGTTTGTAATAGAAAACTATCGGATTATCTATTTTATTATTAGCTGAGTTGATATTGAGAACACATAAAGTACGGCTTCATAATTATACTATTACTTAAATGAGCAGGGCTTGTACTATGGCAACCAGACAACTGATAAAATACTTATATACTACATATCAAGACCCAGACTCAGAATAAGCGTCTAAGTTTGTCACAAAAATGTTTGTAGTGGTTTCGAACCCACGACCTACGGCGCAGAAGGCTTAGTTACCACCGACTTATGTGAGGCAAGAAGAAATTGTTTATTCTGTATATTTCTATGGTTTAGAAATTAAAGACAGTTGAGAAGGTGCCGCTGCTTAGAACACCCTGTACCTATACCCCTGGGGCATTACTTGGGTTTTGGTGAGTAATGGTTACCCAATTCCCAATGAGGGTTCATGTGAATATGTGTTTGTGTTTATTTTAAATTTGTCTTAGTTGATTTGGGAGGACAAACAAGTGTATCCATCTCTTTTGAGGTGTTCCGTATAGTAAACGTAATTTATTATTTACCACTTGCTTGGGTCCAGGACCAGGTAGTCATTTATTTGCCATGTTTCTTACCACGGTATAGTCATGTACCCCGGTATTCTTTCTAGTCTAGTCTGGTAGTAGTCTGTATGTAATGAGTTTTTGCTTATGTGTATCTATTATTTCAAAATCATTACGTTCTTAAAAAATCTTTTTTTAAGAAATGCCAATATGATGTATGTTTGTGGGCTGTTTTCGTAACTTTGGTTTCAGTCCTTTTCTGTCAACGTCTTTGTCAAATCTGTACATTTATGACTGAAATTGAAGGAAATTAAATAAATCAAATGTTATTGGATTCCGTCGTTTTAATTATGACAAAAATAAATCCTACTTTCTTGGTTTAATACTTGTTAAGTATATAACAATAAGTTGAGTACGTTATTTTTTTTTTTTTTATGTAATTCAGATACGGAACAAGCCGACGGCCCACCTGGTGTTAAGTGGTAACCTCGGCCCATAACAATCGATGCGACTTGGGTCCTCCCCTACTTGGTATGACAAGACTCAAGTCGCATCGTATGCGCCCGTAACGCTGAGACGTGTAGGTGGAATGTCTCATGTGCCTGTAATTTCACCGGAAACCACACCTTTCAAACCGGAACACAGTAACGTGAATGCGTTACTGCTTGGCGGCAGAAATGGGCATGGTGGCAGTACTTCCCCGGACGAACTTGGCGTGAGTTCTACTGCTCTTAAATACGTATATGTATTACGTAACATTAACATGATAATTATATTTGAATTTTTACAAACTAAGCCTCTCTTGGTTTCAACTCTTGGTGATCGTGATGTTGCTTTGATACAAAGAGATGAATATTATTCAAATTCTCACAAAACATTCTGGTATTATGATGTTAGCTGTGAAAAGTTATTCCGGAAACAAAAATATAACATTTTCAAAGAAAACGTTGCAAACAAACGCTCTTTAAAAGTTTGGCTTCGATACTATTATAATGTTGTTAAGGAAACAAAGGGAATATTAGAGTTGATTTATTCATAATTATACGTTGAGCGACATTGAATTCGTAACAGTATTTATTCTTACTGTAATAAGGTGAGTTTCAGAAGTACGTAAAAAAATTACTTTCCTGATATTTTTTCTCAAGACCATAGTAGGTACCATCAAACTGCCTGCCTGCGTAGTAAGTGGTCCTGGTTTTGATCCCCGGCCTGTGCTGATTTTGTGCGTTGAGCATACGATTTCATTCATCTGATTAATGGCTCTATAATAGACGTCATGAATGGATATTATACAATGAAATGAAATGAAACATTAAACTGCAAACAAATCTGTAAAATGATCTGTTTTCGGACCTTAGATGTTCTTGTTTTGTATTGTGTTTGTCCCGCCACCTGTGACACAGGGAATCCTAGAGAGCGTGTGAGTTATTGCTGCAATTATGTTCAGGTTATTAAATTCTTAAATAAAAGTTGCCATTTTAAAATAAATCTCCTATTCTTCGTTATAAATTCACACTAATTATTTTCTTGCTTTATTTTACCCGTAGATACAAATATTACCTGACTATTGAAAGATCGGGCGTCAATTATTCTCAAATAAAGCGACTGGCACGAATATTCATTATACAAATAATGGAGGCAGTCACGGCGTTGAATTCCAATATCCAATTAGAATAAATATATTTTTCATCAAAAATGAAAACGCTGAATTCAATTCTGTACGGGAAACATATTTCCTCTGTGTTGTTAACAAAAGATCGTTCAAGAGTCGGAACAAAGGAATAATAAAGCGTAAATATGATTGGTATTAATTTTTTTTTTCTCTGTTATTTTGTTAAATGACTTAAGCGTTTTCAGGCACTAAACTTGTTCCATGTTAAAACGGGGAGGTACTGCCTCCATACCTGTATTTTCTGCGTTATGTACTTCCGGTTAGGTGTGGTTATCAGCGAAATAATATACGTGAGACATCTACGGCTTCATACACTCTGTAAGAGTTACGGGCGCAATACGATTCGACTTGGGTCTTTCGATACCTAAGTGAGGACTCAAATCGTATTGTTTTTTGGGGGTAGGTATTGTGGGGTATTAGCTTATTTAGTTACTTGTTCACCCAATACAATTATGTCGTTGACACGCGAGCAGGGCCGCGGCAAGATGCTAGTTAATGTGACTTTTTAATTTCGAATCAAAGTCGCGGTGGGTCGTCTTTATTGCAAGCAACAGTGTAAAGGAGTTTTTTAATAGGTTACAAAGAGAACTTTCATATAAATCTTCGGTGTCGAAGGCTTTACGTGACCGAACTCACGATGGGTACTCTGGAAACGAGCGTTTCTTCATGGACAGTTGAAGTGTCCTTGATTAGATTTATCCCGATCTTTCTGGAGTTTTTACAGTATCGGTTTTTTTTTTAAATGTTTTAGGGCCAATTTTGATTCAACATCAACGTTACGATATAAAAGAGTGATCCTGACTGGAGGATAGACATAGCCACAGAAGAGTTCTTGGAAATTCGACTCTTTTATTATAATACTTGATATTTTTCACTTCCCTGAAGTGAGCGTTGCTCAGGCCGGGTTACGAGTGATTGAATGATTGACAACATATCATAAGAAAGATCAACAGAAAACTTTCTGAACTGTTATTCTAACATTACAATGAAATTGACTTGTTGGTGGTGGATTTTAACACACTCCACCATAATGGTATGATGTCGCCCTTACTGTTGCTCTCATTAATGTCAGACTGATTCAAGACATATATGTCAAAATGAACGAATTTGAAACAAACAAGAGCCTAAAATACATTATTATTTGGCATTCAATTTTGAGTTCGCCCAGAGAAGTACTGCCACCACGCCTGGTAATATGCCGCCAAGCAGTGATGCACTCGTGTTGCTGTGTTCCGGTGGAAGGGAGTGGGTGCCGATGAAATTGCAACTGCATGAGACGTAACAGCTCCGTCTCGGGGTGATGGACGCAACGCAATGCGTCTTGAGTCATCCTATACTATGGAGAGGACTTGAGTGGTATTGCTGTTGTCCATGGGCGGCGGTTGCTACTTAACACCAGGTGGGCCGTCACCTCGTTCCGTCACTTCAATGACATAAAAAAAAAGCGGCTTCTCATCTTAATTATTCCACATTTCTACTCAGATACACTGATTTTAAGAGCAGTAGAACTCTCGCCAAGTTCGTCCGGGGAAGTACTGCCACCATGCCCATTTCTGCCGCCAAGCAGTAATGCGTTCGCGTTACTGTGTTGCGGTTTGAAAGGTGTGGTTGCCGGTGAAATTACAGGCACATGAGTCATTCCACCTACACGTCTCAGAGTTACGGGCGCATACGATGCGACTTGGGTTTTGTCGTACCTAGTAGGGGAGGCCCCAAGTCGCATCGGTTGTTATGGGCCGAGGTTACCACTTAACACCAGGTGGGCCGTCGGCTCGTTCCGTAAATGTATTAAATAAAAAATAAAAAAAATAAAAACTGATGGTGATTAATATTTCAAGTGCCAGAAATAACAGACCTCACTGCTAAAGCAATTTGGAGTTATCTTATGGTACTTGACACGTCTCACTCAACCCAACCCTTCTCTGTCGCAAAGTAATTTGTGTAATGTCAGATCTGTAAATTTATTTTGGCGAAGTAATCGTACTCGTTGAAAATTTACTTTTACCGCAAAAAAGGTTTTGATTTAACATTTCACTCCGATTTCACAGGATTTCACAACATTTTGACTTTGTCGTTATTTGACATATTATTTTCTACTTCAAATTTTGGACTGAAAAAAATACTGCTTGAGTTTTGATGATGCATCGTAACAATAAATGTGATTGTTTTCCAAAAAATAAAGAGTACCTCGTAGCTTCTGCAGGATGTGCGGATGATGATGCTGCTGTAGCAGCTCTACCAGATCAATGGGTTCCCAAACATGGTGGTATGATACTCGCTGACTATTTGAAAGAACGAGAGAATAATCATGAAAAAATACTTGAAGATATCTTTACTGGAGCCAAATATGTGAACTTAGCCATAGATGATAAAGTGAGACATATATCCGAAAATATTCTATCGCTAATCCAACAAACTGCAAAAGATATGGATTGTGTGGTCAACAGTAATAACGCACGTGATTATATCGTTTTATCGACAAATTCTCGCGATGAAGCGCTAAAGAAAATATACTTACTGCATTCCCAGATTATAGACGACATATCGAGCTTCAAGCGAGATGCACTGGCATTAGAAAGAGAACGCGCAGACGGCCTAAGGATCTTGTTTCGTGAACAGTTCCAGAGGCTTATCAAAGTTGCCCACCGTACTCCTAAAGAATTAGTGCATGATTTTGATGAGCATGCGTATGATGTTAATCAACAGCTCCTGAGCAACACTAGAGCTTATACTGAATTGGAAGCTCAGTTACGCGTGCAGGCTGATGAGACTGTGATTCGGGCGCGTTCATCGATCAACCAGTTATGCCTCGGTGTTGCGATGACTTCTCGTGGCCGCAGCGCTATGCCTTGGGCTCACAAGGAACCATCCCTACTACGTCGATCAACTAGTGCTGTGGCAGACAAGAAACGAGAAGATTCAGATTCTGTTTGTCATATATTAGGGGGCGTCGAAGAATTCGATGAGTGCGTCATGCGATTGGTGCAGGCGTATAAGGCTGCTGTGATGGGAGTATTCACGGGTTTCTCTGGAAAACTAAGCGATTTAGAAAAAGATCTCGGCAGCCAGTTGTTCGTTAACAAAGAATCGCAAAATTTACATATAGCAATTCAAGATATGATCGAAAAGACTTTACTGAAGTTGTCTAGTAGTATTCACAAGAAAAAAATTGCATCTCGAAATGTGGTAGATATGACAGGAATGCACATTTTGAGTATGCAGAAAAGTGTAAGGTATTTAGGAGAATGTCTTCAAGATACGTACAGTGTTTTGTATGACGCTGGTCATCTTTGGGATGCTCATATATTACGAGCAGCTTTGGCACAGAAATTAACAATTGCAGCCGTCGAGGATTTGTTAACTAGCAATGATACCTCAGAGTTGGCGAATGAGGTTATATTTAACATCGCATTGGAGCAATTGCGTGGATCTTCTGACCCAGATAAGTTGCAGCAGCAATATGAAGCTATTATTGCAATGCTTGATCGGACCGCCGAGATGTACCGCACTCATAGCGAGGCCGAGCTCGGTCGATTGGAAGAATTTATGAACTTACCGACTTCCCTGTCGACTACGCTACTTTCTGAATTTGAAGTTTTTCTAGAAAAATATCCTTGCATTAAAGTACAAGCAATACAGACACCGGATAGTACATCCAGTCAGCCAGGAAATGATTCACCCGTAACGAGAGAAAGTAACGTTCGCTACCCTCTTCCGCGAGCGATTTTACTAACAGAACTCCAAGGGGTTGCTTTACGCAACTGGAGGAATGGGTTCCTTGAGTCTTTTGAAAACAGCGTTAGTTTAGTTCCTGAAGAGATAAGACGCCAGGCTCGGCTGTGGGTAGAGGAAAGAGAAGCAGCTTTGCAAATGCGCTTTTCTTTAAAGATGGTATCTCACAGTATTCGTATTGAGAGGATGAAAGCTTTGCGAGCGGCAAGGCTTGCGGAACTGCGCAACCATGAGTCGAGGTTAGAATCTCATTTAGATGCAATTTATGAACTCATTGATACTTTGCCTACAGAGGCATCAGAATTTGTGTCTTTGGAGTCTCCGTGCTTGTATCCGATTTGTCATTGGATTGGACGTATTCAAGAGGACATGGATGCACTCCTCCTCCAAGATCCACTTGATCCCGAAGTGAAGCGTTTAAAAATGTGTAGTTACGCTCCAAGACTAATAAGACATCGTCAGCATTTCGAGGAGAGTCTCAGCACCGCTGTAGAGGCTTATAAGAGACAGATAGAGTACCGTATTCAGAATGCGCGTGTGTCCAACGTTCGATTCATGTCGCAGATCAGTTTATTTAACGAAGGTGGGCGTTATTCTGCTCAGGAAGCTACAAGGACCTGTAGTGCCTTGGTGAAGAGCGCTGATGCATTAGAGGCTTGCGTGGGTCGCGTTATGGATGCTTTGAACCATCGTAAAAATCAATTACTGGTCCTTGCTGATCAGCTGATTTTGCCGTTGCAGAAAATCGTTGACGAAGTACTGAAAACTGGCGCAAAAAGTGGCCAGGATAAAAGAAAGCCACCAGCTCCTAAAAAGAAATAGACTTTTCGTACTACTCTATTCTTTTTAGCCTTATCGCAAATAAATTACTAATAAATAACCAGGAAGTGCAGTAAAAGTATCGTTAAATAAATGAAAGCATAAAGTATGTACGAAAGGTTTTTATTTCTGTCCTCGCATCTTACGTGAGATGTTTCATTCAGGAAGGCGTTAAGCCTTGGTTTGTATAAAAGATGTGTCTCATTTTATGTCATGCTTGCTTCGTCGAGATTCAGTGTTTCTTATTATGAAAGGACTGTGAGAATATGACTTAATCCAGGTTATAATTAAAAATTACATTGGAACTTTTAACTTTTTAAATCGATAAAAGTTACAAACGTTTATGACGTCTTCGACGAGCCTCTTGTCATTCTGATTCGGGGACACGACAATAATTTGCCAACTTGATTTGTAAACTTCGATAAAACTGTTAATATTATTTAAATTTTGTTTATTTTAGAATAATTATTTGTGTATAGGTCCAGTTTCACCTGGATGATCAATTATTATTATAATAATGCATGAGGTCTTAACCATGAAGTTAGATAATCTTCTTGTTCATAAATATGAATACGCAAAAAGCGAGTTCAGAATGGTTAGACAGGCGTGTTCAGTATCCGTGTCTTCATTTCAGGATCTTGCATCCACTTTGTGTATCTCTACTAGTTTGCTACTTGATTCTAACCTCAGAAGAGATTGTAAATTAATCCTGGCAGTGCAATATCAATATCAGGTTACTTGTGTCGCAATCAAGGGCTCAAATTTCAGTTGGTGCAATTGACTGCATGTTTTCTTAGCGGTATACAATCGAATATGCTGTTTTACGGGCCGATCTGGTCATAACATGCATCACACAAATAATATTAATCGAAAGATTTTCTTTTTTTTAAATATTAATGTAGGTATGTTTTTTTAATCTCTCACGTCAAAACTATTGAAACGACTTGGCTGAAAATTTTAACAGATGTATTCCTAACACCTTTTTATCCCGGTAACACGTGGCCTAAGCTGCAGGCAAAAGTTAGTATCAATATATATCATTGCATGTTTATATAAATAATTTTACTTTACTACAGTTCATAATAATAATAATAATAATAATTATATTTATTGTAACATTTAAGATAAATTGAGAATACCTAACCTCTTGACATGTGCTTCCCTGTATCTAAACAATAGTGGAATATAAAAAAACTATTAAAATGAAAATCCTATAATGGCTCTCTATTATCGGTAACGTTTCTTGAACGGAGAATACAGTTCAGTTCAAAATCTTCCACAAGACAAAGGAATAGGTGTATTAAAGCAAATGACCTATTTGCTCTGTGGCGAGATTAATTCAATTCGGGCATTCGCATTCGACGTCTGTACCTTCACAGCTTAGTTATGTACCTAGCCTAAGTGTTATATATATATCTGTTTGTTATATTAAAATAACCGCTTTTTACTAAGTACATATGGATGTATACACGGTACATATACCATAACAATTTTTTTTACAATTTTTGTCTGTCTGTCTGTTTGTTCCGGCTAATCTCTGAAATGGCTGGACCGATTTTGACGTGACTTTCACTGGCAGATAGCTGATGTAACAAGGAGTAACTTAGGCTACTTTTCCGAGGGGTGAAATAGGGGTGCGTGATAAAACCGATTTCCTCGCGGACGAAGTCGCGGGCAACAGCTAGTTCTCAAATATAAAACAAATTTAAAAGAAATTCCGTGGGGTAAATTATTTTCAATTTAACTGTCAAACACGCTATTGACTAGCCTACTTGGCACTTGAAAATGTGGCGATCCAACTTCACCATGCCAACTACGAACTGTACAGTAATTCCACCGGCTATAAACCAGATATTACGAGTCCGGGGATTAATCTTCCTGAAATAGCTCTAGACTTTTAATTTAACGGACTGGACTAGGAGCGGCTAATTTACTCTAGGGAGTTGTGGTTCTTATTTGTTGCAAAACTTGTTATTGGGGTCACAGCTTTATAAAACGTGTATTTTAGTAATTTTTATTATCTCCCAGCTTAGTTGGTTACCCTGCCTTCTGCGCTGTAGGTCGTTGGTTCGATTGCCACGCACGACAAACATTTGTGTGACGAACATATATGTTTGTTCTGTGCGGGGTGTTAATATTTTATTAAAAAATATAATATAATTTTTTTTTTTTTTTTTTATTAAAAGTATATAAGTATTATATCAGTTGTCTCATGTCTGGTTCCCATAATACAAACTAACCTTAGCTTACTTTGGGGCTAGATGGTGATGTGTGAAATGTGCACCAGCATTTATTTAATTACTACTTCACAGACCATAGCTAGTATCGATACTTTTTCATCTTGGTTGCATTATAAATCCTTCGAAGAGACTCAATGAATTCATTTAAAGTTAAATTACTTGCGACCACTGAGCATCTACGGCCGGACGACATCTAAATTATATTCAGAAATCTTCCTCGTAAACTATCTATTGGTGAAACCCATATAATAATCCCTCAGACGTGTTGGAGATCAACCTGTACAGGCAGACAGACAGAAAAACTTAAGTTTTATTTATATTATGCAGTGATTTCAAGTTTTATAGCTGTTAACAATCAATTCGGAACTCACATATTGATGTGCCTCACGGTTTTATTAGAACTAAGTAACATCTATGTATAATGTATACTCGACATGTTAGTATATAATTAATATGTTTTTTAGTGTTTTTATGTTTGAAACATTGACCTTAAATATAACAACTAACCTAGTGTTTAGTAAAATCAGACGTAGGTTTAAAAACACTATTTGAAAAGTAACATAATGCTTTTCTGTTCGATAAATACTTAAGTTAATACAAATAGTACGAGAAGTTTGAAACAAAAGCTGAAAATTAGTTTCCTGTCACCAACACACCGCCATTATCGAGAAAGAAGTCGGAACAACCATTTTTCTTTGTTAGTGCTGGAGTCATTACTAGTGTTTTATCGCAGCTTGTCGATACTGTAAATTTATGCTCATTATTCACGGAAATATTTCTCTTTCCGTTTTACTATTTCCTGTTTTATACAATCTTACTAATATTATAAATGCGAAAGTTTGGATTAATGGATGTTTGTTAGTCAATCACGCCAGAACAGCTGAACGAATCTGGATGTTTGACACAGAGATAGATTATAGTCTGGAATAGTACATAGGCTATTTTTATCCCATCCCGCCCATTGTACCACTTTTATGTCTAGAGCAGTGTATTTATTTACAATAAAGATACATTCTATTCTATCCCGAAAAAATGCACGGTTCCCATGGGGTGACTTGTTCACCGCGGGTAATATAGTATATGTATTTTATTAGAATTTGCAATAACACTGCTAGAAATCGTGCTACTGGCTCTTTCGAACCAGTGTGGTGGAAGGATTAAAGTGCGCCTCAAAAAGGCTCCTGTCGTGTACCCTGAAACAGATAGGTAAAATCTGGCTTCGTGGTCCATTCCTCTCGTTTGCCTGTGTCGCTGCAGTTAGGAGCTGGGCGCTTCAGAAAATGCTTCCTGAAGTCTGGAACCTGGCTTCGTGGTCCATTCCTCTCGTTTGCCTGTGTCGCTGCAGTTAGGAGCTGGGCGCTTCAGAAAATGCTTCCTGAAGTCTGGAACCTGGCTTCGTGGTCCATTCCTCTCGTTTGCCTGTGTCGCTGCAGTTAGGAGCTGGGCGCTTCAGAAAATGCTTCCTGAAGTCTGGAACCTGGCTTCGTGGTCCATTCCTCTCGTTTGCCTGTGTCGCTGCAGTTAGGAGCTGGGCGCTTCAGAAAATGCTTCCTGAAGTCTGGAACCAACCAAAACAACGTCAAGTACGTTCCGAAGTCCCTGGAACGTAGTAACAGCTGCATTAGGAATTGGCGCCGCCTTATTGTGTTAGGGCGGAATACCAATGAACCGACCGAGCTGTCTGCGCTCAAATCTCCAAACAGAATTTAATTCTCCCGGTGTAATAGTGAGCTGTTTGCGCGTAAATAAGGAAATATTGAGACTAATTCGTATCAACGCCCGGAATTATTTCTTATTGAGTTGGTATAATTAAATAACTGTTTTGTTATATTGTAAACAACCATAAGAATCAGAAGAAACAATGAACTTTTTATTTATTTACTTTAATTATATTATTGTATTCTTCTTTTTTAATAAATGATTATTCTATTCCATTATTCTGTAACATTTTGCTGTTGGTTACTAAGGAACGAATTACTGAAATAAACTTTTGATCTTCGCCGTAAAAAATGGCTGCAAATAGTTCACCATACATCACGTTTACATTCCCATGGTTATCTGTGTGTTACACAACCACAAGGTGAAAGTAGCATAAAAGGCTCTGCCTACCCCTTAAGGGAAGGAGGCGAGAATCTTACTGAATGAAAATCTGAGACATGCTACTTGGGTCTTGTCGTACCTAGTAGGGGAGGACCAATTCGCATTGGTTGTTACGAGGCAGAGGTTACCACTTAACATCAGGAGGGCCATCGGCTCGGTCCGTAAATGTATCACAAAAAATAAATCAAATACTAAACTTCATTAATTACAAAATAACTGCCCAACAAAAATGTTTACTACCATTTATGGGCTATTTGATCCCGAGAAACGACTCAAATATAAAGAAAATTTACTGGCACTAGAAGGTTGGGTTCGTTTTCAACGGCCGTCACGACACGACTTCACGGATATTTTATTTATTTATTACCTCCGTCATGTATAAACCGCTTATAGCGTAGCTTGTCCGGTTAGATTGGGTTATGTCACGATAGTGGCATATATAAATCAACTGACCAGGCAAGGCAACTGATAGAATACTTGCATATTTTTTTTTGTAAATACATACTTAAAATACATATTAACACCCAGAACAAAACAAACATCTATATGCGTCACACAAATGTTTGTCCTGGATGGGAATCGAACCCACGACCTACAGCGCAAAAGGCAGAGACCAATATGGAAGGAACTTTGCTTGCTTTGGCTTGCGAGTGTTTTCACTGACTGTAAAAATATTTCATTTTCACGTAACGTTGCAAGAGGCCCGCGTTGGTCCCATCGTAAAGTAAATGTTTGGCGAAATTATCTGAGAAGTACGGCATTGCAAAAATAAACCTGAGTATCTCATTTTGCAAGGAAAATTTCGCTGTAACACAAAATAAAAATATATTTGATTTTTATCGACGCCTTCGTTGACCTATGCTACTGATAGCGCGTGGATATAATTACGTTCTGCGTAATTGCTTGAAATTTTTACAGTAAAAACCTTCTGAACTAGGATTCTCCAAGTGGTTTGGACATGGATACACAAAACAAATGTATAAAAACAATACCTGAGAACAAACTTTAGGCTCATCATAAAAATTTCCTGAACATTTTGAACCCGAACGAAAAAGACCCTGAACTAAAGAAAAACAACAAAAGAAACGGGACGGAACCCTCGGTTTAAACACGTACGACATATTTTTCAAACTTCAATACTAAATCCATTATATTGAAAACTTAAAAGATCACAACAGAACCTAAATCAAACGGTTCTGTTAAATTGACGCGAAATCCGACACATTTGCGAAGAGGATTTCGGATGACCTTGCAGAGTGATTTAAACGCTCCATTTTCTGTCGAATCTACGAAACGTCTTTTTCACATTATCGACTGCCCGTCGAAAGTCTACAAATGCTGACATAAAAGTCTACAAAGGCTGATATCAAAGTCTACAAATCCTGACATCAATTCGGCTTCCCTTCAATTTCCTGATTTTTCGGACGTTTCGCTCGGGGAGGCTCCAGGTCATTTATTTGCGCTCCGAAATATTGCGGAACCAAGACAAACAGTTTTTGCTCAAAAACAACGGAATCTTTTTGTATTTAGAGTTCCTTTGTACCTCTCTTTGTTATTTGGTAGAAAATTAAGCTTTGTCTCTTCGGATGAGCGCTGCTTTAAGAGTTCTGTCATGTGGTAAAACGGTTTTCTCTACTGTGGCGGTACAAACAAGTAGAGATCTAGTGTTGTGAATAGATAGATAATGCTTAATTGTACATCAAGTATAATTAACACTGAACTATTCTCAATTTATAATGGATGTAAAAAGGTTTTATTACCTGATGTGCTCCGCGCTGGCAACTTCTCGAGTGTTACCTACCACCTAACCAACCTACCCACCAGGTGGGACGTCAGCTTGTATGCCTCATCAGTTACATTGATAATATAACACTAGTACCATGGGCGGTGTTAATCTTATTAGGGATTTCTTTCAGACAACGTGTTTCTATTAGATTCTTCGTATTTATGTAGTGAAGTACGTAGCTGTTAAATCCAGAACAGACAATAATTTGTAAAACGAAACATTCTCAAAATCTGAATCTGATTAGTTTTTATTTCTGACTGGCCTCACAGCTCAGTTGGTAGTAACTCTGCCTTCTGCGCTTCTGTAGGTCGTGGATTCGATTTCCACACAGGATAAACAATAGTGTGTGGAATATAGATTTTTATATTTATTTTTTCATTTTATAAATATAGATTCTGTGTGTATTAATATGTATAATACGTATGTATTTACAAAGAAGTATATGTGTATTCTATCGGTTGTCTGGTTCCCATAATACAAGCTAAGCTTAGTTTGGGGCTAGATGGCGCTGTGTGAATAGTCCACCAATATTATTACTATTTTAGTTAGTTTACATAAAGCTTAACTCGTTGTATTTAATTTTGATATTTCAACTCTCGGTACTTTTAGGAGCGCCAGATTAAATTTGTTCCCAACTTGTACTATGCAGCTGTTACGTTACCTACCGTATGTTTAGATAATTATTTCAATTAATTAAGGAGAGAATGTTAACTATTCATTAGGACTTTAACGGTTCAGTTGTACTCTGCTTCACATAGCTCTATTAAGTAACCTTTGTGACCTTTGATTCAAAGTAAGGTAAAAGGTAGGTAGAAGGTCATTGAAGGTCAGATTACTGAATACCACGTTCTCAAAACGGTGAAGGAAAACATCGTGAGGAAACCGACATGTCCTATAAGTAAAAATTCAGTCTGTCCAGGGTCTGATTGTGAAAGCTTGTTTAAATATGTATTTATCAACAAAAACTTATTTGTACAAATATTCCGGAACGAGCAATATGGCTCACCTGATGTTAAGTGGTAACTTCTTTCCATAGCTGAAGCAAAATGTCTTGGGTCCTCCCCTTCTTAGGATTGGGAAGACCCAAGACGCATCGTACTGCGCGCGTAACTTTGAGACGTGATAGTGGAACATCATTTGTCTGTAATTCCACCGGCTGCCACACCTTTCCAACCGGAACACAGTCATGCGTATGTGTTAGTTTTGTGGCGGAAATAGGTTCGATGGCAGTACTTCCCCGGACGATATTGATACAAGTTATACTGGGCATTTATTCATTTGGTATAAATAAGTAGATACGACCATGCCGACACACGACAAGGCTTTTCATTCTCTTTTCTAAGAATTCATTGAATGTTGTGATCCTCCACACAAAGGATCCATCCATTTGAAACATAATACCGTCCTATAGGCGGCTTTGTCCGTTCAAAGGGTTGAGTGTCCATGGTGGGCAAGTAGGTGTATGAATATGAACATAATAGATTATTTTCATAAATATATTCAGTACAAAGAAGAATGTATCTTTTCTATTTACCTACTCGTATCTTCTTTTATTACAAATTATAGCTGGTAAATATATCGTGGTAAAAAGCGGTTTATCCCCTTTTGGGGTGGAATATATAGAAATGTCTTAACGATCGTCTACTACCTGGACTACCTTTGTAAAATTTCAGACTCGCAGGCCTTGCGTTTAAGAGATTTCATGATAAGTTAGTGTATGAGTCAGGCCTTTTCATTATATGCTAGGAATAAAGGTAAAACCATTTATTTCAGCATATAGGACACAAATACACATAGGAACATAGAAACTGATACAAGAAAAAATTAACAATATGTACCTTTGCTTCCAGTGCCGAAAAAGGGGTTGGCTCAGCATATGTAAAGAATAGAATTGAATAATAATATACAATAGAATACAATTAAAAATGTAAAAAAATGGACATAGTAAAAATGAATTAGAATTAACAGCAAACTACTTAATATAAATTTAAGGTAGAGCCTTGAAGGCTCTACTTGATAAAAAAAAATGGTTGTCTGTAAAGTCGGTTTACTGACGATAGTTGAACGTGACAACGTCTTAAGCACGAATATTCTACAATATATCACTTAATATATAATTAATATCGAAAGAATCATTACCTTTATCGCTGTAATTATCGTTGCTATAAACAATTGACACCACATTCACTTTTCACTGCACTTGATACTCGATCAAAACATGTAAATGTAAGTATTAGCAGCTGTCCACGCAGACGCATCGCTCACTCAAGTAGGAGAGAGACGGATGTCGAACGCTGCCGAACGCAAAGGCCGATTGTGCTTCTTTGTCGCTCGTTCCGCGCTCTCGCTTGCACTTGCACAAGCCTTACATGGAACGCCTCAGAGCGAGGTAACGCCGCATGAGTCATGTTTTTTCGTGCGTGCAGCCGGCTCTATCGAATTATAAGACGTTGTCACGTCAAAAAGAGAAATAAAACTTATAAATAACCGTGCATAAATAAAGATGACTATGTCTGTTGATCATCTAAATTTTTCATTCCGCAAACGGGGACAAAGAGGCTTATAAGAATTCGTAATAACGCAAAACAAGCTACATTAAATTCCTCTGCGGAGTTATAAATTAATAGGCCCTTACCCCTGGGCTGGGACTACGCTGAGGAGGAATATAGCAATGAGAACTCAAAGTTATGTAATAAACATAACACACGTAAGCCACACGTTTCCTCGACCGTGAATGTACAAGTTTGTAATTGAGTTCCCAGCGCGTCACATGTTTGACTTGACACACTTGAACCAAGCACCAATATTATGGCGGTTGTTTTTTTTTTATATACTACAGTTGCAGAACGAGCTGACGGCCCACCTGGTATTAAGTGGTAACCTCAGCCCATAACAAGCGATGCGGCTTGGGTCCTCCCTTACTAGGTACGACAAGACCCAAGTCGCAACGTATGCGCCCGTAACTGTGAGACGTGTAGGTGGAATGTCTCGTGTGCCTGTAATTTCACCGGCAACCACACCTTTCAAACCGGAACACAGTAACGCGAAAGCGTTACTGCTTGGCGGCAGAAATGGGCATGGTGGCAGTACTTCCACGGACGAACTTGGTGAGAGTTCTACTGCTCTTAAATTACACACCACGAGGTCGCTCTAAATCACCCGCGTTAAGATTAGTCCCGGGACTGTCGCAGGGAATAGATGAAAACGGAGATTTGATCGAATCCCTAAGGTAGTATATCTATTCACGGAAGGTGTTATCTATACATATAATAAAATTTTAACAGCCGATGTCTGTACAACCTACTAATATTATAAACGTGAAAGTTTTGTATGGATGTTTGTTACTCTTTCACGCTCAAACGGCTGAATGGATTTGGATGAAATTTGGTACCAAGATAGCTTATATCCTGGATTAACATAGGCTACTTTGATCCCGGAAAAATGGAGTGTTCTCGTGGGATTACTTATTCACCGCGAGGAACATCGCGGGGCGCAGCTAGTTACAGATATTGAAGACAAAGGAATATGGGGGGGGGGTCTTTTTTAGTGAAACAGTTTTTGGAATTTTTGTCTGCCTGTCTCTCTGTATAATCGTTTGTACACGCATCACGCAAAAACTATTGAATGGAATTGAATGAGTTTTCACAGATGTATTGATAGAGGTGTAACTCAAAATATAGGCTCCGTTTTATCGCAGGAAAATATGTTATTCCGATTGTTTTCAATTTATATTGCCCCGATCTCACTTTATCTCAGAAACAGTTAGAACAATTTTTACGGGACTTTCACTGGCAGATAGCTGATGTGTGTAACTTAGCCTACCTTTCCGACGGGTAAAATAAGGGTGCGTGATATAACCGAATTCAACGTGGACGAAATCGCGGGCAACAGCTAGTCTTCACTAAAACTCTTAAAAAAAGTAGTATTCATATATCTTATGTTTTTGTTTCAGTTGGAAAATGTGCAGCTGTTGGACAAGTACAATTTGCGGAACCCTTCGAAAGGGACCCTTTACTTCGCCACCACCCACCTTATATTCGTGGATCATGACATGAGGAAGGAGACATGGGTACGTCTGAACAGTACCATTTACATCACGAGGACATTTTTACCGCACACTTGTAGGCTGTGGAATGGGCTACCTCTTGAGGTCTTCCCGGCAAGGTATGACTTGGGCAGCTTCAAGAGAAATATAAAAAGAAATCTCCAGGGTAGGCAACGCATCAGTAATGCTCCCGGTTTTGCTGACGTCTATAGGCTGCGGTGACCGCGCTACATCAGGTGGGCCGTAAGCCTGTTTGACTATTTATAATATTAAAAAAAAAAGTTCCATTTCCTTCTTTTAACTATAACAAGGTTAAACATATAGTATGTTGCTTCTGTTATCTACCGCTTTCCGTCTGGTGGGCCACCGGCCTGATTTGTTTTTTTTTGTTTTCGATAAGCTAGCATTTGACCGCCATCTCACCCGATATTAAGTGACGATGCGGTCTACGATGTAGCATTTGCGCCTAGAAGTAACCTATTCACTCTCCCCTTGAAGACCTCCAGATTATAGTTCTCGGGAAATACAGACGCAGGCATGGAGTTCCACTCTTGTGCTATCCGCATTATGAAAGTGTAAGCAAAACGCTTCGTACGGATGTGAGGTAATTGAACCAAGAAAGGGTGACGCTATGCTGTACGTCTGGATGTAAAGTGGTAGAATGGAGATGGGGGAATTAGATTTGCAACTCAGCCGCGCACTCACCGTAATGTAATTTGTAACAAAAAGAGGAGAAAAAAAGGAGGAAAAAGAGGTTTTTGAACGAAAGAAAGTGTGTTTATTTGTCCACACACATACACATTATGTCACTCAGATTCAGTACAAACACCTATGTTCGTCATACAAATGTTTGTCCTGGTGGGAATCGAATCTACGACCAGCGTACAAGGCAGAGTTGCTAACGACTGAGCTGTGACGCCAGTCAAAAACAAGATCAAAATTTTTATTGTGATTACTGCTAATAGTTCAGTTGGTTAGTAACCCTACCTTCTGTACTGTAGGTCGTGGGTTCGATCCCCACTCAGGACAAACATTTATGTGACATTTGTAACATTGATGTTTGTTCTGTGTCTGGGTGTTAATATGTATTATATGTATGTATTTACAAAAGAAAAGTATATAAGTATTATATCAGTTGTCAGGTTCCCATGATACAAGCTATGCTTAGCTTACTTTGGGGCTAGATGGTGCTGTGTGAAATGTCCACCAATATTATTTTTATTATGTGTAGATACTCCTGACTCACATATCGTCAGTGGAGCGGCTGCCGATCACCACTACGGGGTCGCCGCTTCTAGTCCGCACCAAGACATTCCAGTCCGTGTTGTTCGTGATCCCCCGGGAGAGAAACTGCCACGAGATGCATCACACGCTGCTCAGACTCAGCCAACCAGGTACCTACTGCACTCTACACGCTGGCTTCACAGCTCAGTTGGTAGTAACCCTGCCTTCTGCGCTGTAGGTCGGCCGTTCGTTTACCACCCAGGACAAACATTTGTGTGACAAACATGGATGTTTGTTCTGTGTCTGTGTGTTGATATGTATTATATGTATTTCCAAAAAAGTATGTATTATATCAGTTTTCTGGTTCCCGTGATACAAGTTATTTACTTAGCTTACTTTGGGGCTAGATGGCTATGTGATAATGATCATCAATATATGTATTTTAATATATCTATCATGTAAACAAAAAAAAAGATAGGGTTTGAACAGGCATCAAAGTTATCGATAAGTACGCGTGACCTTATGTTTTGAATATTGACGTTTCCAAGCCATTTCTTTATGAATTCTATGGAAATAAAGTTTTTGATTTTGACTTTGACTTTGAAACAACTTTATGGCATCCTGCAAACGAGACAATAGCTCAATTAAAACTAAACGGGTGTCTCTCATGTTCTCATAGGCTCGCATACGGGGTGGGTACAATTACAAAGTGTATTTTGTGATGCACGCACGAACTTGTTCAGTTATAAACTTTTTGACTAGCTCCACAGCTCAGTTGTTAGTTAATTCTGCTTTCTGCGCTGTAGGTTCGAATCCCACCCAGGACAAACATTTTTTTGACGAATATAGAGATGTTTGCTGTGTGTCTGGGTGTTAATATGTATTATATGTATGTATTTACAAAGAAAAAAAAAATGTGAGCCGTCACGGGACGCCTGGCAGATGTGAAACATCGCCATTATTTTGTAAGAAACTAAGTACCCCATCACTAATAATGTTTATGATTTGTCGTAACCTTGAACGGACCAATCAGCGTTCATGCCGTGGCGACGCGTCGCCAAGCCAGAAATCTGTTTTACGTGCGGCTATAGATGTTTCACATCAAAAAAGATTTTTGTATTCTATCAGTTGTCCTATAGTGCAAGCTATGCTTAGTTTGGGGCTAGAGACGCTGGGTGAATTGTTCACCGATATTATTTATTTATTAGGTCGGTACCACATTTGTTGTTCGTAATGTTTCAGTTGACATAGAGGAGCTGTACTGCTTCCACTACAAGTCGACGCCGGACGACCTGCCCAAGTCTGCCGGATGGAACTTCTTCGACATCCAGACTGAATACCAGAGGATGAACGTGCCCAATGACCAGTGGCTCCTCTGTACTGCCAATAAAGATTATGAGGTAACTATGAATCGTGTGGTTGCCGGTGAAATTACAGGCACTTGACATTCTGCCTTCAGGTCTCAAGGTTATGGGCGCAAGCGAGGTAACTTCTATTGTTGTATCAAGTATGAGATAACCCAAGTTGTATTACTTGTTATGGGCAGAGGTAACCACTTAATTCCAGGTGGGCCGTCTGCTCGGTCTGTAATTTTTTTCATGTAAAACATTAGAAAGGGCTTGATGGCAGTCGTAGGAAAATGTCACTGTCGGGCTTAAAGTCAATCTCGGTGTTTAGTACTAGCCCTGGGTTCGATTCCCATCCAGAACATACATTTATGTGTTCATTACGTATGTTTGTTCTTGGTCTGGGTGTTAATATATGTATATGATTTACAAAAAAGTACATAACTATTCTGAACAGTCGGTTTCCCGTAGTACAAGCTGAGCTTGGCTTGGCCCAGATGGCGCTGTTTGAAATGTGCACCAATATTTATTATTTATTTACTACTAGCTGTCCCCGCAGTGAAGTCATCCCACGGGAACATTGCACTTTTCCGGGATCAAAAAAGCCCATGTTCCGGGATATAAGCTATCCTGGCATTATACAAACATCCAAATCCGTTCAGCCGTTTGAGGCGATGCCCGCACAAACAAGCAGACAGATAGAGAAAAAAATAAGTTTTTTTTAATTCTGTTACTTATTCCTAATGTCCAGTTTATTATTTGAAAAACGATGTAATCTACACACACGACATGTCTACGATTTTATTATATGTATAGATAAAACTTCAAGGCAATCGGGTGATGGTACAGGACCGCTAACAGAAAAAAAAACATTAACTTATTAATTTTAATAAAAAGGTCTCCCGATAAATAAAACAAGGCTAGAAAATAAAAATAAAAACAGTTCCACAATAATACAAAAATAAATAGTTGCAAAAAGTCAGTTTGACCCCGACGTGATTTGAACACGCAACCTTCTGATCTGGAGTCAGACGCGCTACCGTTGCGCCACGGAGTCGATAGCTTTTGCGTTGAAATTACGAATAACTTAACGCTGGTTTCGCCCGTTACCCGAGCCGGTTTTGTTTGGCGATGTGCCCAGTACAGCCCAGTCATTACGATAAACGTTTACAATCTATATTTTTTTTTTGTACTAATAGTTCCCTCACTGTCTACAGCTATTTTTAAAGTCAAAGTTAAACTTAAATTTCTGTATATCGCAAGGACTGCACTAATATAATATTTATTTCTGAGCGAAGGCATAATTGCAACTCAGCCACGACAAAATCTCCCAAATCAAGATTTCATATTAGAGTTTTCAAACTGAACCAATATAATTGATGAATACACCTGTGGCAAATAACTAATCTTAATACTTCTTAAATCTACATGTGTCAAGTGCACGAAAGGAGCCTCTTTGAGGCGCACTTAAAATCCTTTCACCACACTGTTTCGAGAGAACCAGTGACTCGAATAGAATAGAGACTAATCTTAATTCTATCATGCTTTTGCATCCAACCTGCAGTTTTTCCAGGCACTTAAGTCAAAGTTAATGTCAAAAACTTTATTTCCATAAATTCATAAAGGCTTGGAAACGTCAATATTCAAAACATAAGGTCACGCGTACTTATCGCTAAGTTTGACACCTGTTCAAACCCTATTCAGCCCTCAATGGGGAATAATAGACAAGAAACCTCTAAAGGAGATTTAATACACATGTAGTTGAAGACCACTATCATAGTTTCCACTGCATGCATAATAAGTAAATGATACTACAAATACTAATATATCATCATTGGTAAGCGTAAATCTTAGCCATCAGGCTGTAAGTACGCGTGATCTTATATTTTAAATATTGATTATTGATGTTTGCAGCCATATTTTTATGATCTCTAGGGAAAGAAATAGTTTTTGGTGGTCGCTGGTACAAGTGTAATGTGCACCAATCAGTTATTTCATTTAAAAATGCACGTACGTAATAACTCCTTCTCAGAACGGCGAATAAAGTTTTTTGACTTGTCCATCACACTGTAAATATATCGCATAATAAATATTTGTATTTGGTCGCATTTCCAGCTGTGCGACACGTACCCGAGCGAGATATACGTGCCGGCGCGCGCGTCCACCGCCGTGCTGCTCGGCAGCGCCAGCTTCAGGTCGCGCGGCCGGCTGGCGGCGCTCGCGTACCTGCACCACAACAAGGCGGCCATCACGCGCTGCGCCCAGCCCCTCAGCGGCTTCTCCGCAAGGTAACCGACCGCCGGCCGCTCTCCTACTCACTCACACCACTCAACCCACCAAACATCCAGTCCACTTGTTGCGCGCAGACGGTAGGTCTCAACTCAGTTAGTTTTTTTTTATGTAATACAGTTACGGAACGAGCCAACGGCCCACCTGGTGTTAAGTGGTAACCTCGACCCATAACAACTGATGCGACTTCGGTCCTCCTCTACTAGGTACGACAAGACCCAAGTCGCATCGTATGCGTCCGTAACTCTGAGACGTGAAGGTTGAATGTCTCATGTGCCTGTTATTTCACCGGAAACAACACCTTTCAAGTCGGAACACAGTAATGCGAATGCTTCACTGCTTGGCGGCAGAAATGGGCATGGTGGCAGTACTTCCCCGGACGAACTTGGCGAGAGTTCTACTGCTCTTAAAGTTAGGTTAATGGTTAAGTTAGGTATACTTTAACTGTTTCATGTTGGTGTCGATTGGCATCACAGCTCAGTTGATAGTAACTCTGGGCTGTAGGTCTTGGGCTAGATGACGTAATGGGAAATGTCCACCAATATTTATTTATTTATCTATTGACTTTCAGATGTATGGAGGACGAACAAATGCTAGACCTGATCCGACGAGCGAACCCGAACTGCGGATACATGTATGTCGTGGACACGCGCCCACGGGTATGTTTAACTTAAACTAATATAGTTTAAGGAATTAAGCGTTTGAGCATATTCCTAGACTGTAGCCTTTAATGTTTTCACTGCAGATACATGTGTACTGTCGACAAGCGAGAACAGACGGGCTTTAGTCTACCAAGTTTATAAATTTATTTAATGACAATTTTAAAAACTTACGTAATGACTACATACGCGATAGTTACAAAATACAATGAAATCAATTTAGCTATCTAAAGACTAACGATCCATAGATAACTGATGAATCAACTGATCCAATTCCCAGGTGGAATTGTGCCCAAAACACCAACAAGGTAGATACACAGCACTGGGTCGATGTATAGATAACATAAGCATATTTTCTTACGCACTAAACACATTTCTGCGTAGGATTTGTACCGGCAACCTTCGTATTGAAAGTTGCTGCCCGTACCACTCTGCCAACGAGTTCACTGTGTGTCACAGGAGTATTGAATCAGCCTCTATTCTCACTTCAGATACACAGGTTGGATCCAATAGCTAAATTGGTAATAACGCGTAATTTGAAGGGGTCCCGGTTTCGATTCCGGGGCAAGTGTGTTCATGGCGTATGAGACTTGGGGCATTAATGAAGAGGTGTTTAAATGTAATAATAGTTCCTGCTCGGAAATTGGACTAATTAATTATGGAAAAAAGATACATTATAAAAATTGGCTAATTTTTGTAATACCAATCTCCTACATTAAATTGTCCGGAATATTGCTTTAATGCCGTGAACAAGAATAGCCTCATGTGTACTGGCGCGGCGCGGTGGAGTGTGATGGAGGAATGTGGTTCCAGATAAACGCGATGGTGAACCGCGCGGCCGGCAAGGGTTACGAGAACGAGGCGTTCTACGAGAACATCAAGTTCCAGTTCATGGGCATCGGCAACATACACGTCATGAGGAAGAGCCTCCAGAAACTCGTCGAGAGTAACTATATTGTTTGGTTCAATAATACTATACAACACGTAGGCGGACTCTTCTCTCTCCCATTCCTCCCGACTCGCTACACCCCAAGCCGAGATCCGTACCTAAGTGGTGCCTATATATATAATTTTTAAGATTTACCAGTTGAGAGCCGTCTGCTCTCACCAAAAGCCCCGTATACACGCTGTCAAGGCCATCTGCGGCCAACAGCAAATTAGGCCATTCATAAAAAGGGCTCTTCTCGGTGATACTTGGTTCTCTATGGTCTCCCTCTGATACTTCTTTGTCTTCTTCGTTTTTTTCTTTCTGATTTATTTCTATTTGCTGGGCTCCTAAGGGTCGTAGCGTGTCGTTAATTAGTCTATAACCTTCCTCAAGAATGGGGTGTCAAAAATGCAAAACTATTTTTCAAATCCGCCTGGTAGTTTCCGAGATTGGCGCTTTCAAACAAAAAAGCCTCAGCTTTATTGTTAGTGTAGATTATTGTCCGACATTGAATAGTTTATCGATGAATTGTTGTATTGCAGCTTGCGAACAGAACACGCCGACGATGTCTTCCTTCCTCAGCGGGTTGGAGTCGTCGGGTTGGCTCAAACACATCAAGTGAGTCGTAACGATACAAAACGCGCTCGTTTGTCAACTTGGATGGACACGTACATACAAACACCCAAAACACGAAATACAAAAACTATTACGATTCTTTCTCAACATGTTCCACGTTCTTCCAGCCGTATCCAAAACCGAAAAACGTTCAGTCTTCCCACTTGTCGCAGTAGCTTAATGTTCGAAACAAAATTTGTCTTGACGTAGATGTTTTCTGTGCATCAGATCAATCTCTTCGATTAAGATATTCCCTAACCTAACCTGTAATTATATTCCAAATGAGTATATTTATTTTAATTTTATTTATAATATATTATTTTTGTTATCATCAAATATTTATGTGTAAATGTAGTATCGAGACTATTTTTAAGACAGTCTTCACAAAAATCTTGACATATGTGGGAATTGACCCCACGACCTACAGTGCAGAAGACTTTGAACTGAGCTGTAAGGCCGGTCACTTAAATCATACAACTATATACTCACAGAAAATATAAAAATGAATATATAGAAAAATATTATATTAAATAACTGATTTTGTAAAATCCACGTGCAGATCGATTCTGGACACATCGTGGTGGATAGCCAACGCTATATCGCAAGGCGTGAGTGTATGCGTGCACTGCAGCGACGGCTGGGACCGTACCGCGCAGGCGTGCTCGCTCGCCGCGCTGTGTCTCGAGCCGCACTACCGCACCATCAACGGATACCAGGTGAGACGCTGTCGCAAGGCGAGAGTGTGCACTGCAGCGACGGCTGGGACCGTACCGCGCAGGCGTGCTCGCTCGCCGCGCTGTGTCTCGAGCCGCACTACCGCACCATCAACGGATACCAGGTGAGACGCTGTCGCAAGGCGAGAGTGTGCACTGCAGCGACGGCTGGGACCGTACCGCGCAGGCGTGCTCGCTCGCCGCGCTGTGTCTCGAGCCGCACTACCGCACCATCAACGGATACCAGGTGAGACGCTGTCGCAAGGCGAGAGTGTGCACTGCAGCGACGGCTGGGACCGTACCGCGCAGGCGTGCTCGCTCGCCGCGCTGTGTCTCGAGCCGCACTACCGCACCATCAACGGATACCAGGTGAGACGCTGTCGCAAGGCGAGAGTGTGCACTGCAGCGACGGCTGGGACCGTACCGCGCAGGCGTGCTCGCTCGCCGCGCTGTGTCTCGAGCCGCACTACCGCACCATCAACGGATACCAGGTGAGACGCTGTCGCAAGGCGAGAGTGTGCACTGCAGCGACGGCTGGGACCGTACCGCGCAGGCGTGCTCGCTCGCCGCGCTGTGTCTCGAGCCGCACTACCGCACCATCAACGGATACCAGGTGAGACGCTGTCGCAAGGCGAGAGTGTGCACTGCAGTGACGGCTGGGATCCTACTATTAATGGCTACCAGGGAGAAACACTATCGTACAGCGTGAGTGCTTACGATTTGAAGATTGACTGACTAATCCGGGTCAGGGGACGAAGCGAATAGATCTCTTGCGTTTGGTCGATCGAAAGATGAAATGCAGATCTTTTTATCGAAAGCATTGTTTTTCCTTACGATATGGTAAATTACAAGATCAGTGCATAATTATATTATATTTCCGTTTCAGGCGCTAATAGAGAAAGACTGGCTATCCTTCGGTCACAAGTTCAGTGCCCGGTGCGGGCACACGGCTTGCGACTCGCGCGAGCGCTCACCCGTGTTTACTCAACTGCTCGACTGCACGTGGCAGTTACTGCGCATGCACCCCGAGGTACGACATTTGTTAACGTAACAAGCAGATGGCCTAACTGCTGATAAGACCCTGCCTTACCTGTGCAAGTTGTTGAGGGTTGGTTGAGAGCTGTTTGAGAGCGTGGTGGCCCAATGGTACAGACCCCAGGCTTAAATCTGGTGATAGCTGGTTCAAATCCCAACGGGCACCAATGAGTTTTAAGCTAGAAAAATCACGTCCTCAAAACGGTGAAGAAAAGAAAACATTGTGAAAGACCCGACAGACACTACTTTCCACCTATATACTATTTTAGGAAACCTCGGCCTACCGCCAATATAAGAATTGCAATACCCTACAAGGGTCTATAATGTGAAACCCATCATATGATGCAAAAATTGTATTGAGTGCAGAGTATTGATGTGTCCAAGAGACAAAACTTCGAAGACTCGAAAAGCAAGTGCACGAAAGGACACGAGTAATGCTTAAAATTTTTTCACATTATTTTCAATGCATAATAATAATAATAAACACAAATACAAATACAAATCATTTATTTCATACATACAACATAATCAATGTTGGCGGTAATTTCACACAGCGCCATCTAGCCCCAAAGTAAACTAAGCATAGCTTGTATCATGGGAACCTGACAACTGAAAGAATACCTATTATACTTTTGTTTTGTAAATACATATTAACACCCAGACACAGAACAAACATCTATATACGTCACGCAAATATTTGTCCTGGGTGGGAATCTAACCCAAGACCTAGAGCGCAGAAGGCAGAGTTATTACCAACTGAGCTGTGAGGTCAGTGATAACTGAACAGCATTTGGTATTGCAGGCGTTCCAGTTCAACGAGAGGTTCCTGCTGACGCTACAGGAGCACGTACACGCGTGTCAGTACGGCACTTTCGTCGGCAACTGCGAGAAGGATCGGAGGGACCTGCGGTTAGTCGTCTGCCTTTACCTGCAACACTCAAACTAACTATTATATATCTCTGGTCACACGCAGTGCGAAACCAGACGCGTTTAAAATAAGATGCGATGCGTAGACTTCTACACGTTAGCATGTTCTGTGTATACAATAAATTGCTCCTCGGAGTCCCCGGAGGGTAGGCAAGGATCAGGTATATCCACCCTGTGTGATCCTGACATATTATGGTTTATCCTGTCATAACATGAATTTGTTTTTTTTAAGCTATTGCATAGCTTCTATCGCGGGCCTTGAGCGTGGAGACCGAATCCAGAAATTCCGTAACGAAAAAAACCTAACACCCCCCACTCCGACCGGCACAGCGGTGATACTTTTTAGTTTTTCCATCTATCGATAAATACCAGAACTTTTAATGACTTTTTGAAATATCACGCGCAATAGCTTTACCGCGGCAGTCTCCGAGTGCCACACGTCTTTTTTATATGATACAGTTACGGAACAAGCGAACGGCCCATCTAGTGTTCAGTGGTAACCTCTTTCCATAAAAACCAATGCGATTGGGTCCTCCCCTACCAGGTACGACAAGGCACAAGTCGCATCGTATGCGCCCGTAAATCTGACATGTGTAGGTGGAATGTCTCATGTGCCTGTAATGTCACCGGCGACCACACCTTGCAAACCGGAACACAGTAACGCGAATGCATTACTGCTTGTCTTCAGAAATGGGCATGGTAGTACTTCCCCGGACGAACTTCGCGTTGACTTGCTGTGAAATTTGTTCATGCTTTCTCGTCGGTTTATCTGGCTTTTTAGCAAAACGTCTTCGATCTGAAAATCTGAATTCCTCTTTGAAGCGCACTTAAAATCCTTTCACCGTACCGGTTCGAGAGAACCAGTGACTCGAATAGAAGAAGACTGTAAATAAACAAGCGGAATACATATTTTTTTCGGATTCGGATATTTAAATGTCGTGTTATTTATGTACGTTACGTATTATATGTTGTGCAGTCTGTCGGAGCGCACGTTCTCGCTGTGGGGATATATGGCGAGCCATCTCACCGAGTACAAGAACCCGCTGTACGACCCCAAGGCGTATCCGGACCTACTGCGGCCGGACCTCAGCGCGCAAAACATCAGGTCATATCAAGTCAGAACATAATAACTGCATTTACGGGCTGTTAACCAACTCAATTACACTATGTGTTGTGTGTTTGTAGTGGATGTTAAATTTTCATACAACGGCAAGAACTTTCACATTATCCTGCAAATCTAAACATCTATACAAATAAATAAAATTCGAGTGTCTGTTTGTAATATTAAAATAATCGCTTTTTACAAAGTGCATATGGATGTATACACGGTACATATACCAAAACAACATTTTTGTCCGTCTGTCTGTCTGTTTGTTCCGGCTAATCTCTGAAACGGCTGGACCGATTTTGACGGGACTTTCACTGGTAGATAGCTGATGTAACAAGGAGTAACTTAGGCTACTTTACCGAGGGGTAAAATGGGGGTGCGTGATAAAACCGAATTTCACGCGGACAAAGTCGCAGGCAACAGCTAGTATTTAATGGCGGCTTTTTATTATTATTATTATTGTTGTTGGTTATCAGGTTCTGGCGCGGCATGTACTGTCGTCACGAGAGCGGCGTGCACCCGCGCGAGCCGCTCGGCGACATGCTGCCCGCCGCCGTGGAGCACTGCACCGCGCTGCAGCATCACATCAACTACCTCGCCAAGGTAACGCACCGCACCGACTGCACCGCGCACCGACTGCACCGCACCGACTGCACCTCACCGACTGCACCGCACCGACTGCCCGCACCGACTGCCCGCGCACCGACTGCACCGCGCACCGCCGCTGCAGCACGCGCCCACCAGCCTGCCAGCCAGGCCTTTCAGCTCTAAACAGCGTTAAAGTCGCTATTTATTTGTTAAATTACATAATGAGCTTACAGATGTAATCCAAAGCGTCCAAACGTTAGGTTGTCATAGTAAATTATACATAGAACATTTATAAAGTCACAAACTTTCATACAAGTAAAATGTCTATGTTCTTGTAAAAAAAGGAAGCCTTCCTTTAGGGGTCTCTTGTCTATTCTTCCCATAGAGGGTCGGAAAGGGTTTGAACAGTCAAACATAGCGATAAGTACGCGTGACCTTATGTTTTGAATATTATTGACGTTTCTAAACCTTTTTTCAATTTCTTTATGAATTATATGGAAATAAAGTTTTTGACTTTGACTTAAACAACGCAACGGATTATGGTACGGTTTCTATTGATAGAAAGAGCTATAAACGAGGAAGGTTTATGTCAGAATCCTAGTCCGAACTGATATAGTTTTTTATTGTAGCGCATCACGACTTTCAAAAGTATGCTGTCTGGAAGAAAGGCGGGAAAACTCGATTCGGTTGTCAACTACCAGACCGGGACGCGCAGCTCCGTCGATATCGACACCAAAATGGACGCCATGCAGATAGACAACAAGTAAGATATTATATAGACAACAATTAAGACATTATATAGACAACAAGACATTATATAGACAACATGTAAGACATATTCTGTCGGTAGACATTTTTCACACCGTGCAATCTAGTCTTGGAGTATGGGGACTAGGTAACCGATAGAATAACATTTAATTACACATTTTGCTGTTAGAATATATAATTCATAATGAATATATAATTTTTATTTTTTTTGATTAACTAATCTGCTTCAGCCAATATTAACACGAAAATGTTACTATTCTACCTGTGACCGTTCCTTTAGGAATATCCTTAAAAACCAATTTGAAGTGTTTTCTTGGAGAAACGTTTATTATGCAATTGAACTCAGAATTAATTAAAAAAATTGATATTTTTTTTACTGCTATTTTATTTTATTTTATTTTTCAACAGAATCTACAGCTCTTAAATCTAGGTATCTATTCACTTAAAATTACTCTTAAAGCCAATAACAGATTCAATTTTTTTTAATATACTAGTATTACGACAACACAACTCATATAATTAAGGACAAGATGTCAAAACACTAACTTATACTAACACAATTTTGTGTGTGTGTGTGTGTGTGTGTGTGTGTGCGTGTGCGTGTGTGTGTGTGTGTGTGTGTGTGTGTGTGTGTGTGTGTGTATGTGTGTGTGAGTATGACGGTTTTACATAATTTATAGTTAAATTATTTATTTATTTATTTATTTATTTTATTATAGTTTGTATGCAGCTGAATGACCAAGGAGTTTTGGGCATAATTGGTGCTTGCGTGAGAAACTGCAAATAGTTTTGTATGTCTGATATGTTATTATGTTTTCTATTGTTTTGAAATTCTATAGATTACTAATTAATTGTTCTGTGTTACTTTATTTTGTGTTTATATGTAAATTGAATGAATTTCATGTTTATGATGAATAAGAATAATTATTTATTTATAAGTAAAAAATATGTTGTTATGTACAGGTTGATCTACGAGTCCAGGGGTTCGATAACAGAGCTGGAGTGCGCGAATGACGATCACCCCCTGAAAGAGGCGCACAAGACCGACAGCATCCCCCTCATTACCGAGGTATGTACATATACCATGCAAAATATACGTGACTGACCTCACAGCTCAGTTGGTAGTAACCCTGCATTCTGAGCTGTAGGTCGTGGGTTCGATTCCCACCCAAGACAAACATTTGTGTGATGAATATAGGTGTTTGTTCTGTGACTGGGTATTTATGTGTTATGTGTATGTATGTATTATATCATTTGTCTTGTTCCCATGATACAACCTATTTACTTCGTTTACTTTGAGGCTAGATGGCGCTTTATGAAATGTCCACCAATGGATTCAACTCGTGTTGCTGTGTTCCGGTGGAAGGGAGTGGGTGCCGGCAAAATTGCAGCCGCATGAGACGTAACATCCCCGTCTCGGGGTGATGAACGCAACGCAATGCGACTTGAGTCATCTCGTACTATGGTGGAGAGGACTTAAGTTGTATTGCTGTTGTCCATGGGCGGCGGTTACCACTTAACATCAGGTGGGCCGTCAGCTCGTTCTATCACCTGAATGAATAAAAAAAAAAACACTTTTTGATTAATGAGTGTAAACACTTCTTCATTAATGGGTGTGGTGGCAGTACTTCTCCGGGCGAACTTAGTACAAGTTCTACTGCTACTTTGGGTTGCTCCTTTCTCACCACCCGGGGGACACGTGTAGGAATTCATGGTATGTGTTCATGTGTTGATGATGTAATTATGGTAAGCTTACCTCCAACTGAGATTATCAAGTTGATGATGATCTATTATTTTTATTATGATGATGTATAACCGTTTGATTTGACCATTCTTATTTGAATTTCTTTTACAACTGTGTAAATAATGACTACTATTATGGTAATCTACCATACTTCTGTTACTTCTGGAAGGAACTAGCCATTCACAACACAGGGAGTCCTAATGTGGGGGCTGGTGCACATTATTGCTCTCTTATTCAGTTTAAGTATTAGACTATTGTGTCATCTATTTAAGTGCTATGATGTAATGTTTTTATCTATACTAATATTATAAAGAGATAATGTTGGTAAGGTGTATGTATGTTGTATTTCAAAAATTCTTTCACCAATAGAAAGCTACATTATCGAGGAGTAACATAGGCTATAATTTATTTTCAAAAAATTAGGGATCCCTAAGAATTTTTTATAATTTTTGTCTGTCTGTCTGTTTGTTCCGGCTAATCTCTGGAATGGATGGACCTATTTTGACGGGACTTTCACTGGCAGATAGCTGATGTAATAAGGAGTAATTTAAGCTACTTTTCCGAGGGGTAAAATAGGTGTACGTGATAAAACCGAATTCCACGCGGACGAAGTCGCGGGCAACAGCTAGTAATAAATAAAAATAAATGTATTATAATATTGCAGAAGGTTGAGGACGCTGTGCCCGGCAGCCTGACGCTGCTCGAGCAAGAAGTGAACACGGTGGCGCTCGACTGGAAGAGCCTCAAGAACGTCACCGAGTGCACCTGTTCCACACCGCTAGACCACTTCAGCAGGAAGGTGAGAAGCTCACTGACCCTGGTCTTCTGCGATGCTAGGGGTCGAAGGCGAAGTTTTTTTTTTATAAAAGCAGCCATTTGATCGCAATCTCACCTGATGTTAAGTGACGATGCGGTCTACGATGTAGCATGTGCGCCTAGAAGTAACCTGTTCACTCTCCTCTTGAAGACCGTGTAGGTTTCAGTTACTACTCAAAGTCAGTCCAAGTCAAAAACATTATTTCCATTGGATTAATAAATAAATGGCTTGGAAACGTCAATAATATTTAAAACATATGGTCACGCGTACTTATCGCCGAGTTTGACGCCTGTTCAAACCCTATCCTATCCTAAATGAGGGCGTCCTTTTTTTCGAGGTTAAGGTCGAAGTTACTACTACATGCTATTAATCGTGTTACTGGCTCTCCCCAACCATTGTTATGAATGGATTAAAGTGCGCCTTAAAGTGGCTCCTTACGTAACAATGTCTTCGGATTTATGTTTCTAAGACATGCTGGTTGTCTTCACGATGTTTTCCATCACTGTTTTGAGAACGTCGTATTGCGCACGTAAATTTTACAAAGGAAAAACCTAATTTGTGTACGTTAATATGAATTAGCGACGTTCGGATTGAATCTCTGGGTCTGTACCACTGGGCCACCACGCTCTGAAATGTCCATCAATAGTTATTGTTGTATTATTGTGTGTGTGTGTGTGTGTGTGTGTGTGTGTGTGCGCGTGCGTGTGTGTGTGTGTGTGCGCGTGCGTGTGTGTGTGTGTGTGTGTGTGTGTGTGTGTGCGCGTGCGTGTGTGTGTGTGTGTGTGTGTGTGTGCGCGTGCGTGTGTGCGTGTGTGTGTGTGCGCGCGTGTGTGTGTGTGTGGTGTATGTGTGCGTGTGCGTGTGTGTGTGTGGGGGTGTGTGTGTGTGTGTGTGCGCGTGCGTGTGTGTGTGTGTTACGCGTGCAGCACCACTGCTGGGGCTGCGGCCGCTGCATCTGCACGCGCTGCGTGACGACGCGCGACGCGCTGCCCGCGCTCGCGTCGCCGCGCCTCGCGCCGCTGTGCGCCGGGTGCCGCCCGCGCGACGCCACGCCGCCGCCGCCGCCGCCGCTCAGTACGTACCGCTGCCACACACTTAAGAGCAGTAGAACTCTCGCCAAATTCGTCCTGGGAAGTACTGCCACCATGCCCATTTCTGCCGCCAAGCAGCAACGCATTCGCGTTACTGTGTTCCGATTTGAAAGGTGTGGTTGCCGGTGAAATTACAGGCACACGAGACGTTCCACCTACACGTCTCATATCTACGGGCGCATACGATGCGACTTGGGTCTTGTCATACCTAGTATGGGAGGACCCAAGTCGCATCGGTTGTTATGGGCCGAGGTTACCACTTAACACCAGGTGGGCCGTCGGCTCGTTCCGTAAATGTATTACATAAAAAAAACACGTGTTATGTGTGTGCGTGCGTGTGCGTGCGTGTGCGTGTGCGTCCATACTGGGTTACGTCTCACAACGCACATCCCGCACCACACACAGAAATATACATCTCCATATATAAATATATACCTACCTGCATTAATTGGACTGGCCTCATAGCTCAGTTGGTTAGTAACCCTACCTTCTGCGCTGTAGGTCGTGGGTTCGATCCCCACTCAGGACAAACATTTATGTGACATTTGTAACATTGATGTTTGTTCTGTGTCTGGATGTTAATATGTATTATATGTATGTATTTACAAAAAAAAAGTATATAAGTATTATATCAGTTGTCCCATGATACAAGCTATGTTTAGCTTACTTTGGGGCTAGATGGCGCTGTGTGACATGCCCACCATTATTATTATTTATTTATTATTAATAATTTTTTATTTGTTTTAGGTATAGTCACTACGCCAGCTAACTAGACATAGTACTGGCAAAAATATATTTTCGACTTCACTTTGGCCAGGAGTTCCTAATTGACATCTCCGCCATGCTTCGACAGGATCGACCACTCAGTCTAGCTGGAACACGGAAGTGGCCAGTTATGATGGCTAAGCGTCGGTCATGCCAACCATTGCTGAACCTTATTTATGTGCAAACAAAATAATTGAATGGATTCTGAAGTGGGGCTACAGTTGGTGCTCCTACAAAGCAGTTTTGATTCATTCCCCAATTTAACATTTCGTTACTAATTGTTTTGTGGTTTTGTCGTGGGGCAAATGCCCAGCTCAAGCAACCACCATCCTCAAGTTGAAGATCTGCCACGAAGCAACCATCAAGTGTGTTCTGGTATCCTCACTTGAGAGCTAGTTCCCAATCCAGACGTTGCGTTGCGTTGCGTTGCGTACAGCCACCGTCGCACACGCCAAAGTCGCTGCTCATGTTGTCAAACGCGACACTGACAGTTGTTAAAACACTGACGTATACGAATGTGTAACTGCTGAGTTAGAAACACCATTATCTGTCGTTATATATATACTTCTTTATACTTTCACCGTTTTAACGGGTTTTAAAATAGTTTTATTTCTATGAATTTTTGCTCTAACCCCCGTATAAATTTAAATAAATACGCTTAATTTTAGTTTGAACTGAAATATCATTCCTGTACATACATGTCGCTGTAATATTCAGCTTTACTGACATATTGTTGCATTTTACTTATTTACGTCCCAAATTAATGTTTTATATATATATATTTATCAATTTATGTTTTCACAAGTTTCAAACTATCATCTTAATATAACAAAATATCACTAATAATGTACCTAACTAATAAATTTAAATGAAAATGCATTCAAAATAACATGATCTGCTTGGAACCTACCTATTTATCGCAAAAAATCACAGAATAATCTCTGGGACTTCCTGTTAGGGAAACTGCAGTGAAACCATGAAGTTGGTTGCGTCAAAACCGTAACTTATATTTGAATAGCGCCCGTGTGTGGGCAACCATCAGCCACGTGGCTGCTACACATCATTTGACTATTACTAGGTACTTCACTGGCTCTCTCGAACTAGACTCGTGAAAGGATTAAAGTGCGCCTCAAAGAGGCTCCTTTCTTGCACTGTGCCTATTCAAGAGCAACCCCGTCAAATGTTCAGAAAACTACGAACAAAATATAATTTTGTATACATAATTTTTAAAGGTTACATTATTAGGTTACATTATTAGGTTATATTATTCTATATTGCATATTCGGCCCACGTTTTTTCTGCTTTTGGCGTAATTGCTCATATTATTTATATATTAAAATTTTCAGGACTTGAAGTTTAACGTTGAGCATACGACTTTATATTTAAGTTATGTATAGTTATGATATAAAAATATTTATTTTGCTAAACGCGAATTCCTTCAGTTACAACATGTTAATCCTAAATTGTTTATGTTTTATTAGGCACCAAAATGAATGCTTTGCAGTTAAAAATTATTCATTTTCTTCATTTTGTGCAAAGTATTCTTGATTTGTTAATATGTTTTTATTTGTTAAGTTCTAAATAAATCAACGTAGATATACCTGCTGTTTTATTTTATCTATCTATAACTGCTGGTAGTAGTACTGGCTGCAGAACGAGGGTTCCTGGGTTTGATGCAGGATATAGTATGCCCTGGGGTTTTGGGTGTCTAGCCCTTAGGTACAACAAGACCCAAATCGCATCGAATGCGCCCGTAACTATGAGAGGTGGAATGTCTCATTTACCTATTATTTCACCGGCAGCCACAACTTTCACACCGGACAGTACCGGCATTAGTGCTTGGTGGCAGAAATGGGTATGGTGGCAGTACTGTGATGAGCTTGGCACAAATTCTACTACTACCAAAACCTAACCTTAATTACAATCGAAAAAATAACAAGCTTTATCGCACTATTACGATAGCAATAACTATACCAGATTGCTCCAGCCAGGAACAATCAAACAGCGATCATGTTTCACACAATGCTGTTGTTTGTTGGCGTACAACTCGTTTGCTGCGATGTAAAAGGTATTTTTAGTGTAGTCGTTTGACCCACATATTAGAAAGTTGCCAGGATACACTAAACTAGCTTCTTTTATGTTCTATAACAGGAATAAGACAAAAGTATAATATATAGACACTATATATTAATACAGGAATTAATTTATGTAGTTAATTATTCTCAGCGTGCTGCTTTCTAATTGTTAGCAATAAATGTATAGGCGCTCTTATTTTCCTGTAATCAGATATTTTTCACTTTTTTATTACAATAATGATTTACGCAGGTATTTATAATTTTGGCTAGGAATCATGGCCATACTGAAGTTAGTTTACTGAAGCCACAAAAGCTTTCACCATAAAATAGAAGTATAAATAATAGAAATAATTAACTTTCAGAAGAAATAGAAAGAGGCAATATATAAGTATACCTATCGACAGCAGATATTGTAATTTGTCACAGTAGTAAACATAATATAGTAATATAACATAAAGTTATAAAAACCCTTTAGAAATAGTTACCATTAAAAATACCATGTATATTGTCAAAACGAACAAAAATGAGATCGTTTACAAATTGGCAGCCTCGTGACAGACAGACTCTCGGGCAGACTGTCTGTGGCTGGTGGACACATGGGCCATCTATTCCGACTTCGCTCGTCGGCATTGGTACCCGTTATCAAGTAAAATGGCCCACCTTATTTTGAACTCAGATTCATGAATGTCAACGGCGCGAAAATAAAAGGGATTGCCCGATTTGGCCGGGCTATCCGTTTTAGGCGAGCCAAAAATGACTTTTTGCAGAATCAGCTCGGCTTGTTGGAGTCGACGCCATTCACGATACTAGCGTCAACATTAACAAAGACACAGTTATAACGAGAAATTTGAAACTAAAGAATCGAAATAACGAGAAAACGCGTAAGTTGGAATCCGGTAAATCATTAACGATGTAGTCGATATGAGTCTTCTAAGTGTGTTTGACTGGACAGTTGGTAGTAACCCTACCTTCTGCGCTGTGGATCGTGGGTTCGATTGCCACCCAGGACAAAAATTTGTGTGACGACCATATACGTTTGTTTTGTGTCTGGCTGTTAATATGTATTATTAGTATGCATCAACAAATAAAAAAGATATAAGTATCAGTTGTCTGGTTCCTATGGTACAGCTATTTACTTAGCTCACTTTGGGGTTAGATGGCGCTGTGTGAAATGTCCACCAATATTTTATTGTTATATGTATCGACAATACTAGAACACTAGCTGAAAGTTGCATTTTATTGCCAACCCTACCAAAGTATGCAAAAATGTTGAACGCTCTTCAGAAGCTTGGTTTTAGTTTCTTTTGTTTACTCGTGTGCTTGCAAGCAAGAGAGTGGTGAGCATTGCCGTAGGTGGCAATATTTTTTAAAATTGCCAACGCGATGTTAGTGTTGCCCGTATAAAAAATTCCAAATTTTCTACAAAACCGCTTAAATGCCGTCGCGACACTAATTTCATAAAAAATAAAAAAAGTTAGTAATACCCAAATTGTATGACAGTCGACACCGAAGAGAGCCCACCCGACTGGTCGTACCACGCAATCCCACACGAAATGAACTCGTACGTTCAACAATTTAAGCGGAACATGAGCGAATGTCTGAAAGAAGTGCAACAGATGGACACCCGCCCGGTGAAGCGGCTGTCACCGCGACCGGAGTCACCGGTCCACGGAGAGTGCCTCATAGCTTGTGTGCTAAAACGCAACGGAGTCATACAAAAGGGAAAGATTAACAAAGGTAAAGAAGCGTCTGTTAGCTGACATGACCTGATCATGGGCACAAATTCACATTCATTCTGGCATTAGACTATCGTTCAACTGTCTTTCCAAACTATAGTCAGTTACAATCAAAGTCGTCAAAAGTGGAACAAACAGTCATCTCACTTTGTCTTCAGTATTTAAAGAGAGACGAACATAAAAACGCTGGTACATTAACGTTCCTCATTCGCTTACATATATTGTAGTATTTCATCTTTGTTCCTTTTAATTTTTATCTAATATTACTTATATAACTATTCTAGCTTTTACCCGTGGCTTCACTCGCGTTAATATTGATTTAGTCAGCTAATTCTGATTGTAGATCGATACAGAAATCATTAACGAAAAAACTTTCGAGGTCCCGTCTATCTCTATATCAAAATGTATCACAATTGATTGAGCAGTTTAGGCGTGAACAAGCATAGCAAAGAAACAAATAAACTCAATTTCGCATTAAAATATTAGTCTGGATATTTTTATTGTGCCTCTACAAATATGGGTTATAAACACCTGAAATAAAAAACATGCATACGAGTATACCGACGTTGAATATGTTAAATCTAGCTACCTAGTGACTTGGGGAAATTGTAGCACAAATAACCATATAAATAATGTTGTATCACACTCATTTCAGATAATCTATTAGCATTGGTGAGTAAGTTTTTCGCAAAGGACACCAAGCTCATGAAGAAATTGTATAAACATGTAGACCGGTGCGTGGAGATAAGTGCGCGGCATGAAGACGAGTGCGACCTCGCGGCCAAGCTCAATGCGTGCACGAACGATCTGATGGCATACAACAAACACACAATAACAGTTAATTATTAAAAATAATCTCAAAATCCTTGTTTTATTTAACTTCACTTCATCTAAAATGAAGCTAAGTTATCATCGGTAAAGTCAAGTAATCCGAGTAAAATCTTGCAAATAAAAGATCATACCTACCTACTTTCTTCTATTCGAGTCACTGTTTCTCTCGAACCAGTGTGGTGAAAGGATTTTAAAGTGCGCCTCAAAGAGTCTCCTTTCGTGAATTTGACACATGTCTTCGAATTTTTTGTTCTAGGACATGTCGGTTTCCTCGCAATGTTTTAATTCACCGTTTGGAGAACGTGGTTTGCGCACATAAATCTTTCAATCGAAAATCTCATAGGTGCGCTCCGGGATTTGAAACGGTGACCTCCGGATTGAAACTCGGGGTCAGTACCACTAGAACACCACGCTCTCCATACCTACTATACAAACCGTTTTCTGTTGTATTTTTTTTTAATTATTTTACTTAGTTGAACCCTGTATTTTGAAGTGTGAAAATGCAAATATTATTATTAAATTAAATTATAAATCTTAACTTCATATGCCTCAAATAAAGTTTATTTGTGGCTACTTTAGTTATCTACTTCTTTAGCTACTTTAATTTTATGGCAGCACTGATAGTTGAGTAAATAAAAGACGGTCCAAAATATAGGTATTCCTAAAATCGAGAGAATCGCAATCGATGGCACATACCGCACTGTTTTCATTTCGATAAACAAATATCTTGGAAGCAACCATTCTTGGTAACACATCACTACTTACGTATAGTTTTCTATACGAGTCAGTAAATAGTTGTGTTGGTTGATAGAACATATGATTTTAGTGTAAATAAAAAAATAAAGATTAAGTATCAGTGAAAATGATTATATGTGATTGTAAACGAGTTCCTTTTATTTAATATACTGATAATTCAATTATAAACTTTTAGTAGAATCCAGCTCATTGCTTAGTAGAATTTGGTAATATTACACCATTGTTGCAGTAGATTTGTAAATCAAAGCTGGTCACACTGCTAAGCTAGAGACGTCATGGATGTTTCCGTTTTCCATTGTTTCGTCGAATACGAAGTACAAATCATTGTAGGAAAGGAAAAATAAAAGCAATACATGATTATCATCCTCATCTTAGCTTAGCTGTTAAGATTCAGTTTCTTTTGTCGTGGTCCGGTTTATTTTCTCGTTTTTGTTCTGTGTACAAGTGTATTTATTTTGTGGTTACTCGATTGCAATTTGCAACTGTTGCAAGGCATGACAATTTTGAGAATGTAATTTCGTGTTCCCGTCGATATATTCGTCAGTTTAGTTGTATCTCTTACTTTCTTTTTTAAAGTGGATCAGCCGTTATAAATTGCGCTTCTCCATCGTATTCGCAGCAAATCAAGGCCTGAAAGAACTAGTCATGGAAAATGATAGGTATATTATTACAATCATGGAATGGCCTTCCATATGTTATCCAAGACAGTCCATCGCTTGGTATATTTCAAAGAAAAGTTGAAAAGAATAAAGAATATGTCAAGAAAATTACATTTATTCTTGTAAAATAAATATGCTGGCAGTATGTTTGCCACTACTGGCCGAGGAATGAGAAAGTCAAGGTACGGCACAAAGAGGTGCTTCGTGTTGTATCTCATTGTATGTTTGATCTCTTGTTGGTTTTTCCATGCTGCACAGCAGCTCCTGTATCTTTGTTTAGCTTCACGCAAGTGTTCGCCATTACTTGCAAGTTGTATTTCTTTCATATTGTACTTGATACCTTTTGGTGAGTCAACTTCAACAGTTGTTTTATATATATATATATTTATATAAAATTTATATATATATATAATTATAATGTTTGAAAGTTTATAACATTGTCTTACATATTAATTGTTTAGAAACTACTAATAGGAACTTTAGTTTACCTTATAGAGATCAGCTGTAGATACAAATAAACTTTTGGCAAATATTAACAAATATGTAAAATTTGAAAAATACAGTAATTAACTATTATAAAGTACTAAAACATGGAATTTCCTTTAGAACCAATACAAGGAATGTTTAAATCTAGTACTATGTATGGGTAATGCCTTCAAAGTAGGCTTGTGCTTCAGGAGAACAAAATCTTTTTAACTACATAAGGTCCTTGTGCTTCTCTGCACTTATTGGCAAGTAATCTTGGTAGGCAAATCCAGGCAATTCAAATTCATTGCTACATTCTGGTTGATTCACTCTTTGCTTATGCAATATGGGTGATTTCTCCCATGAACCATTATAGTTGCTGCGATGAAGAATGAACCTTGGATGTTCTCGCACACTCATGATTTCTCTTTGGGCCTGGATTGGAAAAGAGCACTTTTCGTGTGCCTACTTTGGAAAACATTTGTATATTTCCTTATAATTTCACCCTTACCCACTTCAATAACTTCAGAAGGTTTGGGTCTTTGGCGACTTATTTTTAGCAGGTCATACCATGACCTCCATATGAGTTTTTAAATTGATCAGGCCTGTGCTGTGGGTGCGTGTGTTCGTCGTCGTCGTGGCTCCTCGTCTTGTGGTAGGAACGGAAAACAAGGGGGTGTACTTTTACAATATATACCTGCTCGTGCCGGCGGATCGGTCGTGCATGCTAAGGTGGTAAATGCAATCTGTGAACATTTGTGAGGGAGATATATTTAACCCCACATGGCCATATTCTTGTCGCATTCTAAATATGAGTGTCTTTTTTTTTATTCTTTATTCTTCCTGGGAGTTTTAGCCAGACCATGACACCCCCGTAAATTATTTATCTTAGGTACAGCTTACCTACCCGGTATTATCCGAGGAGTACAAATATATATCTAGTAGCTTCTTGGCTTCCTCAGAAACGGGGAGGACAAAAAACTGTTACATAGACCTATGCTATAATTATTGGTAAACAATGAGGTATTAAGTACGGCGTTGGGCCGCGTTCCGCACACATTCCGTCAGAACGTGATGAACGTCATCGACACTATTACATTCAACACAATTTGGTGAACTGGCTAATTTCATTAACAATTTGAATTTATTTGAAGGAATGTGTCCTGAACGCAGTCTTAGCATGGCAACAATCTTTTTCCTATTAATATAGCTCTTCTCAAACCATGGGTAACGAGACAGCTCGCTCTGTATGGTTTGTCACTGTGCCTCCTAAAGGTAAATATGGTACATTACCTAATCCTCTCAAGTAGGGACCATCTATCAGTTTCCAATTTAATCCTAACTTCAGAGCGTGACTTTTACGAATCAGTGTAGCTTCACTGCCTAGGTCTACTTGACATAAAGTCGTAATACCATTTAGAATGACGGTGAGTTAATATTTATCGTTGGTGTTTTCAGACATTGATACCTCAAGGACCATTTTATCCTTGGTTGTTTCTTTAACTTTTGGACAGTGTGATGCTTCATGACCAATGTAGTTACAATGAGTGCATTTTACTAGTGGCTTCGGGCATTTAAAACTAGGGTGTCCTACACCCTGACAATTGAAACACCTAATCGGTCCTTTATAATTATTACCATTCCTCGCAGTGTTTGCATTTCCATCAGCCATTTTGGGCAAGTTGATATTTGAATTCGAATTTTGCCGCCTATCCCGAATTGAATCTCTATTAAACTCTAGTTGGTTACGGTTTTGTGACTTAATGGTCTTAAAAAATTCTAGAACATCCTCTGGCTTATCAAACTTAGCAGCTTGAGCACCTACCCGGATTCCTCTATCGTCAATTCCGTAGAGTAAACAATCCACTGCTTGCTTTCCAAAAATTTTACATCTATTTAATAGATTTATCTTTGCAAAATAATATAATTCACAAGATTCTCCAGGGCGTACCCGTCTATTAAGCATGTCCGTTAATAGCTCAGCGTAGTTTTCGGTTGCTGGAAATGATTCTCGTAGCATAACCTTCCATTCACTCCAAGTATGCTTAATAGAGGGTAAGCCCTGGTACCAGGTTTTGGCAAGTCCAGTAAGTTTAGGCAGGGCATAGTGAACCGTTTGCTTGTCGCTCCAGTTATAAATTTCTGTGCATTCATCAACCTTATCGAGCCATATGTTGATTGTCTGTTCTTTCAACATTGGGTCAAATTCGGGGATTACGTTGTTTAAAGTTGAGCTAGGAAACGATTCACTATTCCCCGCCTTTGATTTTAATACATTTAAAAACTCTTCAAAGAAATCCACCGTTGTCCTGAGTTTCTTAGAAGGGGTTTCAATAATGTCGTCATTGGGAAGGCGTCTTTTCGTTGGTGTAACTAACGATCTATCGCGAGAGCCATGGAACCGTGTGTTGTCGTTTTTTTGGCTGCTGTGTCCGGGTCTAGGTGTTACTGACCTCTGGTATTCTCTCTCGCGATCGTTCAACCGGTCACGTTCTCTACGTACCTCATTTCCAAGAGTTCGGAGTCTCTCTCTCTCCTGAGATAACCTACGCTCTTGCTGACGCAGCACACGTATGCCGCTGGAGCTTCGGCTCCGACGACGGCTACGACGAGAGGTTCGGGCCCGGCTTCTACTTCGCGTTTGTCGCCTCCGCGGAGAATCAACGTCCCGACGGGTGCGGCTGCGGCTGCGTCGCGAGCTGTCTCGTCGGTCGCGGCTTCGGCTTAACGGCGTTCCACCACAGCGTGGTCTGTCTGATATGCGGGCCAGACTCTGGTCCCGTCGAACGTTCACATCGGGGTTGCGGTCGCTCATTTTCTGAAACTCATGCATAATAGTATAAATAAACATTCATTTAAATCGTTAACCATCAATGTTTCAAGTAATTAATGGGACTCTCAAACCGATATCTTATATTTTATACTTTCAGTAAGCAATGCTCTGGATACGACTTCATTGTTATAGGACAGAGAAAAACAGAATCAAAAAGTAAAAATGTAACTTGTAATGTGGGTGACAATGACAGATGACAATTTTCCAAGATTCAGAAAACTGAATCTGGTCTGAATCCGTTTACATCCTATGGTTTTGGAGTCTATCCAGTGATATGATACCTGTTCCTCAACTGTATAATACGTTTATTTGAAGCAACAAGTATATTTTAAGCCAAGGATACACTATGGGACAAATGGAGCAACATGTTGCGGAACATGTTCCTCAATACCACGTGAAAAAGACGCGAGGTAAATGTCGCGAAACATTTTGTAGGCTACACTAGTCAGTGTTTATAGAAATGTCGCCCGAGGAGGTTGTGGCGATTAGTGCTGCGTACATTATTTCGAGTGTGTTGAAACGTAGGCGAAAGAGAAGGTGGTGGATGCGAAATTTCTTGCTACAACGAGAAAGAAGAGTGAATATTCTAAGTGATCTTCGAATGTGTGACGGATCATTTGCGAATTTTACTCGAATGTCAACATCTGATTTTGAAACTCTATTGCAAATGATCGGACCTTCTATAGCCAAACAGGATACAATACTACGGAACGCTGTTAGTCCTCATATCAGACTTGCCATTGCATTGAGGTACTTGTCGACTGGAGACTCTTATGCTTCCTTGTCGTACACTTTTCGAGTGTCAAAACAACTGATACGTAAAATAGTGCCAGAAGTTTGTAAAGAACTGATAAACAAATTGAAGATATTTGTAAAGGTAAGTTAAAAAAAATGCATACATTTATTATATTGTATTTTTATTTTCAGTATAAGAAATTTTAATCAATAACTTGGGAGAGTACAAGGTGGATGTAGCGAACAACGTAAATTAAAAAATTATAAATTATCAGTGTTATTATTACTATTAGTACTCGGCGGACCCATAGTTGCAAGTATATTTTCAATAATATGCTCTTCAGAAGGCTCCGGAGTAATATCACTAGAAGCAGTGCTATAGCTCTGTTGCACAGTTGACTGACTTTGATTATTATTTGTACGGTATTTTCCTAAACGTGCATCAAATAAAATATTATTAATATAATATTTAGTCATAATTATACTATGTTCGTCATTTAATGCACGTAACTCAGTTCCTACGTACTCTCCATAAACATCAAATTCATCTCGAGACATCATTTTGTTTTTAGCAGCATGCATAACTTCATAAGCCTGGTCCAATCTATCTTCATTAAGGTGGGTTCTCTTTCGAGTTGTTCGCGACGATGAAGGTGTTGGTGCAGAGCTTGTGGATTGCTGTGCTTCATGAATAGTAATAGTAGAATGCGATTCTAGTTGGTCAGAAGAGTGAAGTTCTGAGTTCTGAGTTGACTGAGACTGTAGAACGGCATCTTCATCCGGAGACGAAATCGTGATTTGGCTTTGTGGGCTCTGTAAAATAATAAAATATTAAATCAATGATTAATAATAAGTATAGAGTACCTAGTACCTACCTACAAAACATGTTTATATTGTATTATTTAAAACATCTGTTAGACATGAATCCGTATCGATTAAGTGTCTTAAATTTATAATTATTCCTTTTCAGGTCCCAGAAACTGCAAATGAATGGAAGGCCAAGGCTAAAAGCTATGAAAATATATGGAATTTTCCGCATTGCGTTGGATCTATAGACGGTAAACATGTTTTGATCCAGGCTCCTTCGAATTCTGGAAGTGACTATTTCAACTATAAAGAACAATTTAGTATTGTCCTATTGGGTATTGTAGACGCAAATTATAATTTTACCTATGCAAATTGTGGTGCTAAAGGAAAATCTTCTGACAGTGGAGTATTCCAAGAAACTGCTTTTTATAAAGCTTTGGCTGATAACCAACTCAACTGGCCAAGTCCATACCCCATACGGCAAGATGGGCCAAATATGCCTTACGTACTTGTGGGAGATAGTGCTTTTGCACTGACAGAAAACATGATGAAGCCGTTTCCCGGTATTCACAACGTGGGGACAACAAAACGCGTTTTCAACTATAGACTGTCAAGAGCTAGAAGAATTGTCGAAAATGTGTTCGGTATCTTAGGTGTTGTATTTCGTATATTCCGAACTCCCATAAACCTCCAACCCTCTAATGCTGAAGTTGTTGTAATGGCGTGTGTATACCTTCATAATTTTTTAAGGCGAAATAGTCAATCGAGATCACTGTACACCCCAAATGGAACCTTTGATTCTGAAAATGTGGATCACGATATTGTAGAAGGATCTTGGCGCCGAGAAATTGGATCTGTTAATATGTCGAATTTAAATGCTGTAGGAAGACGCTACCCTGAATCTGCTATGGAAATAAGAAACAATTTTGCTGAATATTTCATGAGTGGAGAAGGATGTGTTTCCTGGCAGAATAATTTTTAAATAAATAAACTTGTACTGTACCTACTATAATTGTATTTTTTTTATTAAAACTAAACTTTTTTTATTAAATTAAAACATGACTTACGTGTGTATCCAATGTGTCCAAGCTTCCAGAAGTTGTGGATCCCTTCACTAAAAATTTCATTGCGTCATACGCAAACCATGTACTGGACTTCACGTCCTCTCGTCCGCTACCAGTAGTTTTTGAAGATTTCACTTTCTTCCTTTCTCGGATAAATTGCGAACGCAGGGTATGAACTTTGGTTTCTATATCTTTTCTCGGCAATTTAAGCGCCTTGGCAATATCTTCCCACGCGTCATTTTTCTTAATTTTATTTCGATATTCACTATTTGAAGTATCCCACAACAATTGATGACTTTCGTAAAGCTGAATAAGTAAAAGCGTGGTTTCGTTTCCCCACACTACAGACATGTTGTGAGTTACGTTGCGTACGCGACTACACTCGGTGACAACTGGAGCGACACTGGCGCGGGACACGTGCGCCCGCTCTCGAGGCGGGAGCTAGCAACATGCCCCGCGTCACGTAAAATGTGTCCCGCAACATGCGGAGCATGTTGCGGGACAACATGCAACGTTGCAGCGTCACGTATATTGAGCGTTGCGCGTCATGTTGCGAGACAAAATGTTCCCTAGTGTATCCTTGGCTTTAAGCCAAGGATACACTATGGGACAAATGGAGCAACATGTTGCGGAACATGTTCCTCAATACCACGTGAAAAAGACGCGAGGTAAATGTCGCGAAACATTTTGTAGGCTACACTAGTCAGTGTTTATAGAAATGTCGCCCGAGGAGGTTGTGGCGATTAGTGCTGCGTACATTATTTCGAGTGTGTTGAAACGTAGGCGAAAGAGAAGGTGGTGGATGCGAAATTTCTTGCTACAACGAGAAAGAAGAGTGAATATTCTAAGTGATCTTCGAATGTGTGACGGATCATTTGCGAATTTTACTCGAATGTCAACATCTGATTTTGAAACTCTATTGCAAATGATCGGACCTTCTATAGCCAAACAGGATACAATACTACGGAACGCTGTTAGTCCTCATATCAGACTTGCCATTGCATTGAGGTACTTGTCGACTGGAGACTCTTATGCTTCCTTGTCGTACACTTTTCGAGTGTCAAAACAACTGATACGTAAAATAGTGCCAGAAGTTTGTAAAGAACTGATAAACAAATTGAAGATATTTGTAAAGGTAAGTTAAAAAAAATGCATACATTTATTATATTGTATTTTTATTTTCAGTATAAGAAATTTTAATCAATAACTTGGGAGAGTACAAGGTGGATGTAGCGAACAACGTAAATTAAAAAATTATAAATTATCAGTGTTATTATTACTATTAGTACTCGGCGGACCCATAGTTGCAAGTATATTTTCAATAATATGCTCTTCAGAAGGCTCCGGAGTAATATCACTAGAAGCAGTGCTATAGCTCTGTTGCACAGTTGACTGACTTTGATTATTATTTGTACGGTATTTTCCTAAACGTGCATCAAATAAAATATTATTAATATAATATTTAGTCATAATTATACTATGTTCGTCATTTAATGCACGTAACTCAGTTCCTACGTACTCTCCATAAACATCAAATTCATCTCGAGACATCATTTTGTTTTTAGCAGCATGCATAACTTCATAAGCCTGGTCCAATCTATCTTCATTAAGGTGGGTTCTCTTTCGAGTTGTTCGCGACGATGAAGGTGTTGGTGCAGAGCTTGTGGATTGCTGTGCTTCATGAATAGTAATAGTAGAATGCGATTCTAGTTGGTCAGAAGAGTGAAGTTCTGAGTTCTGAGTTGACTGAGACTGTAGAACGGCATCTTCATCCGGAGACGAAATCGTGATTTGGCTTTGTGGGCTCTGTAAAATAATAAAATATTAAATCAATGATTAATAATAAGTATAGAGTACCTAGTACCTACCTACAAAACATGTTTATATTGTATTATTTAAAACATCTGTTAGACATGAATCCGTATCGATTAAGTGTCTTAAATTTATAATTATTCCTTTTCAGGTCCCAGAAACTGCAAATGAATGGAAGGCCAAGGCTAAAAGCTATGAAAATATATGGAATTTTCCGCATTGCGTTGGATCTATAGACGGTAAACATGTTTTGATCCAGGCTCCTTCGAATTCTGGAAGTGACTATTTCAACTATAAAGAACAATTTAGTATTGTCCTATTGGGTATTGTAGACGCAAATTATAATTTTACCTATGCAAATTGTGGTGCTAAAGGAAAATCTTCTGACAGTGGAGTATTCCAAGAAACTGCTTTTTATAAAGCTTTGGCTGATAACCAACTCAACTGGCCAAGTCCATACCCCATACGGCAAGATGGGCCAAATATGCCTTACGTACTTGTGGGAGATAGTGCTTTTGCACTGACAGAAAACATGATGAAGCCGTTTCCCGGTATTCACAACGTGGGGACAACAAAACGCGTTTTCAACTATAGACTGTCAAGAGCTAGAAGAATTGTCGAAAATGTGTTCGGTATCTTAGGTGTTGTATTTCGTATATTCCGAACTCCCATAAACCTCCAACCCTCTAATGCTGAAGTTGTTGTAATGGCGTGTGTATACCTTCATAATTTTTTAAGGCGAAATAGTCAATCGAGATCACTGTACACCCCAAATGGAACCTTTGATTCTGAAAATGTGGATCACGATATTGTAGAAGGATCTTGGCGCCGAGAAATTGGATCTGTTAATATGTCGAATTTAAATGCTGTAGGAAGACGCTACCCTGAATCTGCTATGGAAATAAGAAACAATTTTGCTGAATATTTCATGAGTGGAGAAGGATGTGTTTCCTGGCAGAATAATTTTTAAATAAATAAACTTGTACTGTACCTACTATAATTGTATTTTTTTTATTAAAACTAAACTTTTTTTATTAAATTAAAACATGACTTACGTGTGTATCCAATGTGTCCAAGCTTCCAGAAGTTGTGGATCCCTTCACTAAAAATTTCATTGCGTCATACGCAAACCATGTACTGGACTTCACGTCCTCTCGTCCGCTACCAGTAGTTTTTGAAGATTTCACTTTCTTCCTTTCTCGGATAAATTGCGAACGCAGGGTATGAACTTTGGTTTCTATATCTTTTCTCGGCAATTTAAGCGCCTTGGCAATATCTTCCCACGCGTCATTTTTCTTAATTTTATTTCGATATTCACTATTTGAAGTATCCCACAACAATTGATGACTTTCGTAAAGCTGAATAAGTAAAAGCGTGGTTTCGTTTCCCCACACTACAGACATGTTGTGAGTTACGTTGCGTACGCGACTACACTCGGTGACAACTGGAGCGACACTGGCGCGGGACACGTGCGCCCGCTCTCGAGGCGGGAGCTAGCAACATGCCCCGCGTCACGTAAAATGTGTCCCGCAACATGCGGAGCATGTTGCGGGACAACATGCAACGTTGCAGCGTCACGTATATTGAGCGTTGCGCGTCATGTTGCGAGACAAAATGTTCCCTAGTGTATCCTTGGCTTTATACTTTACATGTTCCCGAACTAATCCGGATTCATCGGATAGGTGCGACAGTAAAATGCCAAAATATATGTTCTATTCTACTCATGCAGTACTATTTCCATAATGTCTCTTGTATATTTTTACGACAAAATATTATTAAACATAAATATGTAAAAAAAACAATTTTTTTTTCTTCTTCGGTCGAGCTGTGTGGGGAGGTACACTCCGCAAAACTTATAATTTCACGGTATCCCACTTCTGAGATGTGACGACACCTCAGAAGGGATGACAAATTAAACTATTCGCACTTTACATTAGATTGATTTATTTATCCTCATAGATACAAAAATAATACAACACTTACTTCCTTTCACGACGGCGGCTCGTTCCCCCAACGAATGCAGTCAAGATGGCCGACCGGAGTGAAATCCTTCAATCACAATCGTCAGCAAACTTTGTATTTGTCAATGTCAGAACTGTGACTCAAACTAAGTAGATAATGTGTCGATATATATTGATGTTTATATACATATCTAGCGATCACGTAACAGTAGGTTACACATGTAAGTAAAACATGTAAACTTTGACCGTAGAAATGCTTATGCGTAACCTACTCTTTTAGCAATTTGAAGTTTTCTTTAGCAATTTCTACTTCTATTTCCATTTTTTGTTTCTTTAAATCTACAAAGTCATTTGATAAATCAACTTCACTTATAGATTGACGTGGGGATGTGATTTTCTGCGTATTGGATTTTTGGGTTGAGAGTGTGGTGTTTCTGTGATTAAAACAGGCACAGATACCTGTATTTCATTTGACCCCGAAGATTCTGGTACTTGTAGGCCATCTATTTCTGGAGAACCGAAAGGACTAATTAATAAGATTTTTAGTATCATTTCATCACAATCGTCATATTTGCTTTTTTTCCTCTTTACATTTATAAATGTTGAAATATTGTTGGTACAAACTTTGCACTTCAAGAAGGCACATTTCTTTTTAGTTCCAGGTCGAGATGGCATTTGTTCTGGCCACTCATGTCATTATTTTCAGTTGCAGAAGCATTTTCCGGCTGAGGAGCCGGATATGTTGTGGCGGAACCGCCTGCTATTATGTATGCTGTTCGTGTTTGGAATTATGGCATGTGGCCATATTTTCCGCCTCAAAGACAATAAACGGTAAATATTAGTAATTTCAAAGAACTATCTTTACAAGTAATATAGGTACATACATGGTGTTTGAATCTTCATGAACGAATTGATTAGCCTTTTCAATGGTCTCAAGGCATATGCACCGAATACGGGATCCTAGTGGATCCTTTAACCCATTCACTGCCTTCCGAAGAGTAACGACATTACCCAGATGCCGCCATTCTGTGTACAGCCCGCCGATCGGTGGTCCCGGCATCTCGATTAAGTATCCTTGCCCGCCCGTCGGCGTTTTCGGCATGAAGCTGTAGATTTCGACTTGAACCGTTTGAACTGTTCAGTTTTCATGTACTGTACCGTGTGTAAAGCGTGTATGTGTAGTTTTCTGAGATATTTGTGGCAAAATTGTGACAGTTTTAATGGTTTTTAGCTGAAATAGTAATGGCGCATGAAGGTAAGTCATAACTTTCAGTTAATTGATCTAAGTTGAAGGAAAATCATATAAACCTGTGTATCTGATATAATTAATATTTATGATAAGAAATCTAAAATGTCTTTAAAAAGCCTACATTTATGGGCTTTTATAAAAAGTCACGTGTCGTCAACCTTTTTGTACTCCATTAAAATTAGTTAAAAATAGTTACATTATGACATTTAAAATTAAATTTTTATCTTTCCTTTATATTTTAGACAATAATATAAAATTCTCTTTCTTATTTGAGATAGTAAAACTGAATTTGATAAAGACGATAATATGGAAAAGCGAAATGGAGAAGATTAGCAATAGACAAACAAGAGTTGCAAGTACCCATACTAAAGAAGATATTGGGTTGTCTCCATGCAATTGTAAAAAAAATGTGGTAGCTATTTCCATTAGACAACTTATAGAAAATGTGCCAGCCAATCGTCTAATGGAATTTCTAAATGAGGTCGAAATTCTTGTGAATAATTATAAAGAAAACTGAAATCAGTCATCGAAGCTTTTGCGCACTTTTTTAATATGAATAAATACATATGTTATATAATGTTAAAGTAAAATAAAAGTAATTTCATTCATTCAATAAGTTTTATTTGCAAATGAACAAATTACGAGATAATATCCCATATTTTTTTGAGAAGATAGCTCGTTCATTATTAATCATCATAATTAATCAGTATAAATTGATCAGTATCGGTGGTATGGCTTAAAACAACTTAAACAGAGTCCTGGTTTATCATGGCAATTAGGGCAGTAAATATCGTGTCTACACGTTTTTTTTGCTTCGCACAATATCGGCACTGTTTCCTTTTTATGCGTAGACTATTTGGTTCCTTAGTAATTTGTCGAGGAAAATGTATTGAGCAAATCGCCAAAGGTATTCCCTCATCGGGAAATACAGGTGGCAACAATCTTTCCAAAATTTTTAGTCGAAAGTCATATAAACTAATCCTTAGATTTTTTTCTGATTTATATTATTGATAAGAATTAATTAAACACATATCAATCAAGTGAATAATAATATAAATAAATAATCTTATACCACCGTATTGACATATGTTCACCTGTATAATAAGACATCATCTGGTCATGTTTGTCCACATTTCGCATATGTTTATTATATTTAATTATAGCACGTGGTTTCAATGAGGTGCTGTTTCTAGTATGATTTCTTACTTCTTCTAAGACACTACTCTGCTCGCTTGAAAGAAACAGCACTTCCCGTTTGTCCATCCATTTTGCCAAAGTTATATTAGTGTTGTCATGCAGTATTATACATTCGCCTTTATTCATTTTAGTTTTTAACAGTTCTTTCGGATTCCCTTCTCTATTGATTTTAAGCGTCCCTGTACAAAATGTACCGCTATTTAATAAATCTCTTGTGAGAGGGATGCTACAGTAAAAATTATCTACATAAAGTGAGTGGCCCATATTTTTAAGGCCATCCATTAGTAAATGGACAACTTTATTTGTATGCCCGCGTCCAGAAGCTAAAGGATCTTTTGATCCAGCATATAAATGTGTCTTGAAAATTATGCCTGTATTATCGGCTAATTTACAAAACTTGAGTCCATATCCACTGGCTTTGGATTTCATGTATTGGCGGAAACTAAGTCTTCCTCGCCATAACATCAATGACTCATCAATTGTTATTTCTCTTGTAGGATTATAAATATTTTTCATATTTTTATTTATTTCGTCAATCAAAGATTTAATTTTATTTAAGCTTGCATTCCCTACTATGTTTTGGACGTTCAATGCTCTCATTATATTTAAAAACTTGTTTCTAGACATGTATTTTCTGAAAACATTATTATTAAATAAATAATGCGTTTTCCAGTAGTCACATATTCTGTTATATTGAATAGTCCCCATATGAATGACCAACCCAATAAAAGTTTTTAACGTTTCCGTATCTATTGGCCGCCACTCTTTCATTCTACTGTGTGTAACAGAAGCCGTATTATGTAATTCCTCGCCATACCTGTTGGTGCATGTGATAATCAAATTTAAAATTGAAGGACATAAAATCAACCAAAAGAAATCTAACGGCTCTTTGTCCCTCATGTCGACTTTCAAACCAGTAGTCGCCGTAAATTCCAAATTATTGCTGTTTGGCGCATTTCCATAATGTCACTCATGGGTGGTTACGTTCTCCTCAGTTTCGTCATCGCATAAAGAGTCTTGAGACAAATCATGTGCTTCTGTTTCGATGCCCTGACTGTCATTCTCCAGCATATCGTCGACATTATCCGCCAGTATTCCATAAAGTTCGTCGTATGATAAGCCCTCATTATGTACAACTTCCTCATTAGCGAGGTAGGCAGAATCCCAGGTAGCCAAGGTATCATAAATTTCATCGCGAATGGCAGCTGGCTGAGGATCCATTGTTATCCTAAAATAGAATAAAAATGTTATCCAATGAGTTTGGACAATAACTGTAAGTTAATAACGTAATTTAAATATTTCATAAGTTTATTATTTGAATTTTAGTAAATGTTTTAATAGCGACCTTGATCCATATAATTTTGTAAATCGTAGATTCTTTTATTAAACTAAGTAAGTAGGGGAAGGTTGCTATGAATGGACCACTTAACTTTACGACCTCATATCTCAAAAAGTACCTATAAGTGATAAAATTAAAACTGTGCTCCCCCACAGCCATGAACACCCTCTCGCCACGCATCGCAGCCTAGGGTTGGGGTAATTTTTTATAGAAGTTTTCTTCCTCGCGGCCCGGGCGGTAAAGCCAAGGCCCTCGGCCCCCCTTCAAGACACGAGACTTGATCCGCATCTAACCGGGGGGTTACGATTTGTGGACGGTGGCCCGAAGACCTGTCCGGAGGCAGGGTAAGTGCACACCGAACCCGTCCCGCTTCGCAATGCCGCTACTCAGCATAAGGCTGAGACGCCGACCAAGCTTCACCACTAAAAGCCACTTCCTGGCTCCTCCAAGTTTTTGCCCGATAGGGTGGCCGAGTTGACTGGTCCTGCCGCGCCGCAGACCTTGCAGGCCCACCATCCTACGACTCGAAAGTCCGCTGAGCCCTGAAAAGGGCTCTTAGGTGTCCCTCTGGACCCTACTCAAACGCTCATCTGAGCCCACCATCTATTTCTCGCCTCATCCGCTGTGCCCTAGGCTACCTTCATAGGGACACATGGAGAGGCCCTACTCCCAAACCCAAGACTACCCCACACAACAACTAAAGCCCCCCGAACCCACACGCGGCGCCTGATGGTTTCGGTAACGCCCCACCTCTGAAGGAGGCGAGACTTTACCCCCGTATTCATGAACATTACTATGACATCTCACAGTGCGCGCGGACGCACAGGGTTCCAAAAACCTATTCATAGACAACACTTGTGTCGTGATCGGCACTATGCGTCCTAAAAAATGAACGCATACACAAGATAGCCGGCTAGCTATATTAGGCAACGCATAGTGTCCAGCTTACGTCAAGTTTGAATTCTCGTGGTTTGTATTTGTTTTTATTTTTCGATTCTAGTGGCGTTCTTTCTTTTATAATGGATTACAGTAGCGAAGAAGAATTTGATAATTATATCAATGAGCAGCAAAGCAGAATAAGTACCAAAAAAGTGATACGAGATTTCCAAGATCCTTTTGATTACTACAGTTCGGATGAATTTAGAAGACGCTACAGATTTTCAAAAGATTTGGTACTATTTATGCTCTTGCCACTGATAAATGAAGATCTAAAGAAATTAACTGCAAGAGGTTTTCCAGTGCCACCTATGTATCAGTTGCTAGTCGCCTTAAGATTTTATTCTTCTGGCAGTTTCCAGGTACTTATTAATAATTAAAATAATAGGTAAAGCACTTATGAAACCTAGCATTAGAATGTGTAGGCTCTGTATATGAAGTGGTTGAATTTTTATATCTAGTACAATAATAAGTACTACCAAAGTACAATATTTTGTTTTACAGATGGTTATAGGAGATCTCATAAGTGTGAGTCAACCGACTGTATCAAGAATAGTGAAAAGGGTTCTCTGTCTGTTTTGTTTGAAATTACGGCAATTTATCAAATTTCCAAACAACCTAGAAAGGATTAAAGAAGACTTTTACACAATAGCCCATTTTCCAGGAATAGTAGGTGCTGTCGACGGTACCCACATTCCAATTCAAAATCCTGGTGGATCCTATGCTGAAGTGTTCAGAAATCGAAAAAAGTTTTTTTCTATTAATACTCAAATTGTGTGTGGACCTGATCTACAGATTTATGATATTGTTGCCGATAGACCTGGATCTGTACATGATAACAGAATATTCGAAGCCTCAGGTCTTAAGAGGAAAATGGAACAAGGTGTCATAGACGGCATACTTTTAGGGGATAGTGGGTATGGCTGTCAAAAGTATTTATTAACACCAGTAGCACGACCGGAGAACAATTCTGAAGAAAATTACAATAAGGCACACATCAAAACCCGAAACACAGTAGAAAGAACTAGGTGTCTGGAAGAGGATATTCCCTTGCCTGTCTAAAAAGTTGGCAACAAAACTGACAACAACATGCAGCATTATTGTTGCTACTGCAATATTATACAATATTTGCAGGGCTCATGGTGTTGTTGAAGACATTGAAAGCGAGGTTAGAAATACACAGCGAACAGCTAGAAATATTCAGCAGTCAAACAGAGAAGGTCTGCTTTTTAGAAGAATATTTATTTCACGTCATTTTTGAATTAAGTTTAATATTAAATAAAACAAAATATTATAAAGTGAATTTAATTTCCCTTTTTATTCTTTAACAGTTCAATTTCAAGTTTCATTTTTTGTATTTGTAACTCATGAATTTGTTTTTCATAATCTAACTGATTACTTTCCCTCTCTATCAAAATCTTCTCTCTTTGTATCCTCAACTCATGCAACGCCTGGTCTTGTTGCATATTTATTTTGGTGCGTTTTATTCTGGCCTCTGTCTCACTTAGGAATTTCTTGCTACCTGAAAAACAAATTAATCATTTGAAAAGAAGTCTCTCAATAGTATTCTATTATATATACTATTAGTGTCACTTTTCTTTATTGGGAGCCACACAGAACCCTGAAACTTAATGAATGAATATATTTTAAATATACTTACTAGTAGTGGGTGTGTAGAAAATTTCCTTGTTATATTTCCTTTTTGGCTCTGAACAAACATTCTCGTCCATTATATTTTCTAAATTTGCAGGCCTCTTATAACTGTTTTCCTTTTTCTGATCTAATATGCTAAAATCAGTAACTGAAATATAATGAGGGTTATGTATGTTTTATACATATATGAATGTTGTTCATATAAATCACAGTGAGATAGGTACCTTTTACAGTAGGGCTTACATCTTCTGATTCGGGGTTCTTTCCATAACTTGGTATCTTTGTATCATATAAAACTTTAAAAAAAATTATAAATATATATGAAAAATATATAATTATATTGTTATTTTAGGTATACATACTTTCTATTGAATTGGAATCAATTACTCCTGGGACTTTGAAATTTAAAATGGACAAATTGTGTCAATGACATTATTAGACGAGACTGCGGAGCCACTCTCTGGGGGGCCTCCACCTGTGCGTTTTAAACTAATTGACTCCTGGGAAAGCTATCTCTTTCTGTTGCTTTTTATGTTTTCCCAGCATCTTTTCAATTGATGACTGAGCCTTTTTGACACGTATGGTTGAGAATTGTAGGCCACTGCCAGATCCTCCCATGCTTGCTTTTTCAATTGAATATTTTTTGCGTTTGTACGTTTATCCTCAATGATTGGCTGATCCCGCACTAAGGCTGCAATCAGCTCTCTCTCAGCAGAAGAAAATGCCAACTTTTTCGAACTGCAAAATAAGCACACGTATTTTTTTTTACTATTTCTATCACAATTCCTAGGTTATTGAATCAAATCAGTGAATTCAAGTATTCCTACCAACCTGACAGTTGTGTTTGATGAATCTAAGGACGTAGTTATATCCATATTCATTGGAATCGACACAACAATCACTGAATTCACGAAAAATCAAAGGAAACTGGCACTGTTGTTTTTTGTATAGGTTATAATAAAATAACGAATGACACAATGAAATGTCAGTAAGCGAATAGAAAGCGTAACAAAAACGAACCAATCAGAGAGCACTATTCAACGCAATGCGTTCGCATAGTCAAGAGTTGTCTGAGTATTGTTTGTGAATTAGATGACCTGCCATGATGAACGCAGTGAGAAATGCCTTACTTAGCATAGCGTTGCTGCCATACTTTCGTATGTATCGTTCATGAATACGAGTGTAATAGGCATGGTGAACCTCGTAAATGACCACCACCAGACTTGCCTTGAGATCGTCACGACCTGCGCTACCCTTAAGACCTCACCCCCTACCCATCACGGGATGAGGCCTGGACTGGACTTATCCAATGCAACGAACAGCCGTTAGGCTGCCGCTGGAGTCTCGGAATGCTCCATTAATGGATAAACCCAGACACGCCCAGGTGCATTTGTCATGCCACAATTCCGTACAGGTCTGACATTATATCCAGGCCTGTTATAGATTGCCTGGCACCGAGGAAATTCTTTTTTTTTTTTTATTGGGTTAAACTAACTGTCACACAGTAACTACTAACATTAAAATAAATACTTAAATAAATTATTCCCTGTGGAACCCACACCGTTTACCACAGATTACTTATACGTATTAACGGATTGTATTGGGTTGTTCGGAAAGTAATTTCGTTTTTTTTCGTGGAAATGAAAGACAGTTTTCGTATAATAAACAAATACTTTATTAAATTATATATTGGCCGTTCTGGTCCAACACCTTTTGCCATCTTTCTGGTAGTAGCATAATTCCACGCTCATAAAATGTTTGGTCTTTGCTGGCAAAAAACTGATCGAGGTGGTTTTTGACCTCCTCATTTGAGGTGAAGGTTTTACCGTCTAAAAAATTTTGGAGTATCCGGAACAAATAATAATCCGTTGGTGCCAGGTCTGGAAAATATGGTGGGTGTGGCATTGTAACCCATTCAAGCTGTAAAAGCTTTTGGCGAGTGACCAAACTTGTGTGAGTTCTCGCGTTGTCCTGGTGAAACACTACACCTTTCCTGTTGATTAGTTCTGACCTTTTCTGTTGAAGTGCATCATTCAATTTGTCCAGCTGATGACAGTAGACTTCCGAATTAATCGTTGTGTTATCCGGTAAAACCACAAAAAAAAGATTCCTTTAAAACCCCACCAAACAGACAGCATCACCTTTTTTTGGTGAATATCGCCTTTGGAAATGGTTTGAGCCGGTTCATCTTTTTTGCTCCATGACCTCTTGCGTTTGACATTGTTGTATACAACCCATTTTTCGTCCCCAGTGATGATGCGCTTCAAAAACGGATCATTTTCGTGACGTTTGAGAAGCGAATCGCAGACGTCATTGCGGTACACAGATCTCTCTCTGTGAGAATATGGGGAACCCATACATCGAGCTTCGAGGATAATCCCAGGCCTTTTTTTTTTATAAACTGTTGAATTTGATAAATTTAACCTCAATCCGATCTCACGTGTTGTTATTCGCCGGTTCGCATCAACTAATGCCTTTATCGCGTCTTTATCAGCTTCAACCGGCCTTCCCGAACGTGGTGCATCTTCGACATCAAAATTGCCGGATCGAAATTTAGCGAACCAGTTCTGGCACTGGCGTACTGTCAACACACCTTCTCCATACACATCGGTCAATTGAACTGGCGGATTAGGGTCTTCGTGAGTTGTTCCTCAGAGAGGGTCATCGACTGTTGTTTCATGTATTTAAATATGGTGTCCGCGATGTTCTTCTCGGTCACAACCTGATACGCCCTCATCTCTGGAGTCATTTTACCGAAGCATCGTGCATCTGTCTCTTTAAATTCTCGTTCTTTGGGGACCGACCGCTACCCTGATGCGCCAGTCTTGTGAAACGATGCTTCGGTCGATGAGCTCCAGGATCTCCTTGCAATCGAAGACTTCTGTGGTGAGATAGTGAAGAACCACACTTTTGGTAGTTGGAGGTAGACCGGTGGGGAACTTTCCATATAGTGTCCTGAATGCTTTCGTATCAACTTTAGTATTACAGCCTTGTCTGAGAAGATGTCAAGGGTGTCTATATGGAAGTCGAACTCGAAATTCTTCTCGAAGACCACGTAGGCGAAGTCCTCCGGGTTCCACTTGTGGGACTGTGTTTCCCCCCAATCATTAGTGAGATAGCAAGTATGTATATGAGGACTGACCCCAGGCAGGATTGTGACATTTGGCCACTTTTTATGTGATTTGTAGAATTGGCGACAAAACTCTTTCTTGAACATGTTGTTAATCCTTTGGGCCGCCGCGCCGGTTCCAGGTCTCTTTTTAGAACGGTTCCTTTTCGAAACCAGGTAGAGGTGCTGGCTGCCATGTCAACTATGGGATGACCCATATGCTTATTTTGTTTACACACCTTTTTCCTCTGATGCTCAAAACTTTGGGGGCTTTATTCGGCACAGTGAAAAATCCATCATCGCATGCTTGGAACTTATATTTTTCGGTGATCTCCCAAAGTTGGTCATAAAATCTGTCTATTTGAGGTTTGTTAAACCCCATAGCTCTGGCAATGCTTGTAGATGTGGGCTATCGAAGGGAGATTTCCGGATGTCTTTTGAGAAATCCTTGCACCCATTTCTTACCAGCCATTTGCGATTCTGTATTGATCGATGTTTGAGTGTATTTCGGCGTATTCATATAGGGGAAGGGAGGGCAAGATGAAAAGTCTATGAATTGAAAAAAAAAATTGCATTTTATAAATCTTTTATTTTCATCAGTCCTGAGAGTAAACTTAAAAAGTAATATTATCCTATAATTAAAAATAATTAATATTTGGTCCAAAATCAGTAACTGTACACAAAGTAAAACCCTGACATATTCCATTTTGCCTTCAGTATGAGGCTTATGAGGGCAAGATGGAATGTATAAGATAACTTTAAATATTGCAAATTGAGGGGTATAAAAGTCGGGTTTGCAAATTATGAATATATTTGTTTTCCTTTGTTACATGTTTTTTGTATCTTATCCTGCAATGTAATTTACACATAGACACAGACATTCCAACGCAAATAATACAAAACCATTAGGACAGTGGCGACTTTGCATCACATTAAGAGCCATTTCACAAAATGATTACGCTCGAGTTTAGGTAAAATATTGCATCATTGTTTATTTGTGCGTAGCTACTCACTCAAACTTAGCGTAAACAGTGTAACGCGAGAGACGAGACGGACGAAACAATCTTGAGCCGTAATGTGATTTTATATGAGATTTATAAAAAGTTATACATTTTATTTAATGCAATGATATTTTCAAGCTAGGTAAATAAAAAAACAAGAAGGTATGGTGTATGTAAAATAATATAATAATAATTGACATAAAAACAAATAAAAACTATAATTAAAAACAATCACATATTTTTGTCGGTTAACAACTAATTGCTTATATGCTTATTATATTATTATATGAATATTTGGCGTAAAGGCATTGATCTTGTCTTTCTTGGGTCTATGATTTCCGGTAATACGCAGTCTTGGTAGAACCGAGTCAATTTGGGTAGCATTTTCTCCTGCCAAAAAACGTCGTCTTTCTCTACTCTTACTACTTTCAGCGGAAAATCAGGCCCAATCCATACAGAAAATACACATATGTCTCTTTTCGCTATATGCAACTGGCCCTGAACCTGGTAGTACCAGTCGTGATTTTTGTTCATCTCGATTTGAGATTGGCTGTTCACTTTGAAACATTTCAGATTTTTAGCTTGCAAAGCGGTATCAGGATCTATTCCAAAAAGTGAGCTTGGAAATTTCACTTCCACTAAACCTTCACTGCACAATCCATCTGGTGTTGCACCTAAATAAAAATATTCTTCGTCTATAAAAAGACCACATTTTTCTATATTGGTGTTCTCTTGGACACTGAGTTGTGCCAAAGCCTTTGGTTCATTGTCTCTACCATGTTTTATTGAGGTAATGTGGTCCAGGTTATAAGAATAGAGAACGGATTTTACAAGGGGAGCAGAATTTTGGTTAGCTTGCCTTTTGCAGATTTTACCAAAGAAGGACGCAGTTAGTATACATCTTCTAAGTTCGAGCCACAAAGAAATTTCTGCCTGTAATACAGTAGCTCTCTCAATTTCATGGCGGTTTAACGCTTGTTCTTTTAAATTGTTCAAAAACAGTTGTTTTCCTCGCTCATAATCTGCAGCTTCCATATCCGGTCTTTCACATTCTTCTCCATAATGAGCATCTACAGGATTAAAATTAATTTTTTTACGAGAACTACCTGCACGTGCTATTACTTCTCTTTTATTTTTAGCATGCCTCCTGGTTTCCAACAATTTTAATGATTTTCCTGGACTAGCCTGACAAATTGACTTATAAAAAGTGTATTGTGGCTTGCCGGTGTTAAAAGATACCACTGCGGCATAACACCTTGTAGTGTAGGAGTCTTTTAGCGAAAAGTTGACGCGTTTCCCACCTACCATCTTAGCCACAATGCTATTGAATTGTTCTGCGCGATTATTGGTGTAGGCATATAAAAGGCTTCGGGAATTATAGGCGAGTTAAGATACGTTCTTTTTAATCTTCAAAAATAGCGTAGGTATTAGTGGGACTAGATTAGGCTCTTTTTTCCTCTTATCTGTGCAGTAATAACTATCACAATTTGAATGATCCCCAAAGATGTGATGTGGGCTGTTTAAAATGTCCTTTTGGAGGTTTTCAATTTTACAGGAACTTGAACTGTTGTCTTGTTGTCTCTGTCAAATAGCAGCACGAACAGCAGTACGTAGCCGTTTCATACGGTCCATATTTAAAAGTTTACGCTCGTTCAGAGGAATACTAGTATCTTTTTGAAGGAGCATATTCTTTCCATTGTAATTCCGCAACAAATGGTTTGTACATTCAATTTTTTGAATTAGAATATCCAGATATGGTCGACTCTCCAATATACTTTTATATGTACTAGAATCGCCATCCGCAATCAGGATATTATAAATTAAATTCCTGTCTTTAATGGAATTTTTAAAACCTTCAACCAATATGGCTTGCTCCATGCTGGTTGAAGATCCCGAATGGTTTTTAGTGCATTTGTGGGGTCTTGCTGGCTGGCCTTTTTTGTTTGCTCGGGCGCAAATAACACAATATTTGTTGCGAACCCCAATGTGTAGTACTTTACCACTATTCTCTCCGATTATGGCTGCAACACCAGAGAGGGCAGAATAATTATTTTTATATGAGCGTTTGCCCCAAAACGCATCCGCTTCTACCGGTATCATGGCTATACCCGCATTATTAATATCACCTCGTGATTTTGCCGCCTCAATTTCCTGTTTAGCAGCATTCACCATAGTTTCTTCAGCAGCAGCCTTCCACATGTCAGAAATAGCGTCGTGTTTTTTGCTGTATAAACGAAATGGCATTGTTGGCAAATCCATCGAAGCAGTGATCTCATTCAGGTTTGATAGACCAATACCCATAATGATTGAACCAGATACCGCCCCAGCATTAAGATCTAGTTTTGCTTCAGTCGTGCTGCTATCTGAAGTTTTTAGAACAAAGCTAGATCCACACATCGTACACTTAATGTCAAATTTAGATATCAGGCCCACATGTTTCTCTTTGCATATTTTGAGATAGTTCAATTTGCAGCCGAATTTCTCGCTGTGTTCACTTATATTTATTAGTTGACTCCAAAAGTATGTAAAATCAATTATCCTTCTGCCATCAACTATATAATCGTCCTAAAAAAGTAATACTTCATAAATAATCACAATTAAAACAAATTTAAAAAACATATCGTGTGTACAAAACTACTTACGATTGAGTCCGAAAGTTTCATTGATTCATCTAGGTCTCCCGGCTCTAATACAACATGATCTTTCTCCTAAAAAATTAAAGAAATAATTATTTACAACTAAACTTCTGATTTAAACCAACAATTGATAAATGTTTCGTACAGCTTCTGTTACCGATTCTGACATATCACTTGTATGGCTAGTACCCGGCACGGCGTCTGATTTAAAGGTGCTATCCTCCTCTAAGCGTTTCAGACGATTTTTCATTCTAAAATGAAAATATAATATGTTTAATCAATACGTAATTAGTAACTGTGTAAATACATATTGTAAATAAAAATGAATAGGTATTTACCTCACTTCTGTTGCTTTCTTTAAGGCTGCAGAATTATCACGTTTCCTTTTTTTAACACAACGGTATACACAATCCATGCGCCCCATTGCTAAAACTAATACAACAAAAATATATATTTATTCTACAAACAATTAAAATCGTACATTATACTAAACTTGATAAAACCAAACTTAACCTTGTGAAAAAATACAAAGTGAATCAAAACTATGTGGTCGCAGTACAATAATGGTTTCACTCTACGAACGCTCGATAATCGGGACGCGGGAAAAAATGACACAGGTCCTGCTTCGATGGGCGCTCGCGCCGTACTAAGCGGTGCCCACTTGTGTATTGTAATTTAGATTGAAGTTTTATCAATATTTTGACAAAGTAAATGCAAGAATTTTCAATATTATTGCAGAAATCGGTTCTCTAATAAACGTAGTTCATGTTGAAGTAATTTTATTTTTGTAATTATTGTGTATTTTAACCAAAAATCACGATAAAATTGCGACGTTAAACTCAAAAATTGGCCTAATGGTTTATTTTTTTACTAAATAATGGTAATACAAGGTGGGCCAAAAGAAGTCATCCGATGTTGTTTGGCTCTCATTTTATTTCCAAATGAAAAACTTCGATTCTGTTTTTTGATTATGTTTATTTGAACTTTTAGAATTTTATTGGTCAAGTCGAGAACATGATATCGGCCAAATGGGCGCCGCCACAATTGATTGCTATACGGGCTCGTTTTATGGCATTTTTCATCACTTCGGCGAGAACTTCGGGCGACAGATTCTCGCACTCGTGTCGAGTGTTGTCCTTGAGGGCTTCCAGGGTCTCGGGCTTGTTCACGTAAACACGGGACTACAAAAAACCCCACAAAAAAAGTCTGGAACGGTTAAATCGGGTGATCTTGCGGGCCAGTGCAAATCGCCAAAACGAGAGATGAGGCGACCCGGGAACGCCGCCTTCAGAATATCGGTTGTGACTCGCGCAGTGTGTGCTTTTGCTCCGTCCTGTTGGAACCACATGTCCTCCAGTCCTAATTCGTTCAATTGCGGCAGAAGAAACTCGGTTAACATGGCCCTATAGCGCGCACCGTCCACTGTTGTCTTTGACCAGCGGCGTCCTCGAAAAAAATGGCCGGATGACTCCTCCAGCGTGAACAGCGCACCATGCAGTCACTTTGAGCGGGTGTAATGGCTCCTCGTGCATCACTCGTGGATTTTCGGTGCCCCAGAAGCGATAGTTTTGCTTGTTCATGTACCCGCTGAGATGGAAATGAGCCTCATCGCTCATTATGATTTCAGTTAGTTTTTTCAGTCACGATTATTCCGCGTTCTTGGGGAGTGTATCGCTCCATGGCTTGTTCACTTGTATTCTACATCTCTCTAGTTCACAAATGTCAAAACAGATTTGACATTGGCCGCCATTTGCAAAAATAACAGCATCTTCCAATAGGGTGATTTCTTTTGGCCCACCTTGTACAATTCAAGAATCGGTTACATTAAATGACGACTAAAATATATGCCCAATGCTTTACATATTTTTTTAAACTTAATTTATAAGTGTTTTTGATAGAAATACGACTCTGACATCAACTCTGTGGCGTTTTTTCAATAAAATGAATCATATAAAAGCAAATCCCGCAAAGTCCAATTGTCACTTGTTAAGTAAACAGGAGAATGTTTTATTAGGTAGGTACATAGTTATTCTATCACTTTATTAAATATGAAAATCAGTTGATGGCTCTTGTGGTTCACACATAATGTCGAGAGTATTCAGGGTATCCTGAGTGTCATTTTCATCACTGAGCTGAGCATTAGAAACCAATGGAATAAAGAAGCTCAATTGTTCGATATCCTCCCAATTATTTCCGTAATGATTCGTCAATAGTTTCCGCACATCTGTGGCTTTTGCTACAGAAACTTTATTTGTTCCAAAAATTTCCTTTGGATTCATATTAGATGAAAATGCACCTGGTTGGTTTACGCATTGAAAAACTCCATCATCGTGTTTGTAGTGCACGTTTCCTTTAATTACAACATTTCCAGTCTTCTTTGAACGTTTCAGATCATATCGTTTGCAACTTTTAAATTTAAAATGCCATCTACCCACAGGTTTTAAAATAGTCGCAACTGCATCTTTCCAGTCAAAAACCTTGCAGTCAGTTCCCAAGCTTATTACTGTTGCGTATTCTTTTATTATATCGTAATACTCATCTGGATTTGCTATAATCTCTCTTTTACTAATTTGCTTTTCTATACGCGCAAATACCCTGTCAGGAGGAATGAATGAATGGCCCACTATTGGAAATATAAGTTCCAGACTTTTCACGTGTGAAGGAGCTTCAGTTAGCCATTTTGAACACATTCCCAGTACCGTGGTATTCTTGTTTTGGCCTGCACATCCATCAGCTATTAGTCGAATTTTCGTGATACCTGTCAAATCCGTATTTTTCAATCGATGGTAAACAGCTGATGCGATTTCATTTGACGCCTTGGGAAATGAGTTCTCTACCCAGCAATACGAAAACACATTTGTTGGATCAAGGTTCAATTTTGATGAGCCTTGGACAATAGTAAAATTAAATAAATTTATTTGCCGAGAATAATATGCCGATTGGTCGGGAGTTTTAGGCAAACATAAATTTTTCTGACAGTCGAATGATAGTGTTAACAAGTCTGGTGCTTGTTCCTTAACGAAGCCAAAAAAAGCTTTTGCTTTCAGTTTATGAATTCTGTGTTTGGTAATCAAATCAGTGCGATTGTTAACATCTGTCTCTGTTTTCATTTTTACAGAAAACTGCAGGCATAATGAACACACGTCAGTTCGAGGGGTACCAAATCCCAAATTGTAATTCCTGTTAAATAAATTGCGGAAATATGATGTTTTCACTTTTAGCTCGCTTTCAGCTTGGGAATTATACATTCTCCATAGTTTGTTTATACTAAGGTCTGCAGATAAGTAGTATCTTTTGCTGTTTCCGCGGCAGTAATGAGGTTCTTCGCAATGCAATTGTTCAATAAAACTCATCACCGCCATTTTCTTGGGAAGATTTTTATGAGAAACCCGATCACCACCCCTTTTCTCTTGGAGAAGATGTCCATTACGAAAATATTCGTTCATAACGGTTTGGACTCTGTGCCTCGATATTTGCAGTACCTTTAAAAAAAAGGTTTGACACACGCGCATTTTTTTTTTAAAGTTAAACTGTACACAAAGAAGCTCGTTTGAGAAAACTTAGGCTTATGCCTGCAATTTTTCGGACGACGACGTTTTGTTTCCTTTATTGTACAGTGTTTCAATATAAAAGCATCTTGTTTGTTTTTATCTTTAAATTTGTAGAATGCTTCAAAAAATGCCTTGACGTCTTGCATATTGAGAGATCGGCATTCGAATGTTTTTTTATGATTACATAGCGGTCTCACAGCAAAAGTATTCGGAGAATACCTAAAACAAAATAATAATTAGCTAATTACCGGCATGAAATGCCTATATAAATAGTATGTATATCAGTCATGCGGCTCCCGCTTAGGTTGGTGCTAAATGTGTAAAACTTCCTGTAATATTTATTTATTTTATTTACTTCCAATAAACAACCTCTCGATTCTACTATGGTCGTATGTAAGTACAAAAAAGTATCAAAATATATGTATAGGTACTTAATCACACTATACAAACCTTGCAACTTTAGCTACATTTCGCTTCCAGTTTTGAGGATTAGCTTTACGTTTTCGAGCCGAATTATTGTCCACAGGTACAGGAGAACAGTCCATTATTATGTTTTTTCACTTTTATGCAAACCAGACATTGAATTTGAATAAAAAAACAAACTTAACACGGAGCGTAGTTTAGCTTTTCAAACAACTGACGCCATACTAATCGTATCACGTATACCGTGCTGTGATTGGTTGATCGGGACATTGCCGATTATGCATTTTATACATGTGGATTTTGATTAGTTTGCGTCCAACTATGTTTTTTGTGGCGGTTTTACTATAGGAGATTGTTACTTTTGAAGCAGTATGATCTTTGAATTTTGTCCAGAATTTGTTAAAGAAACCTTCGGTATCAAAATGTCATTTTGAGAAAATAGTGGACTTTGTCGGGTTTGCTTTTATACGATTCAAATGGTTGTGGGAAATTGATTACTATAGATTAAACAAGTTATTTTTAGTAAATGTGATACATTAAACGTCAATACGAAAGCTTAGTCCATTTTTTTGCGTGTATTCAATAACTTCTGGGGTATTACAGAATATGGCAATTTAGGAGCCCAAAATATTAGAAATTCGTGCGAAAACGTGAAATGGCTCTTAATGAACTGTGGTAAGTATGCATCTAAAGAGTTGGACAGTGTCAGTTTTGCACTTAACTAGTCTGACGTCATTATGGAGATAAGGTCAGCAAAAACGTTGTTAAAGACTTTTTGACGGCAACTCGGGGCGTCATGTAGGAGCTACTGTTTGCCTTATTTGAGATTAAAAAAAGTTACGAAAATGCAAGTTTTGCAATGTCACGTAAATATGCTTATTTAAATACTCATTACTGACTCCGGGATCGCAATTTCGCACATTTTTCCTCATATTTTTCAATTCCTTATGTTCTCATTTGAATTAATCTTCTGTCACTGTCTTAATCACCTGTTTATAATAGCTTAAATCACTTGTAGGCAACTTCCCTACACGTGACTACACTACAGTCCCACTCTTTATTACCCAATTATATGTCCAGCAGTGACCTGCGAAACCTTCCCTCTTGCAGATGACCGCGCAAGAACGCCCTGTTCCACGCCGAGTCCAGACCACACCACCCGGTTTATGTCATTCCTAGTCATGTACACAGATAACGATAGTGTGAGGGCAGCTGCCTGCAGAGTCAAGACGGACTGTAGACCAGACACATCGGATAGCATAAAGCGATAGTCGTTCTTTTCTACCATGCCAATCGCTGCTAGGACTCTGTACACTGAATGTGCTATGTATTGTATTGTATTGTATTCATTTATTCATCTTTCGACATAAATGTATGCACTTAGATAAGTCTAATACAAAAGTAGAAATATTACACTAGAATTATTTTAAATTATCTTAAATGTGCACGCAGTCAGGCCCGACGCGACGCCTCGTCAGCAATGCTCACGAACAGTTGAGCAGCAAAGGTACTCAGGCGACAGCAGGAACAAAGGCGCGCTCGAGGTCGTTGACCCGCTTACGCTGGAATCAACGTCGAAACACTAAATAGCTAATAGCGGTAAACTGAAAGTATGGGACTGTATTACCCTTCAGAACTTAAGGCGCAGTTAAAGGTGTAGAATGATTGCACGAATTTCATAAATAGGTAACTAGTTTAGTTGTACTTTATTGGAAAAGATATGCAAATGAGGGTGGGTTTATAGAACAATATTGCGAAAATAGGCGAGTGCACAGCATAGGGTAATGAAATTAGAATAATTTAGGCGTGCGATGTGGGTAGGCACTTTATCTTTAGTGGGTATTTGGCACTCGCTATGAAAAAACTTCACCAACCCTCTGAGAAAAAAGACACTAGGTATAACACAGTGAAGCGGAGAAAAGTAGGAAAATGATAGGAACGGGCTCACTTTGCGATGATAGGCAAGTAGAGAGGTAGGTGTCCGGGATCCTTCGCTGTGTTGTCAGCTTGTAGGCGGCTCCAAGACGTAGGCACCTCCAGTGTGCCGCGCAAATAGGTTATGTAGGTATGTAGGCGATTGACCTCCGGGACGGCGCGGCGTTACGGTACGTTCACACGGAGACACGATTTGCCGAATCTTATTTTCATCGGATCTGGAAAAACCGAATGTTGTATTCACACAGCACATCTTGCTTGGCCGTATCCGACGGCCTCGTATCGGGATCTCGTGTGAACTCACCATCCGGCTTTTATTAGCAAGAGCGCGCACAGTTCCTCACGTTGATTTGGAAGCGATGGACGTGAACAGTCTTGCTATACTATACTGGTATTATCGCCGTCAGCGTCGTAGAAAAAGATTGTGGTTAAACCCAATAGTACAAAGAAGATCAACAGTTGGTGCCTTTACAACTCTAATGCAGCAGTTAAGAAATGATCCACAAAAATTTTTTAACTACTTTAGAATGACTATACCTACATTTGATAATCTTTTGAAAAAAGTGGAAAAAGATTTGAAAAAGCGTGATACAAATATGAGGAAAAGCATTAGACCAGAAGAAAAATTAGCGATATGTATAAGGTAAGATTGAAATACTGTATTTTATTATAATTAAATTATTTATTAAAAATATGATTAAGATATTATAGACAATCGCTTGGTAGGTACACAGTTTGAAGTTTCCCAACTACATATTATGAAAGTCTGGTAAATCAGAAGCATTCGATTGAATACTTTGAGACTCTGGTGATGCTTGGTACTGCGATGTAAAATAGCCTTGTGATTGTGCCACATTTGGTTGATAGTTGTATGTTGATGAGTGTGCAGGAGACCATTCATTTCGGTTCTTTATATTTTGCAATAAATTTAAGACGCCTGATTGAAATTCTAATGTTTGATTATCGTTTAGCGTTGCCAATGATGGAAGTAGACTTTTAAAGAAAAACAAATTACGGTCTTCTTTCATTTCTTCTTTCTTCTTGCATTCCATTTGATAATCTATAAACTCACTCATTTTCTTATCAAACACGTTTAAATTCTGCCTCGATGGTCTGCTTTTTTTTCTTTTCGAACCACCTACTAAATTTTCATTATTACTTTCTTGTTGACTTTCATCTGTAGCATCTTGATTATTTGCGACATCTTCACCGAATAAATTGTCCTGAGCCATCGCACTGTCATGGGTAACATCTGATGTAACTGTAGCGGCTGTACTATCGTCTGCTGGGTTTGGTGTAGCAATAGTTGCACTATCATGTGTGTCAGCTGGCGACACAATTTTTTTTAAGAACAACATTTGACGATGATAAACGTAGGCTCTCGGACATGTCGCAGACGATCCTGATTTTTTTGATTTCTTTTTCTCATTAATACTCCTCATCCAGCTGTCTCTAATATTAGTCCACTTCTTTACGATCGATTTAGCTGAAAAATATAATTAAATTTACTTGCAGATATATGGCTTCTGGGTGTTCATACAAGGATTTACATTACGCCTACCGAGTCGGAGTGTCTACGATCAGTAACATTATTAAGGAAGTAACGAATGCTATTTGGAACAATTTGCATGGGGAGTTTATGACATTACCCAACACAATATCTGACTGGGAATATATCGCCAATGGATTTAATACTAGAGCAAACTTTCCCCATTGCATTGGTGCAGTGGACGGTAAACATATTAGGATAAAAAAGCCAAACAACAGTGGTTCCATGTTTATGAATTACAAAGATTTCTTTTCCATCGTATTATTAGCAGTGGTTGATTCATATTATAAATTTACATACATCTGTGTGGGCTCGTATGGAAAAGAATGCGATTCGACAATATTCAAGGAGTGTACTTTTTGGAAAAAACTAATAGATGGTGATTTGCAATTACCGGCAGCATGTCCACTGACAAACGATTCCGATTTATCGATTCCGTTTGTAGTAATAGGCGATGAAGGTTTTGGCTTGCATCAACATTTGATGAGACCTTACGGCGGAAACCATTTGGATAGAAACAAAAGAATATATAACTACAGATTAACCAGAGCTCGACGCTATGTTGAGTGCGCCTTTGGGATATTAGCTAACAAGTGGCGAATATTTCATCGTCCACTGGATGTTGATACCAGCACAGCAATATCGATTGTAAAGGCTTGCACTGTACTTCATAATTTTATAATAGATATGGAAGGTGTACAGTCGAACATAGAAACAACAAGCAATGTATCATCAGTGGTTAACGTGTTCACAGATGCACCCAATGAACAAAATAGTACACGAGGTGGACGATGTGCTAATGTTATACGATCTGAATTCACAAATTATTTTATTTCTACAGCAGGAGCTGTGCCTTGGCAAGACGAATCAATTAGCTGAATAAAAGTTAAATATAATAAATAAAAGTTAAATCTAATAAATAAAAGTTTGTTTAATTTAATAATATACGGACAATTCACTAAAATTTGGACTACAATCGTCAATAATGAACCAGTAATACAATTGAGTCGAATCGATATTTCTTTAAATTAAAACATGTTGAAATCCCTATCTGTCGTATATATCCGACTGTGGCTTTGAATTACAAAAGAAAGTGGAAGTGTATAGGGATTGACAATACTTAATTTCCAACTATCGACAATATTCGCGATATAAAATAATCAATCACATTCCTTTTTTCGTAAATTGCTTATTTGAAATTCGAATGTTGTTTCTAATAAAAGCATAAATATTTTATAATTTTTCAATTATCATGTATTTATAAACATGTATATATTAATAAAGGAAGAACAAGAAAATAATATAGGTACCTATCGATTCGATAAGCACCTATATTATTTTCCTGTCCGTGAATCGACCACACTGCGATCGTGATAATAATCTTAATATAAAGGCAATCAAGGTAAGATTTTAATTTTATTTTATATAGGTATATACACGGCTTCGTACCAATAAAACGATTAAACATTTATTTATTTTACGACTGTGGCGGTTATAAGTCGAAATCACACTGTCGGTTATATACGACTGCGGCGGTTAATAGGTTAAAAAATTACAAACTTACCATAATCCTGCCTGTTTTTCTCCTCCATTTCTTCAAAATCTTCATTCAAAATTATACATATTTCTCGCCAGCCAGCAGTTCTCAAGTTTTTATCCTTGTATATTTCGAGAGTTTTGTCCCATAAAACTGGCCGATTTTGGACAAGAGAAATTAAATTTTCAACGTTTATATTTTTCGTCGTCATAGCGAGCGGTCAGTCAAAGCGGGCGAAAAGAACTGGCGACTGGCAAGCGCACGTGCAGTGTGTCCCTCCCGCCCACCCCTCCTTCCCAGCTTGTGCGACGCATTCGGTTTCAAGTTCCGACAAAAAACCGAATCTACCCCTGCGTATAGTATGAACGCATATATTGAATGCCCTATACCACTGTATCGGATCTGCATTTTGCAGTATCGCCGGATCGGTTTGTAGTCGCAAAATCGGATGTCAACTTCAGCAAGATTCGGCTTTTTTGTCGTGTCTTGAAACCGAATGCATGTGTGAACTCCTTCATTGAAATACTTATGCCACTAAACCGAATCCTGCAAAAAACCGATTCGGTAGAGAAACACTCGACGCCGTGTGAACGTACCGTTACGCTTCTTCGACACCGCTGAACTTGATTAATCCAGCAATTTCCTTTTCGGTCTCGTAGCGAAGGTGATGTTCCATCCAGTTCTCCGTAGTGTAGGTATTTTCGGACTTTGAATCCGATCCGAAGATTGCAGATCGTGTCCTGTCACGGTCGCCACTTTTTGTTCAGTGGGCTTGGTATTGTGGTGAGTTGTTGAAATCCCCAAGCGCCCCATAAAATACATCAGTCATATTTATAGTGTACTCGTTGATGTTAGGTTGATTGTCTGGTATGTACTGGGAGCCTCTATACAGGGTGTGGCGTAATGAGTGGATAATAGGGTACCTGCGGGTAGGGGCCATTGTGGCGGTTCAGAAAAATATTTGTTATGCTCAGTAAAAGTGCCTCGGTTTTCGAGATATTCGACATTTTCGAAATTTAAGAAATATTTCACCCTTCGTCACTATTTTTGGCGCCCAGACTGCAAATGAAATTTTTTTTTCTATCTGTTTTTTGGATAGTATTCTTGGATAGATGTGCTATCGAATGGAAACTATTATTTTTATAACACAAGCACAGTTATGTTTTTAAAATAAGATTTCACTAAAATTTTACTTGCTTTCGTTTGTTTTCCTGACCTTTACCCTTCTGTGGTGTAAAAAAAATGTATGGTCACTTGAATGCCAACGTTTAAAAAAATTAGCCTTTTTCATCGAGATTCCGAAATGGTATATTACATGGTATTTCCACAAGTTGATTCAAAATTAATTCCTATTAAAATGGGTAGAGCTAATTATTATAAAATTACAAATAGTACTAAAATTTACTTCATTACTTAAAATCACCTAAAAACATTAGTTTAAAATTCGGTAATGAAATAAAACGAAACAATAAATTTTAAATGCATTTCATTTATTAAATTTACTATCACAAAAGGTGTTCGAAAAGTCCACCACGTGCTCTGATGCATGCTCTGCACCTTTTGATAAAAGATCTTTTAATCCTGTTCGCAAATCTTTGCTCTGTGATTTTCTGAGCAGCTAATCGCACACGCTCCCGTAGCTGGTCCACTGTATTAATTGGGTCTTTATAAACCTTTTCTTTAAGACATCCCCAGTAAAAAAAGTCCAATGGGTTGAGGTCTGGTGAACGAGGTGGCCACAAAATTGTCCCCAAACGACCGATCCATCGTCGACGATATGTTTCATCGAGGTATTGTCGAACATTTCGGGCGTAATGAGCGGGGCAACCATCGTGCTGCAGCCACATTCTTCTTCTATCTTCTAATGAAACATCTTCTAATAAAAGTGGAAGTTCGTGCCGTAAAAAATGTAAATACGTTTCTGCAGTCAATGTTCCAGACAATTCGAATGGTCCGATGATTTTGCCATTTAGAATTCCAGTCCATAAATTAATTTTGAACTGGTACTGGGACCTGTCTTCTCTGGCCAAATGAGGGTTTGTACGCTGCCAACTGTGCAGATTGTGCATATTAAAATACCCATCTTTTTTGCACGTGGATTCGTCGCTCCACAAAATTTTATCGAAGAAATCGGGATCAGCGTTCATTTTTCTCAGCATTGTTTGGCAAAATGCAACTCGTGCAGGGTAATCTCTTGGTTGCAAACATTGCACGCGCTGGTAGTGAAAAGGATGTAATTTTTCTCTTTTTAAAATTCGGTGTATTGTTCTTGCTGACATGCCAGTATTAGAGGCTATTACGCGCACAGATGTGGTCGGATCAGCAGCAATTTCATCAAGTACGTCCTCTTCATTATGTACTTGTGGTCTCCCAGAACTCGTGCCACCGATACCACTTCCAGGAATTCGACCTTCCATGTAAGCATTGTGTACGCGAATTAACACACGATAATCGGGATGGCGTGCATTGGGAAATCTTTCCCGATACAGTGCTGCTGCTCGATTGGCGTTACCACCACACTCGCCGTAGATTAAATGCATTTGCGCATATTCAGACGCAGTGTATAGCTGAGGCATTGCAATCAATATGCAATACCAAAAAATCCAAGTTACAAAGCAAATCAAGTCCGAGATCACAGCACAAAATCGTTAGGTTCACAAAATTAAGACGTCCAAATCGCTAGGCAAAACAAAGTCCGAAATCACTGCACAAAATCAACGAGTATCAATCTAAAACAGGATAACACGTTGTTGTACGGGAGTAGTATGATAGCACACTGACTCGAAAATCATAAAAATGCGTTACGCGAAACGATAGTTCTCTTTCACTCATAGCATGAAAGAGCAAGATAGACATAGTGTCGATTGCCGCTGGGCCGGGAACCAATCTGTTCCAAGAATTACTAGTAGTTCTGCGAACAGTAGACAATTATTGCTAATAATAGTTAAAAATATTTCTTTAAATTACGCCTTGATAAGTTTGGTAGGAATTAATTTTGAATCAACTTGTGGAAATACCATGTAATATACCATTTCGGAATTTCGATGAAAAAGGCTAATTTTTTTAAACGTTGGCATCAAGTGACCATACATTTTTTTTACACCACAGAAGGGTAAAGGTCAGGAAAACAAACGAAAGCAAGTAAAATTTTAGTGAAATCTTATTTTAAAAACATAACTGTGCTTGTGTTATAAAAATAATAGTTTCCATTCGATAGCACATCTATCCAAGAATACTATCCAAAAAACAGATAGAAAAAAAAAATTCATTTGCAGTCTGGGCGCCAAAAATAGTGACGAAGGGTGAAATATTTCTTAAATTTCGAAAATGTCGAATATCTCGAAAACCGAGGCACTTTTACTGAGCATAACAAATATTTTTCTGAACCGCCACAATGGCCCCTACCCGCAGGTACCCTATTATCCACTCATTACGCCACACCCTGTATATGGGCACCCCGTTGTCTCTTAACATGGGACATCTGGTGTTGGCTGCAGTGGAGTTTTCGTCAATAAGCACAAACATGATAGCAGTGGGCCCAGGGATGTATATATTATGAGCTAATGGTATGGTGGTGTAGGATGTCCTTTTGTAACCCGCCCCAGCACCCGTCGCGTGTCCGTGATTGGACCTGCGTGATATGTTTCCTGCCCATACAGTAGTTGTTACAAAACAGAGGGCGTATTCTCGCATCCACCTCTGTCGCACCATATCCGATGTTACTGGCACAGCCACCCACCCCTGGTCCATCATGGTCAGGTCGCTGAGAACTGAGCTACGGATGGCATCGCTCACGGTTGCAACTCTAGGCGTTGATGAAGCGACCTCGTTTACTCTATCCGCCAAATCAGCTAAGTCTTCCAGTGATGACGAAGCTGGTTGACCTGCGAGTACGGTCTGGATTCCATGTGGGAGGCGACAAATCCAAATAGTTTTTAAGAAGTCATCTGGAACGTACGTGCCTGCTAGGCTTCGTAGGTGACGAAGAAACTGCGATGGTTTGCGATCTCGAAGCTCCTCGTGCATAAGAAGTTGTTTTATCTTCTTATCGTTAGATGAAAACAAAGATAAAGAGGGGGACTGTAGTGTAGTCACGTGTAGGGAAGTTGCCTACACACTCCTATTTTTCCATTCTGAGTCATAGTGTTTCGTCAATAGATTATCCACATCATGCAGTTTTGCTTGTTTGATTAATACATTATATTTATTTATTTAATTGGGTCTGACTCTAAAAATGACTTTCCTCTTTTTAAAATTGACTTGTAACAGCCTGTTGCAACAGTATAATTATTAGGTTCCCCTTGTACAAAGACATTATTGCTGGTATTTCTCAAGATTTTTTTTCCATTTGAGCGAATTGAAAATGCCAATTTCCTGGAGGACGTATCATACCAATTAAAGCTGATTCCTCCAGTCCAAAAAATTTTCAAAATAAATAATAGTCCCATAATTTTTAAAGACTTCAATATATTCCTCTGGTGACTAAAATCTTTTCAGGTTTTTGTACTGTAGATAGCTCAGATTCGTCAGCATTATAATACGGTGCGGTCTATAGCCAACAGATTCTAGCAAGCTTCCTTCCCTACAACTTATAAAACTTTTGGACTTGCGGCCGATTAAAAGCTCTAGCGCGAGCTGCTGCAGTGGCTTCTGGTTTGCGCAAAGATATATCTTTATTAGGTCTTAGAAATCCATCCAACCAGTCTTGTCCTGCCTTTTGCTTTTGGATGTTAAATTTATGAGCGAAACCGTTTTTCTCAGCCATCTGAAAAGCTAATTCTTGTACCGATGCTCGTGTCAAAACGACTTTCAAGGAATTTTATATGCTTAAGTAATTGCCTTTCCACATCACATGGAAAGGTAGCTTCCCAACAACCTTCCCAACTTCCCAACCTTTTGAATTTGACTCTAAAGTTTTATTAGTGCCTAAAATATGCCTGCGAAGAGTTGCTTGAGGAACAATCGATCAGTCGTTCGTTTATAATCACGTGGCATTGTGGTATCTTAAAAAAACCTACATATAACACAAAAGCTATGGACAAAATGACATACCTATGCCTGTTTGTCCGTTACATATGTATGTCGTTTTGTCCGTAGAGCGTTATAAAACAATAACATTTGTAAATAAATATACAAACAGCTCTTTTTCTAAAAATTCGTTATTTAATTTGAAGGTAAGTGTTTGAGGAATGAATCAAATGCTACATAAATAGATACAATAGCAAACAACTTACCATTTGAACAAAAACTTTATCAGTATGAAAAAAACTCGTTCACAAAACGTGTGACCAACCAGTAGCTAAGCATATTCCAAATACTAAATTAATCAACACCAGCTTGCGCTCATTGCTGAGTTTGACTAGTCGTTTGTTGTTGAACAGCAAATTTAAACGTTAAATAGCAAGGACACTATTTGGATGGGAGAACCTATAATGGTATTTTCAAGGCACAAATTAGACGAGTTCATCGGAACATAATTCAATATATTGAACACAAAAAGCCTTAGAGTTTATCTGTTTGGTAAAATCGTCATGTGCGTAATGAGATACTCATTCGACAGAAAATTGGTTTACTCTTCACGCCTCCTTTTCCGCCCACGTCCTTGTGTTTTGACAGTTTCAGAAGAATGTCAAATCTTCCAACAACCATCAAAACACAAAAAGACGCCACAAGTAATGCATTGAGAGTTAACCATTTTTCTTTGACTCTTTCGACTGCAAACGACACAGCGTTTCCGTTTATTACTTCCACTCTCATACTTGGGCTCGTGCACAATATCCCGTCTCAGCCTCATAACTTCCGTTACACCATGACTAATCTGCGTTTGACGGGGTGGAAGCTGTCTCACCAAAGATTCAGCCAGTTCGTAACGGAACTCACGATGCGTCACAGTCAGTTTATTGCTCCGCCGTAAAGGCTCAACATACATAATGAAAGCATTATGTATGCTCACATTCAATAACCTTTTAAAAACCTTTACATACCATTTCACACATCTCTTTCTTTCTAATAGATACATAGAAAGTTTTTGATCTTTGAGATCAACACCTCCCATGGTTCTATTATACTCCTCTACACACTTTGGCTTGACAATAGTCGCACCCGCTTTCGTCCCAACGCAAGTACCGTTGTCGTGATAGGTGGATATAACAGCAACCACTTTGGAATCTTTCCATGCAACGATGGAAACATCACCAGAGTGGCGAGCTACTATAGTCCCCTTTCGTACGTTCTTCGGTATCTTTGCGATCTCATTAGGCACATGACGACGGTTCGTTCGGAGAGTTCCTAAACAATCAAAACCCTGGCACTTGAGATATCGTGCTAACGATGGACAATTATAAAAATTATCCATAGTTACACAATGACCTCGTCGCTCCAGACCTTTTAATAGTTCAAGAACAACCTTTGTACTTTTACCCCCCAGTTCAATACTAAGGGCTTCATCGGAATGGGCTCCACCGCTGGATTTACCAGTATAAATTTGGAATCTAGCCATATAACCGGTGACTGACTCACACAACTCATATGACTTGATTCCAAATCTCGCAGCCTTTAATCTTATTGTTTGGGCCCACGACAACCGTCCATTGAATAAGAGCAAAGACTCGTCAATGGATACGCAGCGCTTCAAATTATAAAAGGAACCAAATTTTGCTTTGAGGTGTGTCAGTAAGGGAGATAATTTCCAGACCCTCATATGCATGGCTCTATCTCCTGAACACATTCCCGTGTTTTGTGGAAAATACTGACCAACGTCAGAATTGTCCACAAAATGTAGAAATTTATTCAGAATAATGTACCGATTAAAGGACATCAAGGCTCTGAAACTTGGCATTTCAAGAGTACCTGATTGCCAATACTCGGTTTGCGATGTACGAGGGTCTATTCCCATAAACATTAACACCCCAAAGAATACCATCATCTCTTCCACATTAGTGTCTGTCCACCTATGTAAACGAGATGATCGTTTCAATTCACCCTTATCTTTTAAATCATCGATAGTTTGCTTAGCATATCGATTAGTTCGCGGACAATTAACTCAAAGATGTCTTTATCGAAAATATCGGTAAAAGCACTAAAGGGCGAATCTTAGTCTTTGACTGGTCCAGGGTTAGGGCCTGAAAATTCTTCAGGAACTCCCCTGAATGAGTCAAAGCCTTGAACCCATTCGAAACTAGTTGATAAGCCAGGCAAACTATCGATAGCGTTATCCATACCGAGTTCAATATTATGAATAATATTCCGAAGGGGCTCGTCTAACTCCTCGTTATCCGGAATATCCCTTTCGAAGCCAGCTGCAGCCATTTCGACATCGAATTCATCATCGAACTCGCTGTCCAAATCACTGCCTTCATTCTGATTCCTAGGCACAGACGTTGTTGTCACACCTGATGTTGATGGGCGAGCATCAATATCAGCAACTACCGGGTTTATCTCAGCATTATTCGTGGGAGTGCACTCCGTGTGAATAATACCGAGATTAATATAGAGAATAATACCGTGGCTGAAGTGCTAGGCTCAGTGGATGCTGGCTCAGAAATTGATATTGAGGACGGCGGCAAGTTGTGCATCCAGCGCTCTACGTGCCACGGTGTCGACCTCATTATCTCCTCCGCCTCTTCATCGGTGCAGTCAAAGGCCTCCACCCGTTCAAGGACGTTTGAGCTGCAAGAAATCAAATTGTTATGGTCAAAAACAGTCTACACGTGCAAGCAATCCCAATTTGTAAACAAAAGAACGAATTTCTTAGAAAGTTCGGTATGCATTATGTCGAATTTATTGCGGGCTAGGATAATAAAGTGACAAAAGAACGTACACAGCTGCACAGTTTTTACTAATTTTAACAACTTAAAAGGTACTTTTTATTACTTAATTGTTGTCGTTATGGAGAGTGGGTGTGATGCTATGTAGAATGTATCATTGTATGGTAGACAAGCTAAATCAACCAAAGTCAATTGATTTCGACACTTTGGATATTGTGCCGTTAAATCCGAGTGTCTTTATATTGAGTTTACACTGTATATATTATATGAGTAAAATAAACATACCAAAGTGGAACGGCATCATTGACAGCTGCACGACGAACGTGGCCACCGGGCGTGGTTGTTAAGGCCACCTTCTGCTCAGTCACGCTTATGGTTCCACCAGGCGATTCGTGAACGCCTAGTGCCCAAGCTTTAGGTCTAAAAAAGAATTAGACATGATAACATATATTTACATACATATATAAATTATTTATAATGTGATATTATCGCATGCTTAGTAATATAAAGGCTCAAGTCAACATTTTTGTGAAGTGATATTTTAAATGCTAAGGGCATAAAACTTCTTCGTTCTTAATTATAACGAAAACCTTGTTTCCTCGTTTTACTACACGATACGGGCCGTTGTAAGTCGGTTGAAAAGGTTTACGTACCGCGTCGTTTCGTACAAATACATAATCAGATTTATTAAGGTCAGAGTGAACAAATAATGCACGTGAACTGCTACATTTCGCTACTGGTTTGTACTCTTTAATGACATTTCGTATTCTTTCCGCGATAGTTTCTGGTTCGCAAATGTTCGGAGTCGAATAAGAATCAAAAAAGTCGCTAGGAAGTCGTAATGCCTGTCCATAAACCATTTCTGCTGCACTTACCCCGCTGTCCTTCCGAATGGCGGCGCGTAGACCAAACAGTGCGGTAGGTAACTCATCAACCCACGACGCCGAGTCGAGTCGTGCCGTGATAGCTACCTTGAGAGAACGATGCCACCTTTCTATCATCCCGTTGCTCTGGGGATGATAAGGAGTTGTGCGTTTTTTCTCAACCCCCATGTAATGCATCAGCCGGTTAAATAAAGTACTCTCAAATTGCCTACCTTGGTCGCTAGTGAGTCTATGCGGACAACCAAAACGTGTTATCCAACCGTCGTAGACCACCTTGGCGACGGTGTCAGCCGTCATATCAGTGATTGGAAATGCTTCGGGCCATTTAGTGCACCTATCTATAACGCTGGGGCCACACTAACGGCTAACGCCTAATGCCCTTTAACGCGATAATTATTGCAATAATTTTTAACGCGTTAAAGTGGGTGGCTACACTTGAACGGTCAACGTGAATGCCCATTGTTGGCGATAAAAACGGCGTTAATTTTACTTGCATTCAAGCAAGATGGACGTTGACAGAGCTCTGTACTTCATGAGTGTGAATTTTTATTATTTGAATGTATTGAATCATTACCGAATGAAGAAAAAAAGGAAACAAAGAAAAAGAAGATGGTGGATGATACAAATGCACAGGAAGCGTACACTGTAAGTCTTTCTATGTTTATTAGCTTAAAGTTTAGAATGACCGGCATTACCATGTTAAACTTTATATTGTCAGTTCATTGCAAACATAGCGTGGACAGACTGTAAAGCATAAATATATTTGGTCAAATAAATGCTAATTTGACGCACCCATGATGCACATTATGTATTTCGACCTACCTACTAAGAGTTTTTTTTTCTCCTGTCTATTTATCTTTCATTCATGCCATACATCAGTGTACTTTTGAAGTAATACAAATATTTATTCAACTTTTTTTACATTTTGCAGGAACACTATGGAGGAAATATTCTCCGACCTACTAGCTGAACCAAGCAACCAGTTCAAGGGATTCGTTCGAATGTTACCAACTGATTTCGAATTAATTTTAAGCAGAGTTGGGCCTTTGATAGAAAAACAAAAAACTAAATTTCGTTTAACTATACCTGCCAAAGTTCGACTAGCAGTTACTTTACGATATTTAGCTACAGGAGATAGCTACAGAAGCTTACATTATTTGTTCAAGATGTCTCACCAAGTGATTTCCAATATTGTAAGGGAATGTTGTGCTGCTCTCATAATTGTACTGAAGGACATGAACATGATCAAGTTACCTGAGAATGAAAACGAATGGCTACAAAAGGAATCTGATTTTAGAGATACATTTCCTCATTGCTTGGGAGCAATCGATGGTAAACATGTTGTCATGGTGTCACCGATACACAGTGGGTCTGAATATATTAATTATAAGCATTCGTTTAGTATTGTGTTGATGGCCTTAGTGGATCGCAATTTTTGTTTTATGTTTTGCGATGTAGGCAACAAGGGTAGAATCAGTGACGGCGGTGTATTCAGAGATTGTGTTTTATTCGAAAAACTTCAGACAAATTCCTTACATTTGCCACAACCTGAACCACTTTCTGATGGCGATGTAAATGTGCCTTACGTTTTTGTTGCTGACAATGCATTTCCATTGCACCCCAACATAATGAAACCTTTTCCCGGAGACCACCCCGAAGGAAGTACGCAACGAAACTTCAATCGTAAACTTTCTTCTGTTCGTATTGTTGTGGAAAACGCATTTGGTGTTATGTCAGCACGGTTTCGAGTACTTAGAAAACCTATAGCTCTACAACCAAACGAAGCTTCAAGAGTCGTAATGGCATGTGCTTTATTACATAACTTTTTAAGAAAAAGTTCTAACTCGCGGCCAATTTACACCCCATCGGGCTACACTGACACAATTGTCAACGGAGAAATAATAAATCCTGGAACTTGGAGAAAAGAAATTGGAGAAGGCGAAGGCGCTTTCAGGTCAATGAAGAGCATTGCACGACGTTCAGCTTTAACAGCAATCCAGGTTAGGAATAAATTCGCAGAACATTTCAGGACCATGAATAATTTGTAAAGTGTCGACAACATAAAAATGTGTAGGTAATTCCTCGTGCTCCCCTTGAGGTATCCCCCTGAGAAGAAAACGAGGAATTTCATTTCTTCATGCTCCTCCTAGGCGGAGAGCCAGGGGGAGCAAGAGGAAGTACCCCTTTGTGTTTTCAAATAAATGATTATTTGATTATTTTGATTTGATTATTTGATTACTTTGGAAAATAAAACAACATACTCTGTATTTATGTCTTTCATTTATTTGTTTCTTGAAATAATTAACATGGCTTTTACATATTTTTTTAATCTTTAATTATCTTTATTTCACCGGACTCTGTGATTACTATTTGTGAGGCACGGGTTGGCGGTGGCATTTCTTGGAAATTTTCTTGGGAAGTTTGAACTGAGGACTGATCTGGAGGTGAACTATTTGTATCGTGAGGTGGAGGCGACTGGTATGTTGGAGGATTTGGCGATGGACTGAATGCGTGATGGTGTGGAGAGAGGGATGTAGAAAACTGAGGTACTGCAGACTGTTGCTCAAGTCGATCTGCCATACATGCACGAAATACTAAATTGTGAATATCATTCATTAATATATCACGCGTGTTTGGATTTCTAATTTTTTTTAGTTTACTTGCGAGCAGTCTTCCGAACATCTCATATTCATCATCTTTCTTCTCTTTTATGAATTCAAAAGCTTCGTCCATTTGACGTCGCGCTGCTCTGATTTCTTGAGGCAGCTCATCTCTCAGTTGTCTTTTTTTACCATAATTTTGAGAAGATTTATTTTCTCTGGGACGAGTGGCATTTTCTTCTTGTATATTTTGCGAAGCTTCTTCTGTTTCTGTAGACAAATGAGGACTATTCTCATTTCCATCATTTCTTTCCTCACTTCTTTCTTGAGCCTCATTGTCGTCGTGGGTCTGAAAGAAAATTAAAAGAATTATTATATTTAAATAAGTTTTACAGACGGACATGCACATAGACACACAGGACAGATGGACAGACAGACAGACATACAGCAGAGTGACAGCAATAGGGTTACTAACTAGTATGGATCTTTCTAGTACGGAACCCTAACATATATTAATACAAAAAAAATAGCGATAGAACCCTAAATCCCAAAAACCCACTTCATTGAAATAATGACTGACTAATATTATTACTTACCTCTGTATTTAATGTGCGGGTACTATCATATACTCCTCGCAGGAAACTATTCATTGTTTCGAATGCAAACCAATTAGTTGTGTACACGTCATCTTTGCCAGCTCCGGACTTCAAAGACTTTTTAATTCTGTTTAAATGGGTTCTATAATAACCCATTAGGCTTTCCTTCTTCTTTTTCATTTCTTCAATGGTTGTTTTAAACGGTAATAATTCCATTATTCGTCGCCAAGCATCATTTTGGGTTCCACGATTCTTGAAACTTTTGAGTTTCGGATCCCACAAACATGGCTCTGTTTGCAGAATCTCAAGAAACGCAATTACTTTCTCGTTACTCCACTCTGTAGCCATAGTGCGTAAATCAAAACAAACACGTGTGCGATCCCGTCGCGCTCCCGACGCACACTGACAATACGTAGTGTGGCCGCTTCATCGCAATAATTCTCGCGTTAGTCTCTTTGATGTACCGCCACTTGAGCTATCGCCTAACGCCAAACGGCGATGTTAATGCCGTTGTCAAGTTATCGCGTTAAGCCGGTGGCTACACCTAAGGTTAACGTCCATTATCGCGATAATTAATGGCATTTCCCGTTAGTGTGGCCCCAGCATAATAGTTACGCAATATCTGTCACCCTGCGGAGAGGTCGGTAAAGGACCGATTAGATCAACGTGGATACATTCGAATCTACCACATGCCGGAAACTCCTGTAAATGTGAAACTGTGTGTCGCTGCACCTTACTACGCTGACACTGAATACACGTTTTTGCCCAAATCCCTAAATCGCGATTCATGCCAGGCCAAAAAAATTTTTGACTTACCATCTTACGTGTCGTACGAATACCGGGATGACTCAGGTCGTGAATGCTCTTGAATGCAATTCGACGAAAAGAATCTGGCAAATATGGTCGGATATCATTGGTAGAAACATCACAACATACCTTTTTGTCGCAGTTGAGTAAGGATATAAATTTCATTCGTGCATTGTTACTTGATTCGTTAGTAACATACTCGTCGTGGGACTGCGCTTCTGCTAACGCCACGTAATCAAAAGTAGTCGGACACAGTACGGTCTCGACGCGCGATAAGGCGTCGGCTACAATGTTATTAGAGCCGTGAATATGACGAATGTCGGAGGTAAATTCACTTATAAACATAAGTTGCCGCGTTCGTCTCGGAGTCTCGTTATCAGTACCTATTTTAGAAAAAGCGTATACCAACGGCTTATGATCGGTGTAAATAGTCAGCGGGCGTCCTTCATGCAAGTACCTAAAATGTTTTACAGCCATGAAGATCGCTAAAAGTTCCCGATCATAAGTAGAGTATTTTTGTTGCTGTATAGACAAACCTTTAGAAAAATATCCAAGCGGCTTCCAAGTATTGTTGACGTACTGTTGCAACACGGCGCCAACACACGTGTTCGAAGCGTCGCTCATCAGTACTAGAGGCGCATCTGATAACGGATGAAATAGAGTACATGCGCGTTGTAAATTTTGTTTACAAAGTTCAAATGCATTATCTGCTTTCTCTGTCCATTCTATTATAGTCTTATCTTTACGTTTGGCTCCATGTAGGTATTTATTTAATTCTGCCTGATATGATGCGGCGTTTGGAAGGTGATTTCGATAAAAGTTTAACATGCCTAAAAATCGTCGCAAATCTTCTACAGTTTGAGGTTTTGGATATTCACTAATTGCTTTTACTTTCTCTTCCAAAGGCCGCATCCCGTCAGTAGAAACATTGTACCCTAAGAATTCTATGCACGATTGTCCGAAACAACATTTAGACAAATTTAATGTTAGGCCGAATAGGTTGAATCTTTCAAATACTTCTTGTAGGTGTGCCTTATGCTGCGTGACGTCATCACTTGCTATGCTCACGTCATCAAGATAATTATAGACAAATTTATCTAATCCGTATAACACCTTGGTATTCATGAATCGTTGGAAGGTCTGGCTCGTATTTTTTAAACCGAATGGGACTCTAGTGTATTCAAAAAGTCCGAAAGGCGTAATAACGGCAGTCTTCTCTATATCCTCAGGAACTACTTCCAAAACATGATAGGCTCTGTTGACGTCTAATCTCGAGAAAATCTTTTTATCTGCGAGCATGTAGGTGAAGTCCTGTAAGCGTGGGATCGGATAGCGATCCGGTTTGGTGATTGTGTTCAGCTTACGGTAATCACCGCACGGGCGCAGGTCACCATTCTTCTTCAGGACGACGTGCAATGGACTCGCCCAAGCTGACTTGGAAGGTCGACAAATGCCAAGCTCCTGCATCACCCGGAACTCCTCCTTCACCCTGTTGTATCGGGCCGGCGGTAACGGGCGGGCCCGCGCGAACACGGGGGAACCGGAAGTCTCTATGTGATGGTACACTCCATGGCTCGTAGGTTCTCGAAATGACGCTGGTTTCGTTATATCCGGATACTTTTGCAAAAGTTCAAAGTACGGGTGATCACAATCCACCGTGTGAATAGGCGGCTCATTGTGATTCACAACCGGCGCGATAACACTTAAACTAGTCACTTTGTCTATTAGTTTATGCTCACTTAGGTCCACTATTAGTTTGTTGTGTCTCAAGAAATCGGCACCAAGTATAGGCTGTTTAACATCGGTTACAATAAAACACCAACGGTACGGTCGCCTCAATTTAAAATGTAGTTCCAATGTCTTAGTACCGTAAGTTTTTATTTCAGTGCCGTTCGCCGCGTATAATTTATATTCTGAGCACTGATTCTCACTGAAAATTTTTCTTTTAACGGGAATAACCGAGACGTTTGCTCCCGTGTCGACTAAAAAACGTAGACCACTGTTGAAGTCGGTCACGCATAGGCGGTGGGAAGGCAATATTGTACAGACATCCGCCGCTGGCTGCACCCGTTCTGAACGACGGGTGGGCGGCTGCCCAGAACGCTGTCTTGACCTTGCTCTATCCAAATTATCCAGGCGCAAGTTGATTTTGGCTATTTCGGCCAATAATCGCTCAGTGTTATCATCCCTGTTGCTGCTGGTTGAGGCCTGCGCCACTGCAGCTAAGTGCACAGGTCGAGTAGTCTCAATTATTCTGTCGGCAACCTGTGCTATGCTCTCCATGTCACGGATTTCGGAGACAGCTAGAACAGCTCGTGCCGCTGGTGGCAGATGTCCTTGCCACAGTATGCGAAGCGTCTCATCAGGAATCTTCCCCCTTGCCAGATTGCGCATCCTCCGTAGCAACTGAGAGGGCTTTTGATCCCCGAGTTCCATCTCTCCTATCAACTTTTGAAGTTGCCGATTCTCGGATTCCTCATAGATAGCGAGCAAACGAGTACGTAATGTGTCGTATTTATTCGTGCTCGGCGGGTCTATGAGGATATCTGTTACCTGTTGTATTGATTCTTTGGCAAGTTTCGAAATCACGATGTTGAACTTAGCTTCATCACCCATCTTCTGCGGAGACAGAATCGCCTCAACTCTTATAAACCAGACTCTTGGTTGATCAGTCCAAAAATCAGGTATTTTGGAGCTGAGTGTAACTGCCGCCAACTCTTCCTTCGCCGTCGGTGGTGATGATGCTCCAGGTATCGGCACTGCCAGTGTAGCTTGGCCAGGAGACACGGGCCTCGCCGTCGGCTGTGACGCTTGCGGTAGAGACATTTTTCACTATCACTGAATTTACAATAAAAAAGTTCAAAGTCTAAAGTTTGAGTTCACTTAGAGTTCAGTCGGGGTCGGGGTCACCAATTTAAGGAGTGTACTGTGGATGTGAATTGATACCACGATAACATTGAACCCCTTTATTAAATGAAATGCACTACCTAATACAATGCGTCGCGGATGGCGGGTCAGAGACAACTAACTGGCGTGTCTCGTCTCGCGGGGGGGAATAGGTATGTGACACCTTACGTGTCCCTACAGTCTTTACCCTTTAAAAAGAAGCATGGGAGGAATTGCTGTTCCTATGGCATTGACACATATTGCAATGGTGACACTCAGCGTGTTCGGGTGCAACAAGGTGAACTCTTTTACTTCCTTTCTCCGCAAGTACTGTGGACTGTAATTCGGCAACCCTTCTCATCTATGTTGTGTTACCTTTCAGGATGTTGAAGAATGTCTAACTGGTTGTATAACTTTCTTACACTCTGAAAATGTTCCTGAACAATGGTTTGTTGAGCCTTGGAGCGCGAGCTGGGTTCATTATTTGTGGCTTACGTTTACTGATCGATGGGTTTTGTAGTATATAGTCTGTGGTTGTCAAATGTCACTGTCAGGGTGACGGAACGTGGCGGGTGTGTCCCGCGTTGAGCTGTCTGCAGCGGGTCTGAAATACAGAAACTATTACATATCTACAGCTGGAGTTTCTTCTGCTTATTCCCTGGAATCCCAATACATCACAGTGGCGACGAGTGTAAACAATCAAGAACAATATGTCGATCGGAAAAGTATCTGAGTTTGATGTCAGAGGCGGCACATGGTCGTCATACGTGGATCGCTTGAACATGTATTTTAAAGTGAACAAAATCGCGGAGGAAATGCAACTTCCAATCCTTATTGCCAGTATGGGAGACGAGGCTTATGAACTGTTGGAAAATCTAGTGAGCCCCACAAAGCCGGCAGATCTAACGCTCGCTAAGGTCGTGGAGGTTATGCAAAATCATTTGCAGCCGGCTCCTTCTGTACTAGCGGAGAGGTTTCGGTTCCGGCAGAGAAGGCAAAAAGCTGACGAAAACATAGCCGACTATGTTGCCGAGCTGAAGAAGATGTCACGACATTGCAAATTCGGTGAAGGATTGAACCAAAATCTAAGGGATCAGTTTGTGTGCGGGTTGCGCAGCGATCTAATTAGGCAACGACTATTCGCCGAAGATGAATCGAGTTTAGATTTTGCGAAGGCAGTGAAGCTAGCTCAATCTCTGGAGACGGCGGAACGGGACGCTGCGGCAGTGGAGGTACGGAGCGTATCGGAGGTCGCGGAGGGCGTCAAGTTGCATGCAATGCAGGCGGGTGGAGGGCGTGCGGGCCGGGGCCGCAGCACCCGCGGTGTCACCGGGAGGGGCGGCTCCCGTGGCGCCGTGCAGAAGCGCGAGCATTCGGGCTCAGCGCAGCGTTGGACCACTTCGGCACTTAGCAACTGTAAGAGTTGCGGTGCGACAAATCACAAGCAGGAGGATTGCAGATTCCGGGACTACATCTGCAGTCAGTGCAAGAAGATAGGTCACCTCCGGAGAGTATGTGTGGTGGGACCTTCCCCCTCAGACAACAGAGGGTTCCACTATGGCCAAGCGGAGGCGGGCTATGAGTCTGCGGAGAATGAAGAGCAGGAGGACCTTGATCTGCATCAGGTGTGCTTGAGAGACTATAAGCCGGTGAGTTTACCCATGACTATTGATGGCGTAGTGATCACTATGGACACCAATATCATGTATTAGTAAAGTAACTTATGACAAATATTTTGTAAGTAAGGAAATATTACCACATAATTTGTGTTTAAAATTTTATGATGGGTCAAAAATAAAACCTTTAGGTTTTATCATGGTATCTGTGGAATGTAAGGGCAAAACAAAGGAGCTTGAACTATTTGTCATTGAAGGAGGGACGGAAAAGACCTACCTCCGCCCGGCAGCAGGGCGTTACGCATATCTGCTAGTAGAGCTCTGCGTTCCCGCCATGCCCCGGGTCCATTCGGCTGGACTAGGTTACGCCACCTGATGAGCAAAGCATAACCTCTTCTTAGCCTAACGTCGACCTCTTCGGGTACTGGTTCCGGTATTTCCGGGTCCTCACCTTCCTCCTCCTCGTCTGGTTCTGGTGGTTCTACCACTGCTTCCGGTGCAGCTTCCCCTCCCTGTCATGCCTGTCCTTGTTCTGCACGCTGTCGTCTTTCTCGCCGTCGGTCCTCTCTTTCACGGCGCTGTACTGCTCGTGCCGCAACCAGGGCTTGTGCCGCTTCCCTCTCTTGCCTACGCCGTTCTAGGTCACGTAGTGCTATCTGTAGGGGGTTGATGTTCTCTCCCCTCCCCCCGAACATGTTTGAGAGATACCACACGAGCTGGTGTCTGGTCGGTGTCGCGTTAACAAGAGTCACTCCCGCGCTGCAATTGACGGAGCATGTGACAGTTGGTAGTTCGTCCCTCATATTGCGTAGTGTTGAGTCTTCCGTTTGTGACACTACCATAGTGTGCTTCGGAGGTCTTAGAGCTTTCGTTACAGCGTCTGTCATGACGGAGGCCCTCTCGGCGGTATTGTCGTGGCTAAAGTTTATGTTCCCATTTTCAGAATGCATTTCCCGGTTGTGTGCCCTTGCCAGTGCTTCCAACGCACCTCTGGAATTCGCCACCAGCAGGTCTGATATTGCCCTGCCCGGTAATACCTCTCCTCCTTTTTCCCCTTCCAGTTTCTCCTGGTGGTCAGTCATCGCTAAGCGCTGCACGAGACAGAACAAGCATACCTTTCGACTGGTTGCGAGGGAAACCAGAGGTTTGATATTTATCAAGGCCTCGCTTCCCAGTCTGCAGATACTTGCTTGCTCTCCCTCTACCAACGCCTCGCGTGCTCCTCCCACCAGGGCTTCCATGCTGCTACGCCCCGTCAGTGCGCGCAGTTTGTGTGACATCTCCTCGAGGGTATCATCCTCCTCGAGTTGGATGCCGTCATCTGGGTCTCCCTTGATGACCCAGGCCTTAATTGCGTTTAGTAGGGCTGTAGCTTCCGCAGCATTAGCCCCTGAACTGCGTAACATAGCTGGGGTCAGCCTACCCATGAGTTGAGAACACACGGCTGCACAGAAGAGTTTGTTCCGTTCGGCGCTTGCTAAGAAGTTGCGTACGCGTGTGAATACCACCTTGTCCCCGCACATCTTTCGTGCTAAGGATGCTGCAGCGCCTGACAGGTACCTCTTCCCTTTGCCCTCCCCACTTGGCCCTGTTTTTTTTGTCCCCGCCTTGTGTAGGCATTGGCTGTCCCTTTGGACTCGGAGTGAAAGCCCTAGATGCCTTCTGGGCCCCGGCCTCCTTGTCCGCGTCTTTTGTCTTTTCCGTTGCCAGTAGGTAGTCCCCGTTCATCGTTGTACCGACGTCTATGCCCATAGCTAGATTGTGATATGCCCCATGAGCTAGGCTTTTTACGACTGCTGCACCGAGTGCCCGTACACCGAAGTCGGTGGCGTCATTCCTCAGCACACCAAATATTTCATCAATGGTGGCACCGACACTGCCCGTCCAATAGCGTTTGCACTGTACTGCGGGGACTGCTGTCGCTGGTTGGCGGCTAGGTCCCGCCACCGGCTCCGGCACTGGCTCCTTGTCCTGTTTTGGGTCTTTCTTTCTCGCTTGTTCTGGTGATGCGTCCGACCCTGAGCTGACGTTAGCTAACGCTCTTCGTTCTGACAACTTCTTTTCACGCATCGCCTTACGTATTTCAGCTTGTGCCTTCTGGTTTGCGGCACTTTTACTCAGAGCTTTTTTGCCTTTTGGACGGGACGTCTTTATTTCCCGCGCGGTCCCTACTACCTCCCTCATCACGGCTTCGGCTGTTTTTGGCTTAGTATATTGGGGCGAACTTATCGGAGAGCAGAACTCCTCCCTGCCCGTCTGTGGTGACTCTCCCCCTTCATTCTTCTTATCCTTGGAACGCAGGTTGTAACCCCCATGCTCATCCCCACCGGACGTGCTTTCACTCCCTTCACTCATCTTTTGTGTTTACCGGGGTTTCCAGCCCCGACCCACCCTGTGGGTTTGGATAGATATCGGTGTGCTGCTTGCCTGCTAGTTACTTGGATTACCCGTTCGTCCAGGTGCAAAGTGAACCACCAATTTGAAATAAATTCTTAGAAAAATAAAGTTTTTTAAAAAACCTCTGATTGAGTAGAAAGCTCGTACGTAACATATAATATTTGCTCTCAGAAAAAACGTACACTCTAAGGACTGATCACAAACCATTAGTGTCTATTTTCGGCCCAAATACTGGCATTCCGACCATGACGGCTAGCAGGATGCAAAGATGGGCGATCATTTTATCAGCTTATACATATGATATTCAGTACGTGCGAACACACAATAATAGTGCAGATGGACTATCCAGATTACCTGTGTCAACTGTACAGCCAGTTACAGAGGTAATCCCAGAACAAACTCATTTGCATCACGCTCAAGACGCATTATTGTTAGATTATAATGAGATAAAGGGTTGCACTGCTCGAGACCAAATTTTAAGTAGGGTATTAAGATTTGTTCGAGAAGGGTGGCCTATTGAATGTGAAATTACTGGTTTACAGCCATATTATAACAGGAGAACTGAACTTTATGAGGAGGTCGGTTGCATAATGTGGGGACACAGAATAGTTATTCCTGATAAGTGCCGAGAAAAAGTTCTAAACATCTTGCATGAACCCCATATGGGTATTGTTAAGTCTAAAGCGTTAGCGCGGAGTTATGTATGGTGGGCTGGCATCGACGAGGCCATAGAAGGCATGTGTCGTGGGTGTGCTACGTGCGCGGCGCACGCCGACGCGCCGCCGCGGCAGGCGCCGCGCCCGTGGCCGTGGCCTAGAAAGGCATGGTCCAGACTTCATCTAGATTTTTTGTGTCCTATATTTGGCAAGACCTACTTAGTGGTAATAGACGCTACATCAAAGTGGATGGAAATTTTTTACGTGCCTAGCACTGCAGCCACCAGTACTATTGACAGGTTGCGGGAGTTGTGGAGTAGGTGGGGCATACCAAAACAGATTGTTACAGACAACGGTCCTCCTTTTACGAGTACAGAATTTGCATCCTTCCTCAAGAGTGATGCAGTGGAACACATATTTTCTGCTCCATACCATCCTGCGTCGAACGGGGCCGCCGAAAATGCGGTAAAAACACTAAAAAGAGTAATTAAAAAAGCCAATTTCGAAAGGGTGGATGTAATGAAAGCGTTACATACATTTTTACTATACTATCGGAATACCGAACATGCGTCGACAGGTCAGAGCCCCGCTATGTTGATGTTAGGGAGGCAACTACGTACTAAGTTAGATGGGTTAAAGCCAGATTTAGAGTCGCGGATGAGCCAAGTGCAACGCCAGCAAGTAGAATACGCAGGGGGTGCGCACCGGGTGGTTGGACCGGGAGAAGATGTTTGGTACCGTCAGTTCCTAAAAGGGGAAAAGTGGTTGCCAGGTAGGGTGGATCATCAAGTAGGTCCCTCTAACTTCAAAGTGGTAGGGAAGCAGGGAGACCAAACACATCGTCACATTGACCAGTTAAAGCGGCGGACTAGAAGTTCCTTGGTGTACCCAGAGCCTCAGGGTGACAGGGCTCTTCAACCAGGGGCAGTTGAATTAGTTCATAATCCTACGACTACTAGTGGTGAGGACACGTCCGACTATTCAAGGGCCTCGGAGCGGGGGGACGATTCGTCCCCGCTCCGTCCAGCGAGTTCCCAACCCTGTGAGCCTTCTACAGAACCAACACGGGAATCGCGGCCCGTACGCCAATGTAGACTGACCAAGCCAAATTATAAAATGTAATATCGGTTAGTGGAAAGTTCCTAAGTGTTAAAAAGGTGTGGAAATTATATAAATGTTATTGTTATAAAACTAAACTTTATTAAGGCTTTATTAGTACCTAAGGAAATGTATTCTATAAAATAAGTGTGGAGGAATGTAGTATATAGTCTGTGGTTGTCAAATGTCACTGTCAGGGTGACGGAACGTGGCGGGTGTGTCCCGCGTTGAGCTGTCTGGAGGGGGTCTGAAATACAGAAACTATTACATATCTACAGCTGGAGTTTCTTCTGCTTATTCCCTGGAATCCCAATACATCACAGGTTTCGCTTCAATAACTGTCTCTACCAATCAGCAACCTCAATCCTTTTTGTACAATTAAAATTGTTGTTCACCGATGTGCCTAGCAGTGCCCGTGCTTCCTTGCAGTGTTGCCAACAAGGTGAATCTAAAACTTGCTAAACTGATGTTAAAATTTTGCCAAAATTATGCTAATTGCTTTATAATATTGCCAGAAAATAAGCTAACATTTTTCAATGTCAAATACAACGTCATTTAATTTTAAATGTTTATTAATCAACAAAATTTTGATTTATTCTACGTTTTAATCGACTATGTTACTAAATAAAATGTTAATATCTTCGTCTTCATCGGCAGGCTCGGCAGCTGATGTGCATGTAGACGTCGTGGAAGCCTTATTCTCAAGACTATAACTCTCCTTGGTACCTATAGAGCGCAGTACGTTATCCGGAACTGTGTAAGAATAGCAGCATTTCCCTGCCCTCTTTAGGCCGAATCTGACGTATAGAATGGCATTTAAATGACTGTGATGTATTGGGATTCCAGGGAATAAGCAGAAGAAACTCCAGCTGTAGATATGTAATAGTTTGTATTTCAGACCCGCTCCAGACAGCTCCACGCGGGACACACCCGCCACGTTCCGCCACCCTGACAGTGACATTTTACAACCACAGACTATATACTACATTCCTCCACACTTATTTTATAGAATACATTTCCTTAGGTACTAATAAAGCCTTAATAAAGTTTAGTTTTATAACAATAAAATTTCTATAATTTCCACACCTTTTTAACACTTAGGAACTTTCCACTAACCGATATTACATTTTATAATTTGGCTTGGTCAGTCTACATTGGCGTACGGGCCGCGATTCCCGTGTTAGTTCTGTAGAAGGCTCACAGGGTTGGGAACTCGCTGGACGGAGCGGGGACGAATCGTCCCCCCGCTCCGAGGCCCTTGAATAGTCGGACGTGTCCTCACCACTAGTAGTCGTAGGATTATGAACTAATTCAACTGCCCCTGGTTGAAGAGCCCTGTCACCCTGAGGCTCTGGGTACACCAAGGAACTTCTAGTCCGCCGCTTTAACTGGTCAATGTGACGATGTGTTTGGTCTCCCTGCTTCCCTACCACTTTGAAGTTAGAGGGACCTACTTGATGATCCACCCTACCTGGCAACCACTTTTCCCCTTTTAGGAACTGACGGTACCAAACATCTTCTCCCGGTCCAACCCCCCGGTGCGCACCCCCTGCGTATTCTACTTGCTGGCGTTGCACTTGGCTCATCCGCGACTCTAAATCTGGCTTTAACCCATCTAACTTAGTACGTAGTTGCCTCCCTAACATCAACATAGCGGGGCTCTGACCTGTCGACGCATGTTCGGTATTCCGATAGTATAGTAAAAATGTATGTAACGCTTTCATTACATCCACCCTTTCGAAATTGGCTTTTTTAATTACTCTTTTTAGTGTTTTTACCGCATTTTCGGCGGCCCCGTTCGACGCAGGATGGTATGGAGCAGAAAATATGTGTTCCACTGCATCACTCTTGAGGAAGGATGCAAATTCTGTACTCGTAAAAGGAGGACCGTTGTCTGTAACAATCTGTTTTGGTATGCCCCACCTACTCCACAACTCCCGCAACCTGTCAATAGTACTGGTGGCTGCAGTGCTAGGCACGTAAAAAATTTCCATCCACTTTGATGTAGCGTCTATTACCACTAAGTAGGTCTTGCCAAATATAGGACCCAAAAAATCTAGATGAAGTCTGGACCATGCCTTTCTAGGCCACGGCCACGGGCGCGGCGCCTGCCGCGGCGGCGCGTCGGCGTGCGCCGCGCACGTAGCACACCCACGACACATGCCTTCTATGGCCTCGTCGATGCCAGCCCACCATACATAACTCCGCGCTAACGCTTTAGACTTAACAATACCCATATGGGGTTCATGCAAGATGTTTAGAACTTTTTCTCGGCACTTATCAGGAATAACTATTCTGTGTCCCCACATTATGCAACCGAGCTCCTCATAAAGTTCAGTTCTCCTGTTATAATATGGCTGTAAACCAGTAATTTCACATTCAATAGGCCACCCTTCTCGAACAAATCTTAATACCCTACTTAAAATTTGGTCTCGAGCAGTGCAACCCTTTATCTCATTATAATCTAACAATAATGCGTCTTGAGCGTGATGCAAATGAGTTTGTTCTGGGATTACCTCTGTAACTGGCTGTACAGTTGACACAGGTAATCTGGATAGTCCATCTGCACTATTATTGTGTGTTCGCACGTACTGAATATCATATGTATAAGCTGATAAAATGATCGCCCATCTTTGCATCCTGCTAGCCGTCATGGTCGGAATGCCAGTATTTGGGCCGAAAATAGACACTAATGGTTTGTGATCAGTCCTTAGAGTAAACCGCCTACCGTAAATATACTGGTGAAACTTTTTCATGCAAAAAACTATAGCTAATGCTTCTCTGTGGATCTGAGAGTAATTTTTCTCCGCGCTGGTAAGCGTGCGGGACACGAATGCTACCGGCCGCTCCGCGCCATCCTTGCTTGGCTGTGACAGGACGCCACCTATGCCAGCAGCGCTTGCGTCGCACGTGACAATCAGCGGCTTATTTGGATCATAGTGCGCTAATATGTGTGAACCGACTAAATAATTTTTAATCCCCGTAAAGACTTCCTCACACTCTTTAGTCCAATTCCAATCCACATCCTTTCTCAGAAGATTATACAGTGGAACCAATTTTTGACTATAGTTGTTTACAAACTTAGCAAAGAAATTTGCCATACCTAAAAAGGACCGCAATTCGGGAACGTTCTGTGGTCTAGGTAATTTGACTACTGCCTCAATTTTCAAGGGATCCGCCCTTATGCCCTCCCTAGACAAAATATAACCCAAATAGGACACTTCTTCTACTAAAAAAACGCATTTGGATTTTTTTAGTCTGAGCCCGCTTTCCAACAATCGCTTGAAAACCATTTGCAAAGCTTCTAAATGTTCTTTTTTTGATTGGCCTCCTATGATTACATCGTCGATGAAAACAGCAACATTAGGTATACCTTTAAGGAGAGTTGTCATTATTCTTTGGAATATACCTGGGCTAGAGGATAACCCATAAACTAAGCGATTATACTGATACAGGCCTCTATGACAATTAATTACTGTATACTTTTTAGATTCATCCAATTCAATCTGGTTATAAGATTGAGATAAATCAATTTTACTAAAAAAATTTGCTCCATTTAGTGCTACCATTACATCATCAATCCTAGGAAGAGGGAACCTGTCAACCAGTAAAGCGGGGTTCAGAGTTGCCTTGTAATCTACACAGATCCTGAGCGTACCGTCTGACTTATTCACCGGAACTAGTGGTGAGGCCCAGTCCGAGCACTCCACGGGCTCAATAACGCCGGCGCCCAGCATTGCATCCAGCTCGGCGTCAACTCGCTCGCGCAGCGCGAATGGAAGCGGCCGCGCACGATGGAATACCGGCGCCGCGCTCTCACGCGCCCGCAGCGTAGCCCTGCCCCCTGTGAACCTTCCCAGAGTCCCATCGAATAGCTGCTTATACCTGTCCAATAACAAACATATTTCACTATTTATTTGCATACTTTGACTAGCACAGTCATTTATTTTATTTATATTGTAACACCTTATTGATGGAATGACTATTTCCAGTTCTGTTAACCATTGTCGGCCCAATAAGGATGTGGTCCCTCCTTCAATGACAAATAGTTCAAGCTCCTTTGTTTTGCCCTTACATTCCACAGATACCATGATAAAACCTAAAGGTTTTATTTTTGACCCATCATAAAATTTTAAACACAAATTATGTGGTACTATTTCCTTACTTACAAAATATTTGTCATAAGTTACTTTACTAATACATGATATTGGTGTTCCTGTATCTATCTCCATAGTGATCACTACGCCATCAATAGTCATGGGTAAACTCACCGGCTTATAGTCTCTCAAGCACACCTGATGCAGATCAAGGTCCTCCTGCTCTTCATTCTCCGCAGACTCATAGCCCGCCTCCGCTTGGCCATAGTGGAACCCTCTGTTGTCTGAGGGGGAAGGTCCCACCACACATACTCTCCGGAGGTGACCTATCTTCTTGCACTGACTGCAGATGTAGTCCCGGAATCTGCAATCCTCCTGCTTGTGATTTGTCGCACCGCAACTCTTACAGTTGCTAAGTGCCGAAGTGGTCCAACGCTGCGCTGAGCCCGAATGCTCGCGCTTCTGCACGGCGCCACGGGAGCCGCCCCTCCCGGTGACACCGCGGGTGCTGCGGCCCCGGCCCGCACGCCCTCCACCCGCCTGCATTGCATGCAACTTGACGCCCTCCGCGACCTCCGATACGCTCCGTACCTCTACTGCCGCAGCGTCCCGTTCCGCCGTCTCCAGAGATTGAGCTAGCTTCACTGCCTTCGCAAAATCTAAACTCGATTCATCTTCGGCGAATAGTCGTTGCCTAATTAGATCGCTGCGCAACCCGCACACAAACTGATCCCTTAGATTTTGGTTCAATCCTTCACCGAATTTGCAATGTCGTGACATCTTCTTCAGCTCGGCAACATAGTCGCCTATGTTTTCGTCAGCTTTTTGCCTTCTCTGCCGGAACCGAAACCTCTCCGCTAGTACAGAAGGGGCCGGCTGCAAATGATTTTGCATAACCTCCACGACCTTAGCGAGCGTTAGATCTGCCGGCTTTGTGGGGCTCACTAGATTTTCCAACAGTTCATAAGCCTCGTCTCCCATACTGGCAATAAGGATTGGAAGTTGCATTTCCTCCGCGATTTTGTTCACTTTAAAATACATGTTCAAGCGATCCACGTATGACGACCATGTGCCGCCTCTGACATCAAACTCAGATACTTTTCCGATCGACATGTTGTTCTTGATTGTTTACACTCGTCGCCACTGTGATGTATTGGGATTCCAGGGAATAAGCAGAAGAAACTCCAGCTGTAGATATGTAATAGTTTGTATTTCAGACCCGCTCCAGACAGCTCCACGCGGGACACACCCGCCACGTTCCGCCACCCTGACAGTGACATTTTACAACCACAGACTATATACTACAGTTTTTATCGACAAACGGTTGCGAAGTTTAGTTTTGACTATATTCATTTGGCTGAAAACGCGTTCAATTTCTGCGTTGGAATGAGGTAGTGATAATAATGATATTGCTAACTGAGATAAATCTGCAAAGGGGTTATTACCAGCTGCATCTTTGTAATCAATTACTTCATTCCAGAATTCTACAGTGGAAGATGTGCGTTCCCATTTAATGTGCACTATGTTTCTCCATTGAGACATGAGCCTATCCATTGTAGATGCATCCACTCGGAATTCTTGGGCAATATCGATTAGAGAAGGCTTGACTGCTTTTAAAGTTTCTTCTACTGAAAATAAAGATACTTTCTCAAGTATATTAAAATTAATTGGTAATCTAGAACGCAGCTCTGAAACAAGTTTCAGTGTGAAATTCAGGCAACGTTGACGTAAATTATTTTCCACTTCAGGTTGAAGGTTGTATTCCCGTAATTTTGTTTCAAAAGCATATCCCATGTACGGTTTCGGATCCAAATAACTTTCTATATTTTGTGTAAAAATATCGACTCTCGCAGTTGGGTTCAAAATACGCCGACTTGTAGATTGAACTAAGGCACACAAATCTTTGTAAAGTTTTGTTGGGTCAATATTGTTGCTTTCAAATAGTTTGTTCACAGTTTGGACTTCCTCCAAAATAAATAGGTTTTAAATACAATAAATACAAATGATTCACAGGATCATTATACATGGAGTATAGTGTTTCTGCCATATAGCAGTGGTTATCGCGCCTAGCAACTTCAAACAGGAGTTTTAATTCCACCCATTGCTCCAGAATACGGTTGACTGCTGGTTCAATTGATATCCATCGGGTGTTGCACATCTGTGGAATTAACAATGGTTCGGAGCCACAGTTAATTGTTTGGTAGATATTTTTGTAATATAGTCGACGGTTCGAAGAATGACTAAACCAATTGTAGGTTTCTCTTATTAGAAATTCAACATTCCGTGGTAGAGTTTCTTCCGAAGCATGCGATAAAGCCAACTGTAATGAATGGCACACGCAGCGAACTAATACCAAATTATCATTACCAGTTTCATTTTTTAATAGGGCATGTACTCCGTTGTTAGTGCCTGTCATCACCGTAGCATTATCTGTGCCAATACCGATCATTTTTTTTATTTCAATATTCAAAACTAACAATAATCCTTTAATACCGTTGACTATGCTGTTTGCAGTGCCATCTTCAATCTCGACCAACCCCAGAAATGTGGATATTATTGTTTTTAAAGATCGGCTGAAATATCTGATCGATACTCCCAACATTTTGCTTACAGAAATATCCGTGGACTCATCGAGCAAGAGACTATACTCTTGGTCTCCCAAATCTGACACAATTTCTTCAATAAAATGAGGCGCCAAAACATTTTTTATAATATTTGTGCATTTTGTACGATGGACTCGTAAGTCTCCACTTTTGCTATCACCGAATCGGTGTTTACATAAGTTTGATAAATGATCGACAGCCATAATCGAACAATGCGCGCACACAAACATCGCTAGTGAAGATTCTGCTCTCTGTGTATTTAGATCTTTTTTAACTTTGGGAAAATTAATTGTTCTTTGACTTTTTACTGGTTCTATAGCTTTCTTATGCTTTATTGACAAAATATGTAACTTTAAACAATGGACTTTTGCAATCATCTCGCACTTGCAGTACTTACAATAGGCCTTCGTCGTATCATCTTTGACAGGCTGTAACCAATCCTTGAAATCCAGCATTTGCTCCCACTCAGACCGGTAATGCTGACTGTATTTAGGCGGCATATTAACGACTATTAAGCAATTAATTAATAATGCACGTAAAACTTTTAAACTTTCTTTCATTTACAGTGACAGTAAATACGTGAATACGCGGTAATCGCGGTATAGTACTTACAATCTATCTCGCTTCTTTCGTAAAGGAAGGAGGGAGTGAAAGAATGCTGTTTGTCTATGGTATATTGAATTAGATTTGTTGGGGAATCCCCGAAACACGCTTGAGAGCGTTTGACGTAAAGGTTACCCTTGCCGTTAAGTTGGCACCATCATCAAATATCAGACAGTGATGCCCTATCCAACTATAAAGAAGTACATCAACAATAAAAAACAAATGATAATTACAGTATATTTTATATATATTTTTGAAGTATTTGGACTTAAAAAAGGAAAGTAAACTTATTCATAATTATTTTATATGCCAAAAAATATGCTATTTGCTAAATAACTTATAAAAATGCTAAACAACATAAAAATATGCCAAATCTAGCATAAAATTTGCTAAATTGGCATCGCTACTTCCTTGTTTCCCGTGGAGTCCTCTTCTTGCTTCTGGTAGGATCAGCTTGTTGATCAAATGAAACGAAGGCTCACTCACAAATAAATGTATTACTGCCTTATTCCGCAGGTTTCAGAAGATAATTTTACAAAAGTAGGCTTGGCATGTCTGTCCGAGCCGTGCGTTTTTGTTAGCGCGATCTAGCTTTCGTCAACTTTTACTAGCGACATCTACATTTAACATTTTACCTTTCGACATACCGCCCACCAAGGACAAACTGACAGAATTTGTCCTTTTACTATGATAAAGCCGCTAGTAACTAACCGCCCACCATGAGCTCTCTAGACCGCGCTCAACGTTAAAGATGCATTATACAATACTAGATTTACATACTACAATAGATAAGTTGCAAGTCACGTTACAAGTTCAATCTAGTTCCCTAAGTTACACAAATATAAATTATTTAGCTATAGGTAAGATACACAATTTTGAAGTGGGTCTTTTAATTCTTCTTCTTAACATACATTTGTATTCGGTGTACCAATGTATCTGAAGTTGTCCCACACATCCTTTTGCCAGTATGGCGTTACTTTTAATTCGTCAATTTTAGTCGATTTACAAAGCTGATGTCGAGTGGGTGCTGCATTTACCATTGTTATCCCGGCGCTGCAGTTCACTGAGTACGTCATTGTAGGTAATTCGTCTCTCATATTGCGAAGTATTGACTCATCAGTTTGCAAGACCACCATTGTATGTTTTGCAGGTCTCATCGCCTTTGTTACTGCATCCGTCATTACTGCAGCCCTCTCCGATGCCGCGTCGTGTGTAAAATTTATATTGCCATTTTCGGCATGCATTTCTTTGTTATGCATGCGAGCTAACGCTTCCAGTGCGCCTTTTGAATTAGCAATCAGCAGGTCTGACACCTCCCTGCCTGTCATAGCTCCCTTCGTCCTCTTATCCTCGAATTGTTCATAGCTGTCAGTCAACGCTAGACGCTGTACCAAGCAGAACAAGCACACCTGCCTGTCGGTCGCCAGGGAAACCAAGGGTTTGATATTTAATATGGCCTCGCTGAGTAGCGAGGCCTAACCTACAGGTTTCTAGCAGTTCTTTTGTTTTATAAAGTTAGTACGTTTGGTTTACACGTCTTAACACTTATTACTTAAACTGTGATAATTTTAGACTGTATAATAATCTGTAAGTATTTATAATTTAATTGTTTACGATAGTACGTGTTTACTAAATAACTGTGTGTTAAGTAATAAGTACTATTTTATTGTAAAAATGCCTCGAAAAAGATCCAACCTCTCCCAATGTAGCAGAAATGCTAAAAGGATGAGATTAGTTCGATCGCAGGAATCTGAGGAAAGTTGTGAGGCAAGGCTCTCTGCAACTCGGGAACATCAGGCTAGGTTTCGTGCTGCAGAAACTTTAACTCAGCGAGAATCTCGACTGAGTTCAAATCGTTCTCGAATGATGACAACTCGAAATAGGGAAAACGGGGAACAACGAAAGGCACGTTTATCTGTCGATCGCGAAGCTCAAGCGCTATCGCGTCAGTCTGAGACTTTCAGTGATAGGGAAATTCGTCTGTTCTCAGAGAGTTCGGACAGCAAATGCCCGGTCTCAGGAAACACAGGAAGAACGAGAAATACGTCTCACTGCCGATCGTGAAGCTCATGCACTTTCGCGTCAGTCTGAGACTTTCACTGATAGGGAAATTCGTCTGTTCTCAGAGAGTTCGGACAGCAAATGCCCGGTCTCAGGAAACACAGGAAGAACGAGAAATACGTCTCACTGCTGATCGTGAAGCTAGCACTATCGCGTGAGTCTGAGACATTCACTGATAGGGAAATTCGTTTGAGCTCTCAAAGAGCACGAACTTTGCGGTCTAGAGAGCTGGAAAGTAGTTTCGATCGTGAATCTCGATTAACAGCTGATCGAGAGCGACACAACAATAATAGACTTCTTGAAAATGATGATGAATATCGACAAAGATTACAAACAGCTAGAGAAAACGATGAGCAAACCCGACAGAGCGAGGAAAATTATTTATTAGCTGAGAGAGCACGAGTAAGGGAATTTCGGCAAGAAGAAACTGCAGACGAACGCCAGTCACGGCTGAATGCTGATCGAGTTGCGCATACAATCAATAGAATGGTGTCAAGATCGATAGAAGATCCAGAAAGTGGAGCGGAGATTGAAATCCTTCCATGGGCGAACAAAGAGAAATCAGGTTATTCATATTCGCCCAGAATTGATAACTCTGAATTCGCCATTATAGGAGGTATGGTGGTATGTTGTCAATTTTGTGATGCCTTAAAATGGCAAAAAGAATCAAATGGCATGTGCTGTTCAGGTGGGAAAGTGCTCATTGAAAGTTTCCGTGAGCCTCCAGACTTTATAAAAGCTTTACTAAATGGGGAACATCCTCAGTCAAAACATTTTTTAGACAATAGCCGTTTATATAATAGTGCATTCCAAATGACATCTTTTGGGGCCAAACAAATCACAGAGGGCCCTTTCATGCCAACTTTTAAGGTGCAGGGCCAGGTTTATCACCTTATTGGATCTTTGCTTCCACAAAATGAGCCTAAATTTCTTCAAATTTATTTTGTATCAAATTACAATGAACAAGCTCATATGCGACATGATAACTTTCCTCGATTGAACATCGACCTTATATCTCAACTTCAAAATATGTTACATCAAGTAAATCCGTATGTCAGAAGTTTCAAAGCTGCAATAGATTCCATCCCACAAGGCCAAAATAACAATTATAAAGTTATAATTAAGGCTGATAGACGTCCTGTGGAAGAACAGCCAGTGGTAGGGTATTTTGAACCAATTTTATGTAATAAAAAACTACAAGTTCGCCAAAAAATGTATGTTTTAAATTTAAATTGTAACAACTTGCTGGGTATCCAGGCATGTTGCCAGCTTAAATTGATAACGCGCAATGAAAACAAAATCGATATATGTGAATTTAAAATTGATAAATCAATTTTTGAGGGTATAGGTTGTTTGCCGAATACTTATAAAATACAAATAGATAAGACCGTGCCCCCAGTAGTAAATGCATCTAGGAAAGTTCCGATAAAAATTATGCCACGTTTGACGCAAGAATTAGAAAATATGGAACATTTAGGTATTATTGTAAAAGAAGACTCGCCAACTGAATGGGTTTCTAATATAGTGATTGTCGAGCGACCTGATAAACTGCGAATTTGTTTGGATCCATTTCACTTGAATAAAGCGGTGCGTCGCTGTCACTTTCAACTTCCAACACTTGCAGAGATCACTAGTAATTTATCTGGTGCTAAAGTGTTCACTAAATTAGACGCGAAAAATGGATTTTGGATGTTAAAATTGGATGAGGACAGTTCCAAACTATGTACATTTTCTACACCGTTTGGAAGGTTTCGTTGGTTGAGAATGCCGTTTGGGATCAACTGTGCACCGGAAATATTTCACCATGAGATGTATAAAATATTCTCTATGCAGGGGGTCGAAATATTCGCTGATGATATTTTAGTTTGGGGTAGTGACAAAATAGAACATGATATGCGTCTCAAAGAGGTTATGAAGAAAGCGGTACAGTATGGGGTTAAATTTAATAAGAAGAAATGTGAATTCGGTGTCCCTGAAGTACAATTTCTAGGTCACACAATAAATAGTTCAGGTATCAGCCCACTGTCAAGTCGCGTTCGTGCTATAAACAATATTACTAGGCCGGCCGACCGAAAAGAACTAGAGCGATTTTTAGGAATGACAAACTAAGGTAGCGATGCCAGTAGATGGCCATTTAATGCAGTAGTTTTTGTTTTTAAACACTGTCTGTGTTGTTAATCGGTCTATGCACTCGGTGAAGGCGTTTTGCGATAACTTAAACTCGAATTTATTAAGATCAATCAACAGATTACTCCAGTTTAAAAAATTCAAGAAGAAAAAAAATTTAAAAACAAATACAAATACAAATACTAGTAGATGGCCACTTGAGATAAGTGAAAAATTAGTAGATGGCCACTTTCTCACTAGTAGTTGCCCACCCAGTTTCAATGCTATATTCTGTGTTCTAAATAAAAATAAGCCTTATAGACTGCTTCATAAGAAATTTATTTAATTATTTTAAATAAGTCTAGTCTTCAAAGTGTTTCATTTCAGGCACATTAAAGAGGTCTCGCGTTTTGCTTGTTTTCTGAGGCTCCTTTATGGTAGTGATGACGTTCTTCCACTCGTATTCACAAACGTCGGGCCGAACTGGCCATTAGCCGCCCCACTCTCGCCATGGCAGAAATTGAAGCGACCAATGGAAGCGCCGTAATAACTTTTCCGGGATAAAACCTGCCGTCATAACGAACGATGACGAATTCGCCGTTCACTTTTTTCGGAGGGATAAGTTTGCTGTCACTATCATCCTCATCCGTTTCTTCATCGTCAATGTCGCTTTCTGCCGATGAGACTTTAACACTTGAGTCAGAAGAATCAGAAGAATAACACAGATGTCTTCTGTTTTTTTTGGCTTGGGTGTCTTGAAACTTGCGGCGCTTTCGATCTTCTCCTTCCAATTTCTTCTGTTCCATCAATGCATCTTTTTCCGCCTTCTTCCGTTTCCTTTCGTTGGCTCGCTCTAACTTCTGCTTTGCGAGATTCTCCTTCTTTTCCATTTTCCGTTTCAAGTAGATCACATAATCTTCTCCAAAAGCTACGGTGGGCAATTTTTCCTTTGGCTTCCTTTTTGTATACTTGCTCACTTCCGTCGGTACATAAAAAAAGTGCTTTTTAAAGGGACTAGGCACAGTGCTAGTAGATGAGGGTCCTGGTAGTTCATGTACAAGCTCCATGTCCGCAGTGGCTAAGTCGGAAATCGGTGCTGGAATGTTGAAGTCAGCTGTGCTAGATGGTGGTCCTGGTAGTTCATGTACAAGCTCCATGTCCGCAGTGGCTAAGTCGGAAATCGGTGCTGGAATGTTGAAGTCAGCTGTAAGTGGAGATGCTGTCCGATCCTCGTGCGTTAGATCACTATCTTCCTTTTGGAGGGCTTCTACTTCAGTTTTGGTACTGTGCCATAAGTTGAACAATTACTTATCAGTGGTGTCACCGGACCAATCACCAATTGTAGATTGAAATGCAATCAAGGTGTCAGCATGTATTGATTCATTTAGAAAATGTAAGCCTCTCTTTAAGAACAAAATTTTTTCAGTGTTGTCCTTCTTCTCAATGGCTTTCCCAGGGATCGTAACTGCTTCGGGGTTCCAGGGAACAAGGCCACATTTGCGGAAACCATTCACTAGTATGGAAGGGGTTAAGCTTTCTTCCATCACCTCCTTAAGTAATTTGGCGAAGTCTTTCTTCTTTAAAGCGTGCCCCTCCTCGCTTTGAATTTTTTCAATCCGCCACATGTGCACTCGCTTCCTCCAAGCCACCTTTAAAGGTTTAAAAACGGCCACGTCAAGTGGTTGCAGCAAATGAGTAGCATTTGGAAAGAGTGGTATAAGTACGATGCCTTTCTAATGACAGAACTGGCTGCACTGGTAAGACAAATGCGATTTGTGTCCATCTACGAAGAGTATGACAGGTAACATGAGGGTTTGAGAGGATAGCCAAGGGAAGAATATGTCAGCTATGAACTCAAAAAAAGCTTCACAGGTCATCCAACCCGAGTCAGTTTTTCTCAGTCCCCACCCTGATGGAAAATTGTCGGAAATTTCAGCTGGAATTCGCTTGTAAGGGTATATCATTGTCGTAGGAGCAAAGGTGCCGGCAGCGTTTCCTGTAACAAGTACAGTCAAACACTCTTTGTCGTCAGCATTAACATGTTGGTAGACGTTTTTGTCTCCTTTTTTTGCGAGGACCTTGGGTGTTTTAGGTGCCAACATGAAAGCCGTCTCGTCACAGTTACTCTGTTGGGGTCAAGGAGAATGTCGGCCCAACCTTTTTCTTTTAATTTGTCTCCAACTTTTCCAAACCATTCCCTTATTGCTTCTTCTTGACGGCTGCTCTAGAAGACGTCAAGTTTTGCGAGGTTCTTGAGGCTATTCCTTTATTCCTCTTCATAAAAAGTTTTAAAAATGTTTTTCCTGGCTTATTATTCGCCTTAAAAAATTTGCAGTTTCGTTTTAAATCATTTAAGTATTTCTGAATACTGAAGAGCAGCTGCTCGTGAGTAATGGGGAATCCAGCCGCTGCAGATTCGTACACCCACGTACTCCTTAAAGGGAATGCATTATCTCCCACAAAGTAATAAGGAAAACGATTGCCGGTGGCATCATTTGGCAATGCTGTTGATTCAGTTGGAATGTTCAAACCTTCCCTTTCCAACCAATGCCCAAGCGCTGTACTTGAAACACGCCACCATCACTATTCCGTCCGGCAAATCCACATTCTATGCTGGTAAAATATCTATCTGCATCACAGCATCCAAGCAAAATAATAGAGTGATAGCCTTTATAATTGTAGTTGGCTGAACCTGTGTTTGGAAATTTCTTTATCCTGATATGCTTACCGTCGATCGAACCCAAGCAATTCTCAGGCATTTTTGATGGCACCACTGAAATGCCAGTTTCGTCCACGTTATACAGGGTTACAGGAAAAGTCGTGCTAGATCCGTTAAGGGCGTGGAGTACCCATCATTTCTGACTTATTTCACTGTGAAACACCCTACCCTAAACTTAACCCTTTTCGAGATATTCGACTTTTAATTTTTTATTGAATATTGCCGATTTTTAGGCTACGAAATTTATTTTTGTTTATTTTGTGTATCTTATTATTATTATTATTGCATTTTAACATGTGTAATAAGATGCTTTAGGACATCAATCATTAAAATAGTGCATAAGTTAATTGAATAGACCGTAGTAGACAAGTGAAAGTAAAAAAATAAAAAATATATTAGCAAGCTTATTTTTCTCTAAGGGATATCTAAAAAAAATATTATGACACTTGTTCGGCAGATATTTTTTAAAATATCTACGTTTCATCAGCTATCTAACGAGGTCTAACAATCTAGGGTTTGTATTACATTTCGTGGAAAAAAGTAGTTGGGACACTCCAGGTAGCAGTTCTAACGGTCCCGCGCCTATTTTCCTTCAAGTTAAGACGCACCGAGAGAGCGAGACAAGTGACGATTTATGTAGGTGCGAATGAAAGAAAAAGTGTAGAGACCGGTTAGAGCTGGGAATACAACAGAGGGTATTGTTTTGGTTGTCAGTCTGCTTTTGTGCTTCGTACATAGTAGATGTGATATCGTTTTGCTCTTTTTCTCGACTTGGCTGTGATTCTGGACTATTTCTTCTGATTTGTGACTACTGTGCTTGTTAACCGGACTCTGATTTGTACCTGTGATACGGAAGTGTTGAAGATGACGTCCTACACACCTGAGGAATATGCTGATATGCTTATTTGTTACGGATACTGCGATTGTGTGTCTGCGCAAGCTCGTAACGAATACATAACTCGCTACCCCGGTCGTCGAGTGCCGAATGTGGCCTGTTTTGACAGAGTTTATCGAAGACTTAAAGAAACTGGCTCTGTTTTGAGACGAAATACAGACATGGGAAGACCACGAATTGACGACGAAGAACAGGACAATGAGATAGTGCAACGCTTTCGAGCGGATCCGACTACTTCCACTAATATTGTTGCCCGTGATCTGGGACTTTCGCAATGGAGAGTGTGGTTTACAGTGCATACTGCTGGCCTATACCCGTACCATTACACGCCGGTACACGTTATTGAAGAAGGAGACCCCGCGAGAAGATTGGACTTTTGCAGATTTATGCTAAATGCTGACGTAGAAGACCCAGATTTTCTAAGAAATATCTTGTGGACGGATGAGTCCAAATTTGATAAAGATGGCATAACCAACTATCACAACGTCCATTACTGGGCCCCAAAAGAACTAAGGAATCCCAATAAGAAAAGAGTGAAAGGGTCCCAACGAAGATTCAGCGTGAATGTGTGGATGGGCATTATCTCTAATCATTTGATTGGACCTTACTTTCTCCCGGATAATCTAAATGGGGAAAGCTACGAAAATTTCCTGAGAGCAGACTTGAGTGATTTGCTGGATGATCTGCCACTCAACCTGATCAGGGACATGTGGTTCCAACACGATGGCTGCCCTGCCCATTTCAGAAGAAGTGTCAGAGACTGGCTGGACACAAATTATCCAAACAAATGGATAGGACGAGGTGGGCCGTTGCCATGGCCAGCAAGAAGTCCGGACCTAACCCCCATGGATTTTCATGTATGGGGGTGCATAAAAAGTCTTGTGTACAGCGAGCCGAATCCAGTTTTGTCTGTGGAAGACTTAAGAGAAAGGATTGTGGATGCAGCAAATAAAATGAGGACTACGTTGACCACTAGAGTAGTGAAGACTGGTCTCCGTAGAAGGATGCGACAATGTTTCAGAAATAGAGGCGGCCATGTTGAACATGAACTGTAGAATAAGAAAAAGTTGTGTGAAAACCTTTAATAAATGACATTTCATGCATACCTAATGTTTTATTTTACTTTTTAGGGCTAAGTATAAATTTTCTTCTCCACTGTCGCCTATGAAACTAATTTTTTTCCAATGCATTTGAATAAAACCCTAGATTATTATACCTCGTTAGATAGCTGATGAAACGTGGATATTTTAAAAAATATCTGCCGAACACTTGTCATAATATTTTTTTTAGATATCCCTTAGAGAAAAATAACTTTCTAATATTATTTTTTATTTTTTACTTTCACTTGTCTACTACGGTCTATTCAATTAACTTATGCACTATTTTAATGATTGATGTCCTAAAACATCTTATTACACATGTAAAAATGCAATAATAATAATAATAAGATACACAAAATAAACAAAAATAAATTTCGTAGCCTAAAAATCGGCAATATTCAATAAAAAATTAAAAGTCGAATATCTCGAAAAGGGTTAAGTTTAGGGTAGGGTGTTTCACAGTGAAATAAGTCAGAAATGATGGGTACTCCACGCCCTTAACGGATCTAGCACGACTTTTCCTGTAACCCTGTATACATTGGTTGCAGGATACTTGATTTTATCAAAAGAGCTCTCCAACAAGTCAAAAAATGCGTTTACATTTTCTTTGTTAAATCCTTTCATTCTAGCGATTGATGTGCCCGTTGGACGGCGAAAGGATAGGTTAGGATGGCGCTTGAGGAATAACCTCAACCATGATCTTCCCGCAGATTCATTATCTTGTGAAAACGAGTGCTTTAAATTATTCTTGTCTGCTAGCTGGTAAGCCATAGATCTGATGTCCCTGCGCGTAAGGCCAAATCCAGATTTTTCAGTTTCTAGAATATAATCACATAATTCAGCTTCCAATTCACTCGGAAAAGTCGATTTTCTTCCAAGTTTATGGTTCGTAACATCGCTAAGTGATTGGTCTTCCATTTTTGATAAGCGTATAAGCGTAGTTTTGGGTACTCCGTATGTTTTGGATGCTTTCAAAAAACCCATTTGCTTATCTCGTATAGCTTTAATTGCATTTGCCATTGCATCTTTATCCCATGTTTGTCTGGCCTTTCCTTTGGTTGTAGAATTTGTAGATGCCATCCTAAAACAATCAAATTAAAATATAAGTGACTGTCTGTATTATGGACCACTAGTCCATATTCAAAGCATGCCAGTGGTCCATATTATAATACACATACATTTCTAGGTTAATATTGTTGCTAAGAAAATTATAAAAACTATTGAATATTGCAACTTAATATGAATAATTGTAAAATAACTCACCTTTCCCCTAGTTTAATCCACTTTCCCAAACAGTATATTTGCTGAAATTATGAGCTTACGAAGTTAGGTAAAAAATTACATCGCGCGTCGATAAAAACGAAATATGGCTGCCGTGAATACGTGCGCTCTCTCTGCCGACTGGCAAGCGACTGGCGAGCCGCGGGAGGGGTGGAGCTTAGCGTGCGGCGACCGATGGATTTATACGACGGACGGTTTTTGAGAAATGAAGGTAGTCCATATTACGGAACCAGTCCATAATTGGCGCACTTACTCTACTTGTTGGCCAATATTTGCCGGATTTATGTTAGCGTCCAGATTTAAAGCATCTCTTAGGTTTATGTAATCATCAGCCCTTAATTGCTGCTGGTTTCGGGTTATATAATTTAATCTTTCAGAAATCATTTTAGCCATCATGTCCACGCAGTATTGGCTAAATAAATCTCTATAATAATGTAAGGTATTGAAACAGTTATCTCTAATCATTAACCTATATGCGTAAAACTGCATACATGACACAGTTTTGTTTCGTGATGTCGGACCTTGCTGAGGAATAGTTAAATAGTAACCGTCTTCACCTGTAACAAACATTAAGGGATATTGTAACGGATCATAGGAACGATGTAATTCCGACACTCTTTTTAGATGACCGTCTCTGCCATGAAGGACAATATCTCTGGGTCCTTTTTCTTCATCGACCAATAATACGGCGACTTCATTAAGGGTTGGTGAGTTGTATCTACCCTGATGTTGATTTTGTGGAGTGCGGTCTGAGTAAATAATTAGTTTTAAGTCATTAGTTCCAGAGTTATGCTGTAAATTGTACTTAAAACTCCGAATGTATGCATTATGGTTGTTTAATACCAACTGAAACTCGTAAATGAGATCAATTTTTAAATTTGGATTAATATTAGATCGCAGAGATAACTGATCAGCATCCGAAATAAAATAGATCTGTAGAAACTGTGGAGTTTGGCCTGGTGGAGGAAGGAGACTGCCAATTAAATGGTACACCTGACCCTCAACCTTAAATGTAGGCATAAAATTTCTCTCGCGAATTTCTTTGCCACCAAACGATGTCATCTGAAATAATGTATTATACCTACGAATGTTTTTCAAAAAATGAGCCGATAGTGAATGATTGCCCGTTAAGAGATTTTTAATTGGTTGTGGTGGCTCATTAATATCAGGAATAATTACTTTGCCTGCTGCACAACACATACCGTTTGCTTCATCGAGCCATTTTTTTGCGAAACACTTTGGGCATGTTTTATTCATTGTTCCAATTTTCACACCCGTCTGTTGAGCGTAATCAATATTTGGATCGTAATTAAAGGCCGATCTATTACTATGAGGTATTAGCCGTCTACGGACTCTTTGTTGTTGTGCTTCAACGTGAAGTCGCTGCGTACGATCGACGCTAGAGGCTCTAGCGCGAGATTCTGATGTCCAAGCGTTCTGCTCAGCTAGACGTTGTAATCGTTCTGGGTTTGTTTCAGTGGTGCGTATTTCTGAAGCATGTTCCCTGCGTTGGGACAATCGTTGCGATCTTTCTGGGCTCGTTTCAGTGGCGCGGGTTTCTGAAGCGCGTTGTCTAAGTTGGGACAATCGTTGCGATCGTTCTGGGCTCGTTTCAGCAGCGCGGATTTCTAAAGCACGTTCCCTGAGTTGAAATAATCGTTGCGATCGTTCTGGGCTTGTTTCAGTGGCGCGGGTTTCTCTTAGTTGGGACAATCGTTGTGATCGCTCTGTGCTCGTTTCCCTGGCGCGTATTTCAGAAATATGTTGCCGGAGTTGAGATAACCGTTGCGAACGTTCTTCGCTAGATTCTCTAGCCCGTGCTTGAGATGCATGATCTCTCATGCTCGCGAGTCGTTCGGTATTTTCAGACGAAGACTCTTCCATTCGGCGAGCTCTTGCTGATCTCGTATTAGAAATACTTTTAGAAAGTTGAGATTTGCGTTTAGGCATAGTGTAGGAATAGGACCTGAATTGTAATTACTTAACCCTTAACTAAATTATACAAATACAAATAGAATAGATGGAGCTTATCTTCAAAAAATCTTTTGCATGAAAACAAAAGACAATAATAGAAAGCTAAAATAGTTTTAAAAAGAAGAAACAGGGTAGAAGAAGTTTTCAAAAGAACATTTATTTAGAAATTATAGAGGAAAGGACGAAATGAAGAAAAAATAGTTCTGAAAAGAACTTTTATGTAACAAACAAAACAGAGGAAACACCAAATAACAATTTACGAAACGAATTCACCTAAAATTGCTTTCAAAATTTTTGAAAATCAAAGTGCGCAATTTCATACAAAGCATGATAACGTACATCTTAGCGTTACCGTAAAGAGAGCACCAAACTCGAGCGCGCCGATTTCATAACAATCGGCTTGTGGCGTGGTGCAGCCCTCGAACGCGGACATACGTGGGCCGCGCCTTGCCTTAAGCCGGTTGCGAGCGCCCCGTGCGCGTGCGATATGCGGGCGCATGAAGCCTATATGAATTAATCAGTTCTTTTTTATGATTTTAATTAAATTTCAATGATGTACTGATTATTATTATTTGTATTTCTCTTATTTTAACAGACTTAAAAAAAGAGGAGGATCATCGGAATCTTTTTTTTTTCAATTTTTTTATGTTAATTCCCCGATTTGGAAATTTATATTTTGTAAAAACATACCTCCACTTTATAGAGACATATATAATACCTACTATTATCTTTTCTGTGGCCGTTCAAGTTATCGCGCCGAACTCTTTTAAACTCGTGATAACTTCTAAACCAAATATCCGATTCGAACGAATTAAAAAGAAATTGACTTAGAAATAAGTAGGCCAGATTACAAATTTTTTTTTTCGGATAAGGGTTAAAACCTTGATGCAAATGTAACCAGCTTTTGTTTTTACCTTAATAGTAATTAAATTTTAGAACACAAAAGCTGTTATTGTGACTTAACCATAATAGATAGATATGTTGCCTCGCGGACTTTTTTGTAGACATTAATAAGACCTACAAACCTGTAGAACATTAGTTGGTTCTATCATCAATAGTTTTCGCAGCGCACGCTAAAAACTATTGTGGGTTTTCTACCTTGGGTACAATATTATAATTTTCTTACGGATCCCTAATTGTTTGAAAATAAATTATAGCCTATGTTACTCCTCGATAATGTAGCTTTCTATTGGTGAAAGAATTTTTGAAATCGGTTCAGTAGTTTCTTAGTTTACTTCGGACATACATACAACATACATACACCTTACCAACATTATCTCTTTATAATATTAGTATAGATTTTAATTGAACTTCCTCAAAAATCGCTAGTCACATTTAGCGAAGTGTTGCAATACTAGCTTTTAAATATTACTAATTTCATTTGACATAATGCACCTTTATGACTTTTGATTAAATACTTTTTGCTTAATAATACTAATTTCATTAAAACTTTGATAATAACATGATTTTTTTAATTTTTATTCCCGCTCTAAAATTTATTCCATAATTAAATAACAAAGGACAACGGAGATTACCAGGTAGCCCCTGACACACGGCCAAGCACGGGGAAGAAGGTAGAGGACGCACAGCCGTCAAAGACATTTACAAGGAGCCCGAGAGAGCAGCAATCGGGGGTGGGAGAGGAAGGCAAGACGACTAGGCCGGGGAGTGGGGGGGGCGAAGAGACAGTACCTGTCAAGTGCTGCAGCTTCCCTGGCCCGAAAAATATGCGGCGACACAGCGGTCTACACGCGAGTATGAAATTTCCTTGCCAGCGCAGACAGAAATGTACAATACTGTGCTGCTGTGTGCTCGCAGCTAGTGACGCGACTGACGTTACAAATGTTAAGGAGTTCAGGGGCTAGCAAAGGGGAAGCTGCAGCACTACTGAACACCATAAAGACATGGGTAGTAAAGGCAGACCCAGAAGAGGAAGTCGGCCCCAAGGACGGTGACACGGCAGAGGAAATGTCACGCAAACTACGTGCCTTGTCGGGTAGGACCAGCATGGAAGCATTGGTAGGGGGGGTGCGGGACGCACTAATGGATTCAGGGGAGAGCAGCATCTGTAAGACGGAGATTACACGCTTATTCTGGCGTCAGTTCAGTCCATGATTGACGTCAGAATGATGGGAAACTGACTGTATATGCGTAGACTGATGGATTGATGGTCCAGAATGATGGTTATTTAAATATTTTAATAATTTTTGTCAGTCTGGTCAGACTGACGCCAGACTTAACGTGTGTTTTATAGCTATCAGTCTGATGTCAGTCGGTGACTAGACAGCAATGGAGTCGCACGCTGTATCGCCGCCTACGCCGTCTCCCCCGCCATCTCCGGCGTCCCCTTCCCAACCATTAGCCCCGGACAAAGAATTTATTCTTACTTTAGAAGTTTTACCTATTCTTTGGGATAAAACGAATCAGCATTATGTGAATAAATATAAGAGAAACGAGGCGCTGCAGAAACTTTTAGTCATTTTGAGGAAAATAAAACCCCAAGCCAATATAGAAGACGTGAAAAAGAAAATTAATACCTTAAGATCCAATTATCGCCGTGAACTAAAAAAAATTGTGACTTCGAAAAGATCGGGAGCTGGAGCAGAAGAAGTTTATGTTCCGAAGAGCTGGACATTTGAATACCTGCATTTTTTATATAAACATGAACAACCAGTGAGCCAGGTTAGTACCTACCTACGTGTTGAGTTGAATATCTATTTATACTGAGAAAATATACTTTTATTACAGTAAATTTGCAAGTAGGTAGATACTATACTACATTGTAGTTACTTTCAAGTTACAGTTTTAACTTAATAATTAGTTCGTTAGTAGAAATGTTAATTTTCAATAGGTACCTACCTACTTATACAGGGTTACAGGAAAAGTCGTGCTAGATCCGTTAAGGGCGTGGAGTACCCATCATTTCTGACTTATTTCACTGTGAAACACCCTACCCTAAACTTAACCCTTTTCGAGATATTCGACTTTTAATTTTTTATTGAATATTGCCGATTTTTAGGCTACGAAATTTATTTTTGTTTATTTTGTGTATCTTATTATTATTATTATTGCATTTTTACATGTGTAATAAGATGTTTTAGGACATCAATCATTAAAATAGTGCATAAGTTAATTGAATAGACCGTAGTAGACAAGTGAAAGTAAAAAATAAAAAATAATATTAGAAAGTTATTTTTCTCTAAGGGATATCTAAAAAAAATATTATGACAAGTGTTCGGCAGATATTTTTTAAAATATCCACGTTTCATCAGCTATCTAACGAGGTATAATAATCTAGGGTTTTATTCAAATGCATTGGAAAAAAATTAGTTTCATAGGCGACAGTGGAGAAGAAAATTTATACTTAGCCCTAAAAAGTAAAATAAAACATTAGGTATGCATGAAATGTCATTTATTAAAGGTTTTCACACAACTTTTTCTTATTCTACAGTTCATGTTCAACATGGCCGCCTCTATTTCTGAAACATTGTCGCATCCTTCTACGGAGACCAGTCTTCACTACTCTAGTGGTCAACGTAGTCCTCATTTTATTTGCTGCATCCACAATCCTTTCTCTTAAGTCTTCCACAGACAAAACTGGATTCGGCTCGCTGTACACAAGACTTTTTATGCACCCCCATACATGAAAATCCATGGGGGTTAGGTCCGGACTTCTTGCTGGCCATGGCAACGGCCCACCTCGTCCTATCCATTTGTTTGGATAATTTGTGTCCAGCCAGTCTCTGACACTTCTTCTGAAATGGGCAGGGCAGCCATCGTGTTGGAACCACATGTCCCTGATCAGGTTGAGTGGCAGATCATCCAGCAAATCACTCAAGTCTGCTCTCAGGAAATTTTCGTAGCTTTCCCCATTTAGATTATCCGGGAGAAAGTAAGGTCCAATCAAATGATTAGAGATAATGCCCATCCACACATTCACGCTGAATCTTCGTTGGGACCCTTTCACTCTTTTCTTATTGGGATTCCTTAGTTCTTTTGGGGCCCAGTAATGGACGTTGTGATAGTTGGTTATGCCATCTTTATCAAATTTGGACTCATCCGTCCACAAGATATTTCTTAGAAAATCTGGGTCTTCTACGTCAGCATTTAGCATAAATCTGCAAAAGTCCAATCTTCTCGCGGGGTCTCCTTCTTCAATAACGTGTACCGGCGTGTAATGGTACGGGTATAGGCCAGCAGTATGCACTGTAAACCACACTCTCCATTGCGAAAGTCCCAGATCACGGGCAACAATATTAGTGGAAGTAGTCGGATCCGCTCGAAAGCGTTGCACTATCTCATTGTCCTGTTCTTCGTCGTCAATTCGTGGTCTTCCCATGTCTGTATTTCGTCTCAAAACAGAGCCAGTTTCTTTAAGTCTTCGATAAACTCTGTCAAAACAGGCCACATTCGGCACTCGACGACCGGGGTAGCGAGTTATGTATTCGTTACGAGCTTGCGCAGACACACAATCGCAGTATCCGTAACAAATAAGCATATCAGCATATTCCTCAGGTGTGTAGGACGTCATCTTCAACACTTCCGTATCACAGGTACAAATCAGAGTCCGGTTAACAAGCACAGTAGTCACAAATCAGAAGAAATAGTCCAGAATCACAGCCAAGTCGAGAAAAAGAGCAAAACGATATCACATCTACTATGTACGAAGCACAAAAGCAGACTGACAACCAAAACAATACCCTCTGTTGTATTCCCAGCTCTAACCGGTCTCTACACTTTTTCTTTCATTCGCACCTACATAAATCGTCACTTGTCTCGCTCTCTCGGTGCGTCTTAACTTGAAGGAAAATAGGCGCGGGACCGTTAGAACTGCTACCTGGAGTGTCCCAACTACTTTTTTCCACGAAATGTAATACAAACCCTAGATTGTTAGACCTCGTTAGATAGCTGATGAAACGTAGATATTTTAAAAAATATCTGCCGAACAAGTGTCATAATATTTTTTTTAGATATCCCTTAGAGAAAAATAAGCTTGCTAATATATTTTTTATTTTTTTACTTTCACTTGTCTACTACGGTCTATTCAATTAACTTATGCACTATTTTAATGATTGATGTCCTAAAGCATCTTATTACACATGTTAAAATGCAATAATAATAATAATAAGATACACAAAATAAACAAAAATAAATTTCGTAGCCTAAAAATCGGCAATATTCAATAAAAAATTAAAAGTCGAATATCTCGAAAAGGGTTAAGTTTAGGGTAGGGTGTTTCACAGTGAAATAAGTCAGAAATGATGGGTACTCCACGCCCTTAACGGATCTAGCACGACTTTTCCTGTAACCCTGTATAAGGAGACAAAAGTAAACTAAAAATTTAAGACGAAATCATTTATTACAATGAATTATCATATTTAGTTTATTAGGACTCACATTTTTACTAATAAAATAATTTACCTTCATTGTTGAAATAATGACAAAAAAATTCTCTTATTATTTTTGCGTCATTTGATGGATTTCTGACGCCAGTAGGCTCTAAACTAGGTAATTGTTCTTCGTTTTGGAATTTGATTTTCCAATTTGATGCCAAATACTGGGGCGGAAAAGTTTTGATCAAATAATTATGTAAATAACAGCATGTTGCCACTATAGTTGCCGCTTTACTGGGTTCAAAACATATAGGTTTATGAAAAACACCAAATTTTGATCTTAGTGTCCCAAAAGCACCTTCGACAACAGAGCGAGCCCGAGACAATCTATAGTTAAATGTTTTTCTCTCAGCGTTGCACGCACTTTGTGGATAGGGCTTCATTAAATGGTTGCCTAATGCAAATGCTTCATCTGATATGAAAACATAAGGAAATGCTTGATTGGTATTTGGTAATGGCGATGGTTCGGGTATACTTAAATCTCCTTTTTGGTATAGTTCCCAAAATTTCGTGTAAAACAGCACACCACCATCAGACACGCGGCCGTTGGCGCCGACATCTATCATTAAAAATTCTTTGTTCGAATTTACTAATGCCATAAGAACAATGCTGAAGTGCCCTTTGTAGTTGAAGTATAATGATCCTGAATGTGCTGGTTTCTGAATTGCGACGTGTTTACCATCTAATGCTCCTAAACAGTTCCAAAACTGATATCTCTTTCCGAAATCAGAGGCTACGTTTTTCCATTCTTCTTCTGACAACGGGATCTGAAATTTATACATAAAAGTTAAAAAACAGTTATTGTTTTTATTTGCAGACTGAATCTACTGATGACATAGAAGAACGTGGATCAGAATCTCAAGGTAGCACAGCTTCACAAACAAATATCGGATCTATATCCTCGGTCAGAGAAGTGCTGTCACCACTTTCACGACAACCTTTTAAAACAAATATTGCAAAACAAAACGAATTATTACAGCGAGCATGTGCCTATTTATCGGAACCAACTCCAAGCAATTGCAACTCAATAGCCTTTGACTGGGCAAAAACATTAGATCGACTAGACCCGACCCAAAGACTGTATGCCAAAAAAGCAATAAATGATATATTGTTCGAAGCCGAACTAGGAAATTTGAATAGATTTTCAGTCAAGATAAACGAAACAGGTTATTTGCAGTCTCCAAGCTATTCTAATACATGGGTATCTTCACCTACACCTTCTCCAAATGACTCAAATATACCAGTACCATCTCCGTCAGCACCTTTTAGGTACTCTAAAGCATCAATTACCTCACCACCTGCAGCTTCTCCCAAACCAGAGAAACCTACAGTTCTGACTTATGATACTATTCCACAATCTTCTACGATACAAAGAGGACAAGCGTCACAACTAAGAATTACAAATCCTAATTTGCACCAGCAAACACATCGACAATTTCCAACAGATTCCACTCAATCTTACATACTACACATTCCATCACCACAGCCGTACCAAGATGATTCACAAGACAGTGTTGAATACAATGCAGCTGGTTCATTATTTGCGCAATTTAAGCCCTAAAAATGTTTTTTCTATTTCAGACATCTTATGAATATTAATGTGTCATAATTGTATAATTAATTTGATTTTATATATATATGATATAAACATTCAAAAATTATACATTGTTTTACTTACCTTTATATAAGACTGAAGAACATAAAGGAGCGCTTTACATGTATCCATAATAGCCTGACTTATAGCTGCTGGTGACATTATCACTGAGTATTGCAAATCTTTGATATTCCTCCCAGTAGCAAGATATCGTAAAGTTACTGCCAATTTCTCCTCTGGACTGATCGACTTCCTCATGCAGGTGTCTTGCTTAGTTAGGTATGGTTTTACCATTTGCAACAAATGATCAAAACAAGCTTCTTTCATTCTATAATAATTAGAATAGTCAACTTCTTCTCCTGTGTCTCTTATCTCTTTCAGTAAATTTAAATGTGTGTAGTATTCTCTTTTCATTAGCCACTTTTTACACCACCGCTTTCTTTTATTATGATTTCTCGTAGACAGGGCTAATATTATAGCAACACAAGCTTTTTTCTTGTTAAAATCCATACCAAATGCGTAGGTATGCGTGTTGTCCCGTAGAATTTTTCGGTTGGACTGATCGTCAGTCTGACTTACCGTCTAATACCGCCCGTTAATCCATCATTCAGCCATCAGTCTATATGTGATCAAGGTCACGGACTGAACTGACGCCAGAATAAGCGTGTAATCTCCGTCTAAGTTGGACAGCGAGGCCCTTATAAAAAGTTTACAGTTTTCTCTGACTTGTATACTACATAATGTATCATTAATTTACAGGTTTAATTTCAAAGTGAGAAAAATAGAAAGGCAACGGAGGAATTATGTTAAACACATGAACACTGTACAGCTGTGTCTCGGATCCTCAAGATGACACAAGTATCAACGTTTAGGGGAAAGGCGTACAAAATGACATACCCTCTGCTAAATCAGTCATAAATCTTGTTTTATTAATTGTTTTAACATTATAATCAGCCTTTTGAAACCTTGGTTCAGTACTATAACTAAATTAAAGAAATCAGTCCACTTAATACTAACACAAAAAAATTAAAGAACATTTTAAAAAACATTGACAAAATCCGTTTTGTCCACCCTGTGCGGGTAAGATGACATACATCATGTGGACAAAATGGTATACCAAAATAATAATTTTTCGTTTATCTGCAGAGTTCGCAAATAAAAGACTTCGTCTTCTTTGGAACGTCTGCACATGATGCATGAGCCCATCTCTTGCAGCTCATGCACTTTAACCAAACTTCCCTTGGCTTGGACCTGGAGTACAGGTCATTGCAATAGATGCAAGGGCAATCTTCGTCGTCGTCGGCCACAGTATTTGTTTGCATGGACGAGAAATCTTCTTCGCTGCTAGAACTAAAGTTTAGTGCTTTGGTAACATTTCTTGTTTTCTTTTTAGGAACCGGTGGAGGAGCCGATTTCTCTTTAGCCTCTTCTATATTTGGAGTGGAAGTTAACACTAACACTGTTGGTTTCTTGCGTGGTTTTCTTTTTCCTTGTCCAGCCACGTAGACTCCTTTCGGTACTGGCGATAGCACACTGACTGGAACAGTAGCAGTTCTATTCAACTCTCGTGGCATGGACGGTGTTGTAGATGTCATGTCTGTCTGGGATGTCATAGGTGTGTCTGTATTTTCTGGTGCCGATGTATCTGCGTCTACTTGCGATGACGTGGATGCGCAAAGATTCCCCGTTGTTTCAAGCTGGGACGTTGAGGGTATGCATGGGTTTTCCATAGTCGTTAGTTCTTCTTGGTTTGAAACCAGATCTTGTTGTATAGGGATGTCAGTCGTTTCAGCAGGTTCAAACAAATAGTCTGGAAATATGTTTGGATCGACAGGCCACAGGCCTGATTTCTGGAACCCATTGACTGCATTTTGGACTGTTGCCGCTTTGCCATAAGCTTTGCTGAGTATCAAGCCGATCTGAAAGTGAGTAACGACTCTGCCAGGATGACTCTTTAGCCAAGTGCTCACCTCTTGGTTAAAATAGGTTTTCAGAGGACCATAGAATGAGACATCTAATGGTTGCATACGATGTGTGCAGTGAGGTGGCAAACACATCATAATGATGCCATGTTCCTTTGCAAAAGTAAGGCTTTCGATTCCTTTGTGGCTTATGTGTCCGTCTACTATCAAAAGCACTTTATCATCAGGACTAGCTTTGACATGGGTTTGAAAATGGACTAACCATTTATAAAAAACAGTCGTTGTCATCCATCCTGAGTCTTGTGCTATACCCAAAGTGCCAGTTGGAGCTTCATCTATCAACTCTTGTTTCATCAATTTGCGTGGGAAAATTAAGCACGGCGGGATATAATGTCCATTTGCACTCATGCAACAAACGACTGTCACATGAGACCCCCTTTCAGCACTAGTTAAGGCACCGACTTGCTTACGCCCAGTTGTAGCAAATACCTTTTGTGGTCTTTGAACTGTTGATAACGCTGACTCATCAACATTGTACATCCTATGTGGAGAAATTTTATTGCTCTCAATAATGTCTTGATAGGTGTTAAAAAACAGTGCTACTTGCGGTTTGTTGAAGGCTTGAGCTCTCGCGGCAGAAGTTGCTTCTGGTTTTCGCAATGATATATCCGGGTTTCGGTGCCTAAATCCAGCCAACCATTCACGGCCTGCCATTTTTGTCGCTCGATTGAAATTGTGTGGAATTTCATTTACGTCTGCAAACTGATAGGCTAATTCCAGAACTTCCTTGCGAGTGAAACCGAACAGTCTGGTTTCCAAGAGCTTGATATGTTCAACAAACTCTCGTTCCATTTCAACAGTGAAGACAGTTTTGTATCTTCCCATACCCTTTGTGGTTGGAGCTAAGTTCTTATTTTCGCCTAATGCGTGCCTTCTAAGTGTTGCTTGTGGAACACCTTAGAAGCCATCAGCCAACCCATTTCATTTTTATTCACAGCTTCAATAGCCTTTTCCATGAAAGTTTTATGCCAACCCTGTCGGTCTGTTTTTCTTGCATAATTTCGAGGCATGCTTTTCACATAATATGTGTAGATGTTTGAAATTATGATCTGAAAGAAGAAAAAAATATGTGGGTCAAACGACATAGTATACCATTTTACCCGCACAAGGGGTAGGTTATGTCATTATGTCCACTTTCCAAATTAATAACATCAGAAACAAAAACCAATAATTCACTAATTTTTATGAGCTTTGAACACATCACCGAGGTTTTTCAGTTCAATGACAACAAATAGGTGAAATATATAGTATTAATTTTATGTTCACTTGTAGATGTTGAGAGTAGGTCTCTAAAAATATCAACCAAAATTTTAGTCCACACACTATAAATTAATATTATACATAATTATTTATAAATAGCGTATGTAATATAACTACTTAATCATTAAGTATAACATGTCTGGCCAAGGAATCGTCTTAATTATCCGCGGCAGATACACCTATGTTGAAAAAATTTGTCAAGTGTTCTACAACTACAGCCTGCAGATTTTTCTGACTGAGCCTTAATTTACCCCCCAGCTTGTTTGTCTTAGGAGCTGAAGAACGTTCTTTACTATATGCAGTAAAAATAGAAAGCCATTTAGGGTAGCGTTCATTCGCTGGCTTATAGACTGTAAGGTGACAGATTTATAAGGTCTTTGAAGACTTATAGATAGGTTTTTTCTAACAAGTAAATCTCAGCCACCCGGGACCTAAAAGAAGCCAAGGAGCTCCAAAATCAGCTACTGCAAGAAAGGGAAGATAGCGAGTGTGAGATGCTAAAGATCATCAATACCGACACAACACTCAAGAGTCATCTCGCTAACCTGGACACAGAATATGAAAATGTGTGCAGTCAGCGGGATGACCTTCAACAAAAGCTAGCTTCCGTTGACAACTGCTTCCAAGTTTATGAACTGGCACTGCAACAAATTAGGGATTTAAAGCAGGAGCTTTTTGAATGTGAAAACAAATTGGAACTAAGTGAAACAAGCAAGGCCTCATATTGTAACTGTAGATTTATTAATATTTCCTTGAGTGCAGAGCTTAATATTCCTAGATCTGTCAACACCTAATTGTAAAAATCCCCAAATAATGGGTAGCAACAGAATAAAAAAATATGTAAAACTTAATCACTACATAAAGAAAACACAAAGGGCTCTGAAGCAAAAGAAAAATGTTATTAGTAATGTAAAATTAACTAAGGAGAAAATTAATTTAAATGAACAATTGAGGAGGTTAGGAACAAAAAGTGATAAATTACATGTTAGGTTTTAATGAGAAAAATGAGAATTACTTTTGAAGGTAAGTAAATTACAATATATTTTTAAAATAATTGCTTATATTCTTAGACATGTGGTTAATGTACAGTACTGACACACTAAAATAAAAAATATATTTACAGTTCAAATGTTATTTATTATTAAAATATAAAAACATAACCTTTTGATCCATACAACTGCTAATTATCACTGTATGATTCTAAGGGCCTCGTTCACCATCCCTGAGTAAAGTCCTGATTACTTACTCTCCAATTAACGATACTTGGCATGTAAAACCGGCCTATAAGTATGTTTAATTTCACAAACGTCCTCAGTGCTCTGATTAGTAACTCAGTGGTTAACGCAATGATTTCTGAAACCGTTCAATATGTTCGTTCAATATTCCGCCAAAATGTCATGTTTGCTGTCAGTCGTTGTCAGATAAACGTCATTAGTCTAATAATAATAACATTGATACCGTAAAACGGGGTGGATAGACATGGTTTTGAAGTTTGTTTCAATTTCTCCATTGATTTTTGAATGATTGGGTAACATAAAAGTAATTTTTATTATGTCTCGGAGTTCAGTTGATACTATCCTATCATGAAATATATAGATATTGCTTTGATTTCATCGTAAAATGCAAAAAATATGTTATATTTCTATTTACCCGCAATTGGGGTCAATAGAAACGACATATGGGGCGAACAGAAAAAATCGCCAGGGCTGTCACATTCCAAAAATAAGTTGTACAAGAATTATGGATAAAGATAGAGGGTAGGTAGTGTTAAGTAAAAAAAAACATCTTTAAAAAATCAAAGTTAGGTACTGTTTATTAATATAAAATCAGACTCATCATCAGAACCATTAATTGTTTACCTAGATACGAACATAGTTCTGATTGTAATCTACTTATTATTAAGTAAGAAAGTTTCACTTATATAATATACAATCATGATATAGGTACATGTAGGATCAATCAAAATATTTTTATCAAAAAAATATTTAACTGTTTCTCGGTTGCACCAAAAAACAGTACTATTTGGCATATTTCTTATAAACACTAAATTAACATTTTTTACTAAAATATAAACTTCTAAAGAGATCAATTACAAAATCTTATAGGGAAATTAGACAATTGTTTAGCAATGGCACATAAAATCATCAGTCTTCAAAAACTTACGAAGTAGGTAAGGTCTTATTTGGACGGTATCACGAAATTAAACGTTTTGAAATAGATAACATGACTCCTTTACACATCATCGTTCATTAAATCTTGAAGTATTTCGTCCTCGTTTCTATAGTACGAAGACCGCCGCTGTGCTGGTATATTTTGCAATCCACTTGTGCTAGGTTGATCGATAGCGACAGAAGATTTCTTTGAAATTGTAATACAAGTATTTGGGGATATTTTCTTGCATTTATTCAAAGTTACTTTGTTTATTTTAATATTATCAGATAATTTTTCATCTGCTATGATCTTTGGCATATTTTTAACTCTTTTTTCCATATGTTGTCCTTCATACGACATTTCTTTGTCTTCCTTCATCTCATTGGTTTGCCTGTCATCTATTACAACTTCATTTCCACAAACTAGTAAGTCTCCAAATATTATGGGCATGGATTCTATTTCCATTAAATCAAAGTTATCTGTTGCATCAAATGTTACATTAGCTGATTCTCTTTCATTAGTGTGCTGGTTTTCTACAACATTCAATGGAAGATCAGTTGTTTCATTTTTATTCCCTTCGCCGTTTTCTATTTTAGTTTTCTTTCCCTTTCCTTTTCTTTTGTTTTTCTTATTTTCAACTTTTTCGTTAACTTCTTTGATATTTTCTTTTAAACTGGATATAATTTTTCTTTTGTTTATGTCCTGCCTGTCTTCGTCTGTTTCTATATAGTAGTCTTCACTATCAGTACTACCGACACTTCGTCCAGGAATGATCTCTAATTTTCTTTTTCTTTTAGGTACAGTTATGTCAATACTTCCGTATCTCATCTCCTTAAGCAGATCTAAGACTGACTTTTCCACGACATTTCTGTTTGTTTCATAATTTTCTTCGGTGGGCAATCTACTTAAAACTTGTTCTTCATCAATCGGATGAATCCCTGTTTTTCGAAAGCCAGACATTATATTATCTTTACTATTTCCATGAAGATCTTCCATTAGTTTGTTAAGTAGTTTAGGGAAACACCCTTTTGGTATTGTTGCTTGTGTTTTGCCGTCAGTCTTTTTCCATTTTAACACAATATTTCGCCATGCGATCTTCATGGGGCGGAAGAATGCCACGTCCAAGGGCTGAGTGAGATGTGTACTATTTGCTGGTAAAAACACAAAGGATATGTTTTGCGCATGACACATTTTAATAACGTCCAATGATATATGCGAGGAAAGATTATCGCCTATGAGGCACTTTTTTCCAGTTTTGTCTTTAAAATAAGGTAATACGATCGTTTTTATCCAGTCTTCGAAAGTAGTTGCGTCAAACCATCCGGATTGTGTACGGTTATATCGTGCTCCTTTTGGCCCTTGTTCAGTCCAGGTGTCGTATAAATTTTGGGCTTTGTATACTACGTATGGTGGTAACAAAGTTCCGTCAGCGGTAGCAGCTATCATTAATGAGACTGAAGCCTTAGAGCTATTCATCACCCTTTCGGGATATTTGGTTCCGCGTTTAGTTATAATTTTCTTGCGACCGGGATCGTCCGTTAGATTGGTTTCGTCATAATTTAAAATGTTGCAAGGTTCTATTCCTGCTACCGAAACTTCTAACTCCTTGAAATATTCTTTGATTGTTTCTGGTGATACTTCTGCTCTCTTTTTTTTAATATTCTGGCTGTATCTATGTGAGATTTTATCTTTGTGTCTCTTTAGAAAACTAGTAACAAAGTCCGGTCCAGGTAAATTATTATTAAATTTTGATACTGTCTTACCCAATTTGTCAAGGTAAAACTTAACAATATACCTTAAATCTAGGGAATCTAAAGGGCAGCCCCATTCTGCACATATATTTATATATTTTATCATATGCATTTCAGTATCATCAGATAAAATGGGCTGCCCTCCGTGCTTTTTCATAGTTCTTGTACAATGTCTGTACAGAACAGATTTGTCTATTTTGTATTTTTCTGCCACAACCTTATAGGATAATTTGCCAGTTTGATAGGCTTCGACGGCTTCTTTGAGATGATCTTCATCATATGTTCGGTATCTTTTAGCTCTAGGATCAGGCTTATAAGTACGTGGCATTTTAGTTGTCCCTATAACAAAAAAAAGATAAGTTTATCTATATGATTATGGTTAGTTACTATAATTTTTACAGTACATTCGACATCCTGTAATACCTCTTAAAAGGTTTTATAATATTATTTTTCACTGATAAACGTAAAAAACATAAACAAAAATTTAACTTCTAGAGCAACCCCTAACATAAGCTGATGCTCTGTGAACGCCGAAACAAATATTCGTAAATTATAAGTAATATAGGAAATAACGTCAGCTTTCAAACATAAAAATCCGCATCAATAGAGGTCCATTCGTTTAGGAGGCCACGGACAGACACACAGATGGATTCTATGAAAAATGATGTAATATTTTGGTGGCAGCCCTAGCACATAATTTTCTATACACCCCCTTCTCATTTCTATTGAAACCTTTCCCGTTTCTATTAGCCCTGTACTTCATATCTATTGACCCCATACTACGTATCTATTCGCCTTCTTGGCATTTCTATTAACCCCAAAGTTTGAATAAAATGGACTTGGTTTACAATTTTAGCCATAAATTTAATTATACAACATAATTTTACTTACCTTTACATTAAAATGAATCGCGACGAACTGCCAAATACACAATAAACTTTGTATTTTATAAGAACTCGCTTTAACTAGAGATATTGTTAAAGTTTTGAAGACCACAAATTAACGTCTTACGACGACTCACTTTCAACGTGTTTTTTTTTTTCAAGAAAAAAAATACTGCAGTTTCCAAATACGTAGAATTTGGCGTTTTTATTTGAAAATGTTTGTTAATAATTGCCAGAATAAAACTTTTTTGGTTTTATGTTCATTCACCCCTTGAATTCTATCCACCCCGTTTTACGGTACATTGAAATTGAAAGTTTGTTTGGAAAAGTTCGTAGTGTTTTGTGCATTTACTTAATTAAACATGGATAAAGTTAAAAGAGAAAGAGGCACCAACTTTAATCTCGAAGAACGTGATATTCTAGTGTCATCAGTTTTGAAATATCAAGATGTAATTGAGAATAAACAAAGTGATGCGACGACTTGGAAGAAAAAGGAACACACGTGGGAAATTATTGAAAAAGAGTTTAATGCTCAGTCTGGTGGAGCATACAGATCTAGCAAAACATTGCGAATTAAATATGAGGGCCTCAAACGTTCCATTCGGAAAAAGTCAGCAGCGATTAGAGATGAACTTTACAGAACTGGTGGTGGAACCAGCACGGCAACTCTACAGCCAAGGATACACTATGGGACAAATGGAGCAACATGTTGCGGAACATGTTCCTCAATACCACGTGAAAAAGACGCGAGGTAAATGTCGCGAAACATTTTGTAGGCTACACTAGTCAGTGTTTATAGAAATGTCGCCCGAGGAGGTTGTGGCGATTAGTGCTGCGTACATTATTTCGAGTGTGTTGAAACGTAGGCGAAAGAGAAGGTGGTGGATGCGAAATTTCTTGCTACAACGAGAAAGAAGAGTGAATATTCTAAGTGATCTTCGAATGTGTGACGGATCATTTGCGAATTTTACTCGAATGTCAACATCTGATTTTGAAACTCTATTGCAAATGATCGGACCTTCTATAGCCAAACAGGATACAATACTACGGAACGCTGTTAGTCCTCATATCAGACTTGCCATTGCATTGAGGTACTTGTCGACTGGAGACTCTTATGCTTCCTTGTCGTACACTTTTCGAGTGTCAAAACAACTGATACGTAAAATAGTGCCAGAAGTTTGTAAAGAACTGATAAACAAATTGAAGATATTTGTAAAGGTAAGTTAAAAAAAATGCATACATTTATTATATTGTATTTTTATTTTCAGTATAAGAAATTTTAATCAATAACTTGGGAGAGTACAAGGTGGATGTAGCGAACAACGTAAATTAAAAAATTATAAATTATCAGTGTTATTATTACTATTAGTACTCGGCGGACCCATAGTTGCAAGTATATTTTCAATAATATGCTCTTCAGAAGGCTCCGGAGTAATATCACTAGAAGCAGTGCTATAGCTCTGTTGCACAGTTGACTGACTTTGATTATTATTTGTACGGTATTTTCCTAAACGTGCATCAAATAAAATATTATTAATATAATATTTAGTCATAATTATACTATGTTCGTCATTTAATGCACGTAACTCAGTTCCTACGTACTCTCCATAAACATCAAATTCATCTCGAGACATCATTTTGTTTTTAGCAGCATGCATAACTTCATAAGCCTGGTCCAATCTATCTTCATTAAGGTGGGTTCTCTTTCGAGTTGTTCGCGACGATGAAGGTGTTGGTGCAGAGCTTGTGGATTGCTGTGCTTCATGAATAGTAATAGTAGAATGCGATTCTAGTTGGTCAGAAGAGTGAAGTTCTGAGTTCTGAGTTGACTGAGACTGTAGAACGGCATCTTCATCCGGAGACGAAATCGTGATTTGGCTTTGTGGGCTCTGTAAAATAATAAAATATTAAATCAATGATTAATAATAAGTATAGAGTACCTAGTACCTACCTACAAAACATGTTTATATTGTATTATTTAAAACATCTGTTAGACATGAATCCGTATCGATTAAGTGTCTTAAATTTATAATTATTCCTTTTCAGGTCCCAGAAACTGCAAATGAATGGAAGGCCAAGGCTAAAAGCTATGAAAATATATGGAATTTTCCGCATTGCGTTGGATCTATAGACGGTAAACATGTTTTGATCCAGGCTCCTTCGAATTCTGGAAGTGACTATTTCAACTATAAAGAACAATTTAGTATTGTCCTATTGGGTATTGTAGACGCAAATTATAATTTTACCTATGCAAATTGTGGTGCTAAAGGAAAATCTTCTGACAGTGGAGTATTCCAAGAAACTGCTTTTTATAAAGCTTTGGCTGATAACCAACTCAACTGGCCAAGTCCATACCCCATACGGCAAGATGGGCCAAATATGCCTTACGTACTTGTGGGAGATAGTGCTTTTGCACTGACAGAAAACATGATGAAGCCGTTTCCCGGTATTCACAACGTGGGGACAACAAAACGCGTTTTCAACTATAGACTGTCAAGAGCTAGAAGAATTGTCGAAAATGTGTTCGGTATCTTAGGTGTTGTATTTCGTATATTCCGAACTCCCATAAACCTCCAACCCTCTAATGCTGAAGTTGTTGTAATGGCGTGTGTATACCTTCATAATTTTTTAAGGCGAAATAGTCAATCGAGATCACTGTACACCCCAAATGGAACCTTTGATTCTGAAAATGTGGATCACGATATTGTAGAAGGATCTTGGCGCCGAGAAATTGGATCTGTTAATATGTCGAATTTAAATGCTGTAGGAAGACGCTACCCTGAATCTGCTATGGAAATAAGAAACAATTTTGCTGAATATTTCATGAGTGGAGAAGGATGTGTTTCCTGGCAGAATAATTTTTAAATAAATAAACTTGTACTGTACCTACTATAATTGTATTTTTTTTATTAAAACTAAACTTTTTTTATTAAATTAAAACATGACTTACGTGTGTATCCAATGTGTCCAAGCTTCCAGAAGTTGTGGATCCCTTCACTAAAAATTTCATTGCGTCATACGCAAACCATGTACTGGACTTCACGTCCTCTCGTCCGCTACCAGTAGTTTTTGAAGATTTCACTTTCTTCCTTTCTCGGATAAATTGCGAACGCAGGGTATGAACTTTGGTTTCTATATCTTTTCTCGGCAATTTAAGCGCCTTGGCAATATCTTCCCACGCGTCATTTTTCTTAATTTTATTTCGATATTCACTATTTGAAGTATCCCACAACAATTGATGACTTTCGTAAAGCTGAATAAGTAAAAGCGTGGTTTCGTTTCCCCACACTACAGACATGTTGTGAGTTACGTTGCGTACGCGACTACACTCGGTGACAACTGGAGCGACACTGGCGCGGGACACGTGCGCCCGCTCTCGAGGCGGGAGCTAGCAACATGCCCCGCGTCACGTAAAATGTGTCCCGCAACATGCGGAGCATGTTGCGGGACAACATGCAACGTTGCAGCGTCACGTATATTGAGCGTTGCGCGTCATGTTGCGAGACAAAATGTTCCCTAGTGTATCCTTGGCTTACTTGATCCTGTGGAGGAACAAATTAAATCCATGATAGCACTGAGTACTGATGGCATGGACAGTTGTTATGACTCTGATTTATTAACACAACCATTAACTGTATCACAAGAAACACATGAAAGTAAAGGTAAATATTGTGGTTCCTAAATTAATTTTCATCATATAAATTTCTATCCATAATAGATAATTGTAAATTAAATTGGTTACTTATTTTCCAGATGGATTGAATAATGTTTCTATGGAAGAATTCATCTTGATACAACCTACGGAAACAGACATAGTGTCAGATGTGATTCAAGAAAACGCAATTACTCCTAATGGTAAAGTTTAGTCTTTGTTATATGCCCAAAACATTGCCGATAAACTTTACCTACAATATTTATAGTCTGCATTTCCATAGCTTACATATTACAGTTATTTACTAATTATATTAAAAACTATGTTTACCAACGATGTATTCTTTTTACAGAGAAAGCAGAGTCTGAAAATGAGAAATATGTTCCCACTCCATCTACATCATCATTTAAGAAATGGGATGTCACTAGTAGACGGTTTTTAAAAACCAGGAAGCACCCTGCACTTGCTAGTGAGAGGCATAAAAATAATAAGCTATTATTATAATGAAAAAAATTAGTCTCATTTGTATATTTATTTTAATATTGTATCTAATGAATATTGTTTATTTTTAATGAGTGACACTATATACTAGAAAAATACTATGAAATTGATAGCTAATAATTCAGAACTAATAATGTTAATAGGTAGGTCATTGTTTATTTTTGCTTTGCAGCAGCTAATTCACATATGAATCCATTTGATGTATTAGCTCGAGCCAAGTTGGAGTTGGTGCAACTCCAGAAATCTTTAGTAGAGGCTGAAATAAAAGAAAAACAGAAGGAGTGGGATTTCAAGGAGAAAGAGCGTCAATGGAAGGAAGAGGAGTATAAATTAAGAATACAAAAGTTACATAAAGAATTAAATGAATGAAAATTATGATGTAGTTGTTTAATTATGTATTAGTTTAGTAAAGGCAAAAAATATTCATGGACTAGTCTATTCCTTGGGTCCATTGTTAATTGTGAAGCTTGCATCACTGGTTCCTCATAAGCTTGTATTTCAGACTCCGAATCAAGATATTCCCCAAAGTTTTCTTCTTTTGTGTCGATGGCAATATTATGCAGAATGAAGCAGGCAACAATAATAGCTTGAACTTTGTCCAACTTTAATGTTATCTGACGTCTGAGAACAGGAAATCTATTCTTACACACACCAAAACATCTTTCGACAGTATTCCGTGTTCTTATGTGTGATTCATTATACAGATTTTGTGCGGGTGTTGATGGGTTCAGAAATGGTGTTAAAAGGTACTCCTTCAGCTCATAACCGCTATCACCTAAAAGGAAACCGTTTCCAAACTTTCCCATTTCAAATTGTTGCTTTATCCATGAATTATTAAATATTGTCTGGTCATGAACTGAGCCTGGCCATCTTGCAACAATATTCAAACATTTCAATTGGCTATCGCAAGCTACTTGGACGTTGATTGAAAAATTTGTTTTCCTATTTCTATAATTTTCTGCTGTATTTCCTCCTGGTGACAGTATGGTAACATGGGTGCAATCAATTGCTGCTATAACCCTGGGAAATTTTGCAATTTTATAAAAATCTTGTTTCAGTGAACTTATGTCGTCAGGAAATTTGATAATATCTGGACATAACTGTGCAATAGCAATAGTCACATTCTTTACAATACGACTTGCAGTTGGTGGACTGACCCCACAAAAATCAGCAGCACTTCTAAGAAATGATCCAGTTGCCAAATATCTTAATGGTAATAGGAGTCTGATTCTTGATGAAACTGCTTGATTTCTGAAATTGTATTATGACAGTTTATCATGAGATTATAATAATTATTTTGTATGTATGTATACACACACTGATTCTAACCATTGGACAATAGTAACTAGTATTAGATAGGTACCTAAGTAGTTTTGTTAGACACCAGCAGTGCTGCAGTGCTGCAGTGCTGCAGTGTGATAGGATAGTGGCTCTGAACTTTCATACAAGTTCAATAACGTGATACATACTTACATGAGAGTCTAGTGGTTCTATGATTTTGTTTTTACTGTAAGTTACAAATAATAGGTACAAAAGTAATACCAGGTAGGTAATAAACTAAACCCAATCACAAAAAAACACTCACCTTTTCGTTTTCGACAATATTTTATGTTTTATTAGGTCGTGCACATAGTTCACTGCATTTTTAGATAGACGAAATCTTGAGAAAAATGCTCTTTCATCTAGTTCGGTAAAATAATCAACACGGATACGAAACATACGAACTCTGGGAATTCGATGTATTGATGAATAATCAAAATCATCAATCTGATGATCTATTAAGTCAACAATGTCCATTATTAATATTTTTGTATTATTCACAGTCGGATATTATAAAGATTTACTTTATCTACACCTCACTCACTCGTCGATTAAACATTTGATGGGTAGAAATGGTTGCCTATAAGTTGCAGGCTAGTTTACTTCTCAAGTACCGCTAATCAGCCATTGTGAAATTCGTGTGCTTGCTTACAGGCGACTTTAACCGGCGATTAACCAACTCGAAACTTTACTCGGGGATGGTGAACGAGGCCCTAACTCTGACAAATTATCACTTTCTGCTATAAACCTATTAAATATTATCACTTTTTGATATTAACAATATATTCACTTTAAGAATGAAATCACTGGCAGCACAAATTAGGTATATTATAAAAAAGGTAATTATTAAACCCGTAGTCCAATATCAGCTTCGAGGCAGTCACAACCATCTTCTTCACAGTTTTCTTCATGTAATGTTTCAGTATTTTGTTCCCTATTAAAAAGCACATCCACATACCAACTTAGTTCAGAATCATTTTTCCAGTCATCCCCAAACTGCTTTACTAGCAGGTTGATAACATCTCGTTTCTTTGCAGCTGTTATTGAATGCCCTAGACCAACCTCATTTAATGTCATGTGACGGAATGTTTTATTGCTTTTCAGTAGATTTGTATATTGTTCAATATCTTGAAATCTGTAGTTGTTGTAGCCAATGTATTCAACTTTCACACGCTGTCTCAAACATTTTTTTCTTAAAAATATTCTTTTTAAATCTCTTATGCCTTGTATTTTCTTTAAATTCAGTTCTAAACTTTTCACATCTAAAAGTTTCCAGTGTTCCCCTAAAAAATGTACTTTCCCAAACTCAGACAGCAACTCTATATATTTCTCTTTTGTAGTAATTAAACTGTGTTTCCTTAAACTCTTTTCAACCCTGCCGAACACCCGATCAGCAGGGAGAAAACTATGACCCCTGACTGGGAAATAAACCTTTATCTCACGCACAGATGTGGGGGACTGTTTTGCCATCCAAAACATAAGTGCATGAATTACATGGGTATTTTTGTTTTGTCCCCCACATCCATCACAAAACATTCTTATACAAGTTTTGCCATCTAAATTTTGGGCATTAAGGTAAGACAGAATTGCAGAAGCTACTTCAGTAGACCCCCTGCCAGCCATGTTTTCAGTCCAACAAAAGAAATTTGGGGTTTTAGCATTTAAATCGACTATGCATAAATTATAAAAACTTATCTGCCTTGAGTAAAATGCCTCTTGGATGGGCGTTTTTGGCATTGGAAGTACTTGTTGCAAATCTACACAAAAACTAAATTCAGTATCCCGTTGCTCTTCCTTTATGTAACCATAAAACGCATTAGCACTGAGTTTATGTATCCGCTTTTCAGTTATTAAGGTTTGTTTCTTACTGCTATTGGTTTCAGACTTAATCTTGTTTTTTAGTAAAGTACCTACACTGAGTGCATGCATCACTCGATGGAGAACTAAATCCTATATTAAATTCAGAATTGAAAATATGCCTGAAAAGCCACTTTTTGACTTTCAATGAATCATCACATAACTCATTATACAATTTCCACAATTTGCTGACATTAAGTTCAGAATTTAAATAAATTCTTTTACATTTCATCCTGTCATAATGACTTTCAGTGGCCGGTAAGCCAGATATAAATTTTCTAACATTATCTTTTATATGTAACTGTTTATTGGCTTTTCTATCACCACCTCTGTTTTCAGTTGGAGTTTTTCCCTCTGAAACTGTTTTTCCTATTGTATTAAGCCTTCTCCTTTTTATTACCAAGGCTTGCATAAAAAAGGTTTTACAGACCCTTACTGCTTTCTTTTTATGATCAACTAAGAAGTAATTGCAGCTGAATCTTCGACGTTTCTGTTTGTAACTGCATTGATCAGGATTATATGGGGATACTAGTCTTGTTAAGTATAATATCTTGCGCAATCTTGCCATTATGAGAATAGAACTTACGGCGGTTGAACGCTATCAAACCTTCAGAATAAATCTTACAGCATTTGAAAGCCGACGTACTTTTGTGATTGCATTTTCTTAGGTTTTGTAAACAAATATCCAATGGATCTGCATCTTGGTATCTGTAAAAAGATAACAATACATTGAAATTTACAGCAAAACATACCAATCTATCCATATCGAGAGTAAAATGCATTATGCAAGTTACTTACTTTTCTTGACGTGAACTTTGCGATGCTCTTTGTGATTTTCGTTATTTTTTTCGTGTTCCAGTGTTTATTAGATCCACACGAACTGGTAACTCATCCATACTGGTTTAGTTGTTTTATCACGCAAGTTATTAAAGGAAACAACCGCAATTATTAACCACAACACAAAACCTAAAATTTTTAGTTTCTAACTCTCACTATGAAAGAAACTAACCGCCCGCCAACAAATTAAATTGACAGTGACAGTCGACCTACCTGACTGACTCACCACTGACACATTTAAATGGCAGGGCACACTATAAAAAATAGGTCATAGATTGCACACCTAATCGTTCGAAAACACAAAATAATGATACAAAAGAAATAATAACAATTTATCACCATTTGTCACAAACAAGTTTAGTTTTATTTTAAAATTAACACTTTTTGAACCGAAGGTAGAATTGATTCCAGGAATATCAAGAAATTATCACTTTTTGTACCAAACTTCATATTTATTCTTTTAATTACTAGTATTTTAACACGTTTTGATACGGACACGTGCCAAGGGTGGATAGAATTCAAGGTGTGGAATAGGAAAAAAAAATAAAAAAAAATCATGGGAAATTAACGAAATATCACTTTTTGTTCCTAACCTCCTCAATTAAATTCATGTTATAATTTATTAGGACGCAATACGAAGGATATGGAATACATGTCTGATAAAATATTATACCTTGAAAAGTCACTTCATGACATTTCTCATAAGTATAAGCGGGCTGAACATGACCTTGCTAATAGCGTAAAGCAAATAGAGTCACTATATGCTAATAACAGTAGTATATATATTGTACTAGTATTACGTACTTGGATATATATATCCAAGTACGTAATACTAGTTCGCAGACAGACCAGCCAACTTCAGATCAGCAGACCTTTGTCCCTGACTCACTGACATCAGCAACACCTCTACTTATCCCTGATGAGGGCAGCCACGTCGTGGCTGCAGCTGATTCTAGACAGCTGCTCCACAAAGAGGGGCCCCAAATTAGTAAACTGACAAATGATGTGGCAACTAGGAAAACAATATTGTATTCTGACAAGATAGGTATAGGATTGGGATTGTTGCTTGGTGACCAGCTAGGTCAGGTGGTAACTAATAATTGCTATCCAAATGCCCCGCTTCAAAAAATTTTAAATGGAATAAATAATGACTCATTTGATGGGAACACCACTTTGATTGTTCAGTTAGGGGACAGTACCTTTGTCAAGCGAGCAGATTTGTTGAAGTTTGTTGACGCCCTATTAGAAAAGGCAGATTTAGGTTTAGGTAAATTAATTTTATGTGCATTTCCATATTCTTACTCTTCAAGTAAAGAGACATTGGAAATGGTTTACAAATTAAATATGTTAATGTATAATATGACATGCCGTCATAGCAATGTATTATTTTTTGATACTAATAGTTTTATTAGTAAATTTTATTTGACTAGAGATACAATGTATCTAAGTAGGCGTAGCAAAATGATGATTGCTAAATTGTTAGCATATAATGTTTTTAATTCGGTTATAAATATTATAACTCAGTTAGTTAGTGACGACCCCGTAGTTAGTAGTAATACTAATCAGGGTATAGAAAATGAGTCAGTAAATAATTTAAACTGACTAATTCGACAGCGGAAAAGCCCAGTGCCCTCTTACATGTAGTTCATCAAAATATACAGGGTCTTTCCAGCAAAATATTAGAATTAGAACTGTTTTTGACATTTTTCAAAGTAGATATTATGTGTATTTCTGAACATTGGGTCAAATATTTGGATCTGCTCCCCTATTATTTAAATTATAATGTTGTCAGTTCTTTCAAAAGAAAAAAAGCCATACATGGAGGCTCACTGATTATTGTTAAAAATACTATAAAAAATAAGGAGCGAAAAGATATTGCAAATCTCTCGATAGAGAGAACTATTGAGGTGTCGTGTGTTGAGCTGGAGCGGCATATCGTTGTGTGCGTTTACCGACCCCCCGGTGCTGACTTTACAGTATTTGAATCTGTCATGGAGGATATATTAATAAAGACAGTGACTAGTAAAAATGTAATTGTCTGTGGAGATTTTAATGTAGATATGTTGAATGAATCTTCTGTTCTGTCTGGGAGATTACTAAATTTATTTAAGAGCTATAATTTAAACAATATTTTTAGAGAACCTACTAGAGTAACTTTGTCGTCGTCTACCTGTCTAGACAATATATTCTGTAATTGTAATTCCATCATTAAATCAATAATTATGAACTTAAGCTCAGACCACTATGGCCAGAGTGCTATGTTTGCTTCAAAATTTGTTACGAATCCTAGAGAATTTACATACAGGCCTATCACTGAGAGCCGCATCAAACGGTTCCAGGGTAACATTGAGCTACGAATGACACAATTTCCGTGCATTGAAGACCCGAACGAACTTTTCACCGCCTTGTCAAATATGATAAATAATGAGCATAAAGAGGTATTTGTGGGTGCGTGTGTTCGTCGTCGGGCGTCGTGGCTCCTCGCCTTGTGGTAGGTACGTAAAACAAGGGGTGTACTTTTACAATAGATATATTGTAAAGGGAGAATAAATATAAATTGAGGGAAGTTAATATGCGACGGCCGAGCGATGCGGTGCAGTCCAAGGAGCGGAAAGGTGTGGGCCGCGGTCGCTGCGAGCCTCCCGCGGGGCGCGGGGAACCAGCACAGGTGTACGGAGCGGCGCGGGCGCGTTGCGGTGTGCGGCGCGGGCGAGACGACAGGGGGGTGCAGCACGGATCACGTCGACACCGCGTGGACCGCGGCGAGAGGCGAACAACAAGATCACGCCACCTGCTCGTGCCGGCGGGTCGGTCGTGCATACGAAGGTGGTAAATGATATCTGTGAACATTTGGTGAGGGAGATATATTTAACCCCACATGACCCCCTTACGAATAACATGGAGTGTCAGTATTTAAAACGAACCGGTAATTTTATTACTCGGCCCGATCTGGTAGTCCGAGTTGTCGAGTTCGAGATTTGATTTGGTGGTGCCAGAATTAATTCGGGTGGTTGTTCATCCGTTTTACGCGGCATCTCCTCGTGATCTTTCTGGCAAATAAAAGCTGGTTTTAGTTTCTCCATCCTTAAGAAATGGTTGGTCGTTCTTTCTAGCTCAAATGCATCTTCGCACTGAGGGAATAGGTAGCAGAGACCACGAAGTGCGATTACAGTGTCTATGTGTGACGAATTGTATTGAGATGCCCTTTCGTATAAATACACGAAGGCCGGCAGACTCCTTGACGTGGCTTCTCTGTTGGTGGGAGGAATGCCGCCTTGCCTCTCAGTCGTGTTTAAATTGACAAGCATTGCACTGAGGGTTGCTGACAAAGGTGGCTTGGTTGGTCCTGATGTCTGAAAACTGACGTAGGACACGTTGACAGTTCGAGCTGGAACTTTTACTAGTCTCGACCTCTCTGCTGGTTCTTCAGGCGCCTCCTCTGTGGTGGGTTCATTTTCTTAGAATAGAAAGCTAACGGTTGCCAGGTTTCTCCTACGCGCTGCTGAAGAACGGCTCCTATGGAGACGTTAGATGCATCGGTAACTAGTGCCAGCTCTGCATCAAGAACTGGGTGGACTAGCATTACCGCATCCGAGAGACTTTGCTTGCAGAGATTGAAAACTTCGAGTAGCTCTGGAGTCCAGGAAACTGGTTTTGAACCTTTCATGTTGCTTCCCACTAGAAGATTGTTTAGAGGGGCTTGAAGTTCAGCAGCATTCTTCAAGAAACGCCGGTAAAAGTTGATCATCCCCAAAAATCGTCTCAAACCCTTAACAGTGGGTGGTGGGGGGAACTTCTGGATGGCTTCTACCTTCTCTTCGAGTGGGCGTACTCCCGTTCCAGATACAGAATAACCAAGAAATGTTACCTGAGGTTGGCCAAAAATGCATTTTGCGACGTTCACAACGACGCCATACTCGCTCAGCCGCGAAAATAGAGTGCGCAGGTGTTCCTGGTGCTCTAATTTGTTTCTAGATGCTATCAAAAGGTCATCAATATACGGGAAACAGAACTCTAAGCCTTGAACTAAGCCATCTATAAACCTTTGAAAGGTTTGAGCGGCATTTCGGAGTCCGAACGACATAAACGGGCACTCAAACGATCCGAAAGGGGTTGTTATCGCTGTTTTCTCCACGTCAGCAGAATTTACCGGAATCTGTTGGTACGCTTTCACCAGGTCTATTACGGAGAATATAGTGCTTCCATTCAACTGCTGTGAAAAATCTTCAATGTGTCTAACCGGGTACCTGTCAGGCACTGTCCGTGCGTTAAGTGCACGGTAGTCACCGCAGGGCCTCCAGGTTTCATCCTTCTTCGGTACAAGATGAAGCGGTGAAGCCCATGGTCCACTGGAGTAACGAGCAGTACCATCTTTGAGCATCGCCTGAAATTCAGCCTTCGCAATCTTCAAACGGTCTGGAGCTAGTCTGCGTGGTCTACAGAAAACAGGTGGTCCAGGTGTGGTATTAATAAAGTGAACCGTAGAATGTCGTACCTGTCGAGGAACACCAGGCGGGTGAGTTATTTCAGGGAACTCCTTCGTCGGGGTCACCAATTTGTGGGTGCGTGTGTTCGTCGTCGGGCGTCGTGGCTCCTCGCCTTGTGGTAGGTACGTAAAACAAGGGGTGTACTTTTACAATAGATATATTGTAAAGGGAGAATAAATATAAATTGAGGGAAGTTAATATGCGACGGCCGAGCGATGCGGTGCAGTCCAAGGAGCGGAAAGGTGTGGGCCGCGGTCGCTGCGAGCCTCCCGCGGGGCGCGGGGAACCAGCACAGGTGTACGGAGCGGCGCGGGCGCGTTGCGGTGTGCGGCGCGGGCGAGACGACAGGGGGGTGCAGCACGGATCACGTCGACACCGCGTGGACCGCGGCGAGAGGCGAACAACAAGATCACGCCACCTGCTCGTGCCGGCGGGTCGGTCGTGCATACGAAGGTGGTAAATGATATCTGTGAACATTTGGTGAGGGAGATATATTTAACCCCACATGACCCCCTTACGAATAACATGGAGTGTCAGTATTTAAAACGAACCGGTAATTTTATTACTCGGCCCGATCTGGTAGTCCGAGTTGTCGAGTTCGAGATTTGATTTGGTGGTGCCAGAATTAATTCGGGTGGTTGTTCATCCGTTTTACGCGGCATCTCCTCGTGATCTTTCTGGCAAATAAAAGCTGGTTTTAGTTTCTCCATCCTTAAGAAATGGTTGGTCGTTCTTTCTAGCTCAAATGCATCTTCGCACTGAGGGAATAGGTAGCAGAGACCACGAAGTGCGATTACAGTGTCTATGTGTGACGAATTGTATTGAGATGCCCTTTCGTATAAATACACGAAGGCCGGCAGACTCCTTGACGTGGCTTCTCTGTTGGTGGGAGGAATGCCGCCTTGCCTCTCAGTCGTGTTTAAATTGACAAGCATTGCACTGAGGGTTGCTGACAAAGGTGGCTTGGTTGGTCCTGATGTCTGAAAACTGACGTAGGACACGTTGACAGTTCGAGCTGGAACTTTTACTAGTCTCGACCTCTCTGCTGGTTCTTCAGGCGCCTCCTCTGTGGTGGGTTCATTTTCTTAGAATAGAAAGCTAACGGTTGCCAGGTTTCTCCTACGCGCTGCTGAAGAACGGCTCCTATGGAGACGTTAGATGCATCGGTAACTAGTGCCAGCTCTGCATCAAGAACTGGGTGGACTAGCATTACCGCATCCGAGAGACTTTGCTTGCAGAGATTGAAAACTTCGAGTAGCTCTGGAGTCCAGGAAACTGGTTTTGAACCTTTCATGTTGCTTCCCACTAGAAGATTGTTTAGAGGGGCTTGAAGTTCAGCAGCATTCTTCAAGAAACGCCGGTAAAAGTTGATCATCCCCAAAAATCGTCTCAAACCCTTAACAGTGGGTGGTGGGGGGAACTTCTGGATGGCTTCTACCTTCTCTTCGAGTGGGCGTACTCCCGTTCCAGATACAGAATAACCAAGAAATGTTACCTGAGGTTGGCCAAAAATGCATTTTGCGACGTTCACAACGACGCCATACTCGCTCAGCCGCGAAAATAGAGTGCGCAGGTGTTCCTGGTGCTCTAATTTGTTTCTAGATGCTATCAAAAGGTCATCAATATACGGGAAACAGAACTCTAAGCCTTGAACTAAGCCATCTATAAACCTTTGAAAGGTTTGAGCGGCATTTCGGAGTCCGAACGACATAAACGGGCACTCAAACGATCCGAAAGGGGTTGTTATCGCTGTTTTCTCCACGTCAGCAGAATTTACCGGAATCTGTTGGTACGCTTTCACCAGGTCTATTACGGAGAATATAGTGCTTCCATTCAACTGCTGTGAAAAATCTTCAATGTGTCTAACCGGGTACCTGTCAGGCACTGTCCGTGCGTTAAGTGCACGGTAGTCACCGCAGGGCCTCCAGGTTTCATCCTTCTTCGGTACAAGATGAAGCGGTGAAGCCCATGGTCCACTGGAGTAACGAGCAGTACCATCTTTGAGCATCGCCTGAAATTCAGCCTTCGCAATCTTCAAACGGTCTGGAGCTAGTCTGCGTGGTCTACAGAAAACAGGTGGTCCAGGTGTGGTATTAATAAAGTGAACCGTAGAATGTCGTACCTGTCGAGGAACACCAGGCGGGTGAGTTATTTCAGGGAACTCCTTCGTCGGGGTCACCAATTTGTGGGTGCGTGTGTTCGTCGTCGGGCGTCGTGGCTCCTCGCCTTGTGGTAGGTACGTAAAACAAGGGGTGTACTTTTACAATAGATATATTGTAAAGGGAGAATAAATATAAATTGAGGGAAGTTAATATGCGACGGCCGAGCGATGCGGTGCAGTCCAAGGAGCGGAAAGGTGTGGGCCGCGGTCGCTGCGAGCCTCCCGCGGGGCGCGGGGAACCAGCACAGGTGTACGGAGCGGCGCGGGCGCGTTGCGGTGTGCGGCGCGGGCGAGACGACAGGGGGGTGCAGCACGGATCACGTCGACACCGCGTGGACCGCGGCGAGAGGCGAACAACAAGATCACGCCACCTGCTCGTGCCGGCGGGTCGGTCGTGCATACGAAGGTGGTAAATGATATCTGTGAACATTTGGTGAGGGAGATATATTTAACCCCACATATTTAAAATGAAAACATGTAAATTCAGATCGGGAGTTAGTTTCGATGACTGGGCCACATCTGGTATATATAGAAGTAGAAATAAATTATATGAACTGTATGCTGCAAAGCAGTACATGCTGCATGACGATTCTTTCATTTCGATGGTAAAAAATTACTCAAAAATTTTAAAAAATGTCTGTCATGTTGCCAAATCTTTATATTTAAACAATAAAATTAAAAGTTCAAAAAATAAAATTAAAGCGACCTGGAAAATTATAAACAATGAAACAGGTAAATTTAAGACATGGGACAATAAGATTAATTTAATTATTGATGGTAAAACTCTTACAAATGAAACTGATGTTGCTGAGGCATTTAACAGTTATTTCTCTAGCATACCTAAGATAGTTACTCAGTCATTGAAGTCTTCTGTTTGTGGAGCTGGTTCTTTATTAGAATCCTGTGTAACCAAAAGTGATGTTATATTCAATTTTAGGCATATAAACACAGCCATGATTTCAAAAACATTTAAATCACTTAATATCAAAAATAGCGAAGACCTCTGGGGAATATCCACGAAAGTTCTATGTTCAGTAGTTACTGATATTGCTCCATGTCTAGCTTACATATTTAATAAATGTATTGACGATGGAGTCTTTCCTGAGCTGATGAAGCACAGTAAATTGATTCCTTTATTTAAATCTGGGAATCACAAAGACCCAGCTAATTATAGACCGATATCGGTATTACCAACTTTGAGTAAAATATTTGAAAAAATAATCTTAGAGCAATTATTAACACATTTTAATAGAAATACCTTATTTCATAGTAATCAGTTTGGATTTACCAAAGGTCGGTCCACGATTGATGCTGGTGTAATGCTTTTAAAGCACATCTTTGAAGCTTGGGAGAAATCACAAGATGCAATCGGTGTATTCTGTGATCTTTCCAAAGCTTTTGATTGTGTAGATCACTCTATCTTGATTTGCAAGCTCAAACATTACGGCATTCAAAATAAAGCGATTGACCTTGTACAGTCATATCTATCAAACAGAATCCAAAAAGTTGCCATTGGCGGTGAAAGGTCTACAGGTTCTGCTATTGACATGGGTGTGCCGCAAGGTTCAATACTGGGCCCGTTTTTGTTTCTAGTTTATGTCAACGACCTCCTTTTTTTTGTGAATACTTTGTGTGATATAGTCCTTTTTGCTGATGACACTTCTCTTTTATTTAAAGTTGACAGATATAAAGATAATTACGATGATGTAAATGCGTCACTATCGAAAGTTTTAGATTGGTTCATATCGAACAATCTTTTACTAAATTCTAACAAAACTAAGTGCATTAAATTCACTTTGCCAAATGTGAAGCAAATGTCGGCTAATATACAAATAAATGGAGAAGTGCTTAATCTTGTTGGTTTGAGATGTAGTTATAAGTATGTATATTAATCATTGCATATAAGCGTTTGAATGAACTAATAAAGTTAGTCATCATCAAGATTTCGTCTAATTCATTCATCCTACGACCTCCGTCCTTACATGGCGACCCTGCCATAGTGCGCGTCACGCGGAGCGCGCGCCTCCAACAGTAAAGTCGCGTCGCGATACTTATATTTTTTTTTTGTACCGAAGAAACCGAAACCCTAAAAATGTGTCGTTCAAATATTGAAAAAGAGACAGTTTTCCTAAACCAAAATGCGGCAGAATCAAACAACGCGCATTTAGAGCACATAAAGAGTCATTTGTCAGTAATGAACATCATTATGATCGTGATTTGCACTCTACTACTGCTCGCTGCAGTTTATATACTATTCAAACAATATAAAAAGTGTCACATAAGATGGGCGCAACAGCAACTTCAGAGAGAGAGATCCAGCAGAGTGTCATTTTTCCGACGCAATCACGAGCACCAGCACCAGCAGAACCAGCAGGTGTATCCTGACTTGAAAATCTACGAGAACAAAGTGTAAAAATCAGTGTGAAGTGAATAAGTGCGTGGTTCGTGTTAATTCATATAAAAATCGCTTGATGTGCAAAACTTCAAATTGACTAAGTACGAGTACGTGTGATACCTGAGACTGTAAGAACTTTAATACTGCGGAACTAATCAATGGACGGGCCTTACGATAAATACAGATAAATTGTTATGATAATATGATATGGTATATGTATAAACAATCATACCGAGATGTTTGTTATTATCGTAAAATAGGATTTCAGTTGTGCTTTTAATGGCACAATATATAGAGGAATTGTATAATGAACTTTCAGTGATAAGAAAGTATTTGATTAAAATAGGACCTACCCGTAGACAAGGTAGTAGTAGTATTGTAGAAAAGAAGTTAGATGAGTGTAAAGGGATTATTAAGAAGTATAATATATATATAAATAATTTCAGTGGAATCATAAGAAGTAAGGAAGAAGAAGAATATATTTTAGAATATTGTAAGAAAATAAGTAATATATATGACGAGATAATTTTGATAACGCAAAAGGATAAAGATATTTGTGCAAAAATGGAGTTTGACCTGAAAGTTGCTTTGAATTTATTGCCACTTATGTCGGATGAAGTTTCAAATACGCGACAATTAATTGATGGCATAGAATATTATAGTTCGGTCATTGCCACTGAATCTCACTGTAATTTGATCAACTTTATTCTGAAAAGTAGATGTCAAGGCGCAAAATTAAAATTAGCATCTAAATATGACAGCATAGAGTTGCTTTTGAATGAAATGCGTAAACTTTTACTACCACAAAAATCGGCGTGTATCTTACAAAAACAAATGCTTAACTTAAAACAACATGATTTATCGGTTGACGACTTTGGTAAGAAACTTTCAGAGATGTTTGTGGATCTTACCATCGCCCAATCAGAAGGTGATTCGAAAAAGTACGATGTACTCAAATCCTTAAATGAAAAGCAAGCGATTAGGCAATTTAGCGAAGGGTTACGAAACCGTAGAATAAGTACTATTATTTCAGCTCAGAAGTTCGAGAGCTTAAAAGACGCACTTCAAGCTGCGATAGAGGAAGACACATCTATCATGTCAGCGTCTGGCGAAATTTTCTCTATGAAAAGAAATAATTATAAACCTATTTACAGACAGTCACCGCCAGTGTACGGTTACTCAGGCAATAACAGAGGTACGTATAGAGGTGGTTTTCGAGGCTACAACAAAAACCCCTTTGGATTTCGGCACCATGGCATACCCATGACTTCCCGTAGTAATCCGCCCAGCAACAGAGGTTGGCATCCCAGAACAGAGAGTACTTCGAGTTCTCAGAAGGCACGCCCAGCCTTCACTTCGTATAATCGCGGTAAGTCTTTTAACAACAATTATAGAATAAACAAATCATCTAGGGGACAAGTTCGTTTTGCATCAGAACAGCAGCAAGACCAGCAGCCTGCTACATCTTCAGATAAAAGTTTTTCTATTGAAAACGAGTTTTTTCGAGGTTAAAGAGTATAATTTTTTAGCGAGTGATAGTAGTTATTGTATTAAATTACTTATTCGTAACTATGAATCATTTAGTTGGCTCATAGATACAGGCCTACGCTGCCAGGTCTCCTGATTTTTCGGGGGATCTACTGATTTTCCCAGAATTCTACTGATCTACTGATTAAATCCGAAAATCTACTGATTTTTTACAATAGGTAAATATATTTTTTTACTAGCAATACTTACCTGCTGGGGGTTTCCCCTATTTATTTTTCTATACTGCTGCGATTGAAACATGGTTAGGTTGGTACTACAAAAGTGTCATCTTAAAATAGACCTAATGTGATGGACACATTATGTGTCAAATTTCAATATTCAACTATGTGTCACACATAGTTGAATATTGAAATTTTACTAAGGTGTTTGAGTTTTCATTGTGACGACAATCAAAATGTCTTCAGCATCTGAAAACGAAGGAAATGTGACGCCACCGAAGAGGAAAAAATACAGTGCTAGTTATAAAGCAGAATGGGAAGACAACGACGAATTTAAATCATGGCTTTCCAAAAGCACTAAAGGTTAGAAAATTATTTCATTCTACTTTTAACAGTCATTCTAAAATTGCTGTGATTTAGAAAATGTTTTGTTTCATACTGCTAGGAGCATTCATCGTATTGTGAAAATGTTGAATAACTTTCATATAGTGGAGGACATAGGATTTGTTTTAGAAAGAAGGCAGCTCAGTGCATTTTGGACGTATTCTATCTAATCTTTGACTAATTTTGATTGCAAGATAATTACTTCAAAAATTACCTCCTTATACTTACTGACTTATTTTAATCTATGCTGTAGCTACTCGAATTGATTTATACTGGATCATATTCCAATAAGCAGAATAATTTGATTCGTTTATTTTGTTACTTACTTACATTACATGCACATCCTACTTCTTGTTCCTGAAATTAAAAACTCGCGCGCGTTTCTAGATATTCTCGATAGTGCACGTAATAGTGCTATTCTTTTCGCTCTGCTTGCCATAACAAGGTAATGAAAAAAGAGAGCGATAGATTCTGCGTTGTGACGACATGACGGCAGTAAAATGTTACCAGCATTAGGGAAAATTCCTAAATGATTGGTAAATTATTGCAGGTGTGGAGTTTGCTTATTGCAAAGTGTGTACATGTGACTTAAATATCGCAAAAGGAGGAAAGACTGACCTAGAAAGACACGGAAATACCAAAAAGCACAGCAAAAATAAATTAAAACTTCAGGGACAGAGAAGCATATACCAAATGCCAACTTTACAAAAATCGACTTCACTGCAAACAAAAGCAAAAGAAGGCGAAATCAGGATTGCCGCTTTTGCAGCTGAGCATAACATTGCACTGAATGTGATGGACCATCTGGTCCCACTTATAAAGGCAGTATGCCCTGACTCTGAAATAGGCAAAAATATTACGTGCGGCAGAACCAAGACCACAAAACTGATCACAGAAGTGCTCGGTAGTAGTGATATCGACAGAATGGCTGAAGCAATGAGGAACAATAAGTTCTCATTATCTTTAGATGACAGTACTGATAAGAGTACAAAGAAAAATTTGGCAGTAATTGCGAGAGTTTGCAGAACTAGTAACAAGGTACAATATTTTCATTTTCATTTCAAATAATTTCTATACATAACGAGTTGAATTAAAAATAAAAACTATTTTTCTTTCCCAGATTGAAGATTACTTCTTCGAATTGTTCGAAATTCAAGAAGCTACAGCGGAGAAGCTACATGAAGTTGTAACAAAAAAAATGATCGAACTGAATATACCCTATAAAACAAACATGATAGGACTAGCGGCAGACGGTGCAAATGTCATAATGGGGAGGACAAATTCTGTTGCTGCAAAATTTAAACAAGAGATACCGCAGCTCTTCATAATGAAATGTGTTTGTCATTCCGTAGCTCTCGTCGCATCCAATGCTTGTCTAAAATTATCTAGAGAGCCAGAGGACTTAGCACGAGACATATACAATTATTTAAATGGAAGCCCGAAACGCTCCGGATTGTTAAAAGAGTTTCAAGATTTTCTAGAGCTCAAGCCGCACAAGATACTACAACCGTCACAGACTAGGTGGCTGTCTCTGGAATTAGTAGTGAAGAGACTCTTAGAGCAGTACGAAGCTCTTAAACTTTATTTTCGTGATGCCGTACATAAAGATCGTCTCAAATCGGCAGAAAATATAATGGCCATGTTGGACAATCCAATGAATAAATTATATTTACAATTTATGGAGTATTCCTTGGAAATATTTAATACATTAAACAAAACAATGCAATCAGAATACACTAACGTTCATTGCATTTATAAAAATGTCTTAACTGTCATTAACACCATATTAGGGAGCTATATAAAGGAGGAATACATAAATCAAAACAGTTACGAAAAAATAGATTTCAAAAATCCTCGAAAATATTTACCAATAGAGGACTGGTATTTCGGGGCCAAAGTGGCAGCAACTTTGTCTACAAATCGCTTTAACGCTGAACATGTAAAACAATTCAAGATACGTTGCCTTGAGTTCTACATTGAGGCAATCACCCAATTGTTAATGAGGTTCCCTCACAATGATGACATGGCTATTTTGCAGAAAATGGAATTCATTGCTCCTCAAGCTGTCAGAGATCGCAAAATAAAGACCATCGCTGACATATTAGGAAGATTCCCAAACATTGTGCCCCCGGATAATATACAGGAAGTCGATACAGAATGGCGCATTCTAAGAAATACACCGTTACATGCAGACGAAAACAAAAATGAGACGGCAGAATCATTTTGGCAAAAGATTGCAAAGATGGGAACATTCCCGAATTTGACTGCAGCTGTATTCACCTTTATGTGTTTACCTCACTCCAGCGCAGCCGTAGAAAGACTTTTCTCACAAATTAATGTGACAAAAACGAAGCTACGTAATAAAATGTCCACTGAGTTAGTTTCCGGTACGCTGCATACTAAAAATATTTAAAAAAATTCAAATTGCTATGATTTTAATATAAGCCCTGAGATGTTAAGTAAGCATAACAGTAAGATATATTAACAGATAATAATAAAACTACAAAAATGTTATATTATTTTTGTTTTATTTAACAAAATTGCACCTACTGATTTTTTGAAAAAAATCCCCATACATCTACTGATTTTTACAAGTCCCAACTTCTGATTTTTAAAAAATGGATCTGGCAACTCTGATGCAGGCGCTTCAATTTCAGCTCTTAAATATGAGTACGTGTTAAAGTTCAACATCCCAATTCGAAAGGAGAACATCATTTTAAATGGAATAGGTGGCAAAGTACAGGCAATTGGATACGTAGATTTACAATTATGGATTCATGACCAAATAATTGGTCACAGGTTTTATGTTTTCGACTCATTGCCTTGTAAGTCACATGGTATCATAGGCCAAGACTTTTTAAGTAAATATAGAGCGGTCATCGACTTTAATGAGAATGTTTTATCATTATGGTTGAATAGTAAGAAATATTTTTTGAATCTTTATAATTCTGAACACTCAATGCGAGTTCCTGCCAGATCTGAATCTATTCATTATTTAAGTACGAATTTGACAGAGGAATGTGTGATATGTACGAAAGAAATTTCGGAAGGTATCTTCGTTGCGAGTACGTTAGTTTCTCCGACCAATGGAAGAATACCTATACGTATTCTTAACACAACTACTGATGATGTTAATTTGTCACAGATAAAAATTGAGATCCAGCGCTTGAGAGATTTTGATGTTTGTGTTTTTGATAACCAAATTAAACGATTATTTTCAAAATTGAATTTGAGTCATTTGAATAAAGAGGAGAAAATAAATATTGAAAAATTATGTGCGAAATATCCAGATGTTTTTTATTTAGACGGAGATAAGTTTACAACCACGGATATTTATCAACATTCAATTGAAATAAACCAATGTATCCAGCCAATATACTCTAAACCGTATAGATTACCTCATTCTTTAAAAAATGAATTAAAAAATCAGATTGACAATTTGTTAAAAGATGGTGTGATAGAACCATGTCAAAGTGAATGGTCTAGTCCTATTTTGCTTGTTCCTAAAAAATCGGACAGTAATGGGAATAAAAAATGGCGTTTAGTTATTGATTATAGGAAACTCAACAACGTCATACAGAATGACAGATTCCCGCTTCGAAATATTACGGAAATATTAGATTCGTTATCAGGGTGTGTGTACTATTCTCATTTACATCAAGGCTATTATAATGTTAGCTTACATCCAGACAGTCGTAAGTACACAGCCTTCGATTCAGGAAGATTTCAAATGACAAGGCTTCCTCAGGGACTCAAGACAAGTCCAAGCTCTTTCTCGCGCATGATGATAATGGCTATGACTGGTTTAACATATGAAAAGTGTCTAGTCTATCAGGATGATCTGATCTGTTATAGTAGAGATTTACAGTCCCATTTAAAAAACTTGCAAGATAGAGGTATATTCGAGAGACTAAGGAAAGTTAATTTAAAATTAAATCCTAGTAAATGCAATTTTTTGCAAAAGGAACTACTTTTTCTGGGTCATGTAGTGTCCTCCGAAGGAGTAGTACCTGATCCAAATAAAATAAATGTAGTAAAAAATTACCCGGTTCCTACAAATACAGATGATATTAAGCGATTTGTAGCATTTGTAAATTACTATCGAAAATTTATTCCAAATTTTGCAGAAAAAGCTTATCCATTAAATAATTTATGTAGAAAAAATGAAAAGTTTGACTGGAACAATGACTGTCAAAAGTCATTTGATTTACTTAAACAGTGTGTTATTTCTCATCCTGTACTGCAATATCCAGATTTTTCGGAAAAAAATGAATTTATTTTGCAGACCGATGCTTCAGGTTTTGCTATCGGTTCAGTATTATGTAACGGCAACGGCAAGCCAGTAGCATTTGCTAGCAGAAGTTTGAATAAAGCTGAGAAGAGATATCCAACTATAGAGAAAGAATTGTTAGCGATAGTATGGTCAGTTAAACATTTTAGACCCTATCTTTATGGACGTAGGTTTAAAGTTCAATCAGACCACAAACCTCTATTAGCGTTATTTAATATGCGAGATCCTTCTAGTAGATTGATGAAATTTCGATTAATTTTGGAGGAGTATGATTTTGTTGTAGAATATGTGAAAGGAAAAAATAATTCAGCAGCGGACGCGATGTCACGCTTGCGTATTACGTCAGAGGAATTAAAGGAGATGAATGAATGTAGTATGAATGTGATGACAAGAGGACAGAAAGCAAGAATGCAACAACAACAGGCACAGAGTCAACAAGATTTTATTGTTTCTCATGATGATCGGATTGATCACCCGAAAGTTGTGGAAATGATACATAAACCTAAACAATTTATTGAATTACGTTTTATGCATGAATATGATGAACTAATACGATATCGTAGTTTGAAAGAAATAAAGCATGAAAGTAAAGTGTTATGTTATGTACCTTCGAAAAGTACAATTTTTATTAATCCAGCGTCTCGATCACAACTGTCGCCACGCGAATTTGTGAGAGAGTTGGAAATATTTTGTAAAAAATGTGAGCTAAATGAATTATATTTTATTAAAAATAAAAATAACTTTATTTTCATAGAAAAAGTTATTAAAGAGGTACAGAAAATGAGCAATTGGGCCGGCCCACGATTGTGTATATTAAAAGATGTAGAGAGAATAAATGACAAAGACGACCAACGTGTGATTTTAAATGACTTTCATCTTTTGCCCACAAGTGGTCACGCAGGTATTAGACGAATGATAAATAATATTAAAAAATATTATTATTGGCCAGGTCTAGAAGTAGACGTTACAGAATTTGTTAAAAGATGTGATAAATGTCAAAAACAAAAACATTCATCACATCACACGAGAGAGCCAATGGTTATTACTACAACAGCGACTTCAGCATTTGAGAAAATATATTTAGATATAGTAGGACCTTTAGATAGAGATTACAATAATTTTACCTATATATTAACTATTCAGTGCGAATTAAGTAAGTATATCGAAGCTTATCCTTTATTATCTAAGAGTTCGGTAGAAGTAGCTAGAAATTTTGTTAATAATTTTATCCCGAGGACCATTGCAACAGATATGGGATCTGAATTTTTATCGGCTACAATGAAAGAGGTATGTACACTTTTACATATAAAACAGTTACATTCAACGGCGTATCATCACCAGAGCATCGGTGCATTGGAAAACACACACAAACATTTAGGTAACTATTTGCGTATACACACAGAAAATCATTCCGATGGATGGAGTGCATGGCTACCTTTTTGGTGTTTCTCATATAACACTTCAGTACATTCTGAAACTAAATTTACTCCATTTGAGCTTATTTTCGGCAAGAAGTGCATTTTACCTACAAATCTAAGCTGTGGAAAAATAGATCCTTTGTATAATTTTGAAAGTTATCCATTAGAGCTAAAATACAGAATACAAACTTCGCAAAAAGAAGCAAGAGATAATTTAATTTCCAGTAAAATAAAAAGAAAAACAAGATATGACCAAAAAGTTAATCCAATTTCATACAAACCTAATGAATTGATTTTAATTAAGAACGAAACTGGAAATAAATTCACAAGTATTTATTCGGGTCCATACTCTGTTATCAAAGATTGTTCACCTAATGTGGAAATTATTAAAGATAATAAAAAATATTTAGTGCATAAGAATAGAACTAAGCTATACAGGGTTACAGGAAAAGTCGTGCTAGATCCGTTAAGGGCGTGGAGTACCCATCATTTCTGACTTATTTCACTATGAAACACCCTACCCTAAACTTAACCCTTTTCGAGATATTCGACTTTTAATTTTTTATTGAATAATGCCGATTTTTAGGCTACGAAATTTATTTTTGTTTATTTTGTGTATCTTATTATTATTATTATTGCATTTTTACATGTGTAATAAGATGCTTTAGGACATCAATCATTAAAATAGTGCATAAGTTAATTGAATAGACCGTAGTAGACAAGTGAAAGTAAAAAAATAAAAAATATATTAGCAAGCTTATTTTTCTCTAAGGGATATCTAAAAAAAATATTATGACACTTGTTCGGCAGATATTTTTTAAAATATCTACGTTTCATCAGCTATCTAACGAGGTATAATAATCTAGGGTTTTATTCAAATGCATTGGAAAAAAATTAGTTTCATAGGCGACAGTGGAGAAGAAAATTTATACTTAGCCCTAAAAAGTAAAATAAAACATTAGGTATGCATGAAATGTCATTTATTAAAGGTTTTCACACAACTTTTTCTTATTCTACAGTTCATGTTCAACATGGCCGCCTCTATTTCTGAAACATTGTCGCATCCTTCTACGGAGACCAGTCTTCACTACTCCAGTGGTCAACGTGGTCCTCATTTTATTTGCTGCATCCACAATCCTTTCTCTTAAGTCTTCCACAGACAAAACTGGATTCGGCTCGCTGTACACAAGACTTTTCATGCACCCCCATACATGAAAATCCATGGGAGTTAGGTCCGGACTTCTTGCTGGCCATGGCAACGGCCCACCTCGTCCTATCCATTTGTTTGGATAATTTGTGTCCAGCCAGTCTCTGACACTTCTCCTGAAATGGGCAGGGCAGCCATCGTGTTGGAACCACATGTCCCTGATCAGGTTGAGTGGCAGATCATCCAGCAAATCACTCAAGTCTGCTCTCAGGAAATTTTCGTAGCTTTCCCCATTTAGATTATCCGGGAGAAAGTAAGGTCCAATCAAATGATTAGAGATAATGCCCATCCACACATTCACGCTGAATCTTCGTTGGGACCCTTTCACTCTTTTCTTATTGGGATTCCTTAGTTCTTTTGGGGCCCAGTAATGGACGTTGTGATAGTTGGTTATGCCATCTTTATCAAATTTGGACTCATCCGTCCACAAGATATTTCTTAGAAAATCTGGGTCTTCTACGTCAGCATTTAGCATAAATCTGCAAAAGTCCAATCTTCTCGCGGGGTCTCCTTCTTCAATAACGTGTACCGGCGTGTAATGGTACGGGTATAGGCCAGCAGTATGCACTGTAAACCACACTCTCCATTGCGAAAGTCCCAGATCACGGGCAACAATATTAGTGGAAGTAGTCGGATCCGCTCGAAAGCGTTGCACTATCTCATTGTCCTGTTCTTCGTCGTCAATTCGTGGTCTTCCCATGTCTGTATTTCGTCTCAAAACAGAGCCAGTTTCTTTAAGTCTTCGATAAACTCTGTCAAAACAGGCCACATCCGGCACTCGACGACCGGGGTAGCGAGTTATGTATTCGTTACGAGCTTGCGCAGACACACAATCGCAGTATCCGTAACAAATAAGCATATCAGCATATTCCTCAGGTGTGTAGGACGTCATCTTCAACACATATATCACAGTATCACAGGTACAAATCAGAGTCCGGTTAACAAGCACAGTAGTCACAAATCAGAAGAAATAGTCCAGAATCACAGCCAAGTCGAGAAAAAGAGCAAAACGATATCACATCTACTATGTACGAAGCACAAAAGCAGACTGACAACCAAAACAATACCCCCTGTTGTATTCCCAGCTCTAACCGGTCTCTACACTTTTTCTTTCATTCGCACCTACATAAATCGTCACTTGTCTCGCTCTCTCGGTGCGTCTTAACTTGAAGGAAAATAGGCGCGGGACCGTTAGAACTGCTACCTGGAGCGTCCCAACTACTTTTTTCCACGAAATGTAATACAAACCCTAGATTGTTAGACCTCGTTAGATAGCTGATGAAACGTAGATATTTTAAAAAATATCTGCCGAACAAGTGTCATAATATTTTTTTTAGATATCCCTTAGAGAAAAATAAGCTTGCTAATATATTTTTTATTTTTTTACTTTCACTTGTCTACTACGGTCTATTCAATTAACTTATGCACTATTTTAATGATTGATGTCCTAAAGCATCTTATTACACATGTAAAAATGCAATAATAATAATAATAAGATACACAAAATAAACAAAAATAAATTTCGTAGCCTAAAAATCGGCATTATTCAATAAAAAATTAAAAGTCGAATATCTCGAAAAGGGTTAAGTTTAGGGTAGGGTGTTTCATAGTGAAATAAGTCAGAAATGATGGGTACTCCACGCCCTTAACGGATCTAGCACAACTTTTCCTGTAACCCTGTATACAGGGTGTGGCGTAATGAGTGGATAATAGGGTACCTGCGGGTAGGGGCCATTGTGGCGGTTCAGAAAAATATTTGTTATGCTCAGTAAAAGTGCCTCGGTTTTCGAGATATTCGACATTTTCGAAATTTAAGAAATATTTCACCCTTCGTCACTATTTTTGGCGCCCAGACTGCAAATGTTTTTTTTTTTTCTATCTGTTTTTTGGATAGTATTCTTGGATAGATGTGCTATCGAATGGAAACTATTATTTTTATAACACAAGCACAGTTATGTTTTTAAAATAAGATTTCACTAAAATTTTACTTGCTTTCGTTTGTTTTCCTGACCTTTACCCTTCTGTGGTGTAAAAAAAATGTATGGTCACTTGAATGCCAACGTTTAAAAAAATTAGCCTTTTTCATCGAGATTCCGAAATGGTATATTACATGGTATTTCCACAAGTTGATTCAAAATTAATTCCTATTAAAATGGGTAGAGCTAATTATTATAAAATTACAAATAGTACTAAAATTTACTTCATTACTTAAAATCACCTAAAAACATTAGTTTAAAATTCGGTAATGAAATAAAACGAAACAATAAATTTTAAATGCATTTCATTTATTAAATTTACTATCACAAAAGGTGTTCGAAAAGTCCACCACGTGCTCTGATGCATGCTCTGCACCTTTTGATAAAAGATCTTTTAATCCTGTTCGCAAATCTTTGCTCTGTGATTTTCTGAGCAGCTAATCGCACACGCTCCCGTAGCTGGTCCTCTGTATTAATTGGGTCTTTATAAACCTTTTCTTTAAGACATCCCCAGTAAAAAAAGTCCAATGGGTTGAGGTCTGGTGAACGAGGTGGCCACAAAATTGTCCCCAAACGACCGATCCATCGTCGACGATATGTTTCATCGAGGTATTGTCGAACATTTCGGGCGTAATGAGCGGGGCAACCATCGTGCTGCAGCCACATTCTTCTTCTATCTTCTAATGAAACATCTTCTAATAAAAGTGGAAGTTCGTGCCGTAAAAAATGTAAATACGTTTCTGCAGTCAATGTTCCAGACAATTCGAATGGTCCGATGATTTTGCCATTTAGAATTCCAGTCCATAAATTAATTTTGAACTGGTGGAAAATTTATTGTTTCGTTTTATTTCATTACCGAATTTTAAACTAATGTTTTTAGGTGATTTTAAGTAATGAAGTAAATTTTAGTACTATTTGTAATTTTATAATAATTAGCTCTACCCATTTTAATAGGAATTAATTTTGAATCAACTTGTGGAAATACCATGTAATATACCATTTCGGAATCTCGATGAAAAAGGCTAATTTTTTTAAACGTTGGCATTCAAGTGACCATACATTTTTTTTACACCACAGAAGGGTAAAGGTCAGGAAAACAAACGAAAGCAAGTAAAATTTTAGTGAAATCTTATTTTAAAAACATAACTGTGCTTGTGTTATAAAAATAATAGTTTCCATTCGATAGCACATCTATCCAAGAATACTATCCAAAAAACAGATAGAAAAAAAAAATCATTTGCAGTCTGGGCGCCAAAAATAGTGACGAAGGGTGAAATATTTCTTAAATTTCGAAAATGTCGAATATCTCGAAAACCGAGGCACTTTTACTGAGCATAACAAATATTTTTCTGAACCGCCACAATGGCCCCTACCCGCAGGTACCCTATTATCCACTCATTACGCCACACCCTGTATATGAAAATTTATTATATGTTCATAAAAACATATCTAGTTTTGAGAAACAAAGTGATGTTCATACCAAGAACACTAGAAATAAAAATAAATTAAACATTCCAAGATTCCGATTGCAAAAAAGTCAACGGATGTTTTATGGGAAATTGTGTACACTTTTATAATAAACTTCCTGAACAAGCAACGAAGCTTTCGACCCAAAAATTCAAGTCATACATAAAGAAGGGTCTGGTACGTAAAGCTTATTACACTGTAAATGATTATATAAATGACAAATCCCCATGGTGTGATGTCGCTCTGCTCAACGACACACAAAACACCTGTAATAGTATATTATGTAGTCATAAATGTAACATAGACCTAAGTACTCAATTGTTACAAGGATCGTGCTCGCGAAAAAAAAGGAATCCCTCCATTAGGGGTTTCTTGTCTGTTCTTCCCCATGGAGGGTCGGATAGGGTTTGAACAGGCATCAAACTTATCGATAAGTACGCGTGACCTTATGTTTTGAATATTGACGTTTCCAAGCCATTTCTTTATGAATTCTATGGAAATAAAGATTTTGACTTTGACTTTGACTTTGACATTAAATGCGGCTACCTGATGATTTCCACCCTGTCTAGGTAGGTTTGACAAAGAATATGATGCAATAATGTCTTCTTCATTATGTGAATGCTGAGAACCACCAGATTTTATATAATTATGTAAGATACACGTCGTCGCCATAATAACATTGTCTGCATTATCTGGATCAAGTTGTATTCTCCTGTTATACATAGATACGAAATTTTTGAGACAAAATCCCAAATGCATTTTCGACAACTTTTCTTGCACGAGATAGTCTATCGTTGAATATATTTTTTCTTTGGTCACCTAGTTGAGGTTTAGGATATGGTCTCATTAGATAAGTTGTCAAAGGGAATGCTTCATCTCCTATGATAACATATGGCGCTGTAATTTCAGTGCCAGGTAAATTTGTGCTTTCTGGAACGTTAAATGTGTTTGAAATTAATGCTTTTCCGATGTTTGAATTTGAAAAAATACCTCCGTCACTGTTTTTTCCATAAGCGCCGACGTCGACACATATAAACTTGTAGTCAGCGTCCACAATTGCCATCAACACGATTGAAAAAGTTTTTTTATAGTTAAAGAACTGAGATCCAGAGTTTGCCGGAGCAGTTATTTGAACGTGCTTGCCATCAATGGCTCCTATACAATTTGGAAAATTCCAAGTATTCCAAAACTCCTCTGCGATTTTTTGCCACTGTTCTTTTGTAGGGACAGGCATTGTTTCACTCATCAGCCGTTCTATTATTGCACTGCAAACCTCTTTCACTAACTTGTGTACAGTGCTTACTCCTAGTCTATAACTAAATGCTATAGAAACGAAGGAGTCCCCAGTAGCCAAAAATCTGCAAAGAAAAACATTATGATATTATGATTATGATATTTGTTTTCCTTGTTTCAGGAAATGAATGTAAAAAAGCATGGGCACTGTTGCGAGATGCCTTCAGACGTTCTCATAAAAAGAAAAAAGATACGAAAAGTGGACAGGCTAGTGTTCGTGAAAAAAAATGGAGGTACGAAGAAGAAATGTCTTTTTTGTTACCGTACATGAAAGAAAGGCCGACTAAATGTCCAATTCCACCTGTACCCGGTTTTAATGATTATGCACACGAGGAAGAGGTTGCCGGTTGCTCAGTCACCTGAGGTCGAGCAACAAACGACTGACACATTTACACCTGAGGTTAGTCAACAAACAGTTGGTGCATTGCCAACTACACCCTCCCCAGCTCAAACTCCAAAGCACCCTCAGCCAAAGCGCTCTAAACGAGGCCAAAAAGCAACTGATGAAACACCTAGTACTGTACTAATGAAGTATATAATAGAGAGTAAAAATAATACTCCACCGCCGGACGACATTGAACAAGTTATGGCTGGAGTTGTAACTACCTTGCGATCTTTTCCGCCCAGAGAGAGGGCTATTGCAAAAGCAAAGATATTTAAAATAGTATCTGACATGGAAATAGACATACTGAGCAGGCCATCAACGAGTTCTACGGTATCCACGCCATCAACATTTGACACTTATGAAGACAATACTCCTATGCCAGAAACAATACAAGATTTTTACCAAGGTTTTCAGCCAGACCTTACTGACGAAAGGGTGTATCGGCGCTTAGAATAGTATTCCACTTTGTTTACACAATAATAAATAATTCTGTAATAAATCTTACCTGAGACATACTGCTAGTTTTTCTTTTGGTGACAAGGCTTCCTTAAAAACTGTATCTTGTTTGGTTATCAGCAATTCAATTTTGTTTAGTAAAATGTCAAACTGATACCGGCTCATACGAAAATATATGAAAAATTTTTTTTCATCGTCAACAAGTTCTTTAAAGAGTGTCCAGTATTCTCCTTCTAATTTTCTTTTCTTAAGCATAGGATGTACAGCCATGCGTTTTGCTCTTTTTTTAGTTTTATCTTCTTCTAACAATAATGCAATAATGGACAAATTTTAAGAGCAGTAGAACTCTCGCCAAGTTCGTCCGGGGAAGTACTGCCACCATGCCCTTTTCTGCCGCCAAGCAGTAACGCATCCGCGTTACTGTGTTCCGGTTTGAAAGGTGTGGTTGCCGGTGAAATTACAGGCACATGAGACATTCCACCTACACGTCTCACATTTACGGGCGCATACGATGCGACTTGGGTCTTGTCATACCTAGTATGGGAGGACCCAAGTCGCATCGGCTGTTATGGGCAGGGGTTACCACTTAACACCAGGTGGGCCGTCGGCTCGTTCCGTAAATGTATTACATAAAAAAAAAAAAAAAAAAAAAAAATCTTCAATAGAGAAGTGTTTGAACATTTTCAATAACATGCTTTTTCTTCTAAAGCTATGCAGTAACTGCCAGTGAGAGCGGACGCCGATGACGGTGTCTGTCGGTATCCGGGGTGTCTGTCACGGCACGTTTCTATACGCTACATATAAATAAATGGTGTCTGTCGGTGTCTGTCACGGCACGTGTCTGCCACACTCAATGTCTGTAGATATAAATCGACCTTTATTTGTGCTCCGGCAGACTAAAAGTCTTTTTATTGATATTGTTTCTGTATTTGTTAATATTTGTGGGTTTATGTGTAACTTGGTTTGGTGTAATCGTTTGTAGTTAGTTTGTGTTTGTCCTAACATCGTGTTAAGTAAGTTTTTTGCTATAATTACTAGTGTTGAACGTATGCAAGTGAGTTCAACATGGAGTCTCATCTCCATGACCCGGGTGGGGGTGGCTCAGCCTCCCCAGAATTTGAACTAGATCCTCCTCCAGGATTCATAATAGGATCCCCGCCGGAGATATTTGTTGAAATACCAGCATCCGACTATTCTAAAGATGTTGCTACCTCTCCGAAGGCGATACAATCAGATAGGAAAGCCGAGTTTCTCAAAGATCGCAACTTTTGGTCTACCGTCATTAAGAAAAGAGCCGACAAAAAGAAAAAACAAATGACAAAATGAAACCGATTTTAAAAACTAAAAAAAGTGTTGAGCTACTTAAATCGATAGTTAAAGGTGATTTGGCTGCAACCTCTCCCGTGACAGTCAGGAACCCTAACGGTCTACCTACTGATGCCTCTGTAACATTAGCCGAAAATCCGACTCATCCAACCCAAATGGAGGTTACTCCCTCGGTTGTTGATCGTTCTAACCAAACTCCTATAACCAGAGATCAATATCAATCTTCCGACTGTGGCCCCTACCTTGTTTATGTTGAACTGATTACATCAAACCCTATGGCAGGAACCTCACTTCATCCCTTGAAGTTTGGTTAATTTCTTTTCAAAAATAAATTTACTTCCATTCTGAATGATGGCATTAAAAAGATTAGGCGTAACCGTCTTGCAGTCAGTTTAAAAACTCCTGAGGATGCAAATTTATTCCTGAGAAATGATATGCTAAAAAATAACAATTTCAAGGCATATGTGCCGGCTCACAACATTTCCCGTATGGGGATTGTTAAGGGCATTCCAAATGATTGGACCCATCAAGAAATTTTGGAGTCAGTCCGATGCCCCATTGGTACTGGCAAAATAATAAAAACACGGCGCCTTAATAAAAAATTTATTTCAAGTGAAGGAAATAGCTGGACTCCAACTCAAACTGTAGTGTTCACATTTGACCAAGTTCTTCCCAAAGAGGTAGCTTGCTGTTATACAATACTACCAGTTGAGCAGTATGTATTCCCTACAATACAGTGCTACAACTGCTGCCGTTTTGGTCATACGAAAAATCAATGCCGTTCCAAGCCTAAATGTTTTAAATGTTCGGATAATCATACGGGTGATTCATGCCTCATTGAAGAGGCTGATGCTATCTGTATGTTTTGCTCTGCTCATCACTTTTCCACCAACAAAATATGCCCTGAGTACTGTCGGCAAGTAAACATTAAACACCACATGGCAAACTACAACGTCTCATACCAAGAAGCCATCAAGTCTGTTCCCCAGGCCCGAAAATCTTTCGCGGAAGTATTGACTTCCTCATCAATTACAACCCCTCAAGCCCCCGCACCATCCCGCTTTCCTCCTACTGAACCTATTGGAGCGTCTCAGTCTTACAAGAAAACTGTAACTCGTCTCCCCCTCCGTCGCTCTGTCCCCAACCAAGGGTACGATCAAAAAGCTCATAGGAATATTATCCATTCTTATGAAATCCCAGATCCAGTTAATGGATGTGCAATAAACTCTTTTAAAGTCACAAAAGAAAATGAAATACTGACCCCTGATACTATTACTAAACTTATCTCGTCTCTGACAAATATAATCCTCCACTCTGATTTACCGAACAACGTAGCACTTCACATGATCAACTCAATTTCAATCGCCCTAATTAATGCAATCAAAAATGGATGCAGTTCTCCAATGGAACAGCAGAAGTGTAGTGCAGAATAAATCTGAACTACAATACCTTCTTAACCTCCATAAGCCATTAATCTCTGCCATCTCGGAGACATGGTTGTCTCCGGAGTCTGTTTTCAGAATCCCTGGATACACAGTTCTCCGGGATGACAGAGAGGATGGCTGGGGAGGTGCCGCACTTATTATTAAAAACAACCTCACTTTTCACCAAATTGTCTTGAATAATACAAGCAATTTGTTAAATATTGTTGCCCTTAGGTTCAATAATATTTCATTTGTTTCGGTATACATCCCAAAAAGAAACTACTCTGTTTTTCCTATTCTTTCTTCATTCCTTTCGATAATACCCTCTCCAGTGATTCTATTAGGAGACTTCAACTGTCATCATCAGCTATGGGGGGCCCCTGATAATCATCCCAGCATCTATTAGATATCTTAGATAACTTCGACTTATGTGTTTTAAATGATGGTTCTCCCACACGAAGAACCACTCCTGGTGCTAACCGTAGTTTTGTTGATTTATCTTTTTCTTCCTCCTCATTAGCTAGCCTCCTGACCTGGTCAAGACTACACTCATCACATGGATCAGATCATTAGGGCGCTTGTACACGCTAAGAAAAAACGCCGGGCCTAGCCAAGAATTCGTGTCGTAACTAGAAAATAACTGTGTACACTTGCTCGCAGCGGTGCACGCTAAAAATCTTAAGCCTGCAATACATGTTGGCCCAACGTTGCCGAGTGAGGGCCAATACCAACGTGTAGACGGCATTTTTGCCCTGCCTTGCCATCGCTCGGTGTCGCTCGCCTAGCTGGCCGAGTGAATACAAGCGCCAACGTGTATAGAGGTCATTTGCAGTGACTTGTCACCACTCGTTGTCGCTCGCCGCCACTCGCCTCATTTCGGAGCCGTGTCGGTTTTTCTGCACAAATCAAAGGCGCTTGTCAGCGCTCGGCCAATCGTGTCCACATGTTTGCCAGCCCGCCATTATGCGGTTGGTGTCGGTCGCCGTCGCACGCACGCACGTATTTATTTAATCTGTTTGTCGTAGTGTGAGGTGATGGATGATGTGTAATACAATGGCGTTCGAAACAAACGATGACGTATTCAAGTTTTTAGAATATTATCAGAACGAACCGGTTATATGGAACCCTAAAGACGTCATGCACAAAGATAAAAAGAAAGTAAGTACCTACTGTTAACATCAATAAAAAACGCATCATTTTTATACAGGACTAATAGCGCCTCGTGGTTTCACCAGCGTAGTTCCCGTTCACGTGGGAATTTCAGGATAAAATATAGCCTATGTCACTCCCTGAAAAGTAAGCTTTCTAATGGTGAAAGAATGTTTTAAATCGGTCCAGTAGTTTCAGTAAACAGTAGTACAGCTCAATTTCGACTTGACATTATGGTCTTTCTAGTTTAGTTAAGCAAAAATTTTAAACTAGGTACCTGTGTTGTATTTCAGGTGCATGACGCCTGGGTAAGGATTTCAAATGAAATGCAGATTTCTATTCCTGAACTCAAGAAGAAGAAGGAGGCCTTAATGGCTACATTTCGGCAACATCTAAAGAAAAAGAAGGCCTCAATAACTTCTGGATGCAGCGAAGATGTTTATAAACCCATATGGGTATTTTATGATATCATGGAAACATTCCTCGAGGATGTATATGAATGTTCGAGTAAAAAAAATACATTGGTAAGTGTATAAAAATAAAAATCAATAGTTAAACATAATGTAACATTTATTAAGAAAACATGGAATAACTATATAGACAATAGGTAGGTAGTTTCATTATGCACATAATGGAGTAGGTACTTATACAAACATACTCCTGTTTTGAAGAAAATAATTTGAAAAATTTGACCTGACTTCTATTGCATTTCTTGGAGTTCTGCGGGGTAAAACTTGTAAGGGAAAGAATCCAGAATGATCTCTTTGCCTCCAAGAACCAGGTTGAACTAACTCGTCATTAACATATGTATCCAGTGCTCCTGCTGGAGTATAGATATTCCGAGATGTACGGCTCTTTCTCAAAAAATTATGTAATAGAACACACGTCATGGTTACAATAGATGCTTTTTCAACATCCAGGGCAATTGGCTGTTTGAATACTCTGAAAACGCTAGCCATAATACCAAAAGTGTTCTCAACGACAACGCGAGAGCTAGAAAGTATTTGGTTAAAATTTCTCTGAGGGGTGCCTGTCTCATGATTTCCAGGGTATGGTTTCATAAGATTTGTATGAAGAGCAAATGCACCATCACCCAATATAACATATGGAAATTCGATATCTGTCCCTGGGAGTGGGCAATGTGGAGGGAAATTAATACTATTATCAATTATTTTTTGCCATAATACAGTCTGTCTTAAAACACCACCATCACTAATTCGGCCTTGAGCACCTACATCAGCAAACAAAAAACAGTAATTACCATCTACTAGACCTAATAGAACAATACTTAAGTCTCCTTTGTAATTATAATATTCTGAACCAGTTTTAGGGGGACATTGTATTTTAATGTGTTTCCCATCTAGTGCCCCTACACAATGTGGGAATCTGAATCCTCTTGCAACATTAAGCCATTCCTCATGAGATGTAGGTATCTGGAAAAATCAAAAAAATAAGTATTAATATACACATGAGAAATATGGCTTTATTTACAAAGAAAATATACAATCAAGGTATATAGGAACTAATTAGAACTAGTACTTTTAATATAACCAGTTGAGCCTGCAAGCGGTTGCAAACAGTCTAGAGGTAGATGTTATACTTATAACTTTGTAATTTTTTTTCAGACACAAGAATTTACTTCGACAGACCAACACATTGACGCTATACAAGAGCAGAGCTCAAGCTCTTCAAATGTTACTATGCAAGAAGGACCTCCACCACCTCCAAAAAGAACTGTATTGAAGCGCCGTTCTTCCAACCCACCAGAGCTTCAAAGGGCAAGCGAACAAATGGAGAATGCATTAAATACGCTCAATACAGCATTAGCCAACAAATCAACACAAAAAGAAGATATGTGCGATCTCTATGGAAAATTAATAGCTTCCAAATTGAGAAAATATTTTTCAGACTATGAGCAGCAGGAAGTCATGTTCGAACTGGACAAATTATTAGCAGAAAGAATACGAAATCGCGATGCAATGAGTTCTGGTTCTTCTACATCACAGGTTGAAATGAGCCGTCCTTCAACCTCTCAAAGTTTCTATCCAGATCCACCTGTATCAGTGCCACCACGGCCATTTTCTTCCCATGGTTATCCAATAATACATATACCAGAGCAAACAAATTTATTTGGCAACACGACTACGATGTCTTCACCACGATACCAACAGATCCAACAACCACCACTTAACCTATCAGAAAACCAAATCCATGTTTTATCTGATGAGGCCATTGATTCAGCACAACTCAATCCAATCTTGCGTGAAGCTTTTACTAAAGCAGTTGGTAATAGTTATAAATAATGCTCAATTTGTTAGTTTTAATAGCTGCTGACATGGTTTTTTTTAAAAGATTCGTCTGTTTTCTAATTTAATAAAAAAAAAACAAATTAATAAGGATATTTCATTTACCTTTACAGTATGCTTCAAAACATTAATGAGTGCTTCGCAAACTTCAGGAATTATTAAAGATATTATTTGACTAGATATTTTAAATGTATAATGTAAGCTTCTGTAACTGTCTCCAGTTGCTAAATATCTTAATGTCACGGCCAGTCGAATTTTAGCTGGTATACACTCTCTGAAGTCGGTGTCTTTTTTGCTGATTACTGGAGAGATTTTCTGGAGTATACAGGGTGTGGCGTAATGAGTGGATAATAGGGTACCTGCGGGTAGGGGCCATTGTGGCGGTTCAGAAAAATATTTGTTATGCTCAGTAAAAGTGCCTCGGTTTTCGAGATATTCGACATTTTCGAAATTTAAGAAATATTTCACCCTTCGTCACTATTTTTGGCACCCAGACTGCAAATGATTTTTTTTTTCTATCTGTTTTTTGGATAGTATTCTTGGATAGATGTGCTATCGAATGGAAACTATTATTTTTATAACACAAGCACAGTTATGTTTTTAAAATAAGATTTCACTAAAATTTTACTTGCTTTCGTTTGTTTTCCTGACCTTTACCCTTCTGTGGTGTAAAAAAAATGTATGGTCACTTGAATGCCAACGTTTAAAAAAATTAGCCTTTTTCATCGAGATTCCGAAATGGTATATTACATGGTATTTCCACAAGTTGATTCAAAATTAATTCCTATTAAAATGGGTAGAGCTAATTATTATAAAATTACAAATAGTACTAAAATTTACTTCATTACTTAAAATCACCTAAAAACATTAGTTTAAAATTCGGTAATGAAATAAAACGAAACAATAAATTTTAAATGCATTTCATTTATTAAATTTACTATCACAAAAGGTGTTCGAAAAGTCCACCACGTGCTCTGATGCATGCTCTGCACCTTTTGATAAAAGATCTTTTAATCCTGTTCGCAAATCTTTGCTCTGTGATTTTCTGAGCAGCTAATCGCACACGCTCCCGTAGCTGGTCCACTGTATTAATTGGGTCTTTATAAACCTTTTCTTTAAGACATCCCCAGTAAAAAAAGTCCAATGGGTTGAGGTCTGGTGAACGAGGTGGCCACAAAATTGTCCCCAAACGACCGATCCATCGTCGACGATATGTTTCATCGAGGTATTGTCGAACATTTCGGGCGTAATGAGCGGGGCAACCATCGTGCTGCAGCCACATTCTTCTTCTATCTTCTAATGAAACATCTTCTAATAAAAGTGGAAGTTCGTGCCGTAAAAAATGTAAATACGTTTCTGCAGTCAATGTTCCAGACAATTCGAATGGTCCGATGATTTTGCCATTTAGAATTCCAGTCCATAAATTAATTTTGAACTGGTACTGGGACCTGTCTTCTCTGGCCAAATGAGGGTTTGTACGCTGCCAACTGTGCAGATTGTGCATATTAAAATACCCATCTTTTTTGCACGTGGATTCGTCGCTCCACAAAATTTTATCGAAGAAATCGGGATCAGCGTTCATTTTTCTCAGCATTGTTTGGCAAAATGCAACTCGTGCAGGTGTAGTAGTGTACAACAACTTGTGGAAATACCATGTAATATACCATTTCGGAATCTCGATGAAAAAGGCTAATTTTTTTAAACGTTGGCATTCAAGTGACCATACATTTTTTTTACACCACAGAAGGGTAAAGGTCAGGAAAACAAACGAAAGCAAGTAAAATTTTAGTGAAATCTTATTTTAAAAACATAACTGTGCTTGTGTTATAAAAATAATAGTTTCCATTCGATAGCACATCTATCCAAGAATACTATCCAAAAAACAGATAGAAAAAAAAAATTCATTTGCAGTCTGGGCGCCAAAAATAGTGACGAAGGGTGAAATATTTCTTAAATTTCGAAAATGTCGAATATCTCGAAAACCGAGGCACTTTTACTGAACATAACAAATATTTTTCTGAACCGCCACAATGGCCCCTACCCGCAGGTACCCTATTATCCACTCATTACGCCACACCCTGTATATTCAAAATCGCTATCAGACATTCGAACAAAGTTCTGAAATTCCTTTGATTCTGGTTCTTTCAGAAGTTCACATAGCTGATTCTCCATACCTTGTCTGTGAAAAAATAAATTTATATGAAGTACACTAAATTGCAACAATTTATGGGTGGGTAGGTAGGTACTTACAAAAAGAAGATCATTGAAATAGGTAGGTAAATAAAATAATATTGCTGGACAATCCACACACCATCATCTAGCCATATTAGTAGGATCATCTTACCTTGTTCTATTTCTGTGAATACTGAGCATCCACCACCTTCTTTTTTGTCTTTTCTTTTTTACAACTCTCTTCCGGTATACACTGACGTAATAATTATACGTGCTCATCAAATAAACAGCAGCAGCTGCAACAACTTCTACGTCCATATTGTTCGAACAGGTTCAAATCAAATCAATCAAAATCAATGAGTATACAATAACTATGTACGTAAGAATCAAAATCAAATAAACAAAACATCGGTTGTTCAACTTCAACTTCTTGCTTGATGACCACTTAGTTCGAATGCACAACAAGAACTGACGGCTACCAACGTGTGGAACAGAAAAGACTCCACAGAAAACTCGTCTACATTGGCCGTTTGCAATAGTTTGCGTAGACTTGCCGAACGTCTGGACGGTAGCACTTAGCTTGCACAGATTTGCCTTCGCTCGCATTGGCCTTAGCTCGGCCAACATGTATTGCAGGCTTTATGGTACGTTTACACGCTTGCCAAGCCATGGCAAGGATCGACAATCGCAAGCATGTAAAAAGGGCGTTTGGCTTGGCTTGCGTGGGCTTGTGCCTGCTTGCTTCCGATCCAGTCGAGTGTCGGTTTTTTTACGCAGATCAAAGGGCGTTTGCGGCACGCGCTTGCGATGCATTTACATGTTGGTCCGCGTTTAGTAGCCATTGTGATCTCGCGGCGAGTACACGCTTGCTTGATTTTACAAAAAATAAATAAAAAATGAGTTGCTGGTCGAATGAGGAGAGTCTTTCGTTTCTGGAACATTAACAAATGGAACCATGCATCTGGAATCCGAAATCATAAAGATAAGAAGAAACAAGCAGATGCATGGATTCGTCTTGCTGAACTTACTGGAAGGCCAGTAAAGGAAATAAAAAATAAAAAAATTATATTATTTCGCAAGCACTTGAAAAAAAAACGTGAATCTATGTGTTCTGGCGCAGGTATGTTCCTACGATACATTTATAATTATTTTGATAGTCTGCTTAGCAAGGTGTAACTTATGTTTAAAAGCGTTGGTTAGTTTCTCGATTATTCCGCAACTATCTCGCTCTAATTTTCGATGTTTTTATTTTATTTTAGGTGCCGAAGAAATATACAATCCAACTTGGTATGCTTACGAAACCATGGAGTCATTTTTACTACCAGTATATACTTGCAATGAAGGGATAAACACCGAAAGAGTAAGTAAATAAATTTATTTAGTCTAAATAAATAAAAAACACCGTTGGTTATTATACCTACATTTATTTATACATTTTTATCAACTTATCCAATCCTATTAAAATATGAAGTAAATTCTTCCCTGACTTCTCTGGCGTTCACCGGAGATCTTCGTGGTATTTGTGGTAAATTTTGCAATGCATTATATTCGTCGTTATCTCTACGCCATGAACCAGGGTTAACCATATTTCCACTACTGTCATATACGTCAAACGAACTCTGAGGAGTATATCGATTTGAAGAACTTTTACTTGTTCTCAAAAAGTTATGTAGTAATACACAAGTCATCGTAAATTCCGTTACAGTTTGTGGTTCTAAATTGATAGGGCGTCTGAATATTCTGAAAACTGAGGTTAAAATTCCAAACGTATTTTCAACTACTACAACTACTACAACTCGGGATCTAGATAAATTTTGGTTAAATAACCTTTTTGGTGAGCCTACTTCATGGTTTCCAGGGTAGGGTTTCATTACGTGTTGACTCAATGCAAAAGCACCGTCAGCTAAAAACACGTATGGAATATTAATATTCGATTCTGGAAGTGGACATGGTGGTGGAAAATCTATCTCGTTTCTAATTATTCTTTTCCATAGTAAACAATTATTAAAGACGCCGCCGTCACTTATTCTTCCTTGACTCCCGATGTCTGCGAATACAAATTTGTATTTGCTATCCACTAAAGCCAAAAGAACAATGCTAAAAGTTTTCTTATAATTGAAATACTCTGTTCCACTATGCGTTGGGCTTTCAATGACTACATGCTTGCCATCCAAAGCACCTATGCAATGTGGAAATTTAGTCCTGAATCCTTCTTCTATATTAAGCCATCCTTCTGCTGTGGTGGGCATCTGTAAAAAGAAAGTAAATGAAGTGTAAGTTTAAGTATATTATTTTTTTGCAGCAATCACAACAAATAGAAGAAGATACAGATCAGACAGAGGATGACCCTCTGATAAGAGACCGTACAAGTACGGTTACCACACCATCCAGACCACCATCTAGATCACCATCCAGACCACCATCCATACAAGCTGTTACTAATAAACGTCGTCGCCCTGCTTCTGAAACGGCTGAAAAGCAAATGGCCGTGGCTTTTGGACAATTAACAAATGTTTTGGGTCAAAGGCAGAATGAAAATATACCTGCTCACAAAGACGATGATTGCGATCTATACGCAAAATTATTGGCTATAAAGCTACGTGAACTGTCAACTGATGAACGAAAAATTATGATGTACCAAATAGATGGGTTGTTTATAAACAGAATCAGTCAAAAATCAAATGAGCGTCATACACCATACCCTCAATATTATTCTCGACCGTCGTCAATGGCTGGTGCATATTCAACACCATCTCCTCAAGTCATTCCGAGTCGGCCAACATCAGTTAATAGTGTTTATTCTGAACCTATTCATAACAACCAAAGTTTTTTCAGCGCCAGACATGGCAAAACATATACCAACTCCAATAGCTCCAGCTCCGTCTACATCAACAGCACCCTCGTCATCTATTCGTATCATATCGGACCAAATCATCAACCCAGCCCCACGTGAAACCAACATTATAAACATGGCTATGTTGAATGCTTTCGAAGATTTTGATTCGTCGACATAATTCTTATTTAAATTAATAAATAATTAAACAATAAAGCAGTCGGCTAACATACATTCATAGAACAGATTTCCTATGATTCTATTAAAATCTAAATAAATGTATAACATAATGTTTTGTTTTATTCCTACCTTAACTAGATCCTTTAGAATTTCATTAAGAGCTCGGCAAACTTCACGAATGATTATTGATATCATAGAGACAGATACTTTAAACAAGTAGTGAAGGCTTTTGTAAGAATCACCAGATGCCAAAAATCGTAGCGTAATGGCAAGACGAAATTTGGCTGGTATAGCTTCTCTGAAGTCTGTATCATGCTTGGATATCATTGGTGAAATTTTTTGCAGTAAAAACTCAAAATCAGAATAGCTCATTCGGCAGAAGTTATCAAACTCTCCAGATGGTTCATATAAAAGTTCATTAAATTTATCTTCTATAAATTGTCTGTAACAAATAAAATATATCGTAAGTATTGTGGCATAACTCAACTGCAACAGATAATGGTTAAATCAAAATAGTAGTAACCTGGTACGATTGTGATGAATCTTTTTCATCCACCATCTTCGCTGTCGTCGAGCTCTCCTTTTTTTTATTTCACTTTGCTTACATTTCAAATAAAAGTACGTTTAACCAAATGCAATAGCCGTCACAAGTTCGGTGTCCGCCATGCTTGGATGTATATTGCAGACTGACGCATTCACAAGCGTATAAACGCCTTTCAAACGCCAAACGAGATTTGTGGAGTCTTGGGACTGTTTTAAGTTTGCCAAGGCTTGGCAAGCGTGTAAACGTACCATTATCTGCGCAAGACACGACGCGGCGAACGTTGTTGCGGAGCGGCGGGGGGCGGTGTAGTAGGGTTGAGCCAGCCCAGCCAGGTAGTTTTTGTTGTGCGTTTGGTGTGGACGTGTATTGCAGCGTAGAGTACAAAATGGCTGATGAGTTACTTATAACTTTAGTAGAAGGACGACCGGTATTGTGGGACAAAACTTTAGAGATATATAAAGATAAAAGACTCACATACGAAGCATGGAGAGAAATATTTATTATCTTAAACAAATACTTCGACGAATTGACAAATATCGAAAAAAATGAATATGGTAAGTACCTACAACATATTACTATGTTTTTTCAATTTTCAAAAATACAGATTATTAGGTATATTCTATATAGCTATATAATATTAATCATTGTCGTTACCCACATTAAATACATCTACAATAAAAGATTTAATTTGCAAGCAATCATAAGTTCAATAGCGCTAAGTAGCATACGACCACGGCTTTGCTAAAAACGATAATGACTGATACTTATAATAAAATACGTATAAACATGAAAAAATATGACATGTAATTGTTTATTTAAATAATATGGCAGAATAGGAAGAATACTTCCTTGTTTCACACTTTTTGGAATAAAATTTAGTAGTCTGGTTTTAGTTTTAGAACTTATTTTTTATGTGTATGTCCAAGGTCAGTCTGCAATAAGCATTCGACGCGCCATCGCCAGCGCGGGCGAAGGTGAACGTGAGGAGCGCCATTGCCATAAGTACGGTAATTACCGTTTCATACGGTAATTAGGCCTCCAAATTGCACAATGTACGGTATACGGTCCAGTGGTTACTACCGTACGCTAAAATACGGTAATTTCATCACATCAAAAAAAAAAGTATCTTTCACAGGACTTGTTGAGATTGTTGCCAAGTGCCAACTGTCAATGTCAACTGTAAGCTGTCAGTGGCCTGATTGTGTGTGCAGCATTATATTGTCTATGGCGGTGCGGCGTCGGGAAATTCCCGTTTTATGTAACACCTACGCAATATCGCGGTATCCTGCTCTGACTAGTGTACTATGTGACATATTCTAAAACCAATCACTTCTTAGAGTTACAATGTACTTAGATGCGTAATTGCTTCGTCCATTCTTAGTTCAGTCAATTTATTTGAAGTGTTTTATTTTTATTTAAACAGTGCAGTGAAGGACGTGGTAGACATTAACAAATAGGATGTCTTCAGATTCAGAAGAAGCTCCGGGGCAATCAACACCCAAAAAAATTAAGAAAGCAAAACACAGAGCACAAAAATATCGATCGCAATGGGAATCGGAAAGTGAATTTAAAGAGTGGATTGGTCCCGACAAAAACAATATCTACAAAGCATATTGCCGGGTATGTGATGTCAAAATTTCATGCGAAACATCAACTTTAAAGAAACATATGTGTTCGGTGGTTCATTCCCGGAAAATTCAAAATAAAAAAGCATCCAAACCGATACATTCTTTTTTCAAAAATAGTGATGCCAGCTCTAATCATTCAGATTTAGTTGCTGAACTAGAATTGAAATTATGTGCATTTATGGCCGAACATAATATTTCATTTAAAGCCATGGACCATTTAAGCGAAATAGTAAAAACTGGGATACCAGATTCGAAAATTGCTTCGGATATTAAATTAAAAAGAACGAAATGCACCAGTCTTGTTAAAAATGTTATCGGTGAATGTCATAACAGAGACTTAGAAAATCTACTTAAATCAAATAAATTCAGCGTGTTGGTTGACGAGTCAACTGATATATCATCAGTTAAAACTATGTGCATTGTTGTACGGCTCTATGACCCACAAGTAAATAAAATTATGAGCTATCTGTGGGAACTACGGCCCTTATTTGAGAAGGATGATTTTGACGCAGCTCATCAAGGCGCAACAGGAGAAGCCATCTACAATGCAATAACCCAAAGTTTCCAGAACCGAAATGTGCCTTTAAACAACATTATTGGATATGCATCTGATGGTGCTAGCGTGATGATGGGTCAGCATAATTCAGTGGCTAGTCGTTTTTTGATTAACAATCCCGGAATCACAATTTTTAAATGTATCTGCCACTCACTACATCTATGTGCTAGCGAAGCTTGTAAAAAACTGCCGAGACGCTGTGAGGACTTAGCCAGGAATGTTTATGGATATTTCAAGCACAGCTCAAAACGCCAAGCTGAACTCGTTGAATTTCAGGTATTCACTAACACCAAAGTGCACAAAATGTTGCATCCCTCTCAAACGCGATGGCTGTCTCTGTTAGCTGTCGTTAACCGTTTATTGGAGCAGTGGGAATCACTACAAATTGTCTTCTCTAAAAAATGGTTGGATGAACGAATGGTTTCAGCAGAACTTATATTCAAAGACTTGCACGACCCGTTTATCAAACTGTATTTCTTGTTTTTGCAATGGGTGTTGCCTAAATTTGTCAAACTGAATGAATATTTTCAAAAAAGTGGCGTTGTAATTACAGAATTAGACGGAAAAATGAGGGCGATGTATTTAGAACTTCTCTTATGCTACATGAAGAGAGATTATGTGGTTCAAAATGACTTAGAAGCTATTGACCCTACCAAAGAGGAGTACCAATTAATTAATAATCAAATGTATTTAGGGGTGCAAGTGATGAGTGAAATTGCTCAAGAGAACATTCAGGCGAGACCAGATTTGATTGCCGATTTTCAAGCAAGAGCCAAAGATTTTATTAAAACCGGATGCTGCCAAATTAGGAATAGATATGATTTTTCGAACGAACTATTGCAAAAAATATCAATTTTGTCGCCGAAAAACGCCATGTCTCAAGTTCAAAGGATATCTGAACCTTCTTTACTGCCCATAATGTTAGAGGTTCCCTTCATCATGCTAGGTAAGACAAATGAAGAAAAACAGGCTATTGATGATGAATGGCGTCTTTTGCCAAATACAATTTTTTCTGACGATACGTTTCGTATCATTAATGCAGAATCAATGTCACCGGACGAATTTTGGGACAAAATACTACATATTTCAAAACCATTGTTTTTAAATCTGGCGAAATTTGTTCTTGAAGTTCTTTTTTTGCCACACGCAAATGCCGATTCTGAGAGAATCTTTAGCGCCGTTAATTTATTAAAAACAAAATCTCGGAACCGGCTCATAACATCCACTATCAATGGGACGCTTTTGGCAAAACAATGCATTCGTAGAAAACCGAATGGAAGTTGCGTAAGTTTCAAGCCAACACCCGAAATGATGACAAAAATTAAAAACCCGTCTTCATACTACATACCGGATGAAGCGAATGAAGATGCCGTGAGAAACGTCGTAGATTTATTTGGAAGAGAAGAATAGAAGTAGTGTTGTAATATTAAAATAAAAGTTTTATTTAGAGAGTAGGTACGGTATTTTTCTGTCACAAACGGTAATTTTCCCACATGTGTACGGTAGGATCAAATTTAGGTAGCGGCAACACTGGTGAGGAGTGTTATATGTAGTGTTTGGTGACGCTCTTTATAGGTGAGTATCAACTAAATTAATTTTGTTATTCAATAAAACGTAACTTACAGTTTTAGCTTGTTGTTCTAGGATTCTAATCCAATTATTTGATATATTGACGTGATGTCGTCCGCCACTCGTCGCGCTATTTTTATGGTGTTTTTTTTAGGTGTATTTGAACTTTTTTGTTTTTATATCGGATTTTTATTGTTAATATTTTAATGTAATATTAGCGCTAACTAACCATGAATAGTTACGACCTCGCAGCCGTTGCCCGCAAGCATTACATCGTGAAAAAATACGATTGCTATTATTATAATAAAAATAAGTTTCCTTTCAGATGAATCCCCTTCGTTGACCATAAATCAATGAGATATGGATTTTGGAGTAGTAACTAGTAAGGAAGGAGACAACACATCTGTTTGGCACTATTTTCTCAGAAACAAAAACAAAAATGAAGCTAAATGTAAAACATGCCAAAAAGTATTGAAATCAGCCGGTGGTAGTACTAGCAGTCTACTAAGACATTTAAAGAATATTCACACGGTTGATATAGAGGCTGCAAGGCATTCAACAATCGAAACAACAGCTCAAGGTAGTGCGTCTTCTTCAAAAGAAATTCCCGAAGCGCCAAAAAAGAAAACTAAGTTGACACACTATTTTGAGACTGATGCAAACCCAAGTATGCAGGCAATATGCAGATGGTGTCTCGTATGGCTGCAGTTGATGGAATTCCTCTTAGAACGTTCTCAAAATCTCAAGATTTAAGGTACCTTTTTGAAAAGACCGGCAACAAATTACCCACTACTGCTGATACCGTTCGCAACATAATTCTCAAAGACTTTGATAAAAGGAAGCTAGAAATAATCAACGAGATAAAAATTATACTGTCAGATGAAAATAAGTTTTCGATATCATTCGATGAATGGACATCTAATAAAAATAGAAGATATATAGGGCTCACTTTACATTCACCAAATTTTGCAAGGGATAGCAGTTTTCGAAATTTAGGTCTCATACGCATTCACGGGTCCATGAATGCAGCCTCATGCGTACAATTGATTGAGGCTAAGTTGGACGAATATGGGGTATCTCTAACAAATGACATTGTCGCTCAAACCACAGAGGGTTGCAGCCTAATGGTTGCATTAGGGAAGTCTCTTAAGTCATACCATCAGCTATGCATCGCTCATGCCGTTCAGCTGGCAATTGTGGACGTAATGTACAAACGCAATGCCGGCTTCGAGGAAAACGTCGGCGTCGCTCAGCTTGCCGAACTTGACGAGGATGAAGATTTGCCTTTATCGGTATTGGCTCAAACACTGCGAACTGTAGAATTTAACGACGACACGAATTCTACAGACAATGACGAGGATGGTGTTGAATTTAATAATGAATCCTCGTTTATGGAGTCTTTCAGTTCAAAGTCTTTTAGATACAATGATCTGCTATCAAAAGTACGAAAAGTGGTAAAAATCTTCAAGAACTCTCCGACAAAAAACGATGACATCCTTCAAAAACATGTCAGAGCTGATTTTGGACAGGAGTACTCCCTGCTGTTAGATGGGAAAACGCGCTGGAGTAGCATTTCTGCCATGTTAGGTCGGTTTCTGAAATTGAAAATATCTATTACAAAAGCTTTAATTGATTTAAAAACAGACATTGCATTTACTGATGATGACTGGAGAAATATAGATGAGATCCATAAAATACTGGATGTTATTAAAACTGTCGTCGAGGCGCTATGTCGACGCGATGCAACATTACTTACAGCTGATGTTTCCCTAAAATTTGCATTGAAGAAAATGGATGAAATGAAGACACCACTAAGTAACAAAATGGCAACTGCATTGAGCAAGCGATACGCAAAAAGAAGACTAACTCAAGCAGCAACACTACAGTACTTGACTAATCCGGGTAAATATTTTGAGAACATTCAAAATGAAGATAAAACTGTTTTTTATCGGCCTACAGGTGATGAAATGCTAAATGAAATTGTTAATCTGATTAAACGCACAACCAAAAAACAAAATATACCTCTTGAAAATTTGCCAGCGCCAGACCAAGACCTGCGAGAAATTGACATTCAGTTGTCTACTTTGACAAATGAAGAGGAACTGAACAGACAGTTAAGTGAAGCTGTTGCTACTGATAATACTGCTCCTGAAACTGGATCAGCTTATCCATCAGACGATTTGCTTACTACTGTGAGGGTAGAAATGGCACTCTTCGAGAATGGCGGTACGCGACAGCGAGGGCGTTACCTATCACTGGTATATGAACATTTAAAAACTATTCCACCTACTAGCGCCGAGCCGGAGCGTATATTTTCTTCGGCTGGAATTGTCTGCAATAGATTGCGTTCGTCTTTGAGTGACAAAACTTTGGATGCTCTAATTTTTTTACGTTCATTTTACATAAGTAAGAAGAAATTCTCATAATTCAGTTCTGATTTCTGTTATTTTTATGTTACGTTATGATATATCCAAAATGGTATTAGGTATTATTTTATATGAATATGTCTTTTTTTCTAAAGTGGTCAGATGGTCAGAGGGTATGTCTTAACTATGTTGTTTAAATAATGTGTCAAATGCATAACTACTTTTTACTTAGTATTTTAGTTAATTAGATAAAGAACTGATTATTAACCAAACGACTGCAATTTAAATTATATTAGAATAGTAGAATAGAAGACTAGAAGTATTCGTTACTTAATTGTTAATGCGAAGAAGAGTTTTATTTATGTTAAAATTATTTGTGATACTACAAAAATGTCTTTTGAAGATATTATTTTTATTAGCTTTTAAATACAATAAGTGAATGTTACCAAAATAATTCATTTAATGTTAAAACTAATCTCTGCAAGTCTGTGATTTAAAAAAGACTAGATTACTTACTAAGTTTTAAGATATTCTGAAGAAAAAATAAATCTTTATCACTTTTTTAAACATTAAAACTGTTTTTGTAATTTGTAAAGTACTGTTTTATTTATTTAAATTTTTCCTCATCCTTTATATTTTGTACTCATTGTAGGAAATCGATATATAAACGCAGATTAGTGTATTTAAAAAAAAAAACAATTAAAAGATCGAAATGCTCGAAAAAACCGGTCTACCCGGGTTTTGATTACTCATAGACCCGAAAACCCGGGTTTTCAAAATTGAACCGAGTTTCGATGCCCTACGTAGAACATACACCGATCGCGAAAAAAAAGAAACAGGATGTTAGCGAGGTGGACAAAAATATGGCAGAATTTATAAAAACTGTTACCAAAGAAGAAGAGAGCCGTGCCATGTCATTTTTTAAAAGTATAGCTCCGAGTGTTGATAAGTTCAGTGATGAGGAAATGGTGGATTTCCAGTTTGAAGTTTTAAAACTTGTGCGTGCTACGCAACAACGAAAGGGAAGTGATGTTCAGCATCAATGGAGTACTGAGTATTACAAAACAACGCAGCCTTCTACGACTCGACCAGGTTACAGTACTCAAAAATCTACATCCATTGAATTTGACACCGAAACTATTAGTAGTGTGGAAACATCGCATACAGATGAATTTCACTTTGACTATTCTAAAGAATATGAACATTTGGAGTCTGTTGAATTTGGAAACATGTAACACTTCAAAGACATTTATTATTGTACAACGTTCAAATCAATATGCTTAAAAAAATTACTTACCTTAATGTTACGGCCAATCTAATGTATGGAGGAATACTTTCTCGCATTTTGGTATTTTCATGTCGTATATTATTTTCTATACTTGTCAAAAGCTTGTCAAACGTAGACATTTTCATGCGAAAATAATCCACAAATTTTTCTTCATGTTGTCGCATGGCACGGTAAAGGGTAATGAACCCACCAAACTCATTTTTCTCTTGTATAATTGGATGAACCCAGTAAAGTCTCTTGTTTTTTGTTTCCTTTTTCATTTTGTTATAATAATAATATGCAATTATCATTCTTTTTTGCTTTGTAGTTAACATTTATATAAATAAACGAAATTCACACTGATTATCACACTTGTTATTACTTGCGCACCCTACGCCCGACTGACGACTGCGCGAAAAAATCGTGTCGTGTACACGTTTTGATTGGTCTTGTCTGCGGAAGACACGAAAAGTTTTCGTGTGTGGAACAGACAAAATTCTTGTCGTCTACACGAAGAATTTGTCTTGTCTGCCGCAGGAACGGCAAATTTTCTTAGCGTGTACAAGCGCCCTTACCCCATTATAGTCTCATAACGTAAGTAACAGTCAAACTTGTATCCCTTTATCCCCTTTGCTACTTGCTAGTAATTTTAACCCGTCAAGTGTCAAGCGCACTACCATTAGTGCGGCTTATTTTTGGTCCGGTAGTGTCCAGCGCACTAACGGTAGTGCGGTTTTAGAGCGCTTCAATTGGCTGTCGATTTTTTACGTTTCGTTTTGTTCAACCTTATGAATGATTTACTTTTATCGTCAAGCACATCATGCAATAGTCATACCAATCAATATTCAGCGTAAGTTGGAACGAAAATTTAAAAATAAAGAAAAAATAACAAAGTGAAGTGATTTGCGTTCAGAAATTGCCGTCGCCATTTTGAGTGTGAAGTGTGTGTTGTGATAAAAAATGTTTCCACGAAGAAACCGGTAAGTTTTTTGATAAGATATAATTACTGAGAAAATACCATAGCTTATGTTTATAGTGTTATTTATGTAAATATGTGTCCGAAAAATAGTGAAAAAAGTGTCTAACTTTTGAAGTGGTACATTTCCATTGTAAAAGATTGCCGTATTTGATCGATTTTTCGAGTATGTTTATTAGAAATTGTTTTGGTTTAGTTATGAATAGGTGGATTATTTATCTACAAACATAATTCAAGCAATAGTTACATTTATAAATAACTTTATTTTTATTGCAATCTTGTTTGGAAGTTCTGAAACTGGTAAAAACATAGCGGTCAGGAAGAAAGTATGGTTCGCATAAAAAATATTCGACAACAATAAATTGAGGCGTATAGGAGCAAATCCCGCTAAAACGGTTTTTCATCCATATCATGTTATTTATGCCGCTGTAAAGCCGTTTCATTTCTCTACTAACTGAACATATAATTTCCAAGCATATCCCTCTATAACAGTGTTAAATTAAGACTTCAACACCATGCTTAGTAGCAGAATCCGCTAAAACGGAAAGGGTGAATTGCAAAATCCTCTATAACAGAATCGACCAATCAGAGCGCTTGGTTCGCACCGCGCGACTGGGAAAACAGTATGGCAGACTGAGGTGTTTTGTGATAAACATTGAAGTTGTGTGATTACGTTTAAACTTATTTTAAAAAAGATAATGGATGAATTGATGCAGTTGGTGACAAAATGTGACTATAAACATTCAAGGAAACGACCAGTTAATAAAGCTTTGTGGAAGCTTTAAGAGCAGTAGAACTCTCGCCAAGTTCGTCCGGGGAAGTACTGCCACCATGCCCTTTTCTGCCGCCAAGCAGTGACACATTCGCGTTACTGTGTTCCGGTTTGAAAGGTGTGGTTGCCGGTGAAATTACAGGCACATGAGACATTCCACCTTCACGTCTCACATTTACGGGCGCATACGATGCGACTTGGGTTTTGTCATACCTACTTTGGGAGGACCCAAGTCGCATCGGCTGTTATGGGCCGAGGTTACCACTTAACACCAGGTGGGCCGTCGGCTCGTTCCGTAAATGTATTACATAAAAAAAATAAAAAAAAAAAGCGTGAAGTGGCTCGCGAGAAACGGTGGGTAAAAAGTTACCTCTAAACTAACGTAAACAGTTCAAAAAAGTTGTCATGCAATATGCTGCAAGAAATTATAAAAACGCGGGAAGTCAGATTGAAATACCTACTTTTTGGTTTATTTTGATGGCTTGCTTGTTGTATATACTGACATAAGTAATTATTTCAATAGGTAGGTATAATTTATAATTGTTAAATTTTTAAACCCACTCCAATTATTGTTTTAATTTGTTAGGTACTTACTTAACCCTAGACACCTAACCTTCGCAAATACTCCTTTAAACCTAACCATACGTCGATTCGACGAGCAATTTTGAAAGCTTATAATTTTATGTAATAATAAATGTTTTCGTTATTTTTATTACTTAGTATATTCAAAGAATTATTTTAGTAAATAAAACAATGAATTTATGTCTTACATCACAAATAATATTTATTTTATACCTTATATTATACAGCACTAGTTTTTTGTGATCAAATGAGACATACACTTAGACAAGTTACAATTTAAAAAAAACAACCCAAAATCGCCGCTTTTTCTTTAGCGAACATAAATTATAACAGTCTTATCATTCAGTAAAAAATATAAAAAACTATTATTTTGAAGCGTATTTTATGCAAAAATCAATTTGTGTTCACCACAAATTGCAGTGTTACATTTTGAGCAATATGTCATGCGCCTTTTTTATAGGAACAGAGACCACAGACTTTTCTTTTCCTCACAGTCGGGGCTTCGACTGGTTGAACGTCATTGCTGGATGATGACTGACCTTCACCTTGACCATCAAACTTGACCTTCACCTTGGCCTTCATCAGTCTTTGCTCCTAATATTTCTTTATTTTATGTGCTTCGGCATAGTACGAATTTCCAGTCGGATTTTGAGCCAGGGCTCTACCAAATAATAGAAGTGGGTCCAGTATATTCCTTATCGTACGCGTAGGTCCTCTGGCAACACACACAATATTTATCGCAGCTGCTCTACTTGAAATACGCCCTTTGCTGGTAGCCCAAACACGACGGGATCGACTACGGATATTGCTTTGTCAGAAGGTCAATATACTGGAATTACTACCTGAGCTTTCTGCCGATGGTACAGGAGCTGGAGATGGTATTTGTGGCTCTAGCATATTGTCTCGCAAAGCAGGTGAAGAAATATCTTGAGTACCTTCATGATCGGAAGGTTCGTCTTGAGTGTCGCTTTCTGCATCATCCACCTCCACATTATCTTCGGTTTCGCTGTCAGTTAACTCTTCCAATTCATCAACAACTTCCTCGCCCAATAATAAACGCGAAATATTTTCATCAGTCAGCAATTGTTGAAAAGCCATAGTAAAAGCTGCATAAAAGTATCAACACTAGTTGTAAAAAACATGTACACAAAACCTAACCATTCGTCGAAACGACGACTATTTTCGTAATATATCGAGAAATAAAATACTTACGCGCCGGACTCCGTCATTTCCCGAGAGAGCTCGACGAACACTGAGTTGACAAACGACGACGCCAAAATCGGCACCCAGACCAGAAAGATATATCAAAATTTATATTGTGTGCTCGTCGATTCGACGAAGGTTAGGTGTCTAGGGTTAATGTTTTTGTCTAGGTACACGGCTCCCGGATTACCTCAATTCCCAAAATGTAATCACAACCAAAAGGCGTTTCGCTGCAGTACAGTGACATGCCAAGATATCAGGAAATTTCACAAAAAATTTTATCAACGCACGAACAAATTGACACAAGACAATTTTTTATTAAAATTCTGTTCTGTAACTAAGGCTAAAGCTGGCAAAGCTAACAGCAAAAGACAAAAAGCAATAAAATACAGCATTCTCGGAAAAGACGGAAAAAATATTCCTGTATGTCAGAAAACCTTTACGGGAGCACTTTTAATTAAAAAGGACCGTGTTCTAGGTGTGTTGAACAGATTCTACAATAGCGGAGGTGTGATGCCAGTCGAAAATAGAGGTGGCGACCGAATGAGTGACGCATTTCAAGCAAAACTATTTTCAGTCAATTGGTTTATAGAATCGTTTAAGGGACAAGAGAGCCACTATTGTAGGTCTAAAAATATGCACCGATTGTATCTCTCTCCGGAATTAAATATGCGTAAAATGTGGCGCCTATACAATCAGGCTCGCGAACCAGATCTTCATGTTAAGCAAAGTTTCTTCAGAAACATTTTGAACACACAATATAATATAGGTTTTGGTTCGCCTAGAACTGACGTGTGCTCGACGTGCATTTCAATAGAGGAGTGATTAAAATCCGAAGCCGACACATCTAAAAGAAACGAGTTGATGATTGAGAAAAGAATCCATCGTCTAAAATATAAAGCTTTTTATAAAATTCTTCAGGATGATAGGGCACATATTCAGACCATTACATTTGACTGTCAAAAAAACCAGGCCTTGCCAAAATTGCCTGATCAGTCAGCATACTATAGCCGGCAATTTAGCTTCTATCATTTTGCCATAGTATTGGGGAATTCGAAGGCGAAACTTACGAAACAAAATGTACAGTCATACTACAGGGAAGAAACAACACATGCTAAGGGAAGCAATGAAATCATAAGCGCAGTGTATAACTTTTTACTGCAAGTGACTTTTAATGAAGAAGTCAAGATTTTGAGAGTAATTTCTGATGGGTGTTCCGGCCAGAACAAAAATACAGGGATGGTCGCTATGCTTGGAAAGTGGCTTTACACGGATGCTCCGAGACATATTAAAAAAGTAGAATTAATATTCCCTGTCGTTGGCCACTCGTTTATTCCTCCCGATAGAGTTTTTGCGAAAATTGAGAAGACTCTTAAGACTAAGGAGGTCATAACTTCACCTTTAGATTACGTATCTATATTGGAGGAAAACGCGATATGCACAAATCTGGCATCAGTTCCAGTTTACGACTGGAAAAAAGGGTACGACAAAATAATAAAACCAACAATCGGTTGGCATTTTCCATTTATGAAAAGTAAACGCTTTTTTTTGACCAGGACAAAGACAGATAATGTTTTGGTACAAGGTGAGGTGAATTATAACAGCGAAATAAACGAAAAGAAAGTAATTACTAAGAAGAACAAAAAAATAACTATGATACAACCTGGACTGATCCCACCTAACAAAATTATACCAAAACGGGCTAAACTCCAAGATGTTGTCAAGCTCTTGACGACCCACTTCGGTAACAAGTGGCAGGAAATGGAAATATTAAAATATTACAAAAACATTCAAGAAAGAGCGCAGACTCAGGATGTTGACAATTTGTATGAGGATGATGGAGGTTTGGAAGATGCATGTGATCTGTGTGAGGGTGGGTGGATTTGGGGAAATTAGTTCACATGTGTAAATTAGTTTGATTGGTAAGGATTTTGGTACTTAGTGATTATAAAAGTAGGTAGTGATTTTTGCATTAAGGCTTTATTTTGTATTATAATATAACTTTTGACCATGTGTATGTTTTTTTTATTTCATTTCAGATATTTTACCTCTTCCTTAGCATCATAATTTCCAAGCACCTACTTATTTAATTTTACACTTTCACTTATTGCATAACGCTATCCACACAACAAAGATATCATAAATAATTTTAGATGCAAAATCCGCTAAAATGTCATCTGTCAATAACAAAACCCTCTATAATGACAGGTTAGTTGCAAAACCCGCTAAAGTGATTCAATTTTTGTCTATAGCTTTATATTAGTGTTTAATATTGTCTATATATTTCTAGATTATGTTTGCCTATCCTTTTACGATGATTTTAATACTAAATTCAGTCATAATTCTTTAGTCATAAATGCCTTAATCGTTTTTTTTAATTTGCGGCAAAACAGAAAGAATCGTTATAGCGGGTTTTGCTAATAGACGCCTCAATTATGAGTCGGGCGATTTTTTTTTTTCACTGACAATATAGCATTATGATGAAACAACAAAATTTGTACTAGTTATTGTAATATTTTGAGAATACGGTAAAATATTATATAGGTACCTATAAAGTAACGCCTAACTCATTTTTACTTGTCCGGGCATAAAATTATCATAAGTACTAAAAAAAACTTTATTGGTGTCAGTTTCGCTAGATTGCGTTCTGCGAGCACGGATGCGCGCTCGCGATCTGTCACTCCAAGCGCAAGCCCGTCTGAAGCCCGCCACCGACCTTCTGCTGCTCGTCGTGCGCTCTTGCTCGGCCTTATGGCCAATGCTGAGCCCAGATAAATTGAAGTGGGGACGCCGCAACGGTAAATATAAAGCACCCCCAGTAATATATGGGCTTAAAACTAAAAAGTAGTTCTTTGGGTATACGCGTTTAAAGATTCTGAATTCTTACGTCCCGGTTTATTTTGTGAATAAAATTCTTATTACCTAAGTTATAAATTTGAAATTTTGTAGTTTTTTTCTTTAAAAGATATAAAATATTTTTTTACCGGGCATTATTCGGCTAATGTATTCTCTGAGATAAAAACGTTTAACCACGTTTTAGGTCTCGGGTAGTAGTTTACGACCACCACGTGGGTTCGGAGATGACAAAATACCTGATAATAAACTGATGTACAAGCTGCTTTCCTTTTTCGCTTGTCGCCTGGATGTTTCAAACTCTTCTGCAAGTTTATTTTCACTCCAGGGCTTAGGTGCTATGATCAGGATCATAGTTTTCAGAGAAGCAGAAGTAGATGGATCATTAAATTTCTCCTTTAGCTGCTTCAAAATGTCTTGGTTATCTATTGCTGTGTCAGTTTGAGTAGAATTATGTTTGAATTTGTCTTCGGGAATGAATGGTTCGTCTTGGATGTTTTGTGAAAGTTCACTCGATGTTCGACTGCATTGCACTTCTTCATTTTGGTTAGCTACTGTAGGTCTTTCATTTATAAGTCGTTTCCTGCACACACGTAAACATTTGCTGATGTGTATATCCATTGCGGGTGCGCAGTGCGCACGGCAGTAATAAACTAGCCTTGTTACTAGACGGTTGTTTCATTGTACGTCATACATCTCACTGGCGATCGTCGTTGGATCTACACACGCGTGCAGAAAAAAAAAGTGGAAGCAGATTACAATGCCGTATTTGAGAAATTTGCCGATCTTTGACCACAAAACAAGCGAATGGTCCATATTCAGTGGCAGATTAAAACAATTTTTGAAAATCAACGATGTAGACGCAGAAGAAAAGCGTAGTGGAATTCTACTGACGCATCTTACCGACGAAACCTACCGCTTAGTGCGCAATTTAGCTTACCCTAGAAATGTGGAGTCGCTAAATTACAAGGAGCTAGCCCAATTACTCGATGAACATTTCAAGCCAAAAAAGTGCTCATTTGTGGACAAGGCGAATTTTTATGGAGCGAATAGGAGTCCAGGCGAATCTTTAGGGGAGTGGGCGGCGCGATTACGAGGCCTCGCAAGCTATTGCGACTTCGGCACCGCTCTGGAGACGAACTTGATAGATCGTTTCGCCTCGGCCTGGGCTCAGGCCCAAAACGCGACAAGTTGTTCGAGCAGAATCCGTCGACGCTTACACTGGCCAAGGCAATCGAATTGGCAGAACAGGCAGCGGGCGCCAGGGAGGCGAAGGCGATGTTCAGTGGCAGTGTCATCAGTGTCATCAAGGAGGAGCCGGTGTATCGTGCGAAATTCCAAGATCAACCCGGGCGTAGCGGCGCCGGCGGCAGCGGTGACGGTGACCGCCGTGATAATTTTCGCTGCACCGTTTGCGGTATGAAAAATCATTCACGTGAAAAGTGTCGATATAAAGATTATAAGTGTCAAAAGTCAGGCATCTAAAGTCTTCGGCTGGACCAAATTTTCCAGACGACCTGATGAAGACCATATGGATAAGCAGACTACCCAGGTACCTGCAGACTGTGCTTACAGCTCAACGCTTGGAGACATTAATGGAGCTTAGCGAGCTGGCTGATAACCTGGTAGAAATTAACACACACCCAGCGTCATTTGAGGTGTGTTCGACACAATCATACTCCGCCCCGACGCCACCGCATACTAACACGGAAATACAGGAACTTCATAAGAAAGTAAACGAGCTGACGCGCATAGTAACTTCTCTCAGTAGTAATTTTGGCGGTAATAAAGATCATGGTCGCGCACGGACTCGTAGCTCTGTCCGGAACCGCAGCCGCTCGCGTTCACGCAATCAACAGCTCTGTTTTTACCATGACCGGTTTGGAACAAAGGCGCTGAAGTGCGTGCACCCATGCAACTATCTGACCTTATAGCTCAGTAGGTTAGTAACCCTACCTTCTGTGCTGTAGGTCGTGGGTTCTGTTATAATCGATTTTATTAAGAAACTAATGCTATGTCAGCAATTGCCCCCAAGCTCCACGCGGTTTACCGCAAGTAATAAATAGCCGAATGCACGCGCTGCCCGGCAGTCGATACATAAGATTTCATCCAGAGCAGTCGATATATTATATATTTTAATCTAGTTATTTTCTAATTCTGTACTAAGTTTCTTTGACTGTTAAGTAAAGTTCCAGCATAATAAAAAGTGTTTTTTTAAAAAGGACCCATGGAGCGCCATCCTTACAAATTTGGTGTCAGAAGTGGGATCTCAGGAAAATCGTACAGTACTGAGATCCTGGGTGTTAGGCGTCGCGAATTCGTTCCCGTCTGATACCTATATTTTGCTCCGTGGACGTAAGGTCCTTCGTGAAGTGCTAAGTGGTCGACGTTAAGCCTTGGGCACCCAAGCCTAAGCCCGCGCTGCTGCACTAGTGATCGACGATAAGTCTCCGCTGTATAGCGTGAGCCCGCATCACCAGCCGAACACTCCTGCTGCTACTCCGTGGTCGACGATAAGTCTCCGCTGTATAGCGTGAGCCCGCATCACCAGCCGAACACTCCTGCTGCTACTCCGTGGTCGACGATAAGTCTCCGCTGTATAGCGTGAGCCCGCATCACTTGCTTGTCATCAGTCAAGAAACATCAGTCTACCATCAGCATCGACTCCTCTGCTCATCGACTCGCCCATCATCACACGTGGAGTATCCAATTCACATTCCACGCATCTCAAAGTTCACTCCCACGGTCATCGCAACGTGTCATCGAGGTATTGCTGCAATACGACTCCCTGAGTCACCAGCCGCCCGAGCTTGCGTTGACCTCATCGCTGCACTAGCTACTGCGCGCTGCCGCGCCTCGTTTTGTGATTTTGAAAAAACTCCAAAATGTTCGTGAGTGCTGCCCTTACACTATTTATCTTGAGTACGAGCAATTCCAACCCCATCGAGTCTATTTCGTACAGTCCGGGCATATATTTTGACCCGACATCTATTGCTTACTTTTATAACGATTATTGGAATGTTGTTACCCATCTGGAATTTATACCTATAAAACCTTATTTAAATAAAATCGAAGCTTCAATTCACAGTATTACTACTTTTTGCGATAAAGCCCAAAATTCTGCAATTTTGGATATTGATTGTAAAGATACAATTAATCCTTTAGAAATTTTAATGAGTGCAAATTATCTTAAATTTGACTCTCTTTCTCACCTTGTAGCTGAAAACCCTCCAAACCGTCATGAACGAGCATTGGAGTTTGGTGGCGAAATTCTTAAGTTTTTCTTTGGCACTCTAGATGCCGATGATGTTAGAAAATACGATGAAGCTATTTCCACTTGTCAGACAAATGAACAAGAAGTATTTTCTTTGATGAAAGACAACATACATGTTGTTAGATCTACTATTAATAATTTGAATATTTCTGTACATATATAAATTAAATCAAAATGAAATAAGATTGCAAAAACAAATTGACAAATTAGATTTCATTTTTACAGAAAATTCTAAGACTAATACTAAGTTAATTAATATCGAAAAAATTAATTCGATTTTTAATATTATTAAGGTTCACTATTATCTATTTCTAATATTTTAGACACAATTTTAAATTCCATTTTATTTGCAAAGGCAAATATTTTGCACCCTTATGTTATTACTCCAACGAAATTGTACGAGAAACTCTCTCAAAGTATTCAAACTAAAAGAAACTCCGAGTTTCCTTTTTCCTTAACATTAAATGCATAAAGTAGTAAAACTGCAACATACCATTCAAACGACCATAAAATTATTAGTATGAGTTCAATGCACGCTGTTGCAGGATTATTACTATCATGGTGATATATTTAATCGAGTGGCAACACACTTTTTTTCTTCACGACTGTCAAATTTAAATTGATTTTGACAAATCAAAGCCGATCGTAATTTTGGAGCGGATGAAAATTGTGTATTTGCTTTGCAGTGTAATTATTTGGTTTTCGAAGGTACGTTCAAACAAAATTAGTTATTTTACGTAATAATTCATCTTCTTTTCAGTACAATTTATAAGTTATAAAAAAAACTTTTGGTGTGTTCGGAAATTTTGTTTATTTTGTTGTTGTAAATCTGCAACAATATGCATTTACTAGAAAATGTCCCTGTTTAGTTACTAACTATCACTTTTATTGGTTTTCAGATGCCATACTTGAATCAAAAGCAAATAGAAGAGTATTTAGCTCTAATAAATGATGGAGAGATTTCGGAAGATGATCTTGAGGACTCGGATACAGAAGGTAATGAGAATTTTTATGAAAATAGAGACGATTTTCTTCACGATCTTGAGAGTCCATTAGAAGAGGAAAATGATGACCCCGATAATGATCCATTCATGGCAGGAGACCCGCCATTGATAAATGAAGCTACAGCAAATGATCAAGTGCCACAGGTTCTATTCCCCTCAACAAGTCAAGCTAGTCGCCGAGCAACTATGAGAGGACTCGTATGGAAGGTAAAAAAAATTGTTTTGAATTCTGACCAGACAGCTTTTCATGGAGACACTACATACCCACCTGAACTGAAGGATGAGGCTACTACTGGTACTCCCTATAGTATTTTTTCACATTTTATTACATCAGAAATAGTTCAAAGGATTGTGGAAGAGTCTAATTTGTATTCCGTTCAAAAAAATGTGACTAAACCATTAATTTTATCTGAAACTGAGCTAAGAAAGTTTATGGCGATACTGATATACATGTCTGTTATAAAATATCCCAATGTACGGCTATACTGGTCAAATACTGTAGGTTTTCAACCAATCAAGGACATAATGACTGTCAACCGATTTGAGACTATTCGTAGATTTCTACATTTCAACAATAACGAGAAACATTTACCCAAGGAACACCCACAACATGATAGGCTCCATAAGATAAGGCCTATAATTAGCCATCTAAATGAGAAATTTGCTTTAGTTCCTATGGAACAAAAACTCTCAATTGATGAACAGATGTGTGCCACAAAAGTGGCACACTTCATGAAGCAGTATTTACCTAATAAGCCCCATAAGTGGGGGTTTAAATTATATGTGATGTGCAGCGTGAAAGGTTATGCTCATAAATTTGAAATATATACTGGCCAAGAGAATGAACGGCTTCCAGATGAACCAGATTTTGGGCCAGTGGGAAATGTTGTAGTCCGGCTTGCTAGAGGTGTCCCAAGGCATATAAATCATATAATTTATTTTGATAATTTTTACACCTCTGTACCTTTAGTTACCTATCTTGCCAAACAAGGAATCTATAGCCTAGGTACTGTGCAATCTAACAGGCTAGTGAACTGCAAACTGCCGGACAAAAAAACAATGATGAAGAAATCTGTTCCTCGTGGAACTTATGAAGAGCAGATGACTGAATTTGACGGTATTGATTTGACAGCAGTTACTTGGAAGGACAATAAAGTTGTAACTTTTCTATCTTCATATGTTGGAGCTGAACCTGTGGGCCAAGTAGAAAGATTTGACAAGGCAAATAAGACTAGAATTAAAATTTCATGCCCACATATAATAAAGGAATATAATGCCCATATGGGCGGAGTGGACCTAATGAATAGCTTTATTGGGAGGTACCGAATTGCAATGAGAAGCCGAAAGTGGTATCTTCGTATCTTTTACCACTTATTGGACATGACGGTAATAAATTCTTGGCTTGTGTATAAAAATTTAAAAACAACTGAAGCCAATTCATCAGTTCTAAACCTATGTAACTATAGACTGGAACTAGCTGAGGTATTAGCCAAAGTAAATAACTCATTTGAACTCTGCAACAAAAGAGGAAGGCCAAATACCAGCAACAGTGTTGAAATGGAAATACAAGCAAAAAAAAGGAGAGGACCAGCTCAACATATTCCTCCTAAGGACATAAGGACTGATAATGTTGGTCACTGGCCTGGTAATTGTGTTCGCAGCAGATGCAAAATGCCTGGATGCAAGGGATACACGCAAAACAGGTGTGAGAAGTGTGGAGTAGCTCTTTGTCTTACCACAACCAAAAATTTTCATATGTAGTTATTGTCTAGTGAGTGCATAGTGTTGTAGTTCTGCAACAAATGGTTTTTACTAAAAATAGCTATGAAAATAAAAAAAAATTTTTTTTTTATTATTTTTCCCTAAATCAGCATATTCATGGCTCCAAAATATATTTTTTCTCGGTCTAAAAATAAAATCATGCATTTAAGGGTTTAACATTACAAAACATTCATACTATTATTGATCTAAATTGAATTCCTATTTTTATAATAATAAGTTAATTTTTGTTATTCAAATATCTTTGATTAACCCTACTAAGTTTAGCATGTATAAGAACTTGCCGTTACCTACACCACGCGAAGAAAAAAGCTAACTTATGTTTTAATACATCCTTCGAGGTTATACGTGGCTGTAACGAATGACAGCTTAAGTTATGCATTATTAGATAGTATAAGTGAATGTAATACCGTAAATAATGATTACAAAATATGTCCACTACCTTCAGTCTTATCGACGATTAGTAATCCTACTTGTGAAACTAGATTACTTACTGAAGTAACTTTAAAACTTCCCGATGAATGTGATTATAAAGTAAGCTATGGCAATATTGATGTATGGCAAAAACTTCAAGATGGAAGATACATTTATATACAATCTAAACCTAACAAATTAACGGTGAAATGTACTGATAAAGTAACCGACTACACAATTCAAGGTACAGGTAGTTTATCCTTGGAAACTGATTGTGTTGCATATTTCAAAACTTTACAGTTTTATCCATCTCGTAATTTTAAAACTGTTTTGCCAAGCCAGTTATCTATAAACTATAATATCATTGAAGATGATTGTTGGAAATATAATTTTATTAATGAAAGTTCTCACAAATTGTCTCCGATTAGTCTATCGAATATAGACTTAGAATCTTTAAAACTAGCTTCTCATAAACTTGACCATTTAGAATACGAAATTAATCAAGCTCAAAATCAACCACACATTGTAAAATATGGTCACTACTATTCAACATTTACTATCATTATAATTTCTTTTATTTTTATTTACTTAAGTTACAAACTTTATAAGAGATGCTTTCCTAAATGTAATAACGCCTCTTGTTGCATTCAAATCTATAATCAATGTTACAATAAAAGTTCTAAAGAATATGAGACAAGATTCCAAGATTCTATTGAATTGTCAAATATTTCGGATAATTTAGAATGCGACAGGAAGTCAATCAAAAGTCTTCCAGAGATAGAAATTAATAAAAAGAAAAATAAAGTTGTTTTTAGACCGTTTGAAAAATCAAACAGAAATATAAGTAATTTTTAATCATGTAATAAGTAACGCTGTAACGCATGTAACGCTGAAGTGCGTGCACCCATGCAACTATCTGACCTTATAGCTCAGTAGGTTAGTAACCCTACCTTCTGTGCTGTAGGTCGTGGGTTCTGTTATAATCGATTTAATTAAGAAACTAATGCTATGTCAGCAATTGCCCCCAAGCTCCACGCGGTTTACCGCAAGTAATAAATAGCCGAATGCACGCGCTGCCCGGCAGTCGATACACAAGATTTCATCCAGAGCAGTCGATATAGAATATATTTTATTCTAGTTATTTTCTAATTCTGTACTAAGTTTCTTTGACTGTTAAGTAAACAGCGTTACATGCGTTCCAGCATAATAAAAAGATTTTTTTTAAAAAGGACCCACGGAGCGCCATCCTTACAGTTCGATCCCCACTCAGTACAAACATTTATGTGACATTTGTAACATTGATGTTTGTTCTGTGTCTGGGTTTTAATATTTATTATATGTATGTATTTACAAAAGAAAATATTATTATTATAGACTTGCGAGACTTGCTGCAAGACCAAGACCAAGACTGGGAGTGCAATACAAAGACCAAGATCCAGACCAGGTGTATTGGCGCAAGAGCAAGAGCAAGACTGGTTAAGTCTCGTCTTGTTCTTGCATCTGGGCAACACTACTTGCTATAGAATCAGTAAGGAAACAACGTTGGTTTAATTGCGGCAAGCAGAAGAGTCCCGAAAGCAAGACTTAAACGAAGATTTGATGGAGTCAACCAAAAAGCCAAAGAACATGTCCAAATATTTTGCTACAAGTGTGGCGAAATCCGCCTGGGTTTACTACAAGTATGTCGCCAAAACAAGAAAGTAGGGGAGGCCTGGGCAAGAAGCATAGTGCGGGTAAGAGGAATAACCGATTTTTCCAGAAATTGATAATAGATAGCGCTACGATACACGATGGCTCGGTCAGCCGTTTGGCAGGGTGACGCCATGACAGTTTAAATACAATAATATAGGTGCGAGTTTGTTAAAGTAAATAAAAAAGTTTTGTGGTGATTTCTTACGATTTTCGCAAAGGTTTGTACATATTTCTTTTGCATTAAATGTCGAGTAATGAATTATAAATTTTATTTGTTCGATTGGATGTTTCTTTAAGTTTAATTTGTGATTGTAGTTTTTTCAGTAACGGGCAAAAACATTTAAAGTTTTTATACATCTTTCTAATATTGTCGACTTGGGCAGAACGGATATGGGTAAAACGGATAGGTATTCGTTTTGCCCGGTTAGTTAATTTTGTAATGTTTATTCCGGTTTTATTTTTCAGATGGTGTTTGAATATAAAAGAAAGAGTGACCGAGCTGCATGGTCAGAAGAATCGCTTGAGCAAGCGGTAAAAGCAGTAAAAAAAGAAGGCAAAACAAGCGAAAATGAGGAACCTGAAAGGCTTTTGTCTGATTCCAAAGTGCAATTAGGACAGACAGAAGGTCAATCAACATCAGCACATTCCGTGAACTTCACACCACTACAAATCAGACCATTACCAATTATGGCCGCTCCTAAAACCAACCGTAAACACAAAAGGCAAAAGTCTGAAATATTGACGTCCACTCCTATTAAAGCAGAGCAGGCTATAAAATATAAAAAAGTTCAGAAGAAAAGGACAAAGATAGATGAACTAGCGAGACCCAGCAGATACAAGAAGACATCTGAGAATAAAAAGGCCAAATCAGATTTCTTTTGCTTGGTATGAGCTGAAAATCGTCGAAGACTGGATAAAGTGCAGTCAGTGCCAAAGATGCACAGAGGCACATGAGGATTGCTCGTCATACGCAGGAATAGGCAGCTACTTTTGTGATGATTGTGAAAACTAATAATCCGATTTTTTTAAGTTAAATTTTTAAGTTATTGTTTTTGCCCTTATGGCGTATCCGTTTTGCCCGGGTACTACTGGCAAAACGGATAGTAGATACTTTTTAATTTTATTCATTTTACAAGAAGTTACCTTTTAAGTTTTTATTTTTTAATACCAAATACTAAAGTATGTGAACCAAAGTACTGATTATTAATAAAGAAAGTTCTGTTGATTAAATATTAGTATATTTATTCTACATATACCCTTAACCTGTTGTACATTGCCGATCACAAACTTGGAAAATTAATTAAAACTATTAAACGAGTAACTATGCTCAGAGACCTCTGTTTCGTTTCTGAACAAATGGGTCTTAAAATGAATATGGACAAGACAAAAATCATGTCAAATGTCCATGTGGCACCCATACCAGTGCTAGTTGCTAGTGCTAGTGCTAGGAACGAAACAATTGAAGTAGTTGACGATTACGTCTATTTGGGTCAAACGATCCAACTAGGCAGGTCCAACTTCGATAAAGAGGTCAGCCGAAGAATCCAACTCGGATGGGCAGCGTTCGGGAAATTACGTCACATTTTCTCGTCGACAATACCGCAATGCCTAAAGACGAAAGTCTAACCAGTGCGTGTTGCCAGTGATGACTTATGGCACAGAGACATGGTCCCTGACTATTGGCCTCATACAGAAGCTCAAAGTCGCTCAGAGAGCTATGGAGAGAGCTATGCTCGGAGTTTCACTACGCGATAGAATCAGGAATGAGGAAATCCGTAGACGAACCAAGGTTATCGACATAGCTCTCAGAATAAGCAAACTGAAGTGGCAATGAGCAGGCCACATAGCTAGAAGAACCGACAACCGTTGGGGAATAAAGGTTCTCGAACGGCGACCACGAACCGGCAGACGCGGTGTAGGGCGGCCACCTACCCGATGGACTGATGACATAGGATCGCAGGAAATCCGTGGATGCAGGTGGCTCAAGACCGTTCAAATCTTTGGGGGAGGCCTATGTTCAGCAGTGGACTTTTACCGGCTGATATGATGATGATGATGATGATGATTAAACGAGTGTAATCACCAACAATTGAATATCGCATTTGTTGTTATTATAATAAGCACAACAAATTATTCAACGTTTTCAGCTCATCGGTTAAAACTGTAAAAACATGCTTACTTACTAAGCCTTTTAGTTTAGTTAGTAATTTTTTTTTTATTGTAATATGTGTTAAATTGGTTTTTTTTTATTTGTATTGTTTACTTTAATAGTTTGTTCCAGAAGCATCTAAATATGGTCGGCGCATCTGCAAAACAGACTGACAGTTGACGGATGTCACTGTCACATACGTCACTAACGAACACCGAACATTGGAATGGCGGCCATCTTGTAAAAATAGTCATAGGGGATTGAGACGCGGTTGAGCGCGCACGCAGCCACGTGTTCGGTGGACGTTGTCTTAATCTGAGTTAATCTAAGTAATCCATAATTATCTAGTGAGGTTATTGATTGTAGTACCTTGGATTATAAGTGCAGTGATTATCGCAACTGTTATTTCATTGAATTACTATCTCTTTACCCGATAACCTACGCCTACTAAGAACATGGAGGACACTTCTGGTGATGGCCATAAGATTTCATAATGTATATTTTTTTTATATATGCATGCTGTGTTTCCCTCCAGAAGGTCGTACACTATGTAGTTTTTATTTAATTTTTATTGTTGTATTGTGTAACGCCCAGTTTGAGAGACCGATTAAAAAAAAACCTATGCGTTTTGCCCGGCTTCCCCTACTTCGCGTGGAATAAAACAAGTATGACCTTGCTATAGAATCAGTAAGGAAACAACGTTGGTTTAAATGAGGCAAGCAGAAGAGTTCCGAAAGCAAGACTTAAACAAAGATTTGATGGAGTCAACCAAAAAGCCAAAGAACACGTCCAAATACCGGGATCCGAAAGTGAACTCCCTCCAGAAATAGAAAATACGTGTAAACACATTCATGAGATGGAATGTTGCTTGTACGGCATTACTCCTACGTACACTAGACGACTAGATGATTTTTTCAATAAGTTAGGAGCAGTCAAGAACAAGCTTGACATAAAAGATGGCCAGCTATATGCGCTGGCTGATTGGCAAGCCCGTCTCACCATATTGTATATGCCAATCGTGCAGGTGGTGTAACAAGTAGGAAAACGTCAAATAGTCGTATCAATGCACAAAACTCAATACCTGGACGTCAACACGGTAAGTCAGGTAAGTTTTCTTGTGCAGGTAACAAACCGTGTGTGAAATGCCAAGCTTGTAGAAAACGGTTTGCAAGAAATGCACTCGGAATATTAATAATTGATTGCACTACCTTTTTTATAATTTATTTTACTTATTCAATTTTCAGTTTGAATTATTAGTGATTCCTATTTCTGCTTTCATCCAAATTACAGCAAATTAAGAAAATTACCCAAAATTGATTATAGTCCGCACTTCAAGGGATGTCAGGACGCGCTACAGAGCCGGGCGTCGGAGGAGAGACTTAACACGCTCTCCTCCGACCCCCATAACAGAGGAGACGGTTGTCATGTGAATGGCAATCGTCGAGAAAAAATGACCTCGAGGAGAAGGCACACGAGTATTCCCGGGCGCTTTTCAAAGACAAGAACTAGAGCGGCCTCAGCTCTAGCTATTTTATGGTTTTGGGGCTCTGAAAAGAGCCAACGCCGCCGGGGCTGCGGAGGAATATTCACCCGTACCGGGAGCCCCGGAAGCAGGCGAGATGGTGGCCCGAGGCGTTTAGCCGGTAGGAGTCTGGCATAACCGTCATTGTTGCCCTCCTCCGCAACAGAGGGTCTCCAAAGAGGATTCCCCTCGGATAAAAACAAGGATGATACGCGCTTTGAGTGCTCTATTGGTGACCACCAACGAACACTGCATTACTTTGCGCACCAAATCGAAAAACACAGGCGGCACAGACTAAAGCCACCGTTAAAACAGAACATTTATGTCTTTATTTCACAACGGAGGACCATAATTAACCAACATACAAATATAGGATGATTGGAACATCAGAGCTTTTTCAACAGAGCTCAAAACCAAACCCATCCAAAACCGCTTATTACTTGGGACTTTTCACAGAATCAAGAATAATAAATACAATATCAGTATTACTCAAAACATGAAATGCAAGGTTTACTTGACAATGCAGAGCCAAAATCACAGTTTGGCATATGGACAAATGTTTCAACCCACCAACCATGTGGGATTTCAAATAGACGAATGATGTATTGACATTGCTCTATGGATACATCAAGTCCAATTGTGGATAAGCCTCAATATTTGTTTGGTGGCGCACTCTGCATCCGTATCTGTCATGCAATCCAACTGTTCCGATACATGTTTGCCAAAGAACCAGTAACGTGGTTTGGGGGGCCGTTGCACGAGAGGGTTCAGAGCTTCAATCAGATCGTCGATGACCTTCACACATTTGCTTGACTTTTTCTTCTTTGTTTTCTTTCTGTGTCTCGGTCGGTCAGTTCTAGCTTCTAAGAGATTCTTCAGATCCAGGTCGGAGGTTTCTTCTTTTAAATCAACGCTTGGTTGGTATTCTTCTGTATTCTGAAAATAAGAGGAAACTTTTAGCTCAGTAAGAAATTAGTGTGATTATAAAACAAAACATCTGATGTACAATGGTAAACGCTGCCCATAGCAAGCAATACATTTTGGGTCCTCCCCTACCTAATTACAATAAATGTGGAATATCTCATTTGCCTGTAATTTCACCTTTGAAACCGGAACACAGTAACACAAATACATTAATCACTCTGCGGCAGAAATAGGTATCGTGGTATTGTAACTTGGCATAAGTTCGACAGCTACTTTTTTAATTGTAATGCCATTAAGATCTGTTATTATTTTTTTTTTTTTTTATGTAATACATTTACGGAACGAGCCGACGGCCCACCTGGTGTTAAGTGGTAACCCCTGCCCATAACAGCCGATGCGACTTGGGTCCTCCCATACTAGGTATGACAAGACCCAAGTCGCATCGTATGCGCCCGTAAATGTGAGACGTGTAGGTGGAATGTCTCATGTGCCTGTAATTTCACCGGCAACCACACCTTTCAAACCGGAACACAGTAACGCGGATGCGTTACTGCTTGGCGGCAGAAAAGGGCATGGTGGCAGTACTTCCCCGGACGAACTTGGCGAGAGTTCTACTGCTCAATGTTACTGAGCAAGAGAAATGCTGTTGCATCAAATCCTTTACATGTTAGTACAATTAACCACAAACTTAGCCCACAGTGAGTAGAGCCCATTGTGCACCTTCCAGGAAATTAGTGTGACTCTACGTCTTGTTACATGTTACATGTGACAATTACCTCTTCTTTGTTGAATCCCTCTCTTAAAAACTGTAGAGGCTTCCACAGTGGCCAGCATGGTACATACACCTCAGACTTGGTGGAGGCGGCCTGCTCAGTCCTTTTCACTTTTCGCAGATTGTGGTGAAATGTGCTCCTGATGTTTACCCATCTGTCTCTGACTGCACGGGCTGGAATACAAAATCATAAATCATATGAACAAGTCAGATTTTACTTTCACAAATACACATAAAATGGCAATACCTGTGACCATGACTAAGTTCTAAGTTCCATTATAATTTCAATAAGACTGATTTATACTTAGTTATGAAATATATATTCTTAAATATTTGTGTGCATGTGTGTCATAGTAAGGAAGCTTTTGATACCATGCTTTATGTACAGATCCCTAACAAGACGACACAAAAGGCATCACACGGTTGGTTTAGAAGTGTTTACAACTTCAAGGGATAGTTTTAAAAGTATTCACAAGTGATATAGATATAGAATTACTATAAATCCAGAAACACTATTCCTCAGTAGGTGAATATAAACTGTTATATCACCTAACTTAATTAGAAACAGCATATTACTTATCCAGGATATCAATTTAGTACAACTGTGTAAGCCATTAATGAGAACTGAAGTAAATATTTTTTTTAAATAATACATACTAATCTGCATACCTATGTAAAAGAGAAAAAAATAGTAACAAGTTTTTCGATTTATAGTAATATAAGGTTTATTTTTTAATTCTATTATACCAACTAACCAGTAACAAATACTGATAATGATCTGAGCTAAAACAATTTATTGTTGGGAACTCAAACTGAGCACGCCAGAATGAATAATATGTATTTCCAATGACAACAATTTGACTCAGAAATGGACAATCTATTATGAGTTCTCCGGACTACATTAGTAGAGCTGGCCGTGAAAATTAATGTCAACAAATGGTGTACAAAGTCAACTAACATTTTGGGTGTAAATTTAGTAACTGACATCTTTCGGTGATCGGTTGCACCATTATCACTGCTTTGCCAATGACTTTTTTATGTGATACAGTTACGGAACGAGCCAATAGCCCACCTAGTGTTAAGTGGTAACCTCGGTCCATAACAACCGGTGCGGCTTGGGTCCTCCCCTACTAGGTACGAAAGGACCCAAGTCACATCGTATGCGCCCGTAACTGTGAGACGTGAAGGTGGAATGTCTCATGTGCCTGTAATTTCACCGGCAACCACACCTTTCAAACCGGAACACAGTAACGCGAATGCGTTACTGCTTGGCGGCAGAAATGGGCATGGTGGCAGGTACTTCCCCGGACGAACTTGGCGAGAGTTCTACTGCTCTTAAAACTACTTACTTATCTGAGGCGTATTTTTAGGCCAGTTATGATTAAATTAAAATGACTTACCAGTGAATCCCTGGCCTAGCTTCGCAGCAAATTCAGCGTAAGCTCTATATTTCAGCTGAATGTCGTGGTTGGTGTTGCCTCGCGGTTTCCAAACCGCTTCCCTCTGTCGAACGAAGTCTATAAGTTCCATTTCCAGCTTGCGAGTCCAGTAACAATTGCGTGGCATTTTTAATCTATTTTACAATATGAAGAAAAATGTAACACCAAGCAGTAGAATGTAGAATATACTGCAGGTGGCAGATACCTACATAAAACAGGACGAACACTAATTACGGTTAAATAACTTTTTTAACCTTAGAATCATATTTTGTCTCCCTGTATGTAGATATTGTATATTTATGTCAATGTCAACATCAAAATTATAGTGTTGCCAGCTCCACAACTCCACAGCTCTACCACTCAGTAAAATGCATACTCCGTAGCGTAGGTGACACAATAGAATCCTAGTCAGAAAATGTTATTATCTGTTCCCTAAGATTGAGTGTTGCCAGGTCTAGATTTGTCCAAGTCGCCAAAATTTTAGCATAAAGTGGCGTAAGTAATGTTGCCGAATTATTGTGTACAGGAATTTATTGTCTCGAGCTCTAACTCACTAAAGTTATAAAGTCATTTAAGATTTAATATAGTTAAAACAAAGATACTGCAATTATTATGTCAGAAATGACGGACATCCAAACAGAAAATACAAAACCAACTACAAAATGTCAGCTAATTTATTGCGTGTGATGGTTTTTTCATGCGACACCATGTCGTTTTAGCTAATTAGGGCAAGTCAAAGGATATGGGTCTCTCTCTGGCAACCGCTTAGATTAGTATCGGGCTTTACTATGGGTGTCGCTACGCAACGAACTTGCGTACTCTTTTATTATTATTATTTTTTATCGTATCGTATCCTTTTATTTATAATTAGTCCATATCTCAGATATCTTATCTTCGTTCATTTATATTAAACAAAATTATTTATCTCGCTAGAAATTAATAGAATTTGCAATTTAACGTCAAGTTGTTTACACGGCAACTCGGATGTCATTTGGGGATGACAGGAATTTAAATAACAAAGTACATTTTCCCGTCTTACATTACATTATCTGCGGCCAACAGCATAATGTCCATTCATAAAAAAAAAAACCCGTCTTAAAAAGTTGTTAGAGGTCCAACGCCAAGTCATAAATAAATAAATAGAAACTTAATATCCATATAATATAATATAGATAATAAAAAATTGAAGGTCACAGTTTCCTTAGTGTTATTTTGTCGCTGTTCAAAGTTTATCCGACTCTCCAAATAGAGCATAGTAGGAAATACATAAAGGAGGAATTTAATTTTTTAGCGTGATTCTTTTAACAATTTTAAGATCTTATCTTTATGTTACATTTTAGAAATTGACATCAATATACTGGAATCGTATTTACTGGAATGCTTTAAGTGATTTTTAATCAAGACAGATTGAATCCAGAATGGAGACTCCGTTCTGGAATGCTTGTCACAATGCTTGAACGCACGCACGCACGCACTCACGCACGCACGCACGCACTCACGCATGCACGCACTCACGCACGCACGCACATGCAGGCACAAGCGCATTGATACAGCACAGTCACAGACACACAAACTTTCACCGTTATAATATTAGTGTGATCACGATGTGGGTGATATTGAATCATTTAACGTTGTCGTCTCGAACGTCGCCTGTGAACCGGGTAAGTTAATTAGGGTGTCCAAATGTCCAAAATGACCGCAAATGGCAAATGACACACATGAGTTCGCCCTCAGATTATTAATGTACGTACCTAAACCCTTCCGCGTACCTTAGTAAATTTTCTTATAGGTATTGCCAGCTCGTTTCTAATCTAAGATAACTCTATGTATAAATAATAATTTTAAAGTGTCGCTTGGTAAAAGCGTCCTTTGAGAACGGTGGGTGCAAATTAGATATATATTTTAAAAATCAACGTAGCGATTTATAGAATTTGGTAAAAAAGAGTATGTAAGACTAACTCTGAATAAATATTTATGACTGAATCTAATAGGCTTTAAGAGGCAAATAAGTAGGTAATACCGTTGGAAGCTTCTCTTACAAGCGACTTAATAAAGTTTTAATTATCATTATTGTAGTTATGGTGATTTGGCATATGCGCGCTTTGGCGTATACTTTAAGACATGTTTATAGTTTTATTTGTATGATAAAATGCTACTTATCATAGTAGACCGTGATAGCGCCTGAAATTATAAATCAGCAAATCATTTAGTAGTCATTTCTAAACGGAATGTAAAAAGGTAGGCGCTAAAATTAAATTCAAACAAGCTCCATACGCGAAGTCCACACAAGCCACAGCCAGCGGCAGCGTCCGCCCTGATGTCCTCGGTCGCCATTTGCTGCCGGAAGTCATAAACCATCCGCCAGCATTCGATAAGCTTAATGTCACCGCATTATGCGTCGTGAAACTATGCAAATAAGTATTTAACGTTCGTTGCAGTAACTATGCTTTTCATACGCATGTTCGCAATGCAATTACTAAAGCGGGCTATAGACCTTTAGTTTTAACTGATCAGTTGTAACCGAACAGTTCAACTGTTCAGTTACAACTGAATAACTACAAAACGTATGTGTGTAGGCAAAACTGAGAGCTGTACAGTTGAACTGATAATCTAATCAAAATATCATTAGATCATCAGTTCAACTGTTTAGTTACAACTAAAGGTCTGTAGCCCGCTTAACTGTCTAATAATATGAATAGTAAACTTCTTATTCTGTTGTTTCAAAGTATAAAACAATAAAACTTGATTGCAATAGAATTCATAAATGGCTAGGAAATATCAGTAATATTCAAAACATAAGGACGCACCAGATTATGCTTCGGTAATTATAAGACTCTAATAATTAGATAATTTACGTAAAATAATGAATAATTATGCAGTGGAGCGAAAAAAAACGTCTGGTTGTTTTTTTTTTTTTTTAACACTTTATTGCACATTACACCAATAAAATAGAAAACACAAAATATTGAAGTACAAAAAAAACAAAATAAATGTACAATCGGCGGTCTTATCGCTTATAGCGATTTCTACCAGACAACCTAAGATCGAAAGAAATACCATGTAAATATGTTGCTGGTGTTATAATCTAATAATAGAATACAATTTTTTCTTCGTTGTCTTGCACTTGTTTGACTATTTAATTTAAAATTATTTTAGTTTTAACACAAAAGTTTAGTTATTAAAAGTTTTAATACAAAATGAGGGTTCGAATTGGCATAAGGACAATTATAATTTGACAGTACATCATTTTTAAGTAATTACGCTGTGAACCCTAGTTTTTATAAATAAATAAATAAATAAATAAACACCAAACTACTGAACCGATTAAAATGAATTTTCTATGGGACTAATCTGAAAGTATATAGTTTCTTAATTTGAAATAAAAAAAATATTTTCTACATCGGCTTATAAATGACAGAGATATGAGGTAACATACATAAAATAAATACAATCGAAATGATTACTAACCTTTTGAAGTTGGTTCAAAACCCGATTTCATCGCTAATGAGCGAACGAACGTAAATTATTCGTTCGTTCTTCTTCGTTACGTTCGTACTTGTATGACACTTTCTTCCAGTTATTATTGTTTAAAAATCAAAGCAATGAACCAATTTTGATGAAATATCTATGGGACAATCTGAAGTTGAAAATCCTTTCAAATAAATGAAGAATTTTCCAAATCGGATTTTAAGTTCCAAGGAGTTAAAAAACATAAAATAATACAACCGAATTATAAGTTCCTTCTTTTTGTGAAGTCGGTTAAAAGCATTCCTCAAACTACTCCATCAAATAAATTATTTTACAAAGATTACATTCTACTTCATGAGTTTCCATTCTACTCCTATCTTTCAAATGTTTGTGCATGAGTGTTAAACATCGAGGTGCTAGGAATAATTATCATAAAAACATTTGTATAGGTAAATACAAATTTTTGTACCTACCTAACCGGGGTATATTCTGTTCTTTCAAGGTTAACAACTCGGCTAATGAGCCGTCTGTAACGATTAAACACAATAATTACTTGTGTATACACAGCAGCGACTTCAGTCGTGGTATACTCGTGGTCAGATGTCACGCAGAATCCAGGCTCAGGTTAAGTTCTGTTCCACCCCCGTCCTATCATTAGCAACATGACAATGGCTAGCACTAATGAGCATGCTAGGCTACTTTAGTACTGCAGTTGTTAATTGTTTCACTCTGTCTTAAAATACATTACAAACGTAGAGAAAAAAAAAAAACGAACTTGATAAACATCTCGGTGGTTGGTACTTGGTAATTTATAATATAACCTTTGTGTGTTACGAATATTTTAAATAACTATGTACCATTTATTTATATCAATTGACTTGAATTAACGACTTTTTTTTTAATTCCGATAGGCTCGGCTCACATTTGACCGCAATCTCACCTGATGTTAAGTTTATATTATTATGTTAATATTATTCACGTAGCAATGATTTTTTATAACGCCCACCCGGCAATAAGTTGGATTTTAATTTATTTATTTTCTAAGGCCATATGTAGTTTTGTACAAAAAGTTATTCGATTTACAATTGCCCATGTTTTCCTACCGTATAAATTTCCTAGGCATCGCGTGCGTGGGTGCCAAATATATCTATCACATAGCATTTCGATATTTCGACACTTAGGGAGTGTGTACCTACTAAATGGAAGTGAGACGTGTTACTATCGATATATAAAAAAAGGCACGTCGCGTCAGGAGACGTGATGGAAATGGGCCAAAGCTTCTTACGATGTAGGGTAAGAGCAAAAAACAATGAATTGCATTGAGAGTGTTTGCTAAGAATTTTCTGAAAGGCGTCGTTAAAATGCTGTTATTTTTGGCAAGCGACCATTTATACCCGATTGTAGCGATAATAAGAGTACCTATGTTAGATAAAATCTACGACTTTGTCAGCGTGGGTTAATGGTTTTGTTGAATTTAGATGTTCACGGTTCCAAATTCCAAGTTTTAACGACATAAAAGCTTGAAATCGATTGGTCATGGTCTCAAAGTAAGTGATTCCCTTGAAAATTCGTCACAATCCTTCTGAGATTTGGTTTGTATCGTTTTGTTCCGGTCCATTTTAGTTAGTTTCGTTTATTACGATTTAGGCAGCTTCGAGAGCAATGTAAAAAGGAATGTTTAGTTAGGCAACCCCTAAGTAATGCTGCCTGTGATCGCTTAAATATCTGCCTGTGCCTGTTTGTCTAAACTTAAAATAAAATAAGTAAACTTTTAGCCCAATCGGTCAGTGGTTTTACTTAAACACGTTTTTTATTTCCTGATGGGTGTTGTGATGGGTGAATTTATGGAAAAAAAAAAGAGCACATGTATTCTCCCGGTATAGAGCAAATATATAAATAGTTTCAGCCCAGTCGGTGCGGGGGTGTGAACGAGAAATAAATAGTTAAATTATCGCATTTATAATATTACCTTCGGGAATACCTTAATATGGACTAGGTATATGAATCTAGAATAATATTGGTAGGCAGTTCAATGGCTGATATGTTGCACAATTTTAGCCGTATGTATTAGATGTTGCTACGCAGTTAAACTTACTAAATGCCGCCTGTAAGATTAGAAACTGTTCACTATGACAGCCACACTTAGCGCACATAATTCGTGTCAATTTTTATCTCCAAAAAGATTACATAGCATTAAAAGTTATGACCTAAATCTGTTTGCGCGTTAATGTGAAAGGGCGTAGGTACAGTTATCGCTCGCATTAAAGCTATCGCCGGAGTGCGCGCTTTATGCCTTCCGGTTCCGAGCGCGAACACTCCACGTGAAACGGGTTGAATTTCAAATTTAAACTCTCAAAAGCGATGCTCAATGTTAAACTCGTGAATTTGAGAACGCCAGAGATGCTCATAGTTTACCTTGTCAGGTTTGGCGACGTGCAAGACGAACGTGAATCGGAAGATGGGATTACCTCTACAACCTTTTCCTTGCTTCGGGCGCGCAAAACCGTCCGTTTCCATTTCTGTTGACCCATATTGTGTAATGGACTTTCGAAACCCTCAAAGCAATGGTGGATTGTTGAAATTATAGGGACAATAAAAATATCGAAATAGCGTCAAAAATTGAAATTCTTCCGGACTATATTTAAAGTCATAGTTTTCACTCAATAGTATTAGGTATATGGTACAAGAGGGCGCTAGTGGTAAATTAGAAATAATACTAGCATTTACAAACCGGTAACTCGGTTGCGAAGTTGGTTAGCGATTTGTGGTAATGGTGGGTATTGGGGCTCGAAACCTCGAAAGAGTCAACTAAACATTAAGATGTCACAGGTCCGATGTGGGTGTGAGGCGACTGGTGCGTGGTGGACAACCGCAGGGAATCAGGTGAAATCTGGGTGCGAGCTGAAGACTGGTAGGCTATTAACTGGTAGGCTCTTAACAGGTAGGCTCTTATCTGGTAGGCTCTTAACTGGTAGCTGGTACGCTCTTAACTGGTAGGCTCTTAGCTGGTAGGCTCTTAACTGGTAGCTGGTACGCTCTTAACTGGTAGGCTCTTAACTGGTAAGCTTTTAACTGGTAGTCTCTATCCGAATGTAAGAGGGGGAAACTTATCTGTAGCGGGGAGTAGCTACTATCCATGGCAATATTTTATGGGGTGATAAGATGGTATCTGTGAGTAATGTGTAGTGTATGCGTTAACATACATTTGCTGGTTATTGAAATATTTAGAGATACACACATCATGCCGTCACGAACTTAATAATTTTAAGCAAGGCGTATGATAATTGTAAGCGACTTTTTACAGCATTGAAGGCTTGGCTACTACCAACTGAGCTGTGAGGCCAGTCCATTTTTAAATCATGTTTGTTTTTGTTCATCGAGTTACAAATAGAATATTCTCTCTCTCATAATACTTTCTCGCGCACACCTCATTTTGTTTCTTAGTAAATTGCCCCCAAAAAGTGTTGGGGGTGGCGGCGAGTTGTGCTCTGATTGTACTGAACCCCGCGTCAGTAGAGTTACCTCCTGTATAACGGGATCCTTCAAGTTTGTTCATTAAGCCTGACCTGTGCAGTAGGTAAATGTGAAAAGTTTCAATGTACCCCGGGACCAAGATGTATAATTAACCTGAGAAAATAACTGATGTTTGGACGAACGTAGCGGCAAGCTGAGCAATCGCTCCACATTTGTTTGTAAGTTTCCGTACTCAAATGACCCTATTATAGTTGCCGGCATAAAATTTGAACATGAGTTGGCGAACACCACAATTTGTTTAGAGCCAGTTTTGTACGAACCAGTGTGGTAAAAGGATTTTATGTGCGCCTCTAAGAGGCTCCTTTCGTGCACTTGACACATGTCTTCGAATTTTTCGTTCTACGACATGTCGGTTTTCTCACGATGTTTTCCTTCACCGTTTTGAAAACGTGGCTTTCGTACGTAAATCTTTCAATCGAAAAATTCGTGCACGTCGGGGATTTGAACGGTGACCTCCGGATTGAAACTCGGGGTCAGTACCACTAAACCACCAAGCTCTCTTAGAGCCAGTGACCTTGTTTCTTGATTTCTATATTGAATAACTTTCAGGAATACTGTAGGTTATAAATATTGGACACTGAAAAATACGCATAGCTGCCGTAGCCAGCCAGTCAGTGCCCACGCGAGCTAGGGGGTGGTCGCGTTGCGTTGCGTGGCGTCGCCTCACGAAAACCTTCATAAATAATGGAAACATGCTACCATCCCTCGTGCGTACACCGAAACGTTAGGAAAAGTTCAAATTTCATGTAATATTAAAACTTTACAAGTGATCATCTAACTTTTTCAGTGAAGTTACTTGTGTGTGTGTGTGATTTTGTTGTACATAATTTACAGATAATTACACAAGTTTGTCAAGTGCGAGTGGTGTGTGAGTGCGTAACTAATTCGAGTTGTTAATTTGTGGTAAGTTGAAGGTTCATGTTTTTTAATTGTGTAAAAGTTTCGGTTATTAGTAAACGTCGAAATAGTTGTGAACTACAATTGGAAGTAATTACTTAGTATGGTTTAATTATGTTTGGAACTTTGGACATTTTTATAATTTTGCATTCGCGAAATTATAAATACGTATATCATTTATTTTAATAACAATTTTATATACCATTACGTTTTATAATATTTATAATATTATTTGTGTTTTTAATTCAATACATAGAAAAAGTATTTTGGAGAATTGGTATGTATGCTTTATTCTTTAACAACTGCACTTAAAGGGACATATTACATTGCGCCCGTCTCCTAGAGACATGCAAGTCTAAATGTCTCATGTGCCTGTAAATTCATCAGTAAAAATAACGATTCGGACTCTATCCCAATAACAGGACTGTCTATGAAACATGTATTTTGATACAATTTACACGACAGAAAAGACTTTCTAAACGAAAGCTGCATTCAACATTTTAAAATCATAATTTTAAATCATTAGTTGCATCCAAAAAAGTTGGAACCCCGTGTTTTTTATTTAATTAACGTAAACTAAGTTAATTCATGCTCCATTCTTAAAAGGTTTATCAATAAACAGTTTTTTGTGCATATCCATAAAGTTACCATAATTTATGCATTCCCCTGTCTTCTTTGTTCTATACCTCTTATTTTCTAATATAACTTTTCGATGAGTAAATTTCTATTTATTTCCTTCCTAATTTACTGGTATATATAATATCGATGTAATTGTTTCGTTATTGACTTGACGGCAAATACATAAATATTTCTATCTTTGTGCTTATCCAATCTTTACAAATATTTCGTATTATAACAGCCAAATACAGAAAATAATATAAAGTAGGAATTACAATTTTTTATTTTTTTATGTAATACATTTACGGAACGAGCCGACGGCCCACCTGGTGTTAAGTGGTAACCTCGGCCCATAACAGCCGATGCGACTTGGGTCCTCCCATACTAGGTATGACAAGACCAAAGTCGCATCGTATGCGCCCGTAACTCTGAGACGTGAAGGTGGAATGTCTCATGTGCGTGTAATTTCACCGGCAACCACACCTTTCAAACCGGAACACAGTAACGCGAATGCGTTACTGCTTGTCGGCAGAAAAGGGCATGGTGGCAGTACTTCCCCGGCCGAACTTGGCGAGAGTTCTACTGCTCTTTATACAATTGTTATCCTGTTGTCCAGTATTTTCATTAAATGATCATTAAATATCTGTTTTACTTCGTTAGCATCAAACAGTTGATTCCGGGGTCATATCTTTTATACAGATTCAATCCACAGATGCTGCAGGTTATTTAATTTAGTAAATTTAAATCAGTATTTTTCAATTTTCAATATTGAGGTCATGTAACACTGAAGTGAGGTTTAAGATGCATGTTTGTAAATTTGTAGTTCAGCCGTTATTTTTACTAATTAATTTAATAACTAACTATACATAATAGGCGAGGCACTTGATTTCAAATTGAATACAATGGTCTCACAGCTTAGTTGGTAGCTCTGCCTTCTGCGCTGTAGGTCGTGGGTTCGATTCCCGCCCAGAACAAACGTTTGCGTGACGAATATAGATGTTCTGTCTGGGTGTTAATATGTATGGATTACAAAAAGTATATATAAATTATATATTCTATCAGTTGTCTGGTTCCCATAGTAGGTCCCTATGCTTATTTTCTGGTAAAGTTAGGCGCTGTGTAAACATTTCTACCAATAGTTATTTATTTATTAAATATAGCTGCGCCCCGCGGTTTCACCCGCGGAAGTTCCGTATTTTCTTACGGATCCCTAATTTTTTGAAAATAAATTATAGCCTATGTTACTCCTCGATAATGTAGCTTTCTATTGGTGAAAGAATTTTTGAAATCGGTTCAGTAGTTTCTGAGTTTACTTCGGACATACATACAACATACACCTTACCAACATTATCTCTTTATAATATAGATAATTCAGTTTTATTTACTTACTCAGTTTTATTGATCAGTGGCATGGTTCATGTATGTTTTGATACTAACTGTTATCGAGTCTGCGGTCTGGTATTGTTCGAAAAAGGTTATTTTTATGAAATTGCGTGACGACACGACAACCCATGGTAATTAGCATGCGAACCTTTATGCAGATACAAATATAAAAGGTTTGTTTGTTTATTTCTCTTTTACGCTGTTTAAATATTGTTTTTCATTAGAATATTATAATAGAACCGGGGAGGATCAGCTTGAGTTTACAGTGACGATTGAATAAAATCATTCCTGTTATTTCCAGATCTTTTTTTTTATGTGATGTAGGTGATAGAACGAGCTGACGGCCCACCTGATGTTAAGTGGTAACCGCCGCCCATAGACAACAGCAATAAGACTCAAATCCTCTCCACCAAATTACGAGATGACTCAAGTCGCGTTGCGTCCATTACCCCGAGACGGGGTTGTTACGTCTCATGCGCCTGCAATTTCACCGGCACTCCCTTCCACCGGAACACAGCAACACGAGTGCATCATTGCTTGACAGCAGATTACCAGGTGTGGTGGCAGTAATTCTCCGGGCGAACTTAATCGTAATATTACAAGCTCATGAAACTGTTGTGACTGTTCCATCATGTCTTCGTTATGTGACTTGGATATTTCTTACCTAGGTAGGGGAGGACCCAACTCGTATTGCTTGTTATGGGCAGAGGTTACTGCTTAACATCAGGTGGGCCATCTACTAGTTCCGTAACAATATCAAATAATAAAAAAATAATCAAACTGGTAAATAGGAATGCCATTTTAATTCTACTTGGTGGGCAGGGGTAGTAAACAGTTGACTCAAAATTATTCCTCGGTATTATAAGTTCATGTATATAAGTGTGTGTATATAAGCTACAAGTCCAAGTGAATAAACTGATATAATATACAAATCAGAATATTAATATCCAACAAACAAATCAGTCAAGTAATAATTGTTAAATATTAAATATAAATCATGTTACAGATAAGAAAAGTAAACTGAATTTGAGTTATTAAATGAATTACATGGAAAATCAAGTAATTAATGTACAGGTTTATAAACGCCGTCGATACATAGAAAGTCGATGGCAGGAGCTAATGTTTCGGTAGGAAAAACATTGGGATTCCTTGGAAGTTATTTTGAATTTGTGATGACAATGGAATTCTGATTTATAATGGCGGCCGAATTGAACATTCCGGAAATGGTGCATGCCGGGACGTCATAAATATTAGTTTTTTGATTAATGAGCTAAGCTCTTCAAATGTATACTTTTTATTTATAAACGGATAATTGAAAATATTTAAATTTTATTAAATTAAGAAAATGATATATTATTTTTTTTAATCTTAGGAACATGCCTATTATAGAAATTAATATCTGTTATATTTTAAATTTGACTATATTGGTAAGATTTTTAGCGCAAGTTATATTATAAAGCCATGAGTTACAATGAGTAGTAGATATCTTAAATTTATCATCAAATGAAAATGCGTTCAGTCTTGTATTATGTTAGTTTATTCTTTCTGAAATTTGGTAAGCGCTTGATAATTCAGACACAATTTGGCTTCAGTCGGAAGGTTGTTGAGATAGAGAGATTCAAAAGAGGTAAAAATTGGGTCAATCTAGTCAAAATAGATAAAGTAGTTTAAACATATCAAAACGATTTTTCAATTTTGTAATATCTTAAAGTTTTTTTTATACGTCAAATTAGGTTTGAAAACTTCTAAGTCTGGAAAAGAATAAAAGCCATATTGTTATCTTTATTGGTCATTAACATGCAGCAAAAATTGACGGAAACCTTCTTATTTCTTTCGTCTCAAGTTTTCTATCTTAACTCACTAGCTGCGCCCCGCGGTGAGTAAGTCAACCCACGGGAAAACTGCACTATTCCGGGATCAAAGTAGCTTAAGTATTAAGCCAAGATATAAGCTATCTTGATACAAAATTTCATCCAAATCCATTCAGCCGTTTGAGCGTGAAAGAGTAACAAACATCCATACAAACTTTCATGTTTATAATATTAGTAGGATGTGTCGGTTCGTTTGAAGCTACGTTCGTAGCTCGTTACTAACGGACAGTATTCGCGTGCGAACCCGTGCACCGTAACGGATCTCAACGGGTGATGCGCCACGCGATCTGATCGTTACATCAGTTAATATCGGTCGTCTAAACGGATATATTTACCACCGTAACTTACGTTTATTATGAAACCAGCTGCGCCTCGCGATTTTACCCTCGGTGAATAAGTAATCCCACGAGGACGCTGCACTTTTCCGGGATCAAAGTAGCCTGTGTTAATTCAGGATATAAGCTATCTTAGTACCAAATTTCATCCAAATTCATTCATCCGTTTGAGCGTGAAAGAGTAACAAACAGCCATACAAACTTTCATGTTTATAATATTAGTAGGATACTTCGACCAGTAGTAACCAGTAGCTAATAATATTTATTTCATACCGCCACGTCGGTAAATAACACTTAACTTCAGAGCTTTTGGCACACCCGAGTTTCGACTCATGTGTCATTGGTTCAAATCTGGACGAGCACCAGAGTTTTTGCAGATGAAAATATTATTTATGTTTTACCAAATCTAAAAACAGTGAAGCAAAACATGTTGATAAAATCGGTATGAATTGAAACAAAAATTCGAAGACAATATCTATTGGCCGAAAGCGGTCCCTATAATCCTTTCATTACAGGGACGAATGAGCTAATTACAGGAACAGATGTGGTTGCATTTCAACTAATAGATATACTGGGAACTCACGCGACTCACTAATCCTAATGAGAAAAGTAACCAGGAGCGTTTTGGCAGATTATAGGTCAGATATCAGAATGATCTATTATAAATAAATAATAAATTAATATTGACTGGCCTCATAGCTCAGTTGGTTAGTAACCCTACCTTCTGCGCTGTAGGTCGTGGGTTCTATCCCCACTCAGGACAAACATTTACGTGACATTTGTAACATTGATGTTTGTTTTGTGTCTGGTTGTTAATATGTATTATATGTATGTATTTACAAAAGAAAAAGTATATAAGTATTATATCAGTTGTCTGGTTCCCATGATACAAGCTATGCTTAGCTTACTTTGGGGCTAGATGGCGCTGTGTGAAATGTCCACCATTATTTATTTATTTAATTTATTTAATATTGGTGGATATTTCACGCAGCGCCATCTAGCCCCAAAGTAAGCTAGGCATAGCTTTTATCATGGGAACCAGACAACTGATATAATACCTATATACTTATTTGTAAATACATATAATATATATCAACACCCAGACACAGAACTAACATCTATGTTCGTCACACAAATGTTTGTCCTGGATGGGAATCGAACCCACGACCTACAGCGCAGAAGGCAGCGTTATTAGGTAGCTGTGAGGCGAGTCTCAACCTAACCTTATACTTTATTTTTGCGGTATATAAGGAAATATGATATGATCATGTTTGTGGTAAGGAATGTAATTCCTCTATGTATTTTTTATGTAATAAGTTTGCGGAAAGGGCAGATGGCCCACCTCGTGTTAAGTCTCACCTCCGCCCATAACAAGCAATACGTCATGGGGAGGCCAAGATGTATTTCTTTTCATGGGAGGATAGAGGAATTACAGTCTACTTAGGTACAACAAGACCCAAGTCTCATCGTATGGGCCCATTACTCTGAAAACTGAAGGTGTAATGATTCATGTCCCTGTAATTTCACTGACAAACACACCTTTCAAAACGGGACACAGTAACGCATTACTGCTTTGAGGCAGAAATGGGTATCGTGGCAGTACTTCCCAAAGTCATACATTGTCTTCTTACCCTATTTCCCTCACCTAAATATGAGATAAGAGTTACTTTACTTTTAATTAACACTCATCTTTTGTTGATCTCTCTGTAAATTACGTCGTAAACAAATAAAATAAATTAGTCTCTCTGCGTTAGCTTTGAGTTTCTCAAACTTTTTGGTTCAAAGTTTAACGTAAGGTGGACTTGATGTCATGGGTCCACAGGATAAAGATAAAGATAAAGATAATTTATTTGCAAAACAGGAACAGGGAACGAGAGCCGTCGCATTTTCAACATTACCCCGAAAGCGGGCACTTTCCTGGCCATAAGAATTGGACATTGTCCTCCAGCGAGCAAATCCTCCTGTTCGGACATTTTTCCACTCGGTTTTGAAATTGATCATTTGATGCATCTATAGATCCGTGGAAACGGGATTTAGATAGCTCATTAAGTTACATATAAGTACATTATATATTTTTAATATTGTTCATAATATTCTCATTTTTTCCAGTCATTTTGAATTTGTATCTTACTGTTATACGGGAAACGGTGGGAGTCTTTTTAAAAAAAAGACTAAAACTTTTCTCTAAATTTATTGGTTAGAAAATGGAAATAGAAAATTGGTACAATTAAATAAAAAAGAACTTGCAAAATGGATTTTGAAATGGATAGAGAACGTGTGGCTCCAACTATGATTTAGGACCGACTGCCCGACTCACTATTTTATGCGTCTGGCTGAAAAGTGCAGTAATGCACTTTTCGGCTTACGTTTGTTATTTTATTAACATATGTATATTATAACAGCCCCCCGTTTAAGTGAAAACTTCCACTTTTGTGAAGTTTTCAGTGAACTCTAATTCGTGGTTCCTCATCGCTGATTGAAATACGACTTAACTGAATATTTTCAGGGACAGCATTTGTATTTTCTGATTTAACCTTGGGTCTAAACTTTTGATAAAAAGCCACGCATTTTCTATTACAAAAGAAGTATAAAATAAACATTACAAAAAATAAAATGAATATGTATGTAACAATTGAATGTGACGTAAGTATCGGAATGGACTCGTTTTCCAATTTAATGTTTTGAATGGTTTTTAACACATCTTCAGTTTTACTATTTATTTGGTTCAAACTACTGATATCTAGGTTTGGGATCTTTATATGAAGTTTACTATAGTTAAGTTCCTTAAATTTTGAGACATTACAACATGAGTCATTAATTAAGTTAAAATCCGAATGAAAATGATTGAACTTATAATTAAGACGCCTTTTAGTGATAAGTTTCACATTCTTACAATAGCCAGTACAGTTTGCTCTTAAAGTTAAAATTCCGGTTCCAAAAATAGTATGTTCTGAAATTTCGTTATTACATTCGACATTTAGTTTAGTGGCCTCTGTGTGGACAAATACCCACTGGTTGTTATCTAAAGATTGCCAAAGATTAACATGACCATATAAAAATTTAGTTTCACATTGCTTCGGTAATGAAGTTACAATTTTTGTCAAAATTTCTGTTTCACAAATTGGGTAATCTTGAACATCAAATTCATTTAACTGTTTACATAGGTGAGTATTCTCATTGATGGTTTCACAATTTGATAAGTCATTAAGTGTAATATATTTAGATTTATCTTGATTCAGGGCCACGTAAGAAGCTGACGGTATAATCAGAGCAAAAGATTTAAACATTGTCACATTATGAGGTACCGGAATAGGAATGTTTCTATACAAATTAAAATTACTTATAGAGACTAAAGGAATCTTTAAGGTAAATACTAATTTATTATCTAAGATATACGTTATAATTTCCGTAGTACTAATAAAAATGTTAATGTTGTCTATTTCTAAGCCTATGACAAATTCTGAATATTTAGGTAGGTGTTTCACATAGTTGACCAATTCGTAATACAAATCTTTCGGTGTTATAACGGAAGGATGTAATGTATTAGTTTTTGCAAACAGGATTGAGTTGACTATGTCTTCTAATTTATATGACAGGCTTAACATACTTGATTGTAGAACACTGAACATTTCGTGCATGGTGGATTTAAATAACAAAGAATTTGTGACTACTGTTAAATTGTCGACATGCGAAGATAGATTTTCTAACATCATATTTAGTTGCTTTTCATTTTTGTTTATTGTAATAATTGATTCGTTAAAATTAGCAATAGCCGTCTTCGAAATCAAAATGCCATCTTTTACTAGTTCCAATAATTTCTGATTGTTTTCTTTTAGAAGTTGAAGAGCTCTATCATATCTGTCTGCGTCATCTTCGTCCATTGTGCCTACTATATGTTTTAACACTGTACCTATTCCAGGAAACCATGCAGATCTTTTTGATTTATTAGATATAAGATGGGAAATTGAATAATAATCATTTGAAATGTCTTCATATATGGAAACAAGAGGTAGGAAGGCGTTCTGGCATTCTATATCATCGATTGCGTTGCTTTTGGTGCATAAGTATTGAGCCGAATGGAGTGCGTTTTTTATATTATTCATGTGTGGTTTTATGTAATCTATATCTATTGGGATCAGAATATGTAGGTAATCGTTAATTAGTTTAACTGATCCTGAAGGGTTAAAATAGATACCAGGGCTTTCCGTGATTTGTTCTATGGTAGTGAGGTCTTGGTTCCATGAAACACCATGACATAGGACAGCCAGGCTGCAAGAAAACATACGAATTTACTTTTACATAACTATTAACTTATATTAATATAGGTAGTGTTGACTACTCACGTAGAGAACTGACTAGGTCTAAGGACCTAGGGATGACTACCTTAACTCGTTTCAGCTAGTTTAACCTCATCATAGTGATGAGTAACATGTCTTCGATTTATAAGAAGGGAAAGTGTGTGATTACCATGGATTTTTACGACTTTGTAGGGCCCTTTCCATACCGGTGATAGTGCTTTACGTAATCGTAAATGATTTTTAAGGAACACCATATCACCTACCTTATACGTGACAGGACGAGATCTTTGGTCGTAATAATTTTTTGAATTTTCTTTAGATTTCGAAATATTTTCGAGAGCTTTTTCTCGAGATAGTTTAAGGCGATGATTAAGCATTTTAATGTATTCATGGTAAGTTCCTGAAGGATTAATTTCGTATATAGAATCGGGGAGATAGGGCTTGTGGCCGAAGAGGAGTTCGTAAGGTGTGAATTTTGTGGTAGTATGGACGTTAGTATTGTATGCTAAAATTGCTGTATATACATATTTATGCCAATCGCTTTGATTTTGGTTGACATACGATTTTAGGTATTCTTTTAGAGTCGAATGGCTTCTTTCTAAAGCGCCTTGTGTTTGAGGGTGATACGGCGAGGACCATAGTTGCTTAATTTTTAGGAATTCACAAGTTTTTTTGAATAAATCTGCTGTAAAATTGGTTCCCTGATCGGTGAGTATTATTTTCGGAATTCCAAATAGTGAAATAAAATGGATAAGACATTCACAGCTCTCTTCAGCTGAGGCGTTGGAAATGGGATAAGCAGCAGAGAATTTCGTCAAATCGTCTTGCAAGGTGAGTATAAATTTAAGATTAGTTTGGCCAGCTTCAGGGAGAGGACCTACGAGGTCAAGGCTAATGCGTTCAAAAGGTGCGGTAGAAGTAGATGTTATTTGCATTGGAGCTCTATTGATTTGACGTAAAGCTTTATTGGCTTGGCACTGGGGACATTTCTTTACATAATTTTCTATATCTGTTCTCATATTTTTCCAGTGATACCTCTCCTTAAGGCGGCTGTACATTCTGGACGTGCCAACGTGACCGGCAATGGGTAAGTCATGATTTTCTTTTAATATTTTAGGAATTTCACTTGGAACTGGGAATATCATAGAATTTCTATAAATGTTTATAGTAATATTGGTATTATGGAATAGAAAAGCTAGAATATTGAAAACTTTTGTATATGACAGTTTAACAAATGGATCATTAAAATCTGATATAGCAATTTCATTAGGAGTTTCGTCACATCCAATGAGAAGTTCGTTTCTGAGTGTTTTTAATGATTCGAATAATTCGGGGTATTGCAGGGTGTCGAAGTGATGTACTTTGGTAAAGAGGAAATAATATGATTTATCTTTTGTATTCAGGTTTAGAAAGGAATGCAGAACTCTTTCTTTTTCTAGGAATTCAGCTACGTCAGTTTGATTACTAAGAACTTCTTCTATGTAAGGGTTGGCTTCATCTAAATCAACGGACGTTGGAACAATGATAATTTTCGAGTCAGAGGACAGTAGAGGGTTTGTATATTCATGTATTTTCGTATTGCTAGTATAATTTTTATTGGCCATTGCTTTAAGAAATTCTGAATAAGTATTCTCACGAGTTTCCGGACTTGGTAAGTTGATAGGTGCTTCAACAGGTAGGTTTTGTAAATTTCTTTCAAAAATAGTAGGCTCTGGGATCATAGGGGTAGGACTAATGTCAATTTGTTCAATTTCAGGATTGAAAGGCGAATTGGGAAGAAAATCGATTTCTTGGAGAGGATCGAGGGAAGGTAAGTTATAATCGTTGGGATTGAAAGGACTGGAAGGAAGTTGAATATCAAGAGGATTTGTATTTGGTTGTGGAAGTGAAATAGTAGGATTAGTAGAATTTGGTAATTTCGTAGGACTAGTAGGATTTGACACTGGTAGAACTGGGATGGAGTCAGAGATTAAATTACAGACGTTCGTGTGTTTATTTTGGGTGTCGGTTGGGTAACGAGATAAAGCATCTGCTGCAGAATTGAGTTTACCTTTTTTATAAATTATCTCGTAATCGTATTCTTCGAGTTTTAATCTCCACCTTTGCAATTTACTCGAAGGATCTTTATGTTTGAATAGCCACCTCAGTGGATTGTGATCAGTGATGATTAAAAATTTCCTGCCATATATATATGGTCGAAAGGTTTTGCAGCCGAACAAGATAGCTAGTAATTCCTTTTCTGTAACATTGTAGTTGATTTCACTTTTATTTAAAGTACGAGATGCAAATGCGATTGGTTTTTCTTTTCCAGGACTTCCTTGGGATAGGATTGCACTAACTGCATAGTTGGAGGCGTCACAAGTGAGTGTAAATGGTTTTGAAAAATCAGGATATATAAGAAGTGGAGGAGAGATGAGACAGTGTTTTAGAGTTTCGAATGCAAGCTGTTGTTCATTTTTCCAGATAAACGGAGTGTCTTTCTTGAGTAAAGACGTCAAAGGTTTCGCTACCTTTGAGAAGTCGGGTATGAATTTTCTGTAATAAGACATAAGACCTAGAAAAGATTTAACATCCTTTGGTGTTTTAGGAAGTGGAAAATCAGAAACAGCTTGAATTTTAGCTGGATCAGGCTTGACACCTTCATCGGTGATTTGATGACCCAAATAGGATACTTCCTTTCGGAGAAACTCACATTTATCTGGCTGCAACTTGAGATTGAATCGTCTTAGCCGTTCAAAAACCATTTCTAGGTTTTGAATGTGTTGGGGGAGGTCATAGGAGTATATAACAATGTCATCAAGATAAACAAAACACCGGAAGCCTTGCAATCCTGAGAGGACAGAATTCATGAGTCGTTGGAATGTAGAAGGGGCGTTTTTAAGCCCGAAAGGCATACGCTTAAATTCGTAGTGCCCTTGAGGAACACTGAATGCCGTTTTCGATGCATCGTGAGCAGACATTTCTATCTGATGAAAACCGGAAGCGAGATCCAAAGTGGAGAAGTATTTTGATTTCCCAAGTTGGTCTAAGATTTCGTTGATATTAGGAATGGGATATGAATCGCCAATAGTGATATCATTGAGTTTCCTGTAGTCGATCACTACTCTCCATTTGCGTTGCCCAGAGGCATCAAGTTTCTTTGGGACGACCCAAATGGGAGCAGACCAAGGAGACATGGATGGCTTAATAATATCGTCTTTTAACATCTTTTCGATTTGATTATCGACTTCTTGCTTATGGCATTCAGGGAACCTGTATGATTTAGCATGTATTGGTTCATCTGTTGTAGTCTTGATTTCGTGTTGTAGTGCACTTGTGGAAGTCAGTGGTTCACCAGGCAGGTGAAATATGTCTGAGAAGTTGGAACAGATTTGGGAGAGAGCGTTAGCTTCTTCAGGATTTAAATGAGATGTTCTTAGCTGATTAAGAACCTCTTGGGTGCGTCGATAAGAGCTATGAGACTCAAAAGTGTTGAGTGCATAAATTTTCTGTGAATCTGGTGATTCACAACTCGCTAAGAACTCATGTTCGATTGGGATCAGAGTTAGATTTAAATTTGAATTCAATGATATAGGAGACTCAGAGACATTTACAACAGTTATGTTTATCCTGTTATTTGTTTTAACTTTGACTAAACAGTTAGCAATAAGGATGTCTTTATATTGGAACTGGTCTAAGAGAAGGCCTTCTTTAATTTCTGGATTAGAAATGGAACATTCAATCATCATTTCGGATCTGGCCGGGATAGAATAGATGGGATCATAAAACTGAAGAGGAATTAGAAGTTTTCGTAGTTGCAGTTTATTAGTAGTATAGTTAATATTACACCCAAAAGCGTTTAGCATGTCAGTTCCTATTATACCATCATATGGAAGATTGATATCATTGACCACATGGAATTTATGACTGATGGTCTTCTGGGGAGAATCAGCGATTAGCATTTTCAACTGGAAGTGCCCTAGAGTTTTTGTTGAGTTCCGTCCTGACTCTATACCTTTCAGACTTATTTTTTCTTTGATAAGTTTGGGGAACTTCTGAATGCAGGATGATTTAATTAAGCTTACTGCTGAGCCTGAATCGACTAATAGAGACAGCGGGAATTCTGAAACTGCAGTGTTAATCAGGACATGTGGGAGTAAGACTTTAGTAGGATCAGTGGTTATTTCAAATATTTTACTTTCAGGTGTAGCGGATTCAGTGGATATTGCGGATATTGAGGGTTTGTTGGCTATTGATTCAAAAAATTCAGCGGGTGTAGTGGATACAATGGATTTGGTAAGAATCGATTTAGAAGGTAAGGCGGATACAGTGGATTTGGTATATGTTGGTTTAGAGGGTATAGCGGATGCAGCGGATACGGTGGATTTGGTATGTATTGATTTAGAAGGTACAGCGGATGCAGCGGATACAGAGGGTTTGGTATGTATTGATTTAGGAGGTACAGTGGATGCAGTGGATACAATGGATCTGGTACGTGTGGATTTAGAGGATGCAGAGGGTACAGCGGATACAGTGAATTCGGTGTGATTCGATTTAGCAGATACAGCGGATGCATATGATTTGGTACGTGTTGATTTAGAGGGTACAGTGGATGCGGTGGATACAGCGGATGCAGAGGATACAGCGGATACAGCGGATGCAGTGGATACAGTGGATTTGGTACGTTTTGATTTAGAGGGTACAGTGGATGCGGTGGATACAGCGGATGCAGAGGATACAGCGGATACAGCGGATGCAGTGGATACAGTGGATTTGGTACGTTTTGATTTAGAGGGTACAGTGGATGCGGTGGATACAGCGGATGCAGAGGATACAGCGGATACAGCGGATGCAGTGGATACAGTGGATTTGGTACGTTTTGATTTAAGAGATATAATGGGTATAGAAGGTTTAATAAATCTGGATTTGGTAGGTACGGCGGATGTAGTGGACTTCGCGGACACAGCGGGCACAGCAGACTTTGCAATGCACTTAGCGTTTATAGGTGACACAGTGGATATAGTAGCTACAGATTTAGTAGATTTTAATGTTGAAGACACAGTGGATTTAGTATTCATTGATTTAGAAGATACAGTGGATTTGGTGTCAAGATTTTTAATAGGACGGTGTCTCGTATGACACCGATACGAGACACTTAATCGTTTTTTGTGTCCTCATCATCATCGTAGCAATCATTTTCATTTTGAGGCTCTTCAACAAAGGTAACGCGTTGCTGAGGTGGCCGGTAACCGGAAGTGGAAGGTCTATCAAAGTTGCGGGCGCGATTATTATTATTGTACTCGCGTTTCCTGCAGTTTTCAATTGAATGACCAGGGGCCTTGCAATATCGGCAAATAATTGGGTCATTATTATTATTATTATAAGCATTCTGATTTGGAAATCGGCTCTGCGGTACATTTGCATTACGAAATTGCATATTTGGTTTTGGTTTAGAAAACCTACCTTCGGAAGTAGGGCGTTTATACATAGTTTGCTGGATGCGTTCCTCTGAAATAGCAAGGTTGATAGCTTCATTTAGATTTCGAGGGCACCTGCTTCTAACAATTGTTGAGATTCTTGGGTGCAACCCGACAGTGAAATGGTGAAGAGCTAAGTCTTCCATTGCCGCAGTGCGGCCAGGCACTTCTTTGGCCTTTGAAGTTGAAATTGAAATTTCAGTTAACAATTGTGAGAGACAGGTTTCTATTTTGAGGGAGTATTGACTCACACCCTCTTGCGGGCCTTGTTTGCTCTCTTGAAGTTCCGTCAACAAATGAGAATAGTGCTTGCGCTCGCAAAATTGGGTTTTTAGAAATGTTTTTAATTGTTCCCAGTTCGTGAACTCTTTTATAGAGCAAGCAACCTCCGCTTTTCCCTTTAACTGACTAAGGATATATTTAAATATAATCGGCCTCTGCTGGGTCGTGGCCAGTTCATTCACATTGTCACAATTCACAATAAATGAGTTTAATGTTTCTCTAGTGCCGTCGTAAGGGCTGATGAATTTAAATAAAATGTTCAAATCCATCTCTGGTAAAGGAACAGAGGATTTGGCTGACACTGCTGGTGATGGTACGGGTGATTTAATTTCACCCGGGTCTGACGATAAATCTACAGACAATTTAATTTCGTCTTTGCTCTGCTTCGGTTTCGACATAGTAAAATACCTCGGCGATAGTACAGGATGTTTAGACTACTCACTGTCTGGCGACGACGAGTAACGTGATAAGCATCGCAAGTCCTATGCGAGCTTATTAAACTGGAGTTTATTAGCGAGCACTGGAATTTAGCACTTGAATTCACTTATTTACACTTCACTATGATTTTAAGTGATTTATGCACAAACGGATATAGTATAACTTTCACTTTCACGCACTTTCACGCAGTTTTCCGGACTTTCCGCGATTTTTCGCGAATTCGACGGAGACGTATTCCGAGGGATTTTCCAAAATCCCACCGCTGCCACCAATGTTATACGGGAAACGGTGGGAGTCTTTTTAAAAAAAAGACTAAAACTTTTCTCTAAATTTATTGGTTAGAAAATGGAAATAGAAAATTGGTACAATTAAATAAAAAAGAACTTGCAAAATGGATTTTGAAATGGATAGAGAACGTGTGGCTCCAACTATGATTTAGGACCGACTGCCCGACTCACTATTTTATGCGTCTGGCTGAAAAGTGCAGTAATGCACTTTTCGGCTTACGTTTGTTATTTTATTAACATATGTATATTATAACATTACCAATCTGAAAGCCTTTTCAAATATTCCCCATTCGGTTTATAAATGATGGATATAGGTGGTTACAAGAAAAAACAAACTAATTGATAAATTCCTTTTTTAGGTCGGTTAACAATAGTATAAATTCCTTAAAATATTTCATCGAATGTAACGAAATCTTGAACTTAATACATATCTCAAACTATTTAAAACTGTACTCCATACTACATGAAAACTTGGACATTATAAATAACATTACTTTGACAACAAAAGGTAAATTCTGTCCTAAATCTCATCAAATTAGATTGAACAATCGAGTTACTAACATACCTCAAACTAGTTTTACAAAACAGCCGCTCAAACTTTTGTAACTATACCCCAACTCGCGTTTCCCATCCTGAACATTGTCACTTAGGAAAGTTCACATCCGTAAAGTTTGAGCGCCGCAGGACGGTAACGCCCCAAAAATACCTAATTAAACGAAGATTGATTTTGTCTCAGTTATTGAGTAGGGCAGGTTCGGATTCAGATGCATTTACTAAATTTATAGGGTATCCAACGAGACAATGAAAATTAAATATTCATAGAAAAATCTATAGTCTCGCACATTCTGAACTGGTATATTCTGAACGCAAATTAAATTAACTTATTAGTGTGTAAAGCACTTCAACGTTTATAATAATGATATATAAGTATTATGTAACATTATTAAATAATATAACATTATATAATATAACATAACATTATTAAATTATATATATACTTTTTTTTTTTTTTTTTTTTTTTTTTTTATATATATATAATTATATATATAATTATATATATATAATTATATATAAGCGAGAACGTATCTATTATTCAATCTGTAGGTCAAATTATACATTGATCCAAATTACAGGCATACATTTACCAATAACTAGAGTTAAAATATAGTGAGGCTGAATTTAATAGTTTTACTCATAATACTGTAAATTACATAGAGAGGAGTATTCTAAATTCTAATGCATGTAATTTTCACAAGGACTGCTTCTTTCCATTTAAATTTCAACGATCACATTATAGAGGCAGAGGTTACCACTTAACACTAGGTGGGCCGTCGGCTCATTCCGTGATTGTGTCACATAACAAATGGGGGTGTAATTTAATAACATCTATAGACAAAATGTATGTAATGGTTTTCTTTACTTGTAGCCCGTCTTATTCGACTCTTAAATCACTGTACCTAAATTTTAAGCCCCCTCGTAATCCACGCCTGCCTCCGACCCTGGCGCCAGTATAATCAGTGGCTCCCAAGATAAGGGTGACTGATGGCTAATGTATATTATGATAACCTTTCAGGGAATGATAAATGGGAATCGAATAATAACTTTCAATTTATAGGATATCCTAATTCCAAAATGATTTATCTACTTCATACAGTGACATTTTGCATTGACGAATGATGAATTTTTAAGTAACAGGAATTTAATCGTTTATAGAATATTACACAAACTTAATAACAATGTAAAATTAGGTAACATAGGTAGGCATTTATCAGAAAGTGCCAAATTCGCCGTACCGTTCGATCAAACATACCCTTAAGTAAATATACCGCTCCACAAAACAAAATATCTTGTAATATCTTATTCCAGTATATTATGTAGTCATCAAATGTAACATAGATTTAAGTACTCAGATTGTTACAAGGATCGTGTTCGAGGCTAAAAAGAATGTTTCCGTTATTGGTTTCTTATCTGTTCTTCCCATGAATGGATTGGACAGGCGTCAAACTTAGCGATGAGTAAAAAAAGAACTACGCGTGACCTTATATATTGAATATTATTGACGTTTCCTAGCATTTCTTTATGAATTCTATGGAAATAAAGGTTTTGACTTTGACTCTGACTTTGTTAATACAATTAAATCCAATTAGACAAAGTACGTACTTTGACGACTAAAGCGCTAGTTTTATCAGTTATGTTTAAGTCCTTGCTACTTAATGCGTTTGACTATTATTTTTTTGATATAATACAGTTACAGAACGAGCTGACGGCCCACTTGGCATGCGCTGTGAATTAACACTCGATGGCTCATGGTATTTTATTAGCAGAACTTACGCAAACTTATTGAATTCGCGTTACTGTGTTCCGCTGAGAAGGGTGTGGTTGCAGGTGAAATTACAGGCACATAAGCATACGATGGGAATTGGGTCTTGTCGTACCTAGGGAGGGGAGGACCCAAGTCATATTGCCTGTAGGAGTGGCAGAGGTTACCACTTAACACCATCTAGTATCTGCTTGTTCCGTAAGTTTACAAAAAAAAAAAACGCGTCCCCAATCGTTGTGAATTCATTACTCAAAGCAGCTTTGGATGCAGATTTTTAACTATAAAGGGCGAACGTCTACCTTACTTTCGCTTTCTTAAGATATTTTACGTTACGGGAAGCCAAATATAGCAGCTCATTATAGGATCCAAACCAGTGATCTTCAGATTCCAAATCTACAACCAATACTTATGTGAGTTATTCTACTTGAAAAGGTTTAATTTGAAGTTCCATAAATTGTATTTGTATGCATAACTCATCCGCAATTAAATCGGCAATTCATCTTCAGAAATGAAAAATAAGATATTGGACTCAGAGTGAAAGAGACAAGGAACGAAGAAATATTCAGACATTCTAACATACCGGTAAGGAACTCATTACACGATAATAAATCTTATTGTCGGGAGGTAAGGTAATCTGAAAGTTAAATCATTCAGCCTTTTACCCGACTGCAATACAGGGAGAGGTAAAATTTTCACGTGCATATTGTTATGCATCTTGAAATGAAATATGTTTTGTGATATTCAGTATTTACGGTTCCTTATTGCTGCCTCGTCTGACCTCACAGCTCAGTTGGTAGTAACTCTGCCGTCAATGCTGGGGTCTTGGGTTCAATTCCCACCCATGACAAACATTTGTATGACGAATATAGATGGCACATTTCCTGATTTAATTATAATAAAAAAAATAAAAAAAATTGTCCGTTGCATCGTAAAAACAAGTAATGCATACAATTGCATACCTATCGTCAGCTGTAAAGGTTTTTGGCTGAAAATCAGCGCTAAGTATTCTCAGCATATGCTGAGCCATCCCCTTTTTCACCACAGGGCGCATAGGGACTCATTTTTTTAATGTGTTTTTTTTTCGTTTGGTTGTGGGCCGTCGGCTCGTTCCGTAACTGTATCGAAAAACAACACAAAATCATCTAACGTTATATACATTACCATTTCGTTGGCCTAGTCGCAGTCGTGAAAAATAACATTATTCAATGGGTATCAGAGCTGTCGAAAACCAGCGCTGAAGTAAATTGATTAATTCATTGTCAAGAACACTTCGAGGCGTTAATTAACAATCTTCTCGTTATTTTGAACGTGACAAGAAAGCGGGTGACGTCATCGCTGCGAGAAAACCTTCCGCTTTATTTTTCACGAGTTAGTCTACGAACGCAAATTTATTCCACCTAACGAATGAAAAGTTAAAATTTCATTAAGATCGTTGAAAAAATTCCTTGGATACCATTAGAAATTAAAGTCTCACGTAATCTTGACACCTGTCTTACCCTATCAGACCTTCCTCACTTTAGCAATACGGTTATTCTTCTGTTTATGTGACCAGAAAGATTTTGTAACAACTCTGAACAAATTTAACGAGGCACACAAAGAGTACATTTAAATTTTTCAAAAGTGTAAGGGCGTCTTCAGACAAAAAAAATATCGGGTGTAATGGGCCTAGTATTTTTTATGTAATAAAGTTACGGAACGAGCAGATCCTTCATATTCCGTTGGTAAAGACTAATTATAGGCAAAACTCTTTTATCTCAAGGGCTAACAGATGTTCTTATAACTTAACCAGAATAGCAGATATTGACTTATTTAATACTACTATAATTCAACTCATCCGTCAAGTTAGCAACCAATTTTTCTCGTTCCGAATATACATAATTATTATTTATCACTTCATTTAATTTAATTTAACTTAGCTTTGCATCTACAACTTTACTTTTCTTATTTACTGTCGTATCTATTAATTAGCCTTAAGCCTTTAAATTATTATAATTGTGTAAGATTTCATAAAAATGTAAAAATAAAATAAATAATCTGAAAATAAACTTACATACATGTTAAACGTGTTTATGAAACAAATATTTGACCAAGACAGACACCAAATCCGGGATTTCTGGTTCATAGGTAGGTCTACTACCAATTTCGGAGCCGGCAGTGAATAACATGCATAAAGCGACTGCCGTGATCGAAGCATTCCTAACCAATAGCTAGTACTAGTCGAGCTATCGGGACTATTGGGATACTGCAAGCGTTTATTTTCAATAACACCTAAATTATCAAAACTTTAAAGATGGTTGGCCAGTATTCCCTTGATTATTTATGTGGACAATAAATGGATATCAAAACTGTTAGGAAATTATTGGTTGGTCGGTAATTTTTTGTTAATAGGTTTAATTGGTAACACGTTTAATAGGGATATAGTTTTTCAGAAACTAACATGAAAATAATTTAATTAAGGTATTGCATAGCTTCTATCGCGGGCCTTGAGCGTGGAGACCGAATCCAGACATTCCGTAACGAAAAAAACCTAACACCCCCCACTCCGACCGGCACAGCGGTGATACTTTTTAGTTCCATCTATCGATAAATACCAGAACTTTTAATGACTTTTTGAAATATCACGCGCAATAGCTTTACCGCGGCAGTCTCCGAGTGCCACACGTCTTTTTTAATTATTAACATATATTAACTTCAATAGAAATGATAATACAAACCTACCTACCAAAATTGGAGGACAAACCCTTGTTAGTCAGAAACCATAATTTACGAAAAGTACTGAATAATTGTAATAAGATGGTAACATTTAAAATTGAATTTAGCAGCCATTAAGTAAACGGGATGAATGGAAATAACTACAGAAGCGATAGATATGCATTAGTCAAACAGTAGATTTTCCTTTGAAATATTTGAAGTGATACAGCCTCATTGTAAGCGGTTACCGCAGCCTAGTGACATCGATAATACCGATGGCATTATTTTGGCCCACTTTGCAGGATCCCCAATACGAATTGATGTGACATCTATCAATCCTAATTGAGTTTTTACGATGGATAAAAGATAATTCTTTCCCACTAGCGAGGATTAAAAGCTTAAAAGTATCTTAATAGATATCTATCTTAATATCTTGTAAATATCTAAAACTATCGTGGTTTTTTTATGTCATAATTTACGGAACGGGCATAGCCTATCTGGTATGGAGTCGTAACCTCTGCCAATAAAAGCAATACGGCATGGGTTACCCTACTTAGGTACAAGAAGACCCAAGTCACATCGTGTGCGCCCGTAACTCTGAGACGTGTAGGTGGAATGTCTCATGTGCCTGTAATTTCCGCGGCAACCACACCTTTCGAACCGGAACACAGGAAAGCGAAAACATCACTGCTTGGCGGCAGAAAAGGATATGGTATCAGTATTTGGCACTATGGTATGGGAAACACAGATGTTGTAACTTTGCCTGCAGAAGTCCTGGGTTCGATCACCAGCCAGAGAAAGCATGCTTGGGAAAACATCGTCGTGGATTTTTGTGCTGTGCATATAACTTCTGAGCCATTTAAGTGCAGGCTATGTGTATACTCGAGAAAGATTACCCTTCTTCTGGGACAGTTGAGCAAAAAGGTCCCCAACTTAGAAATTGAGTTTACCCTCATATAGTTCACGGGCCATTCTATCCTTAGTAGGCCATAATAACATCCTTTATGTACCGTAGGCCTTTTGGACAAATTGTACGGTTATTATCATGGAAATGTGTGTTTTCAGTGCTATAATAGTTATGGAAATTACAATGGTATTTATCCTTACATGGTTCTGTCAACCTTTAGCGCGTAACAATCACGTCAATCCGATATTAGCTGTTGTTTTGTAAAATCGATAAAACTATCAGCAGTAAAATGTTATGCATCTTTTTTTTTATGTCATTGAAGTAACCGAACGAGCTGAAGGCCCACCTGATGTTAAGTGGTAACCGCCGCCCATGGATAACAACAATATGACTCAAGTCCTCTCCACCATAGTACGAGATGACTCAAGTCGTACTGCGAGACGGGGATGTAACATCTTATGCGCCTGCAATTTCACCGGCACCCACTCCCTTCCACCGGAACACAGCAACACGAGTGCAGTGATGCACTCGTGTTGCTGTGCGCTAAGTACGCCCGGAGAAGTACTGCTACCATACCTGGTAAACTGCCACCAAGCTGTGACGCACTCATATTGTGTGTTCTGGTGGAAGGGAGTGGGTGCCGGTGAAATTTCAGGTGTATCGTAACATCCCCCTTTCGGGGTGATGGACGCAACGCAACGCGACTTGAGTCATCTCGTACTTTGGTGGAAAGGATTTGAGTGGTATTGTTGTCTGTGGACAACGGTTACCACTTAGCATCAGGTGGGCCGTCAGCTCGTTCCGGCACTTAAAACATACTCAAACATACTATGGCTTCGGTTGTGTGTTTATTGTTTTACGGGTTAGATATTTATTTTAGTATCTTAATTAAAACACCTTCTGACCACCGATCTGGTTTATATCTCGCAAGGCTACAGACGAACTGTCTGTTGCTTGATTAGTTCGCTGCTATTAAACATCAACATTAGAACTCAAGTGATGTGCCTTTAATTACCTTAGGTTTGTTCTGTGGAATGATTTACTTTCACCTTTCCTTTTATTTTGTAACTTGTAAGAGAAGTAATTGAGTTTTTTATGTATATTAATTTTACATTAATTAATTTTAATTGTTTCCAACAAAAACCCAGATAATTCGGGAAAAAATGTGAGCGAGGAGGAAAAATAAAGGCTGTTGACGTAAATTGGCATCTGACGCAGATGACGCACATTCGAAAGCAGAAAACAGACAGTTTAGTTTTTTTTTATCTAAAATGAACTTTAGTTAGTACATCACTATATCTAGAACTAGGGCAATTAGATTGCCACTACACGCATACTAAGCCTGGGGGCATTCCAGATAAATGGTGCGATTGAGAATGTATCAAATCGAATTTAATTCTGCGCTCTTGGAAAAGTAAATACATCGGCTACGACGGCTTCGTAGTTGAAGCTACGAATCTAGAGTCCCGGGTTCGATGACAAACATTTGTGTTGAGCATAAGTTCCGTAGAAGTGGTGGGAATTTATGACAGTTTGGACAAAAGGTTTGATTTTATCTCAACTTGTAAATAAATCCACAAAGAAGAAGTCCCGTAGTATAGTATAGCTACTGAAAGAAGTTGTTTTTTAATTTGATGCAGTTATGGAGCGAGCCGATGGCCCACCTGGTGCTAAGTGGTAACCTCGGCCCATAACAACCGATGAGACTTGATCCTCTCCTACTAGGTATGATAAAGCCCAAGTCGCATCGTATGCGTCCGTAACTCTGAGACGTGTAGGTGGAATGTCTCATGTGCCTGTAATTTCACCGGCAACCACACCTTTCAAACCAGATTACAGTAACGCGAACGCGATACTGCTTGGCTGCAAAAATGGGCATGGTGGCAGTACTTCCCCGGGTGAACTTGGCGAGAGTTCTACTGCTCTTAAAATTTTCCAAACTACATCAATCTTCATAACCGGGAGAATTACCGCAGTCATAAAAAGCAACAGCTCTAGCCTGCCGGACGATATTACGTCATTATTCTATCGCTGACCCTAAGAGTTTGATGTATAGCCCGTTACGCAATAACCATGCTTTTCACTTATCATTCGCAATAATATTTTGCGATTGACCAGCCTGGACGTTGTGACTCGGAACACGTAGCGCCATCTACATTACGTGAGGGCAATTTAGAAGCCTTCGAAAAATCGCCGCCGTATGCCACAAATGTTTAGATGAACAATTTGTGTAACGATTTGAAAGGTAACTGAAATATTGCATCAGAATATGAGTAGAACTTAAATTGAAATTTTCTTTTTTGTGATATGATGTTTGATATAGTTACCACTTTCTTTATATTTTTGGATTTTTGCGTGGAATTTGGTTTTATCACGCACCCCTATTTTACCCCTCGGAAAAGTAGCTTAAGTTACTCCTTGTGAGATCAGCTATCTGCCAGTGAAAGTCCCGTTAAAATTGGTCCAGCAATTTCAGAGATTAGCCGGAACAAACAGACAGACAGAATAAAATTGTAAAAAAATTGTTTTAGTATATGTACCGTGTATACATCCATATGCACTTAGTAAAAAGCGGTTCTACATATTACAAACAGACACTCCAATTTTATTTATTTGTATAGATATTAGTCACATGTGTATAATTGTTTTCGTAGTTCACCAAACCTACAATTAATATTCCTGACATAACTAGGATACCCCATAAATGCGCTTAGGTATCTGGTTCGAAAAAGAGATTCTCTAAGATTCCAAAGTATTAGAACAAAGTATGCAACTCATTATATTCAGCGCACGCTTCCGAAACGATAAAAAACAAATAATGACAATGTTCACTCACTAAGTGTTGTCATATAAAAAACACATAATGACAACGTTCACTCACTGAGAGTGTTGTCATATACGTTACATCTCGCGTAAGGCTTATTACACACCGCGCGCTCGCGTTATATGCTACGTTACGTAGGCACGCGGAAAAACATTATGTTTTTTAGAGTTCCGTACTCAAAGAAAGGGTTTTTTGCTTAGCCTACACCATCTGTCCGTCTCTTCGGACTTTAAGGGCTCTTTTTGATCTACGAGTATAATAGATATCCGCCTGAAATTTTCAATATATTGTAGAATTATGGCAGTTACTTTTTTATGTGATACAGTTACGGAACGAGCCGACGTCCCACCGCGTGTTAAGTGGTAATCTCTGCCCATAACAACCGATGCAACTTGTATCCACAAGATAACAAAAATACAAAAAAAAAATGTGGAAATTCACATGTTTTAAAGAACATAATAATAATAATATAACTTATTTTTTTGCTCCTTATAATAGGTAATACATTAAATTGCTTATAAAATATCAAATGCTTCATACATGATATGATTATACCTACTGCAAATTCGGATATATAACATAATCCGTGAAGGAGTTAGTAGGACTCGCGCAGAATAGGATCTCAAACTGAATTGAAGAATTTGGTAACTAATAACACAAATATATTATGCGTTGATACACGTACGCAACTCCCGGCGAGCGAGCCCGACTCGCGCTTGGCCGGTTTATTCGATCGTGGCATAAAATTAGTCTATCAGCGCAAGTACCAGCTCGCATAAGATCGGTCACGTCACGAAGAATCAGCCCTTGTCGTACAGGGTTAGGCGCAGGTCCATCATCAGGCTTCGTAATCAGGTGAAATTATTCTATTTGTATCACCGGATGTCTCGAAGTAATATAATGAAAGGTTTTAACTAAAGCCTCAAAGACGCTCATGCAATTGATTCTAAAAATGATTCTCGTAATTTTTAGTTCTAGGACACGTCGGTTGTTTTAAGGTAAATATTTATAATTAATAGAAAACGTTAAATATAATGAAACAAGGCGCGATTTAAGAGTTCTGGTAGCCACCTTCCAGTTCCATTAACGCATTCAAAATCAAAACTTTTATTTCCATAGAATTCATAAAGAAATGGCTTGGAAACGTCAATATTATTCAAAACATAAAGTCACGCGTACTTAATGATAAGTTTGATGCCTATTCAAACCCTATCCGACCCTCCATGGGGAAGATTTAGCATTAGCTCAACGGTACTCTATTATCTATCATCAGAACATAAAATTGGTACGTTTTGATCAACAATTTGATGATTTGGAGTCGGCAGAATAGCAGCAGCAAAATAGTTAACTAAAATATTTACTTATACATGTGGACTTTTTATCATTTAAGTAAGAATTCGTAAGAAACATGTTTCACCTGCAAAGTTATTTCATACCAAAGACGGCAGTGCACAGTATTATCATATTTGACTACACGTAACGAGAAAATTTCACGGACTTCATGAATAAATGCAAAACTACACTAGTACACTGTAACTGCCCTCTGAGCGTATTGTGGTACACGTTTGGAATTCAAGCGCATTTTTTACAGCATCCCTGGCTGGTCGCCAGTGCCAGACTTATTATGTTTTTAAAGTTGTCTGCGGAAAGAAACGGGCGAGGAACGGTTTTGGATTAGGCGACTGAGACGCGCGACTCCGCCGAGAACTATTCAGAGAGAATGGCGGCCCAGCGGTACCTAAGTCTCCATCTCGAGGTCACTATTTCAAATAGCTACGTGCACTTATGAGCTTTACGCTTGCAAAACAGATGTGCGAAATAATATATATCAAAAGGTTAAGGAAAGCTTCATGCGATTCTAGAACCAAAAGTTCAGAGATATGTGTCAGGTTCTTTGTGTGATACAGTTACAGAACGAGTCGACGGCCCACCTGGTGTTAAGTGGTAACCTCGGCCCATGACAAGAGATGCGACTTGTGTCCTCCCCTACTAGGTACGACAAAGCCCAAGTCACATTGTATGCGTCCGTAACTGTAGGTTCGTTTGAACGTAAGGTTCTCGAAAGGAGCTAACTTGAGGCGTAATTTAATTCTATTGCCTGGTTACAAGGGCCTGATGGTCCTAAAAATGAGTAACAGCCACACTTCATCCTTTCACCACAATGTTGGTGAGAAGAAGTTTTGGTTCGTTAGTATATGTTTCATTGTTTTGAACAGAAACATAACTTTACATAATCAATCAATCTATCAACACTTAAATAATCCCAATCAATCTTATGCGGTGACTATTGTTTATAACAAGTACGATAACTCCTCTGAAACTCCCTCAGAGCAGCCTTGTTTGTTTTCATTAAAAACACATTAGGGCTTAGACTTTGCCCCAAAGTACCTAATAGGGTCAAGTACTCCATAAGGGCAATGTATGAACGGATAATAGGAATTAATTTCTAAATGTTTCTGAATTGAAACGGCATTATTTCAAGTTCATGGTCAAATAAAGTATGCTTCTGCACGATCAGTATGAAGATGTCGTGTGATCCCAATAATCTAAAACAATGTCCTGAATTTTTTATCGCAATTTAAGTCTTGATGTCACAGCTAGTCGCTCGTCCTGAAACTACTCGTATTTCTGAGCACTCATCCAAGTGCGTAGCAAAACTTATCTATGTAAATGGTGTTTTTGGAAGGCGCCCAAAAGGCTTAAGATTTTACTTACGTTCAAGATTACTATGGAAGTTTGTGATATATTGTCTTAAGTCGGATCACTGGCTTTGGATATTTAGAAATTACATAAAACGTTAGAGAAAATAGGTCATTTGCTGTCCTCTTAAAAAAATAGAATTAAATAATGTTTATTGAGATTACGTAATACTTACTACAGCCAAATTTAATATAAAAATTTTTAGTCAAATTATATTTTTTTATATGACACATATCGAATATGAACTACATATTGAATATAACTTTTGGTTCTTTTTTATGTGACACCTTTAACGAACAAGCCGACAGCCCACCTGGTGTTAAATGGTAACCTCTGCCCATAACAAGTGACTTCGATCCTGCCCTACTATTTTGATACAAGTGTTTAACATACTTAAAGATACTGTAACATAATAGGCACAAGAAATAAATTACAAAAGAACTATTATTAATTGATCTTAAAGATCCAACAACAGTCTTAAATACATTGACATGTACTCAAACGATTAATTTAGTAGTTACATGCATATTTTTTAAATCTCTCCACAACTAGATTTATAACATGGAAATCCTCATAAATAGCGAAACGAAACCTCTCGGCGTGGCGCCGTAGAGCTACGAGCCACTACGGCGCTACAATCTTCTACGAAACTACGCGGCTACGGCGTAGGCATCGGCAAAGTGATCAGTGTAGAGCAAAAGCGGACATTTTGAAAAAGTTAGTTATGTGTATGAAATAGGTATAAACCTTCTTTTTCTTTCATACACATAACATACTTTTTTCTAAGAAAGTGAACGCACACCCGACATTTATGATCAAGAGAGCGAGGCAAATGCCTCTAGATTTGAATATAATTTCATTAAAAGTTTTGGACGTGCCCCTCGTAAATAATGTCGGTAAATGATTGACGACCTGATGCGTACAGACGTAAGAATTCCATTGCTTACTGCCAGCTTCATGTTAAAGTAACGACTCCATTGTTGGTCCTCATTCTTACAAATCAGGGTCCCGCTGGATCGAATCCGATTTAGGAAAATTGTGTGATATATCTGGTATCGGATGTTCATGTCATAAACCTGTTTGTCCATACCACCTGCGACACAGAGAGTGCAGAAGTATGAGTGCGTCTTTATGAAATGTCGTTCACGCTCCCGTTTCCGCTTGCTACCACGTCTTTACCGCGCCGTGCACGTATCTCTACATCTCGGCAATGCACGTCTGGCATTTTATTTCAAAATGCACTTTATATTTTGGAGTAACTCTTGCTCCGTTGTAAGGCTCGTACGAGGTAAAATATTTATAAACTAGCTGTTGCTTGGGACTTTCCTCTTTTTGAGCAGGATAAAATGATTTTGCATATTACCAAATAAATGTAAACTACATTCAAAAGTATATCTTATTTGAAATGCTCCTTCTAGCAAACTAGTCCTTCTTAATGTAGACATTATTTATTAATGTTCAAGTAAGATATTTATTGAAAAGGCGTCCTTTTTTAACATAACTCACACTGATTTCTAGCCAGGTTAAACAAACTGAATCGTATAAATATGTTAAATTAAAATACCTTCTTTGGTTGAGCAGTAACTCACTCAAATTATTGTACTCCAGTAAGCGTATATGTGTCGGTGAAATCACAGGCACATGAAACATGATGCGACTTGGTTGACCTATATAAAACTAGTCTCGCTAATTTCATGATATAGTCAGACTATCCGACACATTATTCACACAATGTTATACAACGATTTTTCTACTTAGGGTATCAAACCCGCGACCCTTGCGTATCGTTTAGCTAAACCAATACAGCTGTTTGACTATACTGGTGCACATTTAACACATCGCCATCTAGCCCCAAACTAAGCATAGCTTGTACAAGAAAAAACACCTACATTCGTCACACAAATGTATGTCCTGGGTGGGCATCGAACCCACGACCTACAACTCAGAAGGCAGAGTAACTACCAACTGAGCTGTGAGACCTGTCAAGTTGCTGGGTTTTAATATTGTACATTTGTTTTAAACCGTCTGGGCGTTGTGTTTTTGTGGTTATTTATCGCAAAAAGTGTATAACAACTCGGCAGAAACCGTTAATCGAAGTTTCCATAACGTACTAATGGATGTTTATTTTTGTTAGTTACGAAATTAACTACTATGGTTAATGTTTTTGTCTTAAAAGTATTAAGTTTCTGACAGATCTAGTTTTCTATGGAGATCTATTTATGCCACAGGCTCTCTGGAACCAAAAGTATTAAAATGCCTCAAAGATGCTGCGTGCATTGTCTTTTATTTTTTATTCTAGAACATGACGGTTTACTGTTTTCTTTCAACGTTTTGAGAACGCGCACAATAACTTTACAAGCGAAAAAATCATTATGCTTTTGATTTGAACCAGCGAGCTTCAGTGGAATTATACTCGGGCTCAGTCAGTGATTTGTTCCATGGTGTTCCTGAAACGTAAGAATGTATTCAACGTGCTTTTATAAAAACCTAGATTTGAATAAAAATGTTTGAATGCAAAAAGGGGTATTTCACATGAATTGGCATGAATGGCATGGAATTGGCATGAAATGAATTGGCGTGTTGACATTTGAAAGAAAGTACATTTGTTTTATTACCACAATATCCGCGTAAATGGCTGCTGTAAATAAACGAAAAATATGATAAACATAGATTACGCTGATTCCGTAAGTACCCGGTACTCAGCTAAATCCCCCGACCGGGAGATTTACCACTCTATGGGGGGATTACGGTTTAATGCCTTATGACGAAGAGTGATAATGAATTTATGTAAGTTTCGGAAATACGTAAAAAAAATTGATTGATTTATTCAGGACACGCACGCAGCTACATTTTATTTTACTGTTGCATTCAAACTTAGGGTCAGAACCAAATTATATTAGCTTTGGCCTTAGTTAGAAAAGTAAATCAGTGATTGATTACCTGACTTGTTTTTCATACTCTGGGATGGGTAATTTTGAATTCGTTGAATAAAAAAATAAAACAGATTTACCCCATCAATCTGTAATTATACGTTTCAGGGTAAAGCGGTTAACTAGCTGATTATAGATTGACTTTTGAGACTTAATTTTAACCGCACGTGATGGCACTTGTATAACGTGGTAACTTTGTAGCCACTGATATTACAGGCACTTGAAAAATTCCACTTTCACGTCTCAAAGTTACGGGCGCAAAACGATGATCCTCCCATACCTAAGTAGGGCAGAACCCAAGAAGTTCTGCTTTCTGATATAGATACCGCTGGTAAATTAGAATAAGGTAGATTGTGAACAAGACTTATGACGGTGCAGTATTAATAGCCGAACTTAAATGCAAATTGGAGTCGATCGTGTTATGGTTTCGACCCAGACGTTATTGGATGTACTAATCGTGCTAGACTTGACTAGGTGGGCTCACGCAAAGTTCCCAAATTACTTTGTCTACCATCATTGGATGTTTATAACAGCTATAAAAATGTATTTGCTAAATTAAGGTTCGATATCAGTTTGTTTGACATAATTGATTCGGCTTTCTTATGATTAGCGTAATGCGAATTTAGCGATATATTTTTAATGAATAAATTGCTACTGAGAAATTAAATATATTTTATTGTTTTTTTTACTTATTACAGAGTTGCTTGGCTAGATTTCACATGATTCTAAGGGCCTGTATAGCCAATAGTATCGCCAGCCAACGTCTGGTTGAGAACTGGCTTTAAAGTGAGGTATTTTTTTGTCCTAATGTAACTAGAAAAAGATAAAACGACTTTAATTAGACGTACAGCTAATCCTTGAACGTAGACACAGTAAGCTAAACATACTCAAATAATATTTTAACAATTCTGTTTTGTTTTCGTCATGGAACAACACAGCGACACACAAATTATCTAATTCATTACCCGGCATATGTTTGCGTCTTGCGTGTTTTGTAAACGAGTTGAAATAAACATAATGTTATCTCGAAATAACGCATAAAAACGTATACTTTGGATCAGTATTCCCTGTAACATGGAAATTTAAAAAATAAAAAACAAAATTAATCAATTCTTGTACTATGGGAACTATGTATGTCATAGAATATAAAGTTTATACTTAACGTATGATATATTTTCCTTTAGTTCAATAAATTCATTTTTACATAAATGCTACATAAATACATAAATGCATGCATAAATTTGGTCACTGCGAACATTTCCAAGCCATTTCTTTATGAATTCTATGGAAATAAAGTTTTTTTACTTTGACATTGTAAAATAAATGTTAACCACTCGAAAGAAAACATATTTACGAAAGGGTGGTCCAGTTTAGAAGGCTACATTTTCCAAAAACAAGAAAAGAGTCCAGAAAAAGCCGTTGTAATTATACCGAAAGAAATAACCGAGAAAGCGGAACAAAAGGCTTTCAGGGCGTGTTGATAGCTCATTAGAGTGGTATCTGGACCAGCCCGGAGGCTTCGAAGGAATGCTGTTGGTCATTATAAATGACTACATTCATGGGATACAAACATTTTTTTAAATCTGAATGCAAAATTTTATGAATAGATTAAAAAATTTCAGATTATTGCCATAAATTCTGTATTTTGATGAGTATTAATACTTTTTTGCTATGAACGACTAGAAATGAAAAATAAATTGTTTTGTAGGTGATTGTGTGGGTAGTTAGAATTATATAGTGAAGTAAATGTGGTAAACTTAAAAACCTGCCACCATGCCCATTTCTGTCGCCAAGTAGTAATGCATTCGCGTTACTGTGTTCCGGTTTGTAAGGCGTGGTCGCCGCTTAAATTACAGGCACATGAGACATTCTACCTTCACGTGTCAGTTATGGGCGCATACGATGCAACTTGGGTCTATTCGTACCTAAGTTGGGGAGGAACTAAGCCGTACTGGTTGATATGGGCAGAGTTACCACTTAACACCAGGTGGGCCGTCAGCTAGTTCCGTAACTGTTTTACATAAAAAAACTTGAAAAAATAAAATTCTAGTATTACGAATCTAAATGAGAATTCAACATATATCGACCGAGCTTCATTTAATATCTACCGGCTAAAACACTGAGCGAAATATGTTTATAGAGATCGCAGCCTGTGACAATTCGTGGTTTCTGCTTACCCCTTTGGAAAACAGTCGTTATTTTATGTATGTATGTAAAACCCTTTACCCTTAGAACTTTAACCTTCATATTTTCTAAACATCAGCAAATCCCATAGAGCAACCCCGATTGAATGTAGGTTGAGGATAAGGGTGACAGGAAAATATGATGAATTGGACAAGTGGATCGGAGCTGGCATTGTATCGCGTTGTGTTGCGGACGGATGTGGGTTACAGGGGGTCATTTACAAGCTTGTATTGAACCGTGTTAACCTAAACCCTTTCAGTCACTCTCATGAGCGCTCACGCGTAGCTTCTCCGGTTGCTTTTAGAAAATCTATAAAGGTTATGAGTCATAGACGACATAAGGAGTCATTGACTGCACGTAAAATAGTTTATTATTATTTTAATATATATATACATATTCCTTTTTATAGAATTCTATATCCTTGTGAATGAAAATATTAAAACAACTTTAGTCTTCCCATATCGAAAGAACGGGAAGACCCATTGCACCCTTCACTACGAGACTTCGTTGTGTGACGTCTCATGTGCCCGTAATTACACCGGCACATTCAACGTCTTTAAACCTACAATTAGGGTTTAGAATTCTTGAACTACTAGGAAATAGTTTCGTTTAAAAATATCATTTGTAATAGCCTTATCTATTTACTGTCCGTCTACATTCCCACGACATTTCGACCCACGCTGTAATAACGCCCACATTCTACCTTCTTCGGGGCTAAATTTTTAATTACATATTCTCTGAAGGTATTGTATTTTGAAATCCTACTAATATTATTAACGTAAAGTTTGTATGGACGTTTCTTACTCTTTCACGCTCAAACGGCTGAATGGATTTGGATGAAATTTGGTACCAAGATAGCTTATATCCTGGATTAACACATAGGCTACTTTGGTCCCGGAAAAGTGCAGTGTTCCCGTGGGATTATTTATTCGCCGCGGGTAACACCGCGGGGCGCAGGTAGTAATAATAAATGTGATTGTTTGTTACCGCCCAGACAATGAAATATATTTTAGAATAACTCGAATAACTGTCCCAACTACGATCCCTAACGGTAAATAGGTCGCAGTTTCGATAAAAACTAAGATAACAAAAACCAGCCGCGCATTCCCACGACATTAGTCGAAACTATACAGTTGTTAGGGTAATGTCGTAATTAGGGGTTTTATTTGATAGGGTTAGTTAGATTGCTTGGATTAATAGACAGTGTTTGCTGTGAAAATGTTTCACTAATTATATAATATTAGGCAGCAGACAACGTTGCCGAGAACGGACTCTCACTTTCAAACTTCAAATCGGAGTATAAATCAATAGGTATTTGCTTGAGAAATGGGTGAAGGAAAACATTGAAATACGTTTGGCTTAGAAGCAAAAAAAGCATAGAATTCTTAGAAATGGGAGAAATGCATGAAAGGAGCCTTGCTGAGGCGCAATTTAATCACTTTACCACATTGTTTAAAGAGAGCCAGTGATATGAGTGGCAGTAATCAGTTTTTATAATTAGTTAATCTTATACCTAAGATAGTGCATCTTAGAACTCTATTGAAGTAAAAAAAAAAAAAAAAAAAAAAACATATCGCAGATGGCCTCATAATAACAGAAATTAACAGTAATACATTTTAATTGAATTCTGTAACCATTAACTTGTGAATAACGTCGTAGGACAATTAACCAATACTATTAGGGTGGCCGTTAGTTATTGTGATAAATAAACTAATTAAAAATAAGTAAATAAAATGAATTACCTTTACTTTTTTTTTATTTAGTCTACTTGGAGGTGCTTTCGTAGGCCGGCAGCGCATCTGTAATGTCTCTGGGGTTGCAGATATCTATGGGCGATGATAACCATTTCCGCCAGGTGGCCCGCAACCTCGTCTGCAAGCATTTATCATAAAAAGTTGGCGTTCTCTGACTACAAAATAGTCAGAGGACGCCAACTTTTTCTATATCTTTTGGCTGACATTAGAAACTGATTTGACAGTATAACGCCAAAATGTAATTATGCCACCACCAGTGGATTGATCTCTATGGAAACTAATCTGAATGGAAATATTATAGTTATTAAGCATAAATTAAGATATAATTAAGGTCACGTGTCTAGTGACCCAATAGTGGGTATAGGATATTTTAGTAATTTAGTTTATATTTACTAACAATATTTATATAAGTAATCAATTTCTAATAAGGAAATATGGATCACTGGTCCTTTTTCTGGTATAAATGTTTATTATTATTATAAACCAGCGCTGAATATATAATATAATCAATTCAGCATAACGCTTGGCAAGGTCAATTATATGTTTTGTAAATTAAGAATTTGGGAAGCACGGGATATGAAATATATTTGTCTATTTAAGAGTATTTTCCATGATTATTTCCTGTTTTGTTGACTGACCTTACAGATCAGTTGGTAGTAACTCTGCCTTCTGGGCGTGGGTTCGATTACCATCAGGACAAATATTTGTGTGACGAACATAAATGTTTGTTCTGTGTCTGCGGGTTAATATGTATGTATGTATAACACGTAAATATTTACAAAAAATAATAATATCAATTGTCTGGTTCCTATGATAAAAGCTATGCTTAGCTTACATTGGGGCTAGATGGCGCTGTGTGAAATATCCACCAATACTTATACTTAATTTCAACTTAAATATTAATGATAATTAAATAATGGGAGTCCGTTTCTACACAGTACAGCAGTTCATTAGACCTGGGAGCTGCTCTAAGTCCCGGTCTCACAAGCAACGCATTATGGTCGGTGGTTGCAGAATTCATCCAGAAGCACAGTGCTTAACATACAGCCAGCCTGGCTTCGCGCAGTCCTAGGTTGTCCCCGTTGTTCGCCTTCAGCAGGCGGAATACCGTGTGTCCGTACCACCGGTGGTTGCCGGTGAAATTACAGGCACATGAGACATTCCACCTTCACGTCTCACATTTACGGGCGCATACGATGCGACTTGGGTCTTTTCATACCTACTTTGGGAGGACCCAAGTCGCATCGGCTGTTATGGGCCGAGGTTACCACTTAACACCAGGTGGGCCGTCGGCTCGTTCCGTAAATGTATTACATAAAAAAAAAAAGGTCCTCCACCGAGTAACCTCGCTAACATACAAAATTATTCTATTCAGTAGGTACTTCTTTTAAAACAGAAAAAAAACGAAATATAGAAAGTCGAGATTTTTAATTGAAATAAATAATTATTTCCCACTTATCCATTTCATATTTATAAAACGTAATAGAAGGGACCTGCTTACAATCTTGTTAAAAACCTTTGGATAAAAGATTGGGCCAAGGCTACACGCAATTTACCGTGGGTACCTACAATAACACCAGGGCTGATCAAATGTTCAATTTAAAATCACGTGGTCAATATTATACTGTTTTTTTACTTCTTACAAAAACTTACTAATGAAAATATTATAAACTACAAGTCATTATATAAATGACAACATTAAACAAATGTAATGTTTGAAGACGTCAATTTTTTTCAAAAGTTATATAGATGTCGAAATATACTAATAAACAGCAAGTTTCATGTTTGAACATCTTACTTAATTTATGGTTTTGACTTTCCGACATATATTTTTATACCGCAATAGAAAATTTTCCTGTGAATGAAATTATCGAGGTTTCCAAGTGATAATATGTAGGGAATTGTTTATTGCACAAGAAAACAAGCACATAGAAGAACTTAGTGCTAATTAGAATTATATTCTAGCTAACCTTAATAAAATATATTTACTCCTTATGAAATTAAAGTGAAGTTTAAATATCCCAGATTTAGCTTTTTATATGTTTGACAGCCCTAGTGCCGTAAAGTCTAATTACAATAATTTCGTAAAAATGTCGCGTGTCTAATATTGATGAAAATACGATAGGTGTGAGACTTTAGGGCCTACCCGCAGGCTGTATTGATTCGGCCTCGGTTAAACAGGGGCAAAATTTAGGGCAAAACAAAAGCGAGCGTGACTATTTGTTTAAATTGTTTTTATTGCTGAATTAATTTAATCATGTGGCTGGTCATTGTTTTTAATGAATTGAGTGAATCACTGCATGTAGCTTAAAAAATGCAAAGTTTTGGCAGATACCCAGTGGTGCGGACTCTGACGTACTCTCGAAGGTCGCTGGTTCGAATCAGGAGCAGGCAAGACACGAGTGACATTTCAAATGGAACAACATTTATTTATTATAAAATAATGAAGTAAATTCGTAATATTTAGATTGGAAACATGTGTGTATATGACACCAATTTAAATCATGTGGCATAAGCCATTTTAGATTGGACTTTTGTTTATGCTTAAAGCTCATCATTGAACGACAGTCGTACATCAAGAGTAGGCCTAGTTTCCTGTATTACATTACAGATTTGCGTGGCGTTTGTTCATTGTTTGTTGGGTATTTATATAAGTAAGTAGTTAGTGATTATGAAAGACATAAAAGCTCAGGCTACATTGACCCTGAGTACCAGCAACAATTCCCTCCATAATTCAGTGGGCATTACATACACCATCGCGGGTCCCACACAACCGGAGAACGGCCGACGGTACATTACATTCAGTATGGCCTATTTGTTTTATCATTACACTCCGACATAGCGGTTGAGCTGGGCATGTTCCTAACCTACCCGAACACAAAATGAAAATATAATTGACTTGTTTTCGATAATCTATCAATATTAAATTTATTTATTTTTAGTAACTTTTTTTTTAATATATTGTATTAAATAAATAAAACCTAATTATTTGTATGCTGTTTTTATAGTTACCTTATAGGTTTGGTTTATTGTGTTTAATTCTAACACAGTCAAGTATTCCTCAGCTCTTCTCTAGATGAATATAAGAAGAAGTAAGTTGTTTAAAGTACCAAGAACCGAAGTCCCCTTGATCCGAGCCGGGGCAAACATATGTTTGAAGAGAAAACAATTTTCCCGCAATATTTTGTGCGGCAGTTATGCCACAGAAAAAAAACAAAAAAAAACAAATCACAGAAAATCCTTTACCCTAGTGAATGTGTAATACTTTTGTTTCAACTTCTTCGAAATAAAACGACTTATAGTCGTCGTTCTATATATAGGTACGCAATGGATGATAATATTTAAATATTTGTATCGTGTTACACCGGTGATTTCACTAGCTTAACTCACACGTTATTTATAAATATTTCAAAAAGTATTTGGTACAGTTCTATTGAATTCAATATATGGTCCAAAGAAAAAAAATTATGCGCATCAGTTCCGACGCGCAACTGGAGTTTACTCTGAGTACGATGATATTTGAAAAAAAGGCTTTTTCTTAACGCTCGATTTTACTAGCTATAAAATTTTCATTTTTTTTATTTTTTTTATAATTTTCTTATTTTTTTTTTATTTTTTTTTATTTTTTTTTCATACATGTTATGTACACATATTATAGTCATATGTATCAGAACTGTCTTTTTGTTATTCTATTTTAGTTTAATTGTGTAATATATATGATGTTTGTGTACTTAAATAAATAAATAAATAAATACTGAGGGGTTTTAAATCAACGCCAAAAACTGATATAAAATCACCAACTCATTGTGTCATTATATTGGAATTGATCTACTTACCCCAAGTTTTTTGTAAAAAGGGTGAATTCAGCTGCTATTAATTTCAACTTAATTTACTTTTAAATTTATTAGTATATTTGAGTGAGCTTGGGAACAAACCCAGCTGGGCAAGCCTTCATTTTACGGCGGCCCTCCCTCGGGACGGATCGGTTCTGTTTTTTGTTCGCAAGATTAGTTCGCCTCGGAATTGACTTGTTTGTAACGGGTTTCGGGCTTTCGCCTCAAAATACTATTAGATACGACCTAATTTTTTTTACTGACTGATCCTGTTAGTGCATTTCCTAGTTGTGGATGCATATAGACTTTTGAGTTTCAAGACCTTGTTACTGAATTTAATTAAAATATTAGTGACGGACGTAAGCATCCATTTTGGCTATGCGCAAATTAAATCGTTAACTTAATATAATAAATCTGTCATAATAGCGTTATTATTGAATCGGTTATTTATCGATTCAGCTGTGACAGTGTTTGTGGGCAAAGTGCAAAAAACCTTTTCAATGAGCTCCAGCGTCAATCGATATTATCATAGTATTATTTATTTATTCAGACAACTTTTTGGTCCATACATATGTTATAGTGCCATCTAGTGTCGAGTAGCACTGTGTGATTGAAAACATGTATCCATATTTGTTAGGGTACTGATGGGATAAAAAGTTTCACTTCAAGAACTAATATTAAGGCAATAGCCGGGGTGTGAATCTGCGACTATCAGTAGTCACCGCTACCTGTAGCGTTCACTCGGAGATGTATCACCGAGCTTGCGTTTCTATAGCGAATACCGCAACTCTGAGAATTCAGTGGTCTTGCCCAGAAGAAAGCGCCGGGAGTCAAACCTGTTTCACATCCAAAATGGTGAGCCAGCATCAAGTATGTTGTTTATGCTGTAAGACTAGGAGCGGTACGGTATCGCCAAAAGGGTTTAATGCCAATGAAAATACAGATATGTGACAATCTTATGCCCTCCGGGACTTGCAGTTGTTGCGAACAGAGAGAGGATAGCGCCTAACGGCTGTTGATAGCTCGTTCCATCACGTATTCATAAAAAACCTTTGTAACAGCCGAACGGTTCGTAAATACGCAAAAAACTAAATTCAGTAACGCTATTCATACATTTTGTTCACAATATTTGCGCGCAGTAGCGTCGGTTACAAATTGCAGTGATGGAATAATTGAATTTCAAACAGAATGGAGTAGCTTTTTGAAAAAGATTTTATCGTTCATAGTTTATTCACTGAATCAATATTAGTTTTGAAGGATTTATTGATGATCTGTGTATAAACCAATTAATAACATACGTATAAAATAAAATTAATTATGAATAAAAACAAGTATTGAGAGCTATTTTAAAAATGATCGTACAAAACAGGACTTTTATAGTTTTAAAGTATCAATCTAATTTGTAAGTTTCGACGAGATGAAACTGCATAACATCTTACATCGTCACCTAAATCTATTGAACTAGTACAGGATATTGCTAAGCCATTTCCTGATACATTGTCCCACTGTGATTTGAATTCTATCCTCTAGAGATAAGGTGACAAATACAAAATTGTTCGTCGCAATAAAGTTCTGTGCTTGGACGAGAACTTAAATTTGATTCTGTATTGCCTTCGAATTCGATTTGGGAGATGGTTTACCTGCATTGTGCAAATCTGAAAAATATCTGCACTGCACAACTTATAATATTGCTATTACAATAATAATAGACTTTTGGAAAATTGACGTTTCTCAGTAAAAGATTAGGCTGTGTAAAATAGCGTCTCTAATTGAATAACTACTATATCTTTTTTATCCGTACATTTAAGACGCAGTCACAAGAAAATCGGCACAAATGAATGATATATTTCTGATTGCAAAAAATAGTGAAGTGGCTATTATTTAAGGTCTGTGGTTTACAAATCTGCCAAATTAGATGTTGACGAAGGTAAGAGGGACCCTTAGAACTGTGGATAGATGGACACAAGATGTTTATATTGGTATTATATACTGAATGTGGGGCCCTATCTCCCGACACCTGGCACATGTTCTAGAATAGAATACATTATGTACTTTTCGATACTGAATATACAATTTGTAAGTGAAAGCGTAAGGACTGGCTCTAGTATCGTATAGATACGACAGTAAATTAAATGAATTTCACATTTGCTACAGGCAACCTTAGAAAAAAAAAAGTACGCAGCAGTAACTCGCGAAAAGTTTTCTCTTTTCTTTTGTCATTTGTCATAACGCGTTTTGTTAACGTTAGATTTTACTACCCATCTCGTTTTCGTTCTGGTTTTAAATGAAATCGATTCGAATTAGTAGTAAACTCCAAACATGATGAATCAAATTATCGTACAATTTGAATCCAGTTCATACCTTATTTCGGGACAGGTACATTAGGATTCAACCATTTATCAAAACCAGGCCCGACCGCAAGACCCAAGTGAGTTGTTCACAGACAGGGAAACAACTTTTTATATCGAACGCATTAAAACGGAAATTGTTTTGTGGGTTCAAGAGATTTCCCAAAAGTTTTCAATGGACACGACGCGTACGAGAGATCGTGTTATTTCAGAAGGAAATCTATACCTTCGAAGCGAACCTTTTGGGGATTTGATTGAACCATTAATTATTTGATGGTTTCGGTAAAGTTCGAGAACAAAGTACATGCGTCGAAGCAACTTGCGTCATCATTTCTCAATTCATCTTCGTGTAGTGCACGCAGATGAATTGTCAAGTACCATAAAATGAAGCGTATAGAAAAAAGCGTATACTCATGCGCTTTCGTCTGTGTTATGCGTGCTCCATCACCCCGAGACGGGGATGTTACGTCTCATGCGCCTGCAGTTTCGCCGGCACCCACTCCCTTCCACCGGAACACAGCAACACGAGTGCATCACTGCTTGCCGGCAGATTACCAGGTATGGTGGCAGTACTTCTCCTGGCGAAGTTAGCACAAGTTCTACTGCTTTGGGTTGCTCTTTCGCACCACCCGGAGGACGCGTGTAGGGATTCAAGGGTAATTACCTAGTGACACGAGCAACGTGGGCCACCGAAATTTATTAAAAGTAATTTAAATAAAATTAATGAGAATTAATTTTATCTTAATTTCTTTTAATAAATTTTCGAACCCACGACCTACAACGCAGAAGGCAGAGTTACCCAGGTTTGAATAACTCTTACTAGCTTCTGGCCGCGGCTTCGTCCGCTTTGTACCGAGATTAAAAGGTAGCCTGTGTCTTTCCATGTCGTTATCAACCTAACGATTTAGTAGTTTTGGGCTGAAGGAGTAACAAAGGAGTAAGTAAAGTACAAGAGTAATATTTTGATGTGTTTATATACTTAAGAGTAGAGTTTTCTTGCAAGAATACGCGAGTGTGGCAACGTGTGTGTAATTGATCAAACTTCCCCAACTCAGTGTAATACCTAAACATTTTGTAACATCAAACTTATTAAATCGGCGCAAACAAAGCAAGTTCCTTGCAAGTTGTACACACAGACAGGACGGACAGGGAACAAATTAATGTGTAGATTGCTTTGATTTATATAACTTTGCACCCGTCTCCGCTCGCGTGGAAACTGATACGGGTTGCGCAATGTAGTTCGTATATTCTGTTAAGCTTCTTTTAACGATCTGTGACTTTAGCCGGAACGCCAATGATTTTGTTTGTAGATTTTGTAATTTTATCAGGGTTAATTAATAAATATGGACTGATTGCATTTTGTTTTGTCCTACAATCTATTTAGTTTAGTTAGTAATTGTAGCTTGAGCTATATTGATTTTTAAAGAGTACATTTTTAAGAGACTGGCCTTATAGGTCAGTTGGTAATAACGCTGCTTTCTGCGCTGCAGGTTATGGGTTCGATTCCCACCTAGGACAAAAAAATGTGTGATGAACATAGATGTTTGTTGTGTGTTTGGGTATTAATGTGTCATATTTATGTATTTACAAAAAAGTGTTTAAGGATTATATCGGTTGTCTGGTTTCCATGATACAAGCTACGCTTAGCTTACTTTGGGGCTAGATGGCGCTGTGTGAAATGTCCCCAATATAATAGCAATAATATAAATATAACCTGAAATTTATAAAAATAATTATACTTTTACTTTAATTCACGTTCATTACCTTGTGTGTACACTTGCCACTGAATATTAAAATAGTTTTTCCGAATGTACTGACATTTTGAACACGGCTATGATGCAATTCTATATAGATACAATTTTTATTTGTTGTAACCGAAATTAATTGTAATACTTTCAGCATGTTTATCTTTTATTGTGATTCCTACTAAACAATTCAAAGGCATTGTAAAGGGATGCTAGGTTAATTAATCACATGTGTTAGTTAATTATAAGCAGCTAAGTAATTTAATTGTACGTCTTAATTAGTACAAACTAGATTAATAACTAACCAATTAAAAGACATCCGATTAAGTCAGTAGCTAGATAACTGTGGGGCAGGTTGAGCAGAAACAACGGAATCGCGTCGATCGAATCCTGAGGAACGCTAAAATGGGATTCTTTTTTGTATATTACAAAACATTATAATATATAGTATAGTATATAATATAAAATACATAGTAAACTGCACTCTGAAGCCGCTCTGCTCCAAGACATGCAAATTATCTAGTAATATCTGCAGGTTCCCAAACGGAAACGAACTGTAAAATGGCTTACTGAAATGTAACATAGGGTCAAGTTACCAAATACTTACTTAAGGGTTTCTTGGCCCTTCTTCCCCATGGAGGGTCGGACGGGGTTCGAACAGGCTTCAGGTTGAGCTATAAGTGAGCGTGACATTACCTTTCAATTAACACACTGAAGTTTCTGAGCCTTTTTCATGAACTCGGGAAATAAAGTTTTGAATTAGGCATTGACTTTGAAATTAAGATATCCTAAATAGGTATACTAAGTAAGCTTGTAGTCGAAGGTTCCTTAGAGACCTTTTGCCAGGCAATATTTTATTTATGTAAATTAGTGCTGGCAATCCCATGTGGGTCATGTAAATTGTTACTACTACTCGTATAGTGGTCAATTCCAGTAAACTGAAATGATTACACAGGCACTTTTCGTGCAATATGTTTACCATTTTGTTCTAGGTCACGCCACTTTCCCCACAATATCATCATTTGAGAATATAGCATGAATTTTTCAAACGAATATGCCATTTTAAGAGCAATAGAACTCTCGCCATGTCCGGGGAAGTACTGCCACCATGCCCATTTCTGATATAATAACTAAGAAGATATAATAACTAAACTCTGATATAATAAGTAAAAAGAAATGATATAATACTTAAATACTTTTTTCTTGTTAATACTTATTATCACCCAGACCCAGAACAAACACCTATGTTCGTCACACAAATGTTTGTTCTGGGTGGGAATCGAACCCACGATCTACAGCGCAGAAGAAAGGGTTACCAATTGAGCTATGAGGCCAGTGATAAGTCAATTATATAGCCAGTCAATTATACTATACTACTTATAAGGGCAGGAAAGTGACAAAGGCTAGTTTTGTCTCGGTACAAGGGGGTGAAACAGCAAGTTCCGAAGTTATTATTATAAGGGTGATCTAGAGTCGCGGTGTCCGTGTGTCGCTAAGTAAAATATTAACGTGAAGCCGCAATGCGGAGCCTCCAAGGGCGGGCTGGCTTTTGGACAACGCTTCCGGCGCTGCCGTCCTGTCGGAATATTTTCTTTAATATTTGCAACCTGTAGCGAATTCACAATGTTATGGAAACTTTTTTGATCAGTCTGTTACTAGTTACTGTGATTAGTCCCAAAATCAGTGACGTTCTTTAGTCTTTATCTTTTTTCATCAAACAATTATACACGTCGAACAAGTTTTGACTGGCTAAACAAATCCATTTCCCGAAAAGTTATATATTTTTTCTTACAAACCTTAAATTTCCTACTGATTATTGTCCTTAAACGTCAGCATAGTATCTACTTACCTACTCATGTCTCTGACTCTCTCAAACCAGTGTGGCGAAAGGATTAAATTGTGCCTCAAAGAGGCTCCTTTAGTTACTCGAAAGTCTTTGAATTTTTGGGTGTAGGTCGCCGGTCTCCTCACGATGTTATGACCGTTTTCAGAACGTGGTATTTCACACACATATTTTTAAACTTTCATGGGTACCCGTATCATAAACCAGCGGATCAGACTTGCAGTTTTGACTGGCCTCACAGCTCAGTTGGTAGTAACCCTGCCTTCTGCGCTGTGGGTCGTGGGTTCGATTCTCACCTAGCACAAACATTTGTGTGACGAACATAGATGTTTCTGTGTCTGGGTGTAATATGTATGTGTTTACAACAAGTATAAGTATTATATCAGTTGTCTGGTTCCCATGATACAAGCTATGCTTAGCTTACTTTTGGGCTAGATGGCGCTGTGAAATGTCCTACAATATTATATTATTATAGTTTCAAACTCAGTGTCCGTGCAGCTGGGACACAGCATCTTACTCCGTTACCGACCGTACCTATCTGCAGCAATAGCAATAAACCTTACAATATTCTGTTTGTTAGTTTGTACTCTTTGGACTGAAACGTACTGACTTCTGCTTTGCAGCAAACTTAATCACTTGCTTTATTCATATATTTTCCAGGTAAACATTAAATTCAAACTGAACAAGGAATTAGGTGTATAGGATTGCTGTGGTATATTGTTTTGCTTATTAACAATCAAAATTGGCTTTAATTACTGATTCTGCAGCAATAAACCTTGTGATTGTTCCATGCAAACTGTTTAGCATATATAAATACAAATTGGCTTGCGTTAAGTTTTTATGACTAAAGCCATATAAACCTGTACTTATAAATAAAGGTATAGTAACAATATACTCGAATATTAATACTTTTAGGACTGCACAAAATATTATAACCAAGTTTCTTAAGCCACATAGCAATAAAGTACCTATAAAAAATATATATTAAGCTACTGCATAGCTTCTATCGCGGGCCTTGAGCGTGGAGAGCGCATCCAGAAATTCCGTAACGAAAAAAACCTAACACCCCCCACTCCGACCGGCACAGCGGTGATACTTTTTAGTTCCATCTATCGATAAATACCAGAACTTTTGACTTTTTGAAATATCACGCGCAATAGCTTTACCGCGGCAGTCTCCGAGTGCCACACGTCTTTTTTTTTTTTTTACTGGGGCATATAACCTTTTTTATGTAAAAATATAGAGCTATAAATAACGACCACAAAACTATTTCAAAGCTGAAAGAATATAACAGAAAGTAAATTCACATCATAATAATTTCCAACTCGGCCGACCCGAAAAAGATTGGAAATAGGAAAACCGGCACAACCGAAACCCATCGAAGCTTACCAGAGTTTACCAGAGTTTATGATCCTTCCCGAATATGAACCGACTCCGCCTGAGTCCTTCGGTATTTTCACACCACGCCCCATTTACCAGCAACTGCTCGGACGTAGTAAACGTTTATTCAGTGTATCAAGTTCATGCTATGCTCAGACAGTAAGTGCGAAAGTAAGCAGCTGTCGCAAATAATCGGTACACTTAACAGGAGGCACTTAGGTTACCTGGCACATTACATTTTAAAATGAACAATTATTTTACAAATGTCTATACTAAACTAACCTTAACACAAGTGAAGTTATTTGTTACATACAGAAGATACAAAAATAAATGAAATAGATACAATTACTAAGACACATGAAGAAACTTGTAATATTCACACAAATGATTATCTTGGCTGAAGATCGAACTCTGGAATCTTAGCGTTTCTGGTATTCATTACCAACTTGGTATGGACCCGTCTACGAGCGGATTTACTTCCAATTTTATTAAAAAACGTTTTAAAATGTTGAATTACGATAGCAACGTTGAGATTTGTCTAAACAATGATAAGTAAAGGATTTTAAATAATTTGTTTTACTGGTGACCAATTATTAGAGTCTTTGTATCATACTTATTTCAATTGGAATGACTTTATTTATTAATTTAATATAGTTAGACAAAATGTCTTAATCAGGATCAAGCGATTTTTTTAGGCAATAGAAATTACTACACTTATTGAGGACCAGGACACAAGAAAACTGTTATTTATGTGATACAGTTACGGAACGAGCTGACGGCCCACCTGGTGTTAAGTGTAACCTCTGCCCATAACCACCTAATAGACAAGTTGTTATACTGAACCAGTGTACTATGGCAAGGGTAAGCAAGGTCTCCATTATATGGAATGGAATGTTCAATTTTACACATGCAGGTAGCACCGGCAGCGTAGTGATCAATATTCAAGTCCCCTTTTCACGCCTTTGTGTTCACAAAATTGTTCTTATGGACTTACGAACGTCTGTGGATTTGGGAAAGGGTTTAAGGTCACTTTATTTTGCCTAATGCCGAGTTAGTCTGTTGACTCACGTGAAGGTAAGTGTGTGTTTGCTTATTTTTCTTATTATTATAATTAAATATCAACATAGAATGACCTCCAGTCGGAGCAAACAGTTGTACGAGGAACATCATTTTTATTCTCTCTTTGTTTTTTCTTTTCATTGTGTCTACTATGTCTACCCCTTCCAGTGTAAACTTACAGTTTTGAGGAACAAAAAGCTTTATGGCTAACAGGTGGTAAGCTCATTGCCACCATTGTTTTCCCATTAATAACTCCGTTAAAGCTTTCTTCCGGTTATTAATTATATGTAATTTGACTACTAGGACAAATCTATCGACAAGTCGTGCATTTTTTGGTTTGTTAATTTAAAAATAATCGATTTAGATATAGAAGCTCCGCTTAGAGGCAAACAATTTGGTGCTCTCTGAAATAATTGAATAGGAAATCTCAGTAATGGTCACCCATCCAATTGGTGGCATCCGCGAAAGATGTTTAACTGAGTCGATCTATTAAGACGACTGGACATTCTGCGAGCTTACGTCATCATAGTGAATAAGGGTGAAAGTGAAAGATGTATCGATCCGTGGTCCCGTAGGACATCGACATAATGAGTTTGCCGGCGCGGCGTGAAGACATCGTGACATATCATGTCACTCTGGGAGATATTAGGGTGAGAACACATCGGAGAAGACAGCGCTGAAAATAATAGATAGATAACACATTTACTCAGCACATAGGACACAAATACATTATAGAGCAATTAACAAAGTCAGAGGTTCAGTTGCCAACACTAGGTGGGCCATCAGCTAGTTTCGTAACATTATCACATAACTAAAATGTTTTGCCGTAGAATCGTGCCTTTGATAGCCTTACAGATAGGGCTTAGAGGCGCCAATCATTTCACACATTTCAAGTACTGGACAAAAATAGGCTGATGATGATGCCTTAGAAAGTAAAGTCTTGCTTTGTAGCTTGTAAAATGTAAAATATAATTGTTTTTATAATATGGACAGATGAACATACCTACGGCCCATCTGCAGGTAAGCTATACTTTCTTAGATTCAATCTTCTTTCGTAAATACTTAGGTTTTGTAACGATAATCGTCAATTTTATATCTTACTTATATGAAGGAAATGTCGTGACGTAATTTATTTGTCTATGTTATAATCTACATCTTTACGTTAAGATATTTTTGCAGTACCGCAAGATTTGCATCAAAAAGGAAAAATACTTGCAAAACATGTTGAACGTCGGACATTTTTATGAAACAAGATCTCTATGTAAGGCCTTGCTCACGCACTAGTATTTCTTGTGGCGTGAATATCAGTAACCACTACTAATAAATGATGAACAAATCAATCATATTAAGAATATAGAGGCTATGGTATTTTATTAATGTCAGAGAAAAACAAAAGGTTTGAATAAAATTTGCAGTTTCTTACCGTAGTAACTGTTGGGTCGTTAAATACTTTAAATCCAGAGTGGTCCAGTGGGCTGACTCAATAGTAATAATGTGTAACTAAATATTAACACGCACAGAACATATTAAGCAGTATATGACATAGAACATCCTACCAAGTCTGGAGAAGAATGAGCTGCGAGAAACTCATCTTCGCAAACATTTCTATCAAATTTTTATTTTTTATTGTTTGCGGCAAGAAGATGTAGTTATATGACTGTCTTATTTATTTGTAAAAGATAGAAACAGTATAGTTCTCGCATCCTTTGTCCCTAAGTAAATTAAAGTAAAGTATTGGCTTCACGCGAATACTAGACTAAAATCTGTAGTATCTTAACAGACATCAATAAAATTGAATTCATATCATCTTAACAGTACACGAAAGGAGCCTCTCTAAAGCGCACTTAAAATTCTTTCACCACACTGTTTCGGGAGAACCAGTGATTCGCCTAGTAGCAATATCTTAAACGAATTGCAAAAAAATTGCAGTAGCAGTAGAACTCACGCCAAGTTCGTCCGGGGAAGTACTGCCACCATGCCCATTTCTGCCGCCAAGCAGTAACGCATTCGCATTACTGTGTTCCGGTTTGAAAGGTGTGGTTGGCAGTGAAATTACAGGCACATGTGACATTCCACCTACACGTCTCAGAGTTACGGGTGCAAACGATGCGACTTGGGTCTTGTCGTACCTAGTAGGGGAGGACCCAAGTCGCATCGATTGTTATGGGCTAAGGTTACCACTTAACACCAGGCCGTCGGCGTCGGCTCGTTCCGTAACTGTATCACATTGAAGAAAGTATCTCAGAAATGTCTCAAAAAATTGCCAGTGATGCTGTTAATCGTCCATCATCTTGGCAAAAAGCGTCATGTATTTACACCGTATATGACATTTTGCGGCAGCTCTCGTACACCATGTAATTACAGATTGCCTGATACGACACCACCCTAAAAACCCTTTTAACTGAAAGGAGATAAGGAGTTGGAATTGAGCTGTGCTGTGGGACGAGCTCAAATTTTAATGGCCTCTGAAGTATAGGCCAACTTCTGAGTTTACAACTTTAAACCTTATTACTTCGAAGTAGAGTTGAAAAGAAGTTTGAACTTTGCCCTCAGAAATCTGCAGGGAAATATAAAGGTCTTGAATCTCAGACGGGTTGGTTCATCTTTGATTAGCTAGATATTAATAAGGCATATATTTGTTACTGGTTTTTGCCCGCGACTTCTTCTGCATTATTATGTTTCTATTTTGGGATTCTTAACGGATAAAATATATGCCGGTTTATTATGCGATTTATAAGCTTTTAGGTGATATCAAAAGCCCCATAGCTTTTGTGACGCTAAAACAATTACAGATTGGATGATTTATACAGCAATAGGTACGATTTTAGTAGCATTAAGAAGCTATAGAACTAAATGCCCTTAGAATAGAATACTCCAGGGAAGTGCTGATACAGTACCCATTTCTGCAGCTAAACAGTGACACACTCGCACCTATTGTTGTGCTTGGTTTTTAAATGTATGGGTCTGTAATATTAAGGACACGAGTTGTTTCGATTTCATCTCAGGGCGCCAGTCTTCCTATAATTTGGTGGAAGATTCTCTAAGTTCCGTTGCTGTTGTTATTTCAACGTAAATACGTAGTAAGATTATATATAGTAAGTAGGCGCATTTCATACCTGACCTTCAGCTTGCCAGTCTAAGCTCTCACTCTGAGTGAGTCAATGCTCGTATTAATTTTTTGTCGACTGACCTCATAGATCATTTAATAGTAACTTTTCCTACTGCGCTGTATGCCATGGGTTCTATTCCCACCCAGGGCAAGCATTTTTGTCAAGAACATAGAAGTTTGTTCTGTGTCTGGGTATTAATAGGTATGATGTATTTATAAAAAAGTATATAAGTATTATACTAGTTGTCTGGTTCCTATAGTACAAGCTATGCTTAGTTTGGGGCTAGATGGCGTTAAGTGAAATGTCTACCAATATTTAACAAAAAAAAAACAACCATTTCCATGATCAGTTAAGTCTTATTTGCTAAGATTGAGCGTTTTTCATTTTTGTTTGTTAAGTCTCGTATCTTAGATAATTATATCTATTTCGTCTCTTGATGGTAGAACATGACGTCACGTTGTGATAGGATGTTAAATTAACAAATGATGTTTGGGCAAATTAGCAATAAACACAAGAGCTGTCCGTGACATGAATCAATATGTTCCATAAACATCGGATCCAAACTAATCAGTCATGTTTGAATGCATAATTAAGGGAGGCCTGGTCATTGGAATAAATTAAGGGAGATTTGGAAAAAATATTAAGATATTTCATATATTTTATTTTTTATCGGTTTTAATATTTTCCTTATATTTTTTTAATTGAGGTAAATTAACAGTTACACAGTAAGTACGAACAAAAAATAAACATTTAAATAAATTATTCCCTGTGGAACCAACACCGTTTACCACAGATATATGTGGTATACATAATATATAAGAGAAAAAATAAGTTAATTTTACCCCTCTCTCTTCTTATATATTCTTATACCGAAAACTAAATTATGTCTAAAATTCGTTTTGCCCAACTCCGCTGGGTAAAGCGGATATAGCCTTCGGGCATAGTAGATAAGTGGTATTATTAAGCCTACAACATACTGGTATATGGCAACATATCTGCCAACAATATGGTATAGTCGTAGAACCAACTGTGTTCATTATTTGTCCAGGGAAGTACTGCCATCATATCCGTTTCTGCCGTCAAGCAGAGTGCTGATTGCTGTCATTAGAAGGGTTTGGGGCCGAAAGAAATGTTTAAATTATTTTCTTTGTCGAACAAAGTACTACGAGTGCATAAAGTTAGAAATATTAACTGGGTGTTAATATGCATTATATGTATGTATTTACAATAAGTATATAAGTATTATATCAGTTGTCTGATTCCCGTGATACTATGCTTAGCTTACTTTGGGGCTAGACGGCGCTGTGTGAAATGTCCAACAATATTATAAAAAAAAGCTAAGCTAATGGAAAAGGCAAAATTGCCTGAATAATTTCCATACGCCTATCTCCAGTAATTACAGCCAATCCCCATATCCAATAATAGAGCTCATACCGCAAATATATAATTTCCAAGTCTTCACATTAACGCAAAGTATAAAACAACGCAATGTTAATAACTCAAAAGTCTATAACAGTCGACAAGCACGCCATGGCCGCTATTTAAGTTAGTGGTAGATGTTTGTTAAATTGCTGAGTTTCGGAGTAAAACACTCCGAATATAATCGGAGCTGTGTCGAAGTAGAAATGAAACAGATCCCGTGTCCCCTAGTGGGGGATAGTGTAAGAAATCTTATGGCGTTTCCACGCAATTTTTCCCCTTTGACCCCCTAGTGGAAAACAAAGCAGCTACATATTTTATTCTGAGTTTTCTTAGAATCTCTGATGGTAGGTAATTTGCGTTTGAAGTGACGGAATGTTCAGTGTGCCGGTCCGTAGATCAGCTACTTCTCTGTCATTAATATGTATAACAGTAATATTATTTATGCAGATATATATTAAGTGGTAGAGAAATTATGTTATTTCTCTGTTATATGATCACTTTTGGGAATCATAATGGAGAACCACGTGTGAATTTAATTTCACTAGTTCTCTTAGATTGTTTTTTTTTTTTTACTTTTTTCCATATAATTCATAAAGAAATGGCTGATACGTCAATAATATTCTAAACATAACACGCGTACTTATCGCTAGTTTGACGCCTGTTCAAACCCTATCCGACCCTCCATGGGTCCCTCCAAGGGATAATATACTGCTAGCCACAGAAACAAAATGTACCATCTCTGAATGGATGAGATGCTGCGACCACGTTATATTGGCTGTATTTTTTATCTGAAATAATAATTTAAAATAATTCGGAGTTAATTTCTCATCCCTACTCCAACTTGTTTATTATATGTAAATCATAGGATATTGCTATTCTTTTTCACTGTAATGTTGGAATTCAATTACGAAGTTGGTCTAACTACTTACGTACTATCATTCCGGTAAACTTGTGAATTGTGTTCGACACGAAACGTTTTCTTTCGAAGCGTGGAGTAGCTTCCGATAGATTGGTCAGTAATTGGTTTTCGTCTTCACACTTTTAAGCTATGTTCAGATGGTCGCGCGGTGGTCTCGCTATGGTCGCGCTATGGTGGTGCTATTTCCGATCGCGTGAGCAATAAGACACAAAAGCACAGTATGTTTCATGTATATATATACCTAGTCCACATAATAGGTGCCTTTTATTTGACCTCAGACAGGCCAATCGTAGATGGCCCATTTAACAGACCACTAGTTCGAATCCGGAAGTACAAATCGTCTTTTGAAAAAAATTTCGTTTTAAAATATATTTGCGCAATGCGACTTTCTTGAAATGTCGAAACCAAAATATTTCGGGGAAACCGGCGTTTCTAATGATATAGTGCCTGCAGTGAGTCCGAGTGCTGAGTCTTGTTTTCTAGCGAATTTATCTGTATTTATTATCTCCACTAATTAATTTATCCATATTAAGAATCATGATTCCGGCTATGTATTAATTTAACTATTTAATATTATTTACTTATTCATTTAATTTGACTGGCCGCACTTCTCAGTCGGTAGTAACCCTGCCTTCTGCGCTGTAGTTCGTGGGTTCAATTCCCATCCAGAACAAATATTTTTATGACGGATATAGATGTTTATTCTGTCTGGGTATGCATAATAAGTATGTTTAATGTAAAACGTTACATACTAAATATTTTCAAAAATATATAAGTATTATATCAGTAATCTGGTTCCATGATACAAGCTATGCTTAGCTTCCTTTAGCTAGATTGCGGCGCTATGTGAAATATCCACCAATATTTATTTATTTATTTATAACTAACTATAAATGCAATATTAAGCAAAGATACACCATATATCCCATTTTCTGTCCTTTCTTTTTGTGTTCAATCCTAGGATAAACCCATTTCAAGGATACGATTCTATAGGCAATAAATCAGGCAATTTGAGACTTTCCCAGACGATTTGCCAACCGTTTCCTAAACCTGCTATTTACCACGCATAAAACAAATTTCCATATACCGAGCCCAACTCTTTGTCATGATACCACGGAAAATGTTACAATCTGTACTAGTCATTTTATGGTGAATTTATTTTGGGTAAAAATCTTACAGCTTATTGCATTTCTAGGCAGTGCACTTGTGCCTGCCTAGAAATGCAATTCATAAGGGTAAGAAATGCAATAGAATGCAATTAAGGAAGTCCAGTCATACTTATTTCTGCTACTAAGGAGTTAGTCATGAGACGATACAGTTTCATTTCTCACAGTTACGGGTGCAATAAATGCGACTTTCTTCTCCCCATACTTAGGTATTTTTTTTTTTTTTTTTTTATTTAATATCACAAAATCCACAGATCTTAATATATACATAAAATATCTTAAATATTAATACTTACATCTAATAAAGGATTTATTTTATATTCATTTTAATCTTTTAGAGAGAGCAATCGGATATAAACATAAATTATTATCTACGCAATTTTATGTTGACAATTCATCAAGACACAATTACATAGCTAATATAAACGCATAACAATAAATGCACTTACAGTGGGTATGAGTGCGTGAGTGTATGTGTGTGTGTGTGTGTGTGCGTGTGTGTGTGTGTGTGTGTGTGTGTGTGTGTGTGTGTGTGTGTGTGTGTGCGTGTGAGTGTGAGTGTGTGTGTGTGCGTGTGCGTGTGTGTGTGCGATGTGTATGTGTGTGTGTGTTTTTGTTAATATTCCACCTACTTATATTATTACTTATGTAACAAGTTTAAAATTAAATGCTTGAACTTTGATTTATTACAGTGAAAAAGATCAACTGTACTAAAACATTTATTATAAGAATTTTGAGTTCGATAGATAACGGAATTCTGGAAGTAATTGGTATGAGCGCGAGGGAGTGCGAACAAAGTAATATGTCTTGTGCGGAGCGCGGGAGCCCGGAGTCGCACCGTATAGAGATTTAAAAGGATATTTATATACCTTGAAATAGATGATTCTTAACTGAAAGGAAAGATCAGCTTCGATGCCCGTCCGTTGCATGTTGCATGGACGTGAATATAAAATGCCTCAAGTGAACCTAATTCCATCGGAACCTCACCTTACAATCCGAAACACATCAATGCTTGTGGGGCAAATGGGTATGGTGGTAGTACTTCCGTGGACGAACACTGCACATAGAGTACTTAGTTTAGATACTAAGTTTTTGGCCTATCCTTGTACTGTAACATAACATAACATTTTCAAACGATTAAAACACGTTTGTGCCCCTCTGGATTTGTTCCAGCTACCTCTGGATTGTATCCCTGGGTCTTACCACTCGGCCACCACGCAAAAAGTTTCGTGGTCCATGCTTCTATAATATTTATATTGTATGCGTAGGTTGCGCCTAATTAATGGTAAAATATTTCCCTAGTCTCATAGTAGGGGTCGTAGAGCCGAATAAAAAGGCTCTTTGTCTTTTATTTACAAAGGGGCTGATAAAGATATGACATCTGAATAAAGGCATGAATGCCTGCCGGGATGAATACGGCGCGTTCTGATCTGAGATTACGAGAAGTGAGGACTTGGCTTTACGCGGTTCTGTTTTTATGTGACCCTTGAATTGATGACGATATTCCTCGGAAAGTCTAAAGGTTTCGTTGGAGCCTGTGCTGTTTTTGGTTCGGTTCAAACTTGGGCATGAAAGCTTTATTATCATAATTTTGATGGGAATCTAATTCAACAGGATGTTTTGAATCAATCGAAACGTTACAAGAGTTTCGAACGGTCTAGTAAGTTGACAAGTTTCGTGAAGAGTATGCGAGAGAGAGAGAGAGAGAGAGAGAGAGAGAGAGAGAGAGCGAGTGAGAGAGAGGGAGAGAGTGTTTGTGTGTGTGTGAGAGAGAGAGAGAGAGAGCGAGAGCGCGAGTGAGAGAGAGAGAGTGAGAGAGAGCGAGAGAAATACGTAAGTGATATAAACTAAATAAGTGATTCTGCAGTCAGTCTTTGACACCATACCTCGCGTTAGTGTGTTCCGGCATGAAGGTTGAGTATATTACTTCATACTACCCCCACTTACACCAAGGCATAAACATTCTACATCCCTGAAATAAATTAATAGTTATTGACAAAACTCGCAATAAACGTATGCATGAATTCTATCAGTTGTCTGGTTCCCATAGTACAAGTTACGCTTACTTTGGGGCTATATGGCACTGTGTGAATTGTCCACCAATATTATTACAGTGCGAATATGCTGAGCGGAGGGGCAATATAACGATTTCACTTTATGTTACACTCGATTTTGCTCCCAATTCAATTTGCGCACCGCGGGCCATAAATAAAGACGTAAGTCCTACTAATATTATAAACGTGAAAGTTTGTTTTTATGGATGTTTGTTACTCTTTGACGCTCAAACGGCTGAACAGATTTGGATGAAATTTGTTATTAAGATAGCTTATATCCTGGATTAACACATAGGCTACTTAGATCCCGGAAATAATATTGGTAGATATTTCACACAGCGCCATCTAGCCCCAAAGTAAGCTAAGCATAGCTTGTGTCATGGGAACCAGACAAGTGATATACTACTTATATACTTTTCTTAAAATACATACAAATAATAGATATTAACACCCAGACACAGAACAAACATAAAAAAAAAATTGGTCCTGGGTGGGAATCGAACCCACGACCTACAGCGCAAAAGGCAGAGTAGCTACCAACTGAGCTGTGAAGTGAATTCAGTATAATATACAGTATTGTATCATTACGTAACATAACTTCACCTTTAGTTTGGTGAACCGTGTGAGTAGCGCGATGCGTGACTCGAAAGCTTTGTCCGTGACAAGCGGTGACGTGTGGCCTCTGCGGTATTCATTATACCCTGTACCCTGTACGCCTTACATACATGACAACTATCTATGCGTCCCGACTTCACGCGGGTAGCATTCAGTATCTACCACCGAGTGCCTTTTTGTGTCATTTAAGAGATAGAACTGACGGCCCACCTGATATTAAATGGTAACCGCCACCCATGGACAACATCAGATTCAAGTCCTCTCCACCAAAGTACGAGATGACTTAAGACGCATTGCGTTGCGTCCATCACCCCGAGACGGGGATGTTACGTCTCATGCGAAAACTTCTGACTTCTTGCCTATCTTCAACAAGGATTGATGTTTCTCAATACACGTGTTCAAAGTCAAAAACATTATTTCCATAGAATTCATAAAGAGATGACTTGGAAACGTCAATAATATTCAAAACTTAAGGTTACGCGTACTAATCGCTAAGTTTGACGCCTGTTCAAACCCTACCCGGCCCCATTGGAAGAACAGTCAAGAAACCCCTAAAGGGCTTCCCTTTTTTCAGTATTCGTTTCAGGTTTCTCTCTATTCACAGAGAACAAAATTATGCTCATTCCAAATTGTTTTGCAAGGCTGGGTACTACGAACTCATGTATAAGGCGCCTTAACAATTACAAAAATATCTCTTCAATACTGAGAATTACTCGAAGCTACTAATATACATTTCACATCCAAACTGGTTATAGAAGAGTTCTTAGCGAATCCGTTGTTAATGGAAAATTTTGGTTGATCTATGTTTTTACTGTAAACAATAATGGATTCGCGTGTATACAAAGATTCTGGCTATATCTGCTTTCTTTTACACAAATATTACGTTTTAATTCCGAGGAATGTGACACAAAGTGTAATTCCTACAATAAATAATTAAATGTCACTATTGTGACCCAAAATTAGGCTCCTTGAAAGCCTCTAAAAGGCTTCATTCACTGCTGACCCAGAAAGCCATACCTAAGGCACTCATACATTATGCCGGTATAAATCTGCCATTTAATCCAATATACCCCAAGGTTTATTGTTAGTTAAGTCACAGATTATCCACCAGTAACTTTTGAAGTACCCTTATCTTAGAGTAACAATTACATTATAATGAGCTGATTATGATGAAGGATAAGGATTTTAGAAAGAAAGAAATAAAAATATATTCATTTATGACAGGCAATTTAAATAAAAAATAAAATAAAAAAAGACTTGTGGCACTCGGAGACTGCCGCGGTAAAGCTATTGCGCGTGATATTTCAAAAAGTCATTAAAAGTTCTGGTATTTATCGATAGATGGAAAAACTAAAAAGTATCACCGCTGTGCCGGTCGGAGTGGGGGGTGTTAGGTTTTTTTCGTTACGGAATTTCTGGATTCGGTCTCCACGCTCAAGGCCCGCGATAGAAGCTATGCAATAGCTTAATAAATTTTTGTATAAACGTATTAGTAACGTATTAGTTCACAAATAAATATTGTTTTTAATATACACATACGCTATGTAGATAATTTGATGAGTTTTGAAAGAAGTCACATTTAAGATGTATCGTTTGGAACACAATTTTTTTTAGAAATTAAAGCATGATATCCTGGTTCTCTAGTAAGGATATTCTTAACGCTTCGATTGAGTGAGTGAGTGAGTATTTCACTTTAAACAATTTTGGGCACGACATACCCTACAACAATACCTTGAATACCACATTCTCAAAACGGTGAAGGAAAATTGGTTGTCCTAGATCCAAAAAGTGACAAAGAAAACCCTCTCGACAATACGGACTGGCCACCCATTTTTAGATCTAGGACATGCCAATTTGCCGCCACTGTTTCTTCAAAGGTTGCTACAAAAATATTTCATTATAGTTATTTACAATAGAGTTCGTTCACAGTTCATACCCACAAATTAGTGACATATTACTACTCCAGTACCACTTAAAATGTTAACACCATTGAGGAACATTAATCCTTGAGTGGGACTCGATATAAGTCCGAAGGTTATATTTCACTTACCCTCAGCTATATTTCATTAACGTCTATCGGTGCTAATGGAGAGGCTGAGTTCATAAGATTCGATAGGAGCGGAGCGATTTGCATAGAGAAATTCTAAATTAGTCGCTCAGGTTTAAACACGTCTATATTAAATCAGTAATATAATCCCCCCCACCGACATACACGCACACAGCCATGCACTATGATCAACTGTGTCACAGGAGTTATTGAGATACAGACAACAAAATATTCCAAAACCCGAGAAAAACTTGAATGGACCAACATCAACATAGAAGTTGTTCCGTACGAGAAACGGCATCGCCTTAGGTTTAAGATAGTTAAAAATGTATAAGTTAGAAATAGCATCATAGAAGACAATAGAATAGTTCTAAGTAAGATCTTTTGTTATAACACCTGGTGTTTACGTGTGAAAATACAGATAGTTAATTCCCTTCTTCGAATAGTTCTAAGTAAGGTCTATTGTTATAACACCTGGTGTTTACATGTGAAAATAGTAATAGTTAAATCTCCTTCTTAGAATAAATACTAAAAGATAAGCCGCAGCATTGTCGTACCGCTCCCATTGGCAGCTGCGGCACAAGCCGGTTATAGTTAAATAGAATTAAATAGAATTGTAGTACAATAAAGGAAACTGGAAAGGGGTTCGGAAATATCTTTGTGACGAGTGGTATAAATATAACGCCATTTCGGGCGTAAGTTGTAGTTGGTTAATAGTCGCGTAACAGTTCATACGTATAGTTCACGTAGTTGGTTCATAGTCGCGTAACAGTACACACGTATAGTTCACGTAGTTGGTTAATAGTCGCGTAACAGTTCACACGTATAGTTCACGTAGTTGGTTAATAGTCGCGTAACAGTTCATACGTATAGTTCACGCAGTTCGTTAGTAGTCGCGCTATAGGCGACACGCGTTCCGTAAATAGTCACGTAACAGTTCTTCGCAACCAGTGCGTTAATAGTCCAGCGTCAAGTCGAGCAATAGTCGACACGTTGGCTTAAATAGTAGTGCGCTAATCGCGGAATAATAGAAATAGATAGCAGATCGGCAGTACCACTCGGAACAACCGGAACCCAACCCTCCAGTATAGAAACACCATCTGAAGTTTTCTTAACAGAATCCCAGTAATAGCGTGTACAGACCCCTCGCACCGGCGGAATAACAACACCAACATACAGTCCACTACCACCTTATAGACCCCGGTCGAGCCGTCCCGTACATTTTGGTCCTTCGAGCCGGATATTTTGATCCTTCGAGCCGGATATTTTGGTCCATACAAGCCGGATACGAGAAGACAGAAGATGGTAATCACGAGGCCAGGAGGAGGGAACAGGCCTGCGAGCACATCTCGTACCGAACCTTCGAATACCTCCAACACCACCGCAGCGCCTACCACCACAGCTCCAGTGATTACGACGGCACACGCTCCGTCAAGATACATGGAGCCGTTAATAGCCACGCCACGCACCCATTCTGTGGCGCATTCACCACCGAGAACCAGACCATTGGCTGACACAGTGTTTGCAAGGCGCGCCTCACCGACGTTAGAATCTGTGTTCGGGAAGCGCGTTCCTGCCGACTTCACGCCTACTTCAGCCAGCAGGAAGACCTTACATGGAATGACGAGTTTCTTCGTGCCGGCAAGCGATGCTGTCGCTGCCTCATCAAGTGGCGGAGCCAGCACAGAGAGCACAACAATAGCGTCGAGCCAAACAGCGAGTGATTCCAAGGAGTCGATTGTCACCGAAGTCACCGGCAGGAGGGACCAGAGAGATCCCGATAGAGAAACGTCGTTGCACAATGAGCAAACTACGACCACCAAGCCTAAGTCGACGACTTCAGCAAAGGCAAGAAATAATAGAATAGCAAATGCCCGACTAAAATTGCTGAAAATCCAGAAGGAAATAGCGGCCGTCGAACTTGAGCTCATGGAGGAGTCTGAGAACGACGATGAAATAGCAATCTCTGGCCCTGAAAACACGTCAATGATATCCGATTGGGTGAAAAACACAACCAGAGTGTTAGATATAGCAAAAGAATCACAACGAGAAGAGAGGGAAACAATACCCTCCGTGCTACCAACGGAGGAACAACGGACGGAGCTGCCCACTGAAGATAGACCGGCACCGCGCCCTGCACCCGCTGCGGTTCCTGCAGTCCTTTTAAAAACAGAACAGGAATTGCCAGCAGCGAACGAGGAGCGCGGACCGACGAATAGCAAATTCGTAGATGGACCTGGACTCAATAGTTTTAATGTGCCCAGACCCAATAACGGATATGAACTTCCAGTGTTAAATAGAACCAACATGAAAAATAGTGATTTTGGAGACAATAGTGCATCTGCAAACAATAGCGCGTATGCCAAAAATATTGGAAACGTGAACAATAGTGCCTTGGCAAACAATAGTGCCTCGGCAAACAATAGTGCCTTGGCAAACAATAGTGCCATGGTAAACAATAGTGCCAGAGTGAACAATAGTGCGATAGTGAACCAGATTGTGGGCCAGCCTGGAGGACCTACGAAACCTGAAAACACTTGTTGGGAGGAACCAAGATGGTACGATTTTAGCACGGAGCAACCGGCGGGAGAGCCTGATCTTCTGAAACTCTCTCGTTTCCTGGATAGAGAAGCAAGCAGATGCGGTCCCTACGCAGGGCCAGAAATAGTCCCACGTTCAGAAACCACCAATAGAACTAGTTTCAAGGATAGAAGTTATGCTGCGAGGGTGGAAGAGAAAAAAGGAAAAGTTTGCCTAATTTGCAATAGAGAAAACCATCCCACGACGATTTGTAATAGATTCACGAAGGCAGAAGTTCCGGATAGATGGGATATAGCGAAGAAGCATAGATTGTGTTTCAGATGCCTTCGATTGAAAACGGTAAATCACACGTGTAAGACGAGAAGGTGCGAAATAGATGGTTGCCAATACTGGCATCATGGACTCCTTCATTTCAAGAAGGAGGAAACCCAACAGAAAAGGGAAGCCGTAGCCTCCACATGGACTCCCAAAAACATCCAAACGTTTTTAAAAATAGTACCTGTCACCGTGTTTGGACCGTCAGGGAAAATAGACACGTACGCGCTGTTAGACGACGGATCCACGGTTACATTGGTAGAAGAATCTATAGCAAAGGCAATAGGGACAAAGGGAAAGAAAGAGCCCTTATCCATAGAAGCCATAGGAAACTCTGAAGTGAGACAAACACAGTCACAGAGAATACAGCTCACTATTACAGGCACAGAAGAGCACACAATAGAAGCTCGAACGATAGCAGAGTTAAAACTTTCACCTCAACTAATGAAGAGGGAAGATATCAAAACGATGTATAGACGCCAACCTTCGTCGCAAGGTATCTCGGCTGAAGAGGGTCATAGTCGCCGTGTACCCAGGAGCAGACGGAATAGTACGCGCAGTCAACATTTGATCCCTAGGTGGCGTGCTGAGAAGACCTACGCGCAAAATAGAAATCCTGCCCAAGAACAGACCCGACGTACTCCACACCATAGGTTGCAATGCCAGGAGGCATTGCACGGCGGGAGAGATGTTCCGTACGAGAAACGGCATCGCCTTAGGTTTAAGATAGTTAAAAATGTATAAGTTAGAAATAGCATCATAGAAGACAATAGAATAGTTCTAAGTAAGATCTTTTGTTATAACACCTGGTGTTTACGTGTGAAAATACAGATAGTTAATTCCCTTCTTCGAATAGTTCTAAGTAAGGTCTATTGTTATAACACCTGGTGTTTACATGTGAAAATAGTAATAGTTAAATCTCCTTCTTAGAATAAATACTAAAAGATAAGCCGCAGCATTGTCGTACCGCTCCCATTGGCAGCTGCGGCACAAGCCGGTTATAGTTAAATAGAATTAAATAGAATTGTAGTACAATAAAGGAAACTGGAAAGGGGTTCGGAAATATCTTTGTGACGAGTGGTATAAATATAACGCCATTTCGGGCGTAAGTTGTAGTTGGTTAATAGTCGCGTAACAGTTCATACGTATAGTTCACGTAGTTGGTTCATAGTCGCGTAACAGTACACACGTATAGTTCACGTAGTTGGTTAATAGTCGCGTAACAGTTCACACGTATAGTTCACGTAGTTGGTTAATAGTCGCGTAACAGTTCATACGTATAGTTCACGCAGTTCGTTAGTAGTCGCGCTATAGGCGACACGCGTTCCGTAAATAGTCACGTAACAGTTCTTCGCAACCAGTGCGTTAATAGTCCAGCGTCAAGTCGAGCAATAGTCGACACGTTGGCTTAAATAGTAGTGCGCTAATCGCGGAATAATAGAAATAGATAGCAGATCGGCAGTACCACTCGGAACAACCGGAACCCAACCCTCCAGTATAGAAACACCATCTGAAGTTTTCTTAACAGAATCCCAGTAATAGCGTGTACAGACCCCTCGCACCGGCGGAATAACAACACCAACATACAGTCCACTACCACCTTATAGACCCCGGTCGAGCCGTCCCGTACAGAAGTTATTCTTCTTTTTAATATTTTATAGGTAATTACCGAAATTTTTATAATTATGGCCTAAGTATCTTTAAGTACCATATTTTTTTTTAAGTTTTGTCTTAATTTTGCCATACCTGTAACAGGTAACAAAGTTGTAAGTTCTAATTATTTAAATCAGGCCCAAATTTACACATGCAATAAAATATCTCATCATATCTATTATTTTCCCAGCACGTCATTTTTTGTATTCCACACTGTAAAAAAATATAAATCTTTAAAATAACTCATTAAATTCTCTTGTGGAAAGAAAAACAAATATTTGGAACGGCTTCCATTTGGCACGGCGCCGCTCTCTCGCGGCCTTTTATGGACACTAATTCTGCATCATCTTTAACCGCTGACAGCGGCGCGGCGGGCTGCCCGCCATAATGTTGCCGAATAAATAAACGAATATCACGTTGTATTTGTGATTCTTGTTAATAAATTATTTAAAATTTGGTTCCTTGAAGTACTGCTACCACACTTGTCATTAATTTCCTCGAATCATTGTGGCGAAAGGATAAAAAGCTTCTCAAATAGGCTCTTTCGTGAACTTACTAATTTGGAAGTTATGACTGACTTATATTACTTATATTACCAAACGTTACCAATCCACCATCAGACACGTTAAAATGAACATTATGACAAAAAAATTTGAAAAATTTGCTTTAAATTTGGTAATAGAAGATTCGTCTCAGAGATAGAACATTTTATGTAACTCTAATTTTACAAGCCCTATAAGGTGGTCAAAAAGCAATGTACAGTTCACTTCCTGTTTGGTGGCGAACATAAGTACATAGGCACATGTAGCACATAGGTACATAGGCGTATAGGTACTTAAGACATAGGTAGATATGGTGGCATTTCTTCTCGACGAAAACTGCATATACAGGTTGTTCATAAAGCTCTAAGGTGCTAAGTTCCGCTTCCAGCGGAAAGTTGTGTGCATATTCTACAGTTCAATACATTATAACACGCCAAGGCCCGTCTACGCCCTGTCAGCGGACCCATAAGCTCACTGCGTGTCGTTTTAACTTATAATACTTAAACTATAATACATATGACAGGCCTCACAGCTCAGTTGGTCTCTGCCTTCTGCGCTGTAGGTTGTGGGTTCGATTGCCACCCAGAACAAACATTTGTGTGACGAATATAGATATTTTTTCTGTCTGTGTTAATATGTATTTACAAAAAAGTATTCTATCAGTTGTCTGGTTCCTATAGTACAAGCTTAGCTTAGTTTAAGGCTAGATGGCGCTGTGTGAATCGTATATTATACATTACATACTTAAAAACTAACCCAAATATCTCAAAAGGGTTTCGAATACCTTTAAATTACCTGTGGACTCACGGTTAATCTTCATCCCTCAATTTATTCGGGGTTGGAGTACAGATTAGACAACAGTTACAAGGGGAGGAAGCGTTGATTTTTGCTCAAATACCGTTTAGATCCTTCGGGACTGAATTTCGGTTGGCTTTAATTTGAGAAATTGATCTTTGGTTGCTTTGGTTCAAAAATCAAGATGAATTTAATGCCCTTCTCCCCAAAGGAATAGCAGGAATAGGATAGTGATAAGTATTTCGTAGACTTAGTTACATGAGCAAACCTAAGAAAAACTACAGAGCAGTTCAATGTAGGAGCTTTTGTAAAGGTATTCCTGCGGATTTGAAACAATTAAGAAGAAACAGCATATATAATGGAATCGAATTGAATAACCGAAAAATAAATAAATAAATATTAGTTGACATTTCGCGCAGCGCCATCTATCCCCATAGTAAGCTAAGCATAGCTTGTATCATGGGAACCAGACAACTGATATAATACTTATATACTTTTGATTTGTAAATACATACATATAATACATATTAACACCCAGAAACAGAACAAACATCAATGTTACAAATTTAATATGACAAATGTTTGTCCTGTGTGGGAATCGAACTCACGACCTACAGCGCAGAAGGCAGGGTTACTACCAAATGAGCTATGAGGCCAGTCTTAATAAATATTCATATCCATAACCGAAAAACCGCTGATACAGTACATGCTGAGTGGTAACCTTTTTTGCTGTTACAAGCCACATTTTCTTTTATTTATATTATTTGTAATGTAACACAAAATAAATATTGTTCTTTCTTTCTTTCAAAAATGATGTAAGTTATTCGATTCTTTGCCTCCCGACAATGAGGCAAATGCCATACGTACAAAAAAACGTAAATATTCCCCATATTTTCGTTCAAAATCCACCCGGTTTGCCTCCACGTCAATTGCGCACATTCAATGAAACTGTATCGGCGATTACCTCGAATAACAGTTTGATCGCGATACGAGTGCTATCTCGATTGCCATACCGATACACATAAATAGCAGTATCGATTTAGCTATCGATGCTTTTCACTCGCAAATTTTCTGGTATTTATTGTGACGAACGCGAAAAGTTGACATAATATCTTCAATGTACAGAATTGGACCGAATACGATTTTATTATGGGTATAGATAAGATCCCATATTAGCCCCAGTATTGAATTAAAATCGCGTGTAAAATCTCCCAGTGAATTCCCGTTAGTATTTATCAAAAATGAAATTTATATTTCGAAATTTTATGTAATAGAAAGCCATGTGAAAATATAGATTAACATCGTACAAAACTCTTTTTTATTACTTCAAAACTACCCAAACCATAGCTTTAGTATACAAGTTTTCAAGAAATCATATTACGCACTTATAAAGAAAGCACCTTCCATATTTATCAATGACTAGCTGTTGCCCGCGACTTCGTCCGCGTGAAATTCGGTTTTATCACGCACCCCTATTTTACCCCTCGGAAAACTAGCTTAAGTTACTCCTTGTTACATCAGCTATCTGCCAGTGAAAGTCCCGTTAAAATCAGTCCAGCCGTTTCGGAGATTAGCCGGAACAAACAGACAGACAGACAAACAAAAAATGTAAAAAATGTTGTTTTGGTTTATGTACGGTGTATATCCACATGCACTTAGTAAAAAGCGGTTATTTTAATATAATAAACAGACACTCACTTTTATACGCTAAATCTGCTCAGACAGAAAACCAAGTAGCCAACGCTTACTACATGATAACACCTGAAAACAAATACTACGGATATAACTAACAACAAAGTTAGCAATCGTGCGACGGTTTCATAAACAGGCGAAGTTATAGAGATTTTCACCCCATAAACCATAGATTGCACGCAAATGTCGAAGAAAACATTTTATAGTGCAATTCGCCACGCAAATGTGTTTGATCTATGAAATTATTCGTATTTTGGGTATCGATAAGGTGGGTAATGGAACTCATAAAGTTTCACTTTCTCCGTCTGGCCGGCTGTCTGCTTTCTATTGTATCTATTTAAAGGTTCATATTATCGGTATTAGGTAAAAGGCGTCAAAATTTGCGATAATTACGCATAGTAAAATGTTTTAATATTACATATTGACATTTCCAAGCTATTTTGTTACGAATTCTATGTAAATAATTTTTTTTTGACTTTAACTGTTTGCATTTGCAGCTCCATGAAGAAATCTGGGCTGCATCCATTATGTAAACATCCCATTTGGTTGGTACCTAACAGTACAAAGAAAAATGATGTATGAATCTCTTTTTAACATCAAGTATACAACGCAACGCAATTCTGTTTCAGTAACAAAAACCATAAAAATCATGATAATCTTGGGTCTCATTGTTCTTTTTTACACAGCGAAAAGACAGGTTTATAATCGTGAAAAAACATTACGCCTTTACTCAACAAAACGTTATCAAATATCATTAAAAATTCACCAGTCGAGATTGTACTGAGAATAAACTCCCCAAAGTCAGATGAATTTCCCGTACCCGCCAGAATACCATAATGTAACATTTATTATACAATCCCTAACTATTTATTAGACAGTAATACACAGAGGGGCCTGTGAAATGACACAGCTCAGGGAGAGAAGATCCGGTTCATTAGACATGACATGTTTAGAGAAAAATTAATGACCACCACACCATAACTGTTCCAAATACTGGGTTATTTGAGCTGTACATGACAAAAATCGCTTAATATGTACTATGAACCAAATAGAAAAGAAAAAGAAGAAAGAGTATTTATTTTGCACAAAACAACACATATTAATCACTAAAACTAAAACTAAAAACAATAACGTGAGACACAACTCATAACATAGGAGTAGGCAGTTGATGTGTTGAGTTGGCAAAAAGGGTCCCTGTCTCAGCATAGTGCTGCACACTAAAAGAGAGCGCAGCGCTGGTTTTCAGGTACTAGAGCTGCTAATAAAAACAATTACAGAATAACATCGTAATAAAGTCATAAAGTCAAAACTTTTATTTCCATAGAATTCATAAAGAAATGGCTTGGAAACGTCAATATTATTCAAAACATAAAGTCACGCGTACTTATCGATAAGTTTGATGCCTGTTCAAACCCTATCCGACCCTCCATGGGGAAGAACAGTCAAGAAAATAAATGAATGAATAAATGAAAATAAAAATACATGGTTATTAAGTTAAAGCGAACGAATTTTTAATTGGCACCCACATAATAAATGCAAGATATATAGATCAGAACTCGGGGTCTGTACTACTACGCCACCATATCTTAGTTAAAATATAAGTATTCACTGATACAAGTTATTAATTCGGAAGGTTTTGTTCCAATTTCTCGTTTCACGTTAACGGTTTTCGTGCCTACAGCCGGATATCTGAAACCTAGCCTGACCGTCTGATATCTATCTGTGTAGATAGTAACTTAAAATACACGTGGCTGGTTAAAGAGATCTTAGTCGTATTAACTTAGCACGATTTGACTCTTCATTTTAACTAAAACAGTTAAGGGATTTGATCAAATCACTTACTTTAGGGAAATCTCACAATAAAGTTTGTTATTTTAACATCTTCCGTGAATTTTTCATTTACCTTACGGATTTAATAAAATATCAGTTTTTATCTCCCTGCAACGTACCAATTTTACATCTACCAATCTGCATTGGCCCGTGGTAGATTTAAGTCCGTTCACTCTCATTTGTCAAGACCAGACCTGTTTTTGCTGTGGAAGTATCAGAAGCACGAAACTAGATTTATGGAAAATAACCCATTTTGATGAAAACCAAAATGTTTTAAACTGCGTTTAATCATCGCTCCCCAGTTTAAACAATAATTCATGTCGAAAACATACTCGCCGTTCTGAACATACCCAATGTTAATATTCTGAGTGGTCCAAAATGCAAACTAGCTTTTATAAACCGGATAACGAGATAATGAGCTAGCTGTTCTGTTTTCCCTGTGGCAATGGCCCTCATCAGGTCGTAGACAAGTGGCAATTAATTTAAGCCAGGATCACAATGGCGGTGAGTTTCTGATGTTTAGTGATTTAGGAGTATTATTCCAGTTTGCTAACTATCTAGTTGGTTATTAAAAATGGCATGACGTTAGTTTTTTATTTATTTATTTGTGTCTGGTGCTCACAGCTCAGTTGGTAACCCACTTTTCTACGCTGTTGGTCGTGGGTTCGATCCCCACCCAGGACAAGCATTTATGTGACGAACATTGATATTTGTTCTATGTCTGGGTGTTAATATGTATGAATGTACAAAAAACAAAATTTATTCTATCAGTTGTCTGGTTTCATAGTACAAGCTATGCTTAGTTTGGGGCTAGATGGCGCTGTGTGAATTGTCCACCATTATTATTATTATTATTATAATACCAACTTAGCTTAGCCTGTTGCCATTATACGTTGGCATTAGTCACAGAAAATGCAAAGTACAACATTCCAAGTGTGAAATACGGTCCATCCACCGCTGATGTTCTGTCCCAGAGCGCAATAAAACGGGTATTGTGAGATAAAACAAAGCTGTTGAGCTGAAAGCGACATCTGCATAAGGAGTGGCGTAAAAACGAAACGTGTGGGCAAAGTTATGCTATATGTACTGAGCTAGCTGGTTTTTTGGAGCGCCTTGCTCTTCAATAATTAAAGAATTATTATTTCATATAGTTTCATAGCTCTGTTTTGTAGTCTGTTGAATTTTTTTTGTTTTACATTTTTTATCTTGACAAACATTTGTGTCGAATGAGATGTTTTTATTTATATGTATGATATGTACCAGTTTTCTGGTTTCCATAGTACAAGCTATGCTTAGTTTGGGGCTAGATGGCGCTGTGTGAAATGTCCAACAATATTTATTTACTTACTTCCTCAGTTATCCAATACCTATGGTACAAGCTATGCTTAGTTTTGGGCTAGATGGCGCTGTTTGGTATCACCAATTTAATATTTATTTATATATCTAATCTCACCCTTAGGTATTTAGCTTAAAATAAACACATAAAAGTAACACATGGTACAATTAGCCACCGATGTTAGTGACGTTAGCAATAAATCTGCCATCACCAGATAAAACAAAGCTGAAAGAGGAATTTGCATAAAGAGTCGCGTATATACAAAACATATGGACAAAGTTACACTGTACTGGTCTAATTTAGGTATAAGTCATAAGCGTAAGCTTTCATTGAACAATTATTTTAGACAATAACTTAATTATAAAAGCCATATAAACATAAAAACAATTTCAAAGAAATATGTTAAAAATATTTACATAATAAACTGAAACCATTTGAGCTGTCTAAAGGATTTTCCAACGTTATGTAGATAGCATTTTGGTTTCAATGTATTATGTAAATATTAGTATATATTTCTTTCTAATTGTTGTTATATTAATGAGGTAATTTTACTAGTGAAATGAAGTATAGAAATCATAACCTACTAATATTTTTCGACTTTACAAATTTACGAGTAAAAAGTGAAAGTTTGGTCTATATGTTGGGATGTTTGTTACTCCTTCACAGTAAACGTTACAGTCAGTTACGTCACAGTTACAGAACCGATTTAGATGAAATTCAGAATACAGGTATCTAAACCATAACTTGGAATATACATAGCCTACTTTTGTTCCTGGTGCCATGCTTGGGAAGACAAGGATAATAATAATTAAATCGAATAAAAATTATTCTATAAATGATAATAAAATGAATAGTTATAGGCCTAATAACAATTTAACTCACAATAATGATAAAAAATAAAAATAAAAATATAAAATATTAATAACAACAAATTAACAGAAAAATTCTTCAGTCTTGTAAAAGGCTTGCTCTAGCAGCCATTTTGTAAGTTTGTGTTTAAAGGCCTTTAGTTACTAAGCAACGGGCAATTAGATCGAGTAATAGCTAATAAGATCCATTGAATTATTATTGTAAATTCAATTGAATATGATAAGGTAGCAGAAATCAGTGATATTTCGATCGCTCCTACCAGAGCGAGATTATTTGCCAAACAGTGAGAAACAATAACACGACCTGTCTATATACAGGGGTGTCCGGTAATGAATGGATAACCTTGAAATGGGTCTTAGTAGAACTATTGGGCATTCGGAAAAAAATATCAAATAAAAAAAAAATAAGTAATATCAAAGATATGTATTTTTTAAATAATATCGATGTTTTGTTTTTTTTGTTTTTTTTTTGTTTTGTTGTTTGTTTTTTTTTACTACTTGGTTTTTTTTTATTTTATTTTTTTCCGAATGCCCAATAGTTCTACGAAGACCCATTTCAAGGTTATCCATTCATTAGCGGACACCCTGTATAATAAGCAAAGATAAAATAGTTTAAGTACCATTTTCTCTTCTGTTTTTGATTACTTATTATATATATTTTTTTAGTAGTTATTAATGAAATCGATTTAAACATTTTAGAACCAATTACGACGAAATAATTTAGTACTTTTTTATCCTGTTTGTAAATGTTTTCCTCTAATTTTCAGTAAAGATTATGGTCTTGGCAAACACTAAGTAAATAGGTAATGTAAATAGATTATATATATAAATACGAACCGTGCACATAAAGTGTAAACACTTGCAAAATACGGTAGATGATTTGTGTCTCGCCCAATCAGCCACAGTACTGAGCCCTGATCGCTAGCCAAATTGTATTTTGAACCGTGGCCATTTTGGTATGGTATATATATACACACCATACTAAATATGTACAAAAAGATTAGATATACATTATAAAACAACCGCTTGAAAGTTTACTTCACGGTCGGCTATGGGTAGAGCCAGCATTCATTTAATTTCTCTTCTAAAATTATAATAAAAAATGAAATATCACAAACTTTTCTTACCTTATATAGTAATTAATATATCTAAATACAGAAGCCATTTATGTTAAAGCCTGATTGATTCTTCCGCCAATTAGAACAATTCTAATTGATATCCCAATTGTTCCAAATTCCAAATATTTGTTTTGATTGCTTGTCATCACTTACAAACAAAGTTAAGATACAGCTTGAAGGTTCATTAACTTGGAATTTAAAATAATATTTTGGCACTAAGCTGAAACTAAAAGAAAAGCGAGTAGCTTAGTCATTTTAAGTCTGCTTTCTGCGCTGTATATCGTGGATTCAATCTAATAATGTTGGACCCAGGACAAATATTTATGTCACGAATACAGATGTCTGATTGTGTTGGGGTGTTATATGTGTTTTTATAATAAGTATTCTATCAGTTGTCTGGTTCCCATAAAACAGGTATTAATTTATTTTGGACTAGACAGTGTGTGAAATGACCATCTATATTTAAATGTATTTCTGAAATTAATTTCTCAGGCGACGCCCTTAGACCAGAGATTATTGTTATAGAGGTAGTCTGCATCTGACTGCATAACATCTGGGACTTGGGGTGACACGGTATTACAGCGTCTCAGAGGCTTAGGGCGTCAGTCGGACTTAATCTCAGAAGGCTGCTAGGGTCAGCCTGCGTAAAGGACTTAGTTTGGAGGTTTCCAAATATATTTGCATCATTTCTTTGAACAAATCTTAACGATTATCATACAATTACCAATTTTTCCCGTCGGGGCAGATTCAATAAACTACGAGCCCTCGCTTTGGATTCGAAGTTGCTACCCTGACGACTTAGCTACAGAGCCGTTAAAGCTAAAAATAAACATATTCTGTCTTTTCCATTTCGCTGATCTCTTATGCGTTGATGCGTTGAAAAACTTTGAACAAAACCACAGAGTTTGTTCTTACGATACAAAAGATGTTTTTTTTATCGCACTTGTACAAACAGACATGCCTGAGGTCTGATGGGCGGGAGGGAGTTTGAGCACAATCTCCAAGTTGCGGGGACTTTTGTGCTAAGGTAAAATACCTTTTGATAGACAATTTGCTGTCTGAAAGTTTGTCATAGACTTGACCCTCAGATACTTAGGGATCAAGTTCATCATACTAATGTATACTGCAAAAATGATTCTTTTTATAGATCGTTGGTTGATTGTTACTCTTTCACGTCAAATCTGAGAGCATGGTAGCCCAGTGGCACAGCTTCAATCCGGAGGTCACTGGTTCCAATCCTGACACGCACCAATGAGTTGATTCACTTGAAAAAACATGAATAAGTGCGCAATACGACGTTCTTAAAACGGTGAAGGCAAACATGGAGAGGAAATCAGAATATCCTATCTAAAAAAAAACTATGTGTTCAGTGCACGAAAGGAGCCTCTATTAGGCGCATTTTAATCCATCACAACATTTGTAAGAGTGATTCAGTGACGTAGTGTCAACCAAAATTGTTCAAGCCTATTTTGAGTATATGACTGGAATTTTGAACAACGTTCAAATGATGACCTGTAATAAAAAAGAGGCTTCTTTTTATCTTAATTGGATGCCGAGGAGTTTGCAAAGTAGATTAAAAATTTGCACCGGAAAGGAAACAGAACGGAGCGAGCTTTTAATAAAAGTTACAATATCGATCGATATTACTAAAGTCACCACACTTAAGAGCACTAATCTATACAAATAAATAAAATTGGAGTGTCTGTATGTAATATTTAAATAACAGCTTTTTACTAAGTGCATATGGATGTATACACGGTACATATACCAAAACAACATTTTTTACAATTTTTGTCTGTCTGTCTGTTTGTTCCGGCTAATCTCTGAAATGGCTGGACCGATTTTGACGGGACTCTCACTGGCAGATAGCTGATGTAACAAGGAGTAACTTAGGCTACTTTTCCGAGGGGTAAAATAGGGGTGCGTGATAAAACCGAATTCCACGCGGACGAAGTCGCGGGCAACAGCTAGTCAATACATAAGCCAGGTATTCGAACTGGCCAGTTAATGAAAATCGAATTCTACTAAAGAGAAAAACAAATTATACTTTTTCGTAACTTTTCCACAAACAAAGCACTAGGTATGCAATTTAATGAGCTTTACCTTACTCTCGGTTGGTAGCGTGCATTATTCCATTTGTTTTCCATTACACCAGTTAATATTCCACACTGACCAGCCAACATTGAATCAGCTTATCCACGAGTTTTCCCTTAACTTGTTTATAACCGGGGGATGCTTTTGTGGTTCTTAGGGTGCGAATACACCGCCGTGAAAATATATTAACGTTCTAAACAATTGCATATATGCGTCTAACTGACCTGAAGACCTTTGTTACCTTTATTTTAAGCAAATAAAACGTTTGATTGATTGATTGATAACTCTGTCCTAAGTTATATTTGCTGCTTTTGCGCAAATATAAAATTCTTGCAAATATAATCAGTGTTTTTCCAATCCCTTTTGTTTATCTGCAACACATATGTACTTTACGTTTTTGAGGCAAGTATATTAATGGTTTATTTTATTTTATTTTTTAGTTTAGGTAAAAAACAGCTAACAAACCATAATGCTAAATCAACAAGGTAGGTACATTTTGATAACTTATTAACTAAGTCTGGTAACCCTAATATTATTAGTTTTTTATGTTAGTTAAAGTTAGATATATTTATTATGTATCTTTCCTTATGTCAACTAAATGTACGTGTGTGATTGAAGAAACAAATAAATGTCTTATCTATCTATCTTGTTGTTACATAAAAGTCATAGAATAACCAATACTAGAAAGCGTATTTCCTTACCCGGAGTCATGAGTGGCGTTTACCGAAATGTACTGTTAACTCTGCTATTCTCACACTACTTATTTCGCAAATGACGTCTATAACTTACATGCTCTATAAGATTGGGCAAAATATCTTACTTCATATGACCACAACAGCTGAGCCTAATTTAAAAGCTTCCCAAGGACAAAAACACAACAGGAAATTCGGATAAGCTAAAATTCCCAAGCACGCATACATTCAAATTTTACACGCACGTTTGCGCGCAATAAATGCATTATAATATGCATAAAGTTCATTGCGTGCACACAGACACGTCAAGTTGTTTTCATTGATCAGTATATCTAATTTTGTTATTTCCTTTTACTAATAACAAGTTTGCAAACTTCCATATAATACATATTAACACCCAGACACAACAAACATGTAGTCATACAAATATTTGTCCTGAGTGGGAATTGAACCCACGACCTACGTTGAAGGGTTACTACCAACTGAGATATGAGGCCATTCCATTAATGTCCCAAGAAACGGTCAAAATTGACAAATGTCATTTGTTATGTAGTTATCGCGCGCCTTAGCATCAACCGCCCCGGACAGTAAACCCGGTTATGTCCGAGATAAACCTTAAATGAGCGATGGACACGTGATTTTTGTGCAACTTTAGGACTTTGGCAGGCTTTTAATCCTGGTTATTGTTGTCAGTTAAAACTTACAACCTTCGGATACCTGCGAAATGCTGCCAGTATAATATAATCATAATAACATCAATAGATAATTTGAAAAAAAAAACTTAATTAAATATATATACTTGCAGGATAGTGCGAAAGTTTTTGCAGTTGGATGAAAATTATATGGATCAAAATCTTACATCCACAGCAAACACACACCATATACTGTAATTTAATTGGTTAACAGCCCGTAAATGCAGATATTACCAACCTTTGAACAAGGTTGAACCAGCAAAACTTTCAGAAAACAATAATAATAATAAAAGATAACACAACCACAAAGAGTACCTAGCTAAGTAAGTATGTGTGCTTAAAAAAGCTTTACTTAAAATAAGTGAATTACGTTTTGAAAGTGGTTTGGAATACCGTGAGATGTAAGTTTTCAAACAAAAAGACGTTGCAAGCGTCCGCCATTGCTTGTACAAGGAAATACGGAATACTTTTGTTGTAACAAAGAAATGTAGTTACTCAAATTTATCGTCCCACAGAGACTAGGTGAATTCTTCGGTTTTCCTCGTTTTTGTTGGGCGATAAAAGTTTTACATCTCGAAGGAAAATGTTGTCTCACGGAACCGTCTCAAATGAGTTCCATACTTCTGGTTTCCGTATAAAGGCACTTTGCTATAAGTTACTCGTAGTTTTTACTACTCGGGTAGCATTTCTCTCTCTTCCAGCCAGTGTGGGGATTACAGTGCGCCTCAGAAAGGCTCCTTTCATTACATAAGTAGTCAATATTTTTTCTAGGCCATACCTGTTTCCAAGCAAGCGTAAACTTATTGGTGCACTTTTAAATTCTTAAAAAGAGCATTTGAACCAGCGACCTTCAGATTGAAACTAGGACTCTCTACGAGGGAGCCACGATACTCTCGATAATCGACTGAATGTATCATATCAAACTTATTACATTGCAGTTTTTTTGATCTGAATTAATTAGTTTCAAATTCTAGAAGAAAACCGCCAAAAAATTTTTGAATAGTGTTTTTATGGGCACTTCCGGTGGGACTTGTTCTGAAATTTTATTTAAACTCCTTTCCCACAAACCTACATTACATACAAAATTAGAGCAAAAACAGCTAGTTCGCTGCAATGCCATTAAATACGCGATTGGGTCATAAAATACAATAATTATGCACTGTTATGTTTATAATAGTAAAATAGCTGTTACCTTTACTAACATTGAAACAATTTTATTGGCGTTGGAGAAATAAACTTGGACCAAGCTATCCTTCCAAAGGGTACACTCACAAACACATTTTCAAAAAGATTCATTGAAAAATTACGAATGTACTGCCAAGGGACTATTAAAATTGTAGTTTATATATAGATATATTAGTACCCTCTACACACCCTTCAAACCTATGTAGCATATTTTCAGTTGTAACTTCTGGATTTCTGAACACATAGCATAACACCACATGACTTCGATTGTTATTGTATTAGCAGTGAACTAATTTTATTCAGCAAAAGACATTGGCGGTCGGAAAGTTGCGTAAACTTATTATATAGTATAGCGAGTCAGAATTTATTATATTTAAATGTTATTTATCTCATAATATAAAATCTTGTGTTGTTATAAACACGTGTTTAATTTTTGAATTCATGACGTCTGCATTTTCTGAGATGCTGCAGTAAAGTAATTAATTTGATAATTTATTTTTAAGATGTTTTTATATATTTGAGTATTTTTATATATTTTGTGATTTAAGAAAATTAGCCTAAGTATTAATTATTATTAGTATTATTGTATATCTGACTAGCCTAAGTTATGTAATATAACGAAATGGAAAAATAAAAATCTAAAAAAAAAAACTGTTACCGCTATGTTAGTGGCCGCACTTGTAAGTGTGAGGCCGCCATTAGCGAATTCTGCTTTATTACTCCTTTATACCAAAGCGAAGCCATTAAAACATATAGATGTGAAACTGGTTCAAGTGCTGAGCTGACCTACATTTTTCGTACTTCCCGGATGTTCCGTCTTCAAGTTTCACAATGTCGGGCGCAATGCAACTTAGACGAGGCCCAAATCTTACTGCTGTTAGACACGGGACACAAGTTCTACTGCTACTTTGGGTTGCTCCTTTCGCATCACCCGGGGGACACGTGTAGAGATTCAAAGGGTTATCACCTACAGTAGCGAGCAACGTGGCCCCCAACTTAAAAATTATCTTCTTTTAGTAAAATAAGAAACTATGTAAAGTTATAGCGCCAACTGAATATGAAGCTGCGTTGGAATCTCATGTCAAGGGACAGCGGGACAGATTAAGTCCCAAATTAGGATGTTGGCTTTGTTGAAATTTGTATCAGGTGACATTACACAGTCTCTTTGAGCTGTGCGTTACGCGCTGCAGGTAATTAATATAGTTAATACATCAACTGACCACACACAAACGTAGTTTCACTAAATTCCCTTCTATTTTAATTGTAAAATTGTTTATTTTCTCTTTCTTACACATAGTAACAGAACAAAACATATTTTGCTAAGTTATTAACTGAATGGCCTCATAATTCAGTTGGAAGTGACCTTCCTTTCTGTGCTGAAGGTCGTAGGTTCGATTCCCAGGAAAAACATTTGTGTGAAATATATATACTGGATATAATGTATTTATGTATATTTTTATACTGGATGTTTGTTCTGTGTCTGGGTGTTGATATGTATTATATGTATGTATTTAGAAAAAAGTATGATTATTATATCAGTTGTCTGGTTCCCATGATACAAGCTGTGCTTAGCTTACTTTGGAGTTAGTTGGCGCTGTGTATAGGAACACAATTATTAATATAATCCTATCCATAGCCTGATACTACGCAGGCGAAGACGCAGGCAGAAGCCACATGTCAAATATAAGAAAAAAATATGTAAAACGGACGAAAAAAACCTCAAAAGCTGTTTCCAGGAAATTCCTTAACCCAATTTATAAATTGAAAAGTGAATTATCCATCAAGTTCGTGTAATTAAGCGACGAAAACATTCCGCTTTAATACAAAATGGTGTTTACATTGCGCGCCGCGACCCGCTAGCGTTACGCGCGTGTTAATTAAACCAGAATTGTATATTTAACAGAGCGATAACTACGGAACTAGTGCAGTATTTAAACTCGCGTGTTGGTGACATGAATATTTTTGAAATAAACCCTACTAAATAATATATGCGGAAAACATGACGGCTCAGTAGTAAAAGAATGCTGCATTAGCCTGCTGAAGCGAGGGTCCCGGGTTCGACCCGGGTAGGGACAAATAATTGTATGTTGAGCTAGGTCTGCTATCGGGTTTTAGATGTTTTTTGAGAATGTGTGTGTCGAAGCCACCTGCCACACAAGAAACATGTATGGCATGGGTGTATGCGTACAAAAATCAATATCCCTGTTTGGTTTAGCCATAAAAAAATAACACGAATTCAAAGAAAATCAAAAGTCCCTTTCTTAATTTACCTTTGCGTAAGAGCCCACAAGGGCGTCTAATATTTTAAATACATTTACCTACTATTAGCAAAGTGACTTTATAATCACTCCTGATGGTTCCTGAGTGCTATTCTTTGTACCCTGACACCTTCAGTAAAGGGCATCAGATTATGTACCTACTTCTTCTTATAATGAAAAAAACGAATTATGCGAAAATATTCAATGAATTTCTCTTTTCTCGAGTTTTGTTACTTTTCGTGGTGGATTTCACTAAGCGCTTCTTGCCCCAAACTAAGCATAGCTTGTACTAAGGGAACTAGATAACTGATTGAATAGTTAGTTCTACAGAAATATTAATATTATAATATACAAATACATATTACAATCCAGCCACAGAAACAAAAATATGTTCGTCACACACATGTTTGTCCTGGGTGGGAGTCGAACACACGACCTCCTTATTTCATTATTCACACAAGCGAGAGTAAATTGTTTATACTATATAGGTGCCCCACCCTGAATGTAAGGTACATGACTTCAAATTTTACGATTCAAGGATTTCCCGGTTTCCTTACAAAATTTTCCTTAGGTAATTGTTTTGTGAACGTGTATTGTGCATATACATTTGTTCAGCGAAAAACTCAGTGATTTCTGAATTGTTAGTCCCTACCCTTAGATTAGACAGACCTCACATGCCCTCACGAATACCGTGGTACGAAAAACTGAGACTCTTGATTCTAAAAATCTTCATTTCATCAGATATCCGCAGATCATGGAAAAAATACCCTTTGCTGAAATCAAATCTATGACCGTAAAGTAGCTTGCTCGAAACACCGCGGTAGCCCGATCAATCAAAATCTAATTAACTTTAACTAGTTGCAGGTAAATCTTGACCTGAAATCTAGGCCAGTACACTAGAGACCTAGAAATAGCTTCGGCCGTTCTAAACAAATACAATAGTCAATGCCATTTGCCCGTATTTCGAGGTATTCCATCTCAATCCACGCCTTGGGTTTTATTGAAATCGATCGCATAGTCAGACACTAGCAAATGTGGATTTATTAAGTTGTGTCACAGAATATGGAGGCTGTAGAGACGTCACCCGAAAATTGAACTTTCTGCCCCAAATCACCGTAACTCATGATAGTGGGTAAAGTGTACTTGGTGGCCCAGTGGCACATACCCGCATTTCAATCCGGAGGTCGCTGGTTTAAATCCAGACAAGGGGGGTTACATTTTTCTTCTATAAAAACTAGTGTTTGATAAGGATTATAAGTGGTTAAAAATTAAATATTTAATAAATCAATTTTTGTCTATTTATTTGTATATCTTACGGAATCAATAGATCTAAATAACGTTATATATACTTAATAATAAGCCAGTGGAATTACAGAAGCAATTCTATTATCCGGACCCAGGGTGCTCAGTCCAACGAAGTCAAATATCTTTTAACTAACCCTAAGTATGTTTATATACACAAAAAATATTATTTTACATCGCCAAAACATCCTAAAATGTTATTTATCTAAAACAAAACTGGGCAACACACGTTGGTAACATAAATTTAGCCGTACCTATTACTTTTTATGCTTCATCCACTGTGACCAGACCAGTCTCCCTACGCAACATGCACTTTCTATATCGAAATATATTTTATGGGACTAAAGGGCAGGACATAAAAACGGCTCGCACTTCGCAAGTTAGAAGGCCAACTCATAAATCATGGGAAATGGTAGTTACCAGTCGAAGTTACTCTTGGGGTTCCGCGAGAAATCGCAGCTTCATGTACCCTCTATGTTAATGTGTCTATTTTTTTATTTAGTAATTTTCACTACATGAAAGAGGCGTCAAGAGAATAAAACTACAATTACTAAAAGTAATAAATTTACTACAAGACAAAAATCGTGACTAGTAAACAGATGTCTCAAATTAATAATCTATTACTTAGGAATATAGTTAGATGTATTATCAATAAAAATATTATATTATGGGCATTTAAACCTATTTTGTCCATTGTCCATTCCAAGATATTTCTTTATGAATTATATGGAAATAAAGTTAACTTATTGCACACCAAAACAAAGAAAAATAATTGCAACATATTACTACTATATTAAAAATGGGCACAGTAGGTGGCATTATCACTAAGAGTGATATCTTCCATGCAACCTTTGGATGGATAGCTGGAAAATAGCTTGTAAAAAGCGAGCTCTGTTTGTGGACTCCCTGTTGTGTATCGTGAGTTCGTCAAGCCGCAGACATGAAGAGTAATTTCTAAATAAATATCCAGTTAAAATAACGGTTACTATTTAAAGCACTTAGACAGACGTCTGTCATTGAAATCTGTAGGTCAAAAATGTAATCTATATTTTAAAATTATGTTCTATGTACTCGTATATACTATACGTATAATACGCTAATTTCTATGCGAAACTCAGATTGCGAACTGAAAATATAATAAAAGGCACAATATTAATAAATGAAATATTTTTTGAATTATGTTATTTTCATTCAGTGCTTCAAGTATTACTTTTCTTTGACTATTGAAACATCACGAAAAAGGTATTACGATTATTTTTGACTTTGTATTTTGATCTCAAATATTTTGAAAGACGCTTTATATTTATATTAATGTACTGAACCCTCTGACAATCATTTCTCACACTTGACCATATTTTACTTTTCTCGGAAATTAAATGTTTGATAAAATTGTGAAGTAATTATATCAGAAATTGAGTTAGTTGAGGGGCAGTTACAATGATAATTGAGAAAATGACTTTCAAGTTTTCATGTGTAAGGAAAAATTGAGGACAATTTAACGAAATTCTTTAATTCATGTAATTGTTTCGTTTTTGAAATAAGGTAAGACTACTTTTGGTAAAATTGTGATTAAAAAGTGTGTATAGATAAACTACAGAAATCCTAGAATACCTATACTTTTTCTTATAATCACACATTGAATCCCACGTCTTGTATCTAGGCAACAGAATAGGAAGAAAATGACACTTTTTCTAGGTCAACGCTTTCTGACTTTATCTTACAATCAGCGACTCAGGTTCTTTCACGGGAATCAAACCAGCTCCACTTCCGATGGGAAGATATATTTATGTTATTTCGGCCAGTGATATCTAAGGCTTAGGCGTAATTTTTGTGAAAAATATGTCTGGTTCTAGAGCACGGCGGTTCAGTTAAATTATGGGTATTTCAAAACATAATTAATAATTAGATATTAATCATCAAATATATAAATAATATGGAATCAATTGGCTGGCATTACTGCTCAGTCGGTAGTAATTCATCCTTCTGCGCTTAGGTCGTGGGTTCGATTCCCAGCACTAACATTTATGTGACAAATATAGATAATTGTTCTGTGTCTGGATGTTAATATATGTATTATAAGCATGTATTAAAAATATATAAGTATTGTCTGTTCTGGTTCTCACAGTACAAGCTATGTTTAGTTTGGGGCTTTACGGCGTTCTGTTAAATTTTCACCAATATTTATTGAATTATATACATTCGTGCAATGTAATGGTGTTAAATAAATTTATAAACGTGTTTAATATAGCGATATATCAACAATTAATCTGTAATATCTTAATTGCGGACTGAGCTAGCGTTCTAGGCGGAAGTTTATAAGGCTTTCTTATAATATTAACCTTCAACTTTGAAAGTTCCCAAAGGGATTACAAAAGCCTCTAAGACCTGCAAACCAGAACCGCCATTTTCAAGTACACCATGATTTATGGGATAAGTCCTCACAATCGGGGCTCAATTAACCCACAATGAGTGAGCCGGTTCACAAATAGCTAATGATTCTGCAGCCTGTTGTTGTCATTACGGGACGTAAACGGAACGGGATATAGAACTTATTTTATCACAGGCGAATTACGCAGCGCCTATATATCGATAGATAGATAGAAAATAAGTGGACGAACTTAATGCTAATTAGCATTTTCTTCCAGCTAACCTTTGTGTAATATGGAATGGATGTGATCAGTGTGTGGATTTGATCATGAGTGTTATTTTGTGATAGGATTGGAAAATACTATATTATATTACTATATAACTCAGGTTGCTTAATGTGGTCACAATTCTTTTTATTTCAAGTTTCCCCCAGAGGCCTAATGATGTACCTAAGTCTCTAATTTTACGGTTCCCTTACATCTAAACTTTGCAGTTATACATTCAACTTTATACATTTCGATTATTAACGGAAACTTTCATGAAAAAACAGTACAACAAACACTAAAAAGTTTCTAAAAAAATAACCTAAAAACTAACCCCTTTTTTGTGTCGTGTATAAGCTGGCGGGCGGCATCAGGGGATGACAGATTGATAGATGGGCAGAGTAGGTGACGAGTGTGGTGTATGGTCGATTATATTGACGGTTTTACAATTCGACACTATTTTTACGAGAAATTTCTGTTTGTTCGTGTTTTGAAGCGTTGCTATCAAGGAGGGGTGGTTTTCGCGGGCTTGTGGTTCGTGGAGGCACGTCTGGTAGAGTAACAATGTTTCTTTCACAAAACAATTAGTACACGTCATGAGTAGATAAATAAAAGTATTTTTTCTTTCATGTACTGATATTAAAAAGTTTGTTTTATGTCATGGAACGTCAGCCGGTTTTAATAGTTAGTAAATAAATAAATATTGGTGGACATTTCACACATCGCCATCTAGCCCCAAAGTAAGCTAAGCATAGCTTGTATCATGGAAACCAGACAACTGATATAATATTTAAATCCTTTTTTGTAAATACATATATATTGACACCCAGACAACATACACCTATGTTGGTCATATAAATTTTTGTCCTGGGTCGAACCCACAACCTACAGCGCAGAAGGCAGGATTACTACCAACTGAGCTATGAGCCCAGTCAAGTGAATGGTCGCGCATTGTGACTATATTGACATTTTAGAATCTCTAGGTACACCATTGCGCGACCCTCATGGTAAGCAGTCGAGGTAAATCATTTCAGAACAAAGAAAAGAAAAAAAAAGCCCCTGTTTACTATGAAGATGTTTCTGAAGGCGCCGTAGGTAAGTTATTATGCAGTATGCTATGCGTACGTAGTCAGAGTCCCGGGATCGGTCCCGGATCGGCACCAAAGCATTAGGGACTCTTGTTCATTATTTATGTCGGTACAGGTGCGACTACACGCGGGCTCAACGCACTTGACTTAAACTGAACCTTTTCAGTTATGGTGTCTATTTACGGCCAATAGCTATAAGTTTAATGATATTAATTGCATTTTCATATCTTTAATTCACGTGATTTCGGAGTTTATATGTTGGTAAACATTATAAACATAATAATATTATAATCAAACGGTAAATATTCTCAAAAAATTTGAAACTATAACTGTTATTTTTCTTGTGAAGTATTTCATTCTTTCATAATTCTTTTTACTATTAAGTTCCCGAACATCTCATTTCTTTTATTAGCTTAACACTGGTAAATGTGGTTTTTGCAGTGCGCACATCAGTTATGTTCCAAGCCAGATCAAAACTGTATTCTAGATTAATACTCGTATTTATATTCGAAACTCGGTTCCGTTTCAGTGAAGGGCAAATGCCTCCGAGCCTAATGGACAGCGTATTTAGGGAAGCGATGTATAACAATAGTTAATAGTAGCACATACATACTGTGGCCTCGTAAAGTGCTTAATAAATTTCCAGGTAGATTAATATACTGTCTTCAAGTCGACAGACTTGCCTGACCCATGGGGACCCATTCTTTCCACCCATTACAAACATGTATGACGGATATTGGACTGATATAGGTGTATTTTTAAATAAAAATAAATAACTTTATTTAAAACAACTTTAAACTAACTTAACTAAACTAACTAAAAACTAACTTTATTTTAAAACATTTTGCGATTACATAACATTGAGAAAACACAATGAAACCAATTGAGCTACCCGAAGACAGTTTCCAACGATATATGGATAGCTCAAATGACCCAATTAACAAAAAATAACTAAATATTGTGGAGGTTGTCCAGATACGTAAATCCACTATATCAGTCGTAACTAAGCAACTGCACTTGGATTGCTGAGTCCGTTTTGAAGGGTGTGAGTGTTCGTGAAAAGTGTATCTACTAATAAATAAGATGAAAAATTAAAATTTCGCACAGTGCTCATGTTTAGCTCAGACAGTCACTACCAACTGAGCTGTGAGGCCAGTCGAAAGCTGATGTCATTATGGGCAAAGTAACAGATGATTCAACTAGCTATTATGCAGGAGCTGGGTCATTAGTTCTAACAAATAAAATAGTATTAGCCACAAAATACACCAAGACTTTGAAAGTGGCACATTATTTTCATAAAATAGCGACAAATATGACAACAAGCAAGAAATATGACAACAAACATTAATGAAACACGAGGACAGATCAATCACCGAGACGAAAATATAAAGACAATGTAATATGGTGCCCGTTTTATATCGTGGATCAATTCGCGTCAGTGCGTGTTATACGGACAGGCGAGACGGCCTACTTTCGTAACACTATAAATAGAGATATCGCCTAATATATAATGGTATATTTCCTCTGTCGCGGGTGGTATGGAAACAAACATATACATACGAGGGGCGGCTATTCGCGGCCTAAGGTACTTAATGAAAAAAAAATTGTTAAATATTTTATTTTTCAATATAACCCCCTTGGAGTGAAATACACTTCTCACATAATGGCTTTTAACCCTTTGAAAAAATATTCTTCAGATTGCAATTCGAAATGGCTTTCCACAGTTGCTTTCATCTCACTGTCGTCTGAATATCTTCGGCCCCGTAACTTCTTTTTCAATTGAGAAATAAGGAAGAAATCGGTGGGAGCCAGGTACGGACTGTAGGGTGGGTGGTCAATTTCTGAGAAATCTGTCTTTTAAGGTCTGCCTCGTACGTCCAAGTTTCGAGAACAAACTTTGTGCTAATGAAGAACAGATCAGGTGACTGACTCCAGCTGGATATCATATACAACTTGGGTCTTAAAAACTATTTATCAAATCAAATCATTTATATTGGGAACAGATCGGAAAAATTATACAAGAAATGTGCTGAGGCAAAATAAACTAATATTTGTGTTAGCCTTTTTGAAATGTTGTCCTGGAAAACCAAGGAGAGTGGATATTACCTCCCAAAAAAAATTTATAAATATGTATTATTACAGATTCAAAAGTTTTTTATCTTTGTTCTACAAATAGAAGAAATCTAAATACCAATTTAGTTTTTTTATAAGATTTTAAGTAGGTAGGTACTAGTAGTACCTAGTAGTAGTTAGGTAGAAGTTAAACTATTTTAATTAACAAAGGCGAGGAATAACGTAATCCTTGGCATTATTTCGTCAACTTTCTAAACATATACCATTAAATCGAAGTAATTTATGTCACCCAGTACAAGTTAAATAACTCATTAGATATATTTTTCTGAGTGTGACATTTTTCCACACTGTGTGTACCTAATAACGACTACAAGGATAACTTTTGTCGTGGAGCCTTTTTTCTTTCCTGAAGACTTTGCGAGAATGACGACTTCGCTCGCCGTCCAATTTGTTTGCAAATGCTACGGCCTCAGGCTTATATATAACACGAAGCGCTATTTCAGTTGATGCTACAACCCAACTGATATTTCTGTACAACGAATTTACTACAAACTAGCTTTTCCCGTGACTTCGTTCGCACCAGTATATCAGTTTGTTTCAAAAGAACGTGGCCAGGATAAATAAGTATTCAAGGATGTCCCAAGATCTCTTTTGTTAAGTACGCCACCGTCCTTACTTGTCCGTATGGATCTTGTCCAGACAAAGGTTGCCTGGAAGAGTAGTAATCCGTCATAGCACTAAAAAAAAAATCTATAATATCCGTTCTTCATACAATAACAATTATCTTTGCATCAAAGGAAACTTAGTTTGCCAAGTAAAACAAACTTGAGCCATTGCCGTAACATAAAATAGAAGCGAATGCATTTCCAATTTGATCATTTGTTCGTTCTGGCACGGGTTATACTAAAAACGAAAATTGCAAATACTAGCTAAAGCTCACGACTTCGTTAGCTTGGATCAGCGGAGGAAATTAAAGGCTTAGCCTTTAGTGCAAATGAAAATGTGACTTTAAAAAAAAATTGCGATATATTTATGTGACTGAGATTTGTTTAAAATACGGTGCATCGTTTATTTCAATGTAATATATATCAAGTGCGTCCAGGAAGTATAAAATTTCAATTCCGTTATGCTTTATTCTAACACCTAAACCGTAAGTTTCCGGTTTAATCCTTAACTAAAAGTTAAAGTTTTATAAAGAAATAAGCTTTGTTTGATCTGGATCGTTAGTTGCTCAACTTAGATATTCCGAGCTTAGGTTTTAAATTGAGGGCATGAATAGAACTATATTTTTAAAGCTTGGTTTTGCAACTAAATACCTTAGTATTCAGATATTTTTGAAAGAAGGTAATTTTGAAAAGAGACTAGGTTATAAATGTGATGGAATCGTAGTAAAGCAAAATTACTTATCTATGGTAGCTGACGGATCGAATAAACTAAACACAGCTAAACTAGATTTTCATTCTAAAACAAGGTTTTTTTTAATATATCGTAATTGATTTTGACTGGCCTCACAGATTAGTCGATAGTAACCCTGCCTTCTGCGCTGTAGGTCGTGGGTTCGATTCCCACTCAAGATAATCATATGTGTGATGAACATGTTTGTCAGGCACAGAGCCTGGGAGTTTAATATGTATTATATGTATTTATTTACAAAAAAGTATATAAGTATGTATATCAGTTGTCTAGTTCCCATGATATAAGCTATGCTTAGCTTATTTTTATATTCGTTATATTATACAATTATTTTTACTGGATGGGAATCGAACCTACGACCTACAGCGCAGAAGTGAGGGTTACTACCAACTGAGCTTTGAGGCCAGTCGCCAGAACCAGTCAATTACACGAATTTTGGTCCTAATTTGCTGTAGGTGTTGATATGCTGACACGCATACCTCTATATACTACAGGCAGCGCTTAACGGCTGTCATCTAAACATACCCTAATATTAATTTGCTACGCTGGAAAAGCAGCGCTACGAGAAGTTAGAAAGTAGGAATCATAATTTATATACTTTATATCTAATAAACACCCAAATGCCTAAACCGAAAACAGATATTTACAGGTGATGAAAACATGTCTCCACTGCGGGAATAGAACCCGTGATCTCTTCGTCTTAACTCATATCAGCCTCCTCGCTACCAATGCCTTCACAACTTTTGAACTAAATCAATGGCCTGCAAAACGAGGGGTTGTGAATGTGAGTTCGATGAGCGTAAAGTTTGTTCTCATGTCTTGCATGTTTGCGTTTTATATTTATGTGTTTTATGCCACCTGCGACACAGGGGGTCCTAGAGTAGGTGTAATCCATACGATGACATTTACGAGAATATGAATTTATTGTTCTGAAGGTCCCTGTAAAATACTTTAAAAAGCTTTCGTAAAAAGAAAATTGTAACAATTTATACAATATGGAGGAGTTAGACCGGAATGAAAGTATTCAAAGGCGTATCCCGTGAAATGTACAAATTACTTCGGGACGAAAAGGAGACATTTTTTATTCGCAAAGGGAGATTAAAACAAGATTTGAGTTTTGAACACAAATGCCTCGGATACCGCCTAGTTATTCACAATAATAGTTTTATTATCACTTTATACCATAGATGTAAAAGTATGTATATACTTTTAAGTAACTAACGCTTAAGAGCAGTAGAAATTACGCCAAGTTCGTCCAGGGAAGTACTGCCACCATGCCTATTTCTGTCGGCAAGCCATAATGCATTCGCGTTACTGTGTTCCGGTTTGAAAGGTGTGGTTGCCGGTGAAATTACAGGCACAATACATTTCGCCTCGACGTCACAGAGTTACGGGTGCATACGACGTGACTCGGGTATCCATCTTGGTTACCTACCTAAGTAGGTGATGACCCAAATCGTATGGCTTGTTATGGTCAGATGTTATCACTTAGTAGATACAGTAATGCTTGGGTAAAATTTTATGGCGGTACGGTAGGAAAACCTTGGGTAGGCAGAGCCTCAATGGGGTTCTTTTCACTTTGTGGGTATAACGTGAAAAGAGGTGAGCTTTTCAAGCCATTATTCTCACAAATAAGTCTGCTATAATACGATGCGACAGCCAGGAAATCTTACACCTCCCAACGAAATTACCAACAATTCCCAATGAACTGAATTACCTATTCATATAAAATTACAGGGAAAAGCCGACCGCACTTTGCGCGTTGAAATATCACAAGTATTATATTAGACGGAGTATGTACAACATTTCCATTCAATTATTTGTTTTGAAATCGCTAATGAATAGGTTGGTTTCACTTTGATCCAGATATTAACAATCGTTTCAGATTTCACTTGAAGTGTAAATAGAATATTCAATTTAGTTCATGACAGTTATAGTATTAGCATTTTATGTGGAATAAATCTGGTTGGAATAAAATATGTGATACAATTACTTTTTGTCAATTGCACATAGTATGTAATTTTACCAAATTTTCCTTTAAAATGCGACTACATTTTTATTTTTATTTTTATTTTATCCGGTGATGTCACTAAAGCCATTTC